>OY728149.1:66014527-67414027 GCA_963277665.1 Viscum album | reverse complement strand
ACATTGTGTAACTATCCAGAAAATAGTAGAAACGTCAAGGGAAAAACTCAAAATACAACAAATCCCTAACTTCACCATTATAGGTATCCTTTCAATTCAAAGATGAAAATACTCACCCAATGAAAAGGGGAAACCAAAAACAAAGGTGAAAACATACCTAATAGAAAGTTAATGGGGTGTTGTTATCTCCCCACCATAAAATCTTGGTGTCCCTAGAAAGAACTCATGATCCTAGATCCACAAAAAGAGAAAGTTGTTGCTGCCACATCAATGGATCCCACTCACAAATATCGTGGTGATTCTGTCCGCATTACCACAATACCCATACCAAAGGGATCATTTTACCACATATTACCTCATCTTGGCAATCCATAATCTAAACTGGCTGCTCAAACAAGGTGGTATTGAGATCAAGAATAAAATTCTCTCATCTAATCACATGGGAAGTATCTTTAATATACCTTCTCAATTGGGAAACATGAAACACATCATGTATAGAAGTCAAGCCAGAAATTAACATCAACTGATAGTCCACCATCCCTGATTTCCCAATGATCTCAAAGGGTCCCAAAAACCATGGTTCCAAATTACCCTACTTACCCTAATTAATATGTCCTATGTAAGGTGAAACTCTGATAAAGACCCGATCACCAACATCAAAATCTAGTGGCTGATGTTGATAGTATACATAAGATTTATGACAGCTTCATGCCATGATCAAACATCTCTATATCTACTTCACCACCTCTGTCGGCTCTTGAACAATAATTATCCCAACCAATGTCCTCTCTCCCAACTCTACCTAGCATAAGGGAGATCAACATGGCCACCCATACAAAACCTCAAAGGGCTCCATCCAAATCTAAGCTTGATAAATATTTTCATAGGAAAAATCAACCAAAGGGAAATGTGTGTCCCAATATCCACTGAAATAAAGTACACAAGTCTAGAGAATATCCTCAAGAACCTATATATACATCTCTATCTATCCTTCCATCCATGGATGATAAGCCATGCTAAATTTAAACACAGAACTCATTGCCTCCTGCAAACCTTTTCATAATCTGGATGTGAACCTCGAGTCCCTATTAGAAACAACTATAGAGGGAACCCCATGAAGCTTCACAATCTCTAAAACATAAAATTCCCCAAATTGCATCCTTCACACGTAGAGTTTTTGGTAAAACAATAATGAAATCCATGGAAATATCATCCCACATCCATACTAGAATGGGTAAAGGGTGAAACAAACCGGAATGTGTATGGTGTTCTTCCTAAACTCTTTGACAAGTGAGACACCATGATATAAAATCCACAACTGACCACCTCATTCCTAGCAAACAAAATTGGAGTCTCAAATCATGGTACATATTTGTATCCTAGGGTGCACAAAATAACATAACTGGTTTCCACTATCTAGAAACTCTTTTCTCAAGGAAAATGAAACAACCAACCTGCTATGAAATCACTAAGCTCCACTGGGATACTGAGAAAACTTTCAAAAGGTTTCCTTGCTATTTAGGATTTCTTCTAAGAATTGGATCTTAGTTTCTATCATCTTCTCAAAAAGAATTCACTCATTAAAAGATGAGTCAACCTTCATCAAATCCAAAAAAAAACCTATCCACCGACATCTTCTCTCCCAAACTCATCTCAGTAATCAAACTCATTAGAGACCATTGTTCAACTAATTTCTTCACGGCATGTGTCAATAATTTTTTGAACAATGCATCAGCTACCTCACTCTCTTTCCTGGGGGTATATTCAATATCAAAATAAAAGTTATTAAGATACTCAAACCAACATCTTTGTCACAAGTTCATATATATCTGAGTGAAAATATACTTTAGGATTTTGTGATCAGAATATTCTGTAAACTGCTCTCTAAAGAGACAGTGAACCAATGTTTTGATCACATGTATAACAGATTCCAACTCAAGATCATCGGTAGGGTAGTTCTTATCATGATGGAATGAATAGTACGAGGCATGAGCCATAACTTGTTTTACTTACATCAAGACACATCCCAAACTCGTACCAGAAGTATCGTAAAAAATAGCATAACCTGAACTTGGTTCTGGGGGAGTCAAAACTAGTGCTAAAGTCGACCTCAACATCAGTTCCTTAAAATATCTCTAACACTTTTTATTTAATTCAAACTTCACGCCCTTAAGAGTTAATGATTTCATCAAATATGTGATCTTGGAGAAGTCCCAAACAAACCGTCTATAGTAACCAGACAAACCCAAGAATATTCAGATCACAAACACATTTCTGGGCTTCTCCCAAAGCATAACTACCTACATCTTTTCAAGATCAACTGAGACACACCTATTAGATATCACCTACCCCAGAAACCTGACTTCTCAAATTCAAAAATCTTACTTGGAAATATTACCATACAAATAATGTTCCCTCAAGATTCTATGAATGATATCCAAATGGTCTT
Organism: Viscum album; assembly: GCA_963277665.1. Classification (NCBI taxonomy): domain Eukaryota; kingdom Viridiplantae; phylum Streptophyta; class Magnoliopsida; order Santalales; family Viscaceae; genus Viscum; species Viscum album. The sequence continues at coordinate 67,411,578 of OY728149.1, read as the reverse complement.
TATGATCATCCTTTGACTTTGAGTACACCAAGATATCATCTACAAACATAATAATAAAATATTCCAATAACGGATGAAATATTTGGATCATCAAATCCAAGAATATTGCAGGAGCATTATTGAGTCCGAATGGCATAAACAGAAACTCAAAATTCTCATATCAACTCTGAAATGTTGTCTTGGGTATATCAAATTATAATAATCTCACTTGGTGGTACCCTAACTGCAATTCAATCTTAGAAAAACAATAATCCCTTATAAGCTAATCAAAGAGATAATCAATTCTATTTAAAGGATAAGTGTTATAAATAGTCACCCAATTCAACTTTCGATAGTCAACAAAAAGTCTAAGGATCCCATAACTTTCTTAGAAAAGAGTATAAGAGAACCCCATAGTGACATGCTAGGATGAATAAATCTTTTCACCTCCAAGTCCACAAGATGGACTTTAAGTTCCACTAGCTCAAAAGATTCCATTTGATAGGATGTCATAGAAATGGGAATCATTCCAGGTAACAGGTCAATATTAAACATGACCTCTCTATGTGGTGAGAAGCTTGAAAAATTATTCTGAAAAGACCTTAGCGTTCTAACAAACAATAGAAAGTAGTTGACTACCCAAGCATAGGTTAACTGCATCAAAAAACATTTCTAACAATTGGTATGAGATTAAACCAACATAATGAACATTGGGCCTTGCCCGTCCTGATCTATAGTCCCAGTCACCTTATAAAACATGAGTGACCCCATCAGTAGATAAAAATTGTACCTGAAAACGATAACATTCTATGTAATACTTTATGATAATCATCCAATCCATGTTGATGATCAAGTAAAATATGTAAGGATCAAGCACTAAGAAGTCCCAAGCCACCTCAAAGTCACTTATCACCATCGGACATGTGGTACATTTTAAACTTTATCCGGATATCTTTCCCAAAGGTATGTAAATATCCAAAAAGAATGACATAATCTCCAAACACAGACCCAAAACATCAACCAACTTTGACAATATAAAATAATGAGTAGCACATGTATCAAACAAAGTTATCACCATAGAAGACAAAATAAACATCGTACCTCTAATAGTAGTTGGTCCTGCTTCATATTTCTCTAGCACACACTCCGCTTCATAAAGACGTCTGGACATGACCACATGGAAATCCCCTTTGGCTTAAGAATGATACCCACCCCCCATGGATGTATCAACATGAACCTATTACCCCTTGGTGAAATTATATCCCTCATTACTTCCTTGGGACATCTTATCACAGAAATACTTTAGATGGACAGATTTCCCATACATATTACATGTTCTAGGATCCATTGAAAACTGAGGTTTGGTATGAACATGCCTCCCAAATTGGCACAAAATTACATGTTACTACCCTTTATAATCCCATTAACCTATTCATATAGAAAACTAATCATTCCTGTACTTTCTTTTCTGACTAGAAGAACCCTGGCTAGACACTGCACCCACTAAAGCTCCACCCAATATTGTCCTTCCAACTATATCTGCATTATGAAAAGATGATTTATACACTACCTCTATAATGGTCATAAGGAACAAAAAGAAAATCATTGAACAAACATCATCCCTCATCCCCATTCAAAACCTTCGAGCCTTTAGGTAATCATTAGTGATAAGATCTGGTGCCAGATGCACTAACTCAACAAAGAAAGTAGAGTACTCAAAAAAGTATGCTCCCCTTGGTCCAACATCAAAAAATTCTAGGTATTTTCCACACATAAATTCTTAGGATAAAACAACTTATTGAAGATCTTTTTGAAAGAAACCTAGGTAAGATCTTCATGAAACTTATCTTGAACTATTGAGTCTGACTATCTTCTTCTCAGTCCATTGAGTATATACATGGAAAAACCCACCAGGTAATCCTCAGAGTCTTCAAAAAGTTAAAGATCCTCTCAATCCATTAAATCCACTCATTCGACTCTTGTGGCCCTTTGTCACCATGCAAGACATGTGGATGTTACTTAGTAAACTCTGAACAATGATCCACTACTCATCTTGGGTTCAATGTGCCCACTAACCCTAGAGTCTGAATGGTATGGATCACTACTTCAACCAAAGAAGGTTACATGGGAGGATCTACCTACAAAACCTACCTCATGGATTCCTATATTATATTTGGAAGAGATCTTCTAGGAGGCATTGTCTGTTAAACATGAGAAAATATCCAATCATCCATGAGAAAATTACAAAACCATCGAACTAAAAACAAGAATCCAAAACAATGACTTAAAATAATAAGAATTTAAAGTATTATAATTCCATCATAAAAGGAAACACCTTTTTAAAGAAATAAGTCCATATAAATAAACTCCCCACTTAGTTTATTCAAATGACATGATACACATCAAGTCCTTAGACACTGTAGATAGGTTAATTTAAATAAAATTCCCATAAGATTTATTCAAATGAACCTAAATACTCAGTCTTGTACTTAGAAAATACTTTTCAGCCACCCATGGAAAATTAGATTCAGTAACGGGAGTGAACTGGATAGGAACCTTTTTCGTACCTACTATCTGAATTAAATCAATCCTAATCCTATCTACCCAAGACATATAACTAAATCAGGCAGTGCTAACACACTTCAAGATGAGTAAACCCTTTGATACCAAATTTTAATAGACCAACCCAGGTCAACCAAACCTATCACCCAAGTCAGGCCATCATAGTGTGGGGTAAAACAAAAATAAAAAACTAATATTGTATATAAGAAAAACAAGACATACAACCAGAGTACAAAGCATAAATAATGAGAGATATAACTAATCTAAATAGGCTAAACCAGAAATAAATAAAATTCTAGAAAACAAGTCCCCATGTGACCAAACATCACCTCCAAACTATCCAAAAACAAAATAGCAACATAAAGAGAATCCCACATGCTACAGAATTCTCTTCCATTTACCTAAATCTTACAAAATAAGGTCTATAGCTGCCTGTAGGAAGAAGTAAGATGTGAGAAGTAGATCCTAGTAGGTTAACAGCAATAGAAATATACAAGTTATAATAACAGGAATACACAAGTCTAGTCCTTGAAACAAAATAGTTTTATAAGAATTTTTATAAATAAACAAATTGAAAATCTTTTTCAAAAAATCCTTGAGGTTTCACAAATTTCATGTCATTGTTTCTAAATACAAGAAAAAGTTGGTAAAGATACTGAAATATAAATATACATGTGATCCAACTTCCATGAAATAATCTATCATGTAATAAACAACTATAAAAAATATTTCACATAACAATAGGGCTCTAGCTTATGGTACAATGCATACTATACACTCACAATCCTAACATGGCGTACAATTGGATCTAACTAACATTGAAGAATACCATAGACCATATACATACAATAAGTTACCTTCTAGTGGTTTCACACAAACTAAAGCTTCCAATGTCTCTATCTCAACATACCCAAGGTTCCTACTGTGCAATGTTTGTCAATTTATGTTTTCAAAACCATGTTCACATTTTTATAAAACAATTTCAATGCCAATACAATCTGCTTTAGGGTTTGAAAATTAATTTTTCCATTTCAAATCAATGAAATTATATTTTCAAATAAAAATTGTAATGACCCACTAATTCTCATTGGATTGAGATTACAACGAGTCATTACTAGGCCTTAAGCAACATCCTCAAGATGCCAAAGACTGGAAATAAATGCTGAAGGGTTTCAAATACAAGTGGGGGATGATTTAACCTTTAAGAAGTAAACCAATAAACCTAACAACCATAACCAAACATTCACTATATGATGCATTAACAAATGGAATATAACAAAACAAATTCATGTATCTCAAAATCACATCAAAGTAAGCAACAAAAGAAAAATAACCAAGTATCAAAGTACATAGTGGATAGACTTCACAAGACTCTCCAAAGACCTCAAGGCCCTATGCTCCATAATCACCAAGCTCCAAAATATCCGAACAGCCCAAACATCATGAGGTAGTGCTAAACACTTTTTAAACAATACCTTTTCCCTTGTCCTGGAAGATAACATCTGCAAAAGCACCAAAGTGCCAAAGTAGGGGTGAGTATAAAACTCAGTAGGGTTTCCCCAATGACTTCCCTACTCATGCCACTAAGATATAAGAGTTAGCAAAAATTATATAAAAAATTTTATATAAATTTTTTTCTCAAAAATAGTTTATAACTTAATATAAACAGGTTTCCAAAACCATTCATTACTGAAATCATACAAGTGCAATTGAAACCAATTTTCCTAGAAAGATATTTTTCCTAAAAAATAACTAAACAATATTTACAACCATTTCAAAATATCCCTTTATCAACATACCCAACCATTCCTAAAACCCATTCAACCAACCATGCATGCTACATGATGACAATTCCATACTCATGAGTGGTTTCTCATTGATCTACCAAGTCGTCACAAGGTAATTGTTTCCCATGTGCCATTAACCCTTTGGCACCAAGCCAAGGTCATATTTCAATCAAGCCCTGTGTATGAAATTAACATGTGCTATTAAACATTTGGAAATGAGCACAATGTCATATTTCAACCAATACCCATATATGCAACATGAAAACACACCACATTTTCCCAAAAATCATTCCAAAACAACCCTTTCAATAAAAACACCTTTTTTTGAAAACCATTTCCTTCAAAACCATTTCAATGCCAAACCATTTCAATTCCATACCATTTCAATAAAACTCCATTTTTATTGAAAAAAATTTCTATTGAAAAGATCTTTTTCATCAACCATTCAGAAATTCCCTAAAATCCATAATTTAAAATCATCATTTTAAATTCATGAAACTAAACCCCCTTTTGCACAACTATTCACCAAGATCACGCAATTTCACAAAAACCATAAATCATCACAAATGAATTTTTTCCTTGAATTTCATAATAAATAAACCAATTTGAATCTATGATAATAAATTCTATCAATAGGAGATAAGAGTGAAGGAACCTACCTCGAAGGTTTTGATGAAACTTTGACAAAAACGAAGAACGCATAAGAAAGTGGGTCAATTCTCCAAGATAGGCCTTAGTTCTATTATCCTAGAAAGATCAACACTAAACATTGAATTATTTTTCCAAAAAAATTTAGATATAACCACTATAGGTTCATATCTGATAATGAATGGAGATCAGAGAAGTAGATCTAATCAGATCGAAGAAAACATGACAAATCCAGAAAGAATGGTGATATACCTCAAGAATCAAACTCGAAATCACCGAGGGAAGGATTTGAGTTGGCTCCAACTCATGTGGGGAGGGTTCTCTAGCCTTATAGGGAGATTAATCTCTAAATTGGGGTGTTTTGAAGACAAAATGAAATATATAGAGAAACAATGAGTAAGCTTCTAGAAAATAGGATCTATATTTGTCATTTGTGCACGGTTTGAACACAAGGTTTGGGCTAACCGTGTGTAGATAGTGTGACCTTACTTTTAGTCCCAACACTCCCTATAAAATCTCCATACTCACCCATTCTTCACCTTTACCATTTTTATGGAAACATATTTTTATGGAAACATCTTACTTTATGGAAACACCCCACTTTATGGAAACACCCCACTTTATGGAAACAACCCAATTTATGGAAACAACCAACATTATGGAAACAAAAAACTTTATGGAAACTCTCTATTTTAAAGAAACTCTCTATTTTATGGAATCCCAATCAAAGACATGCCATTTAAAAAACACAAGGAAAGGGGTTATGTACTTGAAACCGGGGGTACTAAATTCTCCCCACCATTGATATTTCCATCCTTGAAAAGTATAAAACCCTTGCTGGCCAAAAAGAGTTTCATCCACTACTCTTTAATTTCCTTCTCATGTTCCCAAGTCTCTTCCTGAATTTGACCGTGTTGCCATAAAACCCAAACTATGCTGATGCTTTTACCACGCAAGACTTTATCTTATCTATCCATGATCCGCACTGGGATATATACTAATGATGCATCCGGCTCTAGATCAATGTGATCTCATCTAATCACATGGTCAGAATTAGGGTGATACATTTTCAACTGGGATACATGGAACACATTATGCACCGAACTAAACCATGGTGGTAATGCCAACCGATATTCCACCACTCCAACCTATTCTAGTATCTCAAAAGTTCCAATGTATCTAGGAGATAACTTTACCTGCTTCCAAAAGAGATGATGTCCAAGCCTTGGTGATATCCCCAGGAAGACATGATCACCCACAGTGAACGATAATGGTCTTAGATGGTGATCTGCATAAGATTTCTGACGACTCTACATCATCTCCATCCTCTTTCTAATCAACTGAATATTCTCCATTTTTTTTGGACAAGTCTTGGCCTGACTAGTGAAGTTTCTCCTGTTTCCACCCAGCATAGTGGAGAATGACAAGGACGCCCATAAAATTCTTCAAATGGAGCCATGTGTATCGAGGGTTGATAGTTGTTATTGTATGAGAAATCCACTAAGGGTATATGCTTCTCCCATGAACCACCAAAATCCATTACATAAGACTGTAACATTTCTTCCAAAGTTTATATCGTCTGCTCGGATTTCCCATCCATCTGAGGATGATACGCCCTACTCATAGTCAACTGAGTCCTAATGGATTGCTGTATGGATTTATAGAAATGATACTTGAACCTAGGATCTTTATCTGAGACTATTGGCACTGGTACACCATGCCTCTTTACCACTTCTTGGATATATATTTTTGAAAGATCCTCCACCGTATGAGTTTCATGAATAGTTGAGAAATGGACAGACTTCGTTAGAAGATCCACTATCACCCAAATGGCATTGTGTTTCTGGACTGTTCTTGGAAGACCTGTAACAAAATACATTTCTATCTGATCTCATTTTCACACTGGGATGGGCAAATATTGTAACATACCAGCTTGTCTCTGATGCTCTGCTTTAACCTACTGAAAATTTAAGCACCACGAGATGAACTCGGCCACCTTCCTTTTCATGTTACTCCACTAAAACTATTCCTTCAACTCCTTATACATCTTCTATGTACCTAGATGTATAGACCATCTTGAATAGTGGTAAGAATGAAGGAGTTGTTCCTGATAAACCATAGGTACAACCATCCAATCTTTGAAACAAAAAACTGAACCCCCATCAAGTTTACAGCCCTCAATGGTCTCCCCACCATTGAGTTTTGAACTTACAACCAGACATTCTACATCATATTTTTGTGCCTCTTTGATTATTTTTACTAAATTAGGAACAAGCGTAGGTGAAAAGAAAACCAAAACATCACCTCGGTCTTCACATTCCACCTGCATGTTTTCGAAGACCAATATCAACTACCATTCATCTAAAGCTTCTTTCACCAACTGAGCATATGAATTTCTACTCAATGCATTCGCCATTGAATTTCCTTTCCTCGATGTGTACATTAAGTCAAATTCAAACATTTGGAGATACTCCATCCATCTCCATTTCCTCAGATTCAAATATCTATGTGAGAAAATGTGTTTTAAGCTTTTTTGATCCATAAACATAGTAAATTTCTCACCAAAGAGATAATGTCTCCATGTTTTCAAATCATGGACGACTGCAGCTAACTCCAAATAATGTGTTGGGTAATTCTTCTCATTAACCCTCAAGTTTCTTGAACCATAAGAAACCACATGATCTCTTTTCATGAGAACACAGCCCAACCCTGATCATGAAGCATCACAGTACACCACATACCCCTGTCCTGATTCTAGAATGATCAAGATAGGTGCCGATGTAAGCCAAAATTTCAGTTCCTGGAAAGACTTTTGACATTCCTCCGTCCATTTAATGGATAATTCTTATTTTTTAGAGCTGTCATTGGTGAATGTAGTCATGAGAAATCATGTACAAAGCGTCAGTAGTAATCAGCTAGACAAAGAAAACATCATTTCTTGAAAACATTCTTCGGTGGTTTCCAAGAGATAATAGCTTCTATCTTTTTAGGATCAACAGAAATGCCTTTCTTAGAAATAAAATTTCCAATAAAATGTAATTATTTTATCCAAAAATCAAACTTTGATAATTTGGAATATAAACAATGATCTCTCAGGTTTTGTAACACTGTTTCTAGGTGCACCTCCTGATCAGCCCTTGTCTTTGAATAGAAAAAAATTTCATCCACAAACACCACAACAAAAGAATCTAGATATTGTTGAAACATTTGATTCATCAATTCCATAAAGATTGTTGGTGCATTCATTAGACTGAAAGGCATGACTATATATTCATAGTGGCCATATATACTTCTGAAATTTGTCTTTGGAATATCCTCTTTTCGAACTCTCAATTGGTGATATCCTGATCGCAAGTCAATCTTGGAAAAACACGAGCACCCCTTAATTGATCAAACAGATCATCAATGTGTGGAAGTGGATATATTTTCTTTATCGTAACTTGGTTAAGCTTACGATAATCAACACACAGTCAAAGAGTTCCATCTGCCTTCTTCACGAAAAAAATCAGTGCTTCCCATGGAGACGTACTTGGTCGAATGAAACACTTGATTTCCAGCTCCTCTAACAAAACTTTAAATTCTCATAAATCTATTGGTTCCATCCTATAAGATGGAAGGTAAATATGACTGGTCCCCGGAAGGAGATCAATCTTAAACTCCACTTCCCTTAGAGGTGGTAACCCTGAGAAGTTCTTGGGAAAGACATACTGAAATTGATCCACGACAGCTGGAAAACTATTTTCCTTGATCTCTTCCATTGATTCCAAAGTCAACATTGCCAAATGGTAAGATATCATTCCCACCATTGGTGACAACAAGCTCTTTTCACCCTTCTTTACAATCCTCTCTCCTCTAAAGAGATTCTTGATGTCGTCCTTAGTCATGAAACTAATTGTTCTCCTATAACTGTCGATTTGAGCCTTAAACTTTGTCAGTCAATCCATACCTAGGATTACATCATAGAAAACCATATCCAACATCGAGAAGACCCATTTTAGCTCATCTCCATAAATAGTTATTGCACATGCTCTACACAAAAAGGCTTGACATTCTCTTTCACCGAGAGAAGTTTTCATATTCAAAATAGAAGCCATCATTTCCAGTTTTAAATATAGAAAGTCAACAACACGAGAATAAATGAAGGAATGTGATGCACCAATATCAATCAAAACTTGAACAAAGGTAAAATTCAAAAGAATCGTACCTATCACTATAGATGGTACAACCTGATCATCAACAATCATCTGCTCAGCTCCATACAATTGCTTCTTCATGATACTGTTCACCTTGTTTCCTTGCTGAGGTTTCCCTGGTTGAGCAGTCATGGTATTTCTGGAATCACTATGGCTAGATCTGCTCTACTGATGAGACTGATTCTTCTGTCCTCTTCCAGTTGAAGAATACGATGCTTGCAACACTTAATCAGTGTCTCGAGCACCTGACCTTGGAGCACTATGACAATAACACTGAATATGTCCCATATTGTTTCAATTATGACATGGTATAGGTTGTGCCGTAAAATCTCGCTATATGTGGTCAAGTGAACTATATTGAAAACAACCTGCTTTACTCTAGGGTTGTGGAGGAAGGTTTACTGATCCAGTCATCTGGTTCTGATTTCCACTTGCACCTTGGAAATAGGTTCCCTTTTCTGCTTGTTCCCAGTGGTTGAGTTCCCACCATTTCTTGTAAGTATCATCATGCATCCTCCCATAGATCTAGATATATCACGTTCAGCCACAGTCACTCTGTTCACCATCTCTATATAATCTTTAATACAAATTACTACAATATATTATCGAATCTCCTATCTTAGCCCTGATTCGAAGATACATGCCTTCAAAGAGGCACTTGCCGCAACTTCTGGTGCAAATATTACTAAGTTCATGAAGTTAGCTGCATACTCTATGACAGAGAGACTCTCTTGTTTCAGGCTAAATAATTCTGTCATTTTATGGATCTTGAACATGTGAGGATAGAATTTTTTGTCAAACAATTACTCAAAATCCTCCTATGTAAGTCTTTCATCCAATTTAGCCTACACTGCTAAATTCCACCACTGACGTGCAAGATCCTTGAGTATATACATCACCAGTTTGACCTTTATCTTCAACAGTGTTCTAATGAAGTCAAAGATATGATTCATCCTACATAGCCACACCTCCACCTTCTCGAGTTTAGAATCACCCCGGAAATTAGGTGGATTCTGCTTCATGAACTGGATGGTATGATCCGCATGTAGTGGCTCATTCCTCCGGTTCCCGTTGTCCACATCTTGAAAATATTAAAAAATAATCTAAACCCACTCTTGGTTCACGCATGGTTCAGGTGAAACCACATTATCCACAACTTCCTCAGGCTGGCTTCGATGACCCCTACAAGATCCCATTTTCTAAACTAACAACAAAATCCATTAATCTCACTCTCTAGCAACTGTTGGATTAACATTTAAAATTCTATAACATCAACTATCACAAAATTGTTTTCAAAACAAACTTTTTCCCATGTTCAACCATTTTTTAAAACCCATCACAAGCTTTTGAATATTAAACCATTTTCAAAATATGATAAGCATTCCGTTTTTCAAAATATGTCATTTGAAAAAAAATTCCATTATTTTTCAAAAATTAACACTTTTTTCACAACATGAATCATTCCTCAAAATGATGTATGTCGTCCTAGTGTGAAGTCAATCTTCTACAATACATGTTATGCTCATATAATTGGCAAAACCCATGACAATGACAATTCAAAATTATAGAAGTGTCACCAAACACTTATTTACCAAACTCCCTGGTAACTTGAAGTTCAACATTAAAGGGTTAGCTACATCCTTTTATGCTATACATTTCATGTTCTGACAATCCTAATCCCTTCAAAGATTCCCACCCAAGGAATAAACAAGAAGGGATTTCATCTCTAAAACTAGGATAATTGATGACTACTTGTTAGGAAAGGATCGAACAACCTGATACCATTTGTAATGACCCACCAATTCGCATTGTCTTAAGAGTACAACTATTCCTTACTAGGCCTTATGTGACATCCCCAAGATGCTAAAGGCTGGAAATAAATGTCGAAGGGTTTCAAATACAAGTGGAGGATGATTTACCCTTTAATAAATAAACCAATAAACCTACCAACCACAACCAAACATTCACAATATGATGTATAAACAAATGGAATACAAATCAAAAACTTCATGTATCTCAAAATCACATCAATGTAAGCAAAAACAGAAGAATAACTAAGTATCAAAGTACACAGCAGATAGATTACACAAGAATCTCCAAAGAACTCAAGACTCCATACTCCAAAATCTCCATGCTCCAAAATATCCGAACAGCCCAAACATCACGAGGTAGTTCTAAAAACATGTGAAACATTACCTTTTCCCTTGTCCTGAAATATAGCATCTGTAAAAGCACCAAAGTGCCGAAGTAGGGGTGAGTATAAAACTCAGTAGGTTTTCCCCAATGACATCCCTACTAATGCCACTAGGATAAAAGAGTGAAAAAAAAAATTATATAAAATAGTTTATACAAAACAATTTCTCAAAAATAGTTTATAACTAAATATAAACAAGTTTACAAAACCATTCATTACAAAAATCATACAAGTGTAATTGAAACCAATTTTCCCAACAAGATATTTTTCTAGAAAAATAACTAAACAATCTTTAAAACAATTTCACAATATCCCTTTATCATCATACCCAACCATTCCTAAAATCCATGAAATCAACCATGCATGCTACGTTATGAAAATTCCATACTCATGAGAATTTTCTTGTCGATCTACCAATTTGTCACAAGGTAATTGTTTCCCATGTGCCATTAACCCTTTGGCACTGAGCACATGGTCATATTTCAACCAAGCCACGTGTATGAAATTACCATGTGCCAATAAACCTTTGGCACCGAGCACAAGGTCATATTTCAACCAATCCCTGTATATGAAACACGAACAGACACCACATATTCCAAATGATCATTCCAAAACAACCCTTTCAATAAAAACACCTTTTTATTGAAAACCATTTCCTTTAAAACCATTTCAATTCCAAACCATTTCAATAAAAATTCATTGTATTGAAAACCATTTCTATTGAAAATATTTTTTACATAAACCACTCATAAATTCCATAAAATCCATAATTTAAAATCATCATTTTAAATTCATGAAACTAAACCCCCTTTTTCACAACTATTCACCAGGATCATACAATTTCACAAAACCCATAAATCATCACAAATGAAGATTTTTACATGAATTTAACAATTAATAAACCAATTTGAATCTAAGAAAATCAATTATAGAAAGAGGATATGAGAGTGAAGCCACCTACCTCAAAGGTTTTGACGAAACTTTTACAACAAATGAAGAACCCACAAGAAAGCGGGTTGATTCTCCAAGAATGGAATTAGTTCTCTTATCCTAGCAAGATCATGACTCAAAATTGAATTATTTGGCATCAAAAAACATAGATCCAACCCCTATAGGTTCATATCTGAGAAAGAATGGAGATCATAGAAGTATATCTAAGAAGATCTATGAAAACATGACAAATCCTGAATAAATGGTGACATACCATAAGAAATCAGACTCTAAATCACCAAGGGAAGGCTATGGGTTGGCTCCAACTCATGTAGGGAGGGTTATCCATCCTTCTTGTTAGATTAATATCGAAATAGGGGCGTTTTAAAGCCAAAACAAAATATATAGATCAAAAATGAGTAAGCTTCGAGAAAATAGGATCTAGATTTGACCTCTACGCAAGGTTTGACCACACGGTTTGGGCCAAACGTGTGTGGATCGTGAAAACTTACTTTTGATCCCAACACTCCATATAAAACCCCCATAATCTCCCATACTTCACCTTTACCATTTTTAGGGAAACATTTTTTTATGGAAACATCCCACTTTATGGAAACACCCCACTTTATGGAAACACCCTACTTTATGGAAACAACCCACTTTATGGAAACACCCCACTTTATGGAAACAACCAACATTATGGAAACACCCAAATTTATGGAAACTTTCTATTTTATGAAAAATCTCTATTTTATGGAAACCCAATCAAAGAAACACCATTTAAAAAAACATGAGGTAAAGGGTTATGTATCTGAAACTGGGAGTACTACAAAAAACCCTTTTAAAATGAGAACCCATTCCATTTTCAATTTTAATACATTAAATTCCATTTCAAATCTTAATAAATCAATGTGAACAACAAGATATTAAAGAAATTGGAATAATTGAATATATCCCCTTACCTCAAGAGCATATAAAACTTAACCGCCTTTGATAATTAGGACTGGAAACCACAATATCTGCATTCAAGCGATTAGGCATGACTAGATACTGAAAAGTATTGATAGAAAACACAATATGATTACCAATTCCCATATAAAACAGTTCCCAAAACCAAAAATGAGTGAGAAGATGAGAGGAAGTCTTACCTGGGGATATGAATAACCTAACTCTGTTGATCAATCTCTAAATCAATCAATCTGTACTGAAGGAAGACACCCAAAATCTCATAGGGTAAGATATCTGGCTAAGAGGAGAAGTATTCCAAATAAAAAGAATCCTCAAACACTTGCACAACACTGTAAAAACTAAAACTCCAAAAATTACACAGTTTCTAATCTTTTACATGTCGTGAATCCCTTTTATTTTACGTTACGCCAAAAAAAACATCACCTTTTTAAATAAAAAGTAGTTTTTTATAATAAACAATGTGTAATTTTTTACGTTATAAATTCAACTCATGAGATAAGTGTAACACCCCAAGATTTCATAGTGTGTTATTTTTTCAAAATAATACTATAACTTGCACTACACGCAACACCGAGTTCAAGCACACCATGACTTACCAAACAAGCCGTTCAAAAGAGGTTATGAATAGTATTAACTAAATTTTAAACTTTATATAATCCTTATAATTTTAGAATCCATATTATGAGTTTCTTAGACATAATGCAAGAACAGAATCATTTTCAGTATTGCACTTTTATCAACTTTTAATAGTGAACCCTTTTTAAATACAATATTTTAAACTTTTTGACTAAATGGGGACATCAAAAAATTAAAATGAAACATCCCAAGCTTCCACGGTACGCTTTCTTCGAATAATACAGTAGCATGTGTTGTATGCAACTTCGAGTTTTAACACACACCACAACCGATCAAACTAGTCATTATGAATAGTAATACCTACTTTTTGAAATTTTATCTCTCAAAATGGACTTCATTTTTGGATTCGGAATATCGAATTTAGCCTAAGGTGAAATTTTGGTACTTTTTGGAAAACTTTAATATTTTGATGAATAGTGAAAATTACTAAATTTTAATTAAAAACAACTTTTTTAATCAAAATAATTAATAGTGATAAATTATGAATTTAAGTGGTTTTAAAGTATATTTTGAATATATTTTTTCCATTTAATATAATGTTGGGCATTGAACATAATTTTACAATTAAACCGAACATAAACAAGTGTCAATCTTTTGATAGTTATTATCTCTTAAAAACACGCTTTTTGTTTTGACAGCGGGAATTAAATTTAAATTAATTTCTGCCACTTCTGTGTTTTGAATTTAGAAAAATGGATTCCATATTTGGAATCAGAATGTTCAAATTGTGTAAATAGGTAACTTTTATTTTTAGACATTTTGAATAATTACTGCGGTAAATATTTTATTTACCATGGTTAAGGGTAAATCCGGTAAATGAGGGTTAAACAATAATATTATAATAATACTAAATTACCCTAAAACGTGTCCTAGCCTTATTGGTTGATACATGTTCGACCATAGACATATTTGGGTCGATTTTGGGACCCCATGGTGCCACTTGTAGGTGATAGGGACACTTTATTTTAATTAAGTTAAAATGAATACAAAAATGACACAAGCATATATCTTTTAGAAAAACAATTTTTACATAGGGTTATATATGTTGGATTTTAGATTATAAATATTCATTAGAAAGATAAAATGATTTCCTAAATAATGATATTTTATTTATAATTTTTAGACATTAAATAATTTAATTTATTTATGACACAATGATGATGAAGTAATTACTATAATAGTGAAAAAATTAAAATAATTGATATTATAAATACCCAAATAAATATAATATGAAACTTTTAATGAATTAAACTAATTTTCTAGGATAATATGATATATTAGTATTGATTTAATTAACTTTTTTTGAAGTAATCATTCTTTTATGATTTTTACAAAAATGAATTATTGAATAGTTTCAAAATTGACATAAAAGAGTTTTTTATACAAATATTATATTATTAATTGATATTAAATTACTAAAAATCTAAGGTTCGGCCAAGAGACTTATATCATGATAGGTTAATCAGTAATGGACCACTTGGGGGGTATCTTGGATGTATATGGTAAGTTTATTAACCATATAATATAAAAATACAAAGAGACATTGTAAAAGTGAAACTAATTAACTTAGAGTTAATACTTAAAGATAAGGTTAATATAAGTACCCAAAACTGTCTAAATTCTATTGATTGAGTTGTTTTCGACCCATCCCCACCTTAAAATTTAAATAATCAAATTTGGTTCCATTAGAAACCGAATATTAATTTATTATAAACTAATATTTCTAGATTTTCCAAAGGTGCCCCTCACCCCTCTTATAAAAGGGCACTCCTCCTTGTCTTTTCTTCACACCTTCAAAGCCTTTTGGTTCGGCCAAAATCTACCCAAATACTCTCCCAACTTCCCTCACTACAACCTAGAGGCCTTAGTTTGATCAGAAAGCCAACCTAAGTATCCCTTTTGATCAAATCAAAAGGAAGAAACCGAAGAAGAGGAGGTTAACCTACCCCAACCAAGGAAAAGTACAAGGTAAGGGTTATTTCACAATCTCTTCATTATCCGAGGTTTTTTATACATAATAATCTACTGGGATCTCTTTATCATCCACATCCATGTTTCTTAATAATGTATTTCAAAACATTTTTACTATTTACAAGAATATGGGTTAAAGTCACTTATACCCTTGTTTGACTTTTTATAAATGGTTTATAAAGGAATCTTTCCATTGTTTTCCAAACAAGGTGCTTTTTAACCTTTTCGACAGAATTAAGGTAAGAATGTTTTTTTAAATTATACGGCGGGTGCGGTTATTTTCTGCCGTTATAAAATCGCCGAATCTTCCCTTACAATCTTATAAGAATATTTTCAAATTGAATGTATTATTTTATAATTATGTTACTTTTAAAATGATTTAAAAAAAGAGATATTTACCTAAAATAGTTTTGATTTCATCTATGTCAACATCCTTTGATGGATTTTAATCTTATTTGAAGTTGAGTTATTATGATACAAAACATCCATATTTTATTGAAGGTTTTGTGATATTTTTGACTGTGGATAAGTTATTCTTATGTCACTCCTGGTTTTTGTTTAAAGTATTGACATTTCATAAGTTATATTTAATCCGAATGTTTATGTTATATTTAAACCTTTCATTCAGATGAATGTGATAGAAAAGTATGTTTCGGGTTGGGGACCTGTAAAAGTAAGCCCTCCGGTTTGGTCCCCGGTTATTAGAGGAACTCCGGTTTGGTCTCTGGTTATTAGAGGCACTCCAGGTTGGTGTCCGGTTATTAGAGGCACTCCGAGTTGGTGTCCAGTTATTAGAGGTACTCTGGGTTGGGTTCCGGTTACAGTTAGCCCCTAGGTCTTGGGACAAGGCCTTGACAAAGAAATTAAAGTTCAGCATTATGCATTCCATCATTATGAAAGTGGTTATTGATTTTGCATGTGACTATTCGATTAGTAGAATATCCATGTGAATAAGTAAATGGCATTATTTCATTTTATTTATGCCATACTATGTTAAAAGATCAAGTTTGAAAGGCTTTTGTTTTAGTTATACATTGCCTTAAATGTTTATTCTTATTTATGAAAGTTTCCGCTATCTTGTTATCCTTACTGGGCATTTGAGCTCACCCCTTTTCTATGTTTTAATTTTCCCAGGAAGTGAAGAAGTAAATTATGAATGACCTGCAGGGATATTATGTGGGGATATGAGTGTGGATTATGGAGACAATATGTTGTTGTAGTAGTTTTTCATTTTATGATGTAATGTAAGACTTATTAATATATCAAGTGTTTCCAAGGCTACTAAACCAATCGGTCTTTCGAGATTTGATCTTTCTTGTGATCATGCCAATGTTATGTAATAATGCACCGACTCTGGGTAACTAGGGTCGGGGCGTTACAGTTGGTATCAGAGGAAGTTTAGCACAAACCTTGGAAGCTATATTTAGATAAACTCTGATTAGAGCACATAGATTTAAGATGAATTTTGAGGATTAGTATAGAAGAACTTCCTAGAATTTTGGTATTGTAGAGATTTTGTGAGTTTTCCAAGAAATACATCCCTGTCTGGATACGAGCAGGTAGAGGCGGCTCTGGCACTGATGTACCTAGGGGTAAAACCCAAAAATACCGCTTTGAGCTAGACTCAAACGGGAACTGGTGCACGACAACGGGCCTTGCTGCACTCTTGGTTACGACACTCCAGGGGGATATGCTTAGGATAACTCTCATTTTCTTTACAAATCATTATGAAGGGTTTATGAGTATATACTTCCTCAAAAGAGACATTTTTATGATTATGGATTATATCCATAAACTATTTAATTTATGTTATGTGTTTTACAAGTTTGGGATTAGGTATTGTTATTCATAAACTAATCTAGTGTATGCCATTGTTTAGAAATGGCGCCCAGTAGAAGGAATGAGAACTCTAGCAATGCACATGATCCAAAGAGAAGGAAGGATCATATCTTTCATGGTCTTAAGCCAGAATTTATAAGAGAAATGGTTTCGCATGTATTATCATCATTTGAAGAAATAATATAATGTGTTGATAATATAAGTAAAGAGTTTACTGATTCCTATGGCTTTGAAGGGAAGTAAGAGAAGAAAAGGATGGAAGAGAGAAATATGGATAAAGGGAAGAGAGAAAAGAAGAATTTTCCTATATGTGATAACTGTGGGAAGAAACACCCTGGAACTTGCCTAAAAGGAATGTGAGTTTGTTATAATTGTGGAGGAAAAGGGCAAAAAGTACGTGACTGCAAGGGTAAGAAAATGGTTTCAAATGTACAATGCTTCATTTGCAAGGAGTTTGGACACTACGCGAACCTATGTCCCAGTCATCAGACTATGCCGCAAATGATGCTATTGGATAATAATAAAGTTATGATACTACCACAGATGAAGAGGAATTATTAGAGTTATTGTGTTGATTATGTCATTTGAGTGTTGTATCAACAATGTACTTGTTATAATAATTATGGAGTATATAAGGATTGTTCTGCAGTACTATTTCATTAAGGACTTGAGATTGTATGTAACAAAGAAAAGTGACTCAATAGCAGGTTAATGTTTTGGAAAATATATGGTTGAGAGAAAGATAAACCATAATATAGTTCTGATACTGAGGTAGTGTTTTTGGAATAATACATGATTGATTTGGATAAATTATATTGGATATTCTTGACTACCTTGAAGCTGATTAATGATTTGTATATTCCATCATTGTTGGGGTTTAAAACATTTTTGGATTGAAGAAGTATATCTATTATTCTATAAGGAATAAGGGATCATGAATGTAATTAATAAGGTTTTATGATAATTCAGGATGTTGCAGTGTTTTAAAAGAATACATGATGAAGGCGATCACATGTTATTACGTGAAAAAAAGGATCTTCATCGTGTTTACCTTTCTTATAAATTTTTGACTGAAGTATTTTGGATAGTTCTAGTTTGGATTATTTTGGATTGCCATAAAAGGACAACCCGGAGGTCGGGTGGCAACCCGTCACGTCTGGCAAGGCAGCGAGACTTGAACCCGCAACCGAAGGGCAACAAGGGTGTATCACATACCACTGTCCCACGGGATGTCTTGGATTAAATAATGTAGTTTTTTTTAAAAAGATCTGATAGATGAATTATAAATTCATTTATTTTGGAACCCTGTACGAATAGTATAAATAAAATTTTTTTTTTAGGTTCTATTATCTTTTAGAGTGAAAGATGAGTTTGTGGTAGAAATTTATTAATGGATAAAACTCTAATTATAAAGTATGTATATCTCCTTATGATCTTATCCAATCTCATAAATAAATTCCTCAACATTAATAAAAGGAACTTAGAACAAAAATGTTGTCCTAGATGGTACCTTAAATCATCACTAATTTATGGCTTTGGGATTGTTGGCCTTTTCATAGCCATGTTCTCTACCACTCTCCATCAGATAATTGATGGTTAGATTTCTCTTCCATATCCATATTTTCCTACATGGATCCCTAGAATGTGTTATTTTCTGTAATCTTCATACTTTCCACTCTTTATTTTAAATACAGGCCTCATTAATTCATTTTTCGATGTGGGATATCAACTAAGATATTTTGAAACGTCAAAAATGTGTTATCCCAATACCCTATGTTTTGTTGAACCGATGGTATTTCAAATCATCATAGATTGATGAGTTTAAGGACCTCAATTTTAAACTTGTTTGTGATTGATGACCTCAATCACTACCTTTAAATATTTACGTTTTTCCTCCAATTATATGTCTGTAATTGCCAGCAATGTTCTCCTAATCGAGATCATAATTTGGTGGTGACCCTTTCATTTCTCTTTTCCTCATATTAAGACTAAATTTTAGTAACCCAATTTCTGATGTGGGTTTTCGCACAAAGATATTTTTTAATTTCAACCTTTTATTTTCGAAGAACAATTTCAAATTGCGAGGACGCAATTTATTGAAGGAGGGGAGAATGTAACACTCCAAGATTTCATAGTGTGTTATTTCTTCAAAATAATAAAATAACTTGCACTACACGCAACACCGAGTTCAAGCACACCATGACTTACCAAACAAGCCGTTCAAAAGAGGTTATGAATAGTATTAACTAAATTTTAAACTTTATATAATCCTTATAATTTTAGAATCCATATTATGAGTTTCTTAGACATAATGCAAGAACAGATTCATTTTCAATATTGCACTTTTATGAACTTTTAATAGTGAACCCTTTTTAAATACAATATTTTAAACTTTTTGACTAAATGGGGACATCAAAAATTTAAAATGAAACATCCCAAGCTTCCACGGTACGCTTTCTTCAAATAATACAGTAGCGTGTGTTGTACGCAACTTCGAGTTTTAACACACACCACAACCGATCAAACTAGTCGTTGTGAATAGTATTACCTACCTTTTTAAATTTTATCTCTCAAAATGGACTTCATTTTTGGATTCGGAATATCGAATTTATCCTAAGGAGAAATTTTGGTACTTTTCAGATAACTTTAATATTTTGATGAATAGTGAAAATTACTAAATTTTAATTAAAACAACTTTTTTAATCAAAATAATTAATAGTGATAAATTATGAATTTAAGTGGTTTTAAAGTATATTTAGAAATATAATGTTGGTCATTGGACATAATTTTACAATTAAACAGAACATAAACAAGTGTCAATCTTTTGATAGTTATTATCTCTTAAAAACACGCTTTTTGTTTTGACAGCGGGAATTCATTTTAAATTAATTTCTGCCACTTCTGTGTTTTGAATTTAGAAAAATGGATTCCATATTTGGAATCAGAATGTTCAAATTGTGTAAATAGGTAACTTTTATTTTTATACATTTTGAATAATTACTGCGGTAAATATTTTATTTACAATGGTTAAGGGTAAATCCGGTAAATGAGGGTTAAACAATAATATTATAATAATACTAAATTACCCTAAAACGTGTCCTAGCCTTATTGGTTGATACATGTTCGACCATATTCATATTTGTGTCGATTTTGGGACCTCATGGTGCCACTTGTAGGTGATAGGGACACTTTATTTTAATTAAGTTAAAATGAATACAAAAATGACACAAGCATATATCCTTTAGAAAAACAATTTTTACATAGGGTTATATATGTTGGATTTTAGATTATAAATATTAATTAGAAATATAAAAAGATTTCCTACATAATTATATTTTATTTATAATTTTTAGACATTAAATAATTTAATTTATTTATGACACAATGATGATGAAGTAATTACTGTAATAGTGAAAAAATTAAAATAATTGATATTATAAATACCCAAATAAATATAATATGAAAATTTTAATGAATTAAACTAATTTCTAGGATAATATGATATATTAGTATTGATTTAATTAACTTTGTTCGAAGTAATAATTTTGTTATGATTTTTACAAAAATCAATTATTGAATAGTTTCAAAATTGACATCAAAGAGTTTTTAATACAAATATTATATTATTAATTGATATTAAATTTCTAAAAATCTAAGGTTCGGCCAAGGGACTTATATCGTGATAGGTTAATCATTAATGGACCACTTGGGGGTATCTTGGATGTATATGGTATGTTTATTAACCATATAATAAAAAAATACAAAGAGACATTGTAAAAGTGAAACTAATTAACTTAGAGTTAATACTTAAAGATAAGGTTAATATAAGTACCCAAACCTGTATAAATTCTATTGGTTGAGTTGTTTTCGACCCATCCCCACCTTAACATTTAAATAATCAACTTTTGTGCCATTAGAAACCGAATATGAATTTATTATAAACTAATATTTCTAGCTTTTCCAAAGGTGCCCCTCACCCCTCTTATAAAAGGGAACTCCTCCTTCTCTTTTCTTCACACCTTCAAAGCCTTTTGGTTCAGCAAAACTCTGCCCAAATAATCTCCCAACTTCCCTCACTACAACCTAGAGGCCTTAGTTTGATCAGAAAGCCAACCTAAGGAGCCCTTTTGATCAAATCAAAAGGAAGAAACCGAAGAAGAGGAGGTTAACCTACCCCAACCAAAGAAAAGTACAAGGTAAGGGTTATTTCACAATATCTTCATTATCCGAGGTTGTTTATACATAATAATCTACTGGGATCTCTTTATCATCCACATCCATGTTTCTTAATAATGTATTTCAAAACATTTTTACTATTTACAAGAATATGGGTTAAAGTCACTTATACCCTTGTTTGACTTTTTATAAGTGGTTTATAGAGGAATCTTTCCGTCGTTTTCCAAACAAGGTGCTTTTTAACCTTTTCGACAGAGATCAAAATATACCTGACAGAAAGGTAATTGGGCGTTAGACTTTCTGGTTGTATCTCTTATACCATTCCTTTTTATTATGACAAATATTTATAGTTTTTCTCATTCATTTTATCTTCCTACTATATGTGTGTGTGTGTACCATGTTGACTACTTCAGGTTGGGTGAAATCATTCCTTGTGGTTTTTATGCCCTTGTGCTAATTTCCAATATAATGGGAATGAAAACACCCGTCAGTTATGTGATGTGTCGGTTTGGGTACCAGTGTGTGTGGGTATCTAGGTCATTTCATTACATGAATTTTTAAGTTCAAGTTATCAAATAGTGGAACACATACCTAAAATTGTTGATTAAGGAACATATACTAGGTTGAAGGTTGAGGTTTTATGTTCTTTGTTTCTTATTTTTTCAAAATTTAATTTGATTGAATTTTTAGTTTTCTCTTACCACCTAGGTCAAAGTTGTGTTGGTGTGTACATAATATTCTCATTGATATTTTTGGATAAATTAGTTGAGAATATATAAGGGTATACCAATGGATATAGGTTGAGTGTTGAAGCAAGAAGGTTTTGGTGGAAACTAAATGATCTTAGGATGATTTTTTAGGGAGGTTAGTCGAACAAAGATAAAATTTAGTGAGGGAGTCATAACCGAATTGAACTAGATCTTGAAGAACTTTTGAACCAAAGGATTCCATCTACTCAGTCATTAGATAGAGATGAATTTCAATCTAACCCACAATATTTTTTAAACTTTAGTAGGTGGTTGTTAAAGATAATAAAGGAGGGTGATGAAATCAGTTAAAGAATAATCCTTATATATATGTGGAGGATAAGAGTTGAACAGGGTGGGTTTAAAAAATGGAATAAGATAAACATAATAAATGAAAATTGTTGATGTGGTCCCATAATGATAAAATAGTATATGAGATTGAATTTATTAAATGGACCATATATTCCCCTATATGAGTGATTTCAGGATAGGGATTTAGAATAAAAAAATTATTAAAATTTTAAGGGATAGAAAATCAAAGGGGTTTTCATGAGAATATTGAGATGGTGGAATCTTTAGATTTAGTTAAAAAAATTTCAATATGGTGAACCAACTAGGTTGGTTATTTTGAGAATATAAAAGGGAAATGGCTAGAATTTGAGAAACTTATAAAGAAAATTTTCAAAAAAACAAAAAGTAATAGTTCAAGAGTAATGGATTACAAAGAGAGGCAGAGCTACAAAGAAAGAGAGAGAAATTATCTAGACATAGAAGACTCTCCTTTTTTATAAAATCTTTATTGAATTGATTTTATCTATTTTAATGAAATTAAATTTATTTTGTGTTTAATTAAAGATATTACATGGCTAAATTCGTTTGGGGAAGAATTTAAGTTGTTGACTGAAATCTTTAAATTTATTTTTGTTCTTTTTTTCTTGATTACTAATCAATTCTTATAAAATATTTATTACTTGTATCACACATAAAGGAAATTAAACATTGACCAAAAAAATATTCCAAAATATTTTTTATTTAAGAAACAATTCTTTTTAAATAAAAGGTTGAAAAAGGGTTTAAATCAATTACAGGATGAACCTTTTTAAATTATATGATAATACAATTTTAATAAAGGATATTTTTCAAATTTATTTTCTCTTTTTATTTGATATGTCACTCGATAGAGGATAATATTAATTCAGTAAAAGGATGATGATTTTGACAAATGTGAAATCATATTCACTCATGTGTGTTGTTTCAAGATGGAAAATATTTTTTACACTCCATAACTACAAGAATTTCCTAGATGAATTTTTTTTATAGTTGTTTGATAATCTATTTAAGTGTATTTTACATACATCATGCTGTAATTTTTTATAATGTTTTAGAATTATTTTACACTTCACTTAACTTACACATCACCACAATAGAAAAGGTTTATTTGTGTTTCTTTGTACATTTATTTTTTGTTAGAGTTTCAGCTTTTCCTTTGAAAAACACTATATTTTCTTTCCAATAGAGACAATCCTTTATCAATATACTAAATAATGTGGTGTGTTAGGTGAAAAATAATATTTTCAAATTCTTTGATGACGAGGCTATTAAAAATTTGGTATTGTTTCTAGGTAGGGTGACATGTGTTAATAATAACAAAAATTCTAAAAAAATATGGAAAAAAACTAAAAAATGATCACTACTACTATTGATTTTCACTATAAATTCACCACATTTTAATTAAAATTAGTTAGCTAAAAATTTTATAAACAATTAAATAAGAAATTAATTATTTTTTATCCTATATGGAGGTGTTTTTGGTGCTATTTCTACTCTATTATTCATATTGAATTTAGGAATTTGATTTTTTTTACTATTTTTGTGTTTTTTGTGCTTGAGGAAATATTATACTTTTTTACTGAATGAATGTTGATAAATTTTTTACTAGTTTAGAGCCTTTAATTATAAAAAATAGATATTTACTATGGTACTGATCTCATGGAAAAAAATAAAATTGAAAATAAAAATTTTGGAAAGAGAGTTTCTTGAAATAATGAGCAGGGTAATTAGAAAAACCATAAGTAAGAAATAATTTAGAAACTAATATTTAGAGAGTACCAACTCCCTATTATATCTGGAAAATCCTTAATGCATTAGGTTATCCCAACAAGTGATAAATTATGAGTTAAAATAGTCTTATCTCTAACTATCATTATCCTTTAATGGATTTCCTAGTGAGGGGTATTTGGCCTTCAATAGAGACTTTTATAGTGTTTTGTAGAAGTTATGACTTTAAAACTCAAGTGAAGATGAGTTGAAAATGAGGATTTTCATCTTTTTCTGGAAGTTTATTACTAGGATTTGGTTCTTTGAACATGATAAGAATATTTTTGACACATGGGAAAAAGTTTATAAATCCTTTTTAAAGAAATTTTATCCAAATATTTGAGGGAGATATAATGAATAAAATCACTAGATTATTGTAAGGAATATTCATTTCATAAGTAATCGGATAGGTTCATGAACTTTATTAATCATTTCCCCCACCACCAGCTTCTTTCACATCTTTTGACGGATTCTTTCTATGAGTGTATTTTATCTTCTTTACAAAATTTGGTAGATGGGTTAGTTGGTAAGAATTACATAGAAACAATTGATGATGAACTGAGACAAATCTATAACACCCTTGTACTTAATTCTTATAAAAAGTGTTCTATAAAAATAAAAGTTTATATAAATGAGGGAAACATTGTTTTCGGATATCATGAAAGTGCACAACTTGTTGAAATCTATAAACTACTTCAATCATTGATGTCTCAAAATGAAATTCAATGTTTAAATAAGGATTCATGTCAAAATCAAGAATAATCACTTAAAGAATAATGTGTGCATTGTGGGATATATAGGTACACTGGAAAATTTTGTCCAAACTCTAATATTCCTATGAAACCCACTAAAATTAACAATTTTTCTATTTATAGGAGTAGGAAATATGGTAATTATAATCCATTATCTAATAATTACAACTATAGCTATATGAAAAACTCAAATATGTTTTAGAAATAACAAGGTGTTATTAGGAAACCCACTACCCCTGGTTTCTCAAATCGGCCTACACCTCAATTTAAAAATAAAAATATGGCCAGTACTTCTAATTCAGAAGGGAATTTTGAAGGGTTGGTCAAACATTTGATAACTAGAATGAACTCTCAATAGTCTAACACTTACGATCTAGAACATCAACTGGGTCAAATTGCTTACAGCATGACTGGAAGTGATAAAGGGAAACTACCTAATTCAAATAAAATCAACCCTAAAAAAGATTTTATGGATTTCACCACTATGAGTTGGTTGAATTCTTAATAAAATATTATGGAAGAGCCTAGAGAAGTCCATATTGAAATCTATGAAGAATCTATAAATGAAAAAATATAAAACATTGATGCTAGAAATGTAGACAACAAGCTTAAAAGGATATATAATTCTGTTGTTTTACTTAGAAAATAAAAAGAAAATGAATTTAAATTTAAAAGAACAAAGGAAAAGAGATGTTTAAGGAAAAATTTTAGGGAATTCCCACAATTTTTAAAAATCATACTTGACCAATTTTGTTTTCTCAATGAATAAAAGAGAATAAAAATAAATATAAACTTCTCATATTTCTTTAGCTGATTAAAATGATTTCAGGTGAAAATTTCATTCATATAATTGGCGGTTTAAGTTCCATTATATTTAAGATCCTTGAATTTTTTATAATAAAGATATTTTAGATGAGTTTTCAAAGATAATCCTAACTGAGTAGTGCATTATTGTCCTTAAGAACAAAATACCTCATAAACATCAAGTTCCATGTATTTTCGGCATCCCTTTCACCTTAGAAAATATTTTTTAGCTGAATTTATTATGTTACCATGGTGTGGGAATAAATCTAATTCCATTATAATTATTCCAACATTTGAGAATTAGAGAATTTATTGTAGAGACCAGGTTTTTGGCCTAATAAGACTTTGAAACATTTCTAAGAATATTTCCAAATCTGGGCGCTGAGACGACATGAAATTCCGAGGCTCGGTGTGCCTGGAATTAATTTTATAAAAATTTTATGTGTTTTTATATTATGCATGTGCGGTTAACTAAAGAAAATAGGATATATCTTAAATAGTTGATCAGATGAAAAATCTGAGATCACGGTTGGGTCCAGAATGTGGTGTTTCCCCTAGACGCGACATAAAATAAGTCGGCGCGGGATGTTTGGAGCCCTCGCTCGTTGGCTGTGTATTAAATGGATAAATTAAATAATTAATTTATTCATTTAATATCTCAAACCTGAATATCTCTTGAACCGGGACTCGGATGCAAAATATGAGACCACCAATTAGTTCAGAACGTATGTTTTACCCTAGGTAGGGTATAACTTTTGTTGGCATTGGGTGTTCAGCTTTTGCGCCATCATGGGAAAATAATTAAATAAGTAAATAATTATTTATTTAATTATTTGATTAAAAGAAATTTTAACCTAATAAGAGGTTATAAATATGAGGCTTTAAGGGTTTTGTATATAATTTAGTTTTTCCAACAATGACAAAGCCTATATTCCTCTCCTCTCCTCCTCTTTCCGTTGACGAACGACGAACAGAGAACAATGAAGCCTCAGATTCAGGCGAATCGAAGAGCGACGAATGAAACATCTTCTTCTCATCTTGGTACAAGTGCGATCCTTATCAACACTGAACAGATCTTTATGAATGCAATCTTCACCAATGATAGATCCAAACCTAAGGTAGTATTTTTCTTTGTGGATTCCTTACCCCGATTTAAATTTCTCATGATGAACATGAATTAAATAAATTAATTCGTGGATCAATAAAAAATTGATTGAATTAATTTTATTCTTGTTTATCTTGAATTATAGATTCTTGAAGCATGATAAATATTTAATTTCCAATTCCCCATGTTCTTGATTCTCAAAAATGATGGTCAAACTAAAATGGCTATCGATCCGCACTTAGACCGTGATCTTTCCTTAATCATTGTCCGTGTATTATTTGCGTGTTCTTCATTCCAAAATAATTAAACACACTGGAAACTCAATGTTTTATTGAGCATGACATATGGATGCAAAGATCTCAACCAGAGGATCACAGATCCGCATTCGTCTCTTTTTTCCGAGTTAAAATCGAATCCAGAATGGCGCGCGGAAGGATCCCGTGGCGTGGGTCCGACAAGGGTTTCAGCGGTTCAAGTTGGAGGTTCGGTGAGGCATTCAGGTGATCGCGGAAGCTGGACGAGGTATTTCCGGTGGCATATGAGGTAGCTTCGGTAGTTTGGGCGATGTGGAAGACCGGACCGGTGCAAGTAGGGTGGTCCGGTCAGCGGGACAACGCGGTAGGAGCAGGGCGGTTCTGCGCGGCTGGTGCAGAGGCGGTGCGGCAGCGCTAGCGGGAGGCCAAGATGGCGGTAGGCCGGAGGCGGCATATCCGGCGGAGGAAGCAGCCCGCGTGAAGGCCTGTCCGGTAGCGTTTGGAGGAGAATAAAACTTGAAAATTTTGTGGGATAAGAGTTAGATTGGAGAGAGAAAAGAAAATAAGAGAAATAAATTAAAAGTAAAAGAAATAGAAATTAGAAGTGATGGGACGTGCTAGGCATGGAGTCAAGGCAAAAGGGGAGGCTCCAATTTTAGTGGTGTGTGGATTTTGGGTGTGATAATTTAAGGAATTACATTAAATTAAAAATAATAATAATATAGTAATTTTATTTTTATTTTCGTGGGAAAACCGTATTTTGACTGTATCTTCTTCAAGCGACCTCGGTTTCATGAACCGTCAGTGGTAGTGTGACCCTTATATTGAGTCAGAAATTATGAGCCCAATATTGGATGTCTTTTTCGGGTTTTCATATCGAGTATCCGAAACGCTCGGGAAATAATAGATTTATTATTATTATTAAATCTTCGACCCGCCATAACTCATGTGTGTGACGTCCGATTGACTGGCTGTCAGCGGCGGCGTGAACCTATCTTAATACAGTTGATTCAAGTATAATATTGGATACTAAATTTTTCTTTGTGGATCGGGTCCATGGAACACCCAATAATAATAATAATAATAATAATAATATTGTTACGGGGTCTTGTATCTGACATATCTCCCTCATACTGTGTCGGAATAACGAACTATCTATGATGTTGCGACCCTAGAATTAAGACGAATGTTTCATGACCAATTTTGGATATTTATGTCAATGTCGAGGCATGGTCCCCATGAGGCCCGGTTCACACGTGTTGCGCGGAAATGCACCTTTTTCACCGGGTATCCATTTTGGAAAAATGAGTAGTCCATTTACTATGTTTTTTCATGTGGATCAGAACGGTGTGACCCATTTGGTTATCTAGTGTTGTTTGAAGTACAACTGGGTTGGATCAAACATGAATCTAACCGGGACCTCGGCACGAAAATTCTTATAACTTACAGTCTGGGCATCTGATTGATGCACCGTATGTCGTGTTGTAACCCTTATGACATGGCCGGTCCTTCGGGTTACTCCCTAGTGGAATGTCGTGGCGGTTGTGGTATGAACAATAATTTAAGGAGAAAAACCAGAGCATTTCTTTTAGTGAGATTTAGGATGACTACTCCTTTGACGACTCAAGGTGCGGGTATTCTTGACTCCTCTGCTCTGGTAGATACGGGACTCCCCACCTCATGAGTGCGGGTTCGTTTTCCTCTGAGATGGTTTTTCTATCTTTGGAGTCAGTACTCCACCACATGGCCAGACTAGGCTAGTTGCATGGGTCACCCTATGTACCGATTACACGGGTTGGAGAACACGGGTTGAGGACTGTGTATGGGCACATGACCAGCATACACGGAGCTGACCCCAGTCAATGGGACACGACCTGTACACCATACTACATGTCGTGTACTAACTTTTCTATATGACCAGCCTTATGACATGGGTCGTTGTACATGGGCAGTACCTGGGATCAGACAACACGACGTGTAACTTTTCTACATGTCGTGTACTTTTTTAAAAATGGCATGGTCTTCTTGTTCACCATATCTTAGACATATTTCATTTGGGTTAATTAACCTTATTATATTTCCCCTGAAGGTCAGTCATCATTTCCTTCTACAGAAGTATGATCCCTTCAGCATGACTTTCTATGATAGAGTCAGCATCCCTCCAAGAGGCCCGGAGCGCGATCCTCTATCCATTCCTGGCCCTAGGTAGAGTCAGGCATCGAGGTGACCAACTCTACCCGGCGTTGATCCTCTACCTAGCTGGTGAATCCAGAGGAGTCGCGGTATCCTCCATGACCCTGGTTGTGATCCTCATCTGTGTATCGTGATCTTTCCCACTAAAGAGTGTGTCTCCCATAATGAGTGCTTCTATCTATCATGATCTTCCCACATAGGAGTGTTTCTCCTGTAATGAGTGTAACTACCTCTCGTGACGTTTCCTCACAAACAATACTTCTCGGACGAACATCATCAGAGCTATCAGACTCGTGGAGTGTGTTCTGTCAGAATGAGTACTTCGTGGAAATCTTCGAATTAGATCCCTAGCGTGGGTATGTGGCTGTGTAACTTGTCTCTAGACTACATGTCTGAGTTATGAGTATATCTGGTTTCCCTGGGTAT
Organism: Viscum album; assembly: GCA_963277665.1. Lineage (NCBI taxonomy): Eukaryota > Viridiplantae > Streptophyta > Magnoliopsida > Santalales > Viscaceae > Viscum > Viscum album. Next base: position 67,381,317 of record OY728149.1, on the reverse strand, counting down.
ATGTATGAGCATATACTTGGTGTGAGCTATGAGATGAAGACCCCCTTACTCTATCATTTGGGTTTCTTTGAGTGATCTTATCTATTATTGGGTGGAGGTATACTCTTTTTGTTAAATTTTGTTGAACCTTGTTCTCTATTACTGATCTCCTCTTCTGTACATCTCTTGCTTCTCCCTCGAGCCTTTAAGGCATCCTACTGAGTATTCTTATACTCACCCCTTCTTGGGCTTTGCCCACATTTGGTGTGCCCTTGCAGATGACAGACAAGTTGATTGTGACATCAGAGGAGCTTCAGGATACTGGGTGATTGGACCACGTGTGGTGGTCATTGCTTGGGATTCAGGAGTGAGACTCTTCCAGATGTTTTACTTTTTCACATGTTGCCGGGTTGTGGCACTTTTCTAGTTGGGTGTGTATTTTTTCCCCTTTCCTTTTGAAATTTAATTTTCTTGTACTTGTAATGTTATAGGTCGATACATTTTTGTTTGGTTCCCTTTTTATAATAGTGTGGGACCTTGATTTCTTCTCTTTATCTATAAATTTGAATTGATTTAGTTGTGTGTGTGTGTGTGTACAGGTTCTTAGGCAGAGGCCTCCCTGAGTTTGTTGTGCCTTCGGCGTTAGCCGCCAGCCCCTGGCCTATGAAGGCGGGCTTGAGGTAGTTGTGGTTCGAGCCCTAGTACGGGTCGGGGGTCGGGTCATGACATTTATACCCATAATTGTTTTCTATAGTTGGATAACTAGTCTATTAATCTTCCCATTGGGAGAGTTGGTGACCTGCAGATTGGAGTTAGTAAGTTATTTTTACCTATATATTTTTTTATATTTGATATGGAGTGCCATATGAAGTCACCTATCATTCTTGGTGGGCCTTTTTTAGATAAAAGATGGGTTATTATAGATGTTTCCAAGGGGAACTAAATCTTCAATTTTGGTGAAAGAAATTTAGAGTTCAATGTTTTTTGAAATGCAAGACAACCCACACATGAAGAAAACTGCCCAAAAGCTGAACAATTTGAATTTTAGAAAACTTTTGATAAACTTGAGGAAGATTTTTTAAAAATCATCAAAAACATGGTAAGGAACCCAAACAAGATGAAACTTGTTTGGAAATTGATTTGTGTAAGGAGGACGAATCTTTGGATGGTTATGAGGGAGAATTTCTAGAACATCTTAATGAGTTTTCTATGAAATTTATTCTAAAACCAGGTCTGTAATAAGAGTTTTAGGGGTTTTCTAATGAGGATAGCAGTGGGGAAGAGACTTTTCCAAGATCTCAATGATTTTTTAGCAACATATTGATGCTATGGTCCTCCTTAACTGAAAAGGCTTCCAACATTTAAGTAAATACTTGATCTAGAGTTGAAACCATTTCCTTCTCACCTATGATATTCATTTCTAGGTGATGATTTGATATTGCATGTGATCATTTCTACTATGTTATAAAATTCAATATGAGAGGTTTTTATGTACCTTGAGAGAGTTTAGAACTTCCACTACATGAACTATTAAGGGGGTCATTCCTTTTTTGTATGCATAGGATTCTTGTGGAGCTCAGAAACAAACTTAGAGTTGATGAAAAAATGAGACTCAATCCTAACATGAAAAAGATTTTAGGGAGGAGGTTATCGAGTTATTAGATGATAATACAATTTTCCCAATATTGGATAGTTGTTGGGTTAGTATAGTCTAGGTTGTGATTAAAAAGGAAGGTTTCATGGCCATTACTAATGAAACTGAGGAGCTAATTCAGGCCAGGAAAGTTTAAAAATGGAGGGTTTGTATAGTCTATAATAGTTTGAATTCTGCCACCAGGAAAAATAACATTCCCATGAAATTCCTAGACTAAATGCTTAATAGGTTGGCCAATGATGAGTTTTATTATCTCCTTGATGACTATTCTGGTTACAATCAGATTCCAATATCCCCTAAAGATCAATTAAAGGCAACTTTTACATGTTTTTAGAACATTTTTCTATTGGTGAGTGCCCTTTGGATTATGTGGAACTCGAAACACTTTTCAACAATACATGATGGTTATATTTTAATATATTATTGAGAGAATCATTAAATTGTTTATATGTAATATTTTTAGGGAGCAATTTTGAGGGTTTTCTAGATAACTAGAGGCTTGTTTTATAAAGATGTTCTGAGACAAACGTCATCTTGAATTGGGAAAAATTTCAATTTATGGTCATTAAGAGTATTGTGTTTGGTCCCAAGAACTTTAGGAGAGGTTTGTAGGTAGAGAATCCTAATTTATAGGTAATTTAAAAGTTTAATTCTCCTAAAAACATCAAGGGTGCTATATGTTTCTAAGGGAATGTTGGGTTTTATCGGTAGTTCATCAATTTTTTTTTCAAAAGACACATGAACCTTGTGTTTATTGTTGGTTAAGGATACACCTTTTTAATTTTGATGATAAGTTCCTTGAATGTTTTTATCTTCTCTAGTAGAATTAAATTATTCACATGTAATAATAGCCCTTTATTGTAAACTATATTTTCAACTCATTTGTGACACTAGTGTCTTGGCTGCAATGTTTCTTTTATGGCAGATAAAAACCAGGATGTTGCATGTGGTGTATTATGCTTGCAGATTGGTAGACAAGGCTCAACAGGACTACATCACAAATATAAAGAAGTTTTTGGATGTTATTTTTTATCCAGAAATGTTTAGAAAGTATTTGATTGAGTCTAAGGTTATTGTTTTCCTTGATTATAGTGCATTGCAATACCTATTGGCCAAAAAGGAGGTCGGGTATAAACACATTAGGTGGATACTTTTTGTATGGGAGTTTGACATAGGAATAATGGACTAAAAAGGGGATGAAAAATATGTTCCAAATTATATGTCTAGGTAATGGAACACTAAGAATAGTGACTATAGAGATAAATTTATCTTTTTTGAATGGAACATTTCTCACTATTTCAAAGAAATTGTCTGTTTGGTTTCTATTTTTTTTTCAACTTTTTGTTTTCAGGGGACATTATGGAGTATAATAAAACACTCAATGTGTTGCAATTTGCATTCTTTTGGCCATCACTTTTCAAATATACAAGCCTCGATCTTAGAGAGTAAATGCTTTATTTTTGGTCGATTTTTTCTATTTTATTAACATGTTTTGTAGGTTGGGTGTGTAGGGTTCTGCCGCTCAGTGCCTCCTCATGGTCGGGAGTTCCTCTTATCCCTCGCCTGTACCTTTTCCTCTTCTATCCTGAGATGTCGGTCTTCCGCTTTTCGATCACATCAGCCTCCAGATCAGCACCTCAACTGATCTACATATCGGAGGCTTCTCAATCAGGTTGCTCCCCAACCTCCGCCGTCGAGCTCGAGCCTCCGCTGTGGGATCTGGTTGATCGCATTGATTCCGGATCTCATTACTGATGAGGTTCGGGGACGTTGTGACGTTCTTCTGACATCCTCGGCTGTGTCCCTCACTTTGGCTCTGCCTCCCTTGGCACCGGTGGCCGACTCCACTGCACAGATCTGGGTGTTTTCCTTCCAAGGGGCGACCCCGCTTTGTCAATCCCGGATTCTTCATTTTTCTAGGCCTCATCGCCATCTCATCTGATGTATCCAGATTTCGGTCATCTCTGTAAGGTGTTTCCTGGCTTCGAAGTGTCGCTGGTGCCCACGATTCTCGCACCGTCTCAGACCCAGTTGGGGGCCCCCGCTCTCCAATGGGGTCTCGGCTTGAATTCTCCCCAACCGTTGTTGATCGGCTGTCCGTTCTTAGCATTTCTGTATTAGCGTGCGGCGGATCCGTTGCAGGGTATGGTTCTGCTCGACATGTGGTAGTCCACTCTGGTTGTGAACCCCATCCGCCTTCTGGGGCTTCATAGTGGCCCGGGTTGTCATAGTTTTCTACTGTGCTTTGGTTGTCATTTTCTATTGCGCCTTCCCCTTTCTGTTGGATCACCAGTTTGAGATCAGTGTCGCCAGTTTTTCTGATTATTTGTGATGCCTTTCCCTTTGTTCTTGGTTGGTGTTGTGCTTCGTCTTGTTCACAGGAGGGATTCCATGGTGACGAATCGTGGCTAGGAAAGACGAATTTCATAGCCTTTTATGGTTTGATCCCTCCCAGTGTTGTAAGGAAGGTTAACTTATTTTGTATGCTTGACTGATTTTTTTATTCTAAGTCTTATGCTTAATTGAAAATTCTAGTGAACTATTGAGCATGAATTTTTACCTTGAAATAAATGCATGTATATTGTCTAATTTATGTTGAAAGATGGATGAAAATATTTGTGCACGTTGTAACCGAATTTGATGAATGTTCATAAGATGGAAAGCACGTTGCTAATTTTGAGCATTGATGTAACCATATTACATCTTTGTAGACCATTATATTGCAGTATTTTTGAACATTAATTGTTAATTATTTTTTTCATCTTTTTTAAACTTTATATTACACTATTTTTAAACATTAATTGTTTAAATTTTTGTTTATATTGGTCTTATGGTTTATATTTTATAGTATTTCGAAGTCATGTACTTGAAACATTTTTAACTTTCAAGTAGGCGGTTTTGAAAGATTATAAATTATTTTTCCTGAACAATTTTTATGAATTTTTTTCAATAATTTATTATATGATTAATGAATGTGTAAAGTTACGTTTATATTGGTATTATGGTTTATATTTTATAGTCTTTCAAATTCACATACTTGAAACATTTTTAAGTTTCAAGTAGGGAGTTTTGAAGCTTATAAATTATTTTTCATGAACATTTTTTATGAAATTATTTTGTTTTCAACAATTTCTTATATGTTTAATGAATGTTTAAAGTTTATTTTATATTGGTCTTATGGTTTATATTTTATTGTCTTTTAATGTCACGTACTTGAAACATTTTTAACTTTCAAGTAGGCAGTTTTGAAAGCATATAAATTATTTTTCCAGAAAAAATTTTTTGAAATATATTTTTTCAATAATTTCTTATATTTTTAATAAATTTTTAAAGTTTCGTTTATATTGGTCTTATGGTTTATATTTTATAGTCTTTCAAAGTCACTTACTTGAAACATTTTTAAGTTTCAAGTAGGCGGTTTTGAAGATTATAAATTATATTTCATGAACATTTTTTATGAAATGATTTTTGTTTTAAAAAATTTCTTATAGGTTTAATGAATGTTTAAATTATCATTTATATTGGTCTAATGTTTTATATTTTATATTATTTAAAAGTCACATACTTGAATCATTTTTAACTTTCAAGTAGGTGGTTTTGAAATCTTATAAATTATTTTTCCTAAACAATTTTTAGGAAATGATTTTTGTTTTAAAAAATTTCTTATATGTTTAATGAATGTTTAACGTTTTCTTTATATTGGTATTATGGTTTATATTTTTTAATCGTTCAAAGTCATGTACTTGAAACATTTTTATGTTTCAAGTTGGTGGTTTTGAAGCTTATAAATTATTTTTCATGAACATTTTTTATGAAATGATTTTTGTTTTCAAAAATTTATTATATTTTTAATGAATGTTTAACATTTCGTTTATATTGGTCTTATGGTTTATATTTTATAGTCTTTCGAAGTCACATACTTGAATCATTTTTTACTTTCAAGTAGACGGTTTTGAAAGCTTATAAATTATTTTTCCTAAACAATTTTTATGAAATATTTTCTTTCAACATTTTTTTAACTATTTAATGAATGTTTATAGTTTCATTTATATTGGTCTTATGGTTTATATTTTATAGTCTTTCAAAGTCATGTACTTGGAACATTTTTAAGTTTCAAGTAGGTAGTTTTGAAGATTATAAATTATTTTTCATGAACATTTTTTATGAAATGATTTTTTTCAACAATTTCTTATATGTTTAATGAATGTTTAATGTTTCGTTTATATTGGTAATATGGTTTTTATTTTGTAGTCTTTAAAAGTCACATACTTGAAACATTTTTAACTTTCAAGTAGAAGGTTTTGAAAGGTTATAAATTATTTATCCTGAACAATTTTTATGAATTATATATATAAATAAATATATAAACAAAAAAACAAAAAGAAAACAAAATTTTCAAAAATGATAATTTTTACAATTTTTATGAATTATATATATAAATAAAAATATAAACAAAACAAAAAAATCATAAAAAAATTTTAAAAAATAATAATTTCTTTGTTAGGTGAAAGAAGACATCCTCCTGAAATTTTTTAGGAATTATATATGTAAATAAATATATAAACAAAACAAAATAATACATAAAAAAATTCAATGTTTTTTCTTCAGGGGAAAGGCGGCATCGCGGGTGCCCCCTTTCAGTCGCAGTGCAAAGGCGGCAGCAACGATGCCACCTTTAACATGAAATGCAAAGGCGGCATCGCGGATGTCGTCTTTGAAGAGAAATTTGAATTTTTTTTCCCTTACCATTTTATATAAAAAAAATTAAAAAAATGTATAAAAAAACTCGTGGGGTTCCGCCGCTCAGTGCCTTCTCTCGGCCGAGAGTTCCTATCATCCCTCGCTTACACCTTCTCCTCCACTCTCCTGAGATTTCTCTCTTCCACTTTTCGATCACATCAGCCTCCAGATTGGTGCCTCAAATGATCTCCATGTTGGAGACTTCTCAATCAGGTGGCTCCCCAACCTCCGTCGTCGAGCTCGAGCATCTGCTGCAGGATCCGGTTGATAGTCGGATCTGATTTCTGCTGGGGTTCAGGGATGTTGTGATGTTTGTCCAACGTCCTCGGCCGTGTCCCTCACTTTGGCTCTGCCTCCATTGTCACTGGTGGCTGGCTCCATTGCACAGATCTGGGTGTTTTCCTTGCAAGAGGCGACCCGACTTTGTCGATCTCGGCTTCTTCATTTCTCCAGGCCTCATCGCTAGCTCATCGGATGTCTCCAAATTTCGGTCGGCTTAGTAAGGTGTTTGCTGGATTCTAAGTGTCACTGGTGACTGCGATTCTCACACCGTCTCAAACTTAGTTGAGGGCCCCCTGCAGTCCGATGGGGTCTCAGATTGGGTTCTCCCCAACCATTGCTGATCGGCTGTGTGTCCTCAGCATTTCTAGATCGGCTTGTGGCAGATCCTTTGTAGGCTATGGTCCTGCTCGACATGCGGTAGTCTGCTCTGGTTTTGAACTCCATCTAGCTTCTCAGGCATCGTAGTGGCCCATGGTTGTCATGGTTTGTTGCTGCGCTTTGGTTTTCATTTTCTGTTTCACCTGCCCCTTTTTGTTGGATCGCCGGTTTGGGATTAGTGTCACCAGTTTTTATGTTTGTTTGTGCTACCTTCCCCTTCATTCTTGGGTGGTGTCCATTGTTGTTGCGCTTCGTCTTGTTCATAGGAGGGATTCCATGGTGGTGAATCGTGGCTAGGAAAGATGAATTTTGTAGCCTTTTATGGTTTGATCCATCCCAGTGTTATATAGAAGGTTAACATGTTTTGTATGCTTGAATGATTTTTTTTGTTCCAATTCTTATGCTTAACTGAAAATTATGTTGAAATTTTGAGCATACATTTTTACCTTGAAATAAATATATCTATATTGTCAAATTTATTTTAAAATATGGATGAAAATCTTTGTACACGTTGTAACCGAATATGATGAATGTTCATAAGATGGTAAGCATGTTGCTGATTTTGAGCTTTGTTGTGACCTTATTACATTTTTTTGGACCTTTATATTGCAGTCTTTTTTAACATTAATTGTTAATTATTTTTTTAATCTTAGAATTCAATAATAAATATAACATTGAGTTTTTAGTGTGGGATGAGAATCTTCAAATATTCTAAACTGTGTTTCATGGAATGGACGTAAATTTTTTCATGTTTTTTTTTCAAAATTGCTTTTTCCCGAAGAATTGGTTTGCATGTATGTTCACCATACAGAAAAATTGAATCCTGAAAGAACACTATTTTAATGGTGGTGGTTTAATTTCTTCCAATAATTTTAAATTCAATCTTTTCACAACCCAATTCATCAAGGCCCGCCTAGTTGGCGACAAGCTGAGTATGGAATCTCAAATTTGCCTCCAATAGGTCAGGGGTTGACGAATACCGAGTTGACATATCACACACATGTAAGACCTTAGTTTAAGGTACATGTACACATGAACACATATCCAAATACCATCATAATGCTTAATGGTAAAATATAACTAATACTAAGAATGCATGCATACATCGATATCTCACATCATAGTACGACGCAAGTACTAGAAAGCATAAATGGTCAAATACAAGCCCACTAAAATGATAAGAGTTCAACCTGATAAGAAAGGAGGAGACGGGTGTCAAATGTAACACCTGGTATGAACCACGGTTTGTCTAGCTCAATTATGCTCTGTCTGATCCTAGTTCACTTAGGGCTTTGTGGAAACGCATGTCATCTACATAAAATTCAACTTGTACGGATAGAGCTCGTACATGACTGAGTATAACAATACACAAAAGAACTCACCAAAATCACCAAACACAAAACATTAAGGTAACATTCATCCGAGAGAAATAACTTCTTGAGTCTAATAACACTGATGATGATCATCCAAGAGGATGTGCTCGTCGAGTATTAACATGATGAATTACATGCCAGAACTCAAAAAATACTGATATACAGATAGAGGATCTCACCCAGGGATTGTTGGGTGCACCTGACCCTGTCCAGAAAAAACCATGATGTAGGGGATCAAACGTCTGAGTATGTTGGTCAAAATGATTTCTAAAACCCCAATTAGGGTAAAATAAATGATAGAGGATCACACCCTGTGTCACACAGAGGGATTCCTAAACTCTATTTAAGACTAATCCTGTGTAGAGGATCACATCCTATGCTCATGACATAATGTCTCACTCTACCTTCACAGGGATAGACTGAGGGACCACTCCCTATAGAAATTGGTCTACATTGAAGAGAATGGGGGTCTCAAAATTCCTTTGAAAAACTACATGGTGTGTATAGGGTATACATGGTGTGTCTTCCCTACCCCGAGTCTACCCGTGTACCCCGGCCTGTGTTCGTGTACTTCGGGTCATGACCCTGTACTCTGGCCGTGTATAGGTACCTGGATGTGTCCACGTATTAGGTCATGCCTCTGTACTCTGACCATGCCCATGTTTATTTTTCATGCTCGTGTACCTTAGTGGTACACGCTGATTCATCAGTCACGGGTCACACAGTGTGTGGTAGGTCCTACACAACATGTGATAATTTATTTTATTTTGAATCCCTAGTTGTTGTAGTAAGGGTCCCATGGGGTGTGTGTTCATCCGAACTACACGTCGTGCTTTAGAATTTTCCAAAAATTTCAGAAAGTCTCATGCATCTCTGCCTGCGTCATTGCTACCAATGATCCAACTATAAAAATCTGCCGAAGAGCTCATATTTGGTGTCAACCGAACCCGATCCATCGTCGGTGGTCCGATTTCGACCACCGATCGTTTAGGTAAACACCTCTTGTTGCACCGCACTACTGTTGCACCAAACCGCAAATTGTGGGTCTTTGATCCAAACCTCGATCGTCTTTAGTTATTTTCACACCTAGTTTATTCCATCAATTACAAACCCAAACTTGCAGTATCGTTCTATTGTGCCAAAGAACGATTGTGCAACCATAGTTTACCAGACATTTGTCAAACCGCCATCCAAAGGAAACACTGACAATGAACGTGTAAAGAACGATGAGAGAAATGTTTAAAACACAAAAATGATTTATGAACTTCAACCATTGTTTGGGTTTTACTCAATTCATTGGCATGAGAATGAAAAATGAAGAACAAAAAATTCAGAATTAATCAAAACAATATTCAATCCAAAATCTAGGAAGATAAATCAATACCTGTAAATCAACGATCGACTCACAAATCAATTTGTTAGAAGGATTGATTCACATTCATCAAAGAATAAACAATACAGGGATTAAATCCAACAAAAACTATGCCCCACCTTGAGTTTTGATCAATCATTGATCAAAAACTACCTCACGTTGTTGTCGTATGTGAGATGCATGGGAACCTTTTCAAAACTATTGTTTCACCGTGATATGTTTTTGTTCATCCAAGAATTCTCCTATAAAGGCTCCTCTCAAATCTTTAGGGTTATGTGGATAACCCTAAGGCTCTGTCATAAGTAGGTTTAAATAGAGGAGATAAGGTTTGGCGATATAATAAATAACAAATAAATAAATTATTTTTTAAAATTACTAATCCATCCATGACCGTAATTAATCCAAACAAAAAGATTATGTCATGCATAATGTAAAACCCACATTTTAGATTTAATGACAATATCATATTTTTCATCTGAGTCTCCATTGAGAGTTATTCCCTTAATCTAGAAAAATTGCACACATGTGATATAATATATTTAATATTTTTATTATATCAATGTTGGGCCTCCTTGGGCTTCGGAATCTCGCACTAACTTAGCACCTAGCCTTGACAATATTATTTTAAATATGATAAAGTATTACATGGTTAAAAAAGAGTCATTAAATTCTCCCCACCTTAGATTTCTTTCATTTTGAAAAGAAAAAACTTACTAAAAAAGACGAGGATACTGGGCCTGTATTTGGTTCTCCTAATCTTATGTGTTATCCTAATGATTCTCGTGTTGCTATCGGACATGCGCTAAGGGAATCACTCGCCCATAGAGGATCTTCTATTTTTGACCCTCGATCTCTATCAGGTGCTCTACAAAGATAGCTTCATCCTCGATGTCTATCACATCCCATCTTTTATCCAAGGTTCAGACTGTTTATTTTTGGTTTAAATTCCTTGGTTTGGCCCTATTAATGATGCCTAAGGAAGTTAAGGAGGTCTTGGGGTGGTGTTCGGGGCTTATTCAAAGCTCAAATCCCCAAAATTTAAAGAGACTGACTGGCCCACACAGTTAGTGGAAACCGTGCAGCCCAGCCCACACGTTTTAGGGAAACTGTGCGGCTGTAGAAAAGTGGGGTGTTGTGAGGGAACATGATTTATCTGCAACCATGCGACCGTAGGCGCATGACCGTGCATGATTACAGACCCTCGAGACAAAGCAACATTGCACGGTCTATGCACTATTAGCCAACCAATGCACCTAGCCTGCGCAGGGTGCCCCTTGGAGCAGAACCTGACACAAGGTTGGCGCACGGTTTGGCCAATGGTGAACCCTTACCAATGTGGGTTTATTTATGAAAATTTCCCTGAAATGTTTTCAAGTTAAACCCTTCCTCCTCCCCCCTCTATTCCCCCAACGGGGTCCCCTCCTATCCACGCATGATGCTCCCCCTCCTTCTCCCATATGTTTTGTGATAACTCCTCCTTACAGACTCCATTTTGCACGCCATCAGATCCCTCATGAAGGTAGAGGTACACTCTTAAATCATATCCTTTCTATTTAAATTTGCTTCCATCCTCTATTGTTCTATCTCCGTATAAGCTCATTTTCCCTATTTTAAGGGCATTTGATGATTTCTCTAACATCTTTCTTTCTAGCTCGAATCAAAGGTCGAAACTGGACGAGGGGAGCGCTACGAGGATAAGGCAGATGTTCTAGGTTCTTTCCCCTCAATTCATTGTGTTATATATTATATTCCATCATGCTACGAGCCGGACCCTTTTGGCGATGCCTCATATTTGTAAATTAAATTAAATTGAAAGCCACACCATGCCAAATGAAACCCGAGCTAGGGGTGAATCAACCTCTTGGGTTGATCACCTTGAGTTATGCAACCAAAATGGGTGTTCTCCTCTATTGAGGCTTAATTGCCTCGCCTTATATTGTTTAAACTCCCATAAGTATGTTGTCTTATAAATAGTGGCTTGGATCGATGAATTGTATTAAGTGAATTGGATGGTCATGCTCCATATGCCCTTTTTTCTTTGCATCTTATGACACGGTTGAACCACTTGAATTAAATAAAAAATCCCATAGCATTAAGGCATGTTATAAATGGATTTTTTGATTAAATTCTTTCTCCTTAGTGACGAGGGTGATACACGGGGTCCCGTGTTAAGGACCCCTTGAACGGACTCTTCATGCCTTCTTGTTAGAATTGTTAATGCTTTATAAACATGTCGGGGGCGACACTAGCTATGACTGGAACAGGCTCACTGATTGTTATTTCTTTTCAACTCCAAACGAGTGACACCGGTTCCCTAGGGGAGACCCCATGGATAGACTTGATGGCACGATGATTGTATCTTGTTGCGAGAGGACTCGGCCCCTACCTGCGATACCAGGGACGAACTCGGAAGTTAGTTCGTGTTGTTTTCCAACATGCCTGGTGTGGAACTTGAGACTTCATTCTTATGTTGCCTTGGACGGACTCCTTATGCATTGGAATTATATTGATCCCCTAGAGAGATACATGGAATTCTCTTAGAATTTTCATGGACAGGCTCAGGGTGACACTTAATATTTTATAAAGAGGTTAATTTGAACTAAAATGTATGTGAATGTTTTCAAACAAGAAATGAACTATTGGAATTGGAAATATTAGGGACATGTCCTCCTAGTCCAATCACAATCTTGGGGACAATCCATATTCTTACAACATTTTATCACTCACGTTACCTTTGCAGGATCCCTTGGTTCAGAATCACTGGATTAAGCCGAATCAAGAAAAATTAGACAGGTGTCCTATCAGAACCGAGTTCAGTTTATTTATTTATGATATTAATTTTTCAGGTATAACACAATGTTCATTTTATATTGTACGAGGTTGATTGAGTTAAACACCGTTGGTGGTGGCCTACTGAGATTTTATCTCACACCCTACTCAGGCCATTTTTGGTACCTGAGTAGTCTTTCTGACTACGAGTATAGATAAAGGGAAGAGTCCAGCTTCTGGGGATTGATTTCTAGTTATAAGGAGTATGGGGGTAGAGGACCGAGCCTATGCTCGAGATACCAGTTGTAGTAGTTTTTGGTCTTTTTGTATATTTTGTTAGCATTTGGTATATGCATGTATGACCTACCCCTTGAATATTTTTTATAGCATCATCCATAGTTTGTATCTATTATTATTTAGCTTCCACTTATTGTTTATTATCTTTAATGTTTTATTATTATTGTTTCTCTACTATTTTTTTGTTGATATTTCTTCTACTATGTTGGGTTACTGGTCCGGTCTTATAGCGTCTTCTTCTATTTTTTCTTATTCCTTATATAATGTTGTGCTATGCTCCGATAAATTAGGGCATAGTCTCCCCACAGAGACACCATAGGGCCTCACTACTAGTCAACAGCCTCGGGCATTCAGGGAGGTGTGATTGAGGTCTTGTGACCATCGTCTCGGGGCACCATTAAGTGACATCTGGAGTGGTATGCTACAAAGTGGTATCAGAGCCCCTTTTTTCCTTTTGTCTTACTATTTGAGTTTAGACAAGAGACTAGGATATTAAAATTTGGTAATGAGCCTATGCCCGGAGTAGTTACCCCATGTACAAGGAGACCCAAATTACCTTGGATGGGTAAATGTTGTTGTTGCTATCACTGTTATAGTTGATCAGATTTTCACCACTAGGTGATGCACTTTCTTTTTGCTGTTATTAATGCTGAAGTTATTAAAAAGGGTTGTTTAGTCTTGTCCCAATGATATGAAGGCATACCAAAGACATGCATTGTACTTGGCACTATAGGGATTACATGTCATGCATTATGCCATGCCATATTTTATTTTCTGTGTGCATTTCCTATTTTTCGTGTGATTGTTGTATGTGCCTTGATTGTTATGATATGATGTGTTTTAATCATTATATATAGAAGTGTGCCAATTTCCTTTTCAAAAATAGAAAACATAATTGACACTTAACGTGTATGCCTTAACCTAACAATTTTTTCCTGCATAGGATAAAGCATACACCTTGAGTAGTCGGTTATGGAATGTTGATCCATGAACCATCGATCGTATGGGATAGAACTTTTTATGGTTAAAATTAAGTGGGTTCTGGATTTCAATTTATAAGGTTCATGGACCCTTATAAATTGGATGTTGTGACCCACCTAATTCAACCATTTAAAGATATATAACTACATAAATAAATTGAAATGAAAACAACCTAATATGAAATGGAACAATTAAATGGGTCCTACGAGACCTTGACCCTGATTTGAACTAGTAGTGGGCAGTAGGACGTGTCTCCAATGATATTTATATGACATTGTTTCCACTTAGGACTTGCTTTAGGTCCAGGCAGAGAGGTGGGTTTTGTTTTTAAGAAGGGCATTGTATCTGTCCTTTCCTTATCACTTTCCCTATCTATTATAAATCCTATCTGAGGCGAGCGCTTGACAATTATAGAGATATTCCACCACAAAGACCTCATGTTGTATGCCAAGAGAGTGACGATGAGCATACTCATGAGGTGGTGGGCCCTGATCCACCCATAATACCTCACATAGTGACACTTGAGGCACCTCATACAAATCTTCCAATGGGCGCCAATGCTCAGTTCTAGGAAATTTTCTTATGATTCATTCTGACCGTTCAGGGTGCTCCTCAACCTTCCCCTACCATCGAAGAGCTAACCAGGGAGTTTCAGTAGCTAAATCCCTCCACCTTATTAGGGGTTGACAGACCTCTTTGGCTGCTGATTCATGGATAGAGGTCATTCTGTCTATCTTTGAGTATATTGAGTCACCTCCAGAGTAGAGGGTAAATCTCGCAACCTATATGCTATGTGAGTCTGCCAAGTGTTGGTGGGAAATTTTGACTCACAGTAGTTGAAATCAGATTATGGTCTGGGAAGACTTCCGGAAAACCTTCTCCAAATACTTCTTTCCTCATACCTTGAGAATAGATTTTATTTTGGAGTTTATGCACCTTCAGCAAGGTAACATGTCAGTGATGGAATACTCATATTTCTTTACCGAATTACAACATTTTGCACCGACCTTCACTGATGACGAGATGAATACTATGAGGTGATTCGAGGATGGTATTGCATATTCCATCAGCTCGTAGGTGAACATCTTTCAGCTGACCATCATTTTAGAGATAATGAACTAGGATCTCATCACTGAGTAGAACCCAAGGGAATCAAGCAATGTGAAACAGGGAAGTTCAACTTATAAGTAGAGTAGCGGTTTATCTAGGGGTAGGAAGCAACGTTTCAAGGTTACACGCGGGGGTAGTACCATCCAGGTGACACACACCGACAGCTATGTGGTGTGTCACTAGTGTGGAAGAACATTCCATAAAATCCCCAATGTATAAGGAACCTGATCGAGTGTCGGGATTGCGGCAAGATGGGTCACTTCCATTGTTTCTTCCGATCCATTCCTCCAGTGCCAAGTGAGCGAGGTTCTGTGCCAGAACCACCTTCCGGTATAGGATCAATGACACCATGCCAGTCCGGAAGTTGGTCTTCTATAGGCCATTTGGGCCAAGCAGGTGGTTTTTGCCAAGGCGGTTAGGCCTCAGAGTTTCAGCGTTAGCAGAGTTGATTTGCTCCGGCTACTCAAGAAACATGTCAAGGCCGCGATTCATGCCATATTTATGCATTACAACCTACGCTAGAGGAGAATATTCCTGGGCCATCTATAGTTAGAGGTACAATTCTAGTAGCCTCTGCTCTTGTTTAATCCCTTTTTGATTTAGTTACAACACAATCTTTTCTATATACAATAACCATGGGAAGTATGGGCCTAGTGAGAGAGTACTCTAGTGGTTTTATGACTCTTGAAACTCCACTAGGAGTTTGAGCTGATGGTATATTCCAGTGCAAGGAGTGCCCCTTGAAAAGGTGGGTGTTGTTATGGATTTTATTCATCCTCGAGATCATCGACTTCGAAATCATTCTCAATATGGACTAGCTTGTGCCTTATCAAGACCAAGTGGATTACTATCACCACCAGGTATTGTTCACATCACCCTAGGGAATCTTGTATATCAATAAGGGCGAATGAGATCTCTAGGCTAGTCGATATGGACTCAAGCATACTGGGCTAGGCAGAGTGACAACCCAAATGATCAATATCTTTATGAGCAATCAAGAAATGAAACTTGTGGAATTTCCTCCTATTGTGGATCATTTTAGGGATGTATTCCCTAACAATTTATCCAGTTTACCTCCTAAGAGAGTGGTCGAGTTCACCACCGAGCTTCTGCCAGGTGCATCACCTGAGTCCATTCCTCCATATAGGATGACACTTATAGAACTCCTAGAACTCAAGAGTCATCTTAAATATCTAGAGGCTAAGGGTTTTATTTGACCCATCACATCTCCGTGGGGTTCAACTTTCCTATTCTACAAGAAGGTAGATGGTTCTCATAAGCTATGTGTGGATTACCATTGATTGAACCAGCTTACAAAGAAGAACCAATATCCACTTCCTCAGATAGATGACCTATTCGACCAACTCCGAGGAGTAACAGTTTTCTTCAAATCAATTTGAGTTCAGGGTACCATCAGGTGTGAGTGTGGCATCTAGACATACCATGTAAAACGTTCTAGAGTAGGTATGTCTTGTACGAGTATCTGGTCATGCCATTTGGTTTGAAGAACGCACCAACAATATTTATGGTTCTAATGAATCAAGGTTTCTCCCCGTATCTTGATTACTTTACGGTAGTCTTCATAGATGACATATTAGGGAATTCTCACACTAGACATGACCATTTCAACCATCCTGATATTATGCCGAGTACACTGAGAGATCACCGACTATATGTGAAGCTCGGTAAATGAAACTTTTGGATCATCAAGGTTCACTTCTTGGGTCATATCATATCAGAGGAAAATGTATCTATTAATCCAAATAAGGTGAGCACCGTGGTTTCCTAGGAGCAGCTCAAGAATGTGTTTGATATATATAGTTTCTTAGGACTGGCTGACTATTACAGACGATTCAACCAAGACATCTCATAACTAGTGGTGCCACTTATGTGCATGACCAAGAAGGGTGTGAAATTCTACCGGAATGAAGCTTGTGAGACATCTTTTTAGGAGTTAAATGGGAGAGAAGCTTCAGTTCAAATCCTGATTCTTCCTACGTCGGGCAGAATCTATATGGTTTACTATGATGCTTTAGGAATCTGGTTGGGGGTAGTTCTAATACAGGGTGATCAGGTTGTATTGTATGGGTCCTTCCAGCCTAGGCCTCATACACACGACCTTGAGCTAGAAATCATGGTTCCTGATATATGTTGTTGATGGAACTACTTATTGGGTGAGCGGTTCATAGTTTACACAGACCATAAAATTCAGAAATACATCTCCACATAGAGAGACTTGAATCTTAGGTAGTGCAGGTGGGTGAAATATCTTTATTCATTCGACTATGAGCTTGCATACACTCTTGGAAAGGGTAATGCCTTAACTGATTCTTTGAGCTAGAAGACTCAGATGTAAGCCATAAAGGAGTCTAGTAGTGAGTGGTAGTTGATGGATCTACTCTTTGAGATGCATCTGGAAGGAACAATGTGGGAAACCAGTTTTAGTAGCTCTAGCAGTGACATCCTCTCTTCTGGAGTGGGTCTGGATGATGGAGTTATCTGATATTTGGGGCCTCATTCTAAGGGAGAGCGTCACAGGTGATAACCCACCTTCTGGTTTGGTTATGGATGCAAATGAGACCCTGCTCTTTTGTGGGCATGTTTGGGTGACTTCTGATGTATAAGAGGAGATGATGAGGGAATATAATACCTCTGTTTGGGAATTTAATCATGGTCTCACCAACATTTATCAAGACATCCACTGTCAGTATTGGTGGCTAGGTTTGAGGAAGAAGATTGTTGGTTTTATCACTCGGTGCTGCACTTGTCAGTAAGTGAAGGAAGAGCACCATCGACATGCGGTACTTTACAGACTCTATCCATTTATGAGTGGGAATGGAATGATTTCACTATAGATTTTGTGATGGTCTTTCCAAGATCCCCTGAAGGAATTGATGCAGTTTGGGTGATCATTAATAGGATGACAAAGGTTTCACAGTTCTTATTGATCTGGGAGACCTTATCAACTGATGAGTTTGGCTGGTTTTATATCAAGGAGATAGTGTGACTTCATGGTGTTCCCCATACCATCATTTCAGATCAAGACACTCATTTTACTTCATGATTCTGGAAAGAGTTTCAAAAGTCACTCAATTCACAGGTAATCTTGAGTACAACATATCACCCTCAGACAAACGGGAAATCCGAGAAGATGATGTTGGTGTTGTAGGATATGCTTCAGGAATTTATCCTTGATTTTGGAGGCTCGTGGTAAAAGTGTATACCTCTAGTTGAGTTTTCATACAACAACATCTTTCAGACAATTATTCATATGGCTCCATATGAGGCCCTTTATGGTAGGTTGTTTTGTTCACCTTTGTGCTGGTTAGAGGTAGGTGAGATAGCTCTACTGGTTCCTTATCATGTTCAAGAGACTTCAGAGCAAGTCCAGTTGATTTAGAATCATATGACTATATCTCATTCTAGAGATAAGTCTTATACCAATAGTCAGTATAGACCTCTGGAGTTTGAGGTGGGACATTTGGTCTTTCTGCGTGTATCACTTAGATTGGGTCACAAATGAAGATAGAGAGAGGACAAGTTATCTCCTCAATATGTGAGGCAATTTGAGGTAGTAGAGGGAGTTGATCCTGTAGCCCATCAATTGTAGTTATTTCATAGATATCATTCCATGCATGAAGTCTTCCACATGTCACAGCTTCAATAGTATCATCTTGACCCATTATATTTGTTTGACCCTGAGGATGTTGAGCTAGAGGCAGATGCATCATTTTAGGAGCATGTGATACATATCATTGATCAGAGTACGAAGGATCTCCCAGGAAGGTCATTTCATCTGGTCTAGGTACTTTGGAAGCACAAACACGCACATGACAAGGCTTGGGAGGAGGAAGCCGATGTACATGCACAATGGATGGGACTTTTCTCAGAATATGTTTTACCACCCTCAGAAGGGTAGCTCAGGGATGAGTTGTCTTAAGGAGGGTAGGTTGTAAAGTCCTACCTTTTCTCCAAGGTTCAGAATATTTTGTTTTGTTTAGATTCCTTGGTTTGGACCTATTAATGATGCCTAAAGAAGTCAATAGGGTATCACGGGTGCCTGGGGCTCATTTAGAGCCTAAATCCCAAAAATTTAAAGAGGCAACCCATGCCACATGGTTAATAGAAACTGTTCTTCCCAGCCTGCACGGTTCCCCTAAACTGTGCGGCTACAGACAATGGGGTGCTGAGGGCCACATAGTTTATCTGAAACCATGTGACCCTAGGAACATGACCATATGTGATTTTAGACCCCTCGGGATAGAGTAGTTTTTCATAGGCTACACACAGTTAGCCAAACTGTGTACCAACCCTATGCGGGGTGCCCATTGGAGCAAAACCTGGTGCACGGTTCGTGCACATTTTGTCCAATTGTGAGTCCAAACCGTGCACCCTTGTCTGTGTGGGTGAATTTTTGAAATTTCACCTGATGTTTTTAATTTAAACCCTTCTTCCTCCAATATTCCTTCAACAATATCTCCTCCTATCCATGAATGATGCTCCTCCACCTCTCATAGGTTTTGTGATAACTCCTCCTTATGGACTCCATTTTTCTTGCCGTTGGATCCATGGGGAAGCTAGAGATATGATCTTTAATCATATTCTATATATTTCAATTTACTTCCATTATCTATTGAGTTATCTTAGTGCAAGATCATTTTCTATATTTTCAGGGCATTTGATGATTTCTCTGATATCCTCCATTATAACTCGAATCAAATTCCAACGATGGATGAGGGAAGCACTACGAGGCTATGGAATGTGTTCTAGGTTATTTCCCCTCATTGTTTTTCATTATATATTATGCGCCATCATTCCATGAAATGTACCCTTTCGATGACGCCTCATATTTGATAATTAATTTAAATTGAAAGCCTCACCATACAAAATGTGACCTGAGCTAGTGGAAAATCAACCCCTTGGGTTGATCCCCTTGAGTTATTCCACTAAAATGGGTTTCCTCCACATTTGTGGCTTAATTTCCTTGCCTTAGACTATTTAAATACCCCGGATGGTGTTGTCTTATAAATAGTTCCTTAGCTCAATGAATTGAATTAAGTGAATTGGATGACCATGTTCTTATACCATGTTCCATTTTCCCATTTTTCCTTTCATCTAGTGTCATTCTAAAACCACTTCTATTAAATGAAAAATCCCTTAGTGTTAAAACATGTTATAAATGAATTATTTGATTAAATGTTTTCACCTTAGTGTCGAGGGTGATACAAGGGGTTCTGACTTAAGGACGCCTTGGATGGACTCTTCATGCCTTCTTTTTAGAATTGTTAATTCTTTGTAAACATGTCGAGGGTGACACTTGTTATTATTGGGATAGGATCACCGAGACTTATTTCTTTTTACCTTCAGATGAGTGAAATTGGTTCCCCAGGGGAGACCTTGTTCATGGACTCAATGGCATGATGATTTTACAATTCCATGAGAGAGACTCGGGCCCCTATGTATGATAATAGGGACAAAATCGAAGGTTAGTTCATGTAGTTTTCACACCATGCCTAGAGTGGAACTTGGGAATTCATTCTTGGGTCACCATGGATGGACTCTTTAGACATTATACTTATACCGAATCCCTATAGCGATACATGGAATTCTCTTAGAATTTCCATGGGTGGGCTCAAGGTTACTCTTAATATTTTATAAAGAGGTTAATTTGAACTAAAAAGTAAGTGAATGTATTTAGACAAGAAATGAACCATTGGAATTGGAAATTTTAGGGATGTTTCTACTATTCCCAATCACAAGCTTGGGTACAATCTATCTTCTTACCACATTTTATCAATCACTTTACCTTAATAGGATCCCTTAGTTCAGACTCATCATTTTAGGCCTAATCAGGTAAAATTGGATTGGTGTCCTATCCAAATCCCACCCCATTTATTTATTCCTATTTTTGATTTGTTAACTATGGCACACTATTCATTTTATATTACATGAGATGGATTGAGCTAGAAACTGTTGGTGGTGGCCTACTGGGATTTTATATCACACCCTACTTGGGCCACCTTTGGTACCTGAGTAGAATTCATGACTTCAGGTATAGATAAAGGGAAGCGGCCATATTTTGAGGCTTGATTTTCAGTTTTGGAAAGGAGTATGGGGGCAGAGGACCAAGACTATGCTCGATATGCAAGCTGTAGTAGTTTTTAGCCCTTTGAATATTTTTTAGAACATGTTATTTTCCTGTATCCCCCACCCCTTGCATATTTTTTTTTGTATAGAATCTTTATCAGTTTTTATTTGTTATTATCCAAATTCTTCCTATTGTTTATTAGCTTGTATGTTTTTTTATTCTGCTATTATCTATTTGTTGATATTGCTTCCACTACATCAGGTTACTGGTCCTATCTTATAGAATATTCTTTTGATGTTTCTTATTTCATATAAAATGTTGTTATCCACTATAATCAATGAGGTCATAGTCTTCCCATAAACATAACCTAGGAACTCTCTACTAGTCAACAACCTCTTGAAATTTGGGATTCACACTAGACATCATGTGTCCATCATCTCAGGGGCACTACTAAGTGGAATCCGGGGTGGGACGATACAATGTCCAACTCACCTCAGTCGATAACATGTGATAGGTCATGCACATACCTCCTTAGCGGCGACACATGTAAGATATCTTATACCTGGTCTAACTATGATGGTAGGGCCAAGTGATACACCACCTCCTCGACCCTACACAATATCTGAAAAGGGATGATGAACCTCAGAGATAACTCATCGCCTCGACCAAATATTCATAATCCTCACTGATGTGAGACCTTCAGGAATATATGGCCTCCCACTTCAAACTCCAAAGACCTCCGTCGTTGGTCTTCATAAGGCATGGGATGGATCTGGGTAGTCCTCATCCGCTCTTGGATGCTTTTCACCTTCTCTGTTGTTGCTTGGACCAACTCTGGGCTCATGAGTGCAGACTCCCCCAAACCAGTCCAACATAGTGGTGAATTGTAGGTTCTTCTATACAAGGTCTTAAATGGTGTCATACCAATGGTGAAGTTCTAGCTATTGTTATATGAGAATTCCAACAAGGGTATGCAATCATTCTAACTAGGGTCAAAGTCCAACATGCAAGCCTAAAACATCTCCTCCAAAACCTGAATGATCCCCTCAGTCTAGTCATCTGTATGGGGGTGAAACACCGTGCTCAGACAAAACCAAGTCTCAAATTCCACTTAAAATCCTCTCCAAAATATTGACGTGAAGAGAGCATCATGGTCTGAAATGATCATCAAGGTAACTCTGTGAAGTTGGACTATCTCCTACATATAAAGGCATCTTAAGCTCTCTAATATTTTTTTAACAGATGGATAAGAAGTGGGACGACTTGTTGAGTTGGTCTATGATTACCTAGATGAAATTACTTCCTCTAGATGATCATGGAATCCCCACCACGAAGTCCATAGAGATATCATTCGACTTATACTTTGGAATTTCAAGGGGTTGGGCCAAACTTGTTGGGGCCTGATGCTCAGCCCCTACCCACGAAAATTTGAGGAATCAATATACAAACTCAACTACACACTTCTCCACCCTTAGCCACCAAAACTGAAATCTAAGGTCTCATTAAATATTCTCCATACCTAGATGTACCACTAATGAGGATGTATAAAACTCCCTCAAAACCTCCACTTACAGTACCACTAATATTATGGTTCATCCTTGAAAAATGGAAACATGCTATCCACCTTCTAAAAATACTTCAGGAGCACATCTAGTGGATATCTAAACACGCAATGCCTCACTGTTGGTATCTCTAAGTTGAGCCTCCCTAACATGTTATAGAATTCGATGGGTAACAACCATTTATTAGAGGTAATCCACACCATCCTCTTCCACTAAGGATAATCGTAATGAGGACAACTTCTCTAACACCTTTCTCAACAATTGTGAGATAGATCTCATACTGAGAGAATATTCCCCCATGTTCCCCTTTATAGAAGTATAAACTATATAAAAGTCATAATCATGGAGGAACTATAGCCATCTCCCCCATCTCAAGTTAAGATACTTTTTCAAAAAATATATAATTGAATTTTGTGGTTAGAATAGAAGATAAAATGCTCACCATAAGGTAGTGTCTCCGCATCTTCTAGGCGAAGACTGTCGTTCCCAGCTCTAGATCATGGGTTACATAATTCTAGTCATGGGGTTTTAGCTACCAGGAATTGTAGGCTATCATTTTCTTCCTCTATATCACAAAACATCCCAGTCTAGTTCTGGAGTCACCACAAAACACTAGGTACTCAACACCATCCTCTAGTAGTCTCAAGATGAAGGTGCTCATCAACCTGTACCGTTGCTCTTAAAAAGCATGTTGGCCTCTCTTCGTCCATATGAAAGGATTCCCCTTTCAGGTCAAAGTAGTCAAGGGTTCTGAAATCCTATAGAAATCAAGAAGAAACTCTAATAGTAGCCTGCCAAACTAAGGAAGAACCATACCTAATTTACAGTCTTGAGTGTCTTCCAAGCTAGTACTGCGTCAACCTTTTTCAGGTCCACTGTTACTTCCTCTTTTGAGATGAAATGTTCCAGAAAGTGGACCTATTGAATCCAGAATTGACACTTCAAGAGAATCCCATAAATCTGGTGCTCTCAAAATATGTAAAGGTTCATCCTCAAGTATCTCACATGGTCCTCCTCTGATTACGAGTATACTAGGATCTTGTTGATGAAGACTCCTGAACCGATCTAAGAATGGATGAATGATCTGGTTCATGAGTCCCATGAATATATCTATGGAGTTCATCACACAAAAAGGCATCACCAAGTACTGATAGTGACCATAGCAACATTGAAATGTTGTCTTCAGTATAATTTCTTCTTGAACTCGGAGATAGTGATAGCCTGACCTGAGACCAATCTTCGAGAACCACCTATCCCCTTTCAACTAGTAAACGAGGTCAATGATTCACAATAGTGAATAAATATTCTTGATAGTCATGTGATTTAGGCGATGATAGTACAAAAATAACCTTAATTGCCCTTCCAACTTCTTGGTAAACATTATCAAGGATGCCTATGTTGACACACTAGGTATGACATGTTGGATTGGTGTAGCCTATTCAATTTTGAATTATGTGGGTATAAATGATTTTAGCTCATACTATGAACTAGGATTCAAATCTATGGGTCGAGCATTGTGGTGTGATCATCGGGGGTTGCATAGGGAAACTCACCATTGTTTCTAGGGTTGAAGGCCCTCAACCCAAATTTTGGGGAATAGTAATAACTATGACTGACTATAGTAGAGTTGAATGGTCGACACCGATAGGGAACTGTAGCAGTGCAGACTTTGGCATGACTACTGCAACAAATCAGAATTCAGAGACAAAGGTACTGTACCTCCCTAGAATTCCTACTACTGACCACCATAGCATCTTGGACTTCGGTGGCACAACATTATAGCAGTATAAATGTCCATCCACCTTTCACTGTTGCACATCATAATTTATATGTGTTTGGTGGAACAATGCTTCATCCTATTTATTATCTTATTCCAAGCTAGGGTTTCTGTACTGTGAAACTCTTATACTTCCTATAATTGTGCTCCCAAATTATAGTGATATTTCCACCTCTCTATTGATGTGGGGACTTTTCTTGAACCATGTAAATCACTATGTTTGTGTTCTTTTGCTTCTATTTTTTCTTCATCTACAAACCTATTCTGTTTAGATGACTCCTGATATTTTTGCAACAACTAGTATCAGAGGTTCAGTTCAGATTTCTCAAATTGAATGATGGATATGAAAGAAGAAAAGATGAATATTGACCACTTTGATGGAATTGACATTAGCTACTAAATGATACAGATCAAAGACTATCTTTACTAGAAGAAATTACATTTT
Organism: Viscum album; assembly: GCA_963277665.1. NCBI lineage: Eukaryota > Viridiplantae > Streptophyta > Magnoliopsida > Santalales > Viscaceae > Viscum > Viscum album. The sequence continues at coordinate 67,356,510 of OY728149.1, read as the reverse complement.
ATGCTTTTGGATTTAAAGCCATCAAAAATGGAGTAGATCGAGTGGGAGATACTGGATCAACAAAATCTGGGAGTTATGTGCCTTACGTTGGCAATAAATGTGGCATTCAACATTAGAGGGGAGAATAGGATTATTTGACAGATGAATGCTCTCATGAATATTTATGAGAATCATTCAACATCAAACAAAGTGTACGTGATGAGACAATTGTTCAATCTATAAAATTATCAAAGGGAGGATTATTGTTGATAACGTCAACGAATTCAACACCATCATTATTCAATTGACATTGGTGGAAATTTGTGTTGAAAATGAGGTATGTACACTAGTTTTACTATCTTCATTACCTAACATTTGGGAATCGATTGTAACAACTATGAACAGTTCTTCAAGGAATACCAAGATGGTTTTAAAGGATGTGTGAGACCTAATCCTCAGTGAGGATATTAGACATAGAGAATTGGGAATATTCTATGGTTCTGCTTTGAATGTTGAAGGAATAAGAAGATATTCACAATAAGGCAATCACATAGGATGATCAAGTTCAAGAGTAAAGAGCTGAGACAAGTCCATGGGTAATGGTCCTACCTGCTGGATTTGTGGGAATACAGGATATGTCAAGAAGGTGTGAAAAGATAAACGGAAGGAGCCTGAAACCAATGTAATAAACACGATGGCTAAAGGAGCTGATTCTATTCTATTACTGAGCATGGATAGCCCTTTGAAGTCATGGATTTTAGACTCAGGGTCACATTTCCATTCAACATTGGAGAATATTTTCTTGAAAAATTATGTTTCTGTAAATTTTGAAAAGGTATATCTTATTGATGATGAAACTTTTCAGATCATGGGGGAGGATGATGCCCACATCAAAACCAACAGTGGGAATTTACTAGTTCTAAGAAATGTGAGGTATATCCTTAAAATGAGATGAAATATTTTTTATATCGGGAAAATTAATGGTCTAAGTTTTTAAAACCATAATTCTTTGTTGGTTCATGGAATATTACCAAGGGAGCTATGGTCAGAGCTCATGAGTAAATAATGGTACCCTTTACGACATGAAAGAAACATGCATAGACATGCTTGATTCAATAAAATTTGTCAAGGATTCACAACTTTAGAATTACAGGCCAGACCACATGAGTGAGAAGGGGATTAAGGTGATGAAAATAAAAGTGTTATTACCAAAGCTAAAGTCAGTGGATGTTTACCTATGTGAATATTATATCTTCAGAAAGTAGAGGAATACGTCTTTTTCAAAAGGAGGCAGAACAACAAAGGTTGGGAATCTATACCTAGTGCACACCGATATTTGGGGGCATACACCAATACATTACCTTGGTGGGTCGCAATATTATGTGACATTTATCAATGACTCAACAAGGAAGGTATGAATTTAATTTCTAAAAATAAAATTTGTTGCATTCAAGATGTTTCAGAAGTGAAAGAACATGGTGGAGAATGAGTTAGAATCAAATCTGAAATGTTTGATATATGACAACAGATGAGAGTATGGCAGTCATGGGTATAGATAATTCTGTTCTAATAATAGAATTCGATGGGATAAGACAATTCCAGGTACACCACAACAGAATGGCATGGTTGGGAGAATGAATATGACATTGAATGACATTCTAGGAGTATGAGACTGCACATGGGGTTACCCAATACCTTCTAGTATGATGCAATGAACATGAAAAAATATCTCATCAACATAATAGATTTCTATAAACAATAATGTTTTAAATAAACATTTAGTCTCACTGAGTCATCAATATATTCAATCACATTGAATATTATTTTACATACCCAATCATATAGAGTATCTGAGACTAAAATATGATGTACCCAATCATATTTAGTGGAGATAATAAAATATGATGTACCCAATCATATTGAGTAGAGATTATGTTTCCTTTGGTAATTTTGAAAATAATCCCTATGAAATCTTAAATGAATCACTCTGTACTTTCATAAGCATCTAGATTGTAATGACCCAAAAATTATTATTCTTTTAAATAAAAGAAATCATACCTCCCAATAATTTTTTATTATGTTTTATAATAGAAAAACATAGAAAGAATTTTTAATTTCATAAGTAATTTACACATCATGTGTTGATATGAACTAGTAATACTAGGAACAATAAAGGGATAGAAAACACATACTAGAAACCAACACTACTTTATTTCATTATTTAAGAACTTTACATTAATCTTATAATAATACTCAATATAATACCAAATATTAAAATGGGAAGACTAATAGAGGTTAAATAAAGTAAAATATAAACATTTGGGTCCCCTCGATCACTTAGAATCATTGCACCCACAAACATCACTATAATAGGGGAATAAAGAGTAAGTACTACAACATTCATTTTAGAAATGATATTGAAACTTGATTGAATCAAAGTGAATGATTAAGTGAATGAATGATGGTCTATTTAAAGGGAAATATTTTCTTTTTTACATTAATTTTCAATATGATAGTTGGTCATTATTGTTACGTAGAAACATTTAAGTGACCATCAGGATTATTAAATTATATAATCAAAATTGAATTATTTTTGGACACTATAAACATATTAAATTTAAAATATATTTTTTGATAGATATATAGGTTTTAAATAAAATTTATTTTCATGAAATAATATTATAACACACTCTTTAAAATGATAATATATATTAGCGAAGTCCTAAATATTTCTTTAATGATCAAAATGTTTATTGTTCTACAAGATCGAAAAAATTTAATAAATAAGGTTTTTAATTTTAAAGATAAAATTATGATACATAGATAATTATTTTTATGAAATTAATTTTATTTTTTGGACCCAAACTTTCAAAATTAGCTTGGAGTTATTTTTTGGTAATTTTCTAACAAAGTTTATTTTTTAGAGAAAAAGTGAAAACTGTCACTTTATGGGCATTGTAATTTTATGAAATCATTATTATGTTAGCATGATTAAAAATTTTATGAAACATTTTATTAAAAAAAATTATTTTAATAAGTATAAAAATTAATTTTAAAAAATGAATTTTAATTTAAAAATTTATACTTTATTTTTTAAACAAAAATTGGATTTTTGAAATAAAATTTTTATTTTTTATATTTTGCACATTAATTGGATTGACTGGAGGGTTAGGTTAGGTTTTTTAAGTCCTTGAACATCCAACCAAAATCACTCACTCTTTAATGGTCATGAAATTTGGTTGGAATTCATTTCACCCACAAGTGGTTAGCTTATATAATTAAATAAATAATATTTAATCCTTTAAAATCCACCCCTCCACATTTATAAATACCACACGTTCCCATTTCCTCTCAACTAAAAAATCATAATACATTAAATTCTGGTAATTTCACATCACAAAGTTTCCCTTCAAGGTCAACTCAAGGTATCATGATTCTATCCTCAAGTTTGAGGATGAAAATCTTCAAGGTGAGAAAATTCTTCTCTTCTTCTTTTTCATTCAAGTACATCCTTTTTGTGACTCCTCTTAATGTCAAAGCTTATTTATTTCCATTCAATTTTGATCTTACCTTTACTACCAAAATATTTTTTTACCAATGGGAGACCTTTATTCCCTCCTTTATTCCCTCCATTTAATCCATGTTTTATACTATCATGTTGTCAAATATATGCCTTGAATATCTCTATTTTTCATGAGAAATTCCAACATTGCGAATACCCAAACCAATTCCTTTTATTGGTTACTCACCTATATTCAAACATATTCTTTTTATTTGGGTATTTACATGTATGAAACCCAAATTCCATTTTCATGGGTTAAAAATGACGTAATTTTTAAATCTTTAAGCACTTATATACTCAATGATTTTATTTGAAACCCATTATTTATTTTCTAGGGGTTATTGAATAAACAATTTATTATTATCTTTATGGAATTTGTGAATTAATATATACGATGGTTTCACCATAAGAGCACTCCAATGAGTTGGGTAAATTATTAATATCTAAAGATGATATTTTTTATGATACCTTGATGAATAACCTTGGTAATTATGATTTATGACACCTTGGTGATATGCTTATGAATGTGAAAATTTTATATTGTAGCCCCATTTCCATGTTGTGATTCATGATCTTTATATTATGATATGCATAATGATCATATGATCATGCCTTATTGATATGCCTCTTGGTCACATGTTATTTATCTCCCTTTTTATTCCCTTACAGGGATTTATGCTTACCCATTTCTTTGATGTATTTACCCAAGATACGAGATGCATAAAATGTAACTTAGGAAGAGACTATGAAGAAGTATTTCAAGTTTATTAGAAGAATTTTTATGTTTTTTGTTCTTAAGGAATTATGTCTATACTTTCTAAGACACTGAACCTCAAAAGATCCTCTATTTTGTAAAATATTTTACTATGTAATGAAAGGTTTATGAAATAAAAAGGTGTGTCACCACAGTTGGTATCAAATGACAGTTAAGTTATTTTATGAAATTAGGATTATAAAACATTATTAAAAACCCTAGGTATAATTCTAAATATAAGAAAACATCTTGGTATTTTGGTGAAGTATAAAGTAAGTGGTTTCCAAAAAATGAAATCTCTGTCTGGATACTACAAGTAGATGTGGCTTTGACATAGTTGTACCTAGGGGTAATAACCCCTAAAAGGGTGTATTAAGCTTGAATCGATCGCCACCGGGTGCATGAAAACATGCCTCACCGAAAAACTGATTTTACATTTCTAGGGGATATTATTTGGTTATTAAATTCTTTTTATGAACCAACATGAAAGGATGTATATAAAGTGTAACTTTTTTTCTTAAGAGAATGATAAGATTAAACAAAATGATCCTAAAATCCATTTTTTTGATAAGCATTAGGATTAAAATTTCCTTTGAGATTTATTATGTAGATGATTATTATAGGTATCCTTCTTCTTATTAATGTTTTTTTGTCAATAGATTTAAATATGAGGTAATTAAACATGTTATAATTTAGTTACATATAATTAATTTCATGTTTTGACTTTTTCATTTCAACAGATCAAATATCATTTATCATATGGAAGCAAGTAAATCCCATAAAACATTATTATCTATTACATATGATTTAATGATAAATATTATTTCAAATGTTTTTTGAATGATTTTTAACGTTTTTCAAATATTCTACTCACCTATAATAAACTATTTGATCTATCCAACACCTTTTCATTTCTCAAAAAAATTCTATGGATCATGGAGTTTTTGAGATATAATTTCTAAATCCAAATTATATCATCTCTTACGAGAAAGGAAGCACCACTCTAGAATTGAACATCTCTATATTGAATTTATAGAATTCATACTGAAGGATGAACTGAATATTAGTAACATTAAGGAAGACTGCGATCTTTTGAAATAAAGGTATTGATTAATAAGAGAAAATTTTGAGGACATAATATTTTTAATGGGGGAAGGATGTAATGACCCAAAAAATGTTATTCTTTTAAATAAAGTAACTCATACCTCTCAATAACATTTTATTATGTTTTACAATATAATCACATAGAAACACTTTTAAAAATTTTAACAACTTTACACATCATGTGTTTATATGAACTAGAAAAACTAGGAATGATAAAGATATAGAAAACACATACTAGAAATCAACAACACTTTATTTTTTTATTTAATAATGTTACATTAAGTATAAAAAAATACCCACTATAATACAAAATATTATAATGGGGAGACTAATTGAGGATAAATAGTGTAAAATATAATAATGTGGGTCACCTCGATCTCCTAGAATCATCATACCCATGAACATCACTATAATAGAGGAACAAAGAGTTAGTAATACAATATTCTTTTTGGAAATGGTATTGAAACTTGATTAAATCACAGTTAATGATAAAGTTTAATAATGATGGAGTATTTATACAAAAATAAAGCCTTTCGACATTAATTCAATTGATATATAAAACAATTGGTTGTTATTATTATGTAGATGCATTTAAGTGATCGTTAGGATTATTTAGTAATATAAACTAAATTGTATTATTTTTGGAGACTATAAACATATTCTATTTAAAACATGTTTTTTGATAAATGTTTATGTTTTAAATAAAATTTATTTACAGGAAATAATCTTATAACACACTCTTTAAAATGATTATATATTTTAGTAAGGTCCTAAATAATTTTTACAATGGTCAAAATGTTTAATTTTTAAAAAATTCAAAATTTTAATAAATAAGGAATTTAAAATTTTAATTTATAATACTTTAATAATTTTTTTATGTAATAAATTTCATTTTTTGAGTCATTACTTCAAAATTATCTTTGGGTTATTTTTTGGGAATTTTCTGAAAAAGTTGGTTTTCGGGAAAAAGTAAACATTTCCGCATTATGTGTACTATGATTTTATGAAATCATTATTATGCATTCATGATTAATTTTTTTATAAAAAATTTTATTAAATAAAAATTTCCTTTAATAATTATAGAAATGAATTTATTAATTTTAATTTTAAGTTATAAATTTATACTTTCCTTTTTTGTAACAAAAATTAGATTTTTTGAATATATTTTTGATTTGGTGTATTAATTGGATTGGTTGGAAAGATAGGTGTGGTTTTGGAGGGCCTTGAACATAGAACCACACTCTATCACTCTTTAATGGTCCAAAAAATGGTTGGAATTTATTTCACCCACATGTGGTTTGCTTATATAATAAAATAACCAATATTTAATCCATTAAAACCCACCCCTCCTCAGGTATAGATACCATCCATTCCCCTATCATCTCCCTTAAAAATTAATAAGGCATGATGTTCTTGTCATTTTACCTTCTAAAGAGTCCCTTTATGGTTCCCTAAAGGTCTCAGGGTTCCATCGTCATGTTTTAGGAATCAAATCTTCAAGGTAAGGGAATTCTCCTCGATTCCATTTCATTTAAGTAACTCATTTTTTGAGCCCTATTAATGTCAAAGATACTTTATTTCCATTCAATTTTGATCTTACCATTACATACAAAATAATTTTTTTACCAATGGTAGACCTTCGTTCCCTTTCTACATTCCCTCCCTTTATTCTATTTTTTATACAATCATGCTGCTAAATTCATGTCCTGAATTTCTCTCTTTTACATGATAAATTATAATACTATTAATACCAAAACCACTTCCTTTTTAGTGGGTATTCACCAAGATTAAAACATAATTTATTTATTTGGGTATTTCAGGTATAAAACCCACATTCCATTTCTGTGGGTTAAAAATGATGTAATGTTCAAATCTTTAAGCACTTATATACTCAATGATTTTTTATGAAACTGATTATTTATTTTCCTTGGGTTATTGATGAAACATTTTATTATGATTTTTCTGGGACACATAAATTAATACATGTTAAGGGTATTCCTTGATAACACTATAATTCATTGGGTAGAGAAGTAATCTCCAGATATGACATGGTTTATAATACCTTGGTGAATAACCTTGGTAATTATTATTTTTTACACCTTGATGATGAACCTTGGTGATATATTTACGAATGTATTATGTTGTTTCCAAATTTCCTTTTTAAGATTCATGTTTTTTCTATTATGATATGCCTTATGTTCATATGATCATTCCTTATTGTCATGCCTATTGGACACATTCTAAGCATCTTCTTTGTTTATTCCCATGTTGGGGTTTATGCTCACCCCTTTATTTGATGTCTATCTACAAGATATGAGATTCTGTAAAAGTAACATAGGATAAACCTATGAAGAATTATTTCAGGTGAGTTATAAGAATATTTTTTTCTTCATGAATTATGTTCCTAATTTCTAAGAAACTAAACCTTAAAATATCATGATTTTTTAATGTTGTAGCATGTAATGAAAGGTTTATAAAATAAGAAGGTGTTTCGCCATATAGATCCACCTATTGAAAAATTTTAATACATGGTTAATAAGGAACTATTATAAAAAATAGAATTTTCATGAAAAACTTTTCTTAAATCACTAATCTAAATTTAGAACTTTTTTATATTACCAGTCTTAGGAGTATCTTAGATTAGGATTCTAATTTCAAGGATTGATCACAAATTGTAGCTTGATGATGATGATGATGATTATATTATATACCAAAGAATATTTTTTTTCATAGTAATATCATGTTTGATAAATCATTTAATAATGAATTTTATTAAATAAGATCCTGCTAAAATGATGACCCCTTTAAAAAAACATCATATCCATTAGTGATCCAAGATCCATATTTCACTAAGAAATGGGTCCTCCTAGGCATTTATCTCATAAATTAATTATTTATATTAGGAATCATCCCAATCATGTCATATTTTATTCCTCGATAGCTGAGAAGATAACCCTTAATCTAATCCATCATATGTATAAACTCAATTCTATTCCTATAGTATCCTTCTCAAAGGTTTTATAGGTAAGTGTAACACATTGAATACATAAAAAACACATTAAAAAACTAAAAAAGGGGAACCCTTCTATTGATGAACCAACCCAAGGATGAAAAAGTGCCACCCAATACATACTTTCCTTACACAAGATAATTTAGGTGAACCCAGATATGGTAGAACCTACTCATTTGGATGATCAAGGTCCTAAAAAGTGACTCTTTGGAAGGAATATAACACTTTGTATTTGAAGGGGATTTTAATATCACTGTATTATCTTATGTTACTCCCTTTTATGTATTCATTCTTCCAGTAATTTAGTTTGAAATTTTATTCCCACCACCTCATAAAAATGTTCACACCATATTGATGTTTAACTCTTCACACAACTCACAAGTTTATGTTTCTTACCCAAAAAAAGAAGTAAAATATATTCATACATATCTATATGAATCATATGAATAAGGTACATGAAAAATTCATGTAAAGGTATAGAGTTATCCATTTGAGTAATCTTAAAGCGATAGATAACCAACCCTATTCACGAGCCTAGAAAATACATAAACCTCCAGGTAGGAAAGTAGTTTGGACCTAAGTCCCTCGACCTAAGGATACTTTACTCAATAGATAATTAAATTATTCATAATTTTAACACCAAATAAGTTCAAAATATATGAACAAAATAAATTCAAGCTAATAAATTCAAATAAAAACTGAGGTCAAAGTAGAGGAAAACACTAAATTTCTTATAGAGACATTCCTAGCATGTAATGCAAGGCTCTATCTAGAAGAAGTTTGAAAAAATAATACAATATTAATATTTCTTAAATAATTTACTAAACATGAATATGATAGGGAATAAAATTTTAAATAATATAAAAATTCAAATATTTAAGCATGAAAATAATATTTATGAGCAATTTATAAATTACAGTTAACTATAAACCTTTTTATAATTTCATCTTTATCATTATAGACGTTCTATAATTTGGAATACAAACATTTTATATTCTTTCTAATATGAACCAACAATACTTTTTTTTATTTTATAAAAACACTTTGAGGCTAAGTGAGAACCACCATGGGCACAAAAGGAATCATAAGTTGGTAGGACTCGAAACCATGTCCAAGACCAGACCTGTCCAAAAGAAGAAACCAAAAAACATCAACCATGAATCAAGGACCAACCCGTTCACCATCAAGATGCACATGTCAAAAAATCTCTTGCCACCTTGAACTGTGAAAATGCATCACAAACGCCCCCATTCCGAGGACAAAACACCACCACCGCATCTGAGACCTCCCTTCCAGACCACACACCACACCGGGGACCAGAACCATGAGGGCCGACAGACGAGACCCAGAGGGAGGAACTTGCACCGCCACCAATACAGAGAACTATTGTCAGGGCGAGTCATAGATCATGTCACACCAAGAGAGCCGTAAACCACACCCCACAACCACCTGGTTCAGCACAACCATCTTCAGAATCACCAACACCATCCTAGATCCCCCAAGCATCCTTCAAACCTGACTATCGTGGAGTCTCACAAAAAGGGAAAGGGAAAAAAGTGTAGAGAAGATTTGGAGGATTGTGGCACTGGACACGAGAATAAACCAGATGACCACCGAGCCATACTGGTGATCTACTACTGTGCGCAAATTTGAACCCGAAGAAACCACTGTCAAATCAAAATGAATAACCTGCAACCATAAAGGGGAAAATAGACAAGGAACCACCGCATTCCCCAAGCATTCATGAGGTCGCTTTCTTCAACCTCATAGTGACTCGGGAGGAAGATGATGAACCTGGGCCAGAGAAGAAGAGAGGAGTGTGACCATGAAGAAATCAGTCGAATTCGTCGTGGGATCGAGAATGAATACCTTCACCAGTTCATCAGAGGAGGTTGAAATCTATCATATTTATCATTATATGAAATTTCTACATTAAATATATGATATTATATAAATTATAAACTATTTATAATCCTATTTATATTATGTAAACATTTTACATAATCTAAATATCATATACTTTTTCCTTATTTAAACCTTCATCATATCAATCATCAAAACACTTTTGACGTGGCTTAAATAATATCTAAATAAATCCACCATTTTTATTTTTAGTAATTCAAAATAATTAATTATGAATAATTTATAATTTAAATTTAACCATGTTATATTTTTTCCTTATTTCATAATTTAAAACCCTTTATAAATTATTTCTTATGATTTCTAAATAAAATAATTTATTTCTAAATCATAAGGTTTTCTATATAATTTTGTAAAAGTTATTTAAAATAGTAACATTTAATATATAGGAAAAGAAAAAGCTTCATTAAAATTTAATTAATTAATTATAAACCATATATAATTATTTAATTTATAGACCCTTACAAAATTAAATATTCCAAAAATGCATTTATAATGATGTTTAAACTTTTTATAAACCATTAAAATAATTCAAGAATTTAAAAACAAAATTTAAAGTCTTTTTAGTTTACCCTTATGTAGAATCCATATTCTGTGTAAGTGTATACTCATTCTACCCTTACATAGATAGTCTAAGTAAGGATAAATAGTCTTGAACCTTACAGAAAACATACCACGTAAGGGTACTGAGCTCTTACCTTTATGTGAAACCTTCACATAAAAGTAAAAATTGGATTAACCTTATATGAACTATTTCATATAAATTTAAACCACTCCATTTAATGGTAACTAGATACAGATCTTTACATAACACTGTAAAACCCTGAACTATATTTATAACATCTGGGACCCAGTTCAATCAAAAGTAGGCAACCCTAGTTGGTCACATGGCCTTAAAAATGTCTCCCCATGTGCCAGAGGATACCTAAAATCAAAGAGGATCTATAATGGTATGGTGGGGAGACTATTCACACTTTTATCAGAGTGGATTAGTGGAAGCATGGTTGGCGCATAACCCGTAGGTCCTAGGATTGAAAACTGGCTCTGATACCACTTGTAATGTCCCAGAACTGGTTCACATATAAGTAACTAAACCCAGTTGGTCACATGGCCTCAAGAACATCTCCCCATGTGCCAGAGGTTGCTGAACATCAGTGAGGGTATATAATCGTATGGTAAAGATACTATACACGATTTTATCTAAGTAGAAGAACAATGGTATAACAAATTAATAAATATTAGAAACATAATAAATGAGAAACAGTAGAAGGAAACATCTATATAAACTGACATAAATAGAACCTAGAGTCATATACAAAATAATGGTGTCATGTCTGTATGCTATAAAACCTTTTCGAATACAAGGATACATTGTTTCCGGAATATACAACATGATATAAAAAAATAAACAAAAAGACCAATAACTATATTTAAAATCATCACAAGTATAATCTTAGTCCAATAATCTCACACTCTATCCAATTACAGATAGTCAAACATTCAATGTTGGGAGCTTCCCCTTGACCCTACCTACATCTACTAAGTCTATCCGGGCACCAAACATTGGTCTGAATAGGGTGTGAGATAAACTCATAGGGCCACCATCAATGGTGTTTAATTCCATCAAGCTCATGAATTTATAATGAGTAGTGTGCATATAATAATAGTAATGGTAGTAAATGAAATAACAAACAACCATGTAGGTCCAGGTACCCCATGGGTCACCCTTATGATACTACCTACTTTATCCTAAGCTAGAATGTCTATGAATATTTTAAATTATGATTTAATTATAATATAGTCTTGGAAACCAATACTCATAGTCAGTTTATCCTTGGTTAATGGTATTCATATGAGGGATAAGAAAGTCCCATTGTATTAATGACTCAACAAAGGAAGTAAGACATGGTTGTCATGTATATAAAGAATTGAATGAATCCAAGTATGTTCTTTGACAAGAAACACATGTCATTAATTGATTGAAAACCTTAGCCTGTCCAAGGTGTTCCACATAGGGAACCCAGGTATCACTCTAGGCATAATATACAAACCTATCACCTTAGGAGTCCGTCCAATCCATTCCACATAGAGAACCTAGGTACCACTATATGCTTGGTATATATGTGAATTTTCCTCTAATCCAACCCATGGAATTCGTCATAGAGAACCCAAGTATTGATCATAGTATAATATAATATTATCTTCTTAGTGAGGCTATCAAAGGAATTCTATATATGATCTAAGTGTTGCTCCCAAAACATCATAATTCCATTCATAAATCATTCAATTTAAATGTCTAGTGACCCCATCCAAGTCCTTCCATAATGTAACCCAAGTTTCACCCATAGACTTTCATAATTTCATTTATAACTAAATAATCCGAATTGTTCATTTCATTTATAAGGGAAAACTCAAAAAAAGTAAGAGTAAAATAGGGGATAAGTGATATGATCTCACTACCCTTCACCATTCATGTAATTAATTTTAGAATTTCATTTAATTATTTTTAGCAACCCATTTACAAGAGGGGAAATGAAACACTTCAAAGGCGAATAAATTTCAGAAGGAAAAATATGGTTATTTTATAGAGTTTATTAATACACCCAAGGGGTGGTTCAAATAGAAGTTTTCAACCTTCATTGGTGGTATCAGATCTCATTAGTCACATAGGTTGAGGTCCATACATCTAATTAAGGAGATTAAATTTTAGGATCCAATGCATAGAAAGTCTGGCATGTGGCATAACAACTCATAATATAAATGGCTGTACTTTTAGGTAAAATAATACGTCCACCTAAATTAAAATACGGCATATTAGATCGCACTGATTTTACATTTCATATGGTGAGATAATTGAAGAAAGAGAGGAATAATAATAATACCCTAAAAATAGGGCATATTAGATCACATAGATTTAACATTTCATATGGTGGTATAATTAAAGAAAGAGAGGAATAAGAATGAGTGACTTTCCATTATCTATACAACATGATGAATGGTGTCCAAACTAGACATCGTATAAAGGAGGAGGCTCAAATCCTATCTCAAGTAAAAAGGGAGATCTCAATGAGGGGGGGGGGATGCTGTGTGATTTGGGAAAGATAATAGGGAAGAAGGGTTAAAGGTACAGTGGAAAAAATAATCATTTCACACATTTTTAAGGGGCATATGGTTTGTCTGCATAGTTATCCAAATTGCGTGTCAACTGTGAACACCTACTTACTTAGGTGGAACCCCATCACATGGCTAGGTATGTGGTTTGAAAAACTATGTAAAGCCCGTGCATTCTCACTGGCCAACACCTCCACCCCTTGAACAGTTAGGCACAAGGTTAAACTTACCTTATGCCAAACTTTCTCAACATACATTCAATTTATATCATGGTTTTAATGGCCATGATACCTCCCTTCAATGGTTAAACTGACCATGCAACTCCACTTTTAGGCCATATGGTTGAGCCTCACGGTTACTACTAACCATGAACCTCTATCTATTTCTCCAAAAACCATATCCTTGGGTTTTGAATAGGCTCGACAAACTCCCAAACCCTTCCATGGTCCTTTAATAAATATTAATAGAATAAAAAAAGTGGTTTAGACTAAAATTTAAAGGATTAATACCTCTCTAAAAATTTGGGATGTTACAACCTTTATTCTTAAGGGTAATAATTATCATACACTTACATAACACCTTTATGCAAACCATTTATGTAAGGGTTACACTCCAAACTACTATTATGTGAAACTTTCATGTAATGGTAAGACTTGTTTCCCATACATGCACAAGGGTAATGTTAGGTAACCATTAAATAGACTAATATACATAAGGTTAAGAGGATAAAAACCTTACACATACCACTTTGCGTAAGGGTAAAGCCTTGGTAACCTTTACACAAAACAACTATGTAAGGGTAAACTATTTCCCTATATTTTTATAAAACTAAAAAAATGATGAGTTGTTCTTTGTTTCTTCTTAATTTCAACAAAATATTTCATAGATATAAAATATGAGTTCCATTTGATACCACTAAAGGGTTTTTTAAGAGTATAATAACTATCATCAGATCAAACATAAGTGATTAATACCCTTGTCTGAGGATCTTCCTTGTAATAAATATGAAACTGCATATAAAACTAGAAATAAATAACCAATGTAAATAAGTGTACCATACCAAAAACCACATCTACAACATCTTAAAACTTTACCAAAGGGTTTGATAAAGATCACCGAGGGCATCCAAATGAAATATACTCTTCACAGTGTATCCATAAGTTGAACTAAATAATTAGATGTTTGGATGAGATCATTCTTCTATTCATGATGTACTAACATCTCATATGAAAATAATGAAAAATAAGAAATCTTTTTACGTACATGGAGCTTTATCCAAGCATAAGAATAAACACACACCTTCTATCTTATGGTAGTTCATTTATATAGTTGAAGGATATTACTTATTCATACATTCTTTAAACCATGTGTTTATAATGCATAAGTCATTGTATTAGCCAATTCATGTATCATATATATGAATTATTTTAAATCCTTTATGTTTTATATAATTATGAAATGATTTTATTTAATGACATATTACATGGGTCAAAAAAATCACAACATTTTATCTTTTTTCTACACTCAAATATTTCATAAAAAAATACACCCTCATGTGCACGAAATTCATAATTTAAATGAAATACAGACACACGCACATATATATATATCATACACACACACATATATATATAAGAATTTAAGGAATTTCTCCATCAAATTACACTAGGTTAATGTAGACTGATTAGAACCATATTCGATATTGATGAATCTTTCAATGTATGGTGAAGATGACCAAGCTATGATGAGAGAACCTAATCAAAGACATAGATGGAGATCCAGTGAGGCTTTGTTGAATGAGATTGAATAAGTAACCATTGATGGAATTTAATTTTGTCTATGTTAGGATGTGAATTAAAAGTCATCGAATATTGGAATGAATACATGGAATTATTGATGAAGAACCATCACTCGAGTTGAATATTGAGGTTATTTGTTTGATAGTTTTTCCCTTGTAGGTTTGATTTTGATCAGATTTTTTGGTTATCCTTATCTCCAATGTATGGTGTTGTGTTACTATGAAAAATAGATGCTCAGTTATTTATCTAACTAAATTAGTTAATGATCTATGGGGGGGGGTGTACTAATGGAAATAGGTTTAGCACTGAATTAAGTAGGTTTGGGTGGAAATTAAAGGAGCTTAGGTTAGACTATTATGCAGATTAGTTTAAATAAGATAAGTCAAGTGAGGGATTCATAGACGAATTAACCAGAGATTAAATAAATTTTAAATTAAAGGAGTTTATATACTATATCATTGGATAAAGATGAATTTTAATGCTAACCTATAATAAGATTTAGACATTTATAGATGGTTGTTGAAGATACTAAAAGAGATTGATACAAATGGTTAAAGAAGAATCCATGTGGATGTGTGGAAGATAAGGGTTGACCAAGGTTGAATTAAAAAATTAAATAAGATAATAATAATAATTTATGATTGTTGAAGGAAACAAATAATGATAAAATAGGATATGATATTGAATTTGTGAAAAGGTATATGGATTCCCCCTAAAGTTTATTTCTAGATGGATATTAAGATTGAAAAAATTATTAAAATTTTCAGGGATGGAAAATTAAAGGGTATTTTGGTGAGAAGATTGAGGTAGTGGAATATCTAGATTCATTTATAAAAAATTTATGATTATGAACTAGGATGGTGATTTTTAGAATATAAAAGGTGCATTACCTTGACTTTTGAGACACTTTTGGAGAGATACTTCAGACACATGGAAAGTAACAATTCAAGAGTAGTGAATTATATAGAGAGAATCAGCTAAGAAGAGAGAGAAATTATATTGATATAGATTATTGAAATTTATTCTAAACCCTTTTTTACTTTACTATTAACTTTTTCAATGAAATTAAATTTATTTTGTGTAGAATTAATTATGATGTGTGGATAAATTCTTTTAGGGGAAAATTGAAATTGTATATAGAAATATGTACTTGGATTTTTTATCTTTGTTTCATTAGTACTAATTTATTATTCTCAAATATTTATTCTCTTATTAAATACTTAATTATATAATCAACATAAAAAGATAAAAATGTTTCAAATTATTTTGTTGTCAAACCAACGCGTCTTTCTACACAATAGGTTGAAAACCTGAGTTTTAATCAATTGAAAGATATTTTTTATTAAACTTCAGGATAATAATATTTTGATGAAGGGTATTATTCACATTTATTTTCTTTACTAATTTATATATCTATTGATATAATATATTATTAATTTTTTAAAGGTATATTATTTATAAAAATGATTACAAATTTCTATGAGATCATAGTCACATGTGAACACTGTTACAAGAATGGAAAATAATTTCAATCGTCCATAACTTTAAAAACAAGGATGAAAGAGGTAAATTGAATCAATAATCGACACATTTTTGAAAATCACGTGGCATATTATAAAACTAAGTAAAATGGTTTTTCTGATTGAAATTAAAATAGAAAAATCCATATGAATTTCAATGAAACAATCCTTGTGTATAAAATCTAAATAATTCCAAATTCAATCATTTTTAACATATCATAACAATTCATCAATACAAAATTTATCACTTGATGAATGTAAAACTTACCACATAAATTCATTGTAAACTCATGCCCTAAACTCTATCTCTTTATGATTTTCAAAAAGGGAACCCAAGAAGAGAAAAATAGAAAAACATTAAATATTTATAAATAATTACATAATAAAATAGTAGAGTCATTCATCAATATAATAAAATAAGTAAACTCAAGTGGAATGAACTATAGTTGAAAAAAAAGTATCATGAGTTTTTGTAAATTCACTCTCCATTAATATATGTAAAGGAATTATTTATAGTACTCCCCCCTTACTCAATCATATTCCTATAATTTTTTTAAAGTATATATTCAATATTATTCTTAAATTAACTTTTATTCATTGACACATGATTTCAATATTATTTAAAATTTTATTTCAAGGTTTTCTCCACAAATTATACTAAAGTTATTTTACTTTTCTCTAAAACTTCCCCCCTAAAAAATAAAAATAACAAAAAACATTTATATTTCTTTGGGATTATGAAAGAAAAAATAGGTAAAAGAAAAACCACAAGAGAGAATCATATAGTTAATTATAAAAGAAAATATACTCTTTTAGAAGTTATATTTAGATATAGTGGATGATATTATTTTATTAAATATGGCTATAAAGTAGATTTAAATATATATTTTTTATTTTCTATAGAGACTCTAAAAAAATACAATCCTTTTTCACAATAAATTACTAAAAACCTAGGTACCCTTTTTTTAAGGAGGGAATAAAATGACTTGAATGAAATGAAAAATAAAAAAACCTTACTATTCAGACATAAAAGTAAAAGTTAGTAATAATTAAAAGTAACCATTTTTAAATAATTTTCATACATAACAATAACTTTTGAATATATAAAATTAAACTAATAATCATAGAGGGGTCATATTTATAAGAGTAACAATGTATGAAATATGTATTATCTTCAAGAAGATAACTAATGTTAAGAATATTGAATAACATAGATTCCATAAGGTTTAGTTCAAAAATATTCTCAAGTAAAATTTTATAATTTTCATTGAAAGTTGACTTTAGAAAAATTAAATCACCTACATGAAAAGTTAGAACCATTCTAGCTAATAAATACCCTCCCAATTATCAAATAATATTTTAATATTAGGATATTATAATATGATAAGTTGAAAAGATGACCACTTAACATTGGTGTAGCAGCTGACATTTCCATCCAATAATACTCAAACTACCTAATTTGTTAATAAAAAACTGAGAAATCTATTATTGGGAACAAATGATACATGCATCGTATAAGATTGAGTCCTTTTACTGTCCTTCTTGAGTCAGATCACTGTATGTATGCTCATCTAACCATGGTATGTATTTATCACTTTCAGGATGCCTCTATAAAGACAAAAAATCAGATTATCAATACAAGAATGTGATGAAAATATGTTGAGTGAAGAGGCATAAGTTCTAGGGCCATCTCACAAGGTGTTTCCTCTAAGTTGGCATGAAGAAGAACCCCCACCTATCAAGAAATAAATTGTACTAAAAGTTCATGATGATGATGTACATGGGATTATCGCACTCCATGAGTTCCAATTTTAGAGACCACTGAGGTTTTATGGAGATATAAATACCCAGGAAATAGGGTATTTCTTTGACTTAGTGATTCAAGTCTTTATACTTTTCTAGACCCCAACCAATCAGATAGTTTCACTAGAAACTAGTGTTTTCCAAGGAAGAGTAGGAAACTGGTGAAGTCTAATAATGAAAACCTATGATGAGATGATGCTATCATGGTCAGACTCCCAAAAGTTATTTCATGATGAGTATTACCCTTCTTGGTTATGATCTGTATGGATTAAAGAGATTCTTGAGCTATAATAGGGTGATATGATGGTTTTTAAATGCGTTGTGAGGTTTATTGACCTATTTAGATACCCCCTTAAAATGGTATGAGATGGTTTCTTCTAAGCATGAAAGTTTGAGCAGGGTCTTCGAAGGGACATCTATGATATCATAATCCTCATATACATAACAACTTATGCTAGAATACAAGAGTGGTAGCGAGATTTAGAGAGATTACTGGTGGAGGGATATCAATCGGTTGGCGCTGGCGGTGGTCATCTTGGTACTGAGTTATCTATAGTATCTATAAGTCACTATTCACTAGAGTATTGGTGCATGAGACCACCCCAAATTAGGAATCAAGCATATGGTTCAGTGAAACAATGTTCATGGATATGATATTGGTAGCCAGAAGAGGGGTGGTTTTTCACATGTGATGGGTGAAGTCACATTGAACCTGATTGCCTCACCTGACATGCCAGGGAGGGCAGGTAGGCAGTGGATAGACTGCCATGGAAGAGGAAGCATGTAACTCCTCAAACCCAGAAGCCCAAATTTGGTGCATTATTTAATTACATTGGCATGCTTACAAGAAAGTCGTATCCTGAAGGACCGAGTAGTTTAGTAGTTTTAGAAAACCAGATAAATACATAGGTTCAACATTACAACTTTAAATGAAATACAACATATAAGTTTTATTGGGAGCATCCATAACTCTTTGTTTATCCCTATTAGTCAATCATAATAAACTTATTCATGTAATATGAAAATAAAACATAAAAAAGGGGTGAGATCAGATGCTCAGTAAGGGTAATAAACAGAGTGAAAGATATCATAAATATAAACATTAGTCATGGTGAATAACTAAAACACAAGACTTTAAAAATAAACATGAACACATTATGGTAGGAATAAGAGATGAATAAATAATTTCATGATAAAGCATAATCATAGGTATTCTACTAGTCGAATAACCACATGAACTTTAAATTACTAATTTCATAAATACGGAAATGCATTTGCTAGAAATCATAACCATGCCATCAAGGCCACGTTCTAGGACCATAGAAATCCATTTTGTCAAGACAGTGTGCCAAGACCATAGTTTGCCTCATGAGACCTACAGATGCATCGAGGGGCTATAGTGGGCCCAACCATCACATAATAAGTCCAATGAATTCCTATAATAAATGGGGATAAACATAAATAACATATACATTCATATTGAAACTAACATATGAAATGTAAATAACAGTCCCCAGTCATTAAACATAAACACTAACCATTCAGAGTAATATAGTGAATGGAATCAAGATAGAACATCCACATTCAAACTAATTAGAAACCCTTGAAAAAAACATTTTGTAGATGATATCACACAATATAAATCTCTATAAAATACAAGTTTCATCAAAGTATGTTTACATAAATAAAGATACTTTTAAATGATAACATTGAAAAATTCTTGAGGAAATAATCCTTAAACATTCCAAAGTGTCCTATACCACTTTGAAACATTCAACTAATAATAGAATATAATTTAATGAGAATAATGAGACTATTTATGTGATATAACAAAGGGTAGTACATACATGATAATAAATAAATAAGTGGTGAACAAGACATATATCTCATAAAATTTAAAGCGAGATGAGAAAAATCCTTTTTTATTTTAGAAAGAAGATTTCTTTTGGAAAATCATTTTTATTTTTCATGAAGTAATATTGTAAACATATATATCCCATAAAATAAAATTTATGGTCATTGAAATTATATTTTAGTCTTGAATAAAGTCTTACTGAGGTTAAATAATTTAAAAATATATTTTAAAAAAGATTTAGAAATAAAATATTTTAGTGCAGTTTAAGTAAAATATTAAAGGATTTTAAAGCGCATTTCCGTATTTATGAAACTTACATAGTATAAAACTAAGTAAAATGGTTTTTCTAATTGAAATTAAAAGAGAAAAATCCCTATGAATTTCAATGAAACAATCCTTGTGTATAAAATCTAAATAATTCCAAATTCAATCATTTTTAACATATCATAACAATTCATCAATACAAAATTTATCCCTTGATGAATGTAAATCTTACCACATAAATTCATTGTAAACTCATACCCTAAACTCTATCTCTTTATGATTTTCAAAAAGGTAACCCAAGAAGAGAAAAAGAGAAAAACATTAAAGATTTATAAATAATTACATAATAAAATAGTATAGTCATTCATCATTATAATAAAATAAGTAAACTCAAGTGGAATGAACTATAGTTGAAAAAAAAGTATCATGAGTTTTTGTAAATTCACTCTCCATTAATATATGTAAAGGAATTATTTATAGTACTCCCCCCTTACTCAATAATATTCCTATAATTTTTTTAAAGTATATATTTAATATTAATCTTAAATTAACTTTTATTCATTGACACATGATTTAAATATTATTTAAAATTTTATTTCAAGGTTTTCTCTACGAATTATACTAAAGTTATTTTACTTTTCTCTAAAACTTCCCCCTAAAAAATAAAAATAACAAAAAACATTTATATTTCTTTGGGATTATGAAAAAAAAGGTAAAAGAAAAACCACAAGAGAAAATCATATAGTTAATTATAAAATAAAATATACTCTTTTAGAAGTTATATTTAGATATAGTGGATGATATTATTTTATTTAATATGGCTATAAAGGTAGATTTAAATATATATATTTTATTTTCTATAGAGACTCTAAAAAAATACAATCCTTTTTCACAATAAATTACTAAAAACCTACGTACCCTTTTTTTAAGGAGGGAATAAAATAACTTGAATAAAATGAAAAATAAAAAACCTTACTATTCAGACATAAAAGTAAAAGTTAGTAATAATTAAAAGTAACCATTTTTAAATAATTTTCATACATAACAATAATTTTTGAATATATAAAATTAAACTAATAATCATAGAGGGGTCATATTTATAAGAGTAACAATGTATGAAATATGTATTATCTTCAAGAAGATAACTAATGTTAAGAATATTGAATAATATAGCTTCCATAAGGTTTAGTTCAAAAATATTCTCAAGTAAAATTTTATAATTTTCATTGAAAGTTGACTTTATAAAAAATAAATCACCTACATGAAAAGTTAGAACCATTCTAGCTAATAAATACCCTCCCAATTATCAAATAATATTTTAATATTAGGATATTATAATATGATAAGTTGAAAAGATGACCACTTAACATTGGTGTAGCGACTGACATTTCCATCCAATAATACTCAAACTACCTAATTTTTGAATCAAAAAACCGAGAAATCTATTATTGGGAACAAATGATACATGCATCGTATAAGATTGAGTCCTTTTACTGTCCTTCTCGAGTCAGATCACAATATGTATTCTCATCTAACCACGGTATATATTTATCACTTTCAGGATGCCTCTATAAAAAAAACAGATTATCAATACAAGAATGTGATGAAAATATGTTGAGTGAAGAGGCATCAGTTCTAGGGCCATCTCACAAGGTGTTTCCTCTAAGTGGGCATAAAGAAGAACCCCCACCTATCAAGAAATAGATTGTACTAAAAGTTCATGATGATGATGTACATGGGATTATCTCACTCCAGGACATCCAATTTTAGAGACCACTGAGGTTTTATGGAGATATAAATACCCAGGAAATAGGGGATTTCTTTGACTCAGTGATTCAAGTCTTTATACTTTTCTAGACCCCAACCAATCATATAGTTTCACTAGAAACTAGTGTTTTCCAAGGAAGAGTAGGAAACTGGTGAAGTCTAATAATGCAAACCTATGATGAGATGATGATATCATGGTCAGACTCCCAAAAGTTATTTCATGATGAGTATTACCCTTCTTGGTTATGATCTGTATGGATTAAAGAGATTCTTGAGCTATAATAGGGTGATATGATGGTTTTTAAATGCGTTGTGAGGTTTATTGACCTATTTAGATACCCCCTTAAAATGATATGAGATGGTTTCTTCTAAGCATGATAGTTTGAGCAGGGTTTCCGAAGAGACATCTATGATATCATAATCCTCATAAACATAACTACTTATGCTAGAATACAAGAGTGGTAGCGAGATTTAGAGAGATTACTGGTGGAGGGATATCAATCGGTTGGAGCTGGTGGTGGTCATCTTGGTACTGAGTTATCTATTGTATCTATAAGTCACTAGTCACTAGAGTATTGGTGCATGATACCACCCCAAATTAGGAATCAAGCATATGGTTCAGTGAAATAGTGTTCATGGATATGATATTGGTAGCCAGAAGAGGGGTGGTTTTTCACATGTGATGGGTGAAGTCACATTGAACCTGATTGCCTCACCTGACATGCCAGGGAGGGCAGGTAGGCAGTGGATAGACTGCCATGGAAGAGGAAGCATGTAACACCTCAAACCTAGAAGCCCAAATTTGGTGCATTATTTAATTACATTGGCATGCTTACCAGAAAGTGGTATCCTGAAGGACCGAGTAGTTTAGTCGTTTTAGAAAACCATATAAATACATAGGTTCAACATTACAACTTGAAATGAAATACAACATATAAGTTTTATTAGGAGCATCCACAACTCTTCGTTTATCCCTATTAGTCAATCATAATAAACTTATTCATGTAATAAGAAAATAAAACATAAAAAAGGGGTGAGATCAGATGCTCAGTAAGGGTAAGAAACAGAGTGAAAGATATCATAAATATAAACATTAGTCATGGTGAATAACTAAAACACAAGACTTTAAAAATAAACATGAACACATTATGGTAGGAATAAGAGATGAATAAATAATTTCATGATAAAGCATAAACATAGGTATTCTACTAGTCGAATAACCACATGAACTTTAAATTACTAGTTTCATAAATACGGAAATTCATTTGCTAGAAATCATAACCATGCCATCAAGGCCTCGTTCTAGGACCATAAAAATCCATTTTGTCAAGACAGTGTGCCAAGACTATAGTTTGTCTCATGAGACCTACATATGCATCGAGGGGCTATAGTGGGCCCAACCATCACATAATAAGTCCAATTAATTCCTATAATAAATTGGGATAAACATAAATAACATATACATTCATATTGAAACTAACATATGAAATGTAAATAACAGTCCCCAGTCATTAAACATAAACACTAACCATTCAGAGTAATATAGTGAATGGAATCAAGATAGAACATCCACATTCAAACTAATTAGAAACCCTTGAAAAAAACATTTTGTTGATGATATCATACAAGATAAATCTCTATAAAATACAAGTTTCATCAAAGGATGTTTACATAAATAAAGATACTTTTAAATAATAACATTGAAAAATTCTTGAGGAAATAATCCTTAAACATTCCAAAGTGTCCTATACCACTTTGAAACATTCAACTAATAATAGAATATAATTTAATGAGAATAATTAGGCTATTTATGTGATATAACAAAGGGTAGTACATAAATTATAAGAAATAAATAAGTGGTGAACAAGGCATATATCTCATAAAATTTAAAGAGAGATGAGAAAAATCCTTTTTTATTTTAGAAAGAAGATTTCTTTTGGAAAGTCATTTTTATTTTTCATGAAGTAATATTGTAAACATATATATCCCATAAAATAAAATTTATGGTCATTGAAATTATATTTTAGTCTTGAATAAAGTCTTATTAAGGTTAAATAATTTAAAAATATATTTTAAAGAAGATTTAGAAATAAAATATTTTAGTGCAGTTTAAGTAAAATATTAAAGGATTTTAAAGTGCAAAGGCATGTTTGATTTTATAAAACAATGAATGAACCAAAATAGTTTTTCCAAGTTTAAATATGTGATTTTAGAAAGATAAATATGGCTTAAAATAAATAATATAGTGAAATTCAAAATATGTAATAATTTGAGAAGTTCCTTGAATTAGGCTTGCATTTTGGAAAAATGTTTTGAAAGATTCTTTTAAAACATGTAACTCTCCAAAAAATAATTAAGGATTATAATTGGTACACATATATAGAAAATTCACACAGAATTTATGAAGAGTAAATTGGAATAAATAATAATTTCATTGAGGTGAGTAGAGAATAAGAGCAACCCGAAAGGAAATGGAGATTCATGTAGAAAACCCTTACAAACATTTCGGCATGGTAACAAGTGTTATTGTGAGGTCCTAATGGGAGTTAAAGGGGGTATAATATCATTTATATATCATAAGAGAAGTATAGGGGAGGTTAAAAAACATACACCATCATTAGGAATTAAAATTAAAAGGACACAACATAGGGGGTGGTTCTTGAATAAAAGTCAGAGAGAGGATCTCTTACCTTAAATCTGAGGGTGTTCTTCACTTAATCTTAAGGACATGAATAAACAAATTAGGTTCATTAATTAAAAATTATTGAAACATTTATAAAATTTTTATTATTACTTTATTATGTTAATTCATGTCCTTTTAAATGGGTTAAGGGATTCAATTTCATTGTTCGTGATTGCTCGTTTTCATAATATTCATGATCGGCTCACATGTAAAAGAGTATGATAGTTCATATAAGATGGGAGTTTAAGTACATAATAGATTTTATATGTTATTAATAAACATATAGAATATTAAATTGTTATAAAATTCATTTGGTTATTTTGAGTGAATGTGAGTCATTATATAAAACATTAATGATAAACGCTTAGATTAATTTGACGATTTTCCTCACAATTACATTATTTTGTATTATTATTTTACATCATGAGTGAATAAGGATTATAAAACATTACATAAAATAAAATAGATATATAATAGTCTAGTTCAACCATAAAAATGGTTTCATGACTAGATTTTAAGAAATTTAATCAAATTGAAACCATCGTCATCCTTGAATGTGATAAATCAACACATCATGGACGATATTTCATTTTTAACATAAATAAGGCGGAAATGATAGATGAAGATAAATTATCCCATTATCATAAAAAAATTTAAGTACATGTATGGTACTGGATTTTTCATACCATTTGGATGATAAGAGGTTAGGAAAGAAAAGAGAACAAAGAAACATGTAAATGAAAGAAAAGAAAAGACGAATTTTACCTCTTGTATTAACCTTCCTTGAGAGCCTCTTAAGGGAAGATGATTTGGTCATTTTATGAGACCAAGGGATATTGGTCATGGGGTAGTATCTTGTGAGAATATGTTTTTAGAATTTAGAGAAGGAACAAGGAATGAGATGAGTAAATATAATAGGGTGGAAGAGATGGTATTTATATTGGAGGGGAGGGGGGTTTTCTTAATATTTTAATCATTAGATTTTTATTTTTCCATAAGACAAGAAACAGTGATGATTCCATAAAAAAAGTACTATGTTCATGTGAGTTGTAATCATTGGTTATTAAATTATAGGAATATCATCAATGACTCAATAAATCAATTATTTAGTGTTTATTGTAAATTATCGTATTTTACTATTCACAAAAAATTCAAGTATTTTAGAAAAATCCTAAAAATTCACCCTAACCATTTTTTACTTATATAATCCAAAAATGAAGTCCATTTTTCATAAATAATTTTATAAATATTATTAATTTAATTTTTTCATTAAAATCAAAATTTACTTTAAAAAATCAGTTTTAAAAACATTTATTTACAAATTCGAAAACATAGGTACATCATACTTTCAATTAAATCCTATATATATACTATCATATGTGAGGTTAATATTCCTAAGGGTATGTCACTATTCATAAGGTTAACATTATAATTTATAAGGGTATGTTACTATTTACCAAAAATTAAGTTGGTTAGATCAGACTCTAAATAACTTACTGATTGCCACCGTGTATGTCTAATTTTTGAAATTCAAATCATAGGGGTTGTGAAATTATGTTTACAGGTTAGGTTATAAAAAAGTGGTGTTTTGTAGAGATTCAATGTTTCATGCATTGAATATTAAATTTAATCTCAAAATCTTGGGGTGTTACATTATCCCCTAGTTACAAATATTTCATCCTCGAAATTTGATATTTCACTTTGAAAGTTATTGGTTGTTACATGAAAATTTCCTTATAAAAAACCTTATTAGGAATAGGGTTAATAGAATATCCTCCTAAAAAGGTTAAGGTAAATGATGTGGTCAAATAATAATAATAATAATAATAATAATAATAATAATAATAAATAAAAAAATAAAAAAATAAATAAATAAATAAATAAATAGATTATCCTTTCGAATGGAGTGACATTGATTGGAATTGAAAACTTGGGTATAGAAGAAAAACCAAACTATGAATTTATAGTGATAGAAAATAGGTTTATATTAAAGTAGATTACAACAAAAACATAAGCTATAGTTATGAAAAATTCTATTAACGTTATCAACAATTATGATAACAGAACAATATTTAAGTCTTTTTTATAGAGTTGAGGGATTATTACACTCTATAAGTGTATAAATATATGTTTAAATTTCATAAACATGATCTTATCCTTTTATTGCTCCTTGAACTACCTATACTTCATCTCTTAGCATAAGTTTCAACATGTGGTTATATTAAACTCAAAAACCTCAAACAATGATCAACTTAAACCATTTCATAAATGGTTTAAATTTTCAAAAGATCACAATCAAATACAGTAGAATCATTCCCATATACATACATTCTAGATCCATATACACAGGTTCCTTGTAAATACTCATTTTGTTCACAACTCCATGATCCATCTTTCTCAATGCATCTGCTACCTTATTTTACTTTAATCAACATGATGCAACCCTAAAATTTCACATTCCAAACATGTGAATATCATCATCATGTGTTCTATTGAAATATGGTAATAACTCAAACTACCATAAAACCTTATTGGAAACATGAATTTATCCTTACACATGCTATTGGATATATTCCTTATATCAAAAAATGTTGTATACTCCATCAAAGATAGCATATACAACTTTTCGATAACACAATAATCGGTTTTGAGGAAGTTAGTACTAATCCAAATCAATAATTTATTTATCATTATATTAATCATCAGGAATATATTTAGGGTTGTATTTCCATAAACCATAAACATTTCCAAGATATTAACTTTCTACTAAGTCACTTATCATTGGTACAATTCATTATACATCCTTAAATACTTAATGAAATAGTGTTATTGTACAATCCTCATATATTCCATAATTCATATAACTACTACATTGCTAAAAAAATATTCAAATGAAATGATTCTTGATAAGGACTATTTGTAACATCCCAGGTAAATAAAGAATAAGGCATTTTTATATTTATTAATATTTTACAATTAAATAGTAATTTTACTTTAAAGGGGTTTCTATATTGGATAGCGAACCCGATACGCAACAACGAGTTTCTTTGAAATCATACATTGCACACTAGTAATATAATAATATTATTTTAAGTTGTAGTTAACACGTAGTCGTTGTATTTGCAGGAATGAATATAAATATCTAAAATATGATTATATATGTTTGTAAAATGTTTTCACATTTATCCAATAAAAGATAAAGTCTTAAAATAAGAAAAGAATTCAATTTTAGGCATAGATACTCTAATATTCACTAAAGGGTCGATTTATCGCCTTTTGATGGAGAACCCTCCTTAAAAATAGTTTTGGTAACTCTTATAAATTCTATTGGACCAAATTAAATCCTTCTTTAGAATCGGGACATCAAAATTTTCTTTGTGTATGTTTTTGTAATTTTTCTGATAAAGTTCATTTTTAATGAATAAGTGAAAAATGTTGTATTTTAATTCAAAACCACTTTTTAATATAATTTATTTATATGATTATATTATCTTTTTTATTGGTTTTAAACTTAAATTAGAATATATTTTTACCATTTAATCCAATGGTGGTCATTGGAATTAATTTCACTTTAAACTGGACTTAAATTAGTGTCAATATTTTTATATATATTGTTTCAAAAAAGCACACAATTTGTTTTGACAACGAGTATTAATTATTAAATTAATTAATTCAACTTATATGTTTTTAATTTTGTAAAATAGACATCATTTTTGAATTCATAATATCAAATATATCTTAGGGTGATTTTTTTGTATTTTTCTGAAAAACTTCATTTTTTGATGAATAGTGAAACCACTAAGTGGTAGTTAAAAAACTGATTTTTCGTTTAAATGAAACATTAAAACTTTTGTGAATTTAATTTAAAAAATACGACGTACCTGGTTTTCATTATTAAGTAAAATGTGGTTCAATGGGATGAAAATAATTTTTTGGTGAAGAGTAACTTTTAAGTTTTATTAATCGCGATTAGAGGTAA
This sequence comes from Viscum album, assembly GCA_963277665.1. Taxonomy (NCBI): domain Eukaryota; kingdom Viridiplantae; phylum Streptophyta; class Magnoliopsida; order Santalales; family Viscaceae; genus Viscum; species Viscum album. The sequence goes on along the minus strand of OY728149.1, from coordinate 67,327,400 downwards.
TTAGTGTAATGTAAGGTAAAAATAATGTTTTAATAATATGAAATTACCTTGACACATGTACTACCCTTATTGGAAGAGCCATTTCCAACCAAGAAAATCCATGGGTCAACTTGGGGACCCCATTGAGCCACTTGGGTAATAAAATGACATTAATAACTTTTTATTTAAAGTTAAAATAAAAAAGTCACAAACATGTGTCGTTTTACTAAAACAATTTTTACATGGAGTTATACAAGTCATATTTTTGACTATAAATATTCATTATAAATATAAAAATATTTCATACATCAGGATATTTTTTTTATAATTTTTAGACATTAAATAAATAAATTTATTTATGACACCATGATGATTCAGCAATTACCTCATTACTGAACGATTTAAATAAAATGAAAAGAGAAGGTGAAATATAAGACTTACACTTGTCAAAAACCTATTGTATGGGTGGATTTATAACCCTTATCACCTTATCCTCGAAATATATCTTTTTTGGACCTTTAAAATCCAAAAAACATTTTATAATAATGTTACATTTTATAATATTCCAAGAGTGCCCCTCCTCCCTCTTATAAAAGGACCCCACCTCTAACCACTTACCCACACCTCTCAAGCCTTTGGCTCGACCAAACTCTGCCCAGTTTATCTCTCCACATCCCTATCCTAATCCTATAAGCCTTACCGTAGGCAGAAATCTCTTTAAGAAACCCTTTTGGTTCAAACCAAAGGGAGTTACCCGATTTAAAGATAATGTCTTCTCTCATGTCCTTTTGTTTTATTTCGATTCTACAGCCCCCTAAACTATTTCTAATCCTTTATTTTGTAACAAAAAAAGTATCATAAATATACTATGATGTTTTTATGATAAGTATTCGATCTACACTTACACACACCTCCGTCTAATGGTTAAAGAACATACTGTTTTTGTGGATGGAAAATTACTGCCTCACGAAATGATGATTGTTCAATCTTCTCTTAACACCTTTCATGGTGGACATTATGATTTCAAAGTATTTATATATGATATATAATATTTTTATTCCATCTCTATGCTTCTGTATTTTATATTTAAAACTTACCTTTTTTCTTTGCATGTTGTGCAAATACGATAATTTCATCTGAGGAAGTGTGGATTACCGCCCCCTCAAGTGATGTGACTCGTTAATGCCAAACATGGAATTTATAAAAAATTTAATTAGTGAAATTATGTTAAATATATAACATATATATTATAATGGAATTATAATATATATTTTTCCCATTTAGTTTTAATTCCTTTAATACGAAATAGAAATGAAAGTAGCGTTCATGCGTACGTTCGGCTTACCGTCTCCATGAACGGTGAATTTCATTTCATACCTATAAATGTTATGTAATATTATAAATACATGTATATGTTGGATATATATGATATATATGATATCCAAATAATGAATATCTGTCTGGATATAATGAAAATTTGACCACATGAACAAAATGTAATTGTAAGAAGTCCATTTTTGACATAAGTACCAAATATCGACAAAACGAACATTATTAACTTAAATTATTACATAATTTTTATAACATGGAGATAAGTGATATAAAAGGAATAATAATCTTGAAAAGTTTCTTAAGTAAGTAGAAATTAACACTAGTTTATTATTTAGGAGATTAAAGAGTGATCGAGTCAAGTCAGACACGAGGTAAGGGACTTCGTCTCAATCTCCTTTCATTGAGGCATATTTTGTTTTAATACAAGACTTTCTTTTATACTCTATAATAAAACCTTTGACTTTTCATTTCGTACAAATGGAATCTTTTTCTACGAATCATTTTACTATATGAAAAAAAGGAATGTTTCGTTTAACGTACATGGTGACAACGACCTTTTCTGTCGCTGCGAGTATTAGTTTGTCTTTGGATTCCTCAACAAGCCGTAATGTTTTTAAAATGAAATAAATACCATATAATATTTTATGTATTTTGGTATTGAAAATAGTTTTGATAATGGATTTTTTATGTCAATATATTTAAGTGATATATTGTGATTTAAATTTGGAAATGTTTTCTTTCAATTATATTTGTTTTATGTCTTATGATTTTGTAATGGTACTTGGACATTTGATGGGTGGTTACGTGATAAACCATATGATCGGTTGTGTCGTGATTACCAGGATGGGTGGTTACATTATAACCTCCAATGCATTGGGTATGGAATTCAGCCGTATGCCTATTCCATTTAGTGATATGTGTGGAAGTCGACCATATGGTTATTCCATTTAAGTATGTTTATGTCCCAAGTTACATTTATAAGTTATGTGTTATTTATATGGTTTTTATGGTAATATTTTGGTTACAAAAGGGTAAGTAATGATATTTTATTCATTTATGAGTATTTAATACTTCATTAAGGTGAAATGTATTACTTTGATAAGGTATTCATGGTTTACTTGTTGTTTTGAGAAACTAACAGTTTTCCTTCTTTGTGTATCCCTTACTGAGATTTTTATGCTCATCCCAAGGTTTTTTGAAATGTTTTTCACAGTACATAATGTAGAATAGGGTTAAATATGGGATCAAGGAAAAGTCATGCTGTCTTAAACACGGAACTAGACATGACTCTTTTTTTCAAGAGTTCATGTTTTGTAAAAAAAAGGGAAACTATGTAGAAGTGTCTACTTTGTAATCTTTTGAGATGTAATAGTTATGTCCTAATTCTCTAAAACTCTAAACCTGAAAAGATACTCAATGTGAATTATTCATTTAATTCAATATTATGTAATTTTTAGGGTCAGGTCCAAATAGTTGTATCATAGGTTTGTTTAGAAAACTTTAGGAGTTAGAAAAATTTGTTAAATTTATGTCCATAAATATATTTATGGTATGATTGAAATGATATATCATTAAAAGATTATCATGTTTCTTCGCCTAAGATATTCCTGTGTTCATATCGGTTTTTTGTAGAGGAAATAGGGAAACTATATTGGGACAACATCAGGAGAAAGACAACCTTCCAAATCAGCAACCTAAGATAGTCAGAATCGGAACTGAATAGTTTGTTGCAGTGATGGAATAGTTGAATCAGGATATAAATAGTTGTAGTATCCATGCACGAGATCAGCTAGATCAACCGCAGAGGAACATGTCAGTGGTGGAACATTTCATGAGGCAACATCCCCCATCATTCAGAGGATCACTTGACCCTGTGCTAGAAGAAGGGTGGATTAAAGCACTAGAGAAGATTTTTGATGTCATGGGGTATTCAGAACATCAAAAGGTTAGTCTTGCTGTTTACCGTTTTGAAGGTGAAGTTGATCAGTGGTGGTCGATGGTGAAAAATATCAGGGATAATGATGAGATTGATAATATTAACTTGGATGAATTCAAAGGTATGTTTCTTGAGAAATATTTACCGATGTTGGTTTGTATTAGGATGGAAAAACAATTCCTAAAATTAAGGCAGGAGGATGACTCAGTGGCTTCTTATGAAGTAAAGATCACTCGACTGGCAAGGTATGCTCCAAATTTCATACGATATCATGGTAGTAAAATCAACTGTTTTGACTCTGGGTTAAATCCAATGTATCGAAGGGCTTTATCTTCTTGTGAGTTCAAAAGTTATGAAAAACTTGTTCAATGTGCGGAGAAGGTGGAAACGGAGTTTTCCGACGATCATGTGTTCTTTGACAAACAACATAATAAGAGGTCTAGTTGGCAGGGAAAGGTAAAGAATTCTTCAAAGAAGCTATAAGGTAAGAAAACCAAATATCCATCCTGTGAGAAGTGTGGTAAAATGCATCCTGGAGAATGTTTATCCATGTATGGAAAGTGCTTTTAGAGAGGTAAGTCTGGTCATATTGCTCGTAACTGTAAGGAAGATGATCAAGTAGGCAATGAAAAGCCAACAATAAGAAGTTTTAAGTGTAATGAATTGGGTCATTATGAAAATGAGTGTCTAACAAAGAAATCAACTTGGGGAAAGCAGCCAGACTTCAAGCAGAAAGGGGTGGTGAAATTCTTTGCAACTACTTCAGTAGATGTAGGGCCATCGAATGAAGTAGTATCAGGTACACTGTTTGTTTGTGCAGATTATGCCAATGTGTTGTTTGATTCAAGTTCTACACATTCTTTCATTTTTGAGAAGTTTTTTGGTAAATTGGGAATTCCAACTCAAGATATGAATCCTAAAATTATGGTAAAAACACCCAGAGGAAACGTTGAGACAAAAAGAAATTATAAGAACCTTCCTATCCTTGTGTGTGGAAAGAATCTACCTGCAAACCTTATTGTTTTGCCTCTAGTAGAGTTTGATGTTATTTTGGGAATGGATTGGCTTTCGGTTTATCATGCTAAGATTGAATACAGAGCTAAATATGTTTCTTTTCAAAAAAAATTCAGTTTGTGTACAAGAATGAACCCTTTCTTTTGATAACATATCAAGAAGTTGAGAAATTAGTAAAATATGGAAATGAATGTTACCTTTCCCATATTGTTGAAAATAAAGGAAATGATTATATTAATGATGTTCCAGCAGTAAATGAGTATCATATGTTTTTCTTAATGATTTTCCTAGTATTATTATTGATCAAGAAGTTGAATTTACTGTTGACTTAGTTCCTGATGCTAAGCCAATTTCAAAACCCCCTTATCGAATGGCTCATGTTGAACTTTTAGAGTTAAATAAGCAATTGAAGGAGTTATTAGATAAAGGTTTCATTCGACCTAGAACATCACCATGGGGTTCTCCTTTCTTGTTTGTTAAAAAGAAATATGGTTCAATGAGACTTTTCATTGATTATAGAGCATTGAATAACATCGCTGTTAAGAACAAGCATCATTTGCCTCATATCGATGATTTGTTTGATCACCTCCAGGGAGCTCAGTATTTTTAAAAGATTGACTTGAGGTCAGGGTGCCATCATTTGAAAGTAAAATAAGTAGACATTACAAAGACTGCATTTCATACTAGATATGGCCATTAGGAATTTGTAGTTATGCCTTTTGGGTTAACCAATGCACCTGCTGTATTCAAGGACCTTATGAATTGAATTTTCCATGAGTTCTTGGATAAGTATGTGGTTGTTTTCATTGATGGTATTTTGGTGTTTTCTAAAATTAAAGAGGAGCATGAAAGTCATTTAAAGGTTATCTTGAAAACCTTAAAAAAAGAAACTATAAGAAAAATTCAGCAAGTGTGAGTTTTGGTTACAAAAAATTTCTTTCCTTGGTCACATTATTTTAAAAAATGTCATAACTGTAGATCTTGCTAAAACAAAAGTTGTTAAAGAATGGCTAAGACCCACAAATATAACCGAGATTCATAGTTTTCTTGGTTTGGCAGGCTATTACTAAAGGTTTGTTAAAAAAATTTCACTGTTATCTAGTCCAATGACTAAGTTAACTCGGAAGGGTGTTAAGTTTATCTGAACAAAAGAATATGATGATTGTTTTCCGGAGTTGAAAAGAAGATTGGTGAATACTCCAGTTTTAGCACTACCTTCCACAAATGGTGAGTTTGTTATCTATAGTGATGATTCGTTGAAGGGACTTGGTTGTTTCCTTATGCAGAATGATCAGGTAATTTCTTATGCTTCACGTTAGTTGAAAATTCATGAGTTAAATTACCCTACACATGATTTGGAATTAGCTGTTGTGGTTTTCACTTTAAAAATTTGGAGGCATAATTTGTATGGTGTAAAGTGTGAAATATATACTGATCAAAAAATTTTAAAGTATATATTCACTCAGAAAGAATTTAACATGAGAGAGAGGAGATGGCTAGAATTAATCAATGATTATGATTGTACAATTTATTACCATTCAGGAAAAGAAAATAAAGTGGCTGATGCTTTGAGTCGAAAAAGTAATGCTTCATTGACCATGTTACGTTTGGAACGTGATCCTTTGGTTAAGTATTTGATGAAACTTGGCATATAAGTTGTTGGTGCAGGAAGTTATTATGTTTTGTTTCAGGTGTCAGTGAGATCATCTCTATCAGACATAATTAAGCAAGCACAGAAGCAAGACACTGAGTTGCAGAAAAAGGTAGAGCTTGTTCAGAAGGGAATGTCACCTAAATTTAACATTGATAATGATTGTGTTTTGAGGTTTGGGAAGAGATTATGTGTGCCTTGTGATTCACAGTTTAAGAATGAGTTGTTATGTGAGGCTCATAGTTTCCCATTTTCAGTTCATCCTGACAGTACTAAGTTGTACAGAGATCGGCGGGAGTATTACTGGTGGGATGGAATGAAAAGAGATATTGCCGATTTTTCTGTGAATTTTTTGACTTGTCAGCAGGTTAAAGTAGAGCGACAGTTACCGAAAGGGATGCTTTAGTCATTACCCATTCCAGAGTTGAAAAGGGAAAATATATCCATGGACTTTTTTTGGGATTACCGAAGACATCTTGAGGTAATAATACAATCTGGGTTATTGTTGATTGATTGACTAAATCTGCTCATTTACTTCCTATTCAAGATACTTTGTCTCTAGATCAATTTGCTCAGTTGTATGTTAAAGAGATATTCAGGTTGCATGGAGTTCCCCTCTCCATTGTTTCTGATCGTGATCTCAGGTTCACTTCTAACTTTTGGAAAGGCCTTCAGAAGTCCTTGGGTACTGAATTAAATTTTAGCACAACATTTCATCCTCAATCAGATAGGCAGTCTTAACGGACAATTCAGAACATGGAGGATATGCTACATGCCTACTCGATGGATTATCAGGGAAGTTGGAACGAACATCTTTCTTTCGTTGAATTTTCATATAATAAAAGGTTTCATTCCAGTATACAAATGGCTCAGTTTGAAGCATTATATGGTAAACGGTGTCGAACTCCAACTTTTTGGGATGAAGTCGGAGAAAGGAAGCTGATGGGACCAGAATTGGTTGAAGAGATGGAAAAAAAGTTTAGTTTATTCAGAAACAGATGAGAACAGCTTAGAGTACGCAGAAAAGTTATTTAGATAACCGGAGGAAAGATCTATCTTTCAAGGTAGGTGATCATGTTTTTCTCAAAGTTTCACCACAGAAAACTGTGATGCGATTTGGTAAGAAAGGAATGATGAGTCCAAGGTTCATTAGACCATATGAAATTCTGGAGGGAGTTGGATCGGTTGCTTACCGAGTAGCTTTACCTCTGAGTTTATCTCAGTTACACATTTTTTTTCATGTTTCGTTGTTGAGAAAGTATATGCCAGATCCATTTCCTGTTTTGAGCCCATAAGTAGTTCAGTTGGAAGAGAATATCTCTTATGAAGAAAAACCAGTCCATATTATTGACCATAGAGAGAAAGTGTTGTGGAATAAGGTAATTCACCAGGTAAAGGTTTTGTGGAAAAACCATATTGTTTAAGAGGCAACGTGGGAATCTGAAATTCTAGGAGGGATAAATACCCCCAATTATTTGGATAAGTGAATAAAATTGTGAGGACACAATTCCCAAAAGGGGGAAGGATGTAACATCCTAGGTAAATAAAGAATAAGATATTTTCATATTTATCAATATTTTCGAATTAAATATTAATTTTACTTTAAAGAGGTTGCTCTGTTCGATAGCGTACCCGATACGCAATAACAGGTTTCTTTGAAATCTTATGTTGCACACTAGTAATATAATAATATTATTTTAAATGGTAGTTAACACGTAGCTATTGTATTGGCAGGAATGAATGTAAATAACTAAAATATGATTATATATGTTTGTTAAATGTTTTTACATTTATCCAATAAAATATAAAGTCTTAAAATAAGAAAAGAATTCAATTTTAGGCATAGATACTCTAATATTCACTAAAAGGTCAATTTATCACCTTTTGATGGCGAACCCTCCTTAAAAATATTTTTGGTCACTCTTATAAATTCTATTGGACCAAATTAAATCCTTCTTTAGAATAGGGACATCAAAATTTACTATTTGTATGTTTTTGTTATTTTTTCGATAAACTTAATTTTTAATGAATAAGTGAAAAATGTTGTATTTTAATTCAAAACCTCGTTTTAATCTAATTTATTTATATTATTAGATTATATTTTGATTTGGTTTTAAAGTGAAATTAGAATATATTTTTACCCTTTAATCCAATGGTCGTCATTGAAATTAATTTCACTTTGAAATTGGACTTAAACTAGTGTCAATCTTTTGATATATATTGTTTCATAAAAACACGCTATTTGATTTGACAACAAGAATTAATTATTAAATTAATTAATTAAAATTATATGTTTTTAATTTTTTAAAATAGACATCATTTTTGAATTCGGAATATCAAATATATCTTAGGGTGAATTTTTGTTATTTTTCTGAAAAACATCAATTTTTGATGAATAGTGAAACCACTAAGTGGTAGTTAAAAACTGATTTTTCATTTAAATGGATCTTTACCACTTTTGTGAATTGAATTTATAAAATCCGACTTACATGGATGAAATTAGTAAGTAAAATGTGGTTCAATGGGATGAAAATAATTTTTTCATGAATAGTAACTTATAAGTTTTATTAATCGCGATTAGAGGTAATTAGTGTAATGTAAGGTAAAAATAATGTTTTAATAATATGAAATTACCTTGAAACATGTCCTACCCTTATTTTATGAGTCATGGAAGACCATGAAAATCCATGGGTCAACTTGGGTACCCCATTGAGCCACTTGGGTAAGAAAATGACATTAATAACTTTTTATTTAAAGTTAAAATAAAAATGTCACAAACATGTATTGTTTTACTAAAACAATTTTTACAAGGGGTTATACAAGTCATATTTTTGACTATAAATATTCATTATAAAGCTAAAAGTATTTCCTACATCATGATATTTTTTTATAATTTTTATACATTAAATAAATAAATTTATTTATGACACCATGATGATGCAGCAATTACCTCATTAATGAATTATTTAAATAGAATGAAAAGATAAGGTAAAATATAAGACTTACACTTGTCAAAAATCTATTGTATGGGTGGATTTAGAACCCTTATCACCTTATCCTTGAAATATATCCTTTTGGGACCTTTAAAATCTGAAAAACACTTTATAATAAAGTAACATTTTATAACATTCCAAGAGTGACCCACCTCCCTCTTATAAAAGACCCCCACCTATACCCCATTACCCACACCTCTAAAGCCTTTGGCTCGACCCAAAGATGATCATTTTATCTCTCCACATCCCTCTCCTCATCCTAGAAACCTTACCTTAGGCAGAAAGCTCTTCAAGAACCCCTTTTGGTTCAAACCAAGGGGAGTTACCCAATTTAAAGGTAATGTCTACTCTTATGTCCTTTTGTTTTATTTTACTTCTACAACCCCCTAAACTATTTCTATTCCTTTATATTGTAACAACACCATTATATAAAATATACTAGGATTTTTTTATGAGAATTATTCGAGCAACACTTACACACACCTCTGTATAATGGTTAAAGAACATATTGTTTCTGTGGATGGAAAATTACTGCCTCACAAAACGATGATTGTTCAATATTGTCTTAACACCTTTCATGGTGGCCATTATGATGTCACTGTATTTATATATGATATATAATATATTTATTTCCTCTCTATTCTTCTATATTTTATATTTAAAACATAACTTTATGCTTTTCATGTTGTGCAAATATGATAATTTCATCTTAAGAAGTGTACTACCGTCCCCTCAAGTGATATGACTCGTTCATGCCAAGCATGGAATTTATAAAGAATGTAATTAGTGAAATTATGTTAAATATATAACATAGATATTATACTGGAATTATAATATATATTTGTCTCATTTATTTTTAATTCCATTATTACGAAATAGAAATGAAAGTAGCGTTCATGCGTACGTACAGCTTATCGTTTCTATGAACGGTGCATTTCATTTCTTACCTCTAAATGTTTTATACTATTATAAATACATGTATATTATGGATATATATGATATATAGGATATCCAAATTATGAATATCAGTCTGGATATAATGAAACATTGAACACATGAACAACATGTAATTTTAAGAAGTCCATTTTTGACTTAAGTACCAAATATCGACAAAACTAACTTTATTAACTTAAATGATTACATAATGTTTATAACATGGAAATAAGTGATATAAAAATAATAATAATCTTGAAAAAGGTTCTTAAGAAAGTATAAATTAACACTAGTTTATTATTCAGGAGATTAATGAGCGATCGAGTCAAGTCGGACATGAGGTAAGGGACTTCGTCTCAATCTCCTTTCATTGAGGCATATTTTTTTAATACAAGAGTTTCTTTTATATGCTATATAAACACCTTTTACTTTTCATTTCATTCAAATTGAATATTTTTCTACGAAGCGTTTTACTAAATGACAAAAAGGAATGTTTCGTTTAACGTACACGGGGACAACGACCTTTTCCGCCGCCATGAGTATTAGTTGGTCTTTGGCTTCCTCAACAAGCCATAATGTTTTTAAAATGAAATAAATACTATATACTCTTTTATGTATTTTGGTATTGAAAATGGTTTTGATAATGGATTTTTTATGTCAATATATTTAAGTCATATATTGTGAGTGAAATTTGGAAATGTTTTCTTTCCATTATATTTGTTTTATGTCTTATGATTTTATAATGGTACTTGGCCATTTGGCGGGTGGTTACGTGATAAACCATATGACAGGTGGTGTCGTGAATACCAGGACATATGGTTACGTTAGAACCTCCAATGCATTGGGTATGGAAGTCAGCCGTATGGATATTCCATTAAGTGATATGTGTGGAAGTCTACCATATGGTTATTCCATTTAAGTATGTTTATGTCCCAAGTTACCTTTATATGTTGTGTGTTCTTTATATGGATTTTATGGTAATATTTTGGTTAAAAAACGGTAATTAATGATCTTTTATTCAGCGAAGAGTATTTACAACTTCATAAAGGTGAAAATTATTAATTTGATAAAGTATTCATGGTTTACTTGTTGTTTTGAAAAACTAACAGTTTTCCTTCTTTGTGCATCCCTTACTGAGCTTTTTATGCTCATCCCAAGTTTTTATTGAAATGTTTTTCACAGGATAGAATGTGGAATTGGGTCAAGGATGGGATCAAAGAAAAGTCATGCTATCTTAAACAGGGAACTAGACATGACTATTTTTTTCAAGAGTTCACGATTTGTAAAAAAAATGGAAACTATGTAGAAGTGTCTACTTTGTAATATTTTTAGATGTAATAGTTATGTCCCAATTCTTTAAAACTCTAAACCTGAAAAGATTATAAATGCAAAGAATTCATTTAATTCAATATTAAGTAATGTTTAAGGCCATGGCCTTATAATATTATTCTTTCCACTTCATCTTCGATTGTATCATGATTTTATAATTATCTAGTAACATCATTTAGGGCATATTCCTATGACGCTTGGGATATTCATTTGCATAGTGTCCCGTAACCTTGCAGTTGAATAATTTTACATCAAAAATCTTTTTCTAGCCCTTAAAATAACAAAATTTGTGACCTTTTTCTCCACACTTATAACAAACTCGTATTCCCTTCAATAATTATCAGGGTGATTCCTTCCATAGTTATCACATGTGGGAAAACCCCACTTTCCCTTCTTCCCTTTATCCATGCCATCCTTTTCTTCTCTTGCTTCTCTTCAAAGCCATAATACTCAGATAATTCTTTATATACATTTTGAACACATGATATTATATTCTCATATGATGAGGATACTTTGGAGACTATCTTCCTTCGAAATTATTGATTAAGATCACAAGATATGCGATCCTTCTTACATGTTGCATCACATGAATTAGTGAATTTCCCATTCCTTCTGCTAGGTACCATTTCAAATCAATTCCATATACTAAATTAGATCATAAAATTATTAACTCTATATAACCCTAAACATGGTATAGTGCATGACATAAATTTATACATCACAAATCCTAAAAACATATAGTTTGGATACTTTTGGGGCACAAATCCTTTATAATTTATTATAAGGAAAATGTGAATTATCCTAAGAATATCCCCTAGGAGTGTCAAAACAGGTGTGTAGTAAGGTCCGTTTTCATGTACTAGGATACCCCAGATCAAGACCAAAACTCTTTATCAGAGTTGTTACTCCTAGGTACATTAGTTCTAGAACCACATCCACTTGTAGTATCCAGAAATGGATGTATTTTAAAAAAGGTTCTACATAATCTATTCCTTACCAAAGTTCTAGGATGTTCAAGTACAATTATCCTCAAATATTATCTTAGAGTTTTGTTCTCTAATCTACATTTTCTAAATCTACTTTCTATGTTTCCTACTAAACTTCCTCTAAAACCAACTACAACGCCCCAACCCTAAAATCTCAAAGTCGGTGCATTATTTCATTACATTGGCATACTTATAAGAAAGTCATACCCCGAAGGACCAATTAGTTTAGTAGTTTTTTAAAACTAGATACATACATAGGTTCAACATTACAACATGAAATTAAATAAAACATATAAGTTTTATTGGGAACATCCCCAACTCTAAGTTTATCCCTGTAAAAAAATCATAATAAACTTCTTCATGTCCTAAGAAAATAAAACATAAGAAAGGGGTCATCTCAGATACGCAGTAAGGGAAAGAAACACTACAAAAGATATCATAAACATAATCCTTAGGCATGGTGAATAACTAAAACACATGCCTTTAAAAATAAACATGAACACATTATGGTAGGAATAAGAGAGGAATAAATAATTCCATGATAAATCATAATCATGGGTATTCTACTAGGTGAATAACCACTTGAACTTTCAATTAATAGTTTTTTAAAGAGTGAAATTCATATTCCATACATCATAACCATAACGTCAAGGCCCCGTGGCAAGACCATAAATATCAATTTTGTCAGGGTCTCATGCTAAGACCATAGTTTGTCGCATGAGTCCTACTGAAGTATCAAGGGGATATAGCGGCCCTACCTATCACATAATAAGCCCAATTAATTACACTTATGAATGGGGATAAACATAAACAACATATACATTCATATTGAAACTAACATATGAAATGTAAATAACTATCCCCAATCATTAAACATAAACAGTAACCATTCGAAGTAAAATGATGAATGATATCAAGATAGAACATCCACATTCAAACTAACCAGAAACCATTAAAAACATATTTTGTAGTTGATATCATAATAGATAAATCTATGTGACATAAAATATTCATCAAAGGATGTTTATATAAATTAAGATGCTTTTAAATGAGACCATTGAAAAATTCTTGATGAAATAATCCTTAGACATTCCAAAGTGTCTTACACCACCTTGAAACATTATACTCATAATACCTTAGAATATAATAAGAATAATGAGACTCTTTATATGATATAAAAAATGGAACTACATACACCACAAGAAATAAATAAGTGGTGAACAAGTCATTTATCTCACAAAAGTAAAAGTGAAATGAGAAAAATTCTTTTTTACTTTGGAAAGAAGAGTTCTTTTAGAAAGTCATTTTTATTTTTTATGAAATCAGATTGTAACAATGTATATCCTATAAAATAAAATTTAAGGTCATTAAAATTATATTTTAGGCTTAAATAAAGTATTATTGAGGTTAAATCAATTAAAAAGAGTTTTTAAATAAGATTTAGAAATAAAACATTTTAGTGTAGTTTAAGGAAAATATTAAAGGATTTTAAAGCACAAAGGCTTGTTTGCTTTCATAAAAATAGGAATGAAACAAAATAGTTTTTTTGTGTTAAAATGTGTGATTTTATAAATATAAATATTCCTTAAAACATATTATATAGTGAACTTCAAAATAAGTATGAATTTGAGAAGTTCCTTGAATCGGGCTTACATTTCAAAACAATGTTTGAATGATTCTTTTAAAACATATAGCTCCCTATAAAATAAAGAAGGATTATAATTGTTAAACATATATAGAAAATTAAAACAGAATTTATGAGTAGTAAATAGTAATAAATAATAATTTCATTGAGGTGAGTATAGAATAAGAGAAACCCAAAAGGAAATGGAGATTCAGGTAGAAAACCCTTATAATCATTTGGGCATGGTAACAGGTGTTCTTGTGAGGGATTAATGAGAGGTAAAGGGGTATCCCATTGTTTATATATCATAAGGTAATTATGGGGTAGGTGTGGAAACATACCCCATAATTAGTAATTAAAAATAAAAGTACACAACATAGTGGGGGGGTATTGAATAAAAGTGAGAGAGAGGATCCCTTACCTTAAATTCAAGGGTGTTCTTCGCTAGATCTTAATGACCTGAATAACAAAATTAGGTTCAATAATAAAAAATTAAAAAACCATTTATATATTTATTTATTTTTATTATGAATTTTTTAAGTTCATTCATGTCCTTCTAAATGGTTTAAGGTGTTTAATTTCATTGTTCATGAGTGCTCGTTTTCATAATATTCATGATCATCTCACTTATAAAAGAGTATGGTAGTTCATGAAATATGGGAGTTGATGAAAAAAAATTGATTTTATATGTTATTAATGAAAATTAATAATATTACATGGTTATAAAATTCATTTTGTTATTTGGAGTGAAGGTCAATCATTATATAAAACATTAATGATAAACGATTAGATTAATTTGGCGATTTTGATCACAATTACCTTGTTTTGTATTATTATTTTACATAATGAGTGAATAAGTTTTAAAAAACATTAAATAAGATAAAATAAATATATAATAGTCTTTTTCAACCATACAAATGGTTTCATGACTATATTTGAAGAAGATAAATCAAATTGAAGGCATTGTCGCCCTTAAATGTGATAAATCAACACATCTGAGATGCTGTTTCATTTTTAGCATAAATGAGGGGGAAAGAATAGATGAAGATGAATTATCCCATTAGCATAAAAACATTACATTATGTTTTTGGTACTGGAGTTTACATACAATTTGGATGATGAGAGGTTAGGAAAGTAAAGAGAACAAAGGATCATGGAAATGAAAGAAAAGAAAAGAAAAGAGGAATTTAACCTCTTAATAAACCTTCCTTGAGAGCCTCTTAACAGAAATGGATTTGGTCTTTTTTATAATACCAGGAGATGATGGTAGTGGGGGAGGAGCCTGGGAGGAGATTTGGGTATAATTTGGAGAAGTAACAAGGCTTGATAGGAGTGAATAGAAGCGGGTGAAAGAGATGGTGTTTATAGTGGTGGGGATGGAGTTTTCTTAAAATTTTAATCATTAGTTTATTATTTTTCCACAAGACAAAATATAGTGATGATTCCTTGAAAACAAATTGTACTATGTGAATGGGATATCGTACCATTGATGCTTAAATCATCATAACATTATCAATTACTCAATAAATCAATCATTTAGCAGTTGTTGTAAATTACCATATTTTACTATTCACAAAAATTCAAGTATTTCAGAAAAATCCCAAAAATTATCTCTAAACATTTTTCAACACGTAGAATCAAAAAATGATGTCCATTTTTTAAAAATAATTTTCTAAATATGATTAATTTATTTTTTTTATTAAAACCAGAATTTACATAAAAAATATTGTTTTTAAAACATTATTTATATATTGAAAAACATTTATACATCATACATTCAGTTAAATCCTATATATATACTATCACCGGTGAGGTGACTATTACTAAGGCTATGTCACTATTCATAATGGTAAAATTAATATTTATAAGGATATGTTACTATTCACCAAAAATTAAGTTAGTCATATCATACTCTAAAAAAATTACTGATTACAACTATGTATGTCAGATTTTTGAAATTCAAATCATAGGGGTGGTTAAATTATATTTACTAGCTAGGTTATAACAAATTGGTGTTTTTTAGAGACTCGGTGTTTCATTCACTCAATATTAAATTTATTTTCAAAATCTTGGGGTGTTACATTATCCCCTCACAAAAATTTCACCCTCAAAATTTGAAATTTCTCTTTGAAAGTTATTGGATGTTACTTGAAATTTTCCAATTGAAAAATACATATCAGAAAAAGGGTTAATAGAATATCCTCCTCAAAAAGGATAAGGTAAAAGAGGTTGGAAAATAATAATAATAATAATAAATAAATAAATAAATAAATAAATTATCCTTTCGAATGGAGTGACATTGCTTGGAATTGAAAACCTGGGCATAGAAGAAAAACCAAACTATGAATTTCATGTGACATAAAAAAGGTTTAGATGAAAGTATATTACCACAAAACTATAAATTATAGTTATGAAAAATTTCATTAATGTTATCCAATATTATGATAACAGAACAAAATTTAGGACTCTTTTTATAGAGTTGAGGGATTATTCCACTCTATAAGTGTATAAATATATGTTTATATTTCATAAACATGATCTTATCCTTTGATTGTTCATTGAACCAACTATAATTTATCTCTTATCATAAGTTTCATCATGTGGTGACATTAAACTCAAAAACCTTATATAATGATCAACTTAAACCATTTCATTAATAGTTTAACTTTCCAAAAGATCATAATCCACTACTTTAAAATAATTCCCATATCCATCTTTGCTAGATACATGTACATGAGGTCCTTGGAAATACTCATTCTTTTACAGCTCCATGATCCATCCTTCTCAATGCATCTGCTATCTTATTTTCCTTTAATCAACATGAAGTAGCCCTAAATTTTGACATTCCAAACATGTGAATAAATTCATCATATGTCCTCTTAAAAAATGTTAATAACTCAAATTACTATAAAACCTTATTAGAAACATGAATTTATCCTCAAAAACTCTATTGGATATATTCCATATATCCAAAAATGTTGTAGACTCCCTCAATGATAGCATAGACCACTTTTTGATAATACAATAATCAGTTTTGAGGTAGGTAGTACTAATCCAAATAAATTATTTATTCATAATTATATTAATCATCAGGAATGTATTTAGGGTTGCCTTTTATTAAACCAAATACATTCCCAAGATATTAACTTTCTACTGAGTCACTTATCATTGGTACAATTCATCATACGACCTCAAATACTTAATAAAATTATGTTGCAGTACAGTCCTCATATATTCCATAATTCTTGTAACTAGTACATTGCTGATAAAATATTCAAGTGAAATAATTCTTGATGAGGCATATTAATTCTTCCACTTCATCTACAACAGTATCATGTTTTGATCATTATCTAGTAATATCATTTAGGGCATATTTCTTTGATGCTTGGGATATTGATTTGTATAGTGTCCCATCTCCTTACAGTTGAATCATTTTACATTGGAAACATTTTTTTTATCCTTGGAATCATGAAATTAGTGTACTTTTTCTCTTCACTTATAACAAACTCCCATTCCCATCAAGCATTTACTAGGGAGATTCCTTCCAAATTTATTACATGTGGGAAAACCCTTATTTCTCTTCTTCCCTTTATCCATGTTTTTCTCTTCCATCCTCTTATTCTATTACCTCTCTTCAAATCCATAAGACTCAGATAATTCGTTATATAAATTGTTAACACATGATATGGTCTTCTCATATGACGAGGATACTTTGGAGACCATCTTCCTCTGAAATTATGGTTTAAGACCATAAGAGATATGATCCTTCTTACCCATTGCATCACGTGAATTAGTGAATTTCTCATTCCTTCTGCTAGGCACCATTTCTAATCAAACCCATATACTAAGTTAGATCATAAAAATTATAAATTCTACATAACCCTAAACATGGTATAGTACATAACATAAATTTATGAATCACAAATCCTAGAACCATGTACTTTGGATACTTTATGGTCACAAATCCTTCATAACATCTTGTAACGGAAATGTGAATTATCCTAAGCATATCCCCTGAGAGTGTCAATCCAGGTGTGCAGTAAGGCCTATTGCATGTACCAAGATACCTTGGGTCAATCCCAAAACTCCTTGTCATAGTTTTTACTCCTAGGTAAATCTGTTCCAGAACCACGTCCACTTGTAGTATCTAGACAAGGATGTATTTTCTATAAGGATCCACATAATCTATTCCATACCAAAGTTTTAGGATGTTCATGTATACTTATCCTTAAGGACTATATTAGGGTTTTGTTCTCTAATCTGCATTTTCTAAATCTAGTTTTCAATTTTTCTACTAAACTTCCTCTTATACTAACTGTAATGCCCCAATACTAGAAGCCCAGAGTCTGTTCATTATTTCATTACATTAGCATATTAACAAGAAAGTAGTATCCTGAAGGACCGAGTAGTTTAGTAGTTTTGGAAAAATAGATACATACATAGGTTCAACATTACAACTTGAAATGAAATACAAAATATAAGTTTTATTGGGAACATCCACAACTCTATGTTTATCCATGTAGGTCAATCATAATAAACATCTTCATGACATGAGAAAATAAAACATAAGAAAGGGGTGAGCTCAGATGCTCAGTAAGGTTAAGAAACACAGTAGAAGATATCATAAACATAAACATTAGGCATGGGGAATAACTAAAACAAATACCTTTAAAAATGAACATGATCAAATTATGGTAAGAATAATAGTTGAATAAATAATTCCCTGATAAATCATCATCATGGGTATTCTACTAGTCGAATAACCACATAAAATTTCAATTACTAGTTTCATAAAGATGGAAATTCATATTCTAGACAGCATAACCATACCTTTAAGGCCTTGTGCCAAGACAATAAATATCCATTTTTTCAAGGCCTCATTCCAAGACTATAGTTTCTCTCATGAGACCTACCGATGCATCGAGGGGCTATAGAGGCCCCACCCATCACATAATAAGTCCAATGCATTCCTATTATGAATGGGGATAAATATAAACAACATGTACATTCATATTAAAACTAACATATCAAATGTAAATAAATTTCTCCAGCCATTAAACATAAATACTATCCATTCATAGTAATATGGTGAATTATATCAAGATAGAACGTCTAAATTAAAACTAATCAGAAACCCTTCAACAAAAATTTTTTTAGATTATATCATATGATTTCAATATATATGAAATACAAGATTAATCATAATATTTTTACATAAATAAAGATACTTTTAAATGATATCATCAAAAAATTCTTGAGGAAAAAATCCTTAAACATTCCAAAGTGTCACATACCACCTTGAAACATTCACCTCATAATCTCATAGAATATAATGATAACAATGATACTATTGAAATGATATACCAAATATTATTACATACACTACAAGAAATAAATAAGCAGGGAACAAGTCATATATCTCACAAAAGTTAAAGTGATATGAGAAAAATCCTTTATTACTTCAGAAAGAAGAGTTCTTTTGGAAGATCATTTGTATTTGTCATGAAATCAGATTATAAAGATGTATATCCAAGATAATAAAAGGGAAGTTCATTAAAATTATATTTTAGGCTTAAATAAAGTCTTATTGAGGTTAAATAATTTAAAGAGAGTTTTTAAAGAAGCTTTAGAAATAAAACAATTTAGTGCGGTTTAAATAAAATATTAAAGGATTTTAAAGTGCAATGACATGTTTTCTTTCGTAAAACCAGTAATGATCCAAAATAGTATTTTAATGATAAAATATTAAATTATATAAATATATATATGTCTTAAAACATATTATAGAGTGAAATTCAAAATAAGTAATAATTTGAGAAGTTCCTTGAATCTGGATTGCATTTTAGAACATTTTTTTGAAAGATTATTTTAAAACATGAAACTCCCCATAAAACAAGGAAGGATTATAATTGGTACACATATATAGAACATTAAATCAAAATTTATGAGGATTAAATATTAATAAATAATAACTTCATTTAGGTGAGTAGATAATAAGAGCAACCGGAAAGGAAATGGAGATTCAGGTAGAAAACCCTTACAAAAATTTATCCATGGTATCATGGGTTCTTATGAGGGTTTAATGAGAGGTAAATGGGTATCCCATAATTTATATATTATAAGGGAAGTATGGATGAGTTTAGAAAACATACCCCATCATTAGGAATTAAAAATAAAAGGACAGAACATGGAGGGGGGGGGGGTTCTTGAATAAAAGTGAGAGAGGGGACCCCTTACCTTAAATCTGAGGGTGTTATTCTCTTGATATTAAGACCTGAATAACCAAATTAAGTTAATTATTTAACAATTAAATAACCCTTTATACATTTATTTAGTTTATTTTGACTTTATTAATTTCATTCATGGCCTTTTAGATGGGTTAAGGGATTCAATTTCATTGTTTGTGAGTGCTCGTTTTCATAATATTCATGATCAACTCACTTATAAAAGAGTATGATAGTTCATATAAGATGGGAGTTGAAGTCCAGAATTGATATTATCAATTATTAATGAAAATTAATAATATTATATGGTTATAAAATTCTTTTGGTTATTTGGAGTGAATGTGAATCATTATATAAAACATTAATGACAAATGCTTGGATTAATTTGGTGATTTTGCTCCCAATTATCTTATTTTGTATTATTATTTTACATCATGAGTGAATAAGGATTATAGAACATTACATAAGAAAAAATACATATATAATAGTCTTTTCCAACCGTAATTTTTTTACCATATTTGAATAAGGTAAATCAAATTGAAAGCATCGTCATCATTGAATGTGATAAATCAACACATCTCAGACGATGTTTCATTTTTAGCATAAATAAGGGGAAAAGGAGAGATGAAGATGAATTATCTCATTATCATAAATAAATTATAGTACATCTATGGTATTGGATTTTTCATACCATTTGGATGAGGATAGTTTAGGAAATAAAAGAGAACAAAGGAAGCTGAAAATGAAAGAAAAGAAAAAGGATTTTTACCTCTTGAATTAATCTTCCTTGAGAGCCTTTTAATAGAAGAGGATTTGGTATTTTTATGAGACCAAGGGCTTCTGGTCATGGTGGAGGATCTTGGGAGGATATTTTGGTAGATTTTGTAGAAGGTACAAGGCTTTAGAGGATTTAATATAAGATTGTGGAAGAGATGGTATTTATAGTGGAGGGGAGGAGGGTTTTCTTAATATTTTAATCATTAGTTTATTATTTTTCCATAAGACAAGAAATAGTGATGATTCCAGGACCAAAAATTGTAATATGTGCATGTGAGTTAGAACCATTGGTTCTTACATCATCATAACATCATCAATGACTCAATAAATCAATTATTTATCATTTATTATAAATTATCATATTTTACTATTTACAAAATTTAAGTATTTTAGAAAAATCCCAAAAATTCATCCTAATCATTTTTCAACGTGTAGAATCAAAAAATGAAGTACATTTTTCAAAAATAATTTTCTATATAGGATTAATTTAATTTTTAATTAAAATCATAATTTACTTAAAAAATTATATTTTTTAAAACATTTATTTACAGAATCTAAAACATAGGTAAATCGTACTTTCAATTAAATCATCTATATATACTATCAAAGGTGATATTACTATTCCTAAGGATATGTCACTATTCATAAGGGAAAAATTAATGTTTATAAGGGCATGTTACTATTCATAAAAAATAAGTTAGTCATATAAGACTCTAAATAACTTACTGATTGCAACCGTGTATGTCATATTTTCAAAATTGAAATTATAGGGGAGGTAAAATTATGTTTACTGGATAGGTTATAAAAAATTGGTGTTTTTTAGAGACTCAATGTTTCATGACTTAAATATTAAATTTATTTTCAAGACCCTAGGGTGTTACAAAGCATCATGATGATGGTTCTCCTAGCCATGGTAAGGGCACCTTCCAAGGAAGCCGTGTAGATAGAGGGGTAAGTGTAGCACAAGAGGGAGGATCTACTAGTAGATGTTGACATTATAAAATTCTTCCACTACCACCACCACTAGGTGGCCCATGTTAGATTCAGAGAGCTGGGGGTTGAGGCTATGGATAACTACAAACTATAAAGTCCTTTAACCATGATGTGCATGATATGATTCAAGGTATGATTTGTTTCTTTTGTATTCTTTTCCTTATACTAGTATACATGGGTGTGATTCATTCATTTATGATTTTATCCCTTGTGCAAGATCAGGATATTTTTTTAGATACTCTATCATAAAAGCTATGACTAGAGTTTCGTATAATGAGGTATTCTTTGATATATCATATCTTTCGACAGTACGAGTTGGTTCTCTATGGAGAGAGTTTCTGATGAGACCTCCTATTCACCACAATGAAACATTATAATTTCATCTTGGGAATGGACCGATTTCCCACATTTATGGACCAAATTGACTGTCATTTCAGATGATTTATAAGCCTTTGGACATATGGGATGCAATTATCCTTTGTGTGAAAGATAGATCTCATGGAAAATTGAGTGGGTCCTGTGGGAAGGAAGCTACAACCCATCATCCATTAATTGGAGAGTTTATAACTTAGTGTAGCGGGATCTTTAGGCATCTAGATTCATTCAGTAGTGAAGAACTATATAGACCTCTTCCCCAAGGACATTTAGGGAAACCTCTATGGTGGGAGATGGACTTCTGCATTTACCTACACCTCGAGATCGCACCAATATCTTCTATGGAATATCATATGTACCCTACCAAGAACTAGGATATAAGAGTTAAGTTAGAAGATCTCCAAGAGAAAGGTTCCATTAGACACAGTGTGTCCCCCTAGGTTTCACAAATTTTATTCATGAAAAAGTAGTATCGGAGATTGAGGGCTTGTGTTGATTATCATCACCTAACCCAAGTGATGATAAAGAACAAGTACATCATGAAAATGATTTATAACCTATTTGACTAGTTAATAGGAGTGGGTTAGTTATCCAAGATCAATATCAGGTTCCACTACCACCAATTGATGGTTCACAATTGTGGCATCCCTCCTTTTTATAAAATAAACTTTCATTACATTACACAAAACTGCGGATCCTTAAGGTTTAGTGTCTTGGAAACCATGAACATAATACAGGAAAACAACATAAAACATTCTTCTTAAACACTTGAAAGGCTTATCCTTAAGTTCATACTAGGTTGATTACTGCATGTCATAGCCTGGGGACATACATCAAAAGAGAGGGTGAGCAGAAGGCCCAGTAAGGGAAACAAGAGAAACAATTTACATGTGAACTTGAGATACTTCAATAAGGTCATGAAAAGAACTTTAAGGCATGAGAAAGAAATCATGAGGCATATCCTAATAAAAATAACATTTTTCATAACTTAAAGATTTGGATACAACATTTAATATTGAAAATAATTTCTGTTTCACCAAGGTCCATCCCCAAGGTGTCATTAAAAATTACCAAGTTTATTCACCAAGGCGTCGTTAAAAAAATAGTCATCTCTAGAGATTAAGTCTTTACCCAATGAATTGGAGCGATATCAGGGAACACACATGAAATGTCTTTATTATCATGTGATACACATATATCATCATCATCAATCATTTCATAAACAACCCATATAGCATAAAAGGAATGGGTTTCATTTCATAATCATAAAGTTTTAAAAACTGCTTTAAAGACATGATCTTTGTGTCACTTCAAAACCCACAGAAAAGGAAGGTGGGTCTAATGTATGTATATCCCAGAATTTAAAATAGAACAACATGGTATATATGTGAATACACATATAGAATATATATCTTTCATTATTCACTTAATAAAATAAAAGAACTTTAGAAAAAGATAGAGACATTTTGAGACGGAAATTCTGCAGCATAATGACTATGTTTTGGGGTTTTAGAAAACATTGAAAAGAGAGCGGACATGGGTAAAACATTCATAAATGACCCATAAAACAGTATAGGGAAAGAATATGAAGGATATGTGAATATGGTAATTAAATTTGAAATATATACCATATGAATTGAAGAACATGAAAGGAAGACAAAAATAATATTTCGCTTATGAAAATTCGGCATCCTAACGACGTCACTTGAACTTAAAAAAATGAATTGACGAGATAAAATAGGGTCTATCAATTTAAAAGATCAGAATGATAGATATAAAAATCATACCCCAAAAAAATAAAAAAGGAACATGAAATACTTGACCTGAAAGTAGAACTTTGAAAAATGAGAAAGGTGAATGAATCCCTTAAAAATCCGGCAGCCTAACGGCACCACTTAAAACTTCAAAATACTGAATTGAAGAGATCAAATAGGGTCTCTAATTATATTAACATAAAAGACCTGTATGATATATTCAGATATCATACCCTAACAAAATAAAAAGGAACTTGAAATACTTGACATGAAAGTAGAACTTTGAAAAATGAGAAAGGTGAAAGAACCACTTAAACATTCCACAGCCTAACGATGCCACTTTAACATTATTAAAATGAAATTATCAGAGAAAGAGGGGGTCTCTCATCATATTAACATGAAAAATTCAGTAGGATGAATATAAAATGACATCCTCCAACATAAGAGCATGGAGCATAAAAGAAATGACATAAAAGAGATTACTTGAAAAGAAAGAGGGAGGTCGGATCCCTTACCTTAAAACGTAACTCTTAAAACACAAATGTGGGGACCTTGTGGGCTTGGGGGCACCTTGGTAGGAATCCTTGGGAGCTAATGAGACCAGAGATTTTTTGGGGGGAGAGTTGGGAGTCGAATGGATTAGAGGATGGATTGGTATTTATAGGGAAAGTGAGGGGACAAGGCATTAATAGCCAAGGGACACCTCATTAGTGGTTTTGGCAAAACCATGGGCTTGACCATGGTATTTTCCCATGTTATTGGCCACTTGGGACACCTCATACCTTATACTATTATTCATAAGTCGACCATATTGATTACATACTTAATACATCATTTAATGATGTCATTAAACACCCGTAACTTCAAAACCGTATTTTCACTATTCATCGAAAATTTAACTTTCTCAGAAAAATCTCAAAATTTCACCTTAACCAAATATCGATGCTCTGATTTCAAAAATTAACTCCATTTTATAAAAATAATTTTATAAATATTATTAAATTAATTTTTACATAAATACACTATTCACCAAAAATTCATTTTTTTCAGAAAAATCCCCAAAAATTACCTTAACATAATATTGATGCTCTGAGTTCAAAAATGAAATCCATTTTATTAAAATAATTTTTTAAATATTTTTAATTATCTTTTTAATTAAAAAACACCATTCACCTGAAAAAACTAATACTTGACTAATAATTTATGAAACTATTATTAGACCATTTTATTTAATCACATTACTTAAATCAAGGTGCCTAGATTATATTGATGCTTTATTTAAGTGAGATTATTAATCCATTTGGTCACATTACTAATCCTAACCATAAAATCACTATTTATAATTTATTATTCATCAAAAATTAAGTTGATCTTATTAGACTCTAAATTTCGTACTGAACATAGTTGTTGAACACCATTTTTTTGAAAATCATTACACATTTTTAATTGTTTAAGGTATACATAAACATTTTTTTAAAATATCCTTTCTCTAAAATTCACCAAAAATAGGCATACTATATTTATCTGGACATTTGAAAATTCATAAATTTCATCATAAGAAGAAATAAATTTTTTTATTTAAAACAAGGGATTACACAAGGCAGTTACGGTGTCCTTACATAGCCCCTTATCACACTAGCATAGGACCTAAGGGTAAGGTGTGCTAAGGTGATAGAATCCAAGGGAGGCTCGGCCAACATCGCCTGAGTAGTAATTTCTATCAGTTAGAACTTCTCGTGAAGGTGATTCCGTTCTATTTTCACATGATGAAGTTCGGCTTGGGTTTGGTCCAGAGCAAAGCCCAGTGCTGCTACCTCCTTCCCAAGTTCCATTAGATGGTCTTCGATTGGGCCGAGACTACTGGATGAGGCCATAAAATCTCCTTTCTATATTAATTAACCAAGGTCACTTTTATTTAGAGACAAAAGTCGCAACATTCAGTTTTCAACAGTCATACTGACTAACGGTCATATAATAGTCAAAACCCAACAGTCTCATTTAATTATACTCATGTTATCAAATGAAACAGTTTTGTTGAGTATGAAAAATAAAATAACACACAAAATTAGGAAACAAGATTTATTAAAAATTTAGGGTCGTTACAATCTTCCACCCTTAAGAAATTGCATCCTTGCAATTTTTAGAATTGGGTTTTGAAATTTCATTGAAAGTCCCACATCAGAAAAAGAGTCAGTAACACTATTACTTTAAAAGATAGAAAATGAAGTACAAAGGTCACCCGAGTTAACCCATACTAGGATTCCATGTAGGAAAACATTGATATGGAAGAAAAAACAAAGGGTCAAGTTCTGAGGGAGAGTGATAGAAAACATGATTAGGAGAAAGTTAACAATAAGAAAATCACAAACTTAGGATGTGTGTAAATAATCTTTGATTACCCAGTAGGAAACATTAACAGACAACATTTTTTTTACGTTCCTTTTCATAGTTTTGAGGAATTCATTTACTATATAGAATAAGAACATAACAAATATACCTACCTTCAATTAGTGTTTTATCCTTTAATAAGTTTCTACCCAAACTAATCTTTTCTCTAAATGAGGAGCATTCAAAACTACTTGGTCTCATCAAAGAACATGAATCATCTTATAGAGAATCACATAATCCACCAAAGATTAACTATTTATTTCTTATATCTTTAAACATTATCCCAAAAACAGAAAGGGTGAGACAAAACAACTCTTCCAAAATAAAGAACCGCAGAGAAAGGGAAACTACTTTAAATCTTCAAAGTTCCATGGTACTACCCAAAGTTCATCATAGACCATTATATAAATAATTTTCCTTAAAATTCCTCAAAATAAACCAAAATAAGATTGAAACCCAAATACAAGAAGAATTTGATAACATAGTCTTCCAAGATAAATTTTATCGCTCATCTTCAAACAACATCAACCACTCCTAACATCTTATAACAAAAGTAGCTAACATAAACATATTTTACCCAAGATAGGTTAATAATTTCCATATGTAACC
Source organism: Viscum album (assembly GCA_963277665.1). NCBI lineage: Eukaryota > Viridiplantae > Streptophyta > Magnoliopsida > Santalales > Viscaceae > Viscum > Viscum album. The sequence goes on along the minus strand of OY728149.1, from coordinate 67,300,503 downwards.
TAAATTACTATAAGTCCACCTTAAATTCATTGATTCTTCAAAATATAAGTCATCCTTTACTCCTCAAAAAAATACCGTAGTAATCTATTTACCTCGATCAAATAGGGTTCCCAAAATAGTTAACGTCTTCCAAAATAATAATCATATTTTAATCCCCTAATCACAGTTTTTTTAGAAGAACAGCTTTACTACATAAACATGTGGTATATAACAATAGATTTTTTCCTTAATGATATAAAATCATCTTAGGTAGTGACTCGGTGATCATAGAAAACATAAAATATATTCTCACAGAGAATGAACTAAAATACAACATGACATAGACAATTATTGCGAAGAAGTTACATGTACTTCAGTCATCATGATCCATCTCAGCATATCACTTGCATTGTTCCCTTTTCCTAGAAGATTTTTGATTCTCATCATGCTTCTCACCCATTCCAAGAGAGGATTTCCTTGGATAATGTCTAACTTCTCCACATTTACGACATCGAAATGTATAAGGCACATTAGATCGAACCTTTTCTCCATTCATCACATTATCCATTTTTTAAAGCAATTGGATACTTTATTCCCTATCTTCCCACACTTAAAACATCTCCTGGTTCCTTTGTGACATTCTCCTTGGTGCCCTTTCCACACTTTTTGCACAAAGTAAATTGGGTCTTCTTTCCCTTATCAACTTTATCAAATGAGCATCCTTGAGACTTTGTCTTCTTCTTCCTTGAAGAATTTGGGAATTCAACTAGGTACCAATTATTAATTATGATTTTTGATAGCTGGTTTGGCATAATCACAATATGTTCGACTTGATCTTTCGTCATCTCTGTCACATCAATAGGGAAATCATCACATTTCCTATCACATTGGTTGTTGGGACATGTTCTTCAATTTCCCTCTATTAACTAAGAAAAGAAAGTATAATTAGGGGCTTGAATACTTAGCCAATAATCATTAAAAGGAAACTTTTAAGCATAGAAGGATAAACTTGTAGAATAAAAGTATACCCTAACTTGTGATCCCCTATGTTCCAAACTAGGTTATCCATGATCATATATTCTTATGTGAATCTTTATTTTATTTTATCTTTGTTCCTTTAATAATGGTTCATACTAAGCTTATGAATTTACGAAAGCATATCCCTCGGGAGTGTCGTAACCAAGAGTACAACAAGGTCTGTTGTCATGTACTAGTTCCCATTCGAGTCTAGCTCAAAGCGGTGTTTTCGGGTTTTACCCCTATGTACATCTATGCCAGAGACACCTCTACCTGCTCGTATCAAGTCAGGGATGTATTTTCTTGGCAACCCCTTACACAATACTCACCAAAATACCAGGAAGTTTTCCTATATTTAAACTTTTCTATAAGGTTCTTCCTAAAGTTTTTATATCCTAATTTCCACAAATAACTAAACCATCCTTTGATACCAACTATGGCATCCCGCCTTTTTATAACATAAACTTCCATTACATTACAGAAAATTGAGGATCTTTAAGGTTTAGTGTCTTGGAAACCAGGAACATAATACAAGAAAAAAACATAAAACATTCTTATTAAACACTTGAAAGGCTTCTCATTAAGTTCATCCTAGGTTCATTATTGCATCTCAAAACCTGGGGACATACATCAAAAGAAAGGGTGAGCAAAAGGCCCAGTAAGGGAAACAAAAGAAACATTTTACATGTGAACTTGAGATACTTCAATAAGGTCAGGAAAAGAAATTTAAGTCATGAGAAAGCAATCATTAGGCATATCATTATAAAAATAACGTTTTTAATAACATGAAGATGTGGCTAAAACATTTAATATTGACAATAATTTATGTTTCACCAAGGTCCATCCCCAAGGTATCATTAAAAAATAGCAAGGTTATTCACCAAGGCGTCGTTAAAAAAATTGTCATCTCTAGAGATTAAGTCTTTACCCAATGAATTGGAGCGCTATCATGGCACACCCTTGACATGTATTTATTATCATGTGAGACACATATATAATCATAAATCATTTCATAAACATCCCATATAGCATAAAAGGAATGGGTTTCATTTTATAATCATAACGTTTTAAAAACTGCTTTAAAGACATGATCTTTGTGTCACTTTCAAACCCACAGAAACAGAAGGTGGGTCTCATGTATGTAAATCACAAAATTTAAAATATAACAGCTTGGTATATATGTGAATACCCTTATATAATAGAGATATTTGATTATTCACTTAATAAAAGAAAAGAACTTTAGAAAAAGAGATACATTTTGAGATGGAAATTCTGCAGCATAACGACTATGTTTCGGGGTTTTAGAAAACATTGAAAAGAGAGGGGACATGGGTCAAACATTCATAAATGACCCATAAAACAGTAGAGGAAAAAAATATGAAGTATATATGAACATGGTAATGAAATTTGAATGATATACCATATGAAGTTAAGAACATGAAATGAATACAAAAATAAGATTTCTCATATGAAAATTCGGCAGCCTAACGGCGTCACTTAAACTTCAAAAAATGAATTGGAAAGATCAAATAGGGTATATCATCATAAAATATCAGTATGATAGATATAGAGATCATACCCCAACAAAATAAAAAAGGAACTTGAAATACTTGACCTGAAAGTAGAACTTTGAAAAATGAGAAAGGTGAACGAATCCCTTAAAAATTCGGCACCCTAACGACGCCACTTAAAACATCAAAATACTGAATTGAAGAGATCAAATAGGGTCTCTTATAATATGAAAATAAAAGATCAGTGTGATATATTTAGAGATCATACCCCAAAAAAAGGAACTTGAAATACATGACATGAAAGTAGAACTTTGAAAAATGAGAAAGGTGAAAGAACCACTTAAAAATTTGGCAGCCTAACGGCGCAACTTAAACATTCATAAAACAAAATGATGAGATTAAGAGAGTATATCTCATAATATGAACTTAATAATGGAACTATGATGAATATAAAATAACATCCCCAACATTAGAACATGGAGCTTAGAAGAAATGACATAAACGAGAGTACTTAAAAAGAAAGAGAGAGGTAAGATCCCTTACCTTAAAACGTAACTCTTAAAACTCAAATGTTGGGACCTTGAGGGCTTCAGGGAACCTTGTGAGGACTCCTTGGGAGGTAATGAGACCATATCTTTGTTGGAGGAGAGTTGGGAGTCGAATGGATGAGAGGATGCCTTGGTATTTATAGGGAAAGTGAGGGGACAAGGCATTAATGGCCAAGGGACACCTCATTAGTGGTTTTGAAAAAACCATGGGCTTTTCCATGGTATTTTCCCATGATATTGGCCACTTGGGACACCTATTACCTTATAATACTATTTGTAAGTTAACCATATTGATTAAATACTTAATACATCATTTAATGATGTCATTAAACACCCGTAACTTAAAAACTGTATTTTCACTATTCATCGAAAAATCAACTTTCTTAGAAAAATCCCAAACATTCACCTTAACCAAATATCAATGCTCTGATTTAAAAAATGAACTCCATTTTATAAAAATAATTTTCTAAATATTTTTACTTTAATTTTTAAATAAATACACTATTCACCGAAAATTCTTTTTTTTTCAGAAAAATCCCCAAAAATTACCTTAACATAATATCGATGGTCTGAGTTCAAAAATGAAATGCATTTTATAAAAATAATTTTCTAAATATTTTTAATTAAATTTTTAATTAAAAAACAATATTCACCCGAAAAAAACTAATACTTGACTAATAATTTATTAAACCGTTATTTAACCACTTTATTAAATCACATTACTTAAATCAAGCTGCCTAGATTATATTAATGCTTTATTTAAGTGAGATTATTAATCCATTTGGTCACATTACTAATCCTAAGCATAAAATCACTATTCATAATTTATTATTAATCAAAACTTAATTTTATCTTATTAGACTCTAATCTTCTTACTGAACATAGTTGTAGAAGACCATTTTTTGAAAATCATTACATATTTTTAATTATTTAAGGTTTACATAATTTTTTTTTTAAAATATCCTTTCTCTAAAATTCACAAAAAATATGCATACTATATTTATCTGGACATTTGAAAATTCATAAATTTCATAATAAGAAGAAATCAAAATTTTTATTTTAAGAAAAGGATTACACAAGGCAATTGCGGTCTCCTTACATAGCCCCTTATCACACCAGCATAGGACCTAAGTGTAAGGTGTGATAAGGTGAGAGAACTGGGGGAGGCTCGACCAACATCACCCGAGTAGTAATTTCTATCAGTTTGAACTTCTCACGAAGGCGATTCCGTTCTAGCTTCACACGATGAAGTTCGGCTTGGGTTTGGTCTAGAGCAAAGCTCTGTGGTTCTACCTCCTTCCCAAGTTCCGTTAGATGGTCTTTGATTGGCCCGAGACTACTGGATGAGGCCATCAAATCTTCTTTCTATATTAATTAACCAAGGTCACTTTTATTTAAAGACAAAAGTCGTAACATTCAATTTTCAAAAGTCATACTGACTAACGGTCATATAATAGTCAAAACCCAACAGCCTCATTTTAATTATACTCTTTTTATCAAATGAAACAGTTTTGTTGAGTATGAAAAATTAAATAACACACAAAATTAGGAAACAAGATTTATTCAAAATTTTGGGTCGTTACAACAATGATGATATTCTGAAGATGAAATTATGATGTCGCTATAGACACTATGACTTCATGGTGATGTTTTTTAGTGTTAATAATTTCCCTGTTGCATTTATGGATATTATAAACTAAATCATATAGCCATTCTTGGACCATTTTATGGTTGTATTCTCTAATGACATACACATTTACACTAAATCAAAATAGGATCATATAGAGTAAATGAGGATGGTCTTAGAGATATTATGGGAGAACTAGAATTATGGTAGGCTCTTAAATTATAATTTTTGGATCTAAAATGTTCATTTTTTTTGGAAATTTCATCTCTAAACATGGTTTACTTGTGGTCCCAACAAATATTGATGTAGTTCTTTCTTGGGAGCCACCCAAGAGTGTGTCATATGTGTGTTGTTTTATTGTCTTAGAGAGGTACTATAGGATATTTTTGGAATAATTCTCTATAATTTCATCCCTTTAACCACCCAGATGTGGAAATGGAATCCATTTACCTGAACATAGAATTTTAAAGGGGCCTTTGAGGATCTGAGGATGAGGCTGACCGGTGTGCCTATGTTAATACTACCCGAGGAGGGGGTGGAGTACATAGTGTTTTGAGATACCTCTAGAGTTGGGATCTATTTCTTATTGATCTAGATATTGTTAGTGATCACCTATTGGTAGTGGTAATTGATACCCCATGAGAAAAACTATGTGAATCATGACCTAGAGTTGGAAGTGGTAGTCTTTGATATGAAGATCTAGAAAAAATATATTCTGGGTGAGAATTATTTTTGTTTACTTAGACTACCAGAGTCTCAAGTAAATATTCAATCAGATAGATCTTAACCTAAGATATAGACACTGGTTATAGTTCCTTCTGTACTATGACTTCAACTTAGTCTATACTCTTGGGAAGGGAAATTTGATGGTATATTCACTTAATAGGAAGTCCCATTCTCACTTGGTGGAGGAGGTGTTTGAGTAGTTTCCTTTATTGTAGCTAAACCTAATAGAGGATAGGGGTGTCATTTTTCTTCATTTGATGGTTCTAAATCCCCCACTTTTTTATTGTATATGAGAGGTTTAGATTCAATACATAAATTAAGAGGTTTTAGGTGACTAGATATCCTCTCTAGGTGCATCAGGTGGATTTTCTAAAGGAGGGTATCATGTCATCCTTTACCAAGGATGAATGGTGTTTCCATTCATGTTGTAAGAGGAGGTGATAATAATGTTTGACACTTCCCAATTATATTTACATCCTGGTATGGAGAATATGTACACAGACCTTTAGCACTAGTTTTGGCGGGCTGAAATGAAACAAAAAATAGCCGACTTTGTCTCTTGGTGCCTCATGTTTTAGCTAGTTAAGGTTAAGCACTAGGTTTCACCAGGTTTGAATTAGCCTCTTGAGATCCCTGAGTAGAAATATGATATAATATCCATGGATTTTATGATGTTTATTCCATAGAAATTGAGTGTCCATGATGTTATTTGGGTGATTTTCAACAAACTCACTAAGTCAACACACTTATTTCCCATCAGGGAGTAAAGTTCACAATACTGCAAAATTTGGTTTATCCAATGCTTGGGCTCTAACAACACTAGCTAAAATCGATGTCAAATACCTCCTTTTTCATCACTAAAAAAAGTTCTCATAAAGGGCCCCCTTTAGCAGTGCTTTTTTTAGAACTGTTAAAGACCCCCTTTGCCAGCACTAGAAAAAGTGCTGTTAAATGGGACCCTTTATCAAGGCTTGTATAAAAGCGCTAATAATGACCCCCCTTTATCAGAATTTCTTTCTTGCACTGATATAGGCTATATTTAAATAAACATATATTTCACAAAAAATAACATTTTATATATTAATTTATTTTTATTGATATAAATATAATACATATGTTTTAAAATTTGTCTTAGATAAGGTAAATATACATTTACACTTAATTTTAAAATATTTAGTGAAATTTGTTTATAAACTAATTAAAAAAATATTTTTAATAAATAATTTGGTAGTTAGTATTGAGTAATAGTCATTTAATAATAATTGGAAGTCAGAAAACTTAAAACATTATTAAAAGATCTAAAAAAAGCTGAAAAATTAACTCAAACTTCAAAAAATCATAAGTTTTGATCCGGGTGTCTGTTTGGGCTCTACTACATAACCAATTTAAGCCTCCGATGATATCTACACCCCTAGTGATAGATTTAAACATATTTCACATTTCAAGGGCCCTAAAATGTCTATAAGTCCTTCATAACTGATTTTTAGTTGGGATGCCCCAATTTTTTAACATTTGATGGAATTTTAGCCTCATTTATGGGGGTATTGTTTCTAATTTTCAGAGGGGACTGAATTTATTTTGAGGGAATACATTCATATTGATATTATAGTTTTTAAATTTTACGGTTTGTCACTTTATAGTTTTATTTATAATTAAATATGTTCATATTTTATCATATTTACTTATAATAAATCGCTAGTAAAAATTTATATATAAACATATTTACATAGAAATGTATTTTTAAATATATAAAAAATATTTATTATAAATTTTATTTAAAGTAAAAAATTATCCATTTATTTATCTTATTAAAATTAATTCATATGTATATATAACTTTTATATATACATATTTGTGTATATTAACACACACACACATTTATTTATTTATATTCTAATATATATAAATGAATATTAGTATATAATATATTTAAATAAATATAATTGTGTATATATATATCACACATTTAAAAATATATAAAATTAAATAGAAAAGTAAATTAATATACAACAAAATACATACTACATAGTGGTAAATAACATTCATTCATATAAGGGAGGCCCTATGATTGAATCCAGGCATGCACAATTATTCGGTGTAGCCTTATAGCACTACGAAAGCGAGGTGGGGTGAATGATGGAAGATGGATAGTGGAAAGTGCTGAGAAAGGGGGTTGGGGGGAGGGGGTCCTTACAAGATTAATATTTTTTTTCATATTTTTAAACAGTTATTTTTCAAGCACTATTAAAAGGAATCCTTTAACATTGATAAAAAAATATTTGTTAAAGGAACCCTTTAATAGCACTAAAAAAAGTGTTGTTAAAGGATCCATTTAATAGTTCTAAAAAGTGATGATAATGGGTGCCTTTAAAAGTTCTTTTTTTATCACGGTTTAAGAAACCCCTTTTAACATCATTCACAATATCATCACTTTTTACGCACTAATAAAACACTTTACTAGCACAGTTAATGCCCTGATTTTTAGTAGTGTCAGTGGAGATTCTAGGGTAGTTTTATGTGCGAGAGATCATCCAGATTCATTGGATAAACTCAAAAAGTATCTTTAGCCATGATGCTTGGTTCATGTTATGATCATGGGGATTCTTACAGGTGGACTTTAGGACCTTTTTGAGGATGAGTACAACATTTCAACACTAGAGGGATGTCGAGATTGAGTGTATTATCCAGGTGTTAGAGGATATGTTGAGATCTTGCATTTTGGACTTTGGTCGGAGCTGGGAGGATCACTTTCCATTGGTAGAGTCTTCTTATACTAATAGTTACCACTCTACTACCAGAATGGAAACTTTCGTGGCCTTATATAGGACACCTTATAATTCACCCTTATGCTATACTGATATTAGAAAGATATATCTAGTTGGGATGTAGATAATTCTGGAAAGTATGGAGAAGGATCATATGATCTGTGAGAATATGTGGACAACCATAACATACATAAATCTTATCTAGATAGATATAATAGGCCCTTGGAGTTTAGTATGGAGATCATGTCTTACTAAGAGTCTCCTAATTATGATGATTATAGAGGTTTTTTAAGGGATGTAATCTATCCTTGAGGTTCATTAGGCCATTTGAGATCCTATGTAGGGTTTGTGAGGTTTCTTACCACCTAGCCTTATCCCCACAATTAGATCAAGTGCATAAAATCTTCTATGTGTCACAACTAAAGAGATGCATTCATGAACCTAGGCATGATATTAAATGGGGTGATCTAGACATCAAGGATAGAGCCACCTTCATGGATTACCTAGTGAGAATTGAGGATTGGCAAGAGAGGATCCTATATGGATGAACCATTCCCTTATTTCATTTTCTATGGAAGTATGGGATCATGTAGGAGAGATTCTGGGAGTGAGGATTAGATGTAGAATTAGAACCCCAACCTTTTTGTGCAGCTTGGACATTTTGGGGTAAAAATACCAGAAGGATGGAATAATTTAGAAACATTAGTTTTGATGTATTTTTTTCCGTTGAATATTACTATGTATATGTCTAGATTTATCCTCATATTCGACGTGGTGTTTGGGTATCTTGGGACCCCATAATTAATATAATTAATATATTAAAAATATCAATATATTTTAATGTAGAAACATACATAATTTTAGTAAAAATGGGTTTCTCATTATTAGAGACATTATATGGGAAATCTGAGATTATGGTTGATTCCAGGGCATGATTTTTAACAAAGTTGTGACTTAAGATTAGTCAGCATTAGTTTTTATGAGGGAGGTGACCATTGGTGGTTTCATTTAATAAAATAAATATTTTTATTTATTTATTTTTATTTAATAACCTAGATATAAACCTATTTTAATATCCCATTATAAAAACACCCTAGGGTCATCAAGATAACCCTAGGGAGATTTTAGAGGAGGAAAATATGCATAGTTCGTTGGTGGATCATGATCATATAATAATGGGCGATTAGAATAAGGTCCATCAAGAGGTAGAAAACACAACAAGTCTTTTTCATCACTGGAGAGTTCATTCTTCATGAAAGATCAATCCATAATTGAGATAGGGCACATTATTTTTTTAATTTATTACCTTTAATAAATCATGGATTAATTTATTTACTTTGATTTCTAGAATTTTACTATCTTTTCATGATAACTTCGATACTTATTTTGATTTATTTTATCCGATAAATCAGTGTTTCACATTATATCATCCTTTAATACCTCATTTTATATGATTGTTGGGAAATAATTATTATACAATGATGGATTCACCCTATTCTTGTTTATTTCTACCCAAAAAGATTCTCATTCTTCCCCATTGGATCCAATGTCAGGGTTCGATAGTAATTTCATGAAAAAAACTGATTGATAATTTTCTGATGGATCGGGGTGGATTTACAAGTTATAAGTGATTACAACATGGATCAAAGTCTTGATTCTCTATCCTTCAGTCATGGAATCTATGTGGCATGATAGGATGGGCCATTTCGGGTTTGGGTGGTCCAAATCCATCCACCTATGGAAGATCATTCATGAAAAACCCTAGATCCAAGACCCGTAGTGTAAATCATGATGAAAAAGGTGGTGAAGGTGGTGTTGGTGAGCAATGTATAGATTTCTTAGGTTTCTATAAAAAACCCAACTACACAATGTGTATTCAAAGAACTCACACAATGTAGTCCTCTGGTTGTGGAAGTTAGGGTTTCTAGTGGAGATAAATATCACATGTCATGTATGACCCCAAACACGTTGTGTGATAATATTCTAGTATCAGATAATGTTCTCTAGGAGTACACAACCATGGAAATGTCCATACTAATGGGACTAAATAAGAGTACACAAACATGACCTGGTACTCAGACATGACACGGTAAATGGGTATAACTTGAATTATATGGGTGTGGATAGATGTACACGGGCATGGGCTAATGTACATGGGCATGGAAAATTGAACATGGGTAGGCCTTAAGAGGCTAAGACATTCCATGTAGAATGCGTACACACCGTGTAGTGCTATAAGGACATCCATTCCATGTGCAGGTGAGGAAATGCTTAAGTATCCAAGCGAGGACACATATTGTGTGACCTTAGGTTCACTCCATGTAATTTTCATGGGAGTTTTCACCTTGTACATATCCTTATTTTGGACTTGTATTTTGGCCTTTCATTATCCTATCTTGTGTATTTTTTCATGTAGAATGTGAAGGTATCCTTTATAGTGGATTTCGAGATATGACAGGAGGTGTTGTGAGCATGATGTTTCTTCAGGCGATGCTTGAGTGATTTTAGTGATCAAACAAGATCATCATAGAGAATCAACGGTTGGAAATCCCCTTGACACACTAGGGAATAGGTCCCTCGTATTACCCTCTACCCACTGAGTAGTACACACTAGATTCACTATGGTGTGGGTCCTCTACCTGTTGAGTGGTACACCCTGACACACTAAGGTTCCAGTCCTATACCTTCTAAGTGGTATGCCTCTAACACACTAGGGTGTTATTCCTCAATTCACATATCTATCGAGTGTTACCCCTTGTCACACCAAGGATTAGGTCCTATATCTATTGAGTGGAACCCCCTGCCGTACTTGGGAATAAGTACTCTACTAGAGATTGTGTGCCCTCTAATGTGAAGCCGAGTGGTGAGGTGCGAGTCCTCCACATTTCATACTTGTATTGACATGTTAGATATTGGGCATCCAAGATAGAATATTGAAGATGGAGATATTCCTTGGATGGGAAATGGATATAAAATTTACATTTATCTATCATATGGGTTGATTATGAGAATATATATATATATATATAGGGTTTCATTTCCCTCATTATTTATGTTGAGATGACTTATATTATATCTATTTATTTCTCCCTTTTTGGTTTTTGGGGCATCCTACTGGGTATTAATTTAGTCACTTCTACATGGGATTTTCCTACATGTATCATGTATTATAAAGATGGTAGATATATTGGTAGTGAAATTGGTGGAGCCTAGTTATACATGGGTGAATAGGCTACATATGGTGGTCATACATGGACATCATGAGTCGAACTGTCTTTGTTTTCCTCTTTTCTAGTTGTAGTCATGTTGGGAGTTCATTTCTAGTTGGGTGTGTAGTTTTAACCTTTTATACTATGGTTTTTACTATTGTACTTTGATGTGTTCTGTAGAGTTTATTTCATGCATGGTTGTACTCCAGATGTTTTAGTCTTTATTATATCCCCATGCACTTTTTTCATGGAGATGGTTGTGAGTGTGTGTGTATAGGTTGTTCTGATAAGGAATACTATTTTAGTTATGCCTTCTCATCACTTGTATCCACCCCTCACCTATTAAAGGTGATCTTGGAGTTGTCACACCCTTCTTTCCTCTAGACAGGTAGGCCTTAGTGGGCTAGGTCATGACATTAGACTTTACTTATGGGAAGAATTTGACTATTATAAATGTGTTGTATATACATGAGAATCAAAATAATTTAATCATTATTGATATTTTATTTAAGAAGTTATTTTAGGTTTCTTTCAAACCTGGTAAGGCTATCTTATTAAAGGGTGGCATGCTTTTTTGGAATGGGTACTCAAATGACAACACATATTAACTGTCTATTAATAATATGATGGAATATTTTACTTAGTTAATTGAGTTCTCTAATTTATGGTATTATTGTTTGGAACATGTTAATTATAGTTTATTAAATGTAATAAATAAGTTAAATATAATTAACTTAAGAAATGAATTTAATAACTCTGAAACATGTGAAAAATCTAAAATAGTTAAAAGCCCATTTTAAAGTGTTAAGAGAAATTATGATATATTAAAATCAGAATATTATAATATTTTTGAAATAAATGGTTTGTTAACTCATAGTGGAAAAAGTTTTTTTTACTTTTGTTGATTACTTCAGTAGATATTTACATATATATATTCTTATAACCAAAGATGAATCCTATAATATGTTTAAGAAGTATAAAGATGAGGTTGAAAACTGATTAAACAAAATGATTAACGTATTATGGTCAGATAGAGGCGGTGAATATTTTGTTAATGAATTTGATGATTTATATATAGAAAATCGTATAATTCATTAAAGTGATTATCCTTAAAAACATTATAAAAATGTATTAACTAAAATAAAAAATCACACTTTAGTAGAAAAAGTAAATTTCATGATTAATAAAACTAAGCTACCATTAAATTTATGGTGAAAATATTTATTGGATACATGTAACATTCATAATTGGATTTCATATAGGGAAGCATAATAATACCCTTATGGAATTTATCTAGGTACATACCTAATTATTCATGTTTTAAAGTGCGGGGTGTTTGACTTACTATATATTTATAATTTCTAAATTAAGAAAAATTAGTCCTAGAGAGATTAAAGGTGTTTTTATTGGATGTGCAAAGAATTGAAAAGTATATAGAGTTTTGGATTTGAAATCAAATGTCATTATTGAATCATGGGATCTATATTTTTTTTTGAAAATATATTTTATAAATATGATTTGAATGATGTTATTCCTCATACCCCTATCTCTTTTACTCAATATAGTTTAAATTAAATTATAGATTATAATTATGACTCTCAAGTTAAAAATTAACAGTTTACAAGACATGTGAAAGAGAAACATCTATATTCATACTTTATTTCTCCTAATTCCATAATTTTTATTTCTAAAGGATATAAAAATAATCATAATCTAAATATGTATCCTATGGCATTGACTGTAGAAGTTGACCCTAATACATATAAATAAGCTACAACCTTTAGGGATTTCTTTCTAGAAAGTTTCAATTAATGATGAAATAGATTCCATTATAGGTAATAATACTTTTGTCACTATGAATTTACAAAGAGGATCAAAACCTCTTGGTTGTAAATGAGTTTTTAGAAATATGTATGATTATAGAAGGACATTAAATATTTTAAAGTAATGTTGGTTTCTAAAGGTTTCATAAAAGATGAATGAATTTATTATTTGGATACTTAAATTCCAATAACTTAGTTTACTTTAATAAATATTTTGTTTTCATTAACTTCAATTAATCATTTATATGTGCATCAAATGGATTTTGAAAATTATTCGTTGAATAAATATGTAAACAAAGATTTTTGCATGGAACAACCAAAAGGGTTTGTTTTACTAGGTAATGAAAAGAAAGTATGTAAAATACTTAAATCTATTTATGGACTTAAACAAGCTCTAAAACAATGTAATGAAAAATTTGATTATATTATATTATCAAATAGAATTATTCATAAATTTTTTGATAAATACGTTTTTTCAATGTTTACAAAAGAATATAGAGATATTATGCATCTATATGTAGATGTTATGTTAATTTTTATAACTAATAAGGCTGGTGTAAATGAAAAAAAATAATGTTTTTCCCTCTATGTTTAAAATGAAGGATCTTGTAGTAGTTGATACTATTCTAGATATTAAAGCCAGAAATCATATTAGGGTTATTATTTAAGTAAATATCATTACATTGAAAAAAAATTAAATAAAATGTATCATCATTGTTTTAAGTATGTTAATACTCCATTTAATTTTTAGTGTTAAACTATTCATGAATATGATAGAGCCATAAAAAAACTTGAGTATGGTAGTGAAATTGGTTTTTTAATATATTAAATTCATTTTACTAGATATGATATTGATTCTTTGGTATGTACAATTAGTATATATACAAGTAATCCTGGTGTAGATCTCTAGAAATGTATAATGAAAATATTTGGATACTTTTGAAAGACCAAATATTTATGTATATACTACATTGATTATCCCATTATATTATAAGGATACACCAATTCAAGTTGGATTACTAGTATTAGTGATAATCAATCCACATGTGGATGTTTTTTTACTCTTAGAGGTTTTTCTATTTCTTGGGTGTGAAAGAAACAAACATAAATTTAACATTCGACCATGGAGTTGGAGTTTATTTTTTTAGCAGCATGTGGAAAGGAAGCTAAATGGATTAGGAATCTTTTATTGGATGTTAGATTACATCCAATTATGATGCATCCTATCTCTATAAATTATGATAGTGAAGTAACTTTATTAAAATCATATAGTTTCATGTGTAATGGAAAGTCTAGAAATATAAGTTTGAGACATGATTATGTGATAAAATTTTTAAAAGGTGGTGCCATATTATTTTATATGGGATATCATGTGAAAAAATTACAAATGCATTTACAAAATCCCAGTCGAGAGAGATTATTCATACAACTAATAAAGGGATGGGGTGAAAACCCATAGAATAAATCATTTTAGAAATAGAAACCCAACACTTTATTTAGGTAGATTATAATAAAAGTGTTTAATGGGAAAAAATAAGTTACAAAGATGATTAATAATATGGAAAATTATAACTCTAACTACTTGGTGTCAATATAATCCATTCTGATTAGAGGTCTTGTTATAAACTATTAAAAAAATATCTATACTCGATGAGTTATGTGTTTGAATAATGAAAAAATATTTTCATATTTTTCAAATGTGAACTTAGATGTAATAACATTTCTTATACGAGTTGAAAATTTTAGTATTTAGAGAGTTCATCAAAGGAATATGCACACATAGTCATAAAATGGATGTAAAATGAGATGATGGAAAGATCAATGTATGTTTGATATCTCTAGTTTATCTTAAATATTAATAAGTGTAATGTTTTGAAAACTTATAAATCTGATAATACTTTGAGATATTGACACTAAGTAAAGTTTAAAATCAAAAGATACCCTTATTAGGTATAATTATATAGATGAAATCTGCAGTATTAATATTTAATAAATAAAAGTGTGGCATTGTTATGATTTTTTATTAAACGATGAACCATTTGAAAAAAGGATGGAGGGAATTTTTAAATAATTGGATGGAATTCATTTTTTGGTTTCTGGAATTCAATATTGGTTGTGGGGTTTATATTCCAAATGTCCTTCCCCTATAAATAAAGGCCTTGGTAATAGTAATTTTTCATAATATATATATATATATATTCTCAAATGATTTGAATATATTTTAAAAAAATATTTTTATTAGATATTATTAAAATATATATATATATACATATATTATATGTCAAAAAACAAATGATAAATAAAAATATAATAAAATAAAATTTTATAATAAAAAATGATAAGATAATTTGTGATGATTGGATTTCAAAAAATTTGAAATTGGATCATTTTTATCCCTCCCTGTTTTGATCAAATCAAAACATCTCTTTATAAAAACATTGAAATAAAATCAGTGTGAAACACACCAATTTTAATCTATAATTAAGTAGGATTCCAAGATCATTTTAAATCAATATCCTTGATCCAAAAATATACAAGAATGTTTCTTCAATATCATTGTATTGGTACTATTAGAAACTACTATATTCCATTCATTAACCTGGATGAAATCCTCAAGGGGAATTTCCCTCAATAACCCTATACCAACAAGTGGGGGTGGATAAAACCCTTTTGGGTAGTGAAATTCATTCATTCATCATGATTAAAATTATACTATCTTCTCTAACTACCTTATGATTTTCAAAACACAACCAATCCATTGGTTATACTTCTATTGTTTTGTTCCATGTTGTTTTTTACTATCGCTAAGGCTGACATACTTTTACCCACACACAATAGGGAGTGGGAGAGTAGGGGGAATAGATAATAGAGGGATAATAATAATAAGAGATATATATATATATATATTATCAATCCATCATAGTTCATGATTGATCTCCAATGAATTCAAACTTTAAAAAACAAAGTTAAAAATAAATCTTTCTAACCTAGAGTTACCATGGCCCAAAGTCTAGTACCTGTGAAAAAGTGGTTGATATTACTAAAGGGATATTGAGAAGTATTATTAATAATTCGTCCAATTTATTTTATAAATAATAAAACATCCATTAACACATTTTTAGTCAGGAACACATGAAAAAAGTAATAATTTGAAATAATGCGTCCTAACTCCAAAGTACAATGATTTGTTCTTCATTTCATTTTCAAAGTCAAGCCATAATTCATGTTTGTCATGTGGTCCAGTGACATTCTTTGATCAGATTTCATAGACACCCAAATTTTAGTTTCTCCACCACCCCTCTCTCTAGTGTTCATTCCAACCATGAGCAGACCCCCTAGAGAGGTAATATAATAGGGTTTGAATAGAAATAAACATAGGGTTATAAATCCTTAAATTATTTAAGTAAATATTAATAATTTATTTACTTTCTCACCCATAGTGGCCGGAACCCCAAGACCTAATGTGAACTAAAAATACATCACTCATAAGGAAACCCCCATTTTACACTCTACTAAGGTATAATTTTTCCTCTTCCTAAACCTATTTAGAAGATATAACTAATTCATCACAAATACATGCACACTAGAATTTTTTTATTACTTAATATATTTTTTTGAGGCCTTATCACACCTAAAATTATAATTCAACTCAGCCTAGAGGTAAAAACTACTCCGTAGAGTCAATAAAACAATCATATAACTTTTTTGAGGTTATATTATAGGGTAAATTTACTATTTTACCCATAGGAAGGGTTTGGAGATTTAATACTCAAAATTCAGCTAAGTCTTATCCAGGAGAAACCAAAGTCACCATGTAATACCCACTTAAATACCCATTCATCCACAAAAATGAAAAAAATGGAGTTTGAAAACTAGATGGTTTTCAAAACAATCCCATGTAGGAACCACCAATATCACACACACCTTCTTCACCCACATAGGTCCAAGATCTATGTGAAATCGACAAAAAACCATCTAGGAAAGAAAAAAACCAATTTCATTATTGAAGACATCAAATTCAATTAACCTTGAAAAAAATATATAATAAAACACACGTATACTCTATGTGAGTCTTTCAAGGTCTCTTCTCAAAAACAAATCTCATTAGAAAAGTCATCAAATCCCACATGATTTAATGAATCCACTTACCATTGACATCCATATCATAAAGTTTTATCTTCCAAGGCTGTAAATAGTAGGAGCGTCTCACTCCCCACATTTAAAGAGCATACTAGATGTTTGTTGTATGGGAGAAACCCATCTACTCTACACTCCTCCTCTGAGTGCTAGTCTAAATTCCACACTAACTATAGAAGAGTTTCAAAATAGAAAGCTTCTCCAGTTCTATGTTAGTTTCTCTTTCAATTCAATTCTAGAAAGGACACAAAAATATGTCACTAGTTTGTGACACAAATGCAATAAATGAATTTCCAGAACTCAATATATATAGGAATCTACCAACCAAATATTAATCCCCAATAGGATTTCAATTCACTATTAGAGATTTAATATTCCCGTTGCAATTGATTTTTCACAAAAGTAATCAATGTGTGGAATAAGAAAAATAAAAACCTCGCCAAACTTCTCAATAATGCACCACTTCTTGTCAGGTGACCCAATCATCCACAATATGAAGTGGATAGTTTTATCCATTCATATGACCCTGGTTTTTCATCCCCATGCCCCTAGATAACACCTTACCAAATGACCAAAATCCATGACTCTTGAGAAAACAACTTTATCCAGGGTATAATAGAAGATATATATGATGGTCACACCTAAAAATATCCCTTATCCATTCCTTATTTAAGGTCATACTATATTGAAGTAGTCCCCACTAATAGTGTCTATTGTAACGTAAAATACAAACACCAAGGTAATAGTACAATCCTCCTTGAAAATTGGACAAAATACTCACCAATAAAGGGAATCCCTTCATGTATACCAACTGAGAATGTATATTTACAAAGAACCACCAAATCAAAATCATCACCATGTTCATTTTATATATGGGAAGAGTGTGAGAGACGATATCATCAATTAAAGGTGAGAAAAATCTACCTCTCAACAATAGAAACAATATCTCTATACAAGATTCTCAAGCATCTTCATCATGATATAAATATAGAATCCTCCACCAAGATATTTGACAACCACACCCATAAATTTGTGATGATCTAAGGTACCATCTGATTCATCGTATATGAGGACACTAGGACTACATTTTTGGTTTTCAAAATCATTTACCTAAAGTTGAAGAATTAGAAGAAATATTTAATTTATTTCGGTACAATTTCACCGTTGTTCGTTCCTTGAACAATTTCCACTTTATCTCTTAAAGAAATGAAGTTTTATTTGTCATTCTTGAAGTGTTAGAAGATCATGTGATAGAATGATAGGTCATTCCATCTGTCTCAAACAAAAGGTTAGCAAAAGTTATAAGTCCATATTATGGTGAGATTAATCGTATATGGTTCCAAAAATGGACCTATACTTCATCTATCATAGCGCTTAATAAAATAAAACTATTTTCTACTAACCAGGGACATCATGTAGGCCAGTGGTAGGAGATAAAGGTCTATCGCACTTCGGTTGTGGGTTCAATTCCTGAAACTTTGCCCGACATGATGGGTTTCCACCCATCCTATGGGTTGTCCTTTTTCTAGAACTATACTATCATAAAAATTTAGAAATAAAAATTTATATCCTTAACCCATAATATATGATGTCCATTCCAACCTTTAGTCTTATCGAAAATACTTCTGTCCAATCTTATAGTATAAAGAAAATGACTACTAAAAATGTCATCAACCCAGAATGTGAATACCATAATTTTTCTCCCATATACGATATATCTTGTTGGTCATATTGCAAACATGTGAATACCTTAATCATGTATTCTCTTGAAAAGTGAATACCTATTGAACCTTAATAAAAACATGAATGTTGTAAAAATTTAACTCTTTCCACATACCAATAATCCCAAAAATTCTATTTACTCAGACCATGATATCACCTAGTCCTTATATCAATCATGAGCTCGTGAATAATATCAAATATATTATTTTCTCCTTATCCATTCAATATGCGCATATCATCTTATTTCCAAAAATATCTAAATAACCTTTCATGTTTACCGGTACCATTCAACATATACTTTCAAATACTTTAGGAAAAACAATTGTGTAATAACCCTTAGATGATTCTTTATTCCATAGTACCATTAACTATACAACATAACTCTTGATAAACATAAATCATTCCATTACCTTCTTAAAACATTGACAAAGATTCAACACTTCTTTCATATCATATATCATTTGTAGTCTCCTCCTCATCATCAACATAAATACTACCCATATGACCATGCTGATTCTCTTAATGAGATTTTCCCTTAGGGCATTGGTTTGCATAATTTCCATACATTCCACATTTAAAACATCTAATCATTTTTGATGTCGTAGAAATACCATTATCCTTCTCCATGGTGTTAACTAAACCTTTTCCTTTGCACTTACTGGATTTTTTCCCCTTCTTTTCCGCACCCAAATCGTCTTCCAGTTCCTTTGAAACATTCTCCATGATGTCTCTTCCAACATGATTCACATGAGGAAAATTGAACTTTCTTTCCTCTATGATCATCAGGAAACTCCTTATTTCTCTTATTAACTGAGTCTGGAAACTTACCAAAGTTGAGATTATTGATCATATTATGATATTTCTGATTAGGCATAATAACAATTTTTCACCTTCCAAATCCGATTTCATTTTCTTGATCATGAATAATATCATTCAATTTTCCATCATATTCTCCATTAACATGAATCTTCTGGTTTCCAGCCATTTTCTAAAACCCAAAAAGAATAGTGTGAGAGGCATAAATCATGCTAGGAAAACAACATAATAAATGGGAGTACTTTCAATCTCTAACATCATAGGTTTAATCCTAGGTTATTCATGATCGTTATCCTAATTCTAGGACTATAACCTATAAGTATACCTAACCTTAGATACATCCCTAGAAATACCTTAGAAATGTCTCTAGGGATTTCACTAAAGTTTTCGCATCGTAGTTTCCAAAGGTTAACTAAACCTTTCCTCTGATACCAACTCTAGAGACCCAAAGCATGACGTACATGGAGATTAAATTACTTTTTCGGAATATCTAATACATAACAAAAACAGACACCAAAGGACAGTAATAGTTTAGTCTATTTGGAAACTCGGAACATAATCTTATAATCTTGGTGAAAGATCTTCAACATCTCCCATAAATATCATCCCCTTTTTTAATCTTACCTAAAACCATTCTTTATATCCTTGGGAAAAGAAAACATATAAAGGCTGAGCTCAAATTCTGAGTAAGGGTAGGCATGGATAAAATATATTTGAACTTACAAAAAACATGAACAGAATGTTTAAATATCAAAATCTTGAGAAATAAATTTTGGAAATACATAAGGAATAGATCATAAAATAACATTAATCATGATAAAATAGCATGAGAATAAAACATGTAATTGTGGAAACCATTAAGAACATGTTATGATTTCCAAAGTAGCCAAGGCATTGCTGCCAAGACCATCTTAGTGGGCAAAGTCCCTTTCTGAATCGAGTTCACTCCTCGTTTCAGTCCTGTAACACTGAACCGGATTAACTTACCATTCCAGCTATGTCTATCTATTGATATATAAATATTTACCCAATGAATTGGAGGGAGATATAGGTCCTACCCATATCATAATGAAATCATTCTTACTTGTGCCACAAAATAAACTTAAAACATTCATCATAACCCAAAGAGTAAAATGGGTTTCATAAACATCATCCCATCATAAAAGAATCCATATAAAACAAATGGATATAATTTCATCATAAGAGAAGTAAAACCATGTAAATCATAGAGACACTATACTTGAAACATACACATATGAAATAATGTCATCTTAGATGGAAAGTGGTTTTGATAAAACACTTGAAATGAATTCTTGATAAAAATATCCTTTCTTCTTAAAAACCATTTTATTTTCACAAAATGCCATGAAATCATAAAAAAAATTATTTTGTTGAAAATATTGATAAACTTTTGTAGAGGAAAATTCATTGAAATAAGTCGTTATGAAATCGTAAAAATCCATTCACTCCGTATATGTTAAAAATAACATTCTTCTCATACTTTTGTCTGAAAAGTCAAAAAGTACCTCGTATGGTAATCAAAAGAAAGATTCCCTACATACCATGTAGTAAATGTCAAAAATGGGTAAAAAGACTTTAAAAATACATGAAACCATTTTTAGAAAATAGGTACATGGATAATAAATATAACCCCAGTAAATACTTACGAATAAAAAATCTTGGATAAAAACGATATTGGAAAAGTTATCCTTTACCTTATGTCTGATATGCTTCGTATGTATATGAACCTCCTGTATAATGATTTAAATAATGTAATTGACTTATTACAGAATCATATTCAATGTTATGATATCTTATATAGTTTACTTATGACTTTATATTACCCATTCTTTTGTAAATTCGATTTAAAAGCAGCGATTTGGGTAATATCGTTTCATTTGTTGTACGTGTTTCGACTTGTTATTCTTGATATTATTACTTATATCCTGATTTACGTAATTCCAGAATGTAAAAAATGATTTATATATAATATATATTCATCATATACATATATATATGATAGATCAATAAATGGAATGAAATACACCGTTCATGGAGACGGTAGGCCATACGTACGCATGAACGCTGTTTTCCTTTCCTTATTGAATTGAATGGAATTATGTAGTTGACATAAATATATATATATATACATAAACCCAGTATCATTATTATGTCATATATCTCATTATTATTCATTATATATACTTTATAATCATTCATGAATGGTTAACTTGGAGAATGAATCTCATTACGTCGTAGAGACGGTAGTCCGTACGTACGCACGAGCGATGATATCATTCTAATAATTGTGAAATTGTATTGAAGTTTATGAATAATTTTTCAGAATCAAAATCACTTTACAATAATAATTTATTTTTTTTATTTACATCATTATACCCATCCAAGTAAGGTGGTGGTCGAAAACAGATTACACCACGGCGTGGAGACGGTATTCCGTACGTACGCACGCGCGGTGATTTCGTTTTCCGTATGATAGATAGAAGGTGAAATAGGGTTGTTTAATCTTTATAATAACATATCAGTATATAATTAATACTGATTTTATTACCTTATAATGAGAAAACTAAAGAAGAAGAAGTATAAGAAGAAAGAAACTTGAGAGAATCAGAAGAAGAGATTACCTCTTCTTCGACGCACCTCCTTTAAGCTTCCTCTTAAGAAAGTAGAGTTGTTATTTTGGGAATACCAGAACCTCATGAATGTTGCTAGGGAAGTGGAGAAGATAAATGGTCATGGGTTGGCCTAGATTCAAGGCTCAAAAGGGTGTGAAGAGAAGAAGGAAGGGGTGCCCTTTTTATAAGGGAGGAGAGGGACACTTTAGGAAAACGTAAAATATTATTTTATAATAAAGTCATATTCGGTTTATAATAGCTCCAAATTGATTTCTTCCAAATCTAAAGTGTAAATGGGTCGAAATAATCTCATCCAATAGATTTTAGACAGTTTTGGGTCATTATATTAACCTTATCTTTTAGTTTTAACTCTTAGTTAATTAGATTGAAATTTACCATGCCACTTTGTATTTTTATATTATATAGTTAATAAACTTACCATATACATCTATCCGACCCCAAAGTGGTCCATTAATGATACACCTATAATGATATAAGTATCTTGGGAGAACCTTATATTTTTACGAATATAATAACAATTAATAATATAATATTTGTTTTAAAAACTATTTTATGTCAATTTTGACACTATTTGGTAATTGATTTTTGTGAAAATCATTACAAAATGATTATTTCGAACGAAGTTAATTAAATAAATACTAACATGTCATATTAACCTATAAAATTAGAGTAATGCATAAAAAGTCTCAAATTACATTTATTTGGGTATTTATAACATCAATTATATTAATATTTCATTAATAAGAGAATTACTACATCATCATTGTGTCATAAATAAATTAAATTATTTAATGTCTAAAAATTATAAATAAAATACCATTATGTAGGAAATTTATTTATCTTTTTAATTAATATTTATAGTAGAATTTATCTTATGTATAACCCTATATTAAAAATTATTTAGTTATTAAACTTCGATTTTAACTATTTTAACCCTTCTTCAAATAAATTAATAAAAAATGTCCTAATATAATCCAAGTGGACCTAAATGGTCATATTTTATTCCTAAGGTTTTTTTGGTCGAATTAAATGTATCCAATAGAATTAGGACATGTGTTAGGATAATAATAATATCATTTTTACCCTTAATTACCCTATTTACTTTTAACTGTGGTAAATAAAAGTAAAAAGTTACTCTTCACAGAAAATTATTTTAATCTCATTGAACCACATTTTAGTCCTTGATATTAGCCATGTCTCTCATATTTTTGAAATTCCACTCACAGAAGAGGTAAAATTAATTTTTATGCGAATTTCAAAATTCTCCTAGGAGGTGGGGAAAAGACGGTGAAAAGTTCAATAAAATTTTTATATATCTAAAATATTATAAAATGACTCCAAAGAATTAAATTGAACTTATATATGTATTATGTATCAATTTTGAACTAAAATAAATTTAAATAAAACAAATAATTATTTAAATAAAAAATCGTTTTTTAAATAGTAACCTAGTGTTTTCACTATTCATCAAAAATTGAAAGTTTTCAGAAAAATACCAAAAATTCACCCTAGGATAATTTCGATATTCCAAATCCAAAAATGAAGTCCATTTTGAAAGATAAAATTTCTGAAATTTCAAAAAGTGGATATTACTATTCATAACGGCTGGTTCATAATAATATTATAATAACATATCGTTGTTTAGTGAAACTCGGTTTTACGTACTACACACGCTATCGAGGAAGGTCGCGATTGCATGTAATATAATAAATGTTAGGGTTGCGTCTTTTGAAAGACTCCTTCATTGTTTTGTATAACAGAATCCAACCATATTTCATTTATACATTGAATATATATATATATACACTCAATGTTGTGTAGAATGACAACGATCAAACGAACATGAAATTGTGTGTAACACATTCCAAGAATAGTGTTGTGTATACTGCAAGCTAATACGGTGTTGTGTATAGCATAAGATAATCTTGGTGTAATGTACAACACAAGACATCAATGAAATTAAAAAGAATAATTCTCATAAAATCTCAGGTTGTTACATTCTACCTCCCTTAAAATGAATTTCGCCCTCGAAATTCGTTGGGTTTATAAATGGTTTACTACTTGAAAGATTCTTTAATAGAAACCCACATAGTAAAAAGGAATACCAAAACTTGACTTTAAAAACTAAAGTATGAAACGTAACGGTTACCGAAATTAACTAATCACTGGGTTTCCACATAGGAGAACATAAATGAAAATTTGTATATGGAAGAGAAATATAACCATCAACTTATGATGGAGAGTGGTAAAGAACATGGATATAAAAAATCCAACAATCACAAAGCCATAAATTTGTGATGATCTAAGGTACCATCTGAGTCATCATATATGAGGCCACTAGGACAACATTTTATGTTTTCAAAATCATTTCCCTAAAGTTTAAGAATTATAATAAATACTTACTTTATTTCGGTACAATCTCGCTGTTGTTCATGCCTTGAACAATTTCCACTTCATCTCTTAAATAAATTAAGTTGAATTTGTCATTCTTGAAGTGTTAGCAGATCATGTGATAGAATTATGGGTCATTCCATATGTCTCAAACAAAGGGTTAGCGAAGTTATAAGTCCATATTATAGTGAGATTAATCGTATATGGTTCCAAAAATGGACTTATACTTCAACTATCATAGCGCTTAATAAAATAAAACTAGTTTCTACTAACCAGGGACTTCCTGTAGGCCAGTGGTAGGCGATAAAGGTTTGTCGCACTTCGGTTGTGGGTTCGATTCCCCCATCCTTGTCTGAAACGATGGGTTGTCGCCCATCCTATGGGTTGTCCTTTTTCTAGAACTATATTATCATAAAATTTAAGAAATAAAAAGTTATATCTTTAACCAACACTATATGATATCCATTTCAACCTTTAGGCTTATCGAAAATACTTCTATCCAATCTTATAGTATAAAGAAAACGATTACTAGAAATGTCATCAACCAAGCATTTGAATACCATCATTTATCCCCCATATAAGATATATCTTGTTGGTCACATTCCAAACATGTGAATACCTTAATCATGTATTCTCATGAAAAGTGAATACCCATTGAACGTTAGAAAAAACATGAATGTTGTCAAAAGTTAAATCTTTCCACATACCAAAAATCTCAAATATTCTATATACTCAGACCATGATATCACTTATTCCTTATATCAATCATGAGCTCATTAATACTATCAAACATATTATTTTCTCCTTATCCATTCATTATGCGCATATCATCTTCTTTCCAGAAATATCTGAATAACCTTTCATGTTTACCGGTACTATGCAATATATACTTTCAAATACTTTAGGAAAAACAATAGTGTAACAATCCTTAGATGGTTCTTTATTCCATAGAACCATTAACTATATAACATAACTCTTGATAAACATAAATAATTCCATTACCTTCTTAAAACATTGACAAAGATTCAACCCTTCTTTCATCTCATATATCATTGGTAGTCTCCTCCTCATCATCCACATAAATACTACCCATATAACCATGCTGATTCTCTTTATTAGATTTTCCCTTAGGGCATTGGTTTTCATAATTCCCATACATTCCACATTTAAAACATCTAATCATTGTTGATGTCATAGCAATACCATTATCCTTCTCCATGGTGTTAACTGAACCTTTTCCTTTGCACTTAGTAGATTTGTGCCCTTCTTTTCCGCACCTAAATCATCTTCCAGTTCCTTTGAAACATTCCCCATGATGTCTCTTCCCACATGATTCACATGAGGAAAATTGAACTTTCTTTCCTCTATGATCATCATAAAACTCTTTCTTTTTCTTATTAACTGAGTCAGGAAACTTAACAAATTTGATATTATTGATCATATTATGTGATTGCTGATTAGGCATAATAACTATGTTTCGCCTTCCAAATCCCATTTCATTTTCTTGATCATGAAGAATATCATTCCATTGTCCATCATATTCTTTATTAACATGAATCTTCTAGTTTCCAGCCATTTTCTAAAACCCAAAAATAATAGTGTGAGAGGCATAAATCATGCTAGGAAAACAACATAATCAAGGGGAGTAATTTCAATCTCTAACATCATAGTTTTAATCCTATGTTATTCATGATCGTTATCATAATTCAAGGACTATAACCTATACTTATACCTAACCTTAGAGACATCCCTAAACATACCTTAGAAATATCTCTAGGGATTTCACTAATGTTTTCGCATCCTAGTTTCCAAAGGTTAACTAAACCTTCCCTATGATACCAACTGTAGAGACCCAAAGCTTGACGTACATGGACATTACATTACTTTTGCAGAATATCTAATACAAAACAAAAACAGACACCAAAGGACCGTAATAGTTTAGTGTCTTTGGAAACTCGGAACATAATCTTCTAATCTTGGTGAAATATCTTCAACATCTCTCATAAAGATCATCCCCTTTTGTATTCGTACCTAAAACCTTTATTTATATCCCAGGGAAAAGAAAACATAAAAAGGGTGAGCTCAAATGCTCAGTAAGGGTCAGCATGGATAAAATACATTTTAACTTAAAAAACATGAACATAAAGTTTAAATATCAAAATCTTGAGAAATAAATCTTGGCAGTACATAAGGCATAGATCATAAAGGAACATTAATCATGATAAAATAGCATGGGAATAAAACATGTAATTGTGGAAACCTTACGAACATGTTATGATTTCCATAGTATCCAAGGCATTGTTGCCAAGACTATCTTAGTGGACAAAGTCCCTTTATGAATTGAGTTCACTCCTTTTTTCAATCCTGTAACACTGAACCAGATTAACTTACCATTCCAGCTATGTCTATCTCAAGATATATAAATCATTACCCAATGAATTGGAGGGAGATATAGGTTCCACCCATCTCATAATGAAATCATTCTTACTTATGCCACAAAATAAACTTAAAACATTCATCATAACCCAAAGAATAAAATGGGTTTCATAAACATCATCCCATCATAACATAATACATATAAAAAAAATGGATATAATTTCATTATAAGAGTAGTAAAACCATGTAAATCATAGATTCATTATACTTGAAACATACACATATGAAATAATGTCATCTTATATGGAAAATAGTTTTTATAAAACACTTGAAATGAATTATTGAGGAAAATATCCTTTCTTCTTCAAAATCATTTTTTTCACAAAAAGCCATGAAATATTTTAAAAAAAGTATTTTGTTGAAAATATTCATAAAATTTTGTAGAGGAAAATTCATTGAAATAAGTCTTTATGAAACCGTAAAAAAAATTCACACCTTATAAGTTAAAAATAACATTCTTCTCGTACTTTTGTCGAAAAGTCAAAAAGTACCTCGTATAGAAATAAAAATAAAGATTCCTTACATACCATGTAGTAAAAGTAAAAAATGGGTAAAAATACTTTAAACATACATGAAACCATTTTTACCAAATAGGTACATGGATAATAAATATAACCCCAGTAAATACTTAGGAATAAACAATCTCAGATAAAAACGAGATAGGAAAATTTATCCCCTACCTTATGTCTGATATGCTTCGAATGTATCTGAACCTCATGTATAATGATTTAAATAATTTCATTGACTTATTACAGAATCATATTCATTGTTATGATAACATATATAGTTTACTTATGACTTTATATTACCCGTTCTTTTTTAAATTCTATGTAAAAGCAGCGATTTGGGTAAAATCGTTTCATTTATTGTACGTGTTTCGACTTGTTGTTCTTGATATTATTACTTATATCCTGATTTACTTCATTACCAAATTTAAAACATGATTTATATATAATATATATTCAGAATATAAATATATATATGATAGATTGATAAATGGAATGAAATACACCATTCATGGAGACGGTAGGCCGTACGTATGCATGAACGCTGTTTTCGTTTCCTTATTGAATTGAATGGAATTAAGTAGATGAAATACACATATATATATAAATAAATATAGTATCATTATTATTTCATATATCTCCTTATTATTCATTATATATACTTTATAATCATTCATGAATGGTTAACATGGAGAATGAATCTCATCGCGTCGTGGAGATGGTAGTCTGTACGTACGCACAAGCGATGATATCATTCTCATGATCATCGAATTTTATTGAAGCGTATGTATAATATTTCAGAATCAATATCAATTTACAATAATCATATATAGTTATTTATTTACACCATTATACCCATCCAAGTAAGGGGGTGGTCAAAAATAGATTACACCACGGCGTGGAGATGGTATTCCGTATGTACGCACATGCGGTGATTTCATTTTCTGTAGGATGGATAGAATGTGAAATAGGGTTGTTTCATATTTATAATAACATATCAGTATACAAGTAATACTGATGATATTTCATTATAATGAGACAACTAAATAAGATGAAGTATAAGAAGAAAGAAACTTGAGAGAATCGAAAGAAGATATTACCTCTTCTTCGACGCACCTCCTTTAAGATTCCTCTTAAGGAAGTAGAGTTGGTATTTTGAGAAGACCAGAACCTCTAGAATGTTTCTAGGGAAGTGGAGAAGAGAAGTGGTCCGGGTTTGGCCGAGCTTCAAGGATCAAAATGGTGTTAAGATAAGAGTGAAGGAGTTCTCTTTTTATAAGGGAGGAGAGGGGCACTTTAGGAAAAACTTAAAATATTAGTTTATAATAAAGTCATATTCGGTTTATAATAGATCCAAATTGATTTATTTCAAAGCTAAAGTGGAAATGGGTCAAAATCCTCTCAACCAATAGATTTTAGACAGGTTTGCGTCATTATATTAACCTTATCTTTTAGTTTTAACTCTTAGTTAATTAGATTGACATTACCATGTCACTTTGTATTTTTATATTATATAGTTAATAAACTTACCATATACATCCAAGAGACTCACAAGTGGTCCATTAATGATACACCTATTATTATATAAGTATCTTGGTATATCCTTAGATTTTTAATAATATAATAACAATTAATAATATAATATTTGTTTTAAAAACTATTTTATGTCAATTTTGACACTATTTGGTAATTGGTTTATTTGAAACTCATAATAGCATGATAATTTCGAAAAAAGTTAATTAAATAAATACTAACATGTCATATTAACCTAGAAAATTTTATTAATTCATAAAAAGTCTCAAATTACATTTATTTGGGTACTTATAACATCAATTATGTTAATATTTCATTAATAAGATAATTACTGCATCATCATTGTGTCATAAATAAATTAAATTATTTAATGTCTAAAAATTATAAATAAAATACCATTATTTAGGAAATCTTATTATTTTTCTAATGAATATTTATAGTCGAATTTATCTTATGTATAACCCTATATTAAAAATGATTTAGTTATTAAACATCGATTTTTACTATTTTAACCCTTCATTAAAGAAATTAATAATAAATGTCCTAATCTAATCCAAGTGGACATAAATGGTCATATTTTATTCCTAAGGTTGTTTTCGGTCGAATTACACTTATCCAATAGAATTATGACATGTGTTAGGGTAATAATAATATCATTTTTACCCTTAATTACCCTATTTACTTTTAACCGTGGTAAATAAAAGTAAAAAGTTACTATTCACCAAAAATTATTTTCATCTCATTGAACCAAATTTTAGTACATGATATTAACCGTGTCTCTAGGATTTTTGAAATTCCACTCAGAGAAGTGGAAACATTATGTTTTATGTGAATTTTCAAATTCTCCTAGGAGGTGGGTAAAAGATGATGAAAAGTTCAATAAAATTTTTATATGTCTAAAATTATTATAAAATGACTCCAATGAATTAAATAGATCTTATATAGGTATTATGTATCAATTTTGACCTAAAATAAATTTAAATAAAATAAATAATTATTTAAATAAAAAGTTGGTTTTTAAATAGCAACCTAGTGTTTTCACTATTCATCAAAAATTGAAAGTTTTTAGAAAACTACCTAAAAATCATCCTAGGCTAATTTCGATAATCCAAATCAAAAAATGAAGTCTATTTTGAAAGATAAAATTTATAAAATTTCAAAAAGTGGGTATTACTATTCATAACGGCTAGTTCATAACAACATTATAATAACATATCGTTGTTTAGTGAAACTCAGTTTTGCGTACTACACACGCTATCGAGGAAGGTCGCAATTGCGTGTAATACAAGCCAATTTGGGGTTGTGTATTGTGAAATACTCCTTCATTGGTTTATATAACAGAATCCAACCATATTTTATTTATACATTGAATATATATATACACTCAATGTTGCGTAGAATGACTACGATCAAATGAACTTGAAATTATGTGTAACATAATCCAAGAATAGTGTTGCATATACTGAAAGCTAATACGGTGTTCCGTATAGCACAATATAATCTTGGTGTAGCGTACAACACAAGACATTAATGAAATTAAAAAGAATAATTCTCATAAAATCTCGGGTTGTTACATGGAATACCAAACATGACAGGATTGGAAGTTGATAACTTCATGATTGTATTGTTACAACTAACTCAAGTTATGAATAATAATGTGAATCATGTAAAATTCTCTTTGAGAGTGCGGGTTTCAATTGAGTACTTTTGGGAGAGAGACCTATAACTTTTAGTAGATCATCTGATCCCATAATCCCCAAAAAATTGATTAACTACATTGATAATATATTCTATATAATTTAATTCTATAAGAAAGATAAGTTCATACTATCTGTTTATTATATTATGGGAGAAGCTGATTAGTGGTGGTTAATGATCAAGAATACCAATCTTAGGGAAAATATAGAATTGTTGGAGTGGGATGAATTCAGGAGGATATTTATCAACACATATTTTCCATTCACTCCCTATATTAAAATGAAGATGTAATTTCTCACACTTAAAAAAATGAAGAAGAACCAATCGTGTCTTATCAGGAAAACTTTAGAAGGTTTTCACGATACACCTATTGCTTTTTCATTGACACTAAAATCAAGATTAACTAGTTATTTATTAGGATACTGCCAATTCTAAAGAGATCTTTGAAAATTAGAGACTTCAAAATTTATAAGGAATTATTATGATGTTTCTTAAAATTTGATATTGAAATTAGTGACACCTAGTGGTCTCAGGGTGTTGGATATAAGAACTGAATAATAGAATTTAATTCTAAAGGTTCATCAGAAAAATATCAAGGAAGAAAGAAAGTCCAATTGCCCACATGTCAAAAGTGTGAGAATAATCTTCCGAAGAACTATCTCATGGGGACTAGGAAATGTTTCAAGCTTATTAATGGGGGAAAAAAAGGAAATATATATATAAATGAGATGAAGAAGCATACTGATAGGATATTGTAAAATACGTTATTGATCAATCCTCATCATATGGTCCAATGTTTCAACTATAAGGAATAAGAAAATTATAAAAAACAATGAAATAAGATAAGGTTTATCAAATATAACCATTTAAAATAACCACTTTGGACAACAAATAAGGGGAGGGATTAAGCTATCACTACTACTGAGGTGGATCAAGAAAACAACATGGTTATGTGTATACTAGTTATTCATTAAATTATAGGGAATGTACTATTCGATTATGGTACTACACATTCTTTCATATCATTAAAGTTTAGTATAACTATTAAAACACCATCACATATCATGGGGGTTAAATTATTAGTGATGTTGAAAAATGGTGCAATTGTTTTCTCTCAAGTATATAAATCCTCCCCAATAAGTCTCCTTGGGATGAATCTTCTAACAAATATTTCATACCCCCTGCAGTAGAATTTGATACTATACTAGGAATGGACTAGATATCCTTTTATAAATCCCACACCAAATTCTGGGAGAAAGAAATCACTTTCTGTATCACAAATCATCATTTGATTTTATATAAGTGTTAGGAGGAGGAGGTTGATCATTTGGAGTCTTCATCACAGGAATGGTTGTTTTTTCCTTGTAATCAAGTATATCTCGCTCAAATGATCAAAACAAAGGAGAAGACCACTCCTAAAGATATTACCACTATAAGGGAATATGAAGATGTATACTCCAAAGATATTTTTGGTCTTCCTCACAATATATAGGTTATGTTCTCAATTAAAATTTTACCTAGATATCTACTAATATCAAATACACCTTATAGAATGAACCCCATCGAACTGGAAGAATTAAATAAGTAGATGCAAAAGAATCTATACATGGGATTCATTCACCCTGGCGATTCACCATGGGTTACCTAGTTCTCTTTGTTAGGAAGTAGAATAGGTTATTGCACCTATTCATCGATTATTATGTAAGAACTCGGGTTTTGAGCCTTTAATAATTTCAAATTTTCTTGATGTTATTCCAGAGAAGGGAGTTCAGACGATGTGTGATTCTGAGCCCCGGTGTTGTTGGAATTAAATTTTAAGTGTGTTCACACTAGACACACAAAATAAATATAATAACTCATCAATAGTTTCTCAGATGGTAAAACTAAGGGCACCGTTGAGTTCGGAGCATTCCGTTTACCCTAGGAGGGGTGTAACTTTCGCGAGTGTGGACCTTCTGTGGAAAACGCCACCAGGGGAATTTTCATAATTTAGCGGCCTCAGGCGTGAACTTTACAACATCTAAAAGGGGGATCCGATTAAAATTACAAGACCACCACTGTGCTTAGAATGTGTATTTTACCCTAGATGCATCTTAACCCCGACCCCGCCGAAAGTTCGGGTACAAGGCCTACTGGTGGGTGTTCAAGTGTTTCTCTACTTAAGCACTTCTCCCCCCATTATTTCACCCATGGTTATTCTCCCTGGAAAAAGCTCTCTCAAAAAATGGAGAAACCTCCTTCAAGCTTTCCATCCTCTTCGGCAAGGCGATGGCGGATCCGATAGACCGTTTGTGAAGCAACGGGCTATGCCCATCGAGGTAGGTTCGCGGTTTTTTTTTTAAATTCCATATATACATTTGAACTCAAATTCTAGCTTAGATATGCTGTTTAATTCTCTAGTGATGGCCATATTTTTCATAGGGATCAATTATAGCTTCCCAAAGATCATTTCAGATCGAATTGTCGAGTCATGGGGTGTCCGGGGTGACCTCGGGATGTTTTCTGGTCAAATTTTGGGTTTTCCGGCAGTTCCAGGGTTTCTGGCGGCCCCGCGCGGTGGTCCGGAGGGCGACGGAAGATGCACGGTGACTCCAAGGTGGCGGCACGGTGGTTCCCAGGGGAGGCTGTGGTGTGGCTCCAATGCGGTGGTGCGGCGGGCGTTTACGGCGGACTGGTGTGGCGGGCACTGGTCGCCGGTGCGGGGTACGACGGGGGTCGCGGCGCGTGACCCCGAGCGGGAGAGCGAGACCCACCTTCGGCGGCTCTCTGCGCGGGACAGTGACTGGCCACTAGGTCTGGTTGGCGCAAGTGGAACGCGGGGCGGTGGTCGGGCCGCGTGGACGGGCCGCGGGCCAGCCCAGGCTGGGTGGACTGGCTGGATCGGACCGGCCCTGCCCTAAGGGGTTAACCCCTTGTCTTCGGACACCCGTAACATTCACTACGGGTGTCGGTTTTGTGTGCCTTCTATGGTAGCGCAATCCTTAGATCAAGTC
Source organism: Viscum album (assembly GCA_963277665.1). Lineage (NCBI taxonomy): Eukaryota > Viridiplantae > Streptophyta > Magnoliopsida > Santalales > Viscaceae > Viscum > Viscum album. The sequence goes on along the minus strand of OY728149.1, from coordinate 67,266,412 downwards.
GGAGTTTTTCAGATGGTCTCAGGAATAATTTTTTATTCCTGAGATGGGGGGGCTCGGTGGCGCGACACGCCTGTTAAGTATGGTTTAGAAACTCGTCGAGATTCTTCTTTCGGATGGCATGAACACATCCGGAGTCCGTTTAGGCGCCATCAGTGGAATTGAAACCCTAGCATCGAGGCTATGTAGTATAGGGTGGTTTCAGGTTTTGAATCTGGAGTTGAGGCGTTGGCCCCGTGGGCCGACTTTTAAGCTGTGTGCAACGTACTGCGACTTTTTCCCCAGACGTCCGTTTGGGTAGAATAAATAGTCGTTTTAGAGTGTTTTTCTGATAGAATCGTGAGGGCATAGTTCTCTTGACCTTTTTTGGGACCGAGGCGTGGGCCCCACGAGATGCCTTATGGTCAAAAATAGGGGTTTAATAACTTTTTCATCGGGAGCTCATTTCCAGCGAGTTAGTAGTCTATCTCGCGTGTTTTTCTGAGAGGATTACAACAGTGTAATCTGTTTGAATGTGAAGAGCCTCTTTTGAGATCTCATTAAATGTGGAAACATGAAAGGGCATTGGTCGGAGGTTCCTTCAACGCACTCCGAACCAACGCACGGTAGCGATGTTAGTGACACCCATAGATGGTTCGGGTAGTGCCGAGTATTCAGACTAGTTCAGGGTTTACCCTCCAGTGGGGATGGGCAGTGGGTTACCCACCAAAGTATTAGGGTTTACCCTCCAGTGGGGCTGGGCAGTGGGTTACCCGTTGACCATAGGGTTCACCCTCCAGCGGTGCTGGGCAGTGGGTTACCCGTTGACTTTCAGGTTTACCCTCCAGTGGGGCTGGGCAGTGGGATACTTGACGACCTTTTAGGGTTTACCCTCTAGTAGGGCTGGGCAGTGGGTTACCCGTTGTCTTTAGGGTTTACCCTCTAGCGGGGCTGGGCAGTGGGTTACTCGATGACTTCTTTCAGACTCAGCCCTTTTTATGAGGCTAGTCAGTGAATTTTCTCCATGATTACCGAAGTGGATATTTTGGTGGTGTGGTTTAGCGATGAGGCAAATTTGATGTGCGGGGCTGTTGGGCATCAGTGATGGCTACCCTTAGAACTATTGGTGACTTATCCTGGGCTGGGCATGGAGATGGAGGTTCCCTTACGCACTCGTTCGGGTTTCTTGTTAAGCATATATATATATACACACACTCCCTAATTTCATTCCCACTCCGTGGGTTTAGTTACTCTTTTCTAGGAGGGGCGAAGACGCATGGGGTATGCCATGTGCTTTCTGTGTCTAGCTTCTCATGGTTGGACAAGCCTACTTCCTTCCATTTGTTGGATTGAGCTGTACTCTATTTTACTGTACTCTTTCACTGTTATCTGTTCTTTCTAATGCTCACATTTTAGTACCTCCTTTGCTGCCCCCTTGAGATTTCGGGGAATCCTATTTTGTATATTTATAATCACCCCTACTTGGGATTTTCCCACACCTGGTGTGCCCTTACAGACGACAGATAGGTCGATCCAGACTACAGAGAAGTGTAGAGGACACAAGAGCTTGGGCTTCGTTCAGTTGTCATAGTAGGACTTGCATGTGTGAGACTCACTAGCTATTTACCTTTGTTTACCTATTTCCGGTTTGTGGCACCTTTCGGGTTGGGCGCATGTTTTTTCTTTTTTCTTCTCGGTTATCTTGTTAGTACTTTTCAACACTTTACTTGTTCTATTAGAAGTTGATGCATGACTATGGTTGGGTTATAGTTATTTGTCCTTCGTTTTTCTTTTAAATCTTCACTTCAGCATCGAGTGGGATATGTGTGTGTGTACATGTACTTAGGTAAATGCCTCCTCGAGATTGTTACACCTTTGGTGCTTGTCTCCAGTCCATGGCCTATGGAGGCAGGCTTGGGGTAGTTGTGGCTCGAGACCAGTAAGGTCGGGTCATGACAAAGTGGTATCCGAGGTGGTTCGTTCCATGGGGCATTGTTCAGACATCCCTAAAAAGGAATTGGTTGGGATTTAGGGCAATAATGTCGACGTTTCTCAGGAGTGGCTCTCAGGCTAGGGAGTCAAGTGATGGTACGAGCGGCCGACGTATCCATTCACCAGGACCATGATAATCTGTTTTTCGACTCGGCACGTTAAGACACTGGTTGCAGGGAACTTTGGAACATGCATCCGGTAGGATTGAGTCATCGACTGTACATTTTGAGTCAGCTCCCCTTTATTATTACTGATATATATATGCTCATCTGCTCATAGAAATCCTTGATAATTTTCAGGATGCCCCCACGACATCAGCGAGCCAGGTTACCCTCTCCAGTTCATGAAGACGACCTGGCGAGCGATGAGGAGTCAGTTCAGGGACCCTCATGTGATTCCTTTCCACCTAGAGCTTTATAAGTATCCCCCCACCTGGAGAGCGACAGTTAGTACTAGCAACATAGGCTGAGGTTGAGCGCATGATGAGTGTACTCTGAGACTTTCAGCATCAGTGACCGCAGATGTTTCGCGGAGACCCGGATCCCCAGGCAGCGAAAGACTAGATAGAGTTCATGGACCGACTTTTTAGGCTGGTATGGACACCAACGGACCAGATGGTAGCCCTATCTTCTAGCCTTTTCCTCGGGACGACTAGGCGTTGGTGGGGGTTGGTTACACAGACCCTCGACGAGTCGTCTCTCATGTGGGATAGCTTCCAGCAGCTCTTCTGGGAGGAGTACTCCCCCTCTTGTTTACGCTCCGTTCAGATTCATGAGCTTTTGGAGATGAAGCAGGGGGATGAGTGTGGTGCAGTACTCGGCCCAGTTTACCGATCTGACATGCTACTCACAGGATATGGTCTGCGATAGTTACTTCTGGGCGCAAAAGTTTGAGCAGGGTCTTTCTAGGGAGATCTGTGTTAGTGTTGTACCCATGTGCATCCATACTTATGCTGGGGTGCTAGAGTGGGCACTCATGACAGAGAGATTCTTGGCTGAGGGATGCCAACTAGCAGGGCCTAACAGTCGCCGCTTCAGAGCAGAGACTTTGTCTAGGAGACCCTTATGTGAGCAGATTCAGGGGTAGGGTCGTACACTGAAGTGGAGCCATAGAGAACCGGGGAATTCATGATAGAGTCGATGCTACGCCTATGATATACGGGGTCACCTAGCATGGGACTCCCCCACCAGGCGTACCGAGTAGCCGTGGCAGGCAGTGGGCACACCGCAGTGGCAGAGGCAGCACCATGACTAGGGATCACCCAGGTGAGGACAAGGTGGACCTCCGGGAGGTGGCACAGGCAGAGCGACATGAACTAGAGGTGGGGGAAGATGTTTCTAGGTCCTTCCACTGCCACCACCGGGTGACCCACGTCAGGCTCCAGGAGCTGGCAGTAGGGGCCTTGGGCAGCTTCAGTCTATGGGTGTTCGTGACCCCCCAGCATAGGAGATGGTCCAAGGTACGCTTTGTGTTTATTCTATGATTGCTTCGGTACTATTAGACACATGTTCTAGCCACTTATTTATATCGCTAGTTTTTGTATGCGAATTGGAGCGTCCAATAGAGGTGATGAAACCTGCACTTAGCCTCGAGGTTCCTACAGAAAGTGCCTTGTTGGTGACCTTTATCTGTAGATAGTGCGAACTGTCGTTCGGGGGAGAGAGTTTCATGTGGGACCTACTCATCATCACAATGGAACCTTATGATGTCATCTTGGGCATGGATTGGATTTCCATGGTTCACGCCCAGATTTACTGTCAGCACAGACTAGTCAGATGTGTCTATTCTGATGGGATGAGGTTCACCGTCCTTGGTGAACGTGACCTCGTGGAAGAGCAGATGGGTACTCTGAGTAGTAGACCACGACCTTTTTCTCACCAGTTAGTGATCATGGCTCTCAGAGCAGTAGATGCTACAATCACCTAGGTCCCTACCATTGTAGAGGACCACATGGACGTCTTTCCCAAGGATATCTCGAGACTACCTCTAAGGTGAGAGATGGAGTCATGCATTGACTTGCAGTCGGGGACTGCCCCGATATCATGTGTAGCATATCATATGGCACCCACAGAGCTTCGGGAGCTACGACTTCAGTTGGAGGACCTTCGTGAGAAGGGATTCATTAGTCTAGTGTGCCCCCCTGGGCATCTCCGGTTTTGTTTATGAAAAAGGCAGATGGGAGTCTGCGGCTTTGTGTGGATTATCGTCGCCTGAATCAGGCTATGATAAAGAAAAATCACATTTTATCAAGGATCAACGACCTCTTCAACCAGTTGAGAGGTGTGAAGTGGTTATCCAAGATTGATCTTTAATCCGGCTACCACTAGTTGCGGGTTCATGAGGCTGACATCCCAAAGATGGATTTCTGTTGTCGTTATGGGCATTATGAGTTTCTAGTGAAGCTCTTTATAATGAAGAATGCCCCCACCATTTTCAGGGCTTTGATGAACCAGATCTTCCATTCGTACTTGGACCAGTTTGTGTTTGTAGTTATTGATGACATACTCATCTACTCTACAACGGAGGAGGAGCACGCGAATCATTTGAGGATGGTCCTAGACTTACTCCAGGAGAACCAGTTGTATGGTAAGCTCTCCAAGTTTCAGTTCGAGATTCACAAGGTTCACTTTCTGGGGCATGTCATTACGGAGCAGGGATTGGCCATAGATCTCGAAAAGGTAGAGGGAGTGCTTGCTTGGGAGCCACCCAAGAATGTGTCAGTGGTGCGGACCTTCCTTGGTTTAATAGGGTACTATAGTCGGTTTGTGGAAGACTTGTCTAGGATTGTTTCCCCTTTGACCGCATTGATGTGGAAGGGATGACCGTTCACCTGGAGTAATCAGTGCCAGAAGGCCTTCGAGGAGCTGACGTGGAGGCTTACTAGTGATCCAGTGTTGAGGCTATGAGAAGAGGGAATTGAGTTCGTGGTATACTGTGATGCTTCAGAAGCTGGGCTTGGGTGCATGCTGATGTAGCAGCAGGCAGTGATTGCATATAGGTCGAGGCAGTTGAGGCCCCATGAGCAGAATTATGCAACTCGCGATTTAGAGCTGGTAGCGGTGGTCTTCGACTTGAGGTTATGGAGACACTACCTTCTGGGTGAGCATTTTTTGGTCTACTCAGACCACCAGAGCCTCAAGTACATCTTCACTCAGAGGGATCTGAATCTGAGTTAGAGGCGTTGGATGGAGTTTCTACACGACTTTGATTTTGAGATAGTCTACACTCTAGTGATGGGAAATGTAGTAGCAGATGATCTTAGCAGAAAGTCCAAGGATCTTTTAGTGTGGAAAGCTTCAGAGAAGTTGGCTTCCCTACGGCTGACCTTGGTGGAGCAGGAGGGTAAAAAGTTTCTGCAGTCGATGGTGTTGACTCTACTCCTTGAGCGTGTGAGAGAGTCACAATTGGGGGATGTCGACAGCGAGGTTATGCGTGATTATATATCCATGGGCAACACACTATATGGGTATTCTGAAGGAGCAAATCATGAGATCTTATTCCAGGGGCGAGCTGTAGTACCAGTGGAGATGTGGGAGGAGGTGATGGGGGAATTCCAAACATCTTCCTTGGTTGTACATCCCGATGTAGGGAAAATTTACAGAGACCTTCAGTGGTAGTTTTAGTGGTCTGACATGAAGCGAAGTGTAGCTGAGTTCGTTTCTCGGTGTCTTACCTGTCATCAGTTGAAGGCAGAGCATCAGGTTCCGGCAGGGTTGTTGCATCCCCTTGATATCCCGGAGTAAAAGCAGGATGACATATATATGGACTTTGTCACTGGTCTTCCACCCACAATGAAGGGCCATGACTCCATTTGAGTGATAGTAGACTGACTCATGAAGTCGGTGCACTTCCTTTCCATCTGGGAGCAGAATTTGGTAGAGATTCTAGGGTATCTGTACGTTCGGGAGATCTTCTGCCTTCATGGAGTACCATTGATGATCGTCTCCGACCATGACACGCGGTTTACATCGTGATTGTGGTGAGGCCTAAAGGAGGCATTCGGGACTTGGCTATAGAAGAGTACCACTTTTCACCCCCAGACAGACGGATAGACCGAGTGCACTATCCAGGTGTTGGAGGATATGCCCAGGGCATGCGTGTTAGATTTTGGCCTAAGCTGGGAGGATCACATTCCCTTGGTGGAGTTCGCATATAATAACATTTACCAGTGTACTATCAGCATGAAACCTTTTGAGCCCTTATACGGGAGACCCTGTAGGTCACCGTTGTGATGTACGAAGGTTAGAGAGACCTCCCTCGTGGGCCCAAATTTGGTGCGGGCTATGACAGAGAAGGTGCAGGTCATTCGTGAGCGGATGAGGATGGATCAGAGCAGACAGAAGTCCTACGCAGACCGTCGTCGCAGGACTTTGGAGTTCGAGGAGGGGGACTTTGTATTTTTGAGAGTCTATCCGCTGTGTGGAACCTGAAGGTTTGGTCGGGGATGAAAGCTATCCCTGAGGTTCATTGGGCCCTTTGAGATCATGCGTAGGGTTGGTGAGGTTGTCTAGCATCTTGCTCTACCCCCACATCTAGAGAGGGTTCATGACATCTTCCATGTGTCGCAGTTGAGGAAATACGTGCACGACCCCATGGGTGTTATCGGCTAAGGAGAGGTGGAAATTGGGGATGAAGCCACCTTTGTGGATCACCCGATGGCGATTTAGCACCGGTAGGATCGGACACTGCATGGATGGACCATTCCTTTGGTTCGTGTGCTGTGGCAGTACGGGAGGGTGCAGGAGAGCACCTGATAATGGGAGAGCTTGATGCGGGCTCAGTATATCGGGTTGTTTTTGTAGTTTTGTTTTTCAGGGATGAAAAACTTGATGGAGGTAATGATGTAAGATCTCAGGTTTTGAGCCTATAAGACTTTGAAATTTTCTTGATGTTATTCCAGAGCAGGGCATTCAGACGACGTGTGATTCCAAGCCCCAGTGTGGCTGGAATTAAATTTTAAGTGCATTCACACCGAAAACGCCAAATAAACAGAATAACTCCTAAACGGTTTCTCAAATGGGAAAACTAAGGGCACCATTGAGTCCGGAGTGTGCCGTTTACCCTAGGAGGGGTGTAACTTTTGTGGGCGCGACCCTTCTGTGGAAAATGCCACCATGGGCATTTTCGTAATTTAGCAGGCTTGGGCGTGAACTTTAAAACTTCTGAATGGAGGCTTGGATTAAAATTTTGAGATCGTCGTTATGCTCAGAATGTTGATTTTACCCTAGAGGTGGCTTAACCCCGACCCCGCCGAAAGTTCGGGTACGAGGCCTATTGGTGGGTGTTTAAGTTTTTCTCTACTTAAGCACTTCTCCCCCCATTATTTCACCCTTGGGTTTTCTCCCTGATAGAAGCTCTCTCAAAATAGGGAGAAACCTCTTTCAATCTTCCCATCCTCTATGGAAAGGTAGTGGCGGCTCCGGTGGACCATTCGTGAAGCAACGAGCTACGCCCAGCGCTGTAGGTTTGCGTGTTTTTTTAAATTCTGTGTATACCTTTGAACTCAAATTCTAGAATCGATATACTGTTTAATTCTCAACAGAAAGACATATTAGAGTAAGGCTCTATTCTATCTTCCCAAATATCTTTTCGGATCAAATTTTTGAGTCTCGGGGTGTCCGGGATGACCCCGGGAAGTTTTCCAGCCAAATTTTGGGTTTTCTGGCGGTTCCAGGTGTTTCGGCGGCTCCGCGCGGCGGTCTGGCGGGCAATGAAAATGGTGTGGTGGCTCCCAGGTGGCGGCATGGCGATTCCCAGATGGTGGCGGCATTACTCCCAGTTGGTGGCATGGTGGGCGTCTATGGAGGACCGGCGTGGCGGGTAGAGGTCGCTGATGCAGGGCGCGACGGGGGTCGCTGCGCGCGACCCCGAGCGGGGGACGGAGACCCGCCTACGGCGGGTTTTTGCGTGGGACAACGACTGGACAGGAGGGCCGGTCGGCACAGATGGACCATGGGGTAGTGTCTGGGTCTCACGGAAGGGCCGCTGGCCAGTGCTACGAGCCAGGCCGGCCTAGGCCGGGTGGACCGTCTGGACCGGGCCGGGCCAGCCCTAAGAGGTGAGCCCCCTTGTCTTCAGACACCTGTAAATTTCACTACAGGAGTCGGTTTTCATGCCGTCTATGGTAGTGAGATCTTTGGATCCAGTCAGAGTTTTTGAGATGATCTTGAGAATCTTTTTTTATTCCTGATATGGGGGGGTCTCGGTGGCGCGACATGCCCGTTAAGTATGGTTTAGCACCTCGTCGAGATTCTTCTTTCAGATGGCGTGAACACATCCAGAGTCCGTTTTAGGTAATGTAAGCGATGTTGTAACCCTAGAGTCAAGGATATGTAGTCCAAGGTGGTTTCAGGTGTTGACTCAGGAGTTGAGGTGTGGGCCCCGCGGGCCGACTTTTAAGCTATGTGTAGCGTACTGTGACTTTTTCCTCAGATGTCTGTTCGAGGCGAATAAATAGTCATTTTGGCGTGTTTTTCAAAGAGAATCATGATGGAATAGTGCACCTGGAGTTTTTCGGGACCGAGGTGTGGGTCCCATGAGACACCGTATGGGCACAAAGCGGGGTTGAATAACGTTTTCGTTTGGAGTCAGTTTCCAATGAGTAAGTTGTCTATCTCGAGTTTTTTTCTACGAGGATTACAACGGTGTAATTTGTTTGGGCATGCAGAGCCTCTTTCGAGATCTCCTTAAATGTTGAAACATGAAAGGGTGTTGGTCAAAGGTTCCTTTTAGGCACTCAGAAAAAACACACAGTATCGATGTTAGTGACACCCAGAGATGGTTCGGGCAGTGAAGAGTTTTTGGACTAGTTCAAGGTTTACCCTTCAGCAGGGCTGGGCAGTGGGTTACCCACCAGTGTATCAGGGTTTACCCTCTAGCAGGGCTGGGCAGTGTGTTAACCATTGACCTTAGGGTTCACCCTCCAGCGGGGCTGGGCAGTGGGTTTCCCATTGACTTTAGGGTTTACCCTCCAGCGGGGCTGTGCTGTGGGTTACCCGACGACCTTTTAGGGTTTACCCTCCCGTGGGGCTGGGCAGTGGGTTACGCGTTGAATTTAGGATTTACCCTCCAGCGGGCTGGGCAGTGGGTTACCCATTGAATTTAGGGTTTACCCTCCAGTGGGTCTAGGCAGTGGGTTACTCGATGACCTTTTAGGGTTTACCCTCCAGCAGGGATGGGCAGGGGGTTACCCGATAACTTCTTTCAGACTCAGCCCTTTCTATGAGGCTAGTCAGTGACTTTTCTACATGATTACCATAGTGGGAATATTTGTGGTATGGTTTAGCAATGAGGCATATTTGACATTCGAGACTGTCGGACATTAGTGATGGATACCCTTAGAACTATTGGTGACTTATCCTAGGTTGGGCTTGGAGATGGTGGTTCTCTTACGCACTCATTTGGGTTTCTTGTTGAGCATATATATATATATATATATACACCCAACATTCATTCCCACTCCATGGGTTCAGTTACTCTACTTCTATGAGGGGTGAAGACATGGGGGTATGTCACGTTATTTCCGTGTCTAGCTCCTCTTGGTTGGACGAGCCTACTTACTTCCTCTTGTTGGGTTGAGTTGCACTCTATTTTACTGTACTCTTTCACTGTTCTCTATTTTGTCTACTGCTCACCATTTTAGTACCTCCTTTGTTGCTCCCTTGAGATTTTGGTGCATCCTACTGAGTATCTTTATACTCACCCCTGTTTGGGCTTTTCCCGCACTTGGTGTGCCCTTGAAGATGACAGACATGTCGATCGAGACTACAGAGGAGCGTAGAGGACACATGAGCTTGGGCTGCATTTAGTGGTCATAGTAGGAATTTCAGGTGTGAGACTCAACAGCTTTCTACTTTTGTTTACCTATTTCTAGGTTTTGGCACCTTTTGAGTTGGGAGCGTGTTTTTCCCTTTTTCTGCAAAGTTATCTTGTCAGTACTTTTCATCACTTTACTTGTTCTATTAGAAGTTGAGGCATGAATGTGGTTGGGTTATAGTTTTTTCCCTTAGGTTTTATTTTGACTCTGCACTTCTGCATCGAGTGGGCTATGTGTGTGTGTGTACAGGTACTTAGGAAAAGGCCTCCTCAAGATTATTACACCTTCGGCGCTTGTCTCAAGCCCCTGGCCTATAGAGGCGGGCTTGGGGTAGTTGTGGCTCGAGACCGGTAGGGTCGGGTCGTGACATATCATAAGCTAAATAAAATCATTCTAATCTTCCAAACACAAGAGTATAGACATGGTGCGTAGATTAACTACCCATCGAGTCTTTTCCACCTATAACTAGAGTGTAGGCCCATCCACCCTTGAGAAGATAAACATAGAATGAATATGGAATACACTATGTGTCTTTGCATCTTTTGGAAGGAGGGTAAGAAAGACCATCTTCTTTAAGAAGTGGGGAAAGTAAAGTAGATAAATAAACAAAAGGTTTCAATAAGCATCCTACATTCACATCCAACCCATTTCAGCATCTATGGTGTCCTCCCAAACACCCACATGCATAAACTGATGTATCTCACTGATCAAGGTGTCAGGTACTAACACCACAGCTACTGGGCCTCCCTTCCCATACATAACAAAACATCCCTCCAAACTCATCCATCACAGGATCAAAACACAAAACAAGTAGAAGGAAACAAATAACATTGAAATTGGTCTCTTAGCATTAAATAAGGTATTCTTCCTTCACACACAACGAACTCTAACAACTAAAAAGATTAAGGCACATGGCCTTTAAAATCATAAGGGTAACTCAAAACCCTTGAAGGAAATATATTTATTGCACAACCAGTTTGTTATTCCATATTGAATTAACCAATTAATTTAAATATGCATAACTGTATACATTTTATTATCATAAAATTACAACAAAAACAACCAGATTCACTAAATATGCCTCTTTATCTTTAGACAATTAATTTATAATTAATCCCAACTTTTGGTTTTTTACCAATTTCCATCACGAATGAAATTATAAACAATCAAATCATAGATATCACACTATCTATAAAATCCATAGGCAAGTTGTTATCATGGTGTAAAGTAATAACATGCAATCAATTTCAATTATTTATTCTAGTTGAAATATTTATTATGTAAATTTAATTGTGATCAAGTGGATAAAACATGATAACTCTATGACTACACATAAAATAATGGAGAATCCATGAATCCCCTACCCCAAAATCTTTCCGATGTTCTTTGCATGAGAATGAGCCAGCATAATTGATCATGATCACCACACCCACAATGAGTGCATCCACCCAAGGATGTCACAACCCAACTACATCAACCAACACCCAAGAAAGGTCCATTAGAAATATGAAGATCCAATTTTTTAAAATGGAAGGGATAATGGTAGGAAAAATATCGAGGAACCCAGAATAATAGAGGTATAAAATACCTTATATCAAATATGGATCGACACTTGCTGCTTACACCAAAACAGGGGCGTACATTAAGGGAAAAACTGGTCTAAGGATATAGAAAAATTGCATGTATCCTTGGGAAATAAAGGTTATGGGAACCTTGTATGAAGAATAAGAATAAAAAATGAATGAAGGTAAGGCCCCCCCGTCTTAGAAGGATCATATCTGAAAATCATGGAATGTGAAATAGTTGAATTTCCATTAAATATGGATCTCAATAGCCAAAATAGTTTGACCAAGTGAAGGATCCAAGACCCTTAGGAAAAATAATATAGGAGTTATGGGATTTGAATCAGCCTTAAATACCTTTAAATGAGTCTTTGAATGCATTTAACATCAAAGAAAATGTCTAAGGGGTGAAACTGTAGGGTGATGGAAACTCTTTTCACTGGTTGATCTATAAGCACTATAGAACCTACCGATAGATGAAGATGAATCACTAAAACTGACAGATGTAGATGACTCAACAAAAGATGAAGTCGACTCACTGACACTAACAGATGAAGATGAATCACTGACACTGATAGATGAAGATGACTCACCGACACTGATAGATGAAGATGACTCATCAACAGATGAAGATGACTCACTAAAACCAATAGATGAAGATGACTCACCAATAGATGAAGATGACTCATTGACACCAACATATGAAGATTAATCACAGAAAAATGAATATGACTCACTAATGAAACTTTTCACATCTATCTCATCGACATTAATGTTCACAAAACTAGAAATACTATTCACAAAACTGATTTGTTTAAAAGTTTTAGGGACAAGTCACCTTGACCTCCCAAAACACCTCAAACACCATATTTTCAGAAAGTAATGGACTAGGGAGGTCTGGTCCATTACATCAGATACCTCTAAAAACATTCTCATCCTAAGGAATCCAAAACCAACCTAGAGATAAAATAGAAAAGGGTCCAAGCAACCACACTTTGAGATAATTCTCAAGGATATCACCACCAAAGGAGTGCAACCACTTCCAAAATGGAACAATGTGAACCCATGTGAAAACTACAACCAGCTCTTAACTATTCTCTCAGGGGAGATACCTATCAAAAGAGAGAAAGACACAAGAAGTAACAAGAGAAATCCATATCATATACAAGAAAGTTCTACAACCAAAAAATGAAAATCGTTACAAGAAAATAAATAAAAATCAAATAGATCAAGATAACGAGCACATATCTATGAACCACATCCCCAAGTACTCTCCTCCATGCCACCATGTCACCACAATACATGAACCAATGGGATAGCATGCCCACGCAACACCTTCTCCTTGAGGTCCTGAATTTCTACAAGCCTATCCTCGAATGTTGCATCATCTTCAACATTGATCTCACCCCAATTGATGACATGAGTGTCATCATGAAGATAATGATGGGGCTGCGACACATGAAAAATTTCATGTATCTTGATCATCTATGGGGGAAGTGCTACCAAACATGCCATGACACTAACATGAGCCAACACCTTGAAAGGCCCAAAAAACCTTGGAAAAAGATTACTCTAATGACCAAACCTTCATTGCCCATGATTGGTATTCACCTTCAAAAACACGTGATCCCCAACGTCAAAATCCAAAGGTCTCCTCCTATGATCGACAAAGGATTTCTAATGATCTTATGATGCCTTCATACTCTTGTGAATCACCTAAACCATCTTGGTCGTGTTCTGTACTAGTTATGGACTAATAATTGTTGACTTTATGACCTCAGTCCAACACAAAGGAGAACGTAAAGGTTGGCCACACCAGGATTCAAATAACGCCATACCAATGGTGGAGTGGAAACTATTGTTATAGGCGAACTATACTAAGGGTAAGTGTTATATCCACAAACCTCCAAAATCCAGGACACAAGAGCACAACATGTATTCAAGAGTCTGGATTGTCCTCTTTGTCTAATTGTCTGTCTATGGATGAGAAGTAGTGCTAAGGAATAAATGAGAACCAAAAAAATACATGAAACTTCTTCACACCCTAGAGGTAAAATGATGATCTTGATAAAAAAATGACCATCCTAAGAACCCCATGGAATCTCACCACCTCCTCCAGATATTGCCTCGTAATAAAATCAACTCAGATCAACTCCTTGATTTCTATAAAGTGGTATGATTTCATCAAATAATCCACAACTACCCATATTGCATAATATCCTCCATAATCTCAAGTTAAACTAGTAAAAAAGTCTATAGAGATGTCCTCCCACTTTCATTGAGGAACATCTAATGTCTGGAGAAACCCATTGGGAACACGGTGCTTGGCCTTAACCTTCGGAAAGACCAAAAAATGAGACACGAATCCTCAACTACTTTCTTCAACCTAGACCACCAAAATTGACTCTTCAATGCTCAGTACATCTTTGTTACGCCAAGATGTACTGCTAAGGTAGAACTATGAAATTATATGAGAACAACCTCACGCATCGCCAAAGGAATGAAAAGGCTTCCCTGAAATAACACCCAGTGTTGTTCATCCTCATACTAACCATGAGGGGCCTCGACACAAACAAATAGGTGTCTCTATACCTCCACCTAAAGATCCCCCAACTGGGAATCTTTCACCTGCTTCACTGAAGATGACTACACCATCATCTGAAAAAGATAACCTTTACCCATAACTTCTCCCATATCGATATGTAATGATAAAAGTTCTTCTATAACTCTCTTGGAATCACCTGATTCATGCACTTCATCACTACGTGACTCACTGCTCAGCTAAACAACTATAAAATACCCTTACCCTGTGTATATGATATTTTGAAGTCGTAATATTGTACGAAATCCATCCACTAACACTATTTTAAGTTCAAGTTAGACTGGAAGAAAACATAGCTCATACTTTTATGATTAGTGAAGACCACAAAGTGCTATCTGATGACGTATTGTATCAAAAAATTCATGGAAAACACCACTACTACCAACTCTAGATCATGGATGGCATAGTTACACTCCTGGGTGCGTAACTTCCAAGGACCATAAGAAATGACTAATATCTACTACATTAGAACACATCCTAACCCTAGATGTGAAACATCACAGATATCCTCAAACTGAACTCCTTCTACCGGTAGACAAAGAATTGGATCACCAACCATCTTCTCCTTTAGATACTCAAAAGTTTCATGACACCAGTCAATCCATACGAACACCTGATAATTTTTGGTCAAGGATGTTATAGGAGTCATAACTTGAGAGAAATCATCTACGAATCACTTATAATAACATGAAAGACCATGGAAACTTTTCACCTCCGTCACTATCTTAGGGGCTGCCCAAGAAAAAACAGCTTCTATCTTTGATGGATCCACAACTACTTCCTATTGGGATACAACATTCCCCAAGAAATAGACTTATCGAGACCAAAACTCATGCTTCACCAACTTCCCAAATAGTTGCTGTAAAAAAACTCCCAAAATGGCATACAAATGCTCTATATGATCCTCCCCAGACATAGATTACACAAGGATGTCATCGATGAAGACTATCATGAACATATCCAGGAATTCATGAAACACAGTGTTCATCAACCCCTTGAACATTGCTGGAGCATTCCCCACATTGAACGGAATCACAATGAACTCGTAATGACCATGACGATAATGAAAATAAGTCCTTGGGATATCCCCATACTTCACACGCATATGATGATATCTTGAATGTAAGTTGATCTTATAGAACCAACTTTCACCCTTTAGTTGATCAAGTAAATCTTTAATCAGTGGAAGATAATTGTGATTCTTCACTGTCACTTTGTTCAAGGGATGATAATAGATACACAACTGTAAAATTCCATCAGCCTTCTTCATAAACAAAATTGGTGCACCACATGGTGACACACTCATTCGAACAAAACCATACTGTAATAGACCATCAAGTTATATATGTAGATCCCACAACTCATAAGGAACCATCATATATAGATACATTTATATAATAGATTCTCATGGTTGTAGGTCGATCCTGAACTCGATCTCTCATGGAGGGGGTAATGCTACAACATCTTCTGGAAAGACATCAAGGTACTCTTCCATGACCCTGGGAAACACAAACTACTGAACCTATGACAAACATAGTATCATATCATCCAGCAATGATGACATAGATGAAACATGTTTCTGGCCCATATGAGGGTCGCGCTCTCTAATAAACACCATTGGCTCTCCATCGACATCTAAGAATATTGCATGCCGCCTGAAGCAATCCAAGATAGCCTGCACTGAATATAACCAATCCATTCAGAAGGATGACATAATAGGTTTGTATCCATAAACATAGGAAATCTACCCAAGAGTGGTTCTACCCCATCACTAGCCCATCGTCTCTACATACTTCAAACAAGTGACCTCAAACTCTAATTAGCATAGTCAATGCCAAGGGTGCTGGAAGCCTCTATACTGAAAGTCCCAACACATGTAAAAGGGTAGGTGATATGAAGGAGTGCATCACTCTTGAATCAATCAAGGAATAAAGCCAAGTAGAAATCAAGCAAAGGGTACCTCAAAAAACATCTGTCTTTCCTGATGTTGGTAATTATAAAGTATAAAGGTTACCACGACCTCTCTGACCCTACTGATGACCACCAATATAGTCTCGCTCTTCTCTATGAGAATTAGAGAATCCCAAGGCTATCTTCTTTCTACCCCAAATACTCTCTACTGATCCAAAGTTGTTGCAACCTACTACTGATGCCTCGACTATAACTGCCTCAATGGAGGAATTGAATCAGAACACCTGACACAGGATGAATGCTCTGAAATTTCGAGAACTCTCCTTACTAATGACCTTGACCTCCATAATAAATTAAAGCACTTGATCCCTTGAAATAGGCCTGCGATTCATTTTCCGTAGATAAATGAGATACTGAGTGATGAGACCTACCCTCGACCAAATAAAAACTCTTTTTCCCTAAAAATTGGGAACCTAGACCACAACTCTCCATCATGAGGAATCCTGACCACTCCCCTTGGGTGATGATCTAGTCCTAGCTAATGTTTTTTGATGACCTCTTACCTTTCTAGCACCTCAAGATATGTCTTCAGCATAAATGGGGTGACATGGATCTGGATCTATAGACACAAAGCCTCCTTGAAATGACGTGCCTAGGCCTCCTCATCTAAAAATAGGTCCAAATCATATTGTAAAAGGTTCCAGAAATGGATTCCAAAATCTCACGCACTATTTCTTCCCTGTCAAAGGGTAAGTAGTGACTGGTGACTGGCATCCTTCATAGTCTAAGAAAGAAACTCGACTCTAAAATTGTCTCGAAACTCCTCTCCTGATACTTCTGACTCCTCATGATCCAAGAGGAACAAGAACCACCATTGCCTCGCTACCCTATATAGCATCGTCACAACCAATGACACCCAGTGCTCCTTCTGAGCACATATCGAATTGAAAGCTATCTCAACCCCCTCCAACTAGTCTTCTGTGACCACATATGAAATAGATCAATCATACTTTTGTATACGATGGTGATGAATCTCTTGCAGTGTCCTCCTCCATGTGTCATCATCACCAACCTCTACTCTATAGTGATCGGTTGGCACAACCTGCTGAACATCTTCTGCACAAACCTAATGAGGACGTTAACCAAGAACCAAACCTGTAAAATAAGAAATAGTTATAGATACTAAACCTAGAACATAGAATACATAACATAACATTAATTAATTGTTTTCTTTTATTCATTATAGGTTAACCTATCCCAAGGTCTACCCATTCAAAAACAGGTGTAAGGAATAATGATTCATGATCCTTTCCTAGGTCTCTACCCTACAAAATGTATCACATATTTTAGTAGCCACTATAAAATTAATGATCCATGAATCATAACAGAGGGGGACCTAAATATCTGTGTCTCAATGGGTATTCCATGTTTATAATGATTTCTAAACATACCTGACACTATTTCCCTACCAACCCATGAAAAATCACCAGTTCCAAACTCTAAAATCCATCCTATCCCTCAACCAGATCTCTAATACCACTCTGTCACAACCCCTTCCCCGAATGGTAACCCTCTTACGCTGAAAATAAGAGAAGAGAGATAGTGACACCTGAGTCCCACCTCCAGTAGGACTCGTGTTGGCGACTAGCACCGAGGGTATAGTAAACACACAAATGGGAGGCATTACCCACTAAGATAAAACATGAGAAAGAGAGAGGTAAGACATAAAATAACCAACTCCTAATCAAAATAAAATATAAAAAAATCTCAAGTACACATATATAATGTCATAAAAGAACAACTGCAACTGAAAGGAAACACTACATGTACGAAAAGAAAGTAAAATGATAACGACAATGAAGCCAGAACAGCTCCTGAAACCCCAAGCTAGTAGTAACCAGCTTGATCTCCAAACTACTCCAAGTGACCGGAAAAATAGTTTATATAACATAGGATTAGAATAACAATATACTCAATAGGATCCTCTCCAAATCCTATAATGAAAAACTAAATAAAACATGCTAAAGCATTGTGAACAACAAGTGAAACTAACTCGTCACCTAAACAAGTATACTTTGTTCCCAACCTCACCATGGATATTCTCACCAAGTATTTCATACAAGAGTATATAATATAATAAAGAATATTCAGGGTACCCCACTACTACTTCCCTACTAGTTTTCTGCTTTTCCCCTACATCACAAATCCTAAGCATCTCTCTCAAAAAAGGCTCGCTCGCAGACACATAGGCGAAACACCACAACATGCAACTTGTGCCACAAAACCACCATGTCCACATAACCAAGGTAACTAGGTAGTTTCTAAGATCCACCAAAGCTCACATAATGTGTATCATACATTAGGTATTATACCTCAAGCCATTAAATCACATACACCAAATAAGGATCCTCAAGCCATCACATCATATACATGTTACACCTATAGTAGTCCATAGAAAACTATATGTAAAATATATGTGTGTGAATAACCACAAGCCATTACATCTCCCTGCACACATATATGGGGAAAACTAACCACATTTCATACTAGAAAAATTAACTACAAAGAGAAGAGAGTGGGGCCAAAGGGGGTAGTCATCCATCCATCCTCCCATCATGATATTGGGGAAAAACACCCCACAGGGCTCAGAATCCCCACGGTGTAAGTAGACCTAACTGACAGGGTGGAGTAGCATATAGAAACAAAAAATGTACAGAATATACTATATCTCACAACCACACTATATGTATAACCTAGTTTTAGACTCAATTGTAGATAATATATCTCGAACTCCCAGCTGCCACTACTGAGACTATGTATCCTATAAACACACAACAATTTAAATAACTACATTAGATTACTTTATCAATTTTTATCAGTTTCAATTTATGTTAATTAATTATTTAACCATTAATTTACCATCAACATTTACCACATTATATTCCATTATCATCAAAACAAAGTTCCATGCCCTCAAGGAATAAAAAAACTAAGTCTATAATTCCTTTAAAGTTATAACCTCCGTATTGTATCCCAGAAAGCTCCAAACACATGGGTTAACATCATTTAATCAGTAATTTATTGATAGAATAACCACCTTTCCATAATTCCAAGTATTCTATAAAATCATTCTAAGGTTCCAAACACATGGGTATCAATATGCTGAGTAGATGAACTACCCATCAAGTCTTTTCCACCTATAGCTGGAAAGTAGCCCCATCCACCCTGAGAATCTAAACATAGAAATCATGTCGAATACCCTACTTGTCTTCACCTATTTTGGAAGGCGGGTAAGCAAGGCCATATAACTCAATAAGTGGGGAAATTATAGGAGATAAATAAACAACAAGATTCAACAAGCATCCAATATTCACATTCAACCCGTTTCATCATCTCTGGTGTCCTCCTCGACACACACATGCATAAACCAATGTATCTCGCAGCTCTGGGCATTAATTACTACCACCAAAACTACTGGGCGTCCCTTCCCCCAGGTACCATAACAACCCTCCAAACATAGCCATCTGAGGCTCACACCACAACATAAGAAACATGAAACAAACAACATAGCCAATGGGATCTTGGCCCTAAATAAGACATTTAAACTTCACACAAAATTAGAACTCACAACTCCAATGAATAAGGATCTTGGACTTTAAAAGAAGTAGGGTAACTCAGAACCCTTCAATGTATTATCTTTATCACGCAACTGATTTGTTATTCCATATTGAATTAACCTATTCATTTAAACATGCATAACTGAATCCACTTTATTATCATCAAATTTCAACAACAACAACCAGATCCATTAAATATGCATCTTTATCTTTAGACAATTAATTTATAATTAATCTCAGCTTTACATTATTTACAAATTTCCATCAAGAATGACATGAAAAACAATAAAATAATATATATCACACTATCATCAAATCAAGAGTCAGACCGTTATCATGGGGTAAAGTAATAACATACGATCAATTCCAATTATTTAGTCCAGTTAAAATATTTATTATGTCAATTTCATTGTGATCACATGTCTAAAACATGATAAATCAATGACTACATGTAAAAGAATGGAGAATCCATGATCCCCTACATCAAATTTTTTCTAATGTTCTTTTCACAAGAATGGTGCATCATAATAGATCATGATCACCTCTCCCGCAATGATTGCATCAACCCGAGGATGCCGTAACACAACTACATCAACCAAAACCAAATAAAGGTTCATTAGAAACATGGAGATCACATGTCGTAACATGTAATGGACAATGGTAGGTAATAGATTGAGGAACTCAGAATAACTGAAGCAAAACATACCTTATATCAAAGACAGATCGATACTTGCTGCTCACACCAAAACAGGGGCACACATGAAGGGAAAACTCGATCCAAGGCTACAACACAATTTCATGTATCCTTGGGAAAGAAAGGTTTTGGGCACATCATACCAAGAGGAAGAAGAATAAATAAATCAAGGGAAGGGCCCTGGTATAGAAGGATCAGATCCGAGACTCATGTAATGTGAAACAGTTGAATTTCTATTAAAGATAGATCTTAATAACCCACACATTTTTACCAAGTAAAGGCACCCAAACCCTTAAGAAAAGTAAGATAGGAGTTATGGTATTTGAATCAGCATTAAACCCCTTTAAATGAGGCTTTAAATTCATTTGACGACAAAGAAAATTTCAAAGGAGAGAAACTGAAGGAAGTTAGAAAGACTTTTAACCAGTTGAGCTAGAAACACTGTAGCACCTACCAATATGTGAAGATGACTCGCCGACACTGACAGATGAAGATGAATCCCGAAAAGATGAATATGACTCACTGAAACTAACAGACAAAGATGAATCACCAACAATAACAGATGAATATGACTCACTGACAGATGAAGATGACTCACCGACATATAAAGATGACTCACTGACAGATGAAGATGACTCACCAACACTGATAGATTAAGATGACTTACCGACACCGATATATGAAGATGACTCATCAATAGATGAAGATGACTCACTAAAACCAATAGATCAAGATGACTCACCTATAGATCAATATGTCTCATCGACACTAATAGATTAATATGAATCATCGACAAATGAATATGAATCACTAATGGAACTGTTCACATCCGTCTCACCAACATTACTATTCAAAAAACTAGAAACACTAATCATAGAATTGGAAATTTTACAAAGTGTTAGGAACAAGTCACCTTGACCTCCTAGAACACCTCAAACACCTTATTTTTATAAAGTAATGAATTAGAGTGGTCTGGGAAATTACATCAGATACCTATCAAAACATTCTCATCCTTGAGAATCCAAAACCAACCCAGAGATGAAATAAAAAAGGGTACAAACAACCACCCTTAAACATACTTCTCAAGGATCTCACCTCCAAAGGAGCTCAACCACTTCGTCAAAAGAACAATGAAAAACCACATGAAAACTATAACTAGCTTCTAACTATTCTCTCAGAGGAGATACCTATCTAAAGAGATCAAGCCACAAGAAGAGAAATACATCTTATAAATAGGAAATATCTACAAGAAAAAATAAAAATAATTATAAGAAAAGCGCTAAACATCAAACAACTCGGGGGAATAAGAACGTATCTATGGATCATGTTTCCAAGTACTCCCCTCTATGCCACCATGTCACCACAAGACAAGAACCAATGGAATATAATTCCTAGGAAACACCTTACCCTTGAGGTCAAACATCTATACAGGAAGCTTCTTTAATGGTCACATCATCTTCAACATCGATCTCTCCCCAATCGATGACGTGAGAGTCATCATGAAGACAATGACAGAGCTACGAGACATGAAAAACATCATGTTTTCTGATCATGTATGGAGGAATTACTACCAGATATGCCATGAATCCAACAGGATCCAACACCTCAAAAGGCCCAACAAACCTAAAAGAAATCTTAGTCCCACGACCAAACTTTACAACAGAGATTCACCTTAAGAAACACATGATCCCTAACATAAAACTATACATGTATCCTCCTATGATCGACATAGGATTTTTGATGATCCCACACTACCTTCATCTCCTCACGAATCACTCGAACCATCTTTGTCATATTCTGTACCAATTCCATCTCAAGAATTGTTGACTCTCCAACCCCAGTCCAACACAAAAGATAATGGAAAGGTTATCCATGCAAGGCTTCAAAAGGTGCCATACTGATGGTGGAGTGAAAACTATCATTGTAGAATAACTCTACTAAGGGTAAGTGCCTAATCCAAAAACCTCCAAAATACAGGACATAAGATCGCAACATGTATTCAAGATTCAAGATGGTCCGCTCATTCTGACTATCAATTTGTGGATGAAAAGAAGTGATAAGGAATAGATGAGAACCAACAGAATGCATGAGACTTCTCCATGCCCTAAATGTAAAATGAGGATCTTAATCAGAAATGATCATCATAGGGACCTCGTAGAGTCTCACCACCACCGCCAGATATTTCCATGACAAAACCTCAAATGGGATCTACTCCTTGATTGCTATAAAGTAGAAAGATTTCGTAAAATGATCCAACAATAACCATATAAAATCATACCCTCCATGAACTTGAGATAAAATAGTAGAAACGTCCATATATATGTCCCCCCACTATCACCGAGGAACATCTAACGGATAGAGAAAACCACCGGGAACACGGTGCTCAACCTTCACCTTCGAGAAGACCAAACATCGAGACACAATCCATAACTACATGATTCAACCAAGGTCACCAAAATTGACTCCTCAAATATCGGTACATATTTGTTATTCCAAAATTTATCGCTAAGGTAGAACTATTGAATTCTATGAGAACTATCGCACACATCACCAAAGGAATGAAAATCCTTCCCTGAGGAAACACCCAGTGTTGTCCATCCTAGGACCAACCATCCAGGGCCCTGACACAAACAACTCGTTCTCTCTAAACATCCACCTCAATATCCTCCAACTATGAATCTTAAACCTGCTTCACCAAATATTACTTCACCATCATCTGAAAAAGAAAATCTTTCCCCCCAAATTCTCCCATATCAATATTTAATGCTAAAAGTTCTTCCATAACTCTCCAAGAATCACCTGATTCATGCACTACATCACTACACAACTTCTTAATCAGTGATACAGATACCAAATTCCCCTTACCGGGTGTATATGATATTACAAAGTCATAATCCTATAAGATCTCTATCCACAGAGACTATTGTATATCCAAATCACACTGGGAGAAACCCTACCTCATGATTTTTTGATTGGTGAAGACCTCAAAGAGCTCTCTGATGAGGTAATGTCTCCAAAACATCATGAAAAACACAATTTCTTCCAAATCTAGATTCTGGGTGGTATAGTTGTGCTGATGGGGGCATAACTTCCATGAACCTTAAGAAATAACTAATATCTATTGCATAAAAAAACATCCAAACCCTAGACGTGAAGTATCATAGAAAACATCAAACTAAACTCCTTTTTCTGGCAGAAAATGAATTGGATCACCGACCAACTTCTCCTTTAGAAACTCAAAAGTTGTCTGACACCGATCAGTCCATATGAACGCTTCATCCTTTCTGGTCAATGCTGTTAGAGGAGTTGCGAACTAAGAGAAAGCGTCTACAAACCTCTGGTAATAGCATGTAGGACCAAGGGAAACTCACGCCTCTGCCACTTTCTTGGGGGATACCCAAGACACAACGTTGATAAGGATGTCATAGATGAAGACCACCAAAAACTTATCCAAGAACACATAAAACACATTGTTCATCAAACCCATGAACACACCTGAAGCATTCACCACCCTGAACAAAATCACAACATACTGATAATTTCCATTACAACAATGAAAATAAGTCTTTTAGATATCATCATCCTTCAAATGCATATGAAGATATCCTAACCAAAATTAGATCTATGAGAACCAAATTTCAACCTTCATTTGATCAAATAAATCATCAATCTATAAAATATGACAGCAATTCTTCACTGTCACTTTGTTCAAGCGAAGATAATCAACACACAACTGTAAACTTCCATCAGCCTTCTTCACGAAAAAAATGGTGCGCCCCACAATGACACACATGGCCAAAAACCCACATTATAACAGAATACTGAGTTGTATATGCATCTCCCGCAACTCAGAAGGCACCATACTATA
Source organism: Viscum album (assembly GCA_963277665.1). Taxonomy (NCBI): domain Eukaryota; kingdom Viridiplantae; phylum Streptophyta; class Magnoliopsida; order Santalales; family Viscaceae; genus Viscum; species Viscum album. Next base: position 67,242,374 of record OY728149.1, on the reverse strand, counting down.
TAGATACATTGATATAATAGACGCTCATGGTTTTAGCTCGATCCTGAACTCGATCTCACATGGAGGGGGTAATGTTACAACATCTTCTAGAAAGACATCCAGGTACTCTTCCATGAACCAGGGAAATTCCAACTACTAAACCTCTAACAAACTCAATATCATCTCATCCATCAAGGATGACATGTTTAGAACATGTTTCTGACCCATATGTGGGTCTCTCTTGCCAAAAAACACAGTTATCTCTCCATTAAGATCAAAGGACACCACATACCTCCTAAAGTAATCCATAATAGCCTACAATGAATACAAACAATCCCTTCCAAATGATGAAATCATATGTTTTTATCCATAAACATAAGAAATATCCCCTAGAGAAGTGTTTCCCTAGCACTAGCTCACAGTCTCTACATACTTCAAACAAGTCAGATCGACCTCCAACTAGAATAGTTAACACAAGAGAACTGGAAGCCTCTCTACCACAAGTTCCAATTCTTGGGAAAGGGTAGATGATATTAAGGATTGAATCAATCCTGAATCAATCAAGGCATACACCCAAGTAGAAAACGTGCAAAGGGTACCTCAAAAAACATTTGACTCGCTCGATGCTGGTAATGCTCAAGCATGAATATAACCACGTCCTACTACACGACCTCTCTGACCCTATTTATGACCACCACTGAAGCATGATATATTGTCACCTATCGACCTTTCAATGTTCTAGTGCTCTGCTAATGTTTATAGCAACACTATTGTCGAATCCTCGGTGATGATACTTTTTAATAGTTGATTGTTTTTAGTTGATTGTTTTCTGATGAGGGGGGGGGGGGGGTTTGTTTTATGAGTTTAATTGAAATTATTGATTGATTTTACAATTTAATAAATCTTGAGGTGAGTTCATCATTAGAGAGTTAAGCATGAGATATCCTTGAGCTTTTCTTTATATTGAATTAAATTAACACCCACTTCACAAGATGGCATTGATTGGAATTCCCAAGTGTTAAGTATATAATCCAAGCCTTAACTTAACATAGGGTTCTAATATCAATCAGTACATGTTTATGGTAGTTTATTTATGGTTCCAATAATCCATGGAAACCAGATGTTAAACAAATCATGTCATTAATCCACGACATTTTATGTTTAACACACACAATGTTAATTTAAATAATATTCATCGAAAAAAAGATATCAATAACTTAACACACCCAATTATAAATAACCCAAATGAATGATTTATCAGAAATTGGTTTGGTTAATAATGTTTATGGGTATGGGTTGACATTAAATTACAAATAACGGGACAAGAAAAGAGCGGTGCACCTAACACACACTTAAACGATGATGAAAATTAAAAACATAATTTCGATAGAATGAGGAAGAAATAAGGTAAGGGTTTTTAACTTGATTTAAACTATTTTAAAATAATTAATATTCAAAAAGATAGGGTGGATGATCAAAATATATAATGATAATGAAACATGCCCTAAAAAAATTACTACACAAACAATTATGAGATTATAAACAACGAAGAACACAAAATTAAATGAAAAAAAGAGAGGAGGAGGAGTCTATAAAGTAAAAACTTGAGTAAATAAGGTCCTCCCAAGCCTTTGTAAAGTCTTTGGTCATTTTAATATATTCTCCTCTATTCTAAAATGACAACTACTTCCAAGGAGAAGAGCGAGATGTATTTATACCCCAAGGAGGTGGACTGTTTGCATTCCAAATATTTCTCTCCAATTGGCTCGACACTTTGGCTAAACATACAGCTGAATCTCGATATATAATCTTATTAAAAGTTGTACATATGGGTCTCCTCTGTCTACTCTGAAAATTTAGTGGACAATGGACTTAAGGATCCAAATTTATAACATTTTGATTAAACAGATTTAATCGGTCCATTTCATCCATATTTTTTCATGGCCAAAATGAAAATGAGTTTTTAAATAGGAAGATGCCATCAAATACAAACACTTTCTTCAAAAAATCTTTAATCTTATATCTTATATTTAAAAATGAAAAATCTCAGCTCGAATGAATATTTATATCAGGATAAAAGTCAATAAATGTGTGCTGGTTTTAATTCTCAGACAGAATGGTGGGTTGGACTTCATAGAATTATTTGGGCCCCTTTTTAGAGAAGTTGGGCCTTGATATTTTTATGCAATATTAATGGTATTGTCCCCAAACTTCTGGTGGAGAATAAATGATTTTTAATTTTTTTTAATTCTAGTAATTCAATCATCATGGTTGGTCTAGTTTCTTCACAAATTCTTTTGGCCTTCTTGTGTGGTCTATATGACCCTTGAAATGGCAGAATTGGCCAATGATTCTTTATAATGATATGTTGGAAATTGAATGGGGAATAATAAAAACAATAACCAAGAAATTTAGATATGTTTTTTGAGAGTAATAATTAAAATAGTAAATTGACTCAATTGGACTACTTCAAATAATGCTAAAACTATATATTTTGTATCAACGCCAGAGTATCTCACACCAATTATGTACTTTTAAGTGAAATTTACTAACGGGAGTATAAAAGAAGTTATGAATAAATGTATAATATCAACCACCATGGTTTCTCTCTACTCTATAAGGATGAGAGCATCCCGAGGATGTCCTCTGCCTACCCCGTCTGCTCTTTATTGATCCAATGATAGTGCAACCTATTGCTGATACCTTAGATGGAACTACCACAATAGAGGAACTGAAGTAGAACACCTAAAGCACACATACTTCTCTGAAAGGTCATGAAATCTTATTTCTGATGACATTTAACTCCATAATAAATTCAAGTGCCTAATCCCTTGGCATAGGTCCAAGATCCATTTCCCTCAAAGAAAAAAGATACTGAGGGATGGGGCCAACCCTCGACCAAATGAAAAATCCTATTCCTTGAAAATTGGAAACCCCAGAACATAGATCTATTTCATGAGGAATCTAGAAGAATCCCCTCTCACGATGATATTATAACAACCCGCCTTTTGTCACATAAACTTTCATTACATTATACAAAACTGAGGATCTTTAAGGATTAATGTCTTAGAAACCAGGAACTTAATACATTAAACAAAAAAAATTATTCCTAAACTCTTGAAAGGATTATCCTTATGTTCATCCTAGGTTCATTACTGCATCTCATAACCTCGGGACATACATCAAAATAAAGGGTGAGCAGAAGGCCCAGTAAGGGAAACAAGGGGAAACATTTAACATGTGAACTTGAGATACATCAACAATGTCATGAAAAAGAACTTTAAGGCATGAGAAAGAAATCATGAGGCTTATCATAATAAACATAATGTTTTTCATAACTTGAAGATGTGGATATAAAATTTAACAAAGAAAATCATCTCTGTTTCACCAAGGTCCATCCCAAAGGTGTCAATAAAAATTACCAAGGTTATTCACCAAGGTATCAGTCTAAATAGTCATCTCTAGAGATTAAGTCTTTACCCAATGCATTTGAGCTCTATCAGGGCACACACTTAAATTTGTATTTATCATCATGTTATACACATATATCATCATCAATCATTTCATAAAAAACCCATATAGCATAAAAGAAATGGGTTTCATTTCATAATCATAATGTTTTAAAAACTGCTTTAAAGACATGATTTTATGTCACTTTAAACCCACGGAAAAGGAAAGCGGGTCTAATGTTTGTAAATCCCAAAATTTAAAATAGGAAATTTTGTTATATATGTGAATAACCCTTTAGAAGAAAGAGCTTTGAGTATTCACTAAATAAAATAAATGAATTTGAGAATAAGAGAGAGACATTTTGAGAAGGAAATTCTGCAGCATAACGGCTATGTTTCGGGGTTTTAGAAAACATTGAAAAGAGAGGGGACATGGGTTAAACAATCATAAATGACCCATAAAATAGTATAGGGATAGAATATTAAGGATATATGAACATGGTATTGAAATTTTAATGATATACCATATGAAATGAAGAACATGAAACGAAGACAAAAATAAGATTTCTCTTATGAATATTCGGCAGCCTAACGACGTCACTTAAACTTCAAAAAATGAATTGACGAGATCAAATAGGGTCTCTAATAATATGAACATAAAAGATAAGTTTTATAGATAAAGATATCATAACCCAACATAATAAAAAGTAACTTGAAATACTTGACATGAAAATAGAACTTGAGAAGGGTGAAAGAATCCCTTAAAAATTCGGCAGCCTAATGGCGTCACTTAAACTTCAAAAAACTGAATTGAAGAGATTAAATAGGGTCTCTCATCATATGAACATAAAATATCAGTATGAGGTATTTAGATATCCTAACCCAACAAAATAAAAAGTAACTAGAAATACTTTACATGAAAGTAGAACTTTGAAAAATGAGAAAGGTGAATGAATCCCTTAAAAATTCGGCAGCCTAACAGCGCCACTTAAAACTTCAAAATACTGAATTGAAGCGATCAAATAGGGTCTCTCATCATAAGAACATAAAATATCAGTATGATAGATTTATATATCATACCCCAACAAAATAAAAACTAACTTGAAATACTTGACATGAAAGTAGAACTTTGAAAAATGAGAAATGTGAACGAATCCCTTAAAAATTCGGCAGCCTAACGGCGCTACTGAAAACTTCAAAATATTGAATTGAAGAGATCAAATAGGGTCTCTCATAATATGAAAATAAAATATCAGTATGATATATATAGAGATCATACCCCAAAATAAAAAGGAACTTTAAAGACTTTTCAAGAAAATAGAACTTGAAAATGAGAAGGCTGAAAGAATCCTTTACAAATATTCGGTAGCCTAACGACGCCACTTAAACATTCATAAAACAACATGATGATAGTAAGAGAGTATATCTCATCATATGAACATAAAAAGGGCACTAGGATGAATATAAAATAACATCCCCAACATAAGAACATGGAGCTTAGAAGAAATGACATAAACGAGAGTACTTGAAAAGAAAGAGAGAGGTAGGATCCCTTACCTTAAAATGTAACTCTTAAAACTCAAAGGTTGGGACATTGAGGGCTTGGGGGAACCTTGGGAGGACTCCTTGAGAGGTAATGAGACCAGAGCATAGTTGGGAGAGAGTTGGGAGTCGAATGGATGAGAGGATGGCTTGGTATTTACAGGGAAAGTGAGGGGACAAGGCATTAATGGCCAAGGGACACCTCATTAGTGGTTTTGGAAAAACCATGGGCTTGCCCATAGTATTTTCCCATGGTATTGGCCACTTGGGATACCTCAAACCTTATCTTACTATTCATAAGCCTACCATATTGATTACATACTTAATACATCATTTAATGATGTCATTAAACACCCGTAACTTAAAAACTGTATTTTCACTATTCATCGAATATTGAACTTTCTCAGAAAAATCCCAAAATTTCACCTTAACCAAATATCAATGCTCTGATTTCAGAAATGAACTCCATTTTATAAAAATAATTTTATAAATAATTTTAATTTAATTTGTAAATAAATACACTATTCACCGAAAATTCATTTTTTCCAAAAAAATCCCCAAAAATTACTTTGACATAATATCGATGCTCTAAGTTCAAAAATGAAATCCATTTTATAAAAATAATTTTCTAAATATTTTTAATTAAATTTTTAATTAAAAAAGACTATTCACTTGAAAAAACTAATACTTTACTAATAATTTATGAAACTGTTATTTAACGATTTTATTGAATCACATTACTTAATAAAGGTGTCTAGATTATATTAATGCTTTATTTAAGTGAGATTATTAATCCATTTGGTCACATTACTAATCCTAAGCATAAAATCACTATTCATAATTTACTATTCATCAAAACATTAAGTTGTTCTTATTGGACTCTAAATTTCGTACTGAACATAACTGTAGAAGACCATTTTTTGAAAATCATTACACATTTTTAATTATTTAAGGTTTACATAAACATTTTTTTAAAATATCCTTTCTCTAAAATTCACCAAAAATATGCATAATATATTTATCTAAACACTGGAAAACTCATAAACTACATCATAAGAAGAAATAATTTTTTTTATTTAAAACAAAGGATTACACAAGGCAGTAACGGTCTCCTTACATATCCCTTTATCATACCAGCATAAGACCTAAGTGTAAGGTGTGTTAAGGTGAGAGAATCCAAGGGAGGCTCGGCTAACATCACACGAGTAGTAATTTCTATCAGTCTGAACTTCTTGCGAAGGCGATTCCATTCTAGATTCACACAATGAAGTTCGGCTTGGGTTTGGTCCAGAGCAAAGCCCAGTGGTGCTACCTCTTTCCCAAGTTCTGTTAGATGGGCTTCGATGGGTCCAAGACTACTGGGTGAGGCCAACTAATCTTCTTTCTATATTAATTATCCAAGATCACTTGTATTTAGAGACAAAAGTCGCAACATTCAGTTTTCAACAGTCATACTGACTAACGGTCTTATAGTAGTCAAAACCCAACAATCTCATTTTAATTATACTCATGTTAACAAATGAAATAGTTTTATTGATTATGAAAAATAAAATTACACACAAAATTAGGAAACAAGATTTATTCAAAATTCGGGTCGTTACAATCTTCCCCCCTTAAGAAATTACGTCCTCACAATTTTTAAAATTGGTTTTTGAAATATCATTGAAAGTCCCGCATTGGAAAACAAGTCAGTAACACTATTACTTTAAAAGAATGAAAAGGAAGTACAAAGGCCACCCGAGTTAACCCATACTAGGATTCCATGTTGGAAAACATGGATATGGAAGAAAAAAACAAAGGGTCAAGTTCTGAGGAAGAGTGATAGAAAACATGATTAGGAGAAAGTTACCAATAATAAAATCCCAAACTTATGATGTGTATAAACGTTATTTGATTACCCAATAGGAGACGTTAACTGACAAAATTTTTGTTTTACGTTCCTTTTCATAGTTTTGAGGAATTCATTTACTACATAAAATAAAAACATAAGGAAATATACCTACCTTCGAGTAGAGTTTCATCCTTTAATATGTTTCCACCAAAACTAATCTTTTCTCCAAACTATGAGCATTCAACACTACTTGGTATCATCAAAGCACAAGAATCATCTTATAAAGAATCACATAATCCACCAAAGATTAAATATCTATTTCTTCTATCTTTAAACATTATCCCAGAAACAGAAAGGGTAAGATAAAACAACTCTTCTAAAATAATGAACCCCAGAGGAAGGGAATCTACTTTAAATCTTCAAAGTTCCATGGTACTACCCAAAGTTCATCATAGACCATTCCGTAAATAACTGTCCTAAGAAAATCCTCAAAATAAACCAAACTAAGATTGAAACCCAAATACAAGATGGATTTTATAACATACTCTTCCAAGGTAAGCTTTATCATTCATCTCCAAACAACATAAACCACTCCAAATATCTTATAAAAAAAGTAAATAACCTAAACATATTTACCCCAAGATAGGTTAATCATTTCCATAAGTAACCTAAATTACTATAAGTCAGCCTTAAATTCATCTATTCTTCAAAATATAAGTCAACCTTTAATCCTCAAAGAAAATACCGTAGTAACCTATTTACCTCAATCAAATAGGGTTCCCAAAATAGTGAACGTCTACCAAAAAAATGATCATCTTTTAATCCCTTAGTCATCTTTGTCATATTAATACGGCAATCGTCACATTTCCTATCACATTGGTTGTTGGGACATGTTTTTCCATTTCCCGCCATTAACTAAGAAAATAAAGTACAATTACAGGCTTAAATACTTAGCCAATAATCATGAAAAGGAACTTAAAGCATAGAAGGATAACTTTTAGTAGAAAAGTATACCCTAACTTGTGATCCCATTGGTTCCAATCTAGGTTATCCATGATCATATATTCTTATGTGAATCTTTATTTTATTTTCTCTTTGTTCCTTTAATAATGGTTCATACTAAGCTTATGAATTTACCAAAGCATATCCCCCGGGAGTGTTGTAACCAAGAGTATAGAAAGGCCCATTGTCGTGTACCAGTTCCCATTCAAGTCTATCTCAAAGCGGTGTTTTCGGGTTTTACCCCTATGTACATCTGTGCTAGATCCACCTCTACCTGCTCGTATCAAGACAAGGATGTATTTGCTTGGCAACCCCTTACTCAATACTCACCAAAATACCCGAAAGATTTCCTATATTTATACTTTTCTATAGGGTTCTTCCTAATTTTTTCATATCATAATTTCCACAAATAACTAAACCATTCTTTGATACAAACTATAACATCCCACATTTTTGTCACATAAACATTCATTACATTATACAAAACTGAGGATCTTTTAGGTTTAGTGTCTTGGAAACCAGGAACTTAATACATGAAACAAAAAAAATCATTCTTCTTAAACACTTGAAAGGATTATCATTATATCCATACTAGGTTCATTACTGCATCTCATAACCTAGGGACATACATCAAAAGAAAGGGTTAGTAGAAGGCCCAGTAATGGAAACAAGGGGAAACATTTAACATGTGAACTTGAGATACATCAACAATGTCATGAAAAAGAACTTTAAGGCATGAGAAAGAAATCATGAGGCATATCATAATAAAAATAACATTTTTTATAACTTGAAGATGTGGCTACAAAATTTAACATAGAAAATCATTTCCGTTTCACCAAGGTCCATCCCCAAGGTGTCAATAAAAATTACCAAGGTTATTCACCAATGTATCAGTCTAAATGGTCATCTCTAGAGATTAAGTCTTTACCCAATGCATTGGAGTGCTATCAGGGCGCACACTTAAATTTTTCTTTATCATCATGTGATCCACATATATCATCATCAATCATATCATAAACAACACATATAGCATAAAAGAAATGGGCTTCATTTCATAATCATAACATTTTAAAAACTGCTTTAAAGACATGATCTTTATGTTACTTTAAACCCACAGAAAGGGAAAGCGGGTCTCATGTATGTAAATTCAAGAATTTTAAAATATAACATTTTGTTATATATCTGAATACCCCTTTAGAAGAAAGAGCTTTGATTATTCACAAAATAAAATAAATTAATTTGAGAATAAGGGAGAGACATTTTGAGACGGAAATTCTGCAGCATAACGGCTATGTTTCGGGGTTTTAGAAAACATTGAAAAGAGAGGGGACATGGGTCAAACAATCATAAATGACCCATAAAACAGGAGAGGGACAGAATATGAAAAAAATATGAACATGGTAATGAAATTTGAAAGATATACCATATGAAATGAAGAACATGAAAGGAAGAAAAAAAATAAGATTTCTCTTATGAAAATTCGGCAGCCTAACGGCGTAACTTAAACTTCAAAAAATGAATTGACGAGATCAAATAGGGTCTCTAATCACATGAAAATAAAAGATCAGTATGATAGATATAGAGATAATACCCCAACATAATAAAAAGTAACTTGAAATACTTGACATGAAAATAGAACTTGAGAAGTGTGAAAGAATCCCTTAAAAATTCAGCAGCCTAATAGCGTCACTTAAACTTCAAAAAACTGAATTGAAGAGATCAAATAGGGTCTCTCATCATATGAACATAAAAGATAATTATGATAGATTTGGAGATCATTCCCCAAAAAAATAATAAGGAATTTTAAATACTTAACATGAAAGTAGAACTTTGAAAAATGAGAAGGGTGAACGAATCCCTTAAAAAGTCGGCAACCTAACGACGCCACTTAAAACTTAAAAATTCTGAATTGAAGATATCAAATAGGGTCTCTCATCATATGAACATAAAAGATCAGTATGATAGATTTAGAGATCATATCCCAACAAAATAAAAACTAAATTTAAATACTTGACATCAAAGTAGAACTTTGAAAAATGATAAAGGTGAACGAATCCCTTAAAAATTCGGTAGCCTAACAGCGCCACTTAAAACATCAAAATATTGAATTGAAGAGATCAAATAAGTTCTCTAATCATATGAACATAAAAGATCAGTATGATAGATATAGAGATCATACCACAAAATAAAGATAAACTTGAAAGACATCTCAAGAAAATAGAACTTGAAAATGAGAAGGGTGAAAGAATCCTTTACAAAAATTTGGCAGCCTAACGGCTCCACTTAAACATTCATAAAACAAAATGATGAGAGGAAGAGAGTATCTCTCACCATATGAACTTAAAAATGGAAGTAGGATGAATATAAAATAACATTCCCAACATAAGAACATGGAGCTTAGAAGGAATGACATAAACGAGGGTACTTGAAAAGAAAGAGAGAGGTAGGATCCCTTACCTTAAAACGTAACTCTTAAAACTCAAAGGTTGGGACCTTGAGGGCTTGGGGGCACCTTGGGAGGACTCCTTGGGAGGTAATGAGACCCAAGCTTTGTTGGGGGAGAGTTGGGAGTCGAATGGATGAGAGGATGTCTTGGTATTTATAGGGAAAGTGAGGGGACAAGGCATTAATGGCCAAGGGACACCTCATTAGTGGTTTTGGAAAAACCTTGGGCTTGCCCATGGTATTTGGCCGTGGAATTGGCCACTTGGGACACCTCATAATTTATATTACTATTCATAAGTCGACCATATTGATTACATACTTAATACATCATTTAATGCTATCATTAAACACCCGTAACTTAAAAACTGTATTTTCACTATTCATCAAAAATTTAACTTTCTCAGAAAAATACGAAAATTTCACCTTAACCAAATATCGATGCTCTAATTTCAAAAATTAACTCTATTTTATAAAAATATTTTTATAAATATTTTTAATTTAATTTTTAAATAAATACACTATTCACCGAAAATTCATTTTTTTCAGAAAAATCCCGAAAAATTACCTTAACATAATATCGATGCTCTGAGTTCAAAAATGAAATCCATTTTATAAAAATAATTTTCAAAATATTTTTAATTTAATTTTTAATTAAAAAACGCTATTCACCTGAAAAATCTAATACTTGACTAATAATTTATGAAACCGTTATTTAACTATTTTATTGAATCACATTATTTAATCAAGGTGCCTAGATTATATTAATGCTTTATTTAAGTGAGATTACTAATCCATTTGGTCACATTACTAATCCTAAGAATAAAATCACTATTCATAATTTACTATTCATCAAAAATTAAGTTGATCTTATTAGACTCTAAATTTCGTACTGAACATAATTCTAGAAGACCATTTTTTGAAAATCATTACACATTTTTAATTATTTAAGGTTTACATAAACAATTTTTTTAAAATATCCTTTTTCTAAAATTCAACAAAAATATGCATACAATATTTATCCGGACATTTGAAAACTCATAAACTTCATCATAAGAAGAAATCAAAATTTTTATTTAAAACAAAGGATTACACAAGGCAGTTACGGTCTCATTACATAGCCCCTTATCATACCAGCATAAGACCTAAGTGTAAGGTGTGCTAAGGTGAGATAATCTGAGGGAGGCTCAGCCAACATCGCACGAGTAGTAATTTCTATCAGTTTGAACTTATTGTGAAGGCGATTCCGTTCTAGCTTCACACGATGAAGTTCGGCTTGGGTTTGGTCCAGAGCAAAGCCTAGTGGTGCTGCCTCCTTCCCAAGTTCTGTTAGATGGGCTTGGATCGGTCCAAGACTACTGGGTGAGGCCATCGAATCTTTTTTCTATATTAATTAACCAATATCACTTGTATTTAGAGACAAAAGTTATAACATTCAGTTTTCAACGGTCATACTGACTAACGATTATATAATAGTCAAAACCCAATAGTCTCATTTTAATTATACTCATCTTATCAAATGAAACAGTTTTTTTGAGTATGAAAAATAAAAGAACACACAAAATTAGGAAACAAGATTTATTCAAAATTTCGGGTCGTTACAGATATGGTCCTGGATAATGTTCTCTTGATGACATATTCCCTCGTTGGCACCTCAAGATATGTCTTCAGCATTAACGGGGTGATCTGGTGCTGGATCTCTGGACATAAAGCCTACTTGAAATGCCTCGCCCTAGCCTCTTAATCTAGAAATAGGTCTAAATCATATCATAAAAGGTTATGGAAATGGATTCCAAAATATTTCACACTATTGTTCCCCTATTGAAGGGTAAAAACTCCTTGAATCCGGCCACCTTCATGGTCGAAGAAAGAAACTTGCATCTGACCTTGTCTCGGAACTCCTCCCATAAGACATCTTAATCCACATGATCCATAAGGAACAAGTACCACCATTTCATCACTGCCCTATGCAGCATCATCACAACCAAAGAAACCTAGTTCACTTTTTCATCATGGATCGAACTAACATTTATCTCAACCTTCTCCAACTAGTCTTCCACGACCGTATCTGAAACAGAGCCCTCATACTTCTATAAACTCTGGTGCTGAAACCCTCAATGTTTCATCCTCCAAGTTTCATCATCATAAACCTCTAATCTGTGGCGATTAGCTGGCACAACCTACTGAACATCTTCTGCACGAACCTAATGAGGATGTTAACCATGAGCCATACCTCTAAAATAAAAAACAGTTAGAGCTCGTAAACTTGGAATACAATAGACATAAAATTAATTAATTAATTGTTTTCTTTTATTCAATATAGGTTAACCTATCCCAAGGTCTACCCATTCAAACACAGTTGTAAGGAAGAATTTTTCATGATCCTTTTCTAGGTCTCTATCCGGAAACAAGTATCACCTTATTTAGTAGCCACTGTAAACTTAAACGTTTGTGCATCAGATCGCAGGGGGACCTAAATAATCATTTCTCAGCCGGTCTCCCATGTTTATAGTTCTTTCTAAACATAGCTGACAATGTTTCCCTACCAACCCATGAAACCTCACATGTGGCCAACTTCAAATAAAATCCTATCCCTCAAGCAGACCTCTGATACCACTCTGTCACAACCCCTTCCCCCAAAGGTTACCCCTCCTGGGTCGGCAATGAGAGGAGAGAGATAGCGACACCTGAGTCCTGCCTCCAGTAGGCCCTAGGTTGACAACTAGCATTGAGGGTATAGTAATCATACAAATGGGAGGAATTGCCCTCAAATAGAATACATGTGAAAGAGATAGATAAGACATACCCCAACCAACTCTTTCTCATACTATAATATAAAAGAAATACCAAGCACATATATGTAATGTCATTCAATAACTTCTAGAACTGAAAGGGAAAACTGCAAGTAACAAAATAAAGTAAAACGATAGTGACCATGAAGTGGAAATAACTCCTGCAACCCCAAGATAGTAGTAACTAGCCTGATCTCCAACCCACTCCAAGTGACCTGAAAAATAGTTTATATAACATAGGGTGAGTATAACCATATACTCAGTAGGATCCTTTCCAGAGACTCTCATATAAAAGTAAATATAGCATGCTAAAGCACAACGAACAACAAGTGAAACTAACTCATCATATAAATTGGTATACTATGTTCCCTGCCTCACCATGGATACTATCAGCCTTTATTTCATACACAAGTATATAATATAATAAATAATATCTAGGGTAACCCACTACGACTTCACCACTGGTTTTCTACTTTGCCCTAATGTCGTACATCCTAAGCATATCTCTCTTAAAACGCTCGCCCGCAGACACCTGGTCGATGAACCACAACATGAACCTCATGCAACACAACCACCGCGTCCATGTAACCAAGGTAATCAAGTAGTTTTTGGGATCCACCGTTGCTCGCATAATGTGTATCATACATTTGGTATTATAACTCATGCCACTACAGCCCATACACCAAGTAAGGATTCTCAAGCCATCACATCCTATACACATTACACCTATATTAGTCCATAGGAAACTATATTAAAAATATATGCATGTGAATAACCGTAATCCATTACAAACCTCTACACACATATATGGGGAAAACTAACCATCATTCCTAAGAGCACAAGTAACTTCTAAAATATGAGAGAGAGGCCAAATATGGTAGTCATACATCCATCCTACCATTAGGATGTTGGGGAAAACACCCCCAGGGCTCAGAATCCCCAGGGTGTCAGTCACCCTAACCGACATGGTGGAGTAGTGTATAGAAACACCCAAAGTATAGAATATACTATAGATCACAGCCACATTATGGGAATAAACTCTTCTTTGACTCAACTTTAGCTAACGTCTCTCGGACTCCAAATTCCCACTGCTAAGACTAGGTATCTTATAAGCACACAACCATTTAAAGAGCTACATTATATTACCTTATCACTTTTTATCATTTCGCTTTTTTTAATTAATTTTTAACCATTAATTATCCATTAATATTTACCACATTACATTCCATTAGCATCAAAACAATGGTCCATGCCCTCCAAGCATTACCCAACTAAGTTTATAGTTCCTTTGAAGTTACAAACTCAACATTTCATCCCAAAAAGCTCCAATCCCATAGGTCAAAATCATTTATTCAGTTATTTATTAACAACATTTTCACTTTTCCATAATTCTAGGTATTATAGAAGACCAATATAAGCTTCCAAACACAAGGGGATCAATACGATGAGTAGATGAACTATCCGTCGAGTATTTTCCACCTATAGCTAGAGAATATGTCCATACACCCTCAAGAAGCTAAACACTGAAAGAACACGACATACCCCCCACATATTCACCTCTTTTTGTAGGAGGGTAAGAAATACCATCTACCTCAAGGATCATATAATGCAAAGCAGATAAAAAACCACAAGATTCGACAAGCATCCAATGTTCATCCAACTCATTTCATAGTCTTCGGTGTCCTCCCCGACACCCACATGCATAAACTGATGTATGTCGCAGCTCTAGGTGTCAACTGCTACCACCAAAACCACTGTGCCTTCCGGCCCCCACTTACCACAAGTTCCCTCCAGACTCATCTATCCCAAGCTCACACCACAACATACGAAATAGGAACAAACAACATATCAATTGGGATCTTGGCCCTAAACAAGGCATTCAATCTTCACACACAATGATCAATCATAGATCCAAAGAATATGGCTCTTGGACTTTAAAATCAGAAGGGTAACTTAGAACCCTTCAAGGCATTATCATTATCACATAACTAGTTCATTATTTCATATTGAATTAACTGATTCATTTAAACATTCATAACTTCATCCATTTTATTATCATAAAATTACAACAAAAAAATCATATTCACTAAACATGCCTCTTTATCTTTAGCCAATTATTTTATAATTAATCCTAGATTTATGTTCTTTACCATTTTCCAACAATAATGAAATTTTAAATAATCAAATAATAGATATCACATTATCTATAAAATCAAGAGGAAAACCGTTATGATAGTTTAAAGCAATAACATATGATCGATTCCAATTATTTAATCCAGTAAAAATATTAATTATGATCAAGTGGATAAAAAATGATAACTCTACGAATACACATAAAATAATGGACAATCCACAAATCTCCTACAACAAAATATTTTTTACGTTCTTTGCACAAGAACATGCCAACATACTGGATTATGATCACCTATCCCGCAACGACTGCATCCACCCGAGGATGCCGTGACATAACCACATCAACCAACACACAAGAAAAATCTATTAGAAACAAGGAGATCACATTATGTAACATGGAATTGATAATAGGAGGAAACATATCATGTAGCCCATAATAATGGAGGTATGACATACCTTATATCGAAGATGAATCGACACTTTCTTCTTGCACTAAAATAGGTGCGGACAAGAAGGAAAACATTGATCCAAGTATAAAACACAATCACACGTCTCATAGGGAAAGAAAGGTTATGGGCACCTCATACCAAGAGGAATGAGAATAAATGAATGAAGGGAAGGTCCCCATCTTAGAGTGATCAGATATGAGACTCATGGAACCTAAAATGGTTGAATTTCCATTAAAGATGGATCTCAGTAACCCATGAGATTTGAAGAAGTAAAGGAACCTAGACCATTAGTAAAAATAAGATAGGATTTATGGGGTTTGAATCCACCTTATATCCCTTAAAATGATACATTCAATGCATTTAACATCAATGAAAATGTCAAATGGTAGAAACTACAGGAAGCTAGGAACACTATTCACAGATTGATCTAGAAACATTTTAGCACCTACCGATAGATGATGATGACTCAACCACACCAAAAAATTAAGATGACTCACCAATAGATGAAGTTGAATCATCAAAACTGATAAATAAAGATGACTCACAAACAGATGAAGATGACTCACTAACACCAACAGATGAAGATGACACTCTGACACCGAAAGATGAAGATGACACACCAACAGATAAAGATGAATCACTGAAACCAACAAATGAATATAACTCACCAACAAATGAAGATGACACCCTGACATTGAAATATGAAGATGAATCACTGAAAGATGAAAATAAATCACTAACACTGATAGATGAAGATGACTCACAGATAGATGAATATGAATCACCAACACTGATAGATGAAGATGACTCACCAACAACGATAGATGAAGATGACTCACTGCTGGCACTATTCACATCTGTCTCACTGACAACACTGTTCACAAAACTAGAAACACTATTCAAAGAACTGGAAAATTTAAAAAGTGTTAGGAATAAGTCAACATGACCTCCTCGAACACCTCAAACACTAGATTTTCAAAAAGTAATGGACCACAGAGGTCTAGACAATTACATGTTTGATCAGTTATGCATGGCCTAATACTTCTTCAAAGTGTAAATTTATTAAAAATATCCTTAGTTAGAGGTAAGGAGTGAGTATATTTCAAAGATCATTTTCATACATTGTAATGGCTCTATGATTTCATAGAAATTATATTTGAACTCATGAATTCCTCAGTGATCTTCACAGAATTAATGAATAGAGTATTCATAGACTACCTTGAAAAATTTATAGTAGTCTTTATAGATGATATAATTTTATACTCTAATATGAAGGAGGAACACGAAAATAATTTAATAACTATGTTAAATAAATTACATAATGATTAGTTATATGCAATGTATAGTAAATGTGAGTTTTGGATGGATAAAGTAGCCTTATTGGGGAATATTACCATAAGGGGATATTTGTAGATCATTAAAAGACAATAGTGATTAAGGAATGAGCTAGACCAACATATATTATAGATATCCGTAGTTTAATTGGATTATTTGGGTATTATTTGTGATTAAATTATCTTATCAAACTAGCTAACGAAACTAACTTGGAAGGGACTAAAGTATGTTTAGATAAATGAATGTGAAGAAATATTTGTAGTTCCGAAGAAGAGGAAAACCACTACACCTATACCCCACTACCCCCTAGTAGATAATGATTTATTTTTTACACTAATGGTTCAAATAATGGTTTGGGATATGTAATCATGTAGGATGATAATGTGATAGCCAATTCCTTGAGATATTTGAAGGCACATGAATAAAATTATACAACAATACATGACCTAGATCTAGATTTAGTAATACTCATGTTGAAGATTTGGAGGAATTATCTCTATAGAGATAAGTGTGATATATATATATATGAGCCACAAGAGATTATAATATATATTCATACCAAAGGAGATCAATATGTTCCAACAAAGATGGTTAAAGTTGATCAAGTATTATGACTTCTCAATTCACTACCATCCTAGGAAGGTGAATAAAGTAGCAAATGCTCTGAGAAGAAAATATCATTCATCCTTTTCTATGGTTAGGACTGAGAAGGATCCAATATTATTATACATGTAAAGGATGAACATGTGAATCATTAAAAAATGACAATTATCCAACCTTTATCAAATAATTTATCAACCTTCCCTTTTGAAGAAAACTAAGAAATATAAATTAAATGAATTTGAGATACAGAAGAAGGTGGATACTATAAGAATGATAAAATCATCAGAGTTCAAAATTGATGATAAATTAGTTGTAATATTTCAAAAATGAAAATTTATTCAAACAGAGTCAGAGATAATTAAGAAGATACTGAATAATTCTCAAAGATTGACATTCTACATCCACCTAAAGAGCTTAAGGATGTATAAAGATCTACAAGAACACTTTTTCTGGTACAATATAAAGAAAGAGATTATAGAATATACATCAATTTTACCGATGTATCAATAGGTAAATACTTATAGGAAAACATATAAAGAGATGATCCAACCATTTCCCATACCCACATGGGAATGAGAGAACATCACTATGGATTTCACTATTAGTCTTACAAAGACATCTAAAGAAAATAATGATATATGGGTTTTGGTAGACCATCTTAAAAAGAATTCTCACTTTATTTCCATTAGAGAAGACTTCTCACTTTACCACCTTGTAATGATATGCATTAGAGAAGTGGTAAAGCTTCATTGAACACCACTATTGATTATATCTAATCGAGATTCAAGGCTTACCAATGGAATAGTCTTCAACACACATTAAAATAAGTCTATTTTTTATGAACTATCACCCCAAGACTTATGGATAATCTAAATGATCTATCCAAACACTTAAGGATATACTGAGAGATTAAAATTTTTAATTCATAAGAGGCTTGCACTAACAAATTTATTTGGTTGAATTCTTTTACAATAATAGTTACCACATGATAATCCAAATGAACTCATATGATGCCTTATATGGGAAGAGATTTTAAACTCCTACATTATAGGATGAAGCTGTTAAACATCATTTTCTAGAACCTAAGATGGTTGATGAAATGGTAGAAAATGTCAAGATCATTCAAAAACACATCAGAGAAGCTCAAAGTTGACATAAGAGTTAAAGATAATAAAAGTTGATGAGACTTGGAGTTTAAGGTTTATGAAGAAATTTTCATCCACATATCTCCATGGAAGAGATTCATTAGGTTTGAGAGGAGGGGGAAGATAAGTTTTAGATACATTGGCCCCTTTAATATTATTGATCACATTGTAGTAGTAACATATCAACTTTAAATTCCACCAAACCTCTCTAAATTACAAGACACATTACATGTATCCCCCTTGAAGAAGTACATATAATATCACTCACATATATTGAATCTATATGCACTATAGTGTGAGAATGATCTAATTTATAATAATCAGATGGTGAAGATCTTGGACTGTATATATAATATTATATGTAGGAAGAAAACTCACCTTGACAAAGTAATTTAGAGAAACTATATGTATAAATAGGTTACATGGGAACCTAAATAGGAACAAAAATATAAGTGCCCACATTTTTTTCACAATAGTGTATAGATTGAAATTTTGAGGGAGATATTTCTTAAGCATGGAAGAATATAACAACACAAAAAATTATATATAGAAATTTCCCTTATGAATATATATGTAGCACCCCGTTACCTTTTTATCAGGTATGTTTTGAACTTTTATTTGGTTTTCCTTTTTTAGTTGATTAATGTTGAGAAGTAATTGGGAGGATACTTGTAATGGTGAAATCAAGTATTTTCTAGAATTATCAGCATAAAACATGTTGTTTCAACTATCTTATGGGGATTTACACACTGTGTAATAGTGTTACACAATGTGTAATCATCTCCTTGAAGATTCCATGAAATGGGTACACAACCTGAAATATTACACAAAGTTTACAGATCAAATGTCATGTAAATATTAAAAATTTGGTTTTTTAATAAAATTTGATGGGGTTTTCAACATATACAGGACTCTATAATTACATGATGTGTAATTGGGTTACACATTGTGTAAAATCCGGAGTTTAATTTTTAAGCAAGTGGATAAACTGAAATTATTATTTATTTCCTCCAGGTTTCCTTGATCTCAACCTAGAGATTCCCCTTGGTGATTTTGGAGCCCTCAAACACTTCTATATTGTTTTGTTCAGTGATTGATCATTATTGATGTTGTGATGCTTCTCTCTGGGTAAGCAATCTTCCTCTCTTCTATCTCTTTTTCTTCTCCTCTTGTAGTTTGACAGATAATATTGGTATTGATGGATCTAAAGTCTATGTTGTTGAATATAAATTCTAGGTTTCGTTCTTATAACTTATGCGCCTTCATACTTCATTGGAAAGTCTCGTTGCGGGTGTTGTGATTCCATGAGAAAGGCAGGTGGTTCTATTTGATAAATGACAATTGATTAATCCTTGAATTGATTATTGTTTAAAATTTATTTCAATTGAATTATGAAAACCCAATTTATTGTGAATTGGAATTAAAATTGATATGTATGGATTTTGAACCCCCCCCCCCCAATTCTGATGGAATTGAAATTTAGGGTGTAATTTGAAATTGATTGAATTTTTAAAATTTATTTGAGAATTTATTTTTGGAAAATGGCTCAAATTTATTTGATAAAAACCATTGATGGGTTTTTAATTGGAAATGCATGAAGTGATAAAAAACCTATGTTTTTGGTTTTGAATGTAAATTGGACTTTTGAAAAGGGAAAGTGGGTGATTGTGATGTATTTTTAAATGAAATTATTTTTCATACTCTTTACATTGATTTATTGAGCACATAAGAGATTGGGTAGTTAGTGGGTTATTTTGGACACTCAAGTTATGGTGGGAATGACATTGAAACATATTGATGATTTAAAAAACTAACAAAACCCTGGTTCAAAATATTTTATCCCTAATGGGGTGTTGATGGTTCTTATTCAGTGTGAGCCTGAGGGAAATGGGTAAAATTACTTGCAATGATCATAGATATGAGATGTTCTAGGATCCCATAACATGGAACTATTCTACCATAGGGAAGATTAGCATGGTGCTTGCTGTGATTAATTTGATGTATATTCCATTGATTATGAAACTATTTTACTCATGCCTAATGATTTACATAAACTATTTTACAGAAAGTGTTTATTTAGGAAATTTTTGAAATTAAAAGAATGGATTGTTATAAAATGTACAATTGTACTTCCATATCTATTTTTATTAAAATTGAAATCATGATTTGGTTTATTATTATTATGAAATTTTATTAGGAACACAGGATGAGACCATACTGGGTGTTTTAGCTCACACCCTAACTTTTTGTAAGAATCTGGTTCTTCTTTTCAGGTAAGGATATTTCTTTTTGGGTAAACTATTGTTTACTTTATTTTTTATCTTAAACACAAAGTTGGTCTATGGGTCAGTTGAGTTGTTATTGGGAAATAAGGGGAGAAAATGGAAAAAAAATAGATGCAGACTAGGTACATATCGTATACTTGGGGTACACGTCATGTACTTGATGTGCAAGTTGTGTACATGACTCGCATGTTTTTTATAAAATGGGAAGTAGCCTCTTTTTCTGTAAAAACAGAAAGAACCTCACCTGCAAGATTTTTTTAAGCAGCAGCGCCAGAGGGACATTTTGGATCCCATTTCTCTGTCTGAACTCCGATTTGAACACTGTTGGATGCATTAGAATCCCCTTGGCAGGTTCTTGATTTTTCTTGATCCGTTCATTGTGATTTATCCTCTTGACAGAGTTACCAAAGCTTGATCATTTATTCTCATTTTGTAGATCTAGTCCCTTCTAGGTCGAATTAGATGTTGATACTAGATGAGGAGAGCCATACAACTATGAGGTAGGTGGAATTGTGCCTTTAGTGAATTTGCATGTAGTTTATATGTGTTGGAGTTCCCCATGCCCAGTTTTAGGGTGTCTCTTATATGATAATTGATCCATGTTATTTCCAAAAATGGATTAAGTAGTTGGTTTAATGGCATAAATCATGTTTGAAGTTACTTGATTTGATTAAGGGACACCCCATGGGTGTTTTTCCCTTGAATGACAAATGTTTAGCCATTTTACTAGGTTTCCTAAGAGGATACCCTTGTATTCTTTGTAATGGGTTGTTAAAAATGGAATTAGTAAAATGAATGTGATGCCCACATGAGATAATGTTTGGTTATGCCTTGTGATTGTTTAATTCACATGTTTCATTCGTTACATAAATTACCCATGTGATCATATGTTTTTCTAATACTTGTATTTATTAATATTACTGATAGAATTATGATATGATTGATTCACATAGGAATTGATCAATGTTTTCCATGTAATAGTTTAATTTACATGTGCACTTGTTATGTGATATGCCTGCAGGTGAGATTGTACTATGCTTGTGGGTGAGATTGTGATATGCATGCAGGCGAGATTGTGACATGCCTACATGCGATATTATGGCATGCCTATGGGTGAGAGTGCGATATAACTACAGGTGAGATTGTACTATGCACACAGGTGAGGTTTTTTTATGGCTGCGAGCGAGATTGTGCTATGCGGTGGGAAGGATTTTTTAGGCCTGCGGGTGAGGTTTGCTTTTGTTTCTATGTCGTGAGCGAGTCATGATGTAGTGGACGTGCTCAAGTTTTGAAATGGTTATTGAAATGGAATGATTTATGATGCGTCTTCTAAGACATAGAACAATCTTGGATTCAGTCTTCACTTTACTTGTTTAGATAGCCTTCTGAGGTATATGTTTTGCTAACTTTATATGGGGGATTTTCAGCCTTAAGTTATATATCAAGTATCATATAATTCAATGGGATTGAATTGATTAATGAACATAATGAATGAAAATGGAAATCGGTGTTATAGGATTGTTTACTTTTGAGTACTTTCTAGTTTACTACTTTCCCTATTGTACACTACCTGTTGCATATATTCAATGATAGATTGGAATAGATCTTGGGTAGTTGTCTACTGGGATTTATTTCTAACACTCTATTTGGGTCATGCTTTTGGGCCCAACAATATTATATTGTTGCAGGTGTCGATATGTGCATGAACCCTTATACAGGTACTTGATTTGCTGTTTAGGGGTAGGAGAACATGGGACCAAGCCGAGGCTTGAGATTATTTTGAGTTTTCTTTTGTATTTTTTTACCTTGGTATTGTATTTTTTATCTGGCTGCAGTGTATTTTATTTTGGATACATTCTTAGAACATGTGATCTGAAGTATCAACTTTTTTATGTTATGAATTCTGGTTATCTTTATTATCAGTCTTCTATTGTTTGTTTCCAGTTGTATGGTATTTACTACTTTCACTAGTATATATTATTGTTCCACTATGTTATACTCTACCAATAAGGGAATAGTTTCCCACTATCACACCCTAGGCCCTCACTTCTAGTACGAAACCTCTAGTATTTGTGGAAATACGCTTGAGGCCATGTGACCAACCAGGTACGAAGCACCATTTCAGGGGTATCTTGATTTGGGATGTTACAAAGGGGTATCACAGGATTTTGTTTTTCTCTGATTTTCTTATTATTTGGCGACAATGGAAAGAGGTAGAAATGTAAAGGGATTTAGTAATAAACTATGACTGAGAGTACCTACCCCGTATATAGGGAAAAACTGAATTACCTCATACTGAATGGTGATTTTTTTCTTTTGATCTATTACAGTTGCTTTGATTTCACCATTAGGTGATGCACTTTTATTTTATTTTTATTATTGATATCTTTACAGGTTCAATTTTGTTGCAACCCGATGATACGAGGGTATTCCATATCATGCATCATTTAAGAACTTGTTAGAATCACATGCCATCCATTGTTTTTAGGAAATTTAGGGGACTTTCTGATTGCATGCTGTTGTGATAAATGTCATGCAAGAAATGTATGTTGGTGTGAGAATTATTGTGATAGATATGCCTAATGATGCGATAGGTTTATTGGTACATGTTATGGTTCAAATTGTATAGACACCAAACTTTGGTCTCTGAGGTGTATTAGCCCTCTTGGATCGGCATTTGGTGGATCATGTTTTAGACTTGTATTGGATCATGTTATGATATTCTATGGATGGACACCAAGCTTTGGTACCTGAGGTGTATGGTCCATCTTGGACCAGAAATTGACGAACCATGATTCATCATTTTGCATAGAGTTGTGCTATGATATGTTATGTATGGATGCCAAAATTTGATTCTCAAGGAGTATTGTCCCACATAGATAGGAATTTGGCATACATATTGGTTTATCTTTCTTAAAAAGGGGTTTTAGAGATGCTTCTGAGAGTTACTGGATATTCTGTTTTGAAACCCGTCTAACACGGCTTCCTCCTTTGTTAACCTTTGAGGGTCTTTCGTGACTTCTCGCCCCGATGTCGGAAATGAACTTGAGAGTAGACCATTATGAGTATTTTTTCACATAAAACATGATGGGGAAACCAGTGGAACATTCTGAGGACTCCTAGTGGGTGTTTTGAGGCTTATATCTTAATAGATAGGTTTTTCCTCCATTTATCATTTTCAGTTTTTACATGAGGGTGAAAACTGGCATGAATGATTGGCTGAGTGTTCGAACCAACCTAGTTGAGACTTTGAATATGGGATGATCTATGAGCTATATCTTGAGACATGTTTCTTTTAAGGATGTTCTCTTTTTGAGATGTGCTTTCAGGCATGAGGCTGTGAGACCAGATACTTCTGAGGATCCCTTGTAGGATCCCTCTCCTCAGTACCATTTGTGAGGATCCCTATTGGAGGATTTCTCCATTGTTGATCATTTAAGGATCCCTTTTAGAGGATTCCACTTTTGTACAAAATTCAATAATCTCATGTAGGATTCCTCCATTTCCTTTTTAGTTAAGGATCCCCATTATAGGATTCCATCTCTTTTGTTTACCTAGAGGATCCCAAGTAGGATGCCTCTCAGTGTTGACTTGACTAGAGTTGACTTTTGTAGTGGGATTCTAGAAGTATCTCTCATTTTTTAACACCTAGACCTGACCCATGAGGTAGGAAGAGGGGTGATTGTTAGAGGAAGTAGTTGGCTTATCGTGTTTCGATATCTTTGCTTTTGAGCTATGACATTTCGGACGCTGGTGCTATTACGGCATCGTTGTCCCAGGTAGGACATTTGGTTTAAAAGAGGACACCCTTTTTTGGGTGGGGGATCATTGTATCTTGACCCTTGATATGGGAATGAACATTGATGAATGCTTTGTTCAATAGGTTAGATATGTCTCAGGCATGGTCCATTACTTAGGAGGTCATGTGAACTCCTCATTCCTTAAGCAATGGGTGTCATAGTACATCATCATCCATGGGAATGATTGTGTAAATGATGTAATTTTGATCCATTTCTTGCATTATCCATCTAGTAATAAGATTCATAGGGTGGACAAGCTATGAATAGTATGGAGAATGCGCTCTTTGCTTTTATAAACTCAGGGTAGTATATATTGACACACACAGTACTTGTCGAGTGTTAAATATTAAAACAAGATGTTGAGTTAGGTTAAATAGCTGAGCTTTGAGCTGTTTTGTATGTTCTTACGTTATCTCTTGAGTAATTTGACCAGAGAATTATGGAACAAAGTTCATCCCATAGCTCAGGATGACATTCTAGGACACAGGTGTTTTGACACGCCATTGGTTTAATTTTATCTTTCTTTCTAACTAATGTGACATGGTGATCATGGTTAGTATAATGACAATCAAATGATAAGTTGGGTCTGAACTATAACTTGAGAGAGGTTTCTCCTTTCTTTCGATGTTTAATACACTCCTAGTTGGGTATTGTCGTGACAGTACTGTCTATATCTTTCCTTACAGGTAGAAGGATCACAATAAAGGATCATTTGGAAATGGTTGTTTATTTTTGAATGCCTTTGAGACTTGTGAGTCTTGTTTGATATTGATGTTGTATAGGTAGAACAACATTTTCATGGTTATTTAAATGATGATGCATTGTTATGTGAACCCGAGTATCTTTTTAGGAGGTCGAATAGTAGTGGTTCAACTATTCTTTATGGTAATATTTGAGATCCTCTTTGTGTGCTCTTCCTTAAGAGATGAGCATGTCTGCTATATTGACATCATCCTGGATGCACTAAGAGAGTTTCGATTATATGCCATGCTACAGTTAAATGTTATTAGGATAGTTTTTGATTTTGTTCTATGTTGTCTGTTAGATGTGTGGTTTAAATGAGGATTTGTTAATCCTAAATGATACTCGGGTTCCTGTGTAGGAATTCCTTGGATAGACTCATGGATTCTTGCTGTTTTATTTGATGTGACTGCCAGGTGGATGCCGTTTTGGGTTCAGTCGGTGTTCATATGTGGAATATTTTTCTTTTTACTAACATCTTGCTAGTAACATAAAGTATGAAAATCCTTGGTGAGTTCCTTGGATTCTGAGTAGATGAATATGATGTTATCTCAGAATTATAGTTGGGCTTGGATTTGAAGCATGAAAAGGAGTAATGATTCCAGTGGTATGGATCTATATTATGGTTTTCTCATGCTATGGCATAACCTTTTAAATGACCAGGCATTGGTTTGATAAACGAATGTCACTGAGAGACATGTATGGGATTTGGTGAATGGGATAATTGTGGGTGTTTGGTGCCTTAGGAAAAAGGTGTTGTGTTTCTATTGCAACACGTCAGCCTCCTAATCCATAAATTTCTAATAAAATTCATCCATGATGGTTTAAATCATTATCCTTCTTGTTTCTTATGTTGGTTCTAGTGAACCAGCTTGAACACTCTGTTAGTTTAAGGTGGTTGTGGTGAAAAAGTCTGTAATTTACTTCAAGGGAAGATTACATGACTGATTTTGATGAGGTTGATCAAGGTTAGACCATTCCTTATAACGAGGCTATAGTTATGACCTCAGGTTTGTTTGGGGTTTCTTAGTTAAAAGAAATCATGTTGAGAGCATAACAAGAATTATCTGGGGCACAACATTCAATAATTTCAGTTAGGGACACTTGGTTTACTTATAATTTTTGGAAATGGCTACAGAGGGCACTGGTTACATAGGTGCCTCTGAGCACAACTTATCACCCCTAGATAGATGTCCAGTTAGAGCCCACGTTTCAGGTGTTGGAGGACATGATTTGGGAATGTGTTTTGGATTTCAAGGGCTCTTTGGAGAGACACATACCCTTGGTTGATTTTACCTATAAAAATATCATTCACTCTACTTTTCATATGGTGCTATATGAGGCTTTTTATAGTAGACCATGCCGATCACACCTGTGTTGGTGGGAGGCAAGAGAGATAGATATACTGGGTCCTCATTTTATCCAAGATACCACTGAAAAAATGTGGTTTATTTAGAAGAAGATGGTTACTACGCAGTCTCATCATAAATCTTACACTGATCACCACCCAAAACCTCTAGAGTTTGGAGTCTGGGACCAGTTCTCTTGTGTGTTTCACCGAGGAAAGGGCATAGACGGATTATGAGATAATGTAAACTTTCACCATGATATATTGGGCTATTTTAGATTCTGGAGAGATTCAGGTTAGTTTCCTATTGGTTATAGTTACCTCAGAGTTATTGAGCCATGCATGATGTCTTCCAGGTATCTCAAGTGTGCCTATATCATTTAGACTCATCTCACGTTTTTCAGTACGAGGAGGTTTAGTTTTATATTGATGCATTCATTGATGAGCATCAGATTAGTATCATTTACCAGAGCATGAAGGTTCTCTGAGGGCGGTCAGTTCCTCTCATATGGGTTCTATGGTAGCACGACCAAGTGTAGGATGATACTTGGTAGTGGGAGGCCGATGTATGTGCTTAGTGGCTATAGTTATTCTAAGATTTTTCTTCACCACCCTTGGAAGGGAAATTTGGGGACGGATTTCTTTAAGGGGGAAGTTTGTAAGAACCCGATTCTTATTTTATGTTAAGGATCTTTCTTTTTGGGTTAAATTTTGTTTACTTTCCTTTTTAGCTTAAACCGTAAGCTGATCCATGGGCTGGTTGGGTTGTTATTAGGAAAGAAGGGGAGAAAAATGCCAAAAATAGATGCAGGCTAGGTACACATCGTGTACTTAGGGTACATGTTGTGTACTTGAGGTACACAACACAATTTCCCTGTGGATTTTTCATAAAATGGTTAGTAGCCTCATTTTCTGTAAAAATGGATAGAAACTCACCCACATGATTTTTTCAAGAAACAACACAAGAGAGACATTTTGGCTCTCGTTTCTCCGTCCGAACTCTGATTTGAACACTGTAAGAAGTGTTAGAATCACCTCAGTGAGTTCTTGATTTTTTCTTAATATGTTACTTATGATTTATACTCTCAACATAGTTATCCAATCTTAAGATTATATGTTTTTTTGTAGATATACTATGTTCTAGGTCAAATTAGATGTTGACAGCGGATGGGGAGAGCCATACGACTATGAGGTAGGTGGTCTTGTGCATTTCATGAACTGTCATGTGGTTTATATATGATAGAGTGTTATATACCCATTTTTAGGTTGTCAATATATTGATAATTGATCCATTTTATTGCTTAACGTTGTTTAGATAATTGGTTTAATGATATAAATCACGTTTGAGGTTGCTTAATTTGATTAAAGGCCACCTCATGGGTTCATTTCCCTTGAATGAACAACGTTTAGCCATTTGGACTAGGTTTCCTATGAGGCAAGCCTTGTATTATTTATCATGGGTTGTTAAAACTGTAATTGGTTAAATGAATGTGATTCCCACATGAGACAATGATTGGTTATTCCTTATAATAGATTAATTCACATGTTCCATTTGTTACATAAATTTCCTATGTGAGCATATGTTTGTTTAAGACTTGTAATTGTTTATATTTCTGATAAGCTTATGATATGATTGATTACCACATGAATTGATCAATTTTTCCATGTAATAGTTTAATTTACACGTGTTCTAGTTATGTGATATGCTTGTGGGTGAGATTAAACTATGCCTGTAGGTGAGATTGTGATATTCCTTTGGGAGATATTGTGATATGGATGTGGGTGATATTGTGATATGACTATAGGTGAGAGTGTGATATAACTGTGGGTGAGATTGTACTATGCCTACAGGAAATTTTTTTCTATGCATATGGGTGAGATTGTGCTATGCATGTGGGAATGGTTTTTTATGTATGTGAGTGAGGTTTTCTTTTGTTGCTATGTCGCGATCGAATCATGATGTAATGGTTGGGCTTAGGTTTTGAACTCATTATTGAGATTGAATGATTTATAAAGTGTCTTTAAATTCAAAGCATAATATTGGATTCAGTATTCACTTAACTTGTTTAGATAGCCTTCTGACGTGTCTGTTGTGCAAAATTTATGTGGAGGATTTTCAAGATTAAGATGGATTTCAAGTATTATATAATTCAATGAGATTGAATTGATTAATGAACATAATAAATGAAAATTTAAACTAGTTTCTTTGGATTATTTAATTTTGAGTACTTCATAGTTTACTACTTTCCCCATTGTACACTACCTGTTTCATATATTCACTAACATATTGGCATAGATCTTGGGTGGCTGTCTATTGAGATTTATTTCTCACACCCTATTTGGGTCATAGTTTTAGGCCCAAACATATTATATTGTTTCAGGTGTTGATAAGGGAAGGAACCCTTGTACAGGCACTTGATTTTCTATTTATGAGTAGGAGAGAATGGGATCAAGCTGAGGCTTGAGATGATTTTGAGTTTTATTTTTCTATTTCTGTACCTTGGTATTGTATTTTGTATCTGACTACAGTGTATCCTATTTTGGATACTTTCTTAGATCATGTTATATAAATCATCATCTTTTGTGTGTTATGAATTTTAGTTTTCTTTATTGTCAGTATTCCATTGTTTGTTTCTAGTTTTATGGTATTTACTGCTTTCACTATTATATCTTATTGTTCTGTTGTGATATAATCTGCCAATGATGGAATAGTATCTCCACTATCACACCATAAGACCTCACTGCTAGTCAGTAGTCTCTAGAGTTTGGGGAAATTATCTTGAGGCCATGTGTCCAATCGAGCATGGGGCACCAGTTCAGTGGTATCCAGATCTGGGATGTTACATTTTTTCCTTTGGGAGTTAATATATTCTTTGCTACCAAGTCCGAGTAAAGGGAAAGCACCACTTAGAGGAGGTGGAAGTTCATGATTCCTTGGGACATGGAGTGATGTGTCTTTTGGGATGTTGGGTGATTTTTTCTTTTTTTTTGTAACTTTTATGATATACTATTTGGGTTTTGATGTACCTATTTAGTTCCTGGTTCTATCTTCTTTTAGAGTTTTGGAGCGTACTCATATGTATCTTTTTATTATGTTGTGTTTGTATAAAATTCGTTCCCATGTTTATATTAGATGATTCCAGGTGATAGTCCTCTACTTATGGGGATCAATAGCACTGTTCAAGCTATCTCAATATTGACTTGATTATTAGGGTACCAAGGTATCTGGTCTTATTAATGAAAAAGTGGTATTGAAGGTGAGGGTTTTGAATCTTTCCTTGATGGTAATATGTAGTTGAGAAATATTTTCAGGACTTAGGAAGTAGTTGTGAGTAAGGGTATGGCCAGATATCATAATAATGATCCTTCTGTATATATGGGTGGGTTGAGAATTTTTTCATAAGGATTAGTTCTTGTATTTTCTTTACTTTTGATTTGGAAAGTTTGATATCCAAATATTTTTCTATCTGTTGGTATTAGTTTCCCTTGTTACCATTGTTTGAGTGTTGATATGAGTAATCTTCTAATTTATTCAATGTTGTTTTTTGATGTTATGTAGCATCATGCCTCCAATAAGACATATGAATAGGATCTAGGAGCAAACTGCTAATGAACCATAGTGAGAAAATCCTCTTGTGGACCAGAATCTGGTTGAGGTTGTTGTTTGTATTGTTGAAGCACTAGGATAGGTACCTGCACTCATACCCAGTCAGGTTCCAATTATGGAACTCTAGAGGGATGAATCTCAGAATCCTGATAAAGAGTTACTTCATTAGAAATCACCTAATTTCCATGGCACTAGTGATCCTCAAGAGGCTAAGGATTATCTGATAAAGGGAGAGAATCTATTTGATTTATTGGAAACTACCAGAGCAATTAAGGTGAAGTATGTTTCCTTTAAGATTGAGAGACCTATCAGGAGATAGTGGGATTATATGGTTAGGGAAAAGAAGCAGGAGGGTTTATAGTGGAAGAAATTTCATGTTATTTTCACAGAAGAGTTCTATGCAGAGTCCATTGTGTTGGATAAGGCTATAATTGTTTTCAAACTTAGGCAGGCTAACAGGACTGTGATAGAATGTCAGAACAGATTCACTTTACTTTTTTAGTTTTCAAATGAGATTTTATTGAATGAAAAGATAGAGGATCTAATGTGCATGATGAGGCTTCCAACTGATATTCATTCTTAGGATGGTAAGTCAGGGTTTACTAGAGTTACTTTTTATCCCAATGGTAGTTCTTTGAGTTCCCAAAAAGGGAATAGAACATGTGATAAATCTCATGGTGGATCAAAATAAAAGGGTTCTTA
Organism: Viscum album; assembly: GCA_963277665.1. Lineage (NCBI taxonomy): Eukaryota > Viridiplantae > Streptophyta > Magnoliopsida > Santalales > Viscaceae > Viscum > Viscum album. The sequence continues at coordinate 67,211,189 of OY728149.1, read as the reverse complement.
TTGACCTCCTTAAGTTCTTGTAAGAGTCACTTTGACTTACTACTAGTGTGGTAAGCGAGGGCATTAAAAACAGTTTTGCACTGAGGCACCCAAGATATGTGGTTCTTGTGGTCGTTCAAGAAACTTGTAGAAATTTTATTATATTTTCTCCGCTCCGCATAGTGGTAGGATATCATCAACAAAAAAAATTACTATTGTGAAATAATATTCTTCAAGATCTAAGGGTTTATAGCGAAAGGATTCTGGAATGAAGCTTCTTCACGTAGTGGAAAATTCTACAATGGAATCTAATATGAGTCCAGCAACTCTGAGAGGTACCATCACTGTAGATTAATCTTTAATGACATCTTTATTTGATATTGGTGCATATCACTCATTCATTTTAAATCTTATAAATCTTCCTAAAAATATTTTTTCTTTTATGATAGATATTAATAAACCCGTTGTAATTAAGAGAGAGAAGAATCTTTGTTGTCCTGACTATGTGTACTATTTATTTGAGTTTGATCTTCCTTCTCGATATGAAATATATTGATATAATTTTAAGGATAGATTGGATCATTTATAATAAATCCCTAATTGATTTTTATCTTCAGGAGACCTCCTTTATGGAACCTGATGTGGTGTGCCATATCTTTCAGGAAGAATGGAACCAATGGACGAGAAGAGCTAGAACTTCTTGTCTAAATTTGGTGAAAGTGATATCAGTGTTTTATTTTGATTTGGTGTGATAATCCTTGAGTTGTGATCTCCCTCTAGTTGTCATTGAGTTTCTCAATTTTTTTCCTTCCGACTTCTCTAGTTTTCCACCGATAAGGGAGGTAGATTTTTCTATTGATTTACTGCTTGGTACTCAACCTGTATTTATTCCTTCTTACTACTTGACAACAGTTGAAATGAAAGAGTTGAATACATAGTGGGATGATCTTTTCGAGAAAGGATTTACAATATCAGACATGTCACCCTGGTAAACACTTATTCTCTTTTCTAAGAAAGCTGATGGATCACTTAACCAATGTGTTTATTACCAGAATCTCAACTGAGTTGCTGCAAATAACAAGTATCCATTTCCACATACCGATGATTTCATTGACTAGTTAAAATGGAAGAAGTGGTTCTCAAAGGTTAATCTTTGATCTAGTTTTCACCAGTGGAGAATAAAAGAATATTATGTTTATAAAACCACCTTTAAGAGTAGGTATAGACATTATGATTATATTTCTATGCCATTTGGTATAACTAATGATCCTATAGTCCTTACATCTTTTATGAAGAGGATTTTCCATGAGTATCTTGATAAATATGTAGTGGTATTTGTGGATGAAATATAGGTATACTCTATGTCTAAGGTGGATCATTTCCATCATTTTATAGAAGTTATAGAATTGTTGAGAAATCATCAAATTTATTCCAAGATATCGAAATGTGGATTCGACAAGTGAAGTTTTTAGGATACGTGGTTTTAGAACATATTATTTCAGTTGATCCTAAGAAGTTGAAATAAATTATGATATGATGGAATCCTTATAATGTTTTCAATATTCAAGGATTATTTGGTTCACCTAGATATAATACACGTTTCATAAAGTATTTTGGAAAGATGGATTCTCTGATAACCTTTCTAACTTGGAAGGGGGTAAAGTTTTCTTGGGATAAGAAATGTCAGAGTTATTTTTTTGAGCTAAAAATTATTTTAAATTATATGATGGTGTTGAATATTTTAGAGATCAAGAAAGAATATATTATCTTCTATGATGCATGAGGTTCATTTTTGGGATGTGTTCTTATATAGCTTCATCCCATCATTGTCTATGGATATTGATAGCTTTAGCCACATGAGAGGAATTATCCAACCCATTTCCTTGAACTTATAGCTATGATGCACGTACTTAATATTTGTTGGAATTGAATTTTTGTAGAATGGTTAACCATGTATTCTGATGAAAATAACTTGAGTTATATATTCTCAAAAAATATTTGAATATTCAATAAAGGGGTTGTGTGGTGTACCTATAATCCTTTGATTTGCATATAGCCTACACCCAAGGAAAGGGAATTCCATTATTGATTCTTTGAGTGGGAAACTTATGATGCAGGTTGTGAAATAATCATATGAATAGTGGAACTTGATGTAAATTTTTTTACAGTTTCATATTGGATTTTGGGAACCAAGGGATGAGGTGGTTTTGGCCAGGGTTTAGTTGACATCCACTATTCTCAATATGGTTCTTCAGGAATAGAAGCTAGATGATGAATTCTGTGTCATTAAGAACTCACTTTATAGTGGGGACACCATCGCTAAGTGGTAAATATCAATATAGGGTATCCTATTTTTCTCAAACCGGTATGTTGTACCTTTATCTATAAGGAAAGATATGATATGGAATTTCCATAATTCCCAATGATCGGTGCACCCATAAACCACAATGATTTTTTATGGCATACAATGATGGTGGTGGTGGTTGGGTATGAGATGAGACATCATGTATTTTGTTTATCAATGTTATACTTTCCAAAATTTCAATTCTCAGCATTAGAGACCTTCGGGTTTTCTTCATCCACTTTGAGTTCCGACTTGGTAGTGGGATGGGAAATATATGGAATTTTTTGTTTGATTTCCACATACCCAAAGAAGGAAGAATGTGATATGGGTTATGATCTATTGTACGACCAAATCGGCACATTTTATACCCATTTGTGACAAAACCAATGTAGAGGGGATGGGAAATCTATATGTGAGATAGATTGGTCATTTTCATGGAGTAACATCTTCTATAGTCTATGATAGAGATCCCCATTTTAGTTCTTGACTTTAGAGATGCCTTTAGGATGCACTTGGATCTTAGGTCTATTTGAGTATGGTATTCTATTTATAGGTAGATGTCCAGAAATAGGGAGATATATAGATTTTTTAGGATATTCTTTGTGCCTACATCCTCGATTTTGGTGAAGCATGGGATGAACATTTGGGATTGGTTGAGTTTTCTTATATAACTTGTTACCATTCTATGATCAGAATTGCCCATTTTGAGTCCTTTTTCGCCTGACTTGTATATCTCAGTTGTGTTGGTTAGAGATTAGTGAAATTTCTTTAGTTGGTATAAGCATTGTTCAAAAGATGAAATCAAATATTTAGTTGATTCCTCAGAGGAATTTGATGGCATAGAGATGATATAAATATAATGTTGATAATCATAGTAGATCATTGGAATTTTTAGTTTGTGATTAGGTGTTCTTGAATATTTCACCTTGGTTGGGACATCTATTTTTTGAGAGGTAAGGAAACATTTCCCTCATTTTATGGTACCTTTTTAGGTTGTTGATAAGGTGTATAAAGTGGCTTACCATTTATCACTTCTGCTACAGTTGACATAGATACATAACATGTTCAATGTATCATAGATAAACAAGTATCTATATGATCCATCTCATGTTTTTAATTGGAGTGATCTTGATGTTAAGCTTGATTTATATATGACTAAGAATCTATTCAGGATTATTGATTCTTAGACCAAGGTACTTCATGGGAAGATGATACCTTTGGTCTGTGTGATATGGAAACATGGTTTTGATTCTCATGAGAAATGGGATCATGAGGCATTGATGAGAGAGTAGTGGACTCACCTTTTCAATATAGAAGCTTCTTGATAGTCTTTCCAGCAAAAGCATGTTTTATTGTGGGGAGGTTGTAACACATAGTTACCTTTCTATCAAGTATGTTTTGACCTTTTCATTGGGTTTACTTTTTCATTGGTTGAGTAAGGAGAAGAATGAATAATGAGGATACCTATAATGGTTAGGTCAGTGATTTTTTGGAATTATTATGATAAAACCTATTATTTCAATAGTATTTTGGGTATTTATACACTGTGTAATGGTGTTAAACGATGTGTAATCATCACTAGAAAGATGCCGTGAAATGGGTACACAATGTGAAAGATTACACACCATATATAGATTACACATTGTGTAAATATTAAAAATAATTTTTTAAGTAAATGGAGATGGGATTTTCAGTGTATCTATGACTCAAAAATTACATGACATGTAATTGTTTTACATGTTGTGAAAAATACAGAGTGTCTGTTTTAAGCAGACAGTTCAGATGAAATTGTTATTTTTTCCTCTTGGTTCTTTTTTATTGAACTTGAGGAATACCTAGGTAATTTTAGATCCCTCCAACCCATTTAGATCTTTTTGTTTAGTGATTGATCATTATCATGACTATGGTATGTGTCTCTGCATAAGTGGCCTTCCAATATCTTTCATCTCTCTTATGTTTCTTCTTAGAGTTAGATATATCATCTTTTGATTGATGGATCAAAACTATATGTTGTTGAATATTGATTCTAGGTTGAGTTCCTAGAACTTATACTCCTTAATTATTCATTATGGAGTCTCACTGTGATCATTGTGATTATATAATAAAGGTAAGTGGTTCCATTTAAGACTTTCCAATTTATTAAACATTTAATTGATTATTGTTTGAAATTTCTTTCAATTGAATTGTGAAAGACCAATTTAATGAAAATTATAATTTAAATTTATATGATATAGATTTTAGGTAAACCCCCCAATTCCAATGGAATTGGAATTTGCTATGTAATTTTAAATTGATGAAATTTGTAAATTGTTTTTTGGAAAATTGATTACATTGATTTGATAAAAACCTATTATTTGTTTTAAATTCAAAAGAAATTAAATGATGAAAAACCTATGTTCTGAATTTGAATGTTAATTAGAATTTTGAAAAGGGATAGTGGGAGATTATAAAGTATTTTCAAATGAAATGATTTTCCCTTATTTTTCTATTGATTGATTGAGCACATGCGATCCTAGGTAGTTAGTGGGTTATTTGGTTCAAACAATATAGAATGGTAATACCATAAAAATGAACTCAAAATTTATAACTCTAACAAAAACCTATTTTGGAAAAATTTATTCTTGATGGGATGTTGATGGGTCCTATTCCGCATGATCCTGAGTGACACGTGTACACATATTAGTCGTGATCACTGATATGAGATGTGTAAGAATCCCATACCTTATAACTATCTTATCATAGGGTGGATGAACATTGTGCCTTTTGTTATTACTTTGATGTATATTACATTGATTATGAAACTATTTTAAACATGTATAATGATTTATATAGACTATTTTATATAAAGTATCTATTTAATCCATTTTTGAAATGTTTTGTATCATATGAAATAAAAATAATTTTTTGATATAAAAAATGAATTTTACTATGATGCCTATTTTGATTAAAATTAAAATCATTATTTGTTTTATTATTATTATAATATATTATTATAGGACACTTGGTGAGACCCTAATTATATTTTAAGTTCACACCCTACCTTTCCCTTTGGAGTTTGTAGATTTTTAGCTATCAGGTTTGAGTAAAGGGAAAACCCATCTTAGAGGAGGTGGATGTTATTGATCCCTCATGGCTTGGAGTGATGTTTCCTTTGGGACATTGGGTTGTCTTGTCTATTTTCTAGTACTTTGATGATGTACTATTTGGGGTTTGATATACCTGTTTGGTTTCTAAACTATCACCCTTTGGAGTTTTTGATCATGATGATATGTAACTTTTTCTTCCATTGTGTTTGTAGCATTTTTTCCCAAATTTATATTTCATGATGCCATGTGCTAGTCACCAACCCATGGGGATCAGAAATTCCCTTCAGGCTATGTTGGGATCAGCTCAGTTATCAGGGTAACAGGGTATCTGAGATGGTTTGTGACAATATATGTCTGTCATATTAGGTAATATATATAAGCAAAAAATAATAGAACCTTATATTTAATTAATAACATAATATGTTTATAATAGTACCTTTGGGATAATAATCTAACATATGGTATAGTAATATATATATATAATGTTTTAAAATGATTTTCTATTTTTATTACATTTTAATAACTTATATCTAAAACATATTTTTATCATTTATATAAATTGAATGTAATAAAATGATTTTTATTTTAGGATTCCTCATGTGAAAATTATAACATCTTCATATTTTTATGAAATATTTCTCTTTTAAAATATTGATTTGTTCAATCTCTTGTGTTACATGAAACAATGAGTTTAGACAAGCCGCATTACATTATTAAAATATCATGTCTTCAATGTTACCCAGCCATTGAATTTTTTTGTATAAATATTAATAACTAAATTTTGGAAAATATATGTCCTACATATTTATAAAATTAATTCATTAGTTGTCAAATTATTATAATTCAAAACAAATATTATTTGAAAATAAAAGTGATGTTTTTTATAAAAAAATAATTTTATATGTACAATGTATTTTATATAATTACATTTATTTAATTTCTATTGTTGAATTATTTTAGTTAAATTTATTTTTCATTTACTTGATAAAATATTTTAAACATTCAACAATTGTTTTCTGAGGACAACATAAGAATAAATCTAGTTTTAATTTATCTTTTCCTAATAAGATTTTTATCTCATTTTGTGCACTTAAGTTAAAATTAATTTATTCCATTTATAGGTATTGAATTAGATGAAATTAATTACATATTTATAATTATGAGGTTCAAAATTTTCAAATAGGCCCCTTTTATTTTTGGCCAATTAAAATAGAAATCGTGGTAACATTTATCATCTCAGTAAACAGAAAATTGGGTTAATCGAGGTTAAAAAGTGGTGATAAAGACATAATTATTCATCATAATTATTATTAGAAGAGTTTAATTATACCCTTATCACTTTAGGATCTAATTGTATTTGTTCAGTGGACACTTTTCTATGAAAATGACCTATATAATATTTAAGTGAAGGAAAGTTACAAAATATCACTCTCTTATTTTTTAATATATTATATGTGACAACATGGGGAAAAAGATATGAATGAATCTAAATTTATATTTTGAGTTCAATAAATGGTTTTAATGACATATATTTTATTAATAAAATTTAGTAATTATATAATAGCCTTAAATTCTATGCACCAACATGCAGTATTTCTCTAATTAAAAAAATATAATAAATTATTCTAAAAATATTAAAAGAAATATAATTTCAGACATGAATTTTATATGTGAATATAACATATTAGTGTTGTGTTATAATATTATATTAAATTTAAAAAAAATCATCTTGAATTTTAAGTCAAATTAATTGAGTACTATCCAAATTGACAACAATGATATTTTATAAGAATAATATTTTATTTGATTACATAAAATCAAAAAAAATATTAAAAATAATAAGGGTATAATATGTGGTAAAATATTTTATAATATTTCCTTTTATAGTCAGTTTGGAACCATTTGGACAGATATTGACTTAATTATATTGTAATCTTTTAATAAATACAAGAGTTCCCCTCCCCTCTCTTATAAAAGAGAACCTCTACTTTCTCTTATTAACATCAGAGTTTGCCTACTATATCAACCATAATCTACAAAATTATCTTCTAAACATACCTAATCAAATTATAGAGGTACTAGTATTATTAAAAGACCAACTATAGAGTCCTTAAGAGGAGATCTAAAGGAGTTCCTTCCAAGAGAAGGTAATCACCTTAAACGATCACTTTGTTATACTCTTACCTCCTCTAAATATACCGTATTTATAAAAAAAATAACATCAGTATCATAAATATAATGAAATTTTATTATTATTATGAAAACATCATTATACACCCTCTTTCCCATCAAATTAAAAGAGAAAGTACCACTTGTGAGTATGCACAACCTACCATCTCCAAGTAGGGATGCAATTTATTTTTCATCACTATCTTTTAAGGATGGGTATTATGATGAGTTTAATATTTATAAATTATATTTATGACATAATTATTCTTCTATAATGATAATATTATGTATAATTTTTTTCTATCCAATCCTTTGAGAAACAATAACGTCGCTCATGTGTGCGTGTGTACTACGACCTCCACGAAGTTATGTGATTGTTTTTCATTTATATTTTAATTTTATGTTAATTATGATGATTTTAAAGAATATATATGATATAATAATTATTTTTAATGGTTAATTATTATTTTAATTTCTTTCATTCTATTAGTAAAATAATTTAAACAGTATTCATGTGTACGTACGACCTACCATCTCTAAGAACAATGTCAATCATTTTTCTATCTCTACTTTTTTTGAATAATTATAAATATGAAAATAATGAACATATATTATTTTTATAAAATTATTAAACCTACATAAATTATGGAACCGCGATCAAATTATAAGGACCTAGACTACCGAACCAAAACATGCTTGGAAAACGAAGTAGTAATCACCCAGAATATTGATTTTAATAACAAAATTATTACTAAATGGGTGATAAGATGTTATAAATAAATCATAAATGGTATGATATATTTTAATATTATTATTTAATAAATTTTTAATAAATATATATTTATTATAATGGAGTTTTGAGCATGAAAAAGGAAAGGTGAGACTTGAGGTAAGGGATTTATGTTTCATACCTATTTTAATCAGGAGTGTTTATACTTGAATTTAGGTAGAGGAAATTATATAATCATTATAGGATTAATAAATTTATTTTTTATCCTATGGTTATTTATTTATATATTATATATATATAATTTCCTCACTTTATTTATTTAAGATATTAAAAGAGTGTTTTAAGGAAAATCAACATTAATTCTCTCTTCGGTCTAAAATGTTTTTTCTTCCATATCCATATTTTATAAAAATGTTTTCAAGAATGATTTAAATATTATCCTATGACTTTTAAATACATTTATACCATTATTTAATGTTTTTCAAAAAAATTATAGGTAATATTATTTTCATTTTCCGAATGAGGTACTTTTTGAATTTTTACAAAAAATTTGAACGGAATGTTTTTTTACTTATAAGACATCATCTAAATTTACCACCATCATGATAAATCACTACCTTGAATATTAATTTATAATTATAAAAGGTTCCTTTCAAGGAAAATGGTTTCTTTATTACGTTCTTTGTTTTTATATTTTGAAATGTTATTTTTAAATTGTAAAGGGTGTTTTCCTCCAGAAGCTTCTAATGATATTATAATGGTTTCTCTATTCATAAATGACAACACATCTTGATTATAAATATTATTTAATAGTTTTTTGATCCAAGGATACCATCGTTATTATTTCTATTGATGTATTAAGATTATGATGACAAATTTTTATTAAACCATCTTCTATGGGTTATGCTATGTTGAAATATTTTTGAAACCCATTTCCTTTCATGGGTTTTTATATGATCAATGCCTTATGATCCTATGGTACAGATATATATAGTTTTCATTATGTGATTTGTGGGACTTATTGATCCCTCCAATTCACTGGGAAACTCATAATATCTCATGAGATAGTTTTGGGAAATAATTCAATATGTAAGATCCATTATAGGAAATAATTTGAAGTCCTTAATCCATTATAGGATACAAGTCAATGTGATTGACCTACTATAGGAAATAGGTTTTGGTGCCTAATTCAAGGTTTTGAAATTTAACCTTGAAATATGTAATGGTTTTTATACTTTTGATGGTTCCACACACATTTATGACATGAACATATGGTTTATGATTGAGTTATTATGAGTTCTAATTCTAATGATTCATGTCTTTTGAAATGATAATGTTTTATGAAATAACTCATATTAATGATCTTTATAATACTAGGTATGAACATTGTAATTTATGGCCATGATCTCATATCATTATTTTTTTCATATGCTTTCATATGATCATTCATTTATATCTCTTATGATTACCCTTACTGAAAATATAAGAGCACTATTTTCTTATGTTTCCTGTCCCTAGGTTATGAAAAATATTTTTAGTAGGGTATTCCTATGAATAATTCTATGAGGGAAAATATTTATATGGGATATTGAAGATATTACATAAAAATAATATTATATATCTAGTCTCTAAAGTCACTAAACCATTATGGTTCTGGCATGGAACATATTGGTATATATTGAATATTAATCTTAATAGATGTAATTTTTATGTAGGAAAAGATTAGGCCACTATAGTGGGTATTAGAATTGGGTTTAGTCAATATTTAGAGATTAGGATTAGAAACTTTTTCTGAAAACCCTTAAATTGGGTATAATTATAAGATAAAATCTGAATGTTTTGGTAATCACCATGAATGAACTAGGTTAAAATTAATATTTCATAGAATAAGGTGTCATGTTTTAGATATTATATAAATGATTTTTCAGAACTATGTCATTTCCCACTATGATATTATTTCTCACACTATGATTTTTAATTATAGTAAATGTATGGAACCCAAAGAAATCATATTGATGTTGAATGTGATAGAAAATACAACATTTTACACCTGAGAAACCAAATATCATGGGATTTAGAATAAAAAATCTTGTTTCTATTCCCATTGAACTTTATCCTGCTCTAAATCATACCAAGTTTCCAAATGATAAAATTATAGAACAACGTACTGTTGAATATTTTATTAGAAAAAATACACCTACTTTTAGTGCTTATTCTATTTTAATATTGGATACATGATGTATCAACACCATTAGGAAAATATATTCTATTATTCAATGTTTGAGAAAGGAAAACATTCTCCTAGATGTTTGTCATTTGGAAGGTGAAATAGATCAATGATGGAATATTATCAAGAATACAAGAGAAGATGAAGAAATTGAATCCATGGAATGGGATGAGTTTGAGGGTATATTATTCAGCAAGATCATTCCTCATATTCTAGGTAAAAATTTTGGAACGAAATTTATTGACAAAAAGAAAAATAATGATGAATCTATTGGTACCTATGAGGAAACCTTTTCAAGGAATGCAAGGTAAGACTCTAGTTTAATTATTATCCTTGAAAGTAAAATCGATCAATTCATTGGTGGATTAAAAACAAGTATTTAGGAGGAATTAACTATAGGAGAATTTATTATCTATGAAGATATCATTATATGTGAACTCAATGTAGAAATTGAAATCAGATATTCCCCCCATTACCATGGTTTTCATAAGAAAAGAAATATTGATTCTCATGAAAACTCAAATAAATCACATGGTGGGAAGAAATTACATCCATCTATATGCCAAAATTATGTGTAGAAACATCAATATAGTGTATTAATAAAAATGTGAGGTGCTTTAATTGTGTAAAGGTGAGTCATAATGCCCATGAATGTCTTAAGGCGATGAATAGGATGATTAATGAAATAGAGGAAAATAAGATTCCAACTAATTCTCCATCCATGATCTAATGGTTCAAATGCAAGGAGTATGGGAATTATGACAACTTGTGAATAAATCCAAAGGTTTTTGATAATTAGAGTCATAACCTCTTAATTCCAAATAAAAAGGGAAATCCCATGTGATCGCAACTTCTGTAGAGGGTTATGAGAATAACATTGGGAACGGTACACTTATCATCCACTCAAGAGAAGATACTATCTTATCTGATTTTTATTCCACTCACTCATTTATTTATAAATAATTTTCAAAGGGTTTCATGATGTCATATCAATTATTATATGTTGGGTTAGCTTTGAAAACTTCTAGTGGCATAACAGTCTCACCTCAAGTATACATTTTCTCTCTAATTAATGTTTATGGGAAAGTGAATCCTGCAAATCTTGTGATTCTCTCTTTAGATTAATTTGATTTGATTCTTAGAATGGATTGGATTTCATTATTTTGAGCCTATATTAATTTCTACGGAAGGTAAGTCACATTTCATATTATGAATGAACCTATGATCATTTATCAATGTAAGGATGGATATGAACTTCTAATGGAAATTGTTTCCATAAAGAGGTTCTTAATTCCTATACATGAATGTTATCTATCTCAGATGGTTGGAAATAAAATAAAACTTAAAGATACACCTATTTTATGGAATTTTGTTTATTTCTTTTTGAAATAATTTTTGAGTATTCCACTGAGTCATCAAATTGGGTTTTCAGAATAACTCGTACTTGGTGTTCAAGGACTCCTGAAAGAATAGACCCAATTGAGTTTTAGTAATTAAATCAAAAACTCGAGGAGAATCATGGTAAAGTATTTATATGCCCTAGTGTGTCACTATGGGGTGTATCTATTTAGCTTTTTAAGAATAAATATGTGTTAATGTGTCTTTAGATTGATTATTTGAATCTTAAGATGATCACATTCAAGAATATGTATCCTCTCCCTTTTATTAATGACTTATTTTATCAACTATATGGAGTTAAATACTTTTCTAAATTGACCTTTATTCTATATATCATCAAATGAGGGTCAAGAAAGAGGATATACCCAAGAAGGAATTCTGTCCAAGGTATGGACACAATGAATTTATAGTGATGACGTTTGTTCTTAATAATTACCCCATTATAATATATTTAATGAATAGAGTCTTTATAGACTACATTAACCAGTTTCTGCTATTCATTATAAATGGTATTATTTTATATTAAAATGGTAAGGAAGATCATGAATATTACTTAAGGATTATGTTCAGGACCCTAAGGATGAAGAATCTTTATGAAAAATTTACCAAGTGTGAATTATAGATTCAGAAAGTTTCATTATTGTATGAAATAATCTTAATTGATGTTATATCAATAGATCCATTAAAGAAAAATGTTAATAACAAACAAACTAGATAAACCATGATAACTAAAATCTATAGTTTTCTTGGTTTGGCTAGATATTATCGACTTTTTTCATACATTTATCACAATTATCTAATCTTCTCACTAAGTTGAATTGGATAGGAATTAAGTGCACATGGAAGAAGTAATGTGAAGATAATTTCAAGGAGTTAATTTTTTTTGGTCAACACACCTATACTCATAATACCCTATAGTAGAGAAATTATTGTGATCTATAGTGATGTATAAAATAAGGGGATATGATTTATTCCCATAAAAAAATGATATGGTGATAGATTTAGCCTCAAGATAATTAAAATATCACTAATAGAATTTCAAAACTCATGATTTGGACTTAGATGTCATGATTTTTTTATTAAAGATATGGAGAAATTATCGATATATAGATTGGATTTATATATACATACACTGATAATAAAAGTTAAAATTATATATTCACTTAAAAAGAGCTAAATATGTGTCAGAGAAGATGGTTGGAGATGATTAAATATTATGGTTTCTAAATACATTACCATCCTAGGAAGGTAGAAAAGGAATCAAGTTATTTGAGTTAAAAGGACCATGCTAAGAAATCTTTGATGAGGGTCACAAAAGATCCATTATTTCTATATTTTCAAAAGATAGATCTGGAAATCTTGAAGGAATGGGATAAATATTATCTTTTTCAAATGAATGTTCAACCATATATCAATGTGAGGATTTAGGATGTGAAAAAATATGTAGACTTTACAAAATAAAGTGATAATTTTTCCTGAGTTCAACCTTGATTTTGAGGTTTAGGAATGATTTATGTGTCCCACCCATACCATATTTTAATAAGTAGCTATGGATGAAGATCATATTTCATCATTACATATTCTTCCTAGAAGTAAAAAATAAATACAAATCTAAAAGATTTTTTTAGTGGGATGTCATGAAGAGAGACATTACAAAATATATATCTTAGTTTTTGGTTTTTCGGAAAGTTAAGGATGAGATAAAAAAGTCTCTAGAGATGTTACAACCATTAACCATACTTCAATGGAAATGGGAAAACATCTCTTTGGATTTTTTCATAAACATACTCAAAATATATAAAGGACTTTATTATATTTGGGATATAGTAGAATTCATTATGATGTTGGTACACTTAATTTAAATAAGAGAAGATATATCACTTGATCAGCTTCCCATAACATATATAAATGAATTGGTAAATTTTTATGGAGTACCACTTTCCATCGTATCTAATCGGGATATGAGGTTCACTATGAAGTTATGGAAAAGTTTTCAATATAATTTGGATATAGAGTTAAGTTATTGTATGATGTATCAGACTTAGATAGATGGTCATTCTTAGATAAACATTCAAACCCTAGAGTATAGGTTGAGATCTTATTCTATGGATTTCAAATTTGGTTAGTATTATCACCGTCCTCTAGTTGAGTTTTCTTACAACAATAGTTTTCACTCAAGAATTCGTATGCTTCCTTATGAAGACCTATATGGAATTAAGTGTATAAATATAACGTTCTAGGATGAAATTAGAGAAACAAATCTATTGGGACCTATTCTAGATTATGAAATTGTAGAGAAAGTTAGAAATATTTTGTAGCACATCGGGATAGCTCAGAGCTGATAAAAGAGTTATCTTAATAATTGTTGACATGGTTTGGAATTTAAAGTTAGTGAGAATGTTTTTATATGAATTTATATATGGAATAAGTTTATTATATTAAATAATAAATGTAATATTATCCCTTGGTATATTTTCCCCTTTGAGATTCTAGATTGAGTAGAGACAATAACTAATCACTTAGCACTTCCACTGAACCTCTCTCAAGTTCATAACGCGTTCCATGTATCTCTCCTGAGAAACTAGATAATTGATCCTTTACATGTATTGAATTCATTGGTTTTAACACTATATCATAATCTTTCCTTTGAGGAACAATTAATAGAAATAATAGATCATATATATAAAGTTCTATATAACAAGACTACTCACATGGTTAAAGTTCTATAGAGAAACCAAAAAATTGAAGAATCTACTAGGGAACTTGAGGATGTAATGAAATAGATATTTCCACATTTTTTATATCATATAACATAACTTCTAGTGATAAATTTATTTTATGTGGGGTATAATGTAACACTCAAATATTTTTATAAACTATTTCTCTTTAAATAATTTCATTTCTTCAATAGCTTACGTTACATACAACATCATGTTTAGAGGAACCACATACCATTATTAAAATATTATGTTTCCATTATCACCTAGACATTTGATTATAGGGTATGAATAGTGATATATAAATTATTAAAAAAAATATTATCAACACATTTTTAAAATTAATTCATTAGTTATAAAATTTTTAGAATTAAAACAAAAATTATTTGAAAATAAAATTGATGCTTCTTCTTAAAAATAATTTCTATGCATGAAATATAGATTATATCAATAAATTAAATTAATCACTATTAGATAATTATTTTAACAAAATTTATATATTACGTACTTGATAAAAAAATTAATCATTGAAAAAATATTTTTCTAGGCATAAGATAAGAATAAATCTAGTTTTAATGTATATTTTTTTTCTAAAAATCAGTTTTTTTTAATTTTCAATACTTAATTTAAAATTAATTAATTACATTTATAGGTATTTAATTAGATGAAAATAATAATATATTTATAATTATGAGGTTCCAATTTGGTAAATAAGCCCCTTTTATTTTTATTTAATATGAATAAAAATCATGGTAAAATTTATCACCTTGGTAAAAGTTAAATCAGGTATGTCTAAGTTAAAAGTAGAAGATAATTCCATAATTAATCATAATAATTCTTATTGGATGAAAATAATCCTGCCCTTATCATATTATAATATAATTTTATATGTTTAATGTAAAATTTTCCATGAAAATAATCTATGTCATATTTAATTCAAAGAAAGTTACAAAATGCCGCACTTTTAGTTTTAAATATCTCTTGTGTTTTAACAAAGAGATAAAAAGAAGATATTAATTAATATAAATGTTTATTTTTTTGATTTATAAAATTGGTTTCAAGTTATAAATTTATTTAAAAATTTTCATAATTATATAATGACCTTATATTCTTATGAAACATTGATGTAGTACTTCTCCAATTAGAAAAAAATATAATAAATTATTTTAAAAAATATTAAAAGAAATATAATTTGATCCATTAATTTTATAGGTAAATATAATATATTAGTAAAAATCATAAAATATTAAAATTAGAGAAAGGGGATAATATATGGTCATAAATTTTATCCATTTCCCATTTATAGGCCCTTTGGAACCATTTGTCTTCAGATTGGATTCACTATATTTTAATATTTTAAGAAATTTCAAGAGTACCCCTACCTTGTCTTATAAAAGGGAACCTATACTTTCTATTATTCACATCAAATTATGTATTATATCTCAAACATAAAATAAAAAATTCTATTCTAAGCTTCCCTATATATATTATAAAGGTGTGGTTCTCCTCAAAAGATCAACTCTAGGGTCCGTAAAAGGAGTACTAAAGGATTTCTTTCCAGTTTGAGGTAATCGCCTTAACTGATAACTTTATTTTATACTATAATTTACCTCCTATAAACCTATGATATTTATCATAAAATAATATATTAATTATAATAAATATTCATAAATTTTATCATGATTATTAAAACATTATTATGAACCTTTTTCGTATCAAATGATAAGTGAAGGTATCACTCATGCATACATACAACTTACTGTCTCCATATAGCGATATAATTTATTTTTCATCATCATATTTTATGGATGGGTATTATTATGGGTTTAATATTAATATATTATATTTATGACATATTTATACTTCTATAATGATAATATCTTGTGTACCTTATTACCATACAATCCTTTGAGAAACAATAACTTCCATTGTGTGTATGTGTGGACTACCACCCCCACGAAGCGATGTGATTAATTATTAATTTATATTTTACTTGTATGGTAATGAGTATTAATTTTATGAATATATATTTTATAATAAATATTATGGAAATTTGAATTATTATTTACCTTTGTTTCATTCCATTAGTCAAAAAATAGAAACAATGTTCTTTTGTACGTATGACCTATCGTGTCCATGAATGATGTAATTCATTATTATATCTCTAATATTAATGAATGATTATAAATATGTATATAATTAATATATACGAATTTTATACCATTATTAACATTATAAAAATTATAGTACCAAGATCAAATTGAAAAAGAATAGGAATGTCGAACAAAAACATAATTGGAAAACAGAGCAGTTATCACCAATAACAGTGATTTTAAAAGAAAAATTACTATTAAATAGGTGATAAGAAGTCAGAAATAAATTATAAATAGTGTGATAGATATGAGTATTTTTATTTAATAATTGAATAATAAATAAATATTTATTATACAGATTGTTTTAACATGAATGAGGAAAGGCGATACTTGAGAGAAGGGATTTATTTTTCAATCCTATTTTAATTGAGATTATTTATACTTGAATTTCCATGGAGAAAATTATTTGATCCTCATTTGATGAATCCATTTAAATTTATTATCCTCTGTTTATTTCTTGAGATTATATTTTCCCCTTATTTTTCCCCACGTTAATTATTTATGAGATCAAAAGAGTGTTTTTATGAAAAATCGACTTTAATGCTCTCTTCACTCAGAAATTGTTTTCCTTCCATATACATATTTTTTAAAAATGTTTTTTAGAATGATTTAAATATTATCCTATTATTTTTAAATACATTTCTGCCCTTGTCTAAATCTCTAATTTTTTTAAAAAATAATCTTCATATCATTTTTCGAATGAACTACTTTTTGACTAAAAAAAAAATGAACGGATTTTTTTTTTAACTTTATGTCATGAACATAATTTTCTACTATTACGATTCCTCAGTGATTTGAATTGTACATTACATATTTAAAGGTTTATTTTAAAATAATTCTTTATTACATTCATAGTTGTTCGATTGTCAAAAGTTTTTTTAAAATTGGAAAGTGTATTTTCCTCAAGAAGGTTTCAATGATATTTCAATGGTATCTATATTCATAAACTAAAATAACCCTTGATTCTAATTAATCTTTACTAGGGTTATTATCATAGGAAACCAAACTTATTATTTCTCATTATGGATTATTATTATGATTAAAAAAATTTATGAAAAATGTTTCCATGAGTTATGCTACAATGAAATGTTTATGAAACACATTTCTTTTCATGGTCTCTAAGATGATGAATGTTTTATGACCCAATCAAACACATATGAATATTTTTCATTTTGTGATTTTTTGGAACTATATCTCCCTTAAATAAATTGAGTAAATTATTATATATCATGATATAGTTATAAGAAACACATCAATTTGTTTGATCCTTTTTGTGAAACAAGTAAAATCAATTAATTTATTATGGAAAAAAGTCATTGTGCTTGATCTAATATAGAGGATAGGTGTTGGTGCCTGATCAAATGGAATTGGTATTTAAAATTGTGATATTAAATGGTTTATATAAATATGATGGTGTTACACACATTTATGAGATGAAATTATGGTTCATAATTGAGTAATGATGATTTATCATTATTTTGATTCATATATTTTGAAAAGAAAAAGTTCTATGACATAACACATATTTATGATCTTTGTATGACTAGTTATGAAAATTTTAAGTTATGGTATTGATCTCATACACATATGATTATATTATTATTTCATATGATAATGAATTTATATCTTTCATTTTCACCCTTATGAATCACTTGAGCTTACCCTTTTCTTATGTTTTTATTCCTCAGGTCATGAAGAATGTTTTTCATAGGGTATACACATGATGAGTACTATGAGCTAATGTTATTATGGGAGATGTTGAAGATATTTCATAAAATAAGAATATTGTATATAAATTATTAAAATACTCTAAACATTTTTAGTTCTTTAATGGATTGCATTATTATGTATGGAATATTCATCTAAATAGATTCAATATTTATACATCAAAAGATCAGGCCACAATAGTTGGTATCATAGTAGGGTTAATTAATTATTTGATATTAGGGTTAGAAAAATATTATGAAAATACTAGGGATAGGTCTATATATATAATAAAATAATAATTTTCTCTTAATGATCACGAATGACCTAAGTTAAAACTAATATTTCATAGAAGACAATTTCATGATTAAGAATTTCTAAAAAAAATTTTTTGAATTTTATGAATTTTCACTATGAATATTTCTTCTCACACTATGTTTTCTTAGTTTTAGTTAATATTTTGAACCCCAAGTAATCATGTAAATGCTAAATGTGTTGCAAAATAAAATATTTTACACATAAGCAACCAAATGTTATGGGAGATTGAATGTAGAATCTTATAGGTATACTCACACAAATTTCTCAGGCGATGAATCATACAAAGTTTCTTAATGATCAAAGGAGGGAAAAACATACTGGTGAATCTTTTATGAGGAAACATCCACCTTCTTTCAATGGATCATAAAATCCACTATTGGCTATTAAATGGATCAAATCCATTCAAAAAATATTTACTTTTCTTAAATTCACGGGACATGAAAACTTTTTCCTATCTATTTATCATCTGGAAGGTGAAGAAGATCAATGGTGGAATATTATCAAGAATACATGGTAAGAGGAAGAAATTTAATCCATGTAGTGGGATGATTTTAATGGGATATTATTTAGTAATTACATTCCTCATATTATAAGTAAAAATATAGAGAAGTAATTTATCGAGTTAAAGCAAAAGGATAATGAATCCATTGGTACCCATGAGGAAAATTTTACAAGGATTGAAAGTTTTGGATTTGGTATTATTATTATCATTTTTGAAATTAAAATTAATTGATTATTTAATGGATTAAAACCAAGTCATTGAAAAGAATTAGCTATAAGATACTTTAATAGCTATGAATAAATCATTCAATGTTCAGTAAAAGTAGACATGGAAATGGTATATTCCCACCATTCTCATGGTTTTGATAAGAAAATATTGATTGAGTATCACGAAATCTCGAATAAATATCTTGATGGAAACAATTATCATCCATTCATATGCTAGAAATATAGGAAGAAAAAACAAGGTAAGTGTTTTAATAAAACTAGGAGGTTCTTTAAATGTGGAAAGGAAGGTCATAAAGCCCAAGCATGTTTAAAGGCAATCAATACGCTGGTTAATGAAATAGAGGAAATGAATATGCCAACTAATTCTCTACCCATTCTCTGATTCTTCAAATATAAGTATTATGGGAATTATTCTTACCTGTGTATGAATCCAAAAGTTTTTGATGATCAGTGTCGACAACCCCATAATTACAAGAGAAAAGAAAGTCTCATGCAATCACTACTACCAAAATTCGTTATGAGAATGACGTCGTGTAGGGTACACTTATCATACACTCTATAAAAACTAATGTCTTGTTTGATTCATGATCCATCAACTCTTTTATTCATAATTTTTAAGGGTATTATCATATCGCCTCAATGATTAGATGTTGAGTTAGCTGTAAAAACTTTTAATGGAACCATGATCACATATCAACTCTATAGTTTCTATCTAATTTAATTTTGTGGGAAAGTTCTCCATACAATATTGTGATTATACCTTAAGTTGAATTTTATGTGATTATTGGAATTGATCTTATTTATCTATATATTTCCCATATAAATTTACAAGTAAGTTAGGTCACATTTCTACGAATGAACCTATGATCATTTATCAATGCGTGGATGAATATGAACTTTCATTGTAAACTGCATCTATATTGTGGGTCTTAATTCCCAAACATGAAGGTTATCTATCTTAGATGAATGGGGAGACAGTCAACATTAATTATACACTTATTGTACATGAGTTTTTGATGACATTATGGTATAATTTTCGGGACTTCCACCGAATCATGAAGTTGAGTATTAAGTAGAACTCATACATGATGTTATGCCTATTTCAAATAATCCTTATCAAATGGCCACAATTTAGTTTTAGGAGTTGAATAAGTAACTCTAGAGGAATCTTGATAAGATATTCATATTCACTAGTGCATTATCATGGGGGGCACTTATTCTATTTTTTAAGAAGAATGATGGTTCAATGCATATTTTCATTGATTATATGAAGCCTAACAAGATTATAATTAATAACAAGTATCCTCACCACTATATCGATGACTTATTTAATCAACTACGTGGTTCTCAATAATTTTCTAAGATTGAACTTCTTTCTTGATATTCTTAATTGAGGTTCAAGAATGTAGATATATTGAATATGGAATTCCATAAAAATTATGGGCACTATGAATTTTTGGTAATCCTTTTTTGTCTTACTAATTATACTTCCATCATAATGATTTTAATTAATATTTAATTAAGATAATACCTTGATTATATTTTGGTAGTATTTATAGATGATATTATTGTATATTCAAAGAGAAAGTATAAGAA
The DNA here is from genome assembly GCA_963277665.1 of Viscum album. Lineage (NCBI taxonomy): Eukaryota > Viridiplantae > Streptophyta > Magnoliopsida > Santalales > Viscaceae > Viscum > Viscum album. The sequence continues at coordinate 67,190,039 of OY728149.1, read as the reverse complement.
TGAAGATCATTTAAGGATTGTTATGAAGACGCTGAGGAAGTAGAGTATTTATAAAAAAATTACCAAGTGTTAATTTTGGATTTATAAAGTTTCATTTCTGGGTCGTATAATCTCAATTGAGGGTATATTGGTAGGTCCTTCAAAGATAAAAGTTGGTTATAAATGGCCTATACCAACTGATCTAATTAAAATTCATATTTTTATTAGGTTGGTTATATTTTATCAATGTTTTTTGGGAGATTTATCAGGATTATCTAATACACTCACCAATTTAACTCATAAATTAGTTAAGTACTTATGGTTGGATCAATGTTATGAGAATTTCAAGGAGTTGAAAAGAAGGTGGTTCAGTGTACTTGTTCTCACACTACCCTGTGGTGGAGAAAGGTTTGTGATCTACAAGGATGCATCAATGAATAGATTGGGATGTGTTCTCATAAAAAATGATATTGTGATAGCTTATTACTCATTAAAATTGAAGGATCATGAGATAAATTACCCAACTCATGACTTGGAGTTAGATTCAATAATATTTTCATCAATGATATTGTGGAATTATATCTATGGATACAAGTGTGATATATATACTAAATATAAAAGTTTAAACTATATATTGACTCATAAATATTTGAATATGTAACATATTAGATGGAAAAAGATGATTAAATATTATGTCTACTCAATAAATTACCACCCTTGGAAGGTGATCAAGGAGGCATGTGCTTTGTTCGAAAGAACTTTGCTATCCTGTATATGATAAAGAAAAAAAAGATCCAATACTTCAATATTTTCCAAGGATGGATCTGGAAGTCTTAAGGGAAGGATACAAATATTATCTTTTTCAAATAATTGTTTAACTATCTATCCATTTATGGATTAAATATGGGAAAAAGTAGGATGCAGATCTGTAAAAGAAGGTGAAAATTATTCCTTATTTAAACCTTGATTGTGAGGCTCATAGCCCATTTATGTGTCCCACCGATACCATATTTGAAGAAGGATTTGGTGGATGAATCTTATAGTTCATTACAATCTATTAATCCTAGAAGTAAAAAAGATCTATAGAGACCAAAAAGATTATTTCTAGTGGGACAACATGAAATGAGCCACTACAGAATATGTATCTCAGTGTTTGGTTTGTTAGAAAGTTAATCCGGAGAGATAGAAGTTTGAGGAGATTTTATAACCATTAACTATACATGAATGGAAATGGAAAAAATCACCGTGTATTTTGTTTTCAGACATCCCAAAACATATAAGGGCCATACTTCTATATAGGTTATAGTCAATCTCCCTACAAATTCAACACGCTTATTTACTGTAAGATAAGATTTATATCTTCATCATCTTTATATAATATATGTTAAAGAAGTAGTAAGATTTCATGGAGTACCACTTTCCTTCATATCTAATCAGGATAGAAGGTTTAACTCTATGTTTTGAAGAAGTATTTAGTAGGATCTAAATATAGATTTGACTTTCAATATAGTGTATCACTATTAGACATATGGTCATTCTAAGAGAACCATTAAAATCCTATAGGATATGCTAATATCTTATTCTATGGATTTTAAAGGTAGTTGGGATTAACAAAATCATCTAGTAATTTTTTTTACAATACTATATTTCTCCCAAGAATTCATATGTATCTAATGTGATGTGATGAAGTTGGATAAATAAAGTTATTAGGACCTGAGATGGCTGAATAAATGGATATGAATGATAGAAAAAATTAGTATCACATCAAGCCAACTCATAGTCTAAAGAAGAGTTATGGAGATAGCTGTCGATGTTTTTTGGGAATTTAAATTTGGTGAGAATATTTTTTTTGTGAATTTATCCATGGAACAAGGTTATGATACATGGGAATTATGTGAAGATACGCCTAAGTAATTTTAGATCCATCAATATTCTTGATCGAGTATGGATAATTTCTTATTACTGAACACCTCCACTAAACCTCTATGAAGTTCATGACATGTTCCGTGTATCTATACTAAGAAATTACATACTAGATCCTTCACTTGTACTAAAATCATAGGTCATAACACTAGATAATGATCGTTCCTATGAGAAAAAACTAGTAGAAATATTATATGATAGAGATGAAGTTCTCCAAAATAAGACTACTCTAATGGTTAAAGTTCTCTGAAGGAACTAAAAATTCAAAGAAGTTACTTGGGAACCTATAGATGTAATGAAATAGAGACATATTAATTTGTCAGTATAAGAGTGAAGAACTTAAAGGGAAGAATTCATTTTCATGGAGGAAAAATGTAACACTATAATATTTTTATGAAATATTTTTATTAAAATAATTTGATTTCTTTGATAGCTTGCAGTACATGCAACAACGAGTTTAAACGAACCACAAAATATTATTAAAATATTATGTGTCCAATATCACCTAGTGTATGGATATTTAGGTATTAATAGTGATAAATAAATTATAAAAATATATTTTATACATATTTATAAAATGAATTAATTATAAATCAAATTATTAGAATTAAAAACAAAAATTATTTGAAAATAAAAGTGATATTCTTTCAAAAAAATTGTTTTTATGATTACAATGTATTTTATATCAATAAATTAAATTAATACATATTGGTTAATAATTTTAATGATATATATATATATATATTATTTACTTGATCAAATTTTATAACATTAAATAAATATTTTTCTACACATAGGACATGAATAATTGAAGTTTAAAAGTTATTCTTTAAAAGTATTTTTTGTCCCATTTTATGTACTTTATTGAAAATTAGTTTATTCAATTGGTAGGTTTTGAAATACATGAAATGAATTACATATTTAGAATTATGAGGTTCATATTTTTTAAATATGAAGCATTTATTTTTGGTCAAAATGAATAGAAAGTGTGGTAAAATTTATCACTTCGGTAAAAGGTAAATAAGGGTAATCTAGAATAAACATAAGTGATAAATCCATAATTATTCTTCTAAATTCTACTTGTATGTATAGAATTAAAACCTTATCACCCTAATCTTGAATTTTATTAATTTTATGGACACATATCTATGAAATTTACCTATACAATATTTATGTTAAAGAAAGTTACAAAGTGTCACAATCTTAGTTTCAAATATCTCTAATGTGTCCACATAGGGGAATTAAGTTTTGAATGAATATAAATGTATATTATTATATTAATTAAATTATTTTCATGATACAATTTTATTTAAATTTTTTAGTAATTATATAATGACCTTAAATTTTTATGCAACACCGATGCAATATTTTTCCAATTAATAAATAAATATAATAAATTATTTTAAAAATATTAAAAGAAATATAATTTATTCCCTTATTTTTATAGATGAATATAACATTTTAATATTGTTTTATATTATTATATTCTAATTATAAATTTTTCTTTATCTATTTTAAGTCAAATTAGGTTAGTAGTGTCTAAATTGACTATAATGATATTTTATAAGAACAATATTTTATTAAATCTCATAAAATAATTAAAGTATTAAAATATGAAAAAGGGGAAAATATGTGGTCAAAAAATTCATATTTGGTCCATTTATAGGCTGTTTGGAACCATTTTTCTTAAGACTTACTTAGTTATATTTTAATCTTTTAAGAAATTCTAAGAGTACCCCTCCCCTCTCTTATAAAAGAGCATATATCCATTATCTTCTTCAAATAACATTGATCTTTATAGCTCAATAATACTATGAAAAATTCTATTATCCACTTCCCTAGATAAATTAATTATGTTCTAGTATTCTTAAAAGATCAACACTAGGTTCCTTAAGAAGAGATCTAAAGAAGTTCTTTCCAAGAAGAGGTAATCACCATAACCAATAACTTTCTTTTCTACTCTTATTTAACTTTTATAAATATACTGTATTTCTTATACAATTGTAAATTTATAATCCAAAATATTATGATATATTATTATGGTTCTTAAAAAACTTATATAATCCCTCTTTCCCATCAAATGAGAAGTTAAAGTATCACTCGTGCACATGTACAGCTTACCATCTCCATGTAGTGATGCAATTAATTTTTCATCGCCATATCTAAAGGATGGTTTTTATGATGGGTTTAATGTTTATATATGTTATTTATGAAATTTCTATACTTATTTAATGATAATATCATGTTTACATTCTTACTATCGAATCTGTTGTTAAGTGATATTTTTGCTAGTTCGTATGTGTGGACTACCACCTCCACAAAGCGATGTAATTTTTTTTCATTTATATTTTACTTGGATGGTAATTAGGATTAATTTTATGAATATATATGATATATATGATATTATAATGATCCTTTAATGGATAGTTATTATATACCTTTCTTTTATTCCATATTTGAAAAAATGAAAACAATGTTTATGCGTACATACAACCTACCGTCTCCATGTATGGTGAAATTTATTTTTCTATATCTACTTTTTTTGAATGTGTAAAGGCCCAGAATTTCCATGTAATTTTTGATAAAATATATGGGAATTTTATAAGTCTGCAAAAATTGACGCCGCGTGATTCCAAGGCCTGGAGTGCCCAAAATGAATTTATGAACTTTTGTTCGGGTAAGATCAGTAAATGTGCAAGTGTGTTTTTCTAACTTTTGAACCGATGCTCAGAATTGAAATCTGAGGGCACTGTTGAACTCGTAGCACCGGTACTCGCTTAAGAATACTTTCACCACAACAGAAGTTGGATGAGGGTGAAAGTTAATTTTTGGGTTTTTTGTGGAAATAATAAAATAAAATAATCACACATTTTATTTTATATGTTGTAACCACCCATGTGGTTATTTAACAGGTGGGGACCACTTGAACTAAAACCTCCCATGAGAGGTTATAGAAGTGGGGAACACTGAGCCTAACCTCCCAAGAGAGGTTATCGTGGTGGGGACCAACTGATGATTGCACCCTCTTGAACTCCCTATTAAATGGGGAGAAACCTCTTGTGCTCCCCACTTAATTATGAAACCCATCAATTCATTAATTAAACCATTGTGAAATTGTGCCAACATAATTTAATTTAAAACCTTAAATTAAGAAGTTGGATATATTTTCATTTTTGTTGAATTGGGGAAAAGGGTTGGAAGATGGGAGAGCTTTGGAGAATTGGGGGAAAGCTCTCCAACGAAGAACGCTGATGCACGACTTCGACTTTCTTCCTCGAGAAATCCTACAGCGTGGGACGTCTTCAATCGACGATCGTCTTTCCCTCCCCAATGACGTCATCTCCTCCCTCACAATCTCCATCAATGAACAGTCCTAGGTAGGGGTTTAATTTTTGTATGATTATTTTCCCATGTTCTTCCCTTTTTAATACAAATAACACGAATGATTTCTTTTACGGGTTGGGAAAAATCATTGCGAGAAGATAGGATCTGACGTTCAATGATCATTTTCTTGATGAGCTAGTCACTGTCACTCTAATGCTGAGGGCATGGGCCAAACAAACATGGCCCGACCCCTCCATCGTTCTTCATGAATGGTTTACCTTTATCAAAGGAAGAAGGTGACCTTGGTGACGAAAACCAGAACGGGATTTTGGGCCTCGAGGAGGCACGAGAATGACGGTCGGAAACACCGCCAGCTGCGAAAAAGGTGACGAAGACACCCCACGGCTGAACCACTTCCCCGTGGCAGAGCTGTTATTTGTAGCTGAACCACACAGCCAAGCTACCCCGCAGTGCTTCATCGCGCTACCACGACCCTTCGAGCCTCTTCACGGCGCTTTTCCACGGCCCTCCGAGCCGCCTCGCGGTGCTTCTCCAAGACCCTCTGGACGAGCCTCCCCGTGGCTGGGCCCCTCTGGCGGAGCCGCCCCATGGCCAATTCATTCTATTGCAGTTGCCCTGCAGCCGGGTCGCTCCGGCGGAGCCACCCCCTGCCGAAATGCTCCGACGGAGCCGCCCCCGGTCGGGCCGCTCCGGCAGAGCCGCCCCTCATCCGGGCTACTTCAGTCGTGCCGCCCTGCGGCCGAGCCGCTCCAGCTGAGCCACCCTTGGCACCAAGCTGCTCAGTCCAATCCACCTCGCGGCTCCGGGCCACTCCGGCTGAGCCGCCCCGCAGCCTCCACCCTCTTGGTCGTACCGCCCCGGCCGAGTCACCCTGCGGCCTCGCGCCATTTGCGGTCGAACCCTCGCAGCCCCTTGCGGTCTTTTGAACTGCCCAACAGGCTAGGCCACCCAACATGGGCCAGGCCAGACCCAGTGGGCCGGGCTGAACCCAACAGGCCGGGCCGGGTCGGTTCAACCGGTTTGGACGGGACCCAGGCCCACTATGACCCATATAAATTATTTTGGACATAACTTTGGCACCAGACATACGTTTTCCAAACCATCAGCGATGTTGGAAACCCTGGTGTGAGATGGTACCATTGATTATACCCCCCTTGAGTTTTGCATTAAGATGGGGAATACACAGGTTTGATCAAGCACGAATCCAACCATGCCCTCCAGACTAAAAGGCTAATAACTCACATACCGGGTGTACGATTGACGCGTAGTCTATTGCGTTGAGACCCATATAACATGGAGGACCTTTTCAATACTTCCTTGTGGGAATTAGTGGATGTTGGATTATCTACTAGGAGCTCAGGGAGCAGATCCTCCTGGAGATGAGCGAGCATAGTGCGGGAACCCAATAGTTGGCTGAGACTTGACGACTGTTGACATTTTCAACTCAGAGTGACTTGACATGCCCAGTGGGGAGCGCCTCTGTGTGATGTGGAAGACCCATAGTGGGGAGTTCCTCTGTGTGACGAAGTAGACCCATGGTACTCGATAGGAGGGGTAGCTCAGTAGGCCATGGTGGGGAGCACCTCTGTGTGACACAGCATAACCATAATACTCGACAAGAGAAGTATCTCAGCAAGTCACGAGGGGGAGCACCTCTATGTGACATTACAGACCCACAATGGGGAGCACCTCTGTGCGATGCGGCAGACCCATGGTACTCGACAGGAGGAGTACCTCAACATTCCAAGATTAGTGGGAAGTGCCTCTATGGGACACGGCAGGCCCACTATACTCGATAGAGGATGGGTTCTCTAGTAGCTGAGGTCTTCGATGATGTGACTGGATATGTCACTTGTTACTACCCCTAGAATAAATCCTGGTGTGAGCTAAGTTAGTATCTCTGTGTTTTCATCATTTTTGAGATGGATTACATGATTACTTCGGTATATGTATGGGCATATACCAAAGTAGGGTTATCTATTGATTTCATAATTTGTGGTTTATCCTTTTTGGATTTGTGAGACCTTGAGGGTCTCGGGGTCCCTAATGAGTATTGTCATACTGACCACTGCATGGGCTATTCCTACACTTTTTTGTGTTGGATGAAGATGATATACAACGCCGACTGAGGCTAAGAGTACTAGGACTGGATAGCACCCGGAGCTGGACCATTCGATGTGTCAATATGTAGAGGAAACGGGTGGATGTGGAGTGTTGATGAGACAATATGTACCAACCCTTCAGGTAGGAACCTCATAGGATGATCTAGTATCTGTATTTTCTATATCTTCAGTTGTTTTGTATTTCAATTGTACTTGTACCTTTACTATTGGGCTTGTATTCCGGCCCCTTTACTTTCAGCACACTTTTGGTTATACGGTTTTCTTGTGTTTGTATTTTACTGTGTTCTTGGTTACATGAGGTTATATGTTATAAAGGCAATGTCTTCCCAATTTTTGGGAAAACACCTTTTGGTGCTAGTCTCCAGCCCCTGGCTTATGGAAGGCGGGTCTAGTGTAGTCACGACACGAGCCTCTGGGGACGGGTCATGACAGAATGACTATAAGTAGCTATATAATTAATATATATATATATATATATATATATATTTTATTTTTATACCATGATTATAATTATGTAAATGATGGAATCATGATCAAAGTATAAGGACAATTACTATTGAACCGAAGCATGCATGGAAAATAAAGAAGTTATCACCCAGATCAGTGATTTTAATAACAAAATTATAAATAAATAGGAGATAAGATGTAAAAAATAAATCATAAATGGTTTGATATATAATAATATGGTTATTTAATACATTTATAATAAATATATATTTATTATAAATGATGTTTGAATGTGGAAAACAAAGGTGAGCCTTGGGATAAGGGATTTATGTTTCAATACTATTGTAATCGGGATTATTTATACATGAAGTTATGTTGAGAAAATTATATGATAATGATATGGTAAATCACTATAATTTTTTTATACTCTTGTTATTTCATGAGATTTTATTTTCTCCTCACTTTAATTATTTAAGAGACCAAAAGAGTGTTCCTATGGAAAATTAACTTTAATTATCTCTTCAGTTTAAAATCATTTTTATTCCATATCCATATTTTCTAAAAATTATATTAATAATTTTTTAAATATTATACTATTATTTCTTAAATATATTTTAACCCCTTGTCTACTTTATAAATAAATTTTCATAAGGAATCATCTTGTCATTTTATGAACAAGGTACTTTTTTACTTTTTAAAAAAAATGTGAAAGGAATATTTTTTAACTTATATGGAATGAAAAGAATTTCCCAAAATCATGAGTACTCAATTATTTAATGCTTACTTTAAAATTTTACAAGGTTATTTTCAAATAAAATGGTTTCTTTATTACATTGGTAGTTTTTAGATTTTGAAGGTGTTTTTTAAATTCAAAATGGTATTTTCCTCAAGGTTTTAATTATCTTTTAATTGTGTCTCTATTCATCAATGGAAATGTCCCTTGATTTAAATTTTTATTTAATTTAGTTATGATCCATGGAAACCATAATTACTATTTATTAGGATATATTATGATTATGATGAAAAATGTTTATGGAACCCATTTACATGGGTTATGCTATGATGAAATGTTTATGAAACCCATTTATTTTCATTGGTTTGGATATGATCAATATTTTATGATACTATAGAACACATATGTACGGTTTTAATTATGTGATGGGTGGGAAATATATCTCCCTTCAACTAAATGATTAAAGTATTATATCTTATGAGATATTATGGGAAACAAGTCGATGTGCCAGATCTGTTATGGGAAACAATTCAATGCACTTGATTAGTTATGGGAAATAGGTTGATGTGCTTTATCCACTATGGGAAATAGGTATTGGTTATTTATTTTATGGTCTTGATAGTTATCCTTGACATATGAAATGGCTTCTATACTTATGATTTCACCACAAATATTTACGACATGAACATAGGGTTCATGAATTAGTTATAATGAGTTTTCAATCTTATGATTCATGTATCTTGAAATTATAATGTTTTATACCATAAATCATGCTTATGATATTTTTCAGATTGTTTATGAACCTTTTAAGTTATATTCTTGATCTCAAATCCTTATTATTATCATATTATTTTTTATGATCATAAATTTTTATCTCTCATGTTTACCATTACTGAGCATCTGAGATCAAACTTTTCTTATGTTTCATTTACCAAGTTTATAAATAAATTTTTTTATTAGGTTATTCCTATAAAGAGTACTATGAAGGAAGATATTTATGGGATATATTGAAGATCTCTCATAAAATAAGAATATTGTATATCTAGTCTCCAATGACTCTAAACCTTTATGGTTCTATCTTGGACCATATTGTCATATATTAAATATTCATCTAAATAGATTTATTATTTATGTATGAAAATATTGGGCCACTATAAAAATGATCGTAGTATTAATTTTTAGGAAATTTTTAAAATAATTTATTTTTAAGTTAAATAATGAAAAATATTGTTTTTAGAGAAATTGTAATTTTTATGAAATTATCATAAGAAAATATTTACATAGAAATTTATGAAACATTGAAGATATATTTAAGTGTAAAAAAGTATTCATTTTAAAATATTTTATTGAACTTATAAGACACATGATTAGCATTTTTAATATTAAATTATAATTAGTTCTAGTATAAAAAATTTTCCACCTCTTTAAATTTTGTATTATATTTATTAAAATTTGGTTTTGGATTTTTCATGAAAGAAAAAAATATTGATTTTTTATAATTGAACAATTTTTTTCATGAAAGTAACTAACATTTATAATCTAATCCTACACATACATTGTAATTTGGAAATGAACTATTTCAAAAAATGGGTTTTATGTGTTATATGATCTGATAATAAAATTAATTTCTCTAACCCTTAGTTTTTTATTAAATTATTTTAATATTTAATACCATCATGTTCATATTATAATTTAATAATTCAATAGTTTTCATTAAAATTTGTTACCTAGGGTAAAAATGGAGTAACTTTGGTAAGGGCAAATTTGGGTGAAAGGGGTTTAACCTAGTTCTAAAGGCTTGGACATGTTAAAAAATGTATGATAATGGTTTTTGGAGGTAATATAGACATTATATCTTAATAGCTTAGTTATTTAACATTATTGGTGCCTTGATCCTTGAAAAATACATTGAAATTATTGAAAATTAAAGTGATTTTACAAAAAATCCCTTCTCTTTACTCATAAAAGGAGCTCACCTCCTCTCTATTTATCCACCCATTCTAATGTCATGGGCCTACCATAAATATCTCGTTGTCTCTCCTAAAACCCCTAACCACTTAATAGAAGCCCTGGTTTCCCAAAATACCAATTTTAGTATCCTTAATGAGTCATCCAAGTGAGAACTTCCCAAAGTTGAGAGAGATAATTGAAAGTGCAGAGCGAATTAGGACTCAAGGTATGGGGTCTTCTGAATAACCCTTGTTAATTTTGGATTATGGAATACCTTCCTTACCCCTAAATTATTTATTTTCATTTATTTAATACATATCCTATATATTTTTTCCTTAAATATATATCTACTTTACTTTAACTTTCATTTTGGGATAATACATGTTTTAAGTTCCCTTTGAAACTACCACTTGTTAGTAAACCCACCTTAAGAAAAATTTCCAATTTATTATTTCAAGACATGTTTCAATTACATAAGATATTTATATCTATGAATAGATTCTAAAAACCCTCGTAATTTTTTGGGCCAGTTCTGTTTTAAAAGAAAATCATAATCCCTCCTCAAAAGGTTATTTCCTCACTGTGAAAAGAATCACCTATGCGACTAGTTTTTATTCCTACTTTCCCTTAGTTATTTTTCATTATTTAACCTATATTATAATCCAATGTTATAAGACCTATGTACCTTTATTAAAATATGAACATTTGAAATTATTTAATCTCTTATTCAAAGATTCATTATGTTATAGCCTTCAGTTATTCTTAATGACAAGGATATGAAACCCAATGCTTTTTCATGGGTATTATCATGATTATGCTTTATATATGGTTTATTTTACTCATCTAAAACATGTATTAATATAAATATAATTATTTTCATTGTGTGATGGGTGGTCCCAAAATTATATATCCCTCTATTGCGCTATTTGTGGTTTTCATCTCTTGAGATAATATATATGGTGCACAAGTGGTTAGCCTAATAATACCATGATATGTGATGTGCATGCCCAAAATCATCTACACCTCAAATGTATTGGGTAAAATTTCCATCTAATGAAAAATCACATATGGTGCATGAGAAGTTAACTTAGGAACTCTATGTGATGTGATGAGTGGGCCTGAAATTATATATCCCCCCAATGAATTGGGTAATATTTTCATCTCTTGAGAAAAAATGGATGGTGACTAAGAGGTTTTTATAAGCACACTATGTTATGTGATCGCTGGGCCCAAAATTACATAGCCTTATAATTCATTGGGTAAAGCTTTATATCTCATGATATATAATGAATGGGATTATGGAGTGAACTGAATCCAATATGGTAGTTTTCCCACTATGTAATGGTGGTATGAGAGTAAATCTTGAGTTATCTTTATGATGTTATGATTTTTGATGATGCTACATGTTTATGATTCTAAGATATTATAATACCATTTAATTATGATATGATCCCATTGTTATAGTAAATTTTAATGACTTTCTTATGCCTCTTGTCTCACATGATATGATTTGTTATAATGTTTATTACCTCATAGGGATTTCTAGATCACCATTTTCTTAATGTTTTTTTCCTAGGGAATCTTATATAGTTTCATAAGAAATACATTAGTTAAGAAAAATATGTGAAGTTTTAAATTAATATTTTGTGATTCAGGTTTAAGATGTTATACTTATGTGTCTAAACACTCAATACACTTGACCTCACAATCCTTAGATTGTATTTATTATAAAATTATGTTAAAAGTGAATGTTTCAACAATTTTTTGTTTCACATTTGATGGATCATTCTCCAATTAACAAATATGTAAACATCATAACCAATGGAAATTTTCCATTTAATATTGACATGGGATTCCCAAAACTCGGAGATGATATTTTTCATGATAAAATTATAGCAAATTTAAATAGATTTTGATAAATAATTCTTCATCTTATGATAATTATTCATTGATGTTCTTGATCATAAAAAAAAACCTTTTCATATTATCATTACTGTACTTGTAGTATCCTAGTGTAGAATATATCTAGAAGTTATCCACATGCTCTACTTTGATATCTAAATGACACTGATTGATTTTCAAGTGCTATTGTGCTATATAAATTATCTTGTGTTGTCTATCTTGATCGCTCCAATATCTTTTAAGCTTAGAGGAGTACTTCTCATTATTTATAAAATGAGAGAAGGAATAATCAAGAGAGAATATTTTAGTGAGAAAATATTCTAAATTCTTGATTAACCCTACACAATAGACATAATAATCTATTTATAGTGCTAGGGTTAAATTTAAAAATATTATTTTATTACAGAAAAACCCTTAAATAATAGGATAAACTTTATCTAACCTAATTCCTTATAATAAAAAAATTATATTATTTTTATTTCATGTGTTTTTCTAACTAGTGAATTGATAAATATTATTATTCCATATTTCAAATTAATATTTATCATTATACATGATCTTGGTCTTTACATCATCTAAAACATTTAATGAATGCCCAAATAAATATTTCATTAAATATTTATTCATAAAATAAATATTCAATTCATAATATGATGAAAAAATATTTATGAAATATTCAATAAATAAATAAATATTATATATTCAATTAATATAACAATTCCCTTGTTAATAAATATTTAATTTATTTATTTAGTAGATTTTCCTGAATAAAATCATTCTTCATTCTTGAGAATAATATTTATTCAAATTATTAAATTCAAATAGAATTTAATAGATATTAATGGAAACACTTTGTGTGTGACACTCTAGTATTATTTATCATTATCATTAGATAAGCTCACCTAAATTCCAAGATTACTATCTAATAATGGGTCAAGACACCCAAGAGAAAGAAGTTAATGTCACAAAATCCAAAACTACATAGATAAACTTACAATATAATAAAATATCTTAGTTATAAGATTTTATCAAGTAGGTTGAATATCCATGTTGTCATTATATATACTTGACACATCTTTCTTTGAGTATCTAAAATAAACTTTTCATTACACCATGTACATGGAATTTAATGTGAGAATTCAATTTCAAAAAATGGGTTGAGATATTATCTTCAATAAATATGGAATGGAAAAAATCCTTTCTTAACTTATTAATTAATAACACATCAATCATGACACACCCAATGTGTACAATATTTCAATGAAATGTATTATCAAGGTTTATTAAATAAATCTATGTGTGTGAGCCATAACCTGAATTAATAATATTATTAATTTTTAAGAACCATTACACACATATGAAGATAAGAATATCTGATAACACATTAACATGGATAATTCTTATAGATTTGTCTATTCTCATAATCAACCATCTTGGAGATTACCAAGTGAAAACTACATGAGAAGAAACCTCATATACTTACAATTATTATAACATAACATTGAACATTATGTGTGTCTCATCATAGTATATTATTTGAATATAGAATTATATTTATGAATATCATCATATATTTCAAGGTTCTCATTATAGTGGAGAACTTCAATGACCATACCAATGTGATAGATAATATAGGACATTATTGAATTAAAGTTATGCAAAAAAATGAAAAATATGAAAAAATATATTTTATTAATTTTTAAATATCTAAATATAAATGTAATCCAAATTAAAAATATTTGGTTCTATAACTCCAACTCCAACAAACTCCAACTTGGCTAGAGCCAACTGCCTATGAATTTCATTCCTTTAGACCTCACATAATGATTATATTTCTACTAAGTTTTGAATTTAGTCAGGGGTTCTACCATATTGTCTCCCACAGATATCTTTCCCACTGTGAAGTCACCTCTCTAATAAAAATACCTCACAAGATGATACTTATAAAGAATGTGTTTCACTCACTGATGTGACCTTGGATCCTTAGAAAGAGCCACCACTACAGTATTATCACTATAAAGTGTGATAATATCATTAATATTAGGTACCACATCAAGCTCTTGAATGAATTTGAAAATATAAAATTCTTATTTTTTCTACATTAGAAGCAGTAATATACTAATAATTTTCTATAGAATTTGTAACCACATCTTGCTTTTATCTCCTCAGCTCAAAAAAAATTCTACTGAGAGTTAATATATATCATGTATATGAGGATACATGTTCCTATAAATTTTAATGTCATGTGACATTGGAAACAATCCCCCATGGGTTGTTCTATACTAAATCTATTCAGTGTCTTGTCAATATATGTACCTTGACCTACACTAAGAATTATCTTGAATCTATCATGATGGATCTTAGTCCCATGAATATATACAAATTTTCATATGTCCTTTATAGAGAAATATTTATTTAATTAGGATTTAATATAATATAAGACTAGTCTTTTTTTCAATCAGTATACTTTTATTGACATATACTATTAATAAAATGACCACTCTCCCAATAAATCTATTAAATAAATAATGCTCTCATTCGTTCTTTATAAAATAAAATCCCTTTATGGATTCATCAAATCAAAATTTTCATATCTTGGATGCTTTCTTTAATCCATAAATGGATCTTTTCAACCTTCATAACTTGTTAGTATCCTTTGGAGTCACAAAACCTTCAAGTTGTATTATATATACATCTTACAAAAGGTTATCATTAAGGATTTTTTTGGCATCCATTATACAAATCTCATAGTCATGGTAATCTATAATGGAAAGTAGAATTATAATGGATTTATACATTGAAAGTAGTGAAAAGGATTCTTTGTATTATTTTCATTGACTCTATTTAAACCCTTTGTAACCAGTCATTCCTTATAAATATAGACGTGTCTATTCATGTAAAGTTTCTTCTTGAATACCCATTTTCAACCAATTGGATTTACATCCAATAGAGGATCTACTCAAATCCAAACATTTTTTTAGTACATGGAATCCATTTTAGAATTAATTGATTCCTTAAACTTGGAAATATTTATGCCACTTTCTATTTCTTTATAGTTTACAGGATCATTATTATCTACTAATAATGAATCACAATCCTCTTTGACTATAAAAACATATCTTTCTAGTTCTCCAACCTCTCTTGTACTTATAAATAGTATTTATATCTATTTAACTTCTTCCATGTTGATTTTGGAATTTTTTCTATTCCAATTCTTGGGCATATTGATCCTAGACTTAATCGAATTCTCTCTTACTCCCATAATCTCTTTTATATATATGATCATTCTCAAGTAATGTGAGATATATTTTAACCAAACCATTTTATTTTAAGGTTTTTATAAGTGTCCTGATCTTATTTATTTAGGGTATCCTATAACGACACACTTTTCACCTCAAGGTGAAAGTCTATTACCTGAAGAGGCCTTAACAAATTCTTCCCATCCTGACACATGTAGTATAACCACATGAGTTTCTTTACACTCTAAAATTGGCATGGAATACTATCTTCCTCTTTAGATGGAACACTGTTTATTATGTATGTAATTTTTTTAATTTATATCCCCAAAATAAAAATGGATAACTATCATGACTCGTCATTTATATCACCATATGAAATAAGGTGCAATAACTCCTTTTAATTGCACTATTACACTAATTTGTATAAAGATAAGTGAGTTGATATAGAATTCAAAACTCTCATAAATAATAAATGGAGTCTTGATTAAGATATTCTCCTCTGTGGTCTAAGAATAGTTTCTTAATATTTATACCAAGATGGTTCTTGACTTTATTCTTGTATTATTTGAATATATCAATGGAATCCATCTTATATATCATTAATTAGACATATCCATATCAATTTAAATCATCATAAAAAGTTGTGAAGTATGAGTTACCACCCCTTGATTCAACTAGAAATAGTCCACACACATTGGTATGGACTAATTCAAGAATATATTTGGCCCCTTCACCTTTTCCACTAAATAAGGATTTGATTATTTTCCCCTGTAAACATGTGTAACATACACCAAGTACTTGTAGTTCAAAAAATCTAAATTTCCATCTTCATGTAATTTATTCAAAAACATTTCATTTTCATGACCTAGTTAGTGATACCTTAGTGAGTTGTGGTATTAGTCATGTGAACTGGTTAATTTATGAATTGTTATTGCCTGGTTTATGCAATCCAACACATATAGACCATTACATAAGTTTTTTTTACCATAAATTGGTATCCTTATAAACTAATCATAATTTATTAAAAAAAATTAAAATAAATCCCCCATATCAAGTATGGATACATAAATAATGTTTTTTGGTGAAAATTGGAACATGATAATGTTTTTTTAAAAACCAAGAACATTACCATTGGGAATGTAAGGTGGTAGTCTTCAATGGCCATGATAATAAGTCTGGCTATTTTAGCTGCTCGTATATCTACCTATTCTCATTAAATCTTCTACAATATACTTGGTTCTTATATTTGAATAAATATGTGTGAAATAAATTTTGTTTCTAATAACCAATTTTTTGAAATAGATAGATTTAATTCAATAAAAAATACATATTTAGATTTCCCTTAATTCTTTTCCAAGGTGTAGTTTTTCTTCCAGTGTCCCTTATTGAAACTGGAGAAACAGATAGCATCAAGCTCCCTAGATTTACCCTTGATCTTTAACTTCTTGGAATTAGATTATAAAGAATATTTGGGTATAAAACTTTTTGCATAGACTTTCCATTTATTCACCATAAGGATAGAAAGTTTTTTTCTTCATCTCCTTATCAACTTCGAAAAGAATCATGAGAATATCTAGATGATATTTATCTATATTTTTCACTTTATAATTGACAAGAAAGATAGAGAATCTCTGAGGGAGTGATTTAAGAATTATATTGGTGTGTATTTCTTCAGGAAATTTAAACCCAAGAACCTCTAAGCACTCAATGTATCCAACTTGTTTGACTATATAAGGCTTGGTTGGGCCACCTTCTCTAAGAATACCATGAAAGGGAACCTTGTAAATCTCAAAATATTGCTAACTAGGTCTCTCTTAATATTGAACATAGATATGATTAAGCAATCTATAATCATCCACGTCTTCATGAGAAATCACGATTTCTTTAGACAATGATGAAATCCTTAAATAAGAACATCAACCATGTCACTCAAGGGTTTATCATTTAAATAGAACTCTTCATCACTCGCCTCCATTGCAGTTAGATCATATGGTGAGGATTCTAGAATGTAATATTTCCATTCATGGTGAAACATAGTCCATAGGTGTTTGGACCATTTGTTGAAGTTACTACTAGTAAATAGATTGTACTTCTCCAAAATTGATTATATGGAAAACATGGTTAATAAAATTTCTATTATTATGTAATTATAAGAATAGATTATTAGTACTTCACTTGATTAAAATTTATGTGAGACATTATAAATTAAATTTTATTAAGTCTCAACCTATTTTATCATGTCTCAACAACCCTCACCATTGTACTCAAAATGTACCATAACTCTAGTCATTCAAGTTAAAGGAATCCATTTTTACATTATTATAATCTATATATAGGCCATGAAAACTAAAAGAAAATATTTGTGTAGGGTTATTTCCAACTATAAACCAGAATCTCCTTGGACTGTTGAGTGGACTCCCCAATCTGGAAATACTAATTGTTATTTATTCAAAACTTTCCTCCAAAATGTTATTGAATAAATTATGGCCATTAAACCCCATAAATATTTATGCAATTTGACCCACTATCTTAGTTAATACTTCCAAATAATTAAAATTATCCCTGATGTAGGTTGTACCACCACATTAAATATGCTTTCATATTGATTCAAATGATGCAAGGATTAATGACTTAATATTTATTTGAGGGATTCTATTTTATTACTCATAAAGATTTATTGTTTTATCCTTTACATATCTTGTTAATATTAAGTGGATTTTTTCTGAAGTGATTAACCATTTTTTGATAAAACATTTATTCATAATCTCTTTATCTAAATTCTATATTTTCATATTATTTCATTTATTAATGTGATCACAGTATTTCATCCATAAAATAAATAATGAATAAAATAGAAATAAATAAGTGACACGATCATGAGCTTATCTAATTATTGATTTATTGACCATAAAATAAATCAACCTATGACCTTAAGGGAAACTTTTTATGCTTATCTTGGCACAATTCTCAGTATTCCACCTATCTACTCATGTATCACCTGGGTTGGTATCACCTCATTTCCATCTGGAATCGCATCAATATGCCTACAGATACTCCTTTTATTACATGTTTTTATAACACACGTTCAAGTCAAAGAACCAAAGGATTTGGTTAAGGGGAATTACATAAATCACCTTAGACATGTAGGTCCAACATAATAAATGAGGAAGGAATTTATCCAATACCATCATATTTTATTTAATAAATAATATTTTAAATACCATGTAATAAAATAAAATAAAATAAAATTGAAATATACAAAGGTCTGTTCAATGATTAGGAATAGTCATACATATGAAATGAATATGAAAATGTATACTAGAAAGCATTATATGTAACGACCCAATGTTTTTAATGGAAATTACCTTCTTATAAATATGTCATAAATCACAACATAATGAACTAATAAGTGATAAGTGACCTTTAAACATAAGTTTGTCACTTCTGTGTTTGCAATCTTAAAAATCTGACATACACAGTTGTGTTGAAGATGTTTTTTTGTACTCTAATATAACAAAAACAATTTTTGGTGAATAGTAACATACCCTTATAAATAGTAACATACCCGTATGAATAGTGATATACCCTAATGAATAGTAATCTCACCTATGATAGTATAAAAATAATATTCAAGTTATAAGCACGATATACCTATTTTTTAGAATGAGTTAATGAGTGTTTTAAAACTTATTTTTGATAATAAATTATGATTTTAATTAAATATTAAAATAATCATATTTATAAAATTATTTTTGAAAAATTGAATTCATTTTTGGATTCTACACATCGAAAAATGGCTAGGGTAAAATTTTTGGATTTTTCTGAAATACTTGAAATTTTGATAAATAGAAAAATACGGTAATTTACTGTGTATATAAATTATAAGATAAACAAACTATTCCTCGCATCATGGCTGATGTCACCACCCATGGTTCAAATTCACATGACCCATTTACTATTATTAGTCATGTAATACTTTCTATACCTTTTCTTGGGAAGAAATAATAAATTTATGATTATAATATTATGAAATCCCTCCTCTCCTCCACTATAAAAACCCCCCTTCACTCCCTCTTCTCTCCACTCCTCTCAAGGCTTGTGCCTTGCCATTATTCTGCCCAAATCTCTCCCAAATGTCCTCCCCCACGTCAAAAATCTCTCAGCCTCCTCAAAATACCAAAACCTCTCCCCTTAAGAGGTTCTCCAAGGAGGAAGTCTCAAGAGGTAAATTTCTCTTCCCAATTTCTTCTTTTCTTTTAAGTTATATTCTTTTTTATTTCTTTCCTCACCTACCTTTACTATAATAGTATGATAAATACAATAACATACCTATAATGTAATTCCTTCATTCCCCACCCTTTTATTTGAAATAATTGAAATCACCATTTGAGATGTGCTAATTTAGCACATTCAAGGACAACGATTTATCAATTTCTGTTATTATCTTTAATTATGGTCATGAAAACATTTGTGTTATGGTTGAACCAGATTATTATATATGAAAATATAATTTTTTTCTGGTTCTATAATCATTTGGTACAAATGGAATTAAGTTATAAATCAAAACACATTCTTTGTAATCAAATCCACCGATTAACAAAAATGGTTATCACTATGGTTATATATATATAATAATTCGACTTCACTCTAAGTAACCTAATTAAAATTAAAACCATGTAATCTCCTGGATATGAAATAAAGAACATGACTTCAATTCTATATAACCACTTTCATCTTTCTTATAATCCAAACTTGAATATAAGTGAACCGATCTTTTAAATCCAAGTAAACAAACGAGACCGTACAATGAAATTAAACTATGTAACTAATCAAAAAGGATTTGAATGAACTAAAAAGGCTTATACTAAATAAATTGAATATAGAAGTGGTTATGGAATTATTAATTAATATGCCTAATTTGTTTATTCAGGTCTATAATAACAAGTGGAGAACACCAACGGATTTAAAGTAAGGGATCCTCCCCTTTTTACTCTTAATCAAGATTGTTCTCTATGCTATGCCTTTTTGTGTAATACCAAGTGATGGGGTACATTTATAAACCTTCACCATACTTACCTCATGAGTTATAAGTTATGAGAAACCCATTATCTCTCTCATCAATCCCTCTTAGGTACACCTGACACCATGCCGGAAAAATCGTAACGAATTCAACCCAAACCTTCTTCGTTCTTTCTGTTTGCCTTATCTTTCTTTCAAAAATGGTTTTATTATATCTATTTATGTGAATCTTGTGAACTCTGTATAGTTGTAAAATATTCTAATATCAAGACCATTTCATCACTTTCGTTTGGGGATATACATGTTTTTGAAAGATTCCCTCCTTATAACTTTTCGATAAGCAAACCTGTTTTAAGGGGACTTACCCCATATTTTTGAAGTTCCCAGTCATGATCCATGTATCACTGGGAGGGGGAGGGGGTGAATCAGTGATATCTTTTTCTTTTTATGTTTCCTTCTTTATGAAACAAATTTCGCCTCCTGTTAAAGAGTTTCTTCCATGATGAACAGCCACAACCACAGGAACACAAGATTTATAGGGTTCACTACTCAATAAGAGTAGCTACATCCTTGGTATGGTACAGAAATAATCCAGTACCACACAATCCACTAGAAAACAATCCTTTGATGTGGAATACAACAATTAGGATATACCCTTACACTCATGTAGTACTTTGAAAACAATCCAATAGTGTGTGTGCTCCCTCTTAGCACAAATAGAGTAATGAAATAATTCTGTGTTTCTTTATGACCTTTCACAGATCAAATCATTCAAAACAATTCTACACTTTCCTACCCAGAAGCTGGTAGAAATCTCCTAGAGAAAACAACTTGTGTGCCTCCTTCCAATTAAGCGCCTCCTTGCACTTGCACGCCTCCTTCCACTTGCATGCCTCCTTGCACTTGCGTGCCTCCTTCCACTTGTACGCCTCCTTGCACTTGCGCACCTCCTTCCACTTGCACACATCCTTTATACTTGCATTCCTCTTTGTGGTTAGGAAATACTTGTGCGCCACCCTTATACTTACGCTCCTCTTTTTGGACATCACAACACTTGCGCGCCACCTAAAAATGAGGCTCAACTTGAGCGGATCAACCACTTGCGCACCGCACTTCTTCGAATTGCGCGCTTACAGCTCAAAATATTTCTCTAAGTCTCGAGCCTTAAGAAACGAGGAGGGTAGTTGCCTTTTTATAGGCATTTTGGAAACCTGCGTGTCACATTCCCTTGCGTGCCTCCTTGGTACTTGTGTACCTTCTTGGTGCTTGTGCGACTCCCTGGCACTTGCGCGCCTCCTTGGAACTTGCGCGCCTTCTTGGTACTTGCGCCCCTTTTTTGTACTTTCGCACCTTCTTTACTTTGCCATATTTTTTAAATAATTATATTTGAAATATGAATTGTGTGCCTCTACATACTTGTGCGCCTACTGCATACTTGCGCGCCTACTGCATACTTGGGCGCCTACTTCTTTCCCTCTCTCTTTCCTTCATAAGTCTTGCATCACAAGTTCTCCAAACATATGATATTTACGAAAATAAAAATCAGCAAAGCATCTTCTAGTTTTTCAGGACTTTTACAAAGTGAATTGATTTAGCTTCTTTGACAACAAAAGACAACACTCGGTAACCGCAAAATTTTCTTACTTCCTTATCCTTCTAACTAGGTCCCAACAATATCCCCCTTTGGATTTTGTTGGAAACCATGATTCATAAATCACAGAACTTTGTAACTGTAAGCAATGGATTACTTATCAACAATTCTAGCCTTACGTGAGCTAACTCATTGTAGGAAACAAGAATTATTGACAGCCAAAACCATGCTTTCCAAAAGTAGTGACTATGACATCTCATGAGAGAACCTCCTCAGCCTTCTTCAGAACATCATTCAAGCTTGTACTTCAACATTCTTCATTTCCTCAACTTTCCTGTAAAACAACATTATTTCCTGCAACCACTCCAACAAACAGTTAGAATAGTTCACACACATACATGCTGGAATCACATCTTACCCACAACTCCCCCTTTATGCATGCATCTATAAGGATAGATTTATGAAACAATTCTCCCCCTTGGAAACACTATCCAAAGGAAAGATGAGAGAGGGGACAGAAATGCATACCTTAACCTTTATGAGGAGGTTGGACACCCATGTTCAACCTCAATTTTGCAAATGGTTCTTTTGGTAAAGGCTTGGTGAATATATCAGCAACTTGTTCCGATGTAGGAACATATTCCAGCCTTAATTCATTCTTATCTACCTTCTCTTTGATGAAGTGGTACTTTATATCAATGTGTTTTGAATGAGAATGTTGTACTTGGATTATTTTAAGATTGATTGCACTCTAATTATCAAAACCTAAGAGCAATGGTAGCTTCACTTCAACAAGTAGATCTTCAAACTGAGTCTTCATCCACATCAATTGAGTTGTAGCTTGAGTAGCAGCAACATACTCCGCTTCAGATGTGCTAAACGTTACAGAATTCTATTTCTTGGTATGCCAACTAACATAGCTTTTCCCCAGAAAGAAAAATCCACCAGATGTGGATCTTCGATCATCCACATTTCCTACCCAATCTGCATAAGAATACCTGAATATATCAATATTTTTTGAGCCATCATACCTAATTCCAAAAATTGTTGTGCCTTTGATATATCTGAGGATTATTTTTCCAGCAATCAGATGTGATTCTTTAGGAGCACTTTGAAATCTTGCACATAAAGTGACAGCATAGACGACGTCAGGTCTTGAGGCAGTCAAATATAGAAGACTACCAATTAGCTTTTGAAACTCTTTCTGATCAACTTCCTTGACTTCTCCATCTTTAGACAATTTTGTTCCCACTGAGATAGGTGCGGACACTAGTTTCGAATTTTCCATGCCAAACTTCTTCAGAAGTTCCTTATCATATTTTTCTTGAGACAAAGTGATATGATTCCTTTTGTAGGAGATTTTTAACCCAAGAAAGTTTTTCATTTCACACCGCATGGACATCTCAAATAACTTCTTCATCTCTTCAGAGAATCTTTCCCATGACCTTTCATCATTCCTAGCAAAGATGATGTCATCAACATAAACAATAACAATCAATGAAAACTCATGGCCCTCCTTGATGTAAATATTGTTATCAACTATACCTTTCTTAAAATTCATCTTCATCAAGAAAGTATCCAATTTATAATACCATTCCCTTTGAGCCTATTTTATCCCATACAAAGCCTTCTTCAATCTGTACACATAGCTTTCATTATTTCCAATAACAAATCCACAAGGTTGATCAATATAAACTTCCTCATCAAGGTCACCATTCAAGAATGCAGATTTTACATCCATTTGAAAGATTTTGTATCCTCATTGTGCAGCAATGGCAAGAAATATTATGATTGTTTCTAATCTTGCTACCGGCGCAAAGGTTTCATCAAAATCAATGCCTTCAATTTGTGAATACCCTTTACAAACCAATCTTTCTTTCTTTCTTATTAATTCACCTTCTTCATTCAGCTTGTTCCGGAAAACCCACTTTGTACCAATTATGTTCTTATTGTCTGGATTAGGTACAAGTTCCCTAGTGTTGTTCTTCTCTATCTGATCAAGCTCCTCGTTCATAGCATGAACCCATATTGGATTCTCAAATGCTTTATTTACATCATTCGGTTCAACTTTCGAATAAAGATAAGTATGTGATATAGCATTTGTTGTTCTTCTTGTTTGAACCCTCTGATCTTTATCTCCAATAATGTTCTAAGCCTCCAATTGCTTCCTCAATCTAGGATGATTTGTTTGAACTTTTTCCTCATCACTTGAGATCTCTGAGTCAGATTCTTCTTCTTGAGTAGGATTAACACAGTCTGCAGCATTATCATAATTGTTAACAAAAACTTCTCTATCCTAGTCAACTTCCAAATCAACATATGGCTACTTTTCTTTATCAGCATTTTCAACAACTTTTACATCTGAAGAATCAACAATTATTCCTGTTTCTTTATTGAGGCATCTATAACCTCTTCCTTATTGATCATAGCCAAGAAAAATTCCGTCATCTCCTCTTTTCTCAAACTTTCCCATGTTTCCACCTTTTTTTCTTTATAATGCATGGAATCCCAAAGACTCTCAAGTGTTTCAGACTTGGAGATTTTTCAAAGAACATTTCATATGGCGTCATATCTGAGTTTGGCCTGTAGAAACATCGGTTCTTTATATGCAATATAGTTCTCATGGACAGCCTCCAAAAATAATGAGAAAGACTATGTTCAAGTAACATAGTTCTCTCCATTTCCACCAGACTTCGATTCTTTCTTTCAGCAACCCCATTTTGTTGAGGTGTGTATGGTGAACTAAACTCATGCTGAATCCCATGTTTGTCAAGGTATCGTAAAAACTCATCATTCTTATATTCTCCACCATTATCAGTTCTCAACTTCTTCACTGAATACTCACATTCCTTCTCTACGTTCCTCCTGAAACTCTTAAACATTTTCAGAGAATCTGACTTATGTCTCATGTACATAACACAAGTAATGCGAGTAAAGTCGTCAAAAAAACTAATGAAGTAATTATCTCCATTTGTAGATTGCTTTCTCATTGGTCCACATATATCAGAGTGTATGAGTTCCAGTGTACTTTTTGAGTGAATTTAAACTCTCTTATGAATAGAGTTTGTAATCTTCCCTTTCTCACAAATGTTGCAACAATAATCTCTTTTTCTTGATAAATCAGGCATATCTTTGACATTGTCTCTCTTTGATAACTTGCACATATTTATCTGACACATATGTCCCAACCTTTTATTCCATAACTGATTTTCATCCACTACACCCATGTAGCAAGAGATCTGCACTTCACCAACTTGAAACAAATTTCCTTTTGTGCGTTGCCCTCTCATAACTATATTTTCATCATTTTCACTTTTAACAATAAATCCATATTTTCTTAAGATAACTTTGTTTCCTTCATCATAGAGTAGTGACACACTAAGCAGGTTATGTTTCAGTCCATTAATATATAATTTTTTCCTAGATTTCATCTATTCTTTTCCAATGACGGTTGATCCAACACGTTTGATCCTTAAAGATTCATCATTTTCCAAATGTCATTGTTATTTCTTTGAAGTCTTTCACATTATTCGGTAGCTTTAAGTCTCCTGTCATATGAGATGAACATCCACTATCAAGAATCCATTGACGTTCTCCTTTTATTGCTATCAAAGCGGTTTCAACAATAAGAGCTTTTACTTATTTTTTTTTCATTACCTCTGGCTTCTGAGAATTGTTAATGAGATTTTTTTGTGATGGTAACAAAATAAGGCATCCTTTCACAAGATTTCCTGGTTATTCACATCTTTCACAAATAGTTTCTAGGGGTTGGAACCTATTTTTAATCTTTACTCCAACACTCTCAGGTTTCTTTACAACCACCTTTTCTGAATTCTTTCTTTGAGGAGATTGACTCCCCCTCGAACCCTGCCTTTCATAACCTGTGGAATAATAGTAATGTTGTTGGTTGAACCTACACATATTTTTAGTATGTCCAAATCCACCACAATACCAGCAGTATCCAAAGAAAGAGTATTTGCCTCTGAAATTTCCATACTAACCAGAATTGAGAACACATTTCTCAGCCACCTTCCTGTCTTTCTTTTCTGAGCCACCAACCTTTCTGTTATAAATCAAAGTATATATTTCAATTTCAGTTCTATAAAAACTAGAAGTTTTGGAAACTTTTCTGGATTTAGAATGTTTTGAATCATTTTTGAACTCAGGGTTCTTTGAAACATCAGAATTCCGAATTTTGTTGGTCTTTACAACATAAATGGCTTTCCCAGTATTCTTTATTTCAGAACAACTTTTACTTTTCTTTTCAACCTTTTAAGGGAACCCTTTTTTATCCTTCTTGTGTTTCTCCTTCAAAGAACATTAACCAACTTCAGAGAAATATTTTTTGAAACTGATACTCATTTTTTTTTAGTTTTATAAAAATTTTGTTGGACAACTTCCAACTCTTCTTCTTTAACTTTCAGCTTTACTTCAAGATGATCATTGTGATTCTTTTCATTCTCAAGAGCATTCTTCAAATCATCAATCGCTTTTTTCATATTGATTTTCTCAATAGTAAAACCTTCCTGATTGTTTACTGCATAATTTTCATTTTTCGACTTCTTGTTTTCCTTCTCAAGCCTTTTGATCTTTCTCAAACATTCCTTCAACTCTTCTTTCAGATAGGATTAAAGTTGAGGTTCTTCATCTTTCGAACCACTTCTCTCATAATCATCATTATTCAAAGTTTCAACAAAGGTCTTCTCTCTAGCTTTCTTAGTAATTGAATTTTCAGATCCAGTCTCACTATCATCTTCTTTTTCACTTTTCGAAAACAAGATTTTTCTTTTTGATTTGAAGAACTTTTTATCCTTACCTCTTCCAGAATAACTATATTTTCCACCCTGTTTCTTCCAAGACCTTCTTGGTCTTCTTTATTCTTCATCACTATCTTCAAATTTATTCCTTTTAGGAAAATTAGACGCAAAGTGGCCAACAAATCCACATTCAAAACATTTCAAGGGAACATTCCCTTTATATTTTCATGTACCTATTCTTACATTTATAAAAAACAAGGATAAAATTTCATCGAAGTTTTCACATACCTCATTTTCGGAGTCAGAACCAACAACATAATCTTCCTCAAGAGCCTTATTAGAAATTTCTCTCTTGGCGGATTTAAAATACATTTCTCCATCAACTTTGGTTTTGTTCTTCAGATTCTTCTCCCTTCTCATTTCATAAGTGATAAGAGTGCTATGAAAATCATCCAGAGATAAATCTTCAAGGTCTCTGTCTTCCAATGAAGAAACTTTAGCATAAACTTTTTCGGGAAGAATTCTTAAGATCTTTTCAATGACTATAAAAAATCCTCCAGATTTTCACCAATACATCTGATAGTGCTGACAATGTCATTTATCCTGGTAAAGAAGTCCCCAACAGATTCAGCTTCTCCCATTTTCAAGTCTTCATACTTCAGTCTCAAGATTTGTAGTTTAGCCTTCTTCACTTTTGTATTTCCTTCATATATTTTCTTCAGTTTGTCCCAGATTCCTTTGGCTGTAGCAACACCTTTCACTCTTAAAAATTCACCCTCAGACAGAGATAATAGTAACACATTTTTAGCTCTTCCATCATTCTCAATATGCTTCTTATCAATAGGAGTAAGAGGAACATTTTCATCAATAGCAATAAATCCATCTGTTATAGTTTCAAGAACTTCATATCCAAGAGACATAAGATAATGCATCATTCTGTCCTTCAAGATGTGATAGTTATTTCCGTCAAAAATTTGAATCCTCTTACTATACACGCAGTTTTGATTTTCCATCACAGCTTCTCTTCAACCACTTCAGCAAAGAAAAAATGAAGGGAACCTGGCTCTGATTCCAATTAAAGTTACCAGTCAGGATCCAAGTATCACTGAGAGGGGGAGGGGGTGAATCAGTGATATATTTTTTATTTTTATTTTTCCTTCTTTATGAAACAACATTCACCTCCAGTTAAAGAGTTTCTTCCCTACTGAACACACACAACCACAGGAACACAATATTTACAAGGTTCACTACTCAATAAGAGTAGCTACATCCTTGGTATGGTACATAAATAATCCAGTACCACACAATCCACTAGAAAACAATCCTTTTATGTGGAATACAACGTGTAGGATATACCCTTACACTCGTGTAGCACTTTGAAAACAATCCAATAGTGAGTTTCCTCCCTCTTAGCACAAATAGAGTAATAAAATTATTTTGTGCTTCTTGATTACCATTACCATATCAAATATTTCAAAACAATTCTCCACTTTCCTACTCAGAAGCTGGTAGAAACCTCCTAGGGAAAATAGCTTGCGCGCCTCCTTCCACTTGCGCGCCTCCTTGCACTTGCGCGCCTCCTTCCACTTGCGCGCCTCCTTGCACTTGCGTGCCTCATTCCACTTGCACGCCTCCTTGCACTTGTGTGCCTTCTTCCACTTGAACACCTCCTTTATACTTGCATGCCTCTTTGTGGTCATGCAATACTTGCACACCGCCCTTATACTTGCACACCGCCCTTATACTTGCACACCTCTTTGTGGACAACACAACACTTGCGCGCCACCTAAAAATGAGGCTCAACTTGAGCGCCTCAACCACTAGCGTGCCAGACTTCTTCGACTTGCGCGCTCAGAGCTCAAAATATTTCTCTTAGTATTGAGCCTTAAGGAATGAGAAGGGTAGTCGCCTTTTTATAGGCATTTTGGCAACCTGTGCGTCACATTAACTTGTGCACCTCCTTGGTACTTGCACGCCTTCTTGGAACTTGCGCAACTCCCTGGCACTTTCACGCCTCCTTGGTACTTGGGCGCCTTCTTGGTACTTGCGCACCTTTTAGGTACTTGTGAAACTTCTTTCCTTTTCCATATTTTTGAAATAATGCTATTTGAAATATGACTTATGCTCCTCTATATACTTGCACGCCAATTGCATACTTGCGCGCCTACTTCTTTCTCTCTCCCTTTCCTTCATAAGGCTTGCATCACAAGTTCTCCAAACTTATGATATTTGTGAAATACAAATCCACAAAGCATATTCTGGTTTTGCAATACTTTTACAAAGTGAACTGATTTAGCTTCTTTGACAACAAAATAAAACACTCTGTAACAACAAACATTCCTTACTTCCTTATCCTTCTGACTTGGTCCCAACAATTTTTACCCAAATTTCAAGTACACTATATCCTATTTTTTTAAGACACCATTGTCCTTATAAAATAATTATTTTTATTATGAAAACCTTCTTGGTTCAATTTTGGTTTTATATAAAATATTTTCCTCTTTTCTATTTGAAAATATCTAGAGTGTTTTCCATAGAACCGCAAAAAATGTTTTAATGCTAATGTTTCTAAAATTCATTTCTAATATGTTGTCACCTATATTTGAAACCACTTGACATGTTATATTCCTATTTTACCCAATTAACATCCATTTATGTTCTAATCCGTTACTTTCATGGACCCTTACATGATACACCCATTGGATATGTTTTATGTCATGACTGTGGTACCCAATTCTTTCGATGAGTACCCTTATGTTTATGTATGATTGTATATGTGATAAGAATATTTATGTGGAAATAATATTCATGAAAATTTTGACATGGTTGCACCTAGATAGGGCTCCAATGCATTGGGTAAGGTTAAGTCTTATGAGATGCAATGTGAAACGGGATTGGCGGTTAGCCTTAACCCGTACTAAAATGGGAAATGGGGTTGGCGGTTAGCCTTGACCCGTACTAAAGATATGATTTATGATTCTTCCAAATTTATATGATTCCATGTTTATATGATCCCATTCTTATATTAAATGATTTTATATGTTTCATGATTTGGATATAATTATGTCATGCCTCCTAACTCATGTGCTTGAGATGTATCCTTATGTTCATTCCCTTACTGGGCTTTTTAGCTCATCCCTTTGTTCATGTGTTCCCCAGGGTACCCTATGCAGATGTAAGGGCTCAAAGGAAGTATAATATCTTTATGGAGATTAAATAAAGTAGTTTTTTAGCCCCATGTTTTATTTTATATGTACCTAGTCTTCTAAGACACTAGACTTATCAATTCATGGCTTGTACTCTGATTATTAATTATGCTTAAAATCATCAAATGTTTTATGTAAAAGGTTTGGGTCGCTATATTCTATTCAATTATTTATTTATTATTAAGATAAATGAATTTGTATTAATTAATTAATTAATTCCATTTCATTCTAATCACCGTCCAAAGTCTCTTGGAGATACCCATCATTAATTCATTCATAGAAAATAAAATGGAATGAAAAACTAATACAAATAATTAAAATAAAGTAATGGAATATTTTTGATTATTTTAAACCTTTATTACATAGTCAAAAACATCTAGTTACAATATTCTAATTAGGTTTTATATCTATAATTAATTATCTTTTGAATATAATTTAATTATATCCTTTATTGGGAGACTACATGATATATAACTATGAGCTACACATTGTGTTCCTCGATTTCTATGTACCTAGGATAAATGATTGAGGCTTCAGTGTGTACCTTGGTTGGACTACACATAATGAACTAATCTTCTACACACTATGCGTTCCACTTAATGTGTGTTTGAGTAACACACTGTATGACTCACCAAGTTATTCCAATGCAAGACCACACAAGGAAAACACTGACTACTTGCCGAGTGTTTCACTAGATGTGTGTCTGCATAACCCACTGAATTAATCAATGGGTTCTTTGATTGTAGTAAATAAAGAGTTACATTCTATATACCCTGGATAAATTACATGTATCTCATTACTTGTCTTGGATGTTAGTCTCACACATTCATAATCCTTATATTTGACCATATAGATTGTATGCATTTCACTGATATATATTGTAGGATACATGACATGTATGCCAACTACATGATACTTGTGCAAGCTACATGTTGTGTACACCAACTACTCATGGTGAAATCTAACTAGCCACATGGTAGACTAGAATAATCAACACATGGTGTACAATAAATATACCATGTGTTATTATTTTTTGGTGTGTTGTTTATCCCACAACACGTCCATGTGCAGTGTACTACGGTACACTACATGTACTCCGACTACATGTTGTATAATCCAATATACTAGAAAGAATTATTATCACTTATTAATTTAATCTCCATCCATTACCCATATTTTCTTATACATTAAGAAATTATGAATCTTGAATGATGAAAATTAAAATGTTCAAATCTTATAAATTAAAATTTTAATTAAAGAATTACTAATTTGAAATGAAATATCTTACCACTATTGTGCATAATTGATTGAAAATAAGATAAATAATTATAAATTTAAAATATTATTACTTTCATACCACTTTATGTTTTTGGGTTAATTGGAAGTGCCTTGTTGGGTGAATTACCATTAAGGTTTTTTTATTTGATAGATCATTCTAAATTTTTGTAAGATGTAATCCTTACGACCAATAAAAATTTACCATCAAATATTTACATAGGATGCTCAGAACTTAAAGTGAATATTTTTCACATTAAATTTATAATTAATTTAAATTGATCTAAAAAAATAATACATTTTCTCAGTATCTTTCTTTATTAATGTAGTTAATTATCTAGAAAAAACCTTTTTAGATTACTGTCTTTGTTTTTGTAGGATCCAATTATTGAATCCCTCTAGCGGTTATCTGCACATGCCTGTTTGATCTCTTAATAATGATGATTTATTATCAAGTTCTAGTGTGGTGGATCAATCATATTTCATTATTTATATTGATTTCATCATGTTCATTTAGGTTGGAAGGAGTTCTTATCATTCTTGAGAAGATGAGAGAAAGAATCATCAAGAGGGAATTTTATTTGTTGAAATGATTCTCAATTATCGATTAATCCTACACAACATAGAAATATATTTATAGAGATAGGGTTAAGGTTAAAATATTATTTAATTTCACAATGTCCCATAAATAATATAATAAACCTCATTGGACCCCATTCCATGTATAAACATTATAATTTTATTTCTATTCCTCAACTTACACTAATTAGTGCTTCGATAAATATTATTTTACCAAATTGAAACTTAATATTTATCACTCGATATGATATTGGTCCATTATTCCACTTTAGAATTGATGAATAATCAAATAAATATTAAATTGAATATTTATTCACAAGATAAATATTATATTTACAGTCTGGTGAATAAATATTTAATAAATATTCAATATATATATATATATATTATCTAGGTAATATAATGATAACCTTGTGAATAAATATTTATTCAATTTATGTGATCAATAGTATTGAATAAAATTATTCCTTGTTCTAGAGAATAAAATTTAATTGAATAATTAAATTCAAATATTTTTTAATTGAGATCAACAAAAACACTTAGTGTGTGACCTTCTATATTTATTTCTCATAAGGATTAGGTAGGATTGACTAAAGACCAAGATTACTATCTAGCAATGGAACTAGGAATTAGGTATAATAAAGTTAATGTTGCAATTTCCAAAACCATACATAAATGATTAATGTGTAATATAATCTCTTTGTCACAATATCTCATCAATAAGGGTTAACATCGACCTATATGCTTGATATATCTTTCTCTAACAATCTGAAATAAACTCTTCATTACACCGTGACCATGGAATTTAATGTAATCATTAAATTTAAATAAAAGGTCTCTGATATTATCTTCCGTAAATATGAAAGGGTAAAATCCTTCCTAAACTTATTAATTAATAACACGTCACTTGTGACACACCCAACATATCCAATTTCACCATGAACCATTCCACCTAGTTTTTCAAAATACATCTAAGCACACAATTCATTACATGCATTAATAATAATTGTAAAGTACTAGTATCGTTACACATTATCATAGATAATAATATTCAATGACATATAAACATGTATAATTGATACATGTGGATTTTTTTTTCATAATATCACATCTTGGGGAAAATGAAGTGTGAAATTTTTATGAAGAAGTCTCATCTTCTTATGAGTACTCACAATCGACAGTAAATATTCCATTTTTCCAATCATAATATGTTATCTAACTATAGAATTATATTTAAGAATATTTCCATGGAATTTCATGGTTTACATAAAAATGGAGAACTTCTATGACCTTATCAATGTGATAGATACTCTAGGAAATTATTATATTAATGTCATGAAGAATAATGAACAGTAACTAATAAGATGTTTTATTAGTATTAAAATATTAGAATATACATGTAATCTAAAGTAAAAATTGTTGGTTCTATAACATGAAATCTATCAAAAAATCATAACATAAAATGTGTATAAGGATTGGGTTGTTATAAGAATCCATGCATTATTCAACATTTATATAGAGTGAATTCATATCTATACCAATAATACATAAATCCATTCTCATAAACTGGTAGGTAGTTGGATATAACTTCCTAAGGGTGTTTTTTTCTTTACACACCTGAGGGGACCCCATACACAATTGGGTGTAGACCTCACCTCATACACAACTACACATCACCACACATAACCGACATTGGTACCCTTACGTACAGAGTTAAGTACCTACATACCTCTTATTCACTC
Source organism: Viscum album (assembly GCA_963277665.1). Classification (NCBI taxonomy): domain Eukaryota; kingdom Viridiplantae; phylum Streptophyta; class Magnoliopsida; order Santalales; family Viscaceae; genus Viscum; species Viscum album. The sequence continues at coordinate 67,156,229 of OY728149.1, read as the reverse complement.
TAAATGAGTCTCTTAAAAGACATAATTTTCCTTAATAAGGATAAAATCCAATGTTAAATATAGATAGGAAGGAAATTTTCCCCAAAAACTACAATGAACACTTCAAATCAAGAAACTTATAGGCCTTTAATATTTAACAATTTTTATTTCTTAAAACTTGACTAAACCACAAATCACTAACCATATACTTTAATATGATGACCTCACCTCACTAAAATGGGTGTGTGAAAGATCATCATCATTAGTGGAAACCCTCCAGCTAACATGGTACAAGTTGTTAGTTCCACCAGAGCCTCTGATTTCAAAACATCAGATGTGGTAAGTGTAACCCATGCCAACATTATCCAGTATAAGGGTCCCTAAAAAGAGGACATATATTATATTATGAACTACATATATTGATACCCTACCATATCCATACATTGAAAACATATTCCTATTATGATGAATATTATTACTCCAAAACGTATGTGAAATTGCAAAGGGTAGTGATTTATAGGAGATGATTGAAGTTTCAACCATCTTCAACCACTCCTATACCACTTTTTACCCAAGATAAAACTTATCCTACTAGGCCACCACCACCAACTGAAAAATCTATGATAAAAAAATATTTTATGTGCATATATGACCACTACATCGATTTGGATATCATTGTGTAAAATGATACCCTTCTCCCACAACCACTTCCAAGAATTCTCAATAAACCAATACTTGATTTGGTGACTTTGGAACAATTGGTTCACATGAAAAAACAGCCATGCTAAAAAATTCATCCTCTGGTGTCACCAATGAAAAAATTCAGTTCAAATGATTTGATCAAAAAACATGTACATGGGACACCTTGTGAGGCCCACATCCCTTGATGTATACTCAAACATGGTTATGACACTCCGTGGAGGGTTCAACGCTGTCATATAAGACCCCATCTAGAAAAATCACTCAAGATCCTACCATGGTAGAGTAGTCATGTCATGAGAACTTCACCCACTAACAACTCACAATTTTAAACATGGATTTCAATATAATAATAAATTTATATTAGTAAAATCCCAATCCATTTTAAAAATAATGTCTTATATTGCAGCCAAACCTCAGTAACTCATCGCTCTTTCCCACTTTATAAATCCATGAGTTATTTGTCATTGAAAATTATTCAAAATATTCATTATATAGGTAGTAGCACCAAAATTAGTAAAACCTACCATTAACTCCATGATATTATCACTAACCACAAATACGTGAGAAAATGCCTCAATTTCTAAGTCAATAATACCGCTCAATTATGGCTAAGAAAAAATTATATATCACCAAATAACTAGTGGAAAGAAATGAAAATATAGACATGGAATCATAAAATCCTTTTTTATACACATGAGATGAAATCTAGTAGGGATCATCCTTTATTAGATACATTATACCCTTAAGTATTAGAGTATATCTATATGAGTTGACATATAAACGAAATAAAAAATCATAAATGACAACTATATTGTCAATGTACCAACTTCCTTATACACTAAAATAATGCATCAGAGATATGGGTTTTCTATCCAGCTATCAGAGTCCTGAAGATAGTATTTTTCAACTTCTATACCCATTCTAGTCTCCTGGGACTAACAACTAAATTTAAGACCCCCTTAACATCATTTCCTAAATGTTTCCAAACCAGTTCTCACATGATATATAACTTTAAACTATGTCAATAGGAAAAATATACTATGATACCACTCTAACAAGACCCAAACCATTGTGTCCATACTTTGGATATAAATAAGCTTAGAGTGACACCCTAATCCCACCTCTAATGGGAAATGGGATGGTTACAAGCACTGAGAAGGGAAATCTTACAAGATGGGAGGCCTTAGCCAATATGAACCTATAACAAGCACATATAAGAAAATTTTGGGGAGGGGGTCAGTAAAGAAGAAAATTTATTTTAATGGGTTTATGTAGAGATTATTTTGGAATATGGGTGTCTTTAGCGTGACTTCATATTGCGCTATACAATTCTTCAAATAGCGCCACATCAAGTGGCGCTATAGTTTTTTTAAAATTTATTATATTTATTATTTTACATTTAATATAATTAGATAATTTTTATATTTATTATAATTATTATATTTATATTTATATATACATTATAATATTATAATTATCATAAATAGAAATATATAATTAATATAAATTTGTATGTATAAATATAAAAATTATAGTAAATATATAATTATAATAAATGTAATAAATATAATAGGAAATATTCTTCATTTTATATTTTTATTATTATAGTTATATATTTATTATAATTATTATATTTATAATTATATTTCGATTATTCTATATTCATTATAATATTAGAATTATTATAATTATAAATAGAGAATTATAATAAATTTATAATTATAAATATAATAATTATGATAAACATATAAAAATAATAAATATATAAATATAGTAAAAACAAAAATATAATAATTATATAATTATAAATATAGTTAATAAAAAAATAAAATAATTATAGAATTATAATAAAAATAATAAATGTAATAAATGTAGTAAATGTAATTATATATTTATGTATACAATATATATTTTTTTCTTTGTTATTTATATATAATGTATATATAATGTATATATAGATATATAATTACATAATGAAAATATATAATTCTATATATATACATTATATATTTTTTAACATTACAAATATGTAATTATAATAAATATATGCCTATAATAATCATTTATTTTAATTATATATTTATTATATTTAGAGTTATAATTAGATATTTATTATATTTGTAATTATAATTATATGTTTATTATAGTTATAATATTATTATAATTATATAAATATAAATAGAATAATTATATAATGTATACATAAAGATATAATAATTTTTAATAATCATATATTAGTGAAAAATAATTTGTAATTTAATTAATGAAAATTAATTATTTATTATTAATTTTCAATTATAATAACTTATTATTATATTAATTTTTAATAAATTATAATTTAATTTACTATTATAATTAATTTAAAAATATTATTATTTAAATTATAATAATTTGTAATAATTATATTTTAAATATATAACAAAGAGTTGAAAACCAAAGAAATTTCATAAAAAATGTCGATGAAAAATAATTTTTAAGCAATTAAAACCACCTATTTCAAACTTAAAAATGTTTTAAATATGTGTTTTTGAAATACTATAATAGATAAAGTATAACACTGATATAAATGAAACTTTAAAAATTGATTAAAAATATAATAAATATTTGAAAACAAAATGAATTTAATAAAAAATATCAATGTAAAATAATTTATAAGCTTTCAAAACCAGTTATTTGAAACTTACAAATGTTTCATGTACATCAATTTGAAAGACTATAAAACAAAAATTATATCATGGATATAAATGAAACTTTAAACATTGACTAAATATATAATAAATATTTGAAAACAAAATGAGTTTCATAAAAAATGTTGATGAAAAATAATTTACAAGCTTTCAAAACCACCAATTAAAACATACAAATGTTTCATGTACGTGAATTTAAAAGACTATAAAATAGAATATATAACACGGATATAAATGAATCTTGAATCATTGATTAAAAATATAAAAAGTAGTTGAAAATCAAAGGAATTTAATCAAGAATTTTGAAGAAAAATAATCTATAAGCTTTCAAAACCAGTAACCTAAAACATAAAAATGTTTCAAGTACGCAACTTTGAAAGACTATAAAACGTAAAATATAAGACCAATATAAATGAAATTTGAAAAATTGGTTAAAAATATAAGAAATACTAGAAGAAAGAAAATAATTTCATTGAAAATGATGACCAAAATTAATTTATAAGCTTTCAAAACCGCCTACTTGAAACTTAAAAATGTTTCAAGTACGCGACTTTGAAATACTATAAAACGTAAACTAGATATGAAGAAAGGACAAAGCCGACTTTCGTTAAAGGCATCCTTGTCACATAGGTTTTCTGAAATTTTGACATCCAATTCACTGCAAGAATGGCCAGAAGGTCCACATAAACACACCATGTTTGGACCTTCTGGCCTTTCTTGCAGTGAATTGGATGTCAAAATTTATACTAGATGTAAAGAAAGGTAGAAGATGCCCTTCGTTTTAGGGGGAATACCACCACAACTTCCTACATCTTGCTTAATCGTTCAATTTAGTTTCATTAAATTTGGAAAACCCCTCATTTTTAATGAAATTATTTTTGTCTTGGAGTATTTCTTATATGTTTAATCAATGTTTCAAGTTTTGTTTAAATTATTTTGAATATACTATATATTTTATTTTCTAATTATTTGTTTAAATAACAATCATTTATCTAAATAAATAAGGTTTTTAACATATAAATCATGACATATGAATAAATCAACGTCGATGACCCCTGGTACCACAACATGCCATCTGAATCTCATGTCATCCCCATGTCTGACGTATGCGCCGCTCTGATGTCCTAGCAATGGGATCCTCCGATTCTGGTGCATCTAGTGCCTCCTCATGATGCTGTGTAGAGGGATGATCAAAATCATTTGTGGATGATGGCCCAAAATCATACGTGGATGATGGCCCAAAATCATGCATGGAGCCAGATGGACCTAGGGCTCCTAAAAATGGTAAAAAGGGAATATTGAAGAAGCCCTCACTGGGAGGAGAGGGTGTTTCCACAAGCTGTGTCACCTGATCCAGTTCGTAGTCCATAGTAGTCATTGGAGACGACAAATGTGGTATATAAGTTTCTCCCTGCTGTGCAAGATCATCAATAAGCTAGGAAGGATCATCTCTATGTGGAGTTGCCCCATCTGCATGAGGTGCTCTCGGATGTCTATCTCGCCGCCTCTTCTCATCCCGAGGTACTCGTCTCTATCTCCCAAATGGTGGCGGTGGTGGCGGTGTATCATAATTAGCAGGCATAGTAGGTACATCATCACCCTCAGGAGCTCCAGCTGAAGGATATGGATCAGGATATTCCTATTGCTCCTAGTCATAACAACTGTCCCATATCATCCAGAGATCGTCATAGAGAGCCAATACATCTCGATGAACTATGTCCCGTCTAATATATGCCTCCTCCTGAGGATGTGTGATATGTTCAAGATGATCAATGTTGTCTGTCTGCAAATGAAATGGCATTCATATTAATACAAGAAAAGACTTAAACAAATATAATATACCTTAATAAACATACCATCCACTGAATGCCAATCCCCTGACGTGTAACTGCTTCACTAATTAGTGTAACTACTTCGCTAATTACTGTAACTACATCACTAATTACTGTAACTACTTCGCTAATTACTGTAACTAATTCGCTAATTAATTGAATAATTATAATTAATTAATTAACTAATTGACTAATTATAATTCATTAATTGACTAATTAGATTCATTAATTGACTAGTTAGATTCATTAATTGCCTAATTAGATTCATTAATTGACTAATTAGATTCATTAATTGACTAATTAGATTTAATTAATTGAGTATTTAGATTCATTAATAGGCTAATTAGATTCATTAATTGACAAATTAGTTTTAATTAATTGACTAATTAGATTTAATTAATTGACTAATTAGATTTAATTAATCGACTAATTAGATATAATTAATTGACTAATTTGATTTAATTAATTGACTAATTAGATTTAATTAATTGACTAATTAAATTAATTAATTGAATTGTTATAATTAATTAATTTTAATTAATTGACTAATTATAATTAATTAATTGACTAATTATAATTAATTAATTGACTAATTATAATTAATTAATTGACTATTTAGATTAGATTAATTGAATAATTATAATTAATTAATTGACTAATTAGATTTAATTAATTGACTAATTTGATTTAATTAATTGACTAATTATAATTAATTAATTGACTAATTAGAATTAACTAATTGAATAATTATAATTAATTAATTGATTAATTGTAATTAATTAATTGACTAATTATAATTAATTAATTGACTATTTATAATTAATTAATTGACTATTTATAATTAACTAATTGACTATTTAGAATTAATATTTAATTAATTGACTAATTAGATTTAATTAATTTACTAATTAGATTTAGTTAATTGACTAATTAAAATTAATTAATTGGCTAATTATAATTAGTTAATTGACTAATTATAATTAATTAATTGAATAATTATAATTAATTAATTGACTAATTATAATTAAGATTTCATTAATTGAATAATTAGATTTAATTAATTTACTAATTAGATTTAATTAATTGACTAATTAGATTTAATTAATTGACTTATTAGATTTAATTAATTGACTAATTGTAATTAATTAATTGACTAACTATAAGTAAATACTTTTAATTAATTGACTAATTATAATTAATTAATTGACTAATTATAATTAATTAATTGACTAATTATAATTAATTAATTGACTAATTATAATTAATTAATATACTAATTGGATTTAATTAATTAACTAATTATAATTAATTAATTAACTAATTGTATTTAATTAATTGACTAATTATATTTAATTAATTGACTAATTATAATTAATTAATTGACTATTTAGAATTAAGATTTAATTAATTGACTAATTAGATTCAATTAATTGACTAATTAGATTTAACTAATTGACTAATTATAATTAACGAATTGACTAATTATAATTAACTAATTGACTAATTATAATTAATTAATTGACTAATTATAATTAACTAATTGACTAATTATAATTAACTAATTAAATAATTATAATTAATTAATTGACTAATTATACATAATTAGGTACCTAATTATGCTTACTTAATTAACCAAATTAAAATAATTATTTAACTACTTATAATTTATTATTTTTTAAACTAATTCTATAAACTAAACAAATAAATTAATAAACATATTCTATAATCTAATTACATTAAATAAACAGTTAAATATATAATTTAAAATATTAAAGAAATGTAAATTAAAACTTACCTTAAATTTAAATAACGGTTGGCATACAACCAAAATTCTGTTCTCCAAATTGAGAGAAAGGGAGGAGGTTGAGGGGGTGAGGGGATGAATGAGGAGGGGTGAGGGGTGATGGGGTTTTATAGGGGGTGGGGGAGATCGATGCAACTTGAAGTGGCGTCGATCCATGTAATAGTAAGGGATTAGCACCACTTGAAGTGGCGTTGATCAGTTACCCAGAAACGGATCAGCGCCACTTCAAGTGGCGTTGATGAATAGTGTGCTGAATTCCTCCTAGCTCCACTTGAAGTGGCGCTCTGGAATTTTTTTCCATTAGCTCCAATTGAAGTGGTGCTAGGGTGCCCCATTTCCTAAATAAAGAAAATGGGGAACCCATTTTCATAAAAAAAATTTCCCCCTCCACCCAAAATTTCCAACACATATATCAATATAATAATAACAACTAATAATAGTATCTAGAAATGTGATATTAACTGAAAATTATATATAAAAAATGAATGAGATAAAAAATACAAGTACATACCAAATAGATAAATACAAAGAAAACTATACATTATACATCACTCTGAATTTTAAAGACACAGAACCCTGAAAAGATAAAACTAACTATGAGTACCCCTGAATTGAAATCTAACCACAATAGATAAAACTACTATCATAAATCAACAATATCCATCATGAATCACCAAAAATATTCTTTGAATAATTAACACCCACTCCATGTCTACCATGTTCATCTCTGAATGTTTTCATCAACTATAGAAGCATAACAAGTATAGGAACAAAGCCTATGTAGAAGTAAATTTAAACATACCATATAGGCCCAAAAAAAGGAATCACAAAGAAACAAGTGAACCAAAACTCTTGGTAAAAGAGGTGAATAGGAGGAAGATAGGGAGGAAAATCCATATCACCTTGTTAGATAAAAACATCAAGTACTAAAGAGTAACCAGAATTCAATTAACAACCAGCCCAAACTCCATTATAGTGAAGTAACTAGAAGAATAAAACATAAGGTAATCTAGATATTCACTATAAATCAAAGTCACAATAAAATATATGAGCCCCAATCATCACTAATTTAGACCATAAAGTTTTTTTTTCAATTATCTCATCATCAAAAATTATGGTCTGAATGTAACGCCCCAATCTTCCATGGTACGATTCTCTTTGAATAATACAGTAGCGTGTGTTGTACGCAACTTCGAGATTTTAACACACTGCGACCAATCAAAGTAGTCGTTATGAATAGTAATACCCACTTTTTGAAATTTTATAAATTTTATCTCTCAAAATAGACTTTACTTTTGGATTTAGAATATCGAAATTAGCCTAGGGTAAAATTTTGGTACTTTTCGGATAACTTTTATATTTTGATGAATAGTAAAAATTACTAAATTTTAATTAAAAACAACTTTTTTAATCAAAATAATTAATAGTGATAAATTATGAATTTGAGTGGTTTTAAAATATATTTAGAATATATTTTTACCATTTAATACAATTTTGGTCATTGGACATGATTTGAAAATTAAACTGGACATAAACAAGTGTCAATCTTTTGATAGTTATTATCTCTTAAAAACACGCTTTTTGTTTTAACAACGGGAATTAATTTTAAATTAATTTCTGCCACTTCTGTGTTTTGAATTTGAAAAAATGGATTCCATATTTGGAATCAGGATGTCAAAATTGTGTAAATAGGTAACCTTTATTTTTATACATTTAATAATTAATATTATTTATGACACGATAATGATGCAGTAATTTCCTTATTAATGAAAGAATCATATAATTGGTATTATAAATGTTAAAATAAATATAATTTGATAGTTTTAATGACATAAATGAATTTTATTGGTTAATATGACATTATAGGTTTTCTAAAATGAATTTGGTTCGAATTAATAAAGTTTTTAAGACTTTAACAAAAATCAATTATTGAATAGAGTCAAAATTGACATAAATGAGTTTTTAAAATAAATATTATATTATTAATTGATATTCTATTCATATAAATATAAGGTTTGACCAAAGGAATTATATCATGATAGGTGTATAATTAATGGACCACTTGGGGGTCGCTTGGATGTATATAGTAAGTTTATTAACTATATAATATAAAAATACAAAGTGACATGGTAAATTTCAAACTAATTAACTAAGAGTTAAAACTAAAAGAAAAGGTTTATATAATGACCCAAACCTGTCTAAATCCTATTGTTTGAAATTATTTCGACCCATCCCCATCTTATAATTTTAATAATCCACTTTGGAGCCATTAGAAATTGAATATGAATTTATTATAAAATAATATTTCTAGCTTTTCCAAAGGTGCCCCTCGCCCCTCTTATAAAAGGGAACTCCCCCTTCTCACTAATTCACACATTAAATGTCATTTGGCTCAGCCAACCCCTACTTAAATACTCCATAAACTTTCCTCACTTCAACCTATAGGCCTTAGTTTGATCAGAAATCCAACCTATGGAGCCCTTTTGATCAAATCAAAAGGAAGAACCCGAAGAAGAGGTAATGTTTGCACCAACCTCTTTCAAGTTCCTTTCTTCTTCCACATCTTCTTTCTTTGTTATTACCATTGTAAAATAATAACTCCAGTATCTTATATATACTTTGATGTTATTATAAACATGGTACAACCATATTCAGTATTCTATCCATCCTTTGAATGACCTGTCACCATACGTGCGTATATACAGCTTACCGTCTCCACGTCGTGGTGTAATTGTTATTCAAAACATTATTATTTGGATGGGTACAATAATGATGGGTATTTCATTTAAATAATAAATATAACATGATAATGATTCTGTATATATGATATACTATCCAATTATATATTATTTTAATATCAAAAGAGTGATATTGTTGCTCGTGCGTACGTATGGACTACCGTCTCCACGAACGCGATGATATTAATTCCCCATCGTATCCATTAAAGTATAATTCTCATTTTATGATTAAAAATAATGTTTAAAGACTTGACATAATTATGGATATGAATAATATACAACCTATCCATAACAAACACGACTTATGTAACAAAACATATAAAAGAAAACGAGTAAGTTAACATCTGAAACGATGATAATACTAAAATATTATTAACAAAGAATTATTAGAAGATAATATATGATATCATAATTATGTATATGGTTCTTGTATAATTTAATAACAATGTTTTAACTATTATACTGGAGGTTAACATACCATCGACTAAGGAAAAGTACAAGGCAAGGTTTTATTTCACAATCTCTTCATTATCTGAGGTTGTTTATACGTAATTATCTACTGGGTCCTCTTTATCGTCCACATTCATGTTTCTTAAAAATGTATTTCAAATCATTCTTACTATTTTACAGACTATAAGTTAAATTCATTTATACCCTTGTTGAATTTTTATAAGAAGTTTATAAAGGAGTCTTTCTGTCGTTCTCCAAACAAGGTCCTTCTTAACCTTTTCGAAAGAATGAAGGTAAGAATGTCTTTTTTTAACGTATACGGAGGGCACAACTATTTTCCTCCATTATAAAATCTTCTAAGCTTCCCTTAAAAGCTTATAAGAATATTTTCAAAGTAAATGTTTTCTTTTATAATTATGTGACTTTTAAATGATTTCAAAAAAAGAGATATTTCTCTCAAATAGTTTGGATTTCATCTATGTTACCATCCTTTGATGGATTTTAAGCTTATTTGAAGTTGATTTATTATGATGAAACACTTACATATTGTATTGAAGGTTTTGTGATATGTTTGACTATGGATGTGTTATTTTTATACCATTCTTGGTTTGTGGAGAAAGTATTTACATTTCGTATGCTAGTTTTAATACGAATGATTATGTTATGTTTAAACCTGTTCATATGAGGAATGCATTGGACTTAACATGTGATAGGTGGAGCCTGCTATAGATCATCGATGCATCGGTAGGTCTCATGAGACAAACTAGTGTCTTGTCATGAGGCCTTGACAAAATATTATTAGTAGTCTGGACACGGGGCCTTGGCTACGTGGTTATGATAGTCTGAAATTATGCATTCCATCATTATAAAAGTAGTTATTGATAATGCTTGTGATTATTCGACTAGTAGAATATCCATATGAATAAGTAAATGAAATTATTTCATTTTATTTTTGCCATATTATGATGAAGTTCAAGTTTAAAAGGCTTTTGTTTTAGTTATACATTTCCTTAAATGTTTATGCTTATTTATGAAATTTTCCGCTATATTGTTATCCTTACTGGGCATTTGAGCTCACCCATTTCTATGTTTTATTTTTTCCAGGATGTGAAAAAGTATTTTATGAATGACCGGAAGGGATAGTATATGGGGATATGAGTGTGGAGACAAGATGTTGTTGTAGTTTTCACATTAATGTGTAATGTAAACTTCATGAATGTATTTAGTGTTTCCAAGACTAGTAAACTAATCAGTCCTTCGAGACATGATATTTTGTGATCATGCGAATGATACATAATAATGCACCAACTCTGGGTAACTAGGGTCGGGGCATTACACTTGGTATCAGAGGAAGTTTAGTACAAACCTTTAAAGCTTGATTTAGATAAACTCTGATTAGAGCACATAGATCTAAGATGGACTTTGAGGATTAGTATAGAAGAACTTCCTAGAATTTTGGTATTTTAGAAATTTTGTGAATTTTCTGAGAAATAAATCCCTGTCTGGATACGACCAGGTAGAGGTGTCTTTGGAACAGATGTACCAAGGGGTAAAACCCAAAAACACCGCTTTGAGATAGACTCGAATGGGAACTGGTGCACGAAAACGAGCCTTACTGCACTCTTGGTAATGACACTCCTGGGGGATATGCTTAGGATAATTCTCATTTTATTTAAAAACCATTATGAAGGGTTTATGAGTATATACTTCCATAAAGAAAACATTTTTATGATTAGAGATTATATCCATAAATAGTTCAATTTATGTTAAGGGTTTCACAAGTATGGAATTATGTATTTTGATTCATAAACTAATCTAGTTTATGCCATTGTTTAGAAATGGTGCCTAGTGGAAGAAATGAAAATTGTATCAATGCAAACACTCCATGTAGGTATTTCCCTACTGCTCAAGATAATTATAGTGGAGTTGGTTATGCAACTGGTGCTGATCAACTAATCACCATATTGTAACAACTCACTCAGGTTATGAATAATAACCTTACTCGTATGGAGCACCCTGATCTACAACGTGGAGGATCAATGTTAGGTCGCTTCATGAGGAAGAAACCACCAACATTAAATGGGAGTAAAAATCCATTAGTAGCTGAGAAATGGATAAGTTACCTAGAGAAAATATTTCAGGCTTAGGGGAGTAGTGAAAGGGAAGAAGTTGTCATGGCAGTTCATCGCCTCACTGGAGATGCTGATCAATGGTGGTCATTGATTCAAAACACGAAGGAAGATTATGAAGTATCAAATATGGAATGGAGGTAGTTCAATGATATTTTCTTAGAAAAATACTTTCCTCGTGACCATCGATCAGATATGGAAAGTAAATTTCTGAGTTTGAGACAAAAGGAGGATGCGAATGTCGCAAAGTATGAGGCTAACTTTACAAGGTTAGCATGGTATGCTGAAGATTATATACGTAACCCAAGAAGTAAGATTTATCATTTCTTTTATGGGTTAAAACCATTTCTTCGTCGATCATTAGTGCCACAATCCTTCTCATTGTACAAAGATATTGTCTCTTGTGCTATCAAGACAGAAAAATAATTCTCTAAGTCTTATGAATTTAAAGAAAAGTAAGAGAAGAAGAGGTCTACTGATCACTCTGGGAATGGAAATAAAGGGAAGAAGGGAAAAGTTGAATATCCATTTTTCAGTAAATGTGGGAAGAAAAACCCTGTTACTTGCTTGAAGGGAATAGGAGTCCATTACAAGTGTGGTGAAAAGGCCACCAAGATCATGATTGTAAGGGGAAGAAAGAAGCAATGAATGTTCAATGCTACAACTACAGAGAGATGGGACATTATGCAAATGAATGTCCTAAGAGTCAGGTGAACTTACCCCAGAAAAGCCCAAGGGATCAAGGCCAAGCTTATTCTATCACTACTGCTGAGGTAGAAGCTCTGAAAGACATGGTGGCATGTAATTTAATGGTTTCCTCAAGTTTAGAAAATGCATTATTTGATTCTGGATCATCGCATTGTTTCATATCTTCCCAGTTTGCTAAGAAAATTAGATATTTCCAATTTGATTTAACAAGATAGTTGTCAGTTAAAACATCTAAGGGAAGTATCATTGCAACAACATTTTGTGAATCAGTCCCCATTAGAGCACATAAATGTTCTTCATCCATTGATCTCATCGTAATACCTATGATTGAGTTTGATATAATCCTCGGTATGGATTGGATTTCAGACCATGATGTGAAGATTTATTGTAAGAAGAAGGATGTTACGATTTTTGATGATGATGATGATAAGGGACACCTTATCTTTATAGCAAAATCGTCACCACCTAATTCTTATCTAGATCCTCCCCCAGTAGCTCAACTAAATTCAATTATTGGGGAGGAAGAGAATGAAATTATTGTGGGTGAGGAAAGGAATGTTCAAATAGAGGATGTACCTATTGTGAAAGAATATATAGATGTGTTTAAGGAAGATTTACCAGGACATCCTCCGAAATGAGAAGTTTAGTTTTCCATTGTTTTAATTCCTGGATCAAGGCCTATATCGAAGACCCCTTATAGAATGGCCACTGTGGAATTAGTTGAACAAAAGAAACAACTATAGGAATTGATTAATAAGGGATTTATTCTCCCTAGTGTTTCTCCATGGGGAGCCCCTGTTCTTTTTGTTAAAAAGAAAGATGGATCTATGAGGTTGTGTATCGACAATAGGGAGATCAATGCTATAACAATAAAGAACATGTATCCCTTACCTCGCATTAATGATTTATTTGACCAACAGCATGGAGATCAATACTTTTCAATGACTGACCTTTGGTCTGGATACCATCAGTTTTGTGTGAAAAATGAAGACATTTCAAAGACGACATTTTGAACCAGGTATGGGCATTACGAGTTTATAGTAATGCCTTTTGGGATGACTAATGTGCCCTTTGTATTCTTGGATCTAATGAATAGAGTTTTCAAGGAATATCTAGAAGAATTTGTGGTGGTATTTATTGATGATATCTTGGTATACTCCAAAATCTACGAAGATCATGAAAATCACTTACGCATTATCCTGAAGACTCTGAGAAGACATGAATTATATGGGAAGTTTAGTAAGTGTGAATTCTTACTTTAGGAGATTTCTTTTCTTGTCCATATTGTCTCTAAATATGGAATCTCTATTGATCCTTCAAAGACCAAGGCAATCCAATAATGGCCTACACCGATGAGTATAATTGAGGTACGATGTTTTATTGGTTTAGTAGGTTATTATCAAAGTTTCGTCCAGAATTTTGCCCGGTTGGATAACCCATTAATAAAGCATGACTCTACCATAAGTTAATGATGAGTTCCTTATTTATAGTGATGCATCAAAGAAAGGACTTGGTTGTGTCCTTATGCAGAATGATAGAGTTATTGCCTATGCATCACGATAGTTGAAAAATCATGAAAAAAAACTACCCTACTCATGATCTCGAGTTTTTATCTATGATCTTTAATTTGATGATATAGAGACACTACCTCTATGGTAAAAAATGTGTGATTTATACTGATCACAAGATTTTGAAGTAAATTTTCTCACAAAAAGAACTCAACATGAGGCAAAGGATATGGCTTGAATTTCTCAAGGATTATGATTTCATGATACACTACCACCCAGGGAAGGCAAACAAGGTGGCAGATGCTTTGAGCAGAAAAGATCATGGAGTTTTGAACAATATGAGAATTCAAAGGGATCTAATTTTCATGGATCTAGTGAAGATGGACATGGGAATAACCATAGAAGGTGAAACATCAATGCTTTTTCAAATGGTTGCCAAACCATGTTTACTAGAAAGGATTAAGAGTTCTCAGACTGATGATGAAGAATTTCAAAATAAGATTAAAGCTGTGAATGATGGGAGATTTAGAGACTTTGTGTATGAAGATGGAATTTTGAAATTTTGGAATAGACTATGTGTTCCCGATATACCTGATCTAAAAAGGGAATTGTTGGACGATGCTCATATTTCTGATTTCTCTATACACCCTGAGAGTACCAAAATGTATAGATATTTGAAGGAACATTTTCGGTGGGAAAACATGAAGAAGGAGATTGATGATTTTGTGTCAAGATGTATGGTTTTTCAAAAAGTGAAAGCTTGAAGGCAACAGCATGGTGGAGTATTGCAACCTCTTCCCATACCTGAGTGGAAATGGGATAATATTACGATGGACATTGTCATGGGGCTACCAAAGACTCCTAGAAGGAGCGATGCAATATGGTTCATTGTTGATTGTCTAACCAAGTCAGCACATTTCTTACTATAAGAGAATATTTACCACTCGAACGTCTAGCAAGACTATATATTAATGAAGTTGTGAGACTTCATGGAGTACCCCTATCGATTGTTCCTGATCCTGATCCCCGTTTTACTTCATGATTCTGGAAAAGTCTTTAGAAAGCCCTGGATACAGAACTTCATTTGAGCACTTCCTACCACCCTCAAACAGATGGACAATCAGAACAGACTACTCAAAACTTAGAACACATGTTGAGATCCTGATCACTTGAATTTCAGGGTATGTGGGATCAATATTTTCCTCTGGTAGAATTGTCCTATAAAAATATCTTCTATTCGAGTATTCAAATGGAACCATCTGAAGCATTATACAGAAAGAGATGTCGCACAACAACCTGTTGGGATGACGTTGGTGAAAGAAAACTTGTAGGCCTAGAACTGGTAGAGGAAACGATGGAGAAGGATAAGGTAATCCAAAACCACATCAAAGCAGCTCAAAGTAGGTAGAAGAGCTATGATGACAACCGAAGGAAGGATTTGGAATTTCAGGTAGGAGATCATGTTTTCTTGAAGGTATCTCCATGAAAGGGAGTTATACTTTTCGGCAAGAATGGTAAATTGAGTCCTAGGTACATAGGGCCTTTAGAAATTATTAAACGAATTGGGGTTGTAGCTTATCGTTTGGAAATTCTGCCAAGTCTCTCCAAAGTTCACGCTGTGTTCAACGTATCACTGTTGAGAAAATACATGCCTGACCCAACACATGTACTCACTTATGAGGAATTAGAACTTGAACCTGATCTGTCTTATTGTGAAGAGCCTATTAAAATTCTTGATACAATAGAGCAAGTGCTGAGAAATTGGATGACTTGTCTGGTAAAAGTTCTATGGAGGAACCATAAGATGGAAGAGGCAACATGGGAACCCGAGGAACTTATAATGAAGAACCACCCGAGTATTTTCATGTGGTAGTATTCTAGAAATTTTGAGGACAAAATTATTTGAAGGATGGGGAGAATGTAACAACCCAAGCTTCTACAGTACGATTCTCTTTAAATAATATAGTAGCGTGTGTTGTACGCAACTTCGAGATTCTAACACACTGCGACCAATCAAACTGGCCGTTATGAATAGTAATACCCACTTTTTGAAATTTTATAAATTTTATCTCTCAATATGGACTTCATTTTTGGATTCAGAATATCTAAATTAACCTAGGGTGAAATTTTGGTACTTTTCAGATAACTTTTATATTTTGATGAATAGTGACAATTAATAAATTTTAATTAAAAACAAATTTTTTAATCGAAATAATTAATAGTGATAAATTATGAATTTGAGTGGTTTTAAAGTATATTTAGAATATATTTTTACCATTTAATGCAATTTTGGTCATTGGACATAATTTCACAATTAAACCGGACAAAAAAAGTGTCAATCTTTTGATAGTTATTATCTCTTAAAAACACGCTTTTTGTTTTAACAACAGGAATTAATTTTAAATTAATTTCTGCCACTTATATGTTTTTAATTTGGGAAAATGGATTCCATATTTGGGGTCAGGATGTCCAAATTTTTTAAATAGGTAACTTTTATTTTTAGACATTTAATAATTAATATTATTTATGACACAATAATGATGTAGTATTTTTCTTATTAATGAATGAATCAAATAATTGGTATTATAAATGTTAAAATAAATATAATTTGAAAGTTTTGATGACATGAATTAATTTTATTTGTTAATAACACATTATACGATTGCTTAAATTAATTTGGTTCGAATTAATAAAGTTGTTAAGACTTTAACAAAAATCAATTATTGAATAGAGTGAAAATTGACATAAAAGAGTTTTTTTAAAAAAATATTATATTATTAATTGATATTCTATTCCTAAAAATATAAGTATTAGTCAAAGGACTTATATCATGATAGGTGTATCATTAATGGACCACTTGGGGGTCGCTTGGATTTATATAGTAAGTTTATTAACTATATAATATAAAAATACAAAGTGACATGGTAAATGTCAAACTAATTAACTAAGAGTTAAAACTAAACGATAAGATTAATGTAATGACCCAAACCTGTATAAATTCTATTGGTTGAAAGTATTTAGACCCATACCCACCTTATACATTTAATAATCCACTTTGGAGCCATTATAAACCAAATATGAATTTATTATAAAATAATATTTCTAGCTTTTCCAAAGGTGCCCCTCACCCCTCTTATAAAAGGGAACTCCCCCTTCTCACTAATTCACACATTCAAAGCCTTTTAGATCGGACAACCCCTGCTCCAATACTCTCCAAACTTCCCTCACTTCAACCTATAGGCTTTAGTTTGATCATAAAGCCAACCTATGGATCCCTTTTGTTCCAATCAAAAGGAAGAACCCAAAGAAGAGGTAATGTTTTCACCACCCTCTTTCAAGTTCCTTTCTTCTTCCACTTCTTCATTCGTTGTTATTCCCATTATAAAATAATAACTCTAGTATCTTATATATACTGTGATGTTATTATAAACATGGTACAACCATATTCAGTATTTTATCCATCCTTTGAATGACATGTCACCATACGTGCGTACGTACAGTTTATCGTCTCCACGTCGTGGTGTAATCGTTATTCAAAACATTATTATTTGGATGGGAATAATAGTGATGTGTAATTCATGTAAATAATAAATATAACATGATAATGATTCTGCGTATATGATATACTATCCAATTATATATTATTTTAATATCAAAAGAGTGATATTGTCGCTCGTGCGTACGTACGGACTACCGTCTCCACGAACGCGATGAGATTCATTCCCCATCATATCCATTAAAGTATAATTCACATTTGAACATTAAAAACAATGTTTAAGGACTTGATATAATTCTGGATATGAATAAGATACAACCTTTCCATAACAAACACAACTTATGTAACAAAACATATAAAATAAAATGAGGAAGTTAACACCCAAAACGACGATAATACTAAAATATTATTAACAAAGCATTATTAGAAGATCATATATGATATCATAATTATGTATATGGTTCTTGTATAATTTAATAACAATGGTTTAACTATTATACAGGAGCTTAACATACCATCTACTAAGTAAAAGTACAAGGTAAGGGTTTATTTCACAATCTCTTCATTATCCGAGGTTGTTTATACGTAATTATCTACTGAGACCTCTTTATCATCCACATCCATGTTTCTTAAAAATTTATTTCAAATAATTCTTACTATTTTAAAAACTACGGGTTAAAGTCAATTATACCCTTTTTGACTTTTAATAAGAATTTTCTAAAGGAATC
Organism: Viscum album; assembly: GCA_963277665.1. NCBI lineage: Eukaryota > Viridiplantae > Streptophyta > Magnoliopsida > Santalales > Viscaceae > Viscum > Viscum album. Next base: position 67,137,468 of record OY728149.1, on the reverse strand, counting down.
TTTCTGTCGTTTTCCAAACAAGGTCCTTTTTAACCTTTTCGACAGAATTAAGGTAAAAATGTCTTTTTTTAACTTATATGGTGGGTGCGGATATTTTCTACCATTATAAAATCATCAAAGCTTCCCTTAAAATAATATAAGATTATTTTCAAAGTAAATTTTTTCTTTTATAATTATGTGTCTTTTAAATGATTTCAAAAAAAGAGATATTTCTCTCAAATAGTTTCGATTTCATCTATGTCAACATCCTTTGATGGATTTTAAGCTTATTTGAAGTTGATTTATTATAATACAAAACTTCCATATTGTATTGAAGGTTTTTAAATATGTTTGAATTTAGATGTGTTATTTTTATACCATTCATGGTTTTTGGAGAAAGTATTTACATTTCGTATGCTAGTTTTAATACGAATGTTTATGTTATGTTTAAACCTGTTCATATGAGGAATGAATTGGACTTAATATGTGATGGGTGGAGCCCACTATAGATCCTTGATGCATCGGTAGGTCTAATGAGACAAACTAGTGTCTTGGCACGAGGCCTTGAAAAAATATTATTTGTAATCTTGGCACGAGGCCTTGGATATGTGGTTATGATAGTCTGGCATTATGCATTCCGTCATTATGAATGTGGTTATTGATATTGCATGTGATTATTCAACTAGTATAATATCCATGTGAATAAGTAAATGGAATGTTTTCATTTTATTTTTTCCATATTATGATGAATTTCAAGTTTAAAAGGCTTTTCTTTTAGTCATACATTGCCTTAAATGTTTATGCTTATTTATGAAAGTTTCTGCTATATTGTTATCCTTACTAGGCATTTGAGCTCACCCCTTTCTATGTTTTATTTTTCCCAAGATGTGAAGAAGTATTTTATGAATGACCTACAGGGATAGTACAAGGGGATATGAGTGTGGAAAAAATATGTTGTTGTAGTTTTCACTTTATGATGTAATGTTAACTTTATGAATGTATCTAGTGTTTCCAAGACTACTAAACTGATCGGTCTTTCGAGACTTGATTTTTTGTGATCATGTTATTGATACGTAATAATGCACTGACTCTGGGTAACTAGGGTCGGGGCATTACACTGAATCTTCTGAGTAACAGGGTATATACTAATTATATTGAAAATAATATAAAGATAAATGTCAATATATAGATGTATAATGAATCTAATAGGAAATACATGGGGTGATATGGAGTTACAAGACACAAAAGAAGAATAATATTCTATATTTTCCATCTCAAACACCACCACTCAAATCTTTAAAGGGGGAATCATTTTCATCGGTAAGAATGATCTTTAGTTGAGGTAATACCTTACCCACTAGTACCTCAAAAATATACCACCAAATAAAGAACCAAACAAATCATTCTAAAAAACCCAAATAACCTTATAGGAATAGTATTTTAGTATCTCATACTCACTGTAGGACACTGGAATTGAGGAGAATATCAACTCCAGTGGAGGATCTGAACCGTAAACGAGCTCTTAGATGGGGGAATACTGAATCTACAAATAAAGAGTCCTAGCCCTATGCGTTTATGGAAAATAGCAACCATATTTATAAATTGATATAATTATTGAGTGTCCTAGACTCACTATAAGTGAAATTTCCCACAATTTCAGTAAATAATTTTCCCCTAAATAGATAAAATCATGTTCAGTGGCTTGTATTACACGCAACACTAAACTAAAAATATGATACATCAATAGAATAAAATTATTAAACATGAAAATTTATTATATTCGTTTATTTTTAGGTCTCAATAAGTGTTAACCCATTATGAACAATATATAAAAGGTATAATAACACAAAAATCATTATATTCTGGAAAATACACATTTTCTATAAAAATGTTTTTTTCACATTAAGTCTTATAATATGAAAATTAATTTTTATCACCATTATAAATATTATTTGGTAAAATTGATTTCACATTTATAATTAGTAGGTACAAATTATATAAAATTTACAATTTCATTTTCAGGCATAAAAACATGGTTACTTGGATTAAATTTAATTATTATGATAATGGTAAAATTGTTATTTTTAAAGAATTGTATTATTAAAATTGTGTAATTTTTACCAAATCAAATAAAATAATATCTTCTCAAAAATGTATCTAAGATAATTTTTAAATATATATATAAAAATATATTTTCCACCCTTTTAATTAGTAAAAATATTTATATAATATTAAGAACACTTAATGGTTAAAACATCATTTTTCTACAAAAACATTTTTGAAAATATTATATATTTTTTAATGTTAAATATATCATACCTACAAATTTGTTGGGATTAAATATAGGATAAATTTAGGTTCATATTTCAGAAATTTTGTAATATGGTTTATCTTATATTTTTATTAATAAATAAATTACTTAGTTAAATAAAACTATTTACCATAGTAAAAAACCAAAAGGGTAAAGTATTAAAATAGAATTTTTAAAGGACCAAAACATGTTTAAAACATGTTTGAAAATGCATGGTCAAGTCTTTAAAAAACCCACACCCATCTAAACTCAATTATTTACCACTTTTGGGGCCATTGACCCTTGAATAGTGTCATGACATCATTGAGATGTAATTTGTATTTAAAGAAATTTCATTTTCCTCAAATTATTAAATGGGGATCCCGCCACCCCTTTAAGACCCATATAAGTTTATGTTTATTCATAAAACTAAACTAAATTTACCTCTATGATAATTATATTTCACTTACATAATCCCTTTATCTATATTTTTATCTTAATCCATTTATTTCTAAGAGGACTTTAAATAGAGAGTTCAATCTGTCCAAGTGAGTAATTCCATGTCCTTAGTCTTTTTCTCATAATATTAATATACCCTCTAAAATATTATTTATCCTTGAATTTATTATAACATTAAAACTATTAAAACTATTTTTTTATACTAATGTAATATCATTCTTCTACATCACTCGGAAGCCATTCGAAAAATGTATATGTTCTCATGCATTTATGTGGACTACTGCCTCCAAGAATGACGTGTTCTAATTTTCATAACATTCTTAAGTATATGATTAAAAATTTTTATTTAATAAAAAAATTTATATTTATAAAATTATAATTATTCTTAAATTATAAATTATTTTACTTTATACCTTCCACCCATTCAATGAAAAATGAGAGCATCACCTATGTGTATGTACAGACTATCACCTTCACAGAACGACACAATTCATTTTCCATTTCTATAGACCATGGATGACGATGAAAATGTATCTAAGGTATAAAAATTTATTTATGATGGAATTAATATTTTTAATGATAATATTACATTTCTTAGGTCATATCAATAATAAAAAATTAAAATATACATAACTTATTAAAATGAACTTATCAAGGAACCTTTAGTAATTTGAATCCATTTTATATACATATGGAAAATTATAAATTTTTTATTAATGTAATAATAAAATAAACAATCATATTAAATTATGGATATTAAGATTCTATTTTATAACACCTTTCTTCATGGCCATCATACAAAAAGAGTTAAAGATATATTGGTTAAACAACCTCAATTAACTGACATGAGAAAAATCTATTTAATAAACAAATAAAATATAATTATACAAAAACTATAGAAAATGAAATAAATATGAATAAATATCTTAATAAATTTTTTAATACAATTAATTTTATTTTTTTTAAAGTTAAGTGCATCTTCAGAACGAATCAGGTCCTAAGGTAAGGGATCTTGTAGGCCACCCTCATTACTTTTAGGGTACACGTTATACATATTTTTCTCCATTTTTTATATATATTATTATAATATATTTATTCTATATTATTTATATATGTTCCTTAAATATATATCTAGTTTGATATTACTTTCTATTTTTTTGGATAATACATGTTTTATGTTCCCTTTGTAATTTCCTCATTTATGTAAACCCGATTTAAGGGAACATCCATATGTCTCAATTCATGTCAAGTACCACCCCCATAACGTGATTTCAACCATGCATATATTTTTAAAACCATTATTATTTTATTTAAAACCATTATAATTAAAATATATCCTATATTAAAAAAATATCTTTTGTTCTTTAAAATATCCTTTTATTATTTTGAAAAGAATCAACTATATAGTTCATTTTTATTCTTACTTATCTTTGATATTTATCTGGAATTTTTATATAATGGAACTTAATATTAAATACATATGATTCCTTATTAAAATATTTTCATGAAAAATTATTTAATTCCTTCTTCACTTGGTAATTCCTATGATATAACCTTCAGTTATTCTTTTAGAAAATTTTATCAAACCCAATTCTTTCTCATGGATTTTATCATTCTTATGCATTATGTATGGGTTATTTTCCTATTATGGTTTAAATATTCATGTAAATGTTTATAATATAAAGTGTGTTCCTGGATAGTGTTTCAATACATTGGGTAATATTTTAATATCATGAGATACCATTTCTAGTGCGTGTTCTATTAGCCTAAGAACATTATGTCTAGTTTTCTTGGTAGTGAGCATTGAGTTATGCATAGGGTGAATGAGTAGTTATCCTAAGCAAACTATATTATGTTAACTTGTATAAAAAACTATACTTTTTCCTATAATTCCATATTTTATTTTATTTTTCCACAAATTTATTATTCCATGATCTTATGACATCATTTCCTTATTCTATATTTATGTGATTATGGTCAATATCTCTTATGATACATTGATATGCCTTATATCACATATATTATGCTTAATTATCATGTTTATTCCCTTTATAGGCTATATAGATCACCCTTTTCCTTACGTATTGTCCACATGGAATCCTATTTAGTTTTAAAAGACCTATTGGAGTTAGTATCACTATATAGAGTTTTAAATAAAGATAATTTAATTTTTGTTTAAGATGATGTTATGTATCTAATATACCAAAGACACTAGAAATCAAGCTCTTTGTATTGTATTTATTGGAAAAATATGTTAAAACTCTTGAGATAAAATATATTTATAGGATTGGTTTTTTATAGTTGGTATCAAAGGAAGGCCTAGTTATTTTGGGGATTTAGGATTACATAGAGAAAATACTAGGGACTATTTTAAAGAAATGATCATAAATTTTTTGAAAATTATAGAGTGTGCAGTTTCCTAGAAAATATATCCTTGTATGGATACTAGTAAGTTGATGTTATTGTGGAATATATGAATCTAGGAGTAATCAAAATTAATTTGTTTTTGTTTAGTATCAAATCGATCTTCCCTCGATGCACATTGAGTGGGCCTAAGACTAAACACCTATTTAGATACCCCTGGTGGATTTTTTATGGATAATTTATATTCTCTTTACAAACCATTATGAAGTATTGGAATATAATTTTTGTTTTGAAAACCTAATAGAAAATTTACATGGATAATTCAAATTGAAACTCATATACACATAAGTTATGTTTTCACATAATTTATGAGATACATATTCCAAGTTTTTTTTTCATTTTATAAATTTCTTAATCTAAGTATTCCCATACACAACTAAACTTTATTTTATAAAATGGATATATATATATATATAAGAGGAATCAAGTTAAAGACATGTGTAGTGGGAAATATGATGATGAACCTAATAAAATTACTAATTCAATGGGAATAAGATTTGATAACCTCATTGAAGTACAAGAACAACTAACTCAAGACGTGAATAATAACTTGAATCACATGGAACACCCTCTAAGAGAGAATGTTTTAGTTGAGTCTTTTATGAAATTTAAACAACAAAATTTTAGGGGATATTTTGATCCCATAATCACCAAATATTGGACTAACTCTATTGATAATATATTCTTATTAATTCCATTCTATGAGAAATAGAAGTTCATTATGGATGTCTATCACTTTGAGGGAGAAATCGATTAATAGTGGACACTGATAAAGAATTTAAATCCTATAAAATATATAGAAGTTATAGAGTGGGATGAATTTAATATGATATTTAAAAATAAATATTTTCCTCTTAGTTTCTATCTTTAAATAGAGGTACTTATTTACACTCAAGAAAAATAATGGAAAATATATCACATATTATGAGGTGAACATCCCAAGGCTTGCATGCCATGCATCTAGTGTTTTCATTGACACATATATTAAAATTGACTTATACTTTAGTGGGATAAATCTAAGTATAATAAGAGATTTATAAATTCAATACTTTTACATATATGAAAAAGTTGTATGATGTTATCTCAATGTTAAGATAGATATTTGTGATTCTTAGTTATCTTGAGGGACTAGAGTGTAAATCCCTAAACCCATACTTCTGGATTCAGTTCCAAAATATGGTATGTAATGTTTTTTATAGAGGATAATAGAAAAATAAATAGAAAATTATAGATTTGAGGACCTTTTATGGTTTAGGTTCTAGAGAATTAAATAACAACTTACATACATTGAATTAGAGTTTAAAAAATAATTACAAGATAACTAATTTTATTCATCTATATTAGCACCTTAACTGTCCTTTGAACTTTTAAAAAATAATGTGAAAAACATTTTCAAAACATGGTATGATTAGAAAATCTCAGTGAGATGATATATAAGTTCATGAAACAATATGAAACGGTGTGATCATAGTAATTATCACTATAAAATAGGCATAGTATCATAATCATGAGAAGCATTAATAAGATACATGGAATGTGGCAATGCATAAAAATGAAACATCGTGTCTTAGTGGTCAACGACCACACATAGCTGTAAACAAATATAAAATCATGTTCACTCATAATTCACTTTACTCATGAGGTTCTTCACATTACCCAATGCATTGGAGGGCTATAAAATTCTAGACGCACCCATCACATCATAACATTTACGTTGCGCTATATAATTCTGGGCACACCCGTCACATCATAACGTTAACATTATCATTAATTCCACATAGAACCTATATAAATATTTAACATAAAACAAACCATGTAATATAATGAGTTTCACTTCATAAATAATAAATTAGTAAAATTTTGGTCTCCAAATGAAATAGGGAATAACATACTTGATACAAACACCATCAACCTTGTGTGGGAAGTAATAGGTGTGTTTTTAAAAGAGAAGTTATTTTGGAATACATTATGTTTGAAATAAACTCCAGTAGAAAACATTTATATCCCATATAAGGTAATATAATGAATAATAATTTATTTTAAGGGATATACAATCTAAAAATGGAGTGAAAGAGAGAAAACCCGAAGAAAGAAAGTTGGGTTTGAAAATTCCCCTTACCTAGTATCACAACACTTTATTCACTTTAATGTCCTATATAATGACATTAGAATAATTAATTAACACTTAAATGACCTTTTATTTATAAAAATTATTAATTATGGGTTTATTAGGCTCTTTTATTGGCCTTTGAATGAGTTATAGATTTTAAATCCACTGTTTGGGAGTGTTCTTTTTCTTAGTTTTCATGAATGGTTCACTTATACACATGAATAAAAGTTCATATAAAACATGGATAAACATATAGAACTAATATTAAAAGTTATTAATGATCTTACAGGAGTTTGAAATATCTTTTAATGAATTATGTTATATACCATGTGGATGAATCATTTATTAAAATTTAATGATGATCGTTTTAGGTTAATTCAGGCGGTTTTTTATCAGAACAAATATGTTTTGTTTTATCATTTATTATTATGTAAAAAAGTTGTTTACAGAACATAAAAATCTTTAAAATATATATATTAAAATATCTTTTCATCCATTTAATGGTTTTTATTGACATCCTTGAAGAATTTGATGGAAAATGGAAGTGCATCACCCATGATGTTGGTAAATTAACACATCACGGACAATGATTTCATTTTTATAAACAAGGAGAGAGAGTTAAAATTATAATGAATAATATTACATTAACATGATATAATACCATTATATCAATAATAATGGAGTTATTATAACATTTGGGTAAGATAATTGGATGATAATAGAAGAAAAGAAATGAAATTTGAAGGGAAATTGAAAGAAAAAGAGAGAGAGGAATTACCTCTTGAATCCTCCTCTTGAGGTCCTTCTTAAGGAACCTAGGCTTGATATTGTGATGAGATAAATATATTATGAATGTGGGGGAGGGTCTATTTAAGAGGTCTGGAAAGAATTTAGACAAGTCTTGGAGCTTAATAGGTGTGAGGAAATGAGGTTTTGAGGGGTTGTATTTATAGTGGATGGGAGAGGGGTTTTCTCAATATTATATTCATTAATTTATTATTTATCCACATGACAAGAAATAGTGAGGATTGTTGTTACTAAAAATATTAATATGTGAATGTGAGTTCAAACCAATGGCAATTCACATCAGTCATGACTCAAGCATGACGTAGAAATCCATTTATTTGGCATATTTTTTAATATCAAATTTCACTATTCACCTAAAATTGAAGTATTTTAGAAAACTGTAAAAAATTAACCCCAAACATTATTCAATGTGTAGAATGAAAAAATGGACTCCATTTTATAAAAATAATTTTCTAAATATGATTAATTTAATTTTTGATTAAAATCATAATTTACTTGAAGAATACAAATTTCAAAATTAAAAAGCACTTTCTAACACTTTGAAAAATTAATTAAGGTCTCAAAAAAATTTCATATAATCATAATAAATCTATATAATAGTTTATAAAAATAAATTTTATTTTAAATTAATTAATTAATCATTAAATATTCAGGAATTACAAAAATACCAATACTATATCGTAATTATATAATATTGTCACTTATAGGATGGATAAACTTTATTTATACTATCCTTGGTAAGGTTCTAATTCACTCATCCAATTTAATATTCATAAGAGCCATATTACTATTCATAAATATATGTTACTATTCATTAGGGTATTCATTAGGGTATGTTACTATTCACCAAAAAATTATGTTGATCCTATTGGACTCCAAGCATCTAACTGATCGCAACCGTGTGTGTCGGATTTTTGAAATTCAAAACACAAAAGTAGAAAAATTACATTTAATGGTTATTTTATAAAGGTCACATAGTATTTAGTAGTTCATTTAAGCATAAATTTTTTCCTTTCAAAATGTCGAGATGTTACATCCCCCCCCCCCACCCACAAATGAATTGCGCCTTCAAAATTTATTCATTGCACTTATAATTGTGAATTTAGATATTGATAATTATGAAAAACTATTTTTTAAGTTTACTTAATTAACTTGAATAAAAAAAATTAATTATAATCACGAAATTTTTTATAAAAAAATGACAATGTCTAATCTATATTGTTTTCTAGAACGTTCCTCTGCTACAAACGCTAAATCCCTAAACCCGAATATCTGGATTCAGTACCAAAATATGTTGTGTATTTTTTTTATAAAGGATAACAAAAAAATACATAGTGCATTATAAATTTGAGGACCTTTTCTAGTATAGGTTCTATAGAATTGGAAAAAAACTTACATTCATTGAATCAGAGTTTACAAAAATAATTACAAAATAACTAGTTGGATTCATCTGCATTAACACCTTTACTATCCTTTGAAATTCTAAGGAAACCTGTGATTTTTTTTTCAAAACTTGGGATTGGAACAAAAATCGTAGTAAGAGGATAGAAAAGATCCTGAAATATTTTGAAATGGGGTGATCATAATCTGTATCATAATAACATAGGCAGAAGATCATAATAATAAGATAAAGCATTAATAAGAGTCATGAAATGTGGTAATTCATGAAAAAGAAACATCATGTCTTCATGTTCAAATACCACACATAGTTGTGAACAAATATAGCATCATTTTTACTAATAATTCACTTTACTCATGAGGTTCATCACATTACCCAGTGCATTGCAGTGCTATATAATTATGGGCACACCCGCCACATCATAACGTTAACATTATCATGCATACCACATAGAATGTATATAAATATTGATCAGAAAACAATCCAAGTAAAGGAATGAGTTTCAATTAAAAAATCATACATTCATAATCCTTTGGTTCCCAAATGAAATATAGAATAACATACTTGATACAAGCACCATCAACCTTGAGTGGGATGTAATATGTGTGTTTTTTAAAGAGGATTTATTTTGTTAAACATTATGCTTGACATAAACTTTGTAGAAAACATTTATATCCTAGAAAGGGTAATATAATGAAGAATAAATTATTTTTAAGGAATATCCATACTGAAAATGGAGTGAAAGAGGGAAAACCCAAAGAAAGAAAGTTGGGTTTGAGAATTCCCCTAACCGTGTATCTGAACACTTTCTTCACTATAGTATAATGACATTAGATTAATTAATTAACAATTCAAGAATATTTTATTCATGCACACTGTTAATTATGGGTTTATTAAGTTCTTTTATGGGCCTCTTAATGAGTTGTAGAGTTCAAATTCATTGTTTGGGAGTGTTCTTTTTCTATGTTTTTAGCAACGGTTCACTTTTATACATGAATGGAAGTTCATATAGAGCATGGATAAACATTAAGAACTGATATTACAAGTTATTGATGATATTACATGAGTTTATAAGATCTTTTCATGAATTATGTTATACACCATGTGGATGAATCATTAGTTAAAATTTAATGATGATCATTTTTTGTTAATTCAGGCGGTTTTTGGATTAGAATGAACATGTTTTGTTTTATCATTTAGTATTATGTACAAAAGTTGTTTCTATAACATAAAAGGGGTTAAAGAATATATATTAAAATTAGTTTTTAACAATTTAATGCTTTTATTGACATCCTTTATGGAGTTTACAAAAACTTTAAGTGCATCATCCCTAATTTAGGTAAATTAACACATCACAGGCAACGATTTCATTTTTATAAACAAAGGGAGAGGGAGAGGGAGGAGTATAATGAATAATTTTACATTAACACGATAGAATAAAATTATATCAATAATAATAGAGTTATCATTAAATTTGGATAAGATAATTTGATGATAAGAGAAGGAAATAAATGAAATTTAAAAGGAAATTGAAAGAAAAGAGATAGAAAAATTATCTCTTGAATCCTCCTTTTGAGATCCTCTTTAAGGAACCTAGGCTTGGTCTTTTGATGAGACCAAGATCTCCTGAAATTGGGGGAGGGGATAGGTAAGAGGTTTTGGTAGAATTTAGACAAGGCCTGAATCTTTAGAGGTGTGAGGAAATTAGGTTGTGAGGGGCGGTATTTATAGTGGAGGGGAGAGGGGTTTTCTCAATATTATATTCCTTAAATTATTATTTTTCACAAGACAAGAAATAGTGAGGTTTATTATGACTAAAAATGGTAATAATTGAATTTCAGTTTGAACCAATGACCATTTATATCATCCATGACTCAATCATGATGTAGAAATTCATTTATTTATCATATTTTATAAATTATCAAATTTTACTATTCACAAAAAATTCAAGTATTTTTGAAAAATCCAAAAAATTCACCCCAACCATTTTTCTACGTATTGATTTCAAAAATGAACTCCATTTTATGAAAATAATTTTATAAATTATAATAATTTAATTTTTAATTAAAATCATTATTTACTTGGAAAATACAAATTTTAGAATTAAAAAAAACTTTTCTAACATTACAAAAAATTAGTTAAGGTCTAATAAAATTTTCTTATAATCATAAGACAAATAAACAATAGTTTATGAATAAATTTTATAAAAATAAATTTTCTTTTAAATTATTAAATTAATCATTATATATTCATGACTTAAAAAAATACCAACACTATAATGTAATTATATAATATTGTCACTTATAAGATGTATAAAATTTATTTATACTATAATTGGTAAGGGTCATATTCACTTCGAAAATTTAATATTCATAAGAGTATGTTACAATTCATTAGGTTATGTTACTATTCATAATGGTATGTTACTATTCACTAAAAATTAAGTTGGTTCTATGAGACTGCAAATAGCTTGATAATCACAACCGTGTATGTCATATTTTTGAAATTCAAAACACAGAAGTGGAAAAATTATGTTTAATGGTAATTTTATAAAAGACACATAGTATTTAGTAGTTCATTTAAGCATAGAGTTTTTACTTTAAAAATATTGAGATGTTACATAGAGATAATAAATGAGGAATGATGTCTAATTCTAGTGGATCACTAGATAAATCTCATGTTGGAAAGAAGATCCAACATCCCACTTGTCCGACATGTTGGAAGAAGTATCTTGGAAATTGCTCATGGGGCCCATTAAAAGTTTCAAGTATGGGAAGGAGAGAAATCAAGCTAATGAATGTTAAAATGGTATAAATAATCATACAAATGGGTTAAAGAAAATTAATGTACCAAAATAACATCAACCTATCATTCAATGTTTAATCTATATGAAACATGAACACTATGAAAACCATTATAGTAAGACAAGGGTTTTCAAAGATAATTACCATAAAAACCTCCAAGTATAAAAGAGAAAGGGAAGGTTTGTGATATTACTACTGCTAAGGTGGATGAGGAAAATTATTTGGTAAAAAGTAAACTGGTAATTCATTCCTGAATAGAGAACATACTATTTGATTTTGGTTCTATGCAATCTTTTATATCATTCAAGTTTTGTATAACAATTTAAAAACCTCTGAAAATCTTGAAGGATAAACTTTTAGTGAAATCAAAAAATTGTACAAATATTTCATATCAAGTATATAAATCCTTCCATGTGAACCTTTTTGGGATAAATCACGAAACAAAACATATCATACTTTCATTAGTGGACATTGATACAGTACTGGGAGTGGATTGGATGCCTCTTTATAGAACCCACATCAACTGTCAGGAGGAGTAAATCACATTATATATCCCAAAATATCATTACATTCTATATAAGTTTAAGGAAGACTATGAATCTACTTTCTAATATTCTTTATAGACCTAGATTTTATTTCCTCATGAGAAATCATATCAAGCTAAAATGGTCAAAAAAGGGTAGGACCACTCTTGAAGAAATTATTTTTGTAATGGAATATAGTGATGTATTACACGAAGAGTTTCATCATCTTCCACTTAAACAAGTGGTTAATTTATCATTTGATCTTATATATGGATCCCTAACAATATCCAAAACTCTTTACAGAATGGACCATGTTGAAATATAAGAGATGATGAAAAAACTATAAGAGAATCTAGAAAAGGGTTTCATATGTACGAGTGATTCACTATGGGGTGTACTGGTCGTATTTTCCAAGAAGAAATAGGGGTTGATGGATCTCTATATTGATTATCATGGACTTGATAAGATCATAGTAAAGAAAAATATCCTCTTACATGGATTGATAAATTATTTGATCAGTTATGTGGGGCCTAGTACTTCCCTAATGTGAGTGGATCTTAGGCTAGGATATCAATGGTTAATGGTGATGAAGGAGGATATTCACAAGATAAAATTTCATACAAGGTACAAGCACTATCAATACAAATTCATTCCACTAAGAATCATGAATCCTCCAACAATCTTCATGGACCTAATGAATATAGTATTTAGAGATAACTTCAAAAAATATATTGTATTATTTATAAAATATTTTATCACACAAACTAAAATTAAGTAGGAACACAATTAGTATCAAAATATTATGCCAAAAAATTGAAGAAGGATAGTTTATATGAAAATTATAGTAAATGTGAGTTTTGGATGGATAAATTGGAATTTTGGGGCATGTTATCTCCTATAAAGGTATATCTATAGACTCATCAAAGGAAGAAATGTTAAAATAATGGCCAAGACCTACCTCTGTGATAGAGATCATTAGTTCTCTTATGTTATCTAGATACTAAATGTATTTTCTATGAAATATCTTATGATTTTCTAACCCTCCAACCAAGTTGACATGGATGATAGTTGTAAGATCCCATCCTTTTCTAGAGTTTCATTGGGATCTTTTACATGTAATCTTCTATTCCTTTTTGAGTAATTTTTTGTCTAGGTTATGATTTGAGTTGTGTTTGGATGAAATTTTTAGAAAAATGAAAGAAAAATAGGGTTTTTCATGGTTGGCACACAGTTAGGGAAAATCGTGCACCTCAGCCCAGCTAACCATGTATACCTAGGAATAGGGGATTTACATGGTTAGTGCATGGTTCATCTAACCATGTTCCCTCTTAGGAATAACTATGCACCCCTAAAATAATTGATGCACGATTTGGGGACATGGTTAGGTAAAACCGTGTGCCCCAACCTAGCTAACCAAGTACATGATTTAATTGAGCCTAAAAATTAATTTTTAAAATTTTCAAACCCCCAAAACTCACCTATTTCTACCCTCGTTAATCCTTAGGTCTACTTTCACATTTTTGAGCTCTCGGGAAAATTTAAAATCCCTTCCAACCACTATTCTTGATGACTCGAATCCCGATCAGATGTGTCCTCCTCTCCTAGGTTTTAAGATTCGGATTTAGATCTACATCGTTGTTCCACTCAATTTTTGGGGATTTCTATTGGCTGATAATCCATCAATGAATTGAGGTATGTGGTCTAATATTTAATTCTTATATTCATGATTTTGATACTTGTATGAAAATTGTAGAATTGGTAGCATTTTTTAGAAAATTGAGTTTCTAAATTGGGTTAGTTAATGTGGCTAATTGATTAGTTGAAGTATTGTGGAAATAGATAATTAATTAGAAAATTAATTATGAGATTAAGGGGATGAAAAATTGGATAATTAATTTGGGGTTTAATTATGAGATTTGGGGGTCATGAATTATATAACTAATTGGGGAACTAATTGTGAGATATCAAATTAGTTGAATTGAGATAACTAATTGTGGGATTAATTATGTGATATTGATATTATAGATTGAGAAAATTAATTATCGAATTAATTATGGAGAACTGAGATTGATAATGAGATAATTAATTATGGAAATTTATTTTTTGAATCTTGATTAATTAGTTATTAAATTAATTAATTAGTTTGATGAATTAAGTAATTGGTGAATTAATTAAGGGTAATTATGTGATAAATTATTTCTTGAATTAGTAATGAAATTTATGTGAATAATTAATTTCTGAATTAATTATGTGTTTATGAATGGTAACAAGATCATTCAAGTTTGAATTAATGAATGGGAATATCCCCATTAAAATGTGTGTTTATGAATGGAAACATGGTCATTCATGTATGTAGTAATGAATCAGTACATGTTCATTCTAATGTTTTTTTATGAATGGGAACATGTTCATTCAATTTTGAATTATATAATGGTAACATGGTCATTTTGATTTGTGATGTATGGATGGTAACATGAGAATTCAATTATGAATTAAATAATGGTAATAAAGGTACTCTGAGATATGAACTCACTTAGGAACACTTCGAGCTCTAAAATGAGTTGAAGTAGGTATTGAGATATGATATCACCTTTCAGCACTTTGGGCTCTCACATGAGCTGAAGCAGGTATCATGATATGATATTACCTAGGAACAATTTATACTCTACCATGAGATGAATATGGAATTGAGGTATAGGTCTCCTCATGAACCTAGGAGTTAATATGGTTAAGTAAAGAATAAATGATAATGTGATAAATTTTTACTAATATATTATGCTTATTTCTTTATCCAACTGCATAAAATATTATTTGAATGGATATTTTTTTAGATACCATTGGTGGTGGCCTACTGAATTGTACCCACACCCTACTTGAGATGTCTAATTGGTACCTGAATAGACTTTATTATTATAGGACATGTTAAGGTAAAAAGCCAAGGGTTAAATAAATAATTTAAGGATAGAGCTTGGATGAGGGAACTGAACGTGGTTCAGGGCCCACTTGGGATTTTTCGGTGTCATTATTTTTACATTACATTTTAGTCACTTGAAACGTACATTAGCATGGCATGTTTTCTACTTTAGTTAGATATTCTATTTTCCCACATTAATTATCTTAAGATATCAATATTTTTTATGGTTATATATTATTCCACTATTTTTGGATTATTTTTGTTCGTGTATTACTATAATAAAAGTGGTTATACTCTCCCAATGAATGACTTATCAGACCCTCATTGCTAGTTGACAGACTCTGGTGTACAGGGAGGCACGCCTGAGGTCATATAACTGACCGACTCAGGGAACCGGTGTGTGGCACACGGTTTGGGATGTTACAAAGTGGTATCATCAGAGTTTTCTTTTCTTTTTCTTTTTTCATACTATTTGAGGAAAGGTATACATGAGACTAGAAAGAGTCCAAGTTTAGACATAATATCATGCATGGGAGTTGTAAAACCATGTATTAGGGAAACCCAAGTACTCAGGGTGGGTTGATGTTATTTCTATTTATTGTTACAGTTGAATATTATTTCACCTTGAGTGATACACTTGTTGTCTGATGTGAAAATTGTTTTTGAAATTTTATAAAAATTGAATAATGGCCTGAAATGGTATGATATTTGAGTGTGAATTCATCATTTTAGGCACTCGAGATTGTTTTGTGACATGAATCATTTTAGAAATTCATGTGAAAATGGGTTTTGGGTAAGTTGTTGAACTTAAACTATTTCCCCTTACTTGTGAAATTAAATAGAAAATGGTTCCTAATATGAAATTGTTAGTGTTAAACGATTCAATAATATGAATAATTGGGTGTATTAATGAAAAACTTGATATAAGAATGACAATTCCCTTAGATAACCAAGACCTAGGTGTAGGATGGTTAAAGGTAGTGATAGAACCTTGGTTTTGATCGCATGGTGATGTTTGGTGAAAAGTCTTATTGTGATTATTCCTATTAGGTATATGTGATAAATTTGTTTTACGAGACCTAGGATGCATGTTTATAATTAAAGAAATATTCCTCCATAATGATTATTGTTGAGAGGATGATAAGAGGTTATGGCTGGTAATGCTCTAGCAGTAGTAGAAACTGAGGAACTAATAGTGTTAGGTGATGAAAAAGGGGATAAGTTCTAATAGAACTTCACTCGCTTCATGAAATTCATGGGAAGAGACCTAGGGAAGGTTGAGAATAACATGTCTAACCTGACGAGAGTTTCAGTTACAAAAAAACCCTCTGAATATTACTTGAGATGGAGGACCTGTGGGAGATGAGTTCTAGTTTGAGGTGCATTGAGATAATACTTTACCATTTTGAGACTCTTGCTGAGAGGAGGGCCAAGTTGGATACTGATATGCTATGAGGATCAATTAAGTGATGGTGGGATGTTTAGGTATGGAATATAAAAACTAACTGTATGTTATGGAAGGAATTCTTGGAGATGTTCTTGGATAAATTATATCCAGAGATGTTGAGGTAGGGGAGAGTAGCAGAGTTCATGCGGCTAACTTAGGGGACTATGTCCCTGATGGATTATAATGGACACTTTACAGACCTTCATCACTTTTCTCCAGTGTTGGTAGGAGATTACAGAACTACAATATGATGCTTTCAATATGGAATTAAGTGAAATATTAAGTTCAAATTTAACCTTTTCTGGTTGAAGAATCAAGCTGAGGTGGTGTACCAGCCTCTCATAGCTGAGGGGAACTTGAAGAAGGATTCCAGTGCTATAAAGGCAGTTGCTACTGGACAATCAGAAGGTGTGGCTTCTGAGAGTAGGAAGTGATGTTGTGAGAACTTGATCCAGGGTAGTGGAAAGCTGAGTAGTCATATAGGAGGGTCGATTGCACATGAACATACTAGAGTGATCTACCATCAATGTGGTAGGTCGGTCCATTATTATAGAAACTACCTCTGACAACTAGTAGACTGCTGGTCTTATATAAATATAGGGAATCTACAGAAGTTCTATAGGACCTAGTGATGAATGGCCAGTGAGTGTGCGGATAGATATAGTCAGAGTGTGGGAAGGGGATATTATACACCTTATCATACTAGTATATGTAGTTCTACTATATGAGGTGGTAGAGGCGGTCTATGTGGTGCTTTTGGGAAATAATTCCCATAATAATAGAGTGGTGAAATGTAGGGGAGTCAGACTACATCACATGAAAGAGGGTCATGATAAATACTTGGAGTGCAACCTACACTTGTGGATATAAATATTGCACCATAAATCATGAAATTTACTATACTTATAGATTTTACATTATCTAGTTCTTTATTTGATACTTGTGCCACTCATTCCTTTATATATATATATAACTTACAAATGGTTTGATCCATGTGATGGAGTTTGTGAGCATGGTTATAACTATTGATACACCATTGGTAGTATGATCTAGAAACATCTATTTATTTAAGGGATGTTACCATAAAGTCGAGGAGTATCATTTCCAGTGGGATATCTATATCCTTGACATTTTTGGCTTCAAACTAAATATAGTTACAAACTAGTTAGTCACATAATGATACCACATATTTTGTTATTTGAGGAGAGTGAATTTTACATCTCCTAAGGGTGACCATTATATTCACTGTGGGGAGTGGGATATCCATGCATGATGAGCCAGGCTAATTAATTAAAAACTAAGTGAGATCACATGTCGGGTTTCTAGTTTATTTATTGATTACGGAGGTGTAAAACATGATATCTTTACAACAATGGTGGATCATTTTTAGGATGTTTTTTCTGAATAATTCTTAGGGCTGTCACCTGAGAGAGATTTGGAATTCACTATTTGAGCTAATTTTGGGGGTTGAGCCTGTATCTAATCCACCATAAATAATGAAACAGAAATATCTTCAAGAACTCAAGCCTCAGCTGGAGAAGTTGGAGGATAAGTGATTTATCCATCCGAGTACATCACCTTGGGGATCACCTATGTTTTTTGAAAAGAAGGATGATGTGAGTTTTCACTTGTGTGTTTATTTCCAGAAGTCAAACAAGATGACTATAAAGAACCAATATCCTCTTCCATGTGTTGGAGATCTATTTGACTAGTTTGGAGGATGTATTTGGTTCTCGATGATCAAATAGATATCCGGGTATCACCAGCTGAGTGTTTGAACTTTGATATATCTAGGAATACTTTCAAAAGCTGGTATGGGATTCATGAGTTAATTTTAATGCCATTTGGGTTAAAGAATGTGCTATTAGAGTTTATAGACTTGATGAAAAAAATCTTCCATCTGTACATAGATCAGTTTGTGGTTGTGTTTTTGGATGAAATTTTGGTGTACTCAAAGACTCATGAAGATCATTACCAACATCTTGATATCATATTAAGTACTCTGAGAGAGAATTTTCTATACTCCATGCTTTCTATGTTTCAATTTTGGATCGAACAGGTACACTTATTGGGGAACATAATCTTAAAGGAAGGTGTGTCAGTGGACCCAGATAAGGTTCAAGTAGTGGTTTCTTAGGATCATCAGAGAAATTTATTTGATATCCATAATGTTTTGGGGTAAGTTGGATATTATAGTAGATTCGTCTAGTTATTTTCCTATTTTTTAGTTCCTCTTTCAGTCTTAACCAAAAAGTTGATAAATTTGACTCGTTGAAGGCTTGTGGGAAGGAATTCTAGGAGTTTAAGAAGCGTTTAACATCAACACCAATTTTGATCTTACCTGAGCCATGTTAGGAGTACACAATGTGTTGTGACACTTATGGAATAGGTCTTGTAGCAGTTTTTCTATAAGTAGATTGAGTCGTGGAATATAAGTCTTGGCAGTTGACCACATGAACAGAACTACCCTACCCATGACCTTGAGCTAGAGATAGTATTTTATGATCTAATGTGTTGGAATCAATTTTTGATCAGTGAGAAGTTCACTATGTATACAGATCAAAAGATATTAAGGTATATCTTCTTGTAGAGAGATTTGAATCTCTGGTAGTAGAAATGGGTCGAGTCTATGTAGTCATTTGGTTATGAGCTAGCATATATTCATGGGAAAAGAAACAATGTTGTCGATACATTGAAAAAGAATACACAAACTCAGGCACTTCACGAGTCCAACATTGAGTGGAATATAATGACCTAGCTGGCTAAGATACATGTGGTGGTTAAAGAGGACTAGGAATTGATGACTCTAGTACCAGTTTTAGTGGATTCCATAGTTTTGATATGGAACCGATATAGGAAGTATGAGGATCTAGAGTGTTTGAACTTGAGGTAAATCCTTGAAGGTGGGGAGTCACCTTCATCTTGGTTGATAGATAAGGACGAGATCGTATATGTCAGGAATCAGGTTGTTTTTCTTACAAGCATGAAAAAGAATATGATGTGGGAATTTCATGCCTTGAAGTTGGTAGTACATACAGGTGTGACCAAAATGTACCTTGAACTATGATAATAGTTTTTGTAGACATTCATGAGGAAGAATATAGTAGGGTTCATAACATGATGCTATATCTATTAGCAGGTGAAGGTAGATAATCAAGACCTGGAGGTTTTCTATAGTCGTTACCCAATCCGAAGTGGAAGTGGGATAATTTTACTACGTAATTTGTGGTGGTTCTCCCGAATATACCAAGTAAGAATGATGCTATCTGGGTTATTGTGGATCGACTGACGAAAGTACTTCATTTATTTTCCATATCGGAGACTTTATCAATGGAATAAATGGAATATTTTTATATTTTGGAGATAGTATGTCTATATGGGGTTCCATGGACTATAGATTCAAATGGTGACTCACATTTTACTTCACACTTTTGGAAGTGATTTCAGAAAGTGCTTGGTACATAGGTATTATCGAGTATGACTTTCCACCCATAGATAGATGGGAAGTTAGAGTGCAATATACAAGTGCTTGAGGTTATGATATGGGTATGAGTTCTTAACTTCAGTGGATCTTGGGAAAAGAACTTATAATTATTGGAGTTTTCTTATAACAATAGTTATTAGGAAACTATACATATGGAACCATATGAGGATCTTTATGTTAGGCCATTAAGATCACTGATATGCTAGATAGAGGATGGTGAGTTAGAGTTATTAGGATTGAGTCTCATGCAGGAGACAATAGAGAAGGTTCAGCTGATTCGAAATTGTATGGATATATCTCAAAGTAAGTAGAAGTCGTATGTTGATAGACAAAGATTCCCACTAGAGTTTACAGAGGGTGATCATGTATTCCTTCATGTGTCACCTAGGTTGGGTCACCATAAGATATGTAATCTTGGTAAGTTGGAACCTAGGTTCATTGGACCATTTGAGATAGAGGAGATAATTAGTATGGTGTCATACCAATTGGATCTTTTATATAAATATAGTGTTATAAATGACGTTTTTGATGTGTCAAAACTACGATAGTATCACCTAGACACTTCTCATGTGGTCGATTTGGATGATGTTGATACTGAGATAGATGCATCCTTTGAGGAGCATGTGTTACATGTGTTGGATTACAATGAGAAATTTTTATGGGGAAAGACCATGTCGATTGTATGTGTATTGTGGCAACATGGGTATGAGAAGGAGGAAACATGGGAAAGTGAAGTATATATGTGAGACCAATGGCTGAATCTTTTTAACTCAAAATCTAAGAGAATCTTGGGAGTGAGACATGAGGATGAGATGTTCTAATGTGGTGATATTGTAAGATACCGACCTTTTCTGGAGTTGTTTCAGGATCATTTACAACTATTCTTCTATTCATTTTTGAGTGCTTTTTGTTTGATATATGAATTGAGGTTTGTTTGGGTGATATTTTTAGAAAAAATAAATAAAAAGGGGATGTTTATGGTTGACACGTAGTTATGGAAAATTGTTCACCCCAGCCTAGCTAACCATGTGATCCCAGACAAAGAAGATTCACACGACTAGTTCATGGTTCATTTAATTGTGCACCCTATTAAGAGTAACCATGCACCCCTAACATAACAGGTTCACGGTTTCGGTACATGGTTATGAAAAACCATGCGCCCCATCCCAACTAACAATGTGTGAGAATTAATCAAGATCAAAAATTAATTTTAAAATTTTGTGAACACTTGAAACATACCTATTTCGACCCCCATTCGACCCTAGGTTCTCTTTCATGTTTTTGAATATCATTAGAGGAATTCCAAGACCTCCCAACCACCATTCCTTATGAATCATATCCCAAATATAAGTTTCATTCCATTCCCAAGTTTTGAGATTCAGATTTATATCTATGTCATTATTCCACTCAATTTTTGTGGATTTCCAGTGGGAGATTATCCATCATTGAATTGAGGTATGTGGTCTAATATTAAATTCTTGTAGACATGATTTTGATACATGTTTTAAAATTGTAGAATTTCTAACATTCTTTAGAAATTTGAATTCCTAAATTGGGTTAATTAATGTGGCCCATTGATTAATTGAAGTATTATGGAACTAGATAATTAATTGTAGAATTGATTATGAGATTTCGGGCCTATCTAGTTAGATAAATAATGAGGAGATTAATTATGATATTTAGAGACTATGAATTAGATAATTAATTAAGGAATTAATTATTGGTTATCGAATTCGTTGAATTGAGATAATTAATCATGGGTTTAAATGTGTGATATTGAAATTGAGAATGAGATAATTAATTATGGTATTAATTATGGGAATTGAGTTTGTGAATATTGATTAATTAGTTGTTAAATTAATTAATGGGTTTGATGGATTTATTAATTGGTGAATTAATTAAGGGTAATTATGTGATAAAATAATGGTTGAATTAGTAATGGAATTTATGTCAATAATTAATTAATGAATTAATTATTTGTTTATGAATGGTAATATGGTCATTAAAGTATAAAGAAAATAATGGGAACACAGACATTCAAATGTGTGTTTATGAATGGGAACAAGTTAATTCAAGTATTAAGTAAAGAATGGGAATCGGTCATTATAATGTGTGTTTACGAATGGGAACATGGTAATTCAAGTATGAATTAGATAATGGGAACATGATCATTTTAATGTGTGATGTATAGATGGTAGCATGGGAATTAAAGTGTGAATTAAGGAATTGTAACAATAGTACTTTGAGATATGACCTCAGTTGGGAACACTTCAAGATCTAACATATACTAAAGAAGGTATTGATATTTGATATCACATTTAAACACTTTGGGATATGGAATGAGATAAAGAAGGTATTAATATATGAAATTACCTAGAAACACTTCAAGATTCAGTATGAGCCAACGATGTTGTTGATGTACAAGTGTCTTCAAGAACCCAAGAGTTAATGTGGTTAAGTTAAGAATAAAATATAATATGATAACTGTTTACTTATGCATTGTGATTATTTATTTATTCAACTTTTTACACTATTATATAATTTGATACTATTTTAGACACTATTGGTGGTAGCCAACTGAGTTTCACTCACACCCTACTTGGAATGCATGTTTGGAACCCAAATAGACTTTATTGTTGTAGGACAGGTTAAGTGAAAAGGCCCTGGGTTAGAGGGCTAACTTAGGGATGAAGTTTATTCTAGTGAAATAAACATGGTTTGAGACCCGCTTGGGTGTTTCTAGTGCCTTTATTTTTAGTTTTCATTTTAGAAACTTTACACATACATTAGAATGACATGTTTTCTGCTTTAGTTGGATAATGTATTTTCCCACATTGATTGTCTTGAGATATTGGTATTGTTTATAGTTATATATGATTCCTCTATTATTTTTTTATTTTCATTGGTGTATTACACAGATCAAAGAGGGTGTAATCTCCCCGTGAATGATTTATCAGACCCTCAATGCTTTTCAGTAGCCTCTGGTATATGGGGAGGCATGCTTGAGGTCATGTGACCGACTTGATCACGGTACCAGTGAGTGGTGCCCAGGATGGGATGATATAGTAGTGAAGTTTCTCTAGAAAACAGAATGTGAGGAAATATTTCAATAGCATAAGAAGAAATTGGTCAATATACTTCTACTTATGTTACCCTATAGTCGATAAGGATTTGTAATATATAGAGATTCTTCTTTAAATGAAACAATCCAAAGTTTAATTAATGAAATTACCTTTTCAAATGAATAAATTCTTTCTTAAATAATGAAATTATAGAAAAAACATTCCCTAATTTGGTTATTTGGGAATGTTATAAGTTATATCCAGTCATATTTGAAATATGATTACACATTATAACAACTTATTTTATAGTTATTGTTCAATGATCATTATGATTAGTATATATCAAGGGTCATGATAAATCCAATTAACACAGATGAAAGAAGCGGTGACATCGACCAGTAGGATCATACCCAATGAAGCCAATTTATCAAACGTAATAAGGGAGATAACATCATTCAGATTTTACCTTGAACAATACAAATATGAGATTCAATAACTAAATCATTAGTGAAACCATTTACAAAAGATGTTCAAGCTCGTCAAGATCACGATCCAAACATTTTTCGACGAACCTCCCCTAGATAATCTCACCATCACACACCTTACCATAAGGAAATTTTCTAGTGTAATAAATGGATGTATATCCTAAACCTAATATTTTGATTTTTATATTTTTAATTTTAACAAAATAATGATTATATTTATCTTTTATTACTTTATAATGATTATACATTAAGTTTGATAAAAATTATATTTTGATATGATGAAACACAAAATATATTTTTGGGAAATATATAGTTTCAATCAAGACACACTTTTTAAAAAATTCAATAATTATTGAAATAAATTATATTTTATTAAAATATTATTATTAAATAATATTTATTAAATATAAATGATTATAAAATTTGAAGAATCCAAATGTAATTTTTATAAAGGTCGAAATTTTATTATGGTAAAAAATAGTTTTTAATAAATAGGTATTTTTTGATTAAAAAGTGTAAATTATTATATTTAGTGAATTATTTTGACACAATAAATATTATATTTAAAATTATCCTCTTGAATTATCCAATGGTAAATTTTTCATAATTTTCCATGGGAGTCAAATTTTTGGGTAAAAATTAAATATGGTATAATTATACGTTATTTATCATAACATCATAAAAACCCTAAAGTAATGTAATAAATATTATAAAGAGTGTCCATGAATAAAATTATATTTCCCCTTAAAAAATAATTTGTTTTTTAAGTTATATATTGAGTTTTATAAACCCTTAATGAATCCTCCAAAACCTATATTATATTTTATGGTTTTAAAATAAATTCTTTATAAACATCAATCACTTCCACATCACCAAGGGTGTTATATTAAGTATTTAGGTTATTAGACTTATAAAATAAGGAAATTTACTCCTATTTTGTGGAAACCATGGTAAAAACCATTGGATTTTTTTTGTTTGGATTAATTTGTTATGTAGATTGTAAAACCTAAGTTTAGAAATTAATTAATAATTCCCTTCAATTTTTAATATAAACCCACACAACCTCCCATTACTCTTAACTAAAAACCACTAGAATATGAATTTACTCTAAAATTTGCTTTCTATATCACTCAAAAGGTTCCCCCAAGATCTTACAAATATCCTCCTAATCTTTTAGAAGTGCCCTCTCAAGGTAAGGGAACCTCTCTTTCTCTTTTTTTAAGCACCATCTATATATTATGCCTTAGGATTTACAATTCATCATATTGGGATAGGTTTTTATACATCCCAGTTACCTTTAATATGATTCCCATGTGATGAGATACCCATTTCACTCCCATTTAACACTTACTTGATTCTAAATGTACCACGTTTGAGCTATTGAAATTATAATGTGATTTATCATGAAAAACTATTGTATTGCGAATCCCCTTTTCCATTTCCACTCAAGGGTATTCAACTAGATGTACCTATCATTCCTTTTTTGGTGAATTCCTTGTATGATACTCACACTCCTTATCCATGGGATTAAACATGATTAAATATAATCCTATGTTGAATGATTTATGTGGCACAATTATTCATGTACATGATATGAATGTGATGGATGGTTCCATAATTATATATCCATTCAATGCATTGGGTGATTTTTTTATCTCATTAGATTTCATGTATTGTGCATTCTAGGTTATCCTAATCACAATATGTTATGTTTTCTTGGTGGTTAGACTTGAATAATCCTTATTATGTCATGTTTTATATTGTTTCCGCATTCCTATATTGCCTTCATCATATCATCATATATCATGATTTTATGTTCATTTTTATTATTCTCACCCCTTTTATAGCTCAATAATATGCATTTTTAATTATATGTATTACTTAATCCATCCAACGTCACATTTTTATTTAAGAGAATAAACAAAAGAAAGAGTCCAAGCAGCCGGAAAACAAGAAAGGGAAAAACAACACAGAACAATTGAAGCCGCAGGCAGACACCTGGGTCCGAAAGGTCACCCAGGCCTAGGGGGGCCTAAAATAATGTAGCCTGAGCACGTCCCCTTTTATAAGGTTAACACCTTCAGGCTTCAAGAAATCAATGGATAGATGATAGGTGATGCTGGAACCCGGTTGTGCCATAAATGCAAGGTGATCCACCACTTGATTTCCCTCACGCCATGTGTGAAACATACTAACACCATCTAGGAGAGCACGACACCTCCTGGCCGTGTACACAATAGACCAAGGGACCTGGACATTACCAATTAGAGCACTATAAAGAATCAGAAAATTCGTCTTGACTTGGGAGATAGCAATGCTCTTCTGACGACATAGCTGCAAACCAGAGAAAAGCGCATTTGCATCAGCCTAAAGCGAGGTACCCCACCCAAGGTGCACCGTAAATGCCAGAAACACACTCCCACACCAATCACGGACCACACACCCTCCCCGTATTTCTCCCCGCACACAAGAGCCATCCGAATTCATCTTCAGACCCAAGGCCGGCAGACACCATCGGATCCATCGCCCCCTTCTCTGCTGAGTGCTGGGACTGGAGGTAGCCGGAGCAAGGGAACATACCTAAAGACACCCGAAAGAGGGGGCCTCATGCCACTGGGGAAACAGGTGAACCAACTCCACCAGCAGGACCCTGGTACGCATGAAGATGAACCTCCCTGTATGTGTGGCTCCCTCAAACTGGGCCTAATTTTGAGCCTGCCACAAGCTCCAGCACCCAGTAATAAAAAATCACAGACCTCACCATCCGCTCCATGCCCAAGCTGCCCGACCCAATGAACCATCTGTCCAGAAATGGCTCCTCATGATGATCCGCAGAAGAAATACCATTGAGATCCCCAAAGAAGATCCAAATCATGACAACCCAGTCACTTTTGAAAAACAAATAGTTGGATCTCTCCACCATCGGGCGGATACAACAGTGGAATTTGGAGGCCAGGCAGATACCCACCCTCTGGATCTGGGCATCAGTTGCCACAACTTGCTTCCGGATACGCCAAACAATAAAATTCTATTTCAAGGGGATTTTATTACACCAGAGCAGGGCATCCCAACTGTCCAGAGTCAGTTGTAGAGCCAAGATCTTTCGATAAGCCTGAGAAGATAACATCCCTGATGTGGAAACAGTGAAGACACACCTGTCCGGCTCCGATGTCAAAGCAATAGAGTCCCAAACTCCTTACTGATCAGAATCCAAAACGGACTTGATGAGCGAAGGGTGACCACTGGCTTCCTTGAAAGAGATAAGGGGCTTCGGTCACCCAGGAAAGCCAAGGACCGACCCCGACCAATTATGGAACCAAAACAGAAGGGCCACATCACCAAAGACCCACTAGGAATTCTATTTAAGAACACCGATGAGAGGAGAGATTTTTGACCAGAAGGTGGATGCATGGCCATCATCCACCACCTCATCACCCACCCATTGGCTGGACATAATTTTCCCCCAAAGACTTTTCCCTTCAATAACCTCCCATGCATGCTTGGACTGGTAACACTCTAGAGTGGCACTCATACTCCTCACATTAACCCCCCCCTCCTAAACGGGCTTTGCATTTCTCTCCAAGGACACCCAATACTGCTTCCCCTCTGAGCATTCGTCCCACATAAAACATTCCAGAATCTTGCCAAAACAACTAATGACCCCCTTGGGCCAGATGTGGAAGGAAAATCATGGATGGGTTTGGACGAGAGGACACTGTTAATCAAGTTGATCCTCCCCCCGAAAGAGAGGTACCGGTTCTTCCAATTCAACACCCAAATAGAGATTTTACACACAATCTTATCAAAGTCTCACACCTTGAGTCTTCCTGATGAAATGGGGGTGCCAAGGTACTCCATAGAAAAAAAACCACGCTGCATTCCCAGCCTGATGAAAAGAGAAGAGATCCTGTCACCCTGGCATTTGGTATAAATAAAGAAGTTGCTCTTATCATTATTCACCGCTTGCATGCTCCAGTAACAATACTCCTCCATAACTTTCTTGATTCCTCTGACTGACCTCGACCCACCATTCATGAAAATCAAAGTGTCATCCGCAAACATCAAGTGAGAAAATGAACCATGGTTCCACCTCCTTCGGAATGGGGGAAAGCCACCGCTGCTAAGACTCTTGTTGATGAGGCACCTAAGAGTGTCCTGGGCTAAGATAAAAATACTGGGGGAGATAGGATCACCCTGGAGAATCCCCCGGGATGCCTTAAAGAAACCATGAGTCCTTCCCATAAATGAAACTGCCATCTACGAGGATCTGAAGCATCTGAACATAAGATCAGCAGCCCTGGTAGAAAACCCCATTTCATTAAGTACCTAGTTGATGAAACTCCACTCCATCCTATCATAGGCCTTGTTCATGTCTAGATTAACAGCCAAATTTGAACCATGATTCTTGTTATTGATGTCCCTCAGCATTTCCTACACTAGGCCGATGGCCCCCTAAATAGACTGCCCCTTCACAAACCCATGCTGCTCAATTGAGACCCACTGGGGGAGGAACTTGGATAGCCTCACATTGATGATAGAAGCCAGAATGTTGTAGGAAAATTACACATACTCACTGGGCGAATGTGTGAAAGATAAGAAGGATTTATGATCTTTGGGATAAGCACAAGAGTGGTGGAACTAGAAACCCTTTGAAGACTCCCACCTCGAAATAAATCTTTTATGACAGCAATAATATCATCTTTAATCACCTCCCAAGAATCCCTATAGAATGATCCGGGAAAACCATCAGGGCCCGGTGCGCTCTCCAGGTTGAGATTCATCATGGCCGAATACACTTCCTCCTCTTCCGGGATCCTCTCTAGGAACTCATTCTTACTAATAGCAACAGAGGGAATCACAGCCTCCCAAAGAACTGCATTGCCACTAGGGTAGCCCATGGCCATCTGCTGATTAGGACAGGCCAAGAGATCCATAAAGTAAGAATGGTCCATGTTCCCCACTGTGTCTCTATCATCCATGTACTAACCATCATAAAGTAGGATATTTGGTTTACTAATGCACCCTCTCTCCTTTAGGAAAGCATGAAAAAAAAAAGACGAATTCTTATCACCTTCACGCAAACACTTGATCCTGGATCGTTTTCAAGCAACTCACTTCTGCTTGAGGATCAACTCGGCCCAAACCTCCTTCTTTCCAGAGAGTTCCTAAAACACAGACTCGCTCCACCGCTGCTCAAGGTTGGTCTCCATACTATCAATACTCTGTTTCAGACTCTCCAAATCCCGATCCGGAGGCGGTAGGCCCACTGCCCAAACCTGCAGCCCCGACTTCAGGCACCTCAGCTTGTTGTGAACTGAAACCCACAAGTGCCCCTGCACTGGCCTACTCCAATGCTCAGAGATGATCTTTTTGAAACCAGGAAGGCTAGCCCAGTAACGATAGAACCTGAACTACCTTGGATTTGCATGCCCCGGGACTAGAGAAATCAGGAGATGGGATTGGTCAGAGATCCCACGGACTAGGTGCTTAACACTGGCATTGGGACACTTAGATAACACATTAACATTGGAAAGACAACGATCAATCTGGCTCCATCACCACCTCATGCCCCTTTGATTTTTACACCAAGTGAAAGGATCTCTCGAGAAACCCAAATCTGTCAAACCGGATCCTTCCATAAAGAATGAAAAGTCCAAGCTTTCCCTCATAGGAAAGGTACCCCTACCCTTCTTCTCGGGATAAAACATCACATTGATGTCACCCCCCACAAACCAAGGAGAGTCCCCCGGGTAAAAAAGGCTCAAGTCTTGCCACAACTGTTCCATGTGGCCAGCATCACAAGTTGCATACACAAAAGTCACAAACACACTATCCCCTCCCTACGACACCCTTGTAGTGATAAATTGGTCACCCGAGGAAATCAGATCAACCGAGACTTCCCTGTTCTAGAAGATCCAAATGTGAATGTTAACCAGGTCCGCATGAAAAGCACCATGCAACTTGAGACTCCCACAGAAACTCTTAATCCTGTCAGACCTCTGTTTGTGTTCTAGTACAGCAACCAGAGACACTTTTTTCTTTCGAATCTCAGAGATGATAAAATCATACTTCACCCGGGCTCCAAGGCTGCAGGAGTTCCATATGAACAAGGATAACATTAAAAGTATGGGGACCTGGTATTGACCACAGGAGTCATGGTCATTGAAAGAGGGGAAACCATACCTTCCTTAAGCTGTCTGAGCTTAGACCTAGTGCACATTCTCGGGCTAGAGGTCGGGTTGAAACCTCCTGACTGAACTGCTGGAGAGCTAGGAAAGAGGGGCCTCCTCACACATGCATTACGTCCATAATGTTATTATTGAATATTTCCTTAATGGGATTTGTAGCTCACCCCTTTCTTATACAAATCCCCAGTTTATCCCATGAAGTTTTAGAAGATCCAAGGAATATAAGGGAATGCTTTTTGAGTTTGTAAAAAATGATACTATAACTATGTTTTAAGTTATTATTTTGTGTACCTAATTTCCCAAAGACATTAGGACTCACAATATTCTGGGGTTGTATTATATGTACCTTTATGTAATAAATCATGAAACAAAGTGTATTAAAATATAGATTGTAATAGTTTGTATTGGATAAAAGTCTATGTAGTTTTGGGGATTAGGATTGGAAAACTCTAGTGAAATCCTTAAGTATAAGACTAAACATAGTAAAACATAACTAAATTTTGGTAAAGTATAATATAATTTGTTTCTAATAAAATACATCTCTATTTAGACACTATAAGTGTATATATCTCTAGAATAGTTTTACCTAGGATAAATAACCCCGAAAAGGGTGAATTGAGTGAGATTGGATCACCACTTAGTGAATGAAAAAGTGACCTTGCTTCCCACCTGGATTGATATTACTGGGATATATACTCTGGTAAATTTTCAAACTCATTACAAACAATTATTAAGGGAAAAAATACCTATAAGACCTTATGTTAGGAAGTATATCTTGGATAACCTAGATAGAAACATAGAAATTCATAGGTTAAGGGTTATATTTCATTTATAAGTTATCCCATCAATACTATGATTTTCCCTTTTATGTGTGTAATAGTTTGAAAAATCATATCCCTAAGTCTATTTTTGATGGAGTAAATGATTAGAACCAGAATCAAATACTAAAAGGTGGGATTATCATCCATT
Source organism: Viscum album (assembly GCA_963277665.1). Lineage (NCBI taxonomy): Eukaryota > Viridiplantae > Streptophyta > Magnoliopsida > Santalales > Viscaceae > Viscum > Viscum album. The sequence goes on along the minus strand of OY728149.1, from coordinate 67,106,123 downwards.
CTTGAATATTAAATTCTCTATGTGAATATAGTTATACTCATTATTTCATATCATAAAAGTTTAGTAGAACTATTAAAATTAAACATAAAAATATAGAAGTTGAGTTATCATTGAAGTTGGAAAACGGGTAAATTATTGCATTAAAAGCATATAACTCATCTCTTATCAATAATTTTGGGCTGAATTTCAAAAAAAATTATGATACTACCTTTAGAGAGATTTTATACAATTCTAGGTATGGATTGGTTTTTTTATATAAATACAGCATAAATTTTAAGGAGATTGGAATTAACCTCTATGTCACGAATCATCCTTTGATTATATAAAAGTGTAAGGAGGAGGATGAATCTCCTTTGGTTTCATCATCTCAAATATGGATGTTATTTCCATATGGGTAAGCATATATCACTCAAATAATTGAGACTAAGGAAAAGATCATCCTTCAAGACATTCCCATTTGGAGGGAATATACTAAGGTGTTTCCTAACGAATTTCCCAGCCTTCCACCTCATAGAGTGGTATAATTTTTAATCAAGATTATACTTAGAGATTTTCCAATATCCAATAGTCCATACAGAATAGATACTATTGAAATAGAAGAGCTGAAGAATCAGCTATAGGTGAATCTAGATAAAGGGTTTGTACATCTAAGTGCTTCACCATGGGGTGAACCGGTCCTCTTAATCAATAATATGGATAAGTCAATATAGATACCCTTATTTTCTAACATTCCTTTTACATCATTTTAATGATAAAAAAATAAAAACATTACACAATGGGGATCCAAAGATTTAGTGTCTTGAGAAAACTAGGACCAAAGATAAAATTTACAACATAAAACACAAACATTTATTTAATTCCTTATTCTATAGCTTCATATTGGCCCTTGTGTACTCCTTAGTACATATAGTCACCTGGGGATATACATCAAAAGGGGTGAGCTCAAAGCCCAGTAAGAGGATACATAAGAACATGAAACAATTCAACTTAGGATGAGTGTAGTCATAAAATCATAATTATAATCATTAGAGGAAGATTTAGATCATAAAATAGAATGTGTAAATGCATAAAAATTAATCCTTGTGTCTTAGTGGTTAACTACCACAGATAGTTGTGAAAAAAGATAGCATCATGTTCACACATATTTCACTTTACTCATGAGGTTATACACATTACACAATGAATTGGAGCGCTATATAATTTAGGGAACACCCATCATAGCATAACATTTACATTATCATGCATGTCACATAAAACATATATCATGAAATATCCCATGGAAATAAATGGGTTTCATTTCATAAAGCATAACATACTTGATACAAGAACCGTCAAACTTGAGTGAGAATTAAAAGGTGTGTTTTTGAAAAAAGATTTATTTTGGAAAACAATTTATTTGTCATAAACTCTAGTATAAAACATGTATATCCAAGAAAAGGTAATACAATGATGAATAAATTATTTTTATGGAATAACAATACTGAAAATCGGGTGAAAGAGGGAAACTCGAAGAAAAATAGTTGGGTTCAAGAGTCCCCCTTAACTTGTTTCAAAACACTTTATTCACTTTAATGTCCTGTATAATCACATTAAATTCATTAATTAATACTTAAATAAAATTTTATACATGTAATTGATTAACTATGGTTTTATTAAATTCTTTTATGGGCCTTTGGATGATTTATAGAGTTTAAATTCATTGTTAGAAAGTGTTCTTTTTCTTAGTTTTCATGAATGGTTCACTTGTACACATGAATGGAAGTTAGTGTAGAACATGGATAAAAATCAAAAATTGTAATTACATGTTATTAATGATATTACAGGAGTGTAATTGATATTATAATTAATTTTTCTATATACCCTGACAATGAATCATTAGATAAAATTTAATGATGATCATTTTAGGTTAACTAGGGTGGTTTTTGGATCCCAAAGAACATGTTTTGTTTTATCATTTAGTATTATGTATAATTTTTTTCTAGAACATAAAAGGGTTTAAAAAATAAATATAAAAATCAGTTTTAAACCATATAATGGTTCTATTCATAGCCTTGAAGGCATTGAAGGAAAATAGAAGGGCATCACCCATTATGTAGGTAAATTAACACATCACGGGCAACAATTTCATTTCTATCAACAAAGAGAGAGATGGAGGAGTATAATGAATAATATTCTATTAACATGATTGAAATAGAAGAGGGAGAGAAATTACCTCTTGAATATAACATCCTTGAGAGCCTCTTCAGGAGAGAGGTTTTGGTCTTTTTATGAGACAAAGGGTTGTTAGACTTGGGGGAGGAGTTTGGGAAGATATTTTAGTAGAATTTGGAGTAGTCAGAAGCCTTGAGAGGTGTGAGGAAATGAGATTGCGAGGGGTGATATTTGTAGTGGAGGGGAGAAGGATTTTCTCAAAATTATATTCATTAATTTACTATTTCTCTATAAGACAAGAAATAGGGATGATTCCATCACTAAATATAGTAACTTGAAAATTTGAGTTTGGACCAATGTCCCTTTACATCAGTCATGACTCAAGCATGATACATAAATTCATTTATTTAGCATATTTTGTAAATTATCGAATTTCACTATTCACCAAAAATTAAAGTATTTCAAAAAAATATCAAAAATTAACCCGAACAAATTTTCAGCGTATAGATTTCAAAAATGAACTCCATTTTATGAAAATAATTTTCTATATATGAGTAATTTATTTTTTTAATTAAAATCATAATTTACTTTTAAAATAAAAAATTTAGAATTAAAACTTCTTTTCTAACACTTTGATTAATTAATTAAGGTCTTATAAAATTAACATATAATAATAAAAAATAATAATACGAGTTTATGAATAAATTTTATGAAAATAAATTTTTTTAAATTATTAAATTAATCATTAAATATTCATGACTTACAAAAATACCAACACTATAATATAATTATATCATATTGTCACTTATAAGATGGACAAATTTAATTTATACTACCATTTGTATGGTTCCTATTCACTTGGCTAATTTAATGTTCATAAGGGTCATATTACAATTCATAAGGGTAACATTACTATTCATACGGGTATGTTACTATTCAGAAAAAATTAATTTTGTCCCATCGGACTCAAAATAGCTTACTGATCGCAATTGTGTATGACATATTTTTGAAATTCAAATCACAGAAGTGGAAAAATTATGTTTAAAGGAAACAGAATTTTTTAGTTCATTTAAGTATGACATGGAATTGTGTTTTCTAATGTTATTTTATAAGATGATAATTCCATTGATAAAACATTGGGTCATAACATTCTTCTCCATTTGAATTTTTTCCCTTGAAATTTATTTTTACAAAAACAGTTGAGGGTACTTCTCCTTCATCGCATCCTCTTATTCCCAAGTTACTATTCATACTTATGGTTCCTCTAAAACACTTTGAAAAGGTGGATTATCTTGTTGCGTAGAGCCATATATCTTTGGTCTAGAATCTTTAATGGGGGATCTTTATAAGAGAGACCATCTTCTTGCTATACCACCTATGAGTTCAGTACATGTGGGAGATCTGGTATATACATTCTTGGGAGTGATGCATGAAACACATCATGAACTAGAGCCATATTCGGTAGAAGTGAAAGACGATCGGCCACAACTCTTATGTGGTCAACGATCTCAAAGGGTCCAATGTACCTTGAGCTTAGATTCCCTTTCTTTCCAAACCTCATGACTCTATTTCAGGGTGATATTTGAAGGAAGTATTTACCTCCAACATCAAACTTCAGGTCCCATTAATGGTTGTCAACATAGCTCTTTTGCTGACTCTGGGTAGCTTTGATATGTTTCTGGATGACTTGAACCTTCTCTATCATCTCTTGTACAAGATCGGGTCCAAGTAGATTTCTTTCTCAAACATCATCCCATCAAGTAGTAGTTCTACATCTCCTTCCATAAAGAGATTCATATGGAGCAATCTTAATACTTGAGTGAAAGCTATTGTTATATGAGCACTCAACCAATGGGTGATGCTGATCCCATCCACCTTTGAAGTGTAGTGAGCAGGCTTTGATAATATTATAAAGAATCTGAATAGTCCTTTTAAATTTTCCATTAGTATGTGGGTGATAGGCCATTCTGAAATTCAATTCAGTACTCAAAGCATGTTGAAGACTCCTCCATAATTTAGATGTGAACCTCGGATCACAATCAAAGACAATAGAGAGTGGAACCCCATATAGTCTCACCACTTCCTTCACATATATATTTTAATGTTGTTTAAGCAAGATATATTCCTGAATGGTGATAAAGTGGGCAGTATTTGTGAGTTGGTCCACCACACCCCATATTGCATTATTTCATTTGAATGTCTTCAGGAGACCCGTGACAAAGTCCATAGTGACATTCTCCCATTTCCACAAGGGTATAGGCAAGGGCTGCATCATCCATTTAGACTTAGTCCATTCGACTTTAACTTTATTACATATAAAACACCTTGAGATATATTCGTAAATATCCTTCTTCATTTTATCCCACAAGAAGTGTTCTTGGAGATCATAGTACATCTTGGTGCTACCAGTATGGATAGAGAAAGGTGAGCTACGTGCATTATCAAATAGATCCTTCTTTATCCCAGGTGATGAAGGAACACAAATCTGCATTCCACACCAAATCACACCATCATCATTGATATGGAACTCTTGTAGCATCCCTTCCTTTACTGGGTTCACCTTTTTTGAAACAATGGATCATACCTATGTACCTCCTTAGTCTTCCTTGGATATATGGTTATGAAATAATTTGGTCGAGGTAGAATGTATTCCTTACCATTATGATTTCTAAATCCATCCGTTGCATATCCATGAAGATATGGTCTTTCTCGATCTGCAACATGGATAGAGTAGCAAGTTCTTTTTTTATAAGAGCATCAACTACCTCTGAAACTTCTTTTTTTTTCAAAAAAGTCACTTTATGGGTTAGTGATAACCGAAAAATCAAGGAGAACCATAGGCGGGTGGGATTTGGAACCACTTCCAAATCTGGACCCACCCAGAAGAGAAACCAAACAACAACCAAATACTCCCAAAACACATCAACACATAGAACCAACAAAAGAGCACTAAAAAATTTCAAACATAACCATGACCACCTGGACAATCTAAAGAATCATAGAATCCAACGAACCCAACAAATTTGGGGTCGTGCACGATGGAGAATGATGCAATGGCACAGTAACCCAAAGAAATGTTGAACCCACCAGGTGAAAAACTCCACGAAATCTATCGTAGCAACAACTGGTCCTATGATGGATGGCCGATGTCCGTTCAAGTGCCTACGTGCATCCCGCACCATGGCTGCCCACAAAAACTCTAGGTAACGATCCTGTGCATCAGAAGAGCCAACCCAGTGTCATCGGAAGAGAACAAACACACCAGATCTTAAGAGGGGGTAGCAGAACCCCTCGACACCGTAGAAGCTACAATCTGGTCTAGGTTGAACCGTTGTTGTCCATGAAAGTGCCCGCGTGCGTCTCGCAATGCGGCTGCCCATGAAAACCCTACGTGATGACCATGCGCATCAGAAGAACTGTCCCGGCGTCGAAGTAGAATAACGAACACATCAGATCTGAACAGATCTAAAAAGAGGGGAACCTACAACACAAATCCTGACATACGTCGGGCTGCATAACCAAAAGAGATCTCAGCCACACGTGAAAGGGTCCAGGAGTGTCGGAGTGATCAAAACGGCCTCACGGTGGTGGGATCTTGAGGGAGAGGTCTTCTGAGCAGCGGAGCGTGAAGAAACCAGATGAATCCTTACGAAGGCGGGGAGTCAAATTTGACGTACATCGAACCTCGTCTGCAACGTCGTGCGAAGAGGGGTAACATCTGCTATGTCAAGCAAGGAGGATCCGGATGAGTCACCATCACCGTCACCGCCACCTCAACGAAACCAAGAAACCCTATAAGGGAGTGGGTATCTTAGGAGAGAACAGGGCCATTGAAAAAGTTGGTTTTTTCATCATCTACCTTATTCACCTTTCTAGGTTTATAGTGAATAGAGAAATTATAGTCCTCGATTAGATCTAACCATATTCTTTGATGTATGTTGATATCCTTTTTTGTGAATATATACTTTAGTCTCTTGTGATTAGTATATTTGTCACACTTCTCACAATATAGGTAGTGCTTCTATATTTGCAAGGTAAAAATCATAGCTGCTAGATCCAGTTCATGTGTTGGGTATTTCTGCTCAAGGATCCTCAAGTGTCATGAGGCATACTCTACCACATTACCATTTTTTATGAGTACGCAACCCAATCATTTCTTTGAATCATCATTGTATATCATAAAACGTTTCCTCTCTTTGGTAATGTGAGTATTGGTGTAGTGGTCATTCTTCTCTTTATCTCCTTGAATCTTTCCTCACATTCTTCCATATAGACATACTTCACCCATTTCCTTGTTTAAATAGTTAGTGGGCTTGAAAATCATGATACGTTGTTCACAAAACTTCAGTAGTACCCCGCTAATCTATGAAAAATATGTATTTCTATAACACTAGAGGTTCTGGTCCATTCCTCAATCTTCTTTATTTTTGAAGGGTCCTCAAAGATTCCCTCACTTGTGATCACATGTCTCAAGAATGTGACATTCTAAATCCAAAGGTCACAGTTTCTGAACTTGGAAAACAACTTATCCTTCCTAAATATTGCCAATACAAGTCTTAGATGTTCTTTATGTTTCTCCTTGTACTTTGAGTAGATGAGAATATCATCGATATAAACTACCACAAATTTATCAAGGTAATGTATAAAGACTCTATTAATCAAATACATGAATATTTCAGGGGCATTAGTAAGTCCAAAGGGCATCACTAGAAACCCATAGTGCCCATACCTTGTATGGAAGGTAGACTTCTAAATTTTTTCCTTCTACATCTTTAGCTGATGATATGTTGAATAGAGATCCACCTTGAGAAGTATCGAGCTCCTCCCAACTGTTCAAACAAGACTTCAATCCTTGGGATATGATACTCATTCTTCATGGAGATCTTGTTTAGTTCCCGATAATCAATACATAACTACATTGATCCATCATTATTCTTCACAGAGATAATTGTATCAACCCAAGGTGATGCATTAGGGAATATAAAACCATTTTTTAAAATGATCTTGTAGCTTCTTATTTAACTCCTACAAATCGATAGGATACATCCTATATGGACACTTTAGGATAGGAGCATCTTCGAGTATGAGTTCAATGGAGAACTTTACCAAATGATTTGGGGGAATTCTGGGTAACTCTTTAGTAAATACATCATTATATCCCCTCATGATGGACATTTCCATTAGGTTTATAAATTCCTTTGACTCAACCATTTGAGAAAGGTATGATTATTCATAAGAAATCAACACCCAAACCATTGGAGTAATTTTCAAAAGATATTCATGATATTACATTCATTTATAGAGGAGCATGAGATGGTTTAGAATATGAAAAGTTAATTCTTTTTCTTGATAGTATATACATGCTCTATATAATGAGAGCCAATCCATTAAAATTATAGCGTCAAATTCCACCAGGGGAAGTATTACAAGATTCAATGGAAGAATAATCACACATACGCCAATAAGAGAAGATTCCAACACTTAGGTTGTAATTATTTCACCACTTGGTGTTTTTTAAAATATCTCTACATCAATGTTTTGGGGTTTTGATTATACAGTTCTAGAAAACTTTCAATATATAAAGGAATGCATAGAACTAGAATTAAGAAAAACTTCTCCATTATTGAGTGAATAGAAAGTGTACCTTGTATGACTTCATTTTATTTCTCCAATTCCATAGTAGTGATTGAATAAGCCTTTCCTAGATCCTTTGGATTTGGTGGATGATGACACTGATTACCCTCAAGGTCTCGAGGTTTAGTGCTTTGACTTGCATGTTTCCCTTGATCCCTATAGTTTTAGCACTGGACCATGGGTCTTTATCTCCTTTCCTCCACCTCATTCTCTTACGTTCTCATGTATTTTCAACACTCTTGTGCTTGGTGTCCTTCTCTCCCACACTTGAATCATTTCCACATCCCTTTGAGGCAATTCTAATCTTGCTTCTTCCCACATTTTTATATGTGGGTGGTTGAGTTTTCTTAACAACTTTATAATTAGATCCTCTGGTATGAAACTATATCTTTATTTTCTTATCACTATAGCCATGGGACCATTCTCTAAAGTTCATATCCACTTTGAGAGCACATGAGATGACTTAATTATAACTCTCAAAGCCTCTAATTACAAGATCCTTTTAAGGGTGTGGTTTTATTCAACTAAAGAATCTATCAATTGTTCTATCATTGTTCATAAAAAATCCTGAAGCACACCTTACAAGCTTTGTGAAATTCACTTCACAGGCCATGACAGATTATTCATCCTTTTTCTTTAGCTCTATAAATTCTCTCTCCATCTTCATATGAAGAGTTTGTGGAAAATACTTGTTATGAAAAATTATCTTGAAGTCTTCCTACTCCATATCTTCAATTTCGTCTCTCGGATTTATGTTTTTAATCAAACCATGCCATTGTTCGGCCTCTCCATCTAGGTGATAAATTGATGGAGTCACATTCTCTGTCTGAGAATAGTAAAACATGGAAATTATCAACTCCATCAAGTTTACCCACTGTCCCAAAAATAGTGGATCAGAAGATCCACTAAACGTCGGTGATCGTTGCCATATCAAACACTCAATAGCCAGTTTCTTCCTCTTAGGTGAGGGAGGATGTTCCCAATTATCCATGTTATTATTCATAACCTGAGAAAACTGGGTAAACATCTCTATAAAGTTTTTAACTCCACCTCTCAAATCATTGGGGATGTTGTTCAGGAAATCACTGCATTGTCTCTCGTACGGGTTGTTAGTTGTGTTTCTCCTAGTTCCCACCATTTTAAAATAGAAAAAGTTTAGAAAAAAAATATAAGACAACAAGTAATGAATAAATATGTTATTAATTTGTGAAATTGACACTAAAACTATATCTTATTGGATATATATATCTAGAAAATGTTCTTGTGTGATTTCATATACCTAGTCTCATAGTAGATATTTTCACATAGCTTCCCTAATCTTAATTCCCAAATTAACTAAACCATCCTATAATGACAACTATAGAGGTCCTACTTTTATTACATTACTTTCACATCATTTTCTTGATAAAAAACATAGAAATATTATACAACAAGGATCAAATGGTTTAGTGTCTTAGAAAAACTAGGACTATACATAACATTTAAAATATAAAACAAAAAAAAATTATTTAATTCCTTCTTCTCAAGCTTCTTATTGGACCTTTTGTATTCCTTAGTATATGTAGTCACCTGATAATATACATCCAAAAGGGGTGACCTAAATCCTATTAAGAGGATAGATAAAAACATTAAAGAATATAACATGGGGTAAGCATAATCATAACATCGTAATCATAACCGTGAGATGAAAATTTAGATAATAGCATGGAATGTGAAAATGCATAAAAATGAATCCTTATGTCTTAGTGGTTAACTACCACACATAATTGTGAATAAACAAAACATCATTTTCAAGCATATTTCACTTTACTCACGAGTTTCTTCACATTGCCCAATGCATTAGAGCTCTATATAACTTTGGGTGCACCCGTCACATCATAACATTTACCTTATCATGAATGCCACATAGAGAATATATCATAAAATAAACCATGGAATGGAATGTGTTTCATTTCATAAATAATACATTCATAAACATTGGGTTCCCAAATTAAATATTGAATACCATACTTGATACAAGAACTATCAACCTTGAGTGAAAAATAAATGGCATGTTTTTTAAAGAAGAGTTCTTTTGGAAAACATTGTGTCTATAATAAACATCAGAAGAAATCATTTATATCTCAGAAAAGATAAGATAATGACTAATAAATTATTTTTATGGAATAAAAATACCAAAAATGGAGTGAAAGAGGGAAACCTGAAGAAATAAAGTTGGGTTTCAGAGTTCCCCTTAACTTGTTTCTAAACAATTTCTTCACTCTAATATTATGTATAATCACATTAGATTCATTAATTAATACTTACGGAACCTTTTATACTTGTAATTTATTCAATATGGTTTTATTTAGTTATTTTATGGGCCTTTGGATGAGTTTTAGAGTTCAAATTCATCATTTGGGAGTATTCATTTTCTTAGTTTTCAGGAACAGTTCACTTGTACACATGAATGGAAGTTTGTGTAGAACATGGATAAACATCCAGAATTGCTATTAAATTTTATTAATGATTTTACAAGATTTTAAATGATCTTTTAATGAATTATGTTATATACCATGGGGATAAATAATGTGATAAATTTTAATGATGACTGTTTAGGTTAATTTGGGTGGTTCTTGGATCACAATGAACAAGTTCTGTTTTATCATTTATCATTATGTATAAAAGTAGTTTCCAAAACAGAAAATGTGTTCAAAATACATATTAAAATCATTTTTTAACCATTTAATGGTTCTATTGATATCCTTGAAGTTGTTAAAGTAAAATGGAAGTGCATCGCCCAAGATGTATGTAACACCCCGAGATTTTATGAAACATATTCTTTTTAATTTCTTTGGTGTCTTTTGTTGTACGCTAAACCAATATTATCTTATGCTATACCAAACACCTTATTTTCTAGTAGTATATGCAACACTATTCTTGTCTTGCATTACATGCAAGAGCAACCTTCCTCGATAGCTTGTGTTGTACGCAATACCGAGTTTCACTAAAAATGATATGTTATTAAAATATTATATAAATTAGCCGTTATGAATAGTAATACCCACTTTCTGAAATTTTATAAATTTTATCTTTGAAAATGGACTTCATTTTTGGATTCAGAATATCTAAATTAGCCAAGAATAAATTTTTGTTATTTTTCGGAAAACATTAAATTTTTGATGAATAGTGAAAAACACTGAGTTATAGTTTAAAACCAAATTTTTATTTAAATAATTATTTATTTTATTTAAATTTATTTTAGGTCAAAATAGATACATAATACATATATAAGATAAATTTAATTCATTTTAGTCATTTTATAATAATTTTAGATATATAAATTTTTTATTGAACTTTTCACCGTTTTTTACCCACCTCCTATGAGAATTTGCAAGTTTACATAAAACTTAATTTTACCACTTCTGTGAGTGGAATTTCAAAAATCTGAGAGACACTTTTAATATCAAAGAGTAAAATGTGGTTCAATAAGATACAAATAATTTTTTTTGAATAGTAACTTTTTACTTTTATTTATCACGGTTAAAAGTAAATAGGGTAATTAAGGGTAAAAATTTTATTATTGTTACCCTAAAACATGTCCTAATTATATTTGATAAGTGTAATTAGACCAAAAAAACCTCAGGAATAAAATATTACCCTTCATGTCCACTTGGATTAGATTGGTACATTTATTATTATTTTATTTAAAGAATAGTTAAAAAAGTTAAAATCAACGTTTAATAACTAAAACATTTTTAATATAGGGTTATATATAAGATACTTTATACTATAAATATTAATTAGAAAGATAAAATTATTTACTATATAATGGTATTTTATTTATAGTTTTTAGACATTAAATAATTTAATTTATTTATGACACAATGATGATGCAGTAATTACCTTATTAATGAAATATTAACATAACTGATATTATAAACACCCAAATAAATTTAATTTGAGACTTCTTATAAATTAAACTAATTTTCTAGGTTAATATAACATATTAGGGTTGGTTAGATAAATTTTTTTCGAAGTAATAATGCTCTTATGAATTTAGAGAAAACAAAATACCAAATAGTGTCAAAATTGACATAAAAGAGTTTTTAAAACAAATATTATATTATTAATTGATATAATGGTCCTAAAAATATAAGGTTCTACCAAAAGACTTATATAATAATATATATGAAATTAATGAACCAATTGGGGTTCTATTGGAAGTTTATATTAATTTTATTAACCATATATTGTAAGGATACAAGAAGACACGGTAAAAGTTAAATTATTTAACTTAGAGTTAAATCTAAATGATAAGGTTAAAATGGTAACCTAAACTTGTCTAAAACCTATTGGTTGAGAGGATTCCAACCCATACCCACCCTATCCTCGAAATAAGTTACTTTTGAGCCATTATAAACCGAATATGAATTTATTATAAAATAATATTTTAAGTTTTTCCTAAGGTTCCCCTCTCCTCCCTTATAAAAGGGCACCTCCTCCCTCTCCTCTTTACAAAATTTTGAGCCCTCAAGCTCGGCCAAACCCTGCCAATTTCACTTCTCAACCTCAATATTTATATCATAGAGGTCCTGGTCTTCTCAAAAGACCAACCCTTGGTCCATAAGAAAATTTTTAAAAGAGGCGCGTCAAAGAAGAGGTAATCTCTACTACCGATTCTTTCAAGTTCCTTTCTTCTTTTACTTCCTATGTCTTTTTTTCATTATAAAATAATAAATCCAGTATCTTCTATATACGGTGACATTATTATAAAAATGTTACTACCATATTAGTTATTTTATCCATCCTATGAATGAAAAATTCACCACACGTGCGTACGTATGGCTAACAGTCTTCATGTCATGGTGTAGTTTGTTATTCAAACATTTCATCATTTGGATGGGTATAATAATGAGTATAAATGATATAAATAATAAATATAATATCATTATTATTCTTTATATATGATATACCATCCAATTATATATGATTTTAATATCAAAAGAATGATATTATCGCTCGTGTGTACGTACGGACTACCGTCTCCATGAACGCGATGAGATTAATTTTCCATGATTAACCATTCAAGTATGATTATAAAGTATATATAATTAATAATAATAAAATATATTACATAATAATTATATTTTATTTATGTACATATATGTTTCATTTACTTAATTCCATTAAATTCAATAAGGAAACGAAAACAACGTTCATGCGTACGTACGGCCTACCGTATCCATGAACAGTGTATTTCATTCCGTTTATCGATCTATCATATATATTTATATGATGAATATATATTATATATAAATCATGTTTTATATTATGGAATTAAGAAAATCAGGATATAATTAATAATATCAAGAATAACTAGTCGAAACACGTATGGTATATGAAACTATTTTACCCAAAACGCTGCTTTAACATGGAATTTACAAAAGAACAGGTAATATAAAGTTATATGTGAACTATATATGACATCATAACAATGAATGTTATTCTTTAATAAGTTAATTACATTATTTAAATCATTATACAGGAGGTTCGGATACGTACAAAGCATATCCGACCTAAGGTAAGAGATAATTATTCCAATCTTGTTCTTAACCGAGATTGTTTATTTGTAAGTATTTACTGGGGTTATATTTTTCATCCATATCCATAAAAATGTTTGTCATAAAGTGTATAATATTATTACATTTATTTTTAAAGTCATTTTTACCCCTATTTGACTTTTACTCTGTGTTATGTAAGGAATATTTCTTTTGTTTACCATACGTGGTACTTTTTGACTTTCTCGTTAAAAGTACGAGGAGAATGTTTTTTTAACTTATACGGCATGAACGGATTTTTACGGTTTCATATCACATTTTTTTCATGAATCTTACTCTAAAATATTTCATGATTATTTTCAATAAAATCCTTTTATTTTAAAATTTTGTGGCATTTTGTGAAAAAAATGATTTTGAAGAAGAAAGGATATTTTCCTCAAGAATTCATTTCAAGTGTTTTATCAAAACTATTTTCCATCTAAGATGAAATTATTTAATATGATTATGTTTCAAGTATAATGTCTCTCTTATTTACATGGTTTTATTATTATTATGATGAAATGATATAAAATTAATTTATATGGATTATGTTATGATGGGATGATGTTTATGAAACCCATTTTATTATTTGGGTTATGATGAATGATTTATGTTTATTCTGTGGCACAAGTAAGAATGATTTAATTATGAGATGGGTGGGACCTATATCTCGCTCCAATGAATTGGTAAAGATTTATATCTCATGATATAGACATGGATAATATGACAAGTTAATCTGGTTCAGTGATACAGGACTGGAACGAGGAGTGAACTCGATTCAGTAAGGGACTTTTTCCACTAAGATGGTCTTGGCAGCAATGCCTTGGCTACTATGGAAATAATATCATGTGCGTAATGGTTTTCCACAATTACATGTTTTATTCCCATGATATTTTATCATGATTAATGTTCCTTTATGATCTATGCCTTATGTGCTTCTAAGATTTATGTCATTGCTCATGATTTTGATGTTTAGATTTTATGTTCAAGTTTTTGCATTCAAATTTTTAAGGATTGTTTTATGTTCTCTATGTTTACCCTTACTGAGCATTTGAGCTCACCCTTTTTATGTTTTCTTTTCCCGGGATATAAATAAAGGTTTTAGGTAATAAAACAAAAGGGAACAATCTTTATGGGAGATGTTGATGATCTTTCACCATGATTAGAAGATTGTGTTCCAAGTTTCCAAAGAAACTAAACTATTACGGTCCTTGTGTGTCTGTTTTTTTTATGTATTAAGTATTTGGAAAAAGTAATGTAATGTACATGTACATCAAGCTTGGGTATCTACAGTTGGTATCAGAGGAAGTTTTTGTTAACCTTTGGAAACTAGGATGCGAAACCTTTAGTGAGATCCCTAGATATATTTCTAAGGTATGTTTAGGGATGTCCCTAAGGTTAAGTATAAGTATAGGTTATAATCCTAGAATTACAGTAACGATCTAAGAATTAAACCTATGATGTTATATATTTAAGTTACTCCCCCTTTATTATGTTGTTTTCCTATTATGATTTTTTCCTCTCACAATATTCTTTCTGGGTTTTAGAAAATGGATGGAAACAGGAAGATTCATGATAATGGATAATATGGTGGACAATGGAATGATATTCTTCATGAGAAACCAAATGAAATGGGATTTGGAAGTTCAAACATTATTATTATGCCTAATCAGAAATCTCATAATATGATGAATAATATTAACTTTGGTAAGTTTCCTGACTCAGCTAATAAGAGAAATATAGAGTTTCATGATGATCATAGAGGAAAGAAAGTTCAATTTCCCCCATGTAAATCATGTGGGAAGAGGCTTCAAGGAGAATGTTTCAAAGGAACTGGAAGATGCTTTGGGTGTGGAAAAAAGGGACACAAAGCCAGTAATTGCGAAGGAAAAGGTTCAGTTAACACCATGGACAAGGATAATGGTATTGCTAAGACATCAACAATGGTTAAATGTTTTAAATGTGGAATGTGCGGGAATTATAAAAACCAATGCCCTAAGGGAAAGTCTCATGAAGAGAATAATCATGGTCATATGGGTAGTATCTATGTTGTTGATGATAAAGAGACTACAAATGATATGTGAGATGAAATAATTATTGAAGCTCGGTCAATGGTTTAAGAAGGTAGTGGAATGATTATATGTTTATCAAGAGTAATGTTGTATAAGTAATCTCATGGTAAGATGGAATAAAGAGACATCTAAGGATTGTTACACTATTGTTTTTCCATTTGTTTTTGAAATTATATGTTGAATGGTACTAGTAACCATGAAATGTTATTTAGATATTATTGGAAAGAACCTAATATGCGTATAAAGAAGGGATAAGGATAAAATTAAATGTTTGATAGTATTAAAGATCTCATGACTAATATAAGGACAAATTGATATCATGTTTTGAGTATACAGAAATTTTGGGATTTTGGTATCTAGAAAGAGTTAACTTTTGACATCATTCATGTTTTTACTACGGTTCTATGGTAATTCATTTTTCAAAAGAATACATGATTAAGGTATTCACATGTTTGGAATGTGATCAACAAGATATATATTATGATATATGGGGGATAAATGATTGTATTCATTTACTTGTTATGTGACCTTTCAAGTAATTGTTTTCTTTATACTTTGAGCTTGGACCAAAGTATTTTGGATAAGCCTAAAGATTGGAATGAATTAAGTTAGACATAATATAGTATTGTTTAAGGTTATAAATTTTTTCGATATTATTGCCGGAATGTTATAATAATGTATTTTTAGAAAAAGGGACAACCTGCAGGACAGGCGACAACCCATCGCGTCAGACAAAGTTGCGGGAATCGAACACACAACTGAAGCGTGATAGGCCTTTATCTCCTACCACTGGCCTACAGAAAGTCCCTGGTTAGTAGAAACTAGTTTAATTTTATTAAGAGGTATGATAGATGAAGTATAAGTCCACTTTAGGAAACATATACAATTAATCTCACCAAAGATGAACTTATGTATATAACTTTGGCTAACCTTATGTTTGAGACTGATGGAATGACCTATCATTCTATGGCATGATCTACTAACACTTCACGGAAGACAAATTCAACTTCATTTATTTAAGAGATGAAGTGGAAATTGATCAAGGCACAAACAATAGTGAGTTTGTAACAAAATCAAGTAAGTATTTCTTTTAATTCAAAAATACTTCAATATTAGGGAAATGATCTTGAAAACCAAAAATGTTTTCCTAGTACTTTCATATCTGATTATTCTTTTTAATTTCTTTGATGTTTTTTGTTGTACGCTACACCAAGATTATATGGCTCTATACGAAACACCATATTATCTTGTAGTATACTCAACACTATTCTTGGCTTGCATTACACGTAAGAGAAACCTTCCTCTATAGCTTGCGTTGTACGCAATACCGAGTTTCACTAAACAACGATATGTTATTAAAATATTATAAAAACTGGCCGTTATGAATAGTAATACACACTTTTTGAAATTTTATAAATTTTATCTTTCAAAATGGACTTTCTTTTTGGATTCGGAATATCAAAATTATCTTAGAGTTAATTTTTGGTATTTTTCGTAAAACTTTCAATTTTTGATGAATAGTGAAAAACACTGAGTTATAGTTTAAAACCGATTTTTTTAAATAATTATTTATTTTATTTAAATTTATTTTAGGTAAAAATATATACATAATACCTATATAATTTCAATTTAATTCATTGTAGTTATTTTATAATAATTTTAGATATATAAAATTTTTATTGAACTTTTAACCGTCTTTTACCCACCTCATAGGAGAATTTGCAAATTTACATAAAACTTGATTTTACCGCTTCTGTGAGTGGAATTTCAAAAATCTGAGAGACAAGGTTAATATCAAGGAGTAAAATTTTTGTCAATAAGATAAAAATAATTTTTGGTGAATAGTAACTTTTTACTTTTATTTACCACGGTTAAAAGTAAATAGGGTAATTAACGGGGAAAATGATATTATTATTAACCTAAAACATGTCCTAATTCTATTGGATAAGTGAAATTAGAACAAAAACAACAATAGGAATAAAATATTACCCTTTTGGTCCACTTGGATTAGATTAGGACATTTATTATTATTTTATTTAAAGAAGAGTTAAAATAGTTAAAATCAAAGTTTAATAACTAAAAGTTTTTTAATATAGGGTTATACATAAGATAAATTCGACTATAAATATTAAATATAAAGATAAAAATATTTCCTACATAATGGTATTTTATTTATATTTTTTAGACATTAAATAATTTAATTTATTTATGACACAATGATGATGCAATAATTACCTTATTAATGGAATATTAACATAATTGATATTATAAATACCCAAATAAATGTAATTTGAGACTTATAATGAATTAAACTAATTTTCTAGGTTAATATAACATATTAGGGTTGGTTATATGAATTCGTTTCTAAGTAAAAATGCTGTTATGAATTTAGAGAAAACAAAATACCAAATACTATCAAAATTGACATAAAAGAGTTTTTAAAAAACTATTTAATATTATTAATTGATATAATGGTATTAAAAATCTTAGGTTCATCAAAAAGATTTATATAATAATATATATGACATTAATTAACCAATTGGGTTTCTATTGGCAGTTTATATTAAGTTTATTGACCATATATTGTAAGCATACAAGAAAACACGGTCAAAGTTTAATTATTTAACTTAGAGTTAAATCTAAATGATTAGGTTAAAATTGTAACCTAAACTTGTATGAAACCTATTGGTTGAGATTATTGCGACCCATCCCTACCCTAGACTCGAAATAAGTAACTTTGGAGCCATTATAAACCAAATATAAAGTTATTATAAAATAATATTTTATGTTTTTCCTAAGGTTCCCCTCTCCTCCCTTATAAAAGGGCACCTCCCCCTCTCCTCTTTACAAATTTTGAGCCTTCAAGCTCAGAAAACCCCTAAAAATTTCTCTTCTCAACCTCTCTAGTTATATCATAGAGGTTCTGGTCTTCTCAAAATACCAACCCTAGTTCCATAAGAGAAATTTTAAAAGAGGTACGTCAAAGAAGAGGTAATCTCTTCTACCGATTCTTTCAAGTTCCTTTATTCTTTCACTTCCTACTTCAATGTTATTTCCATTATAAAATAATAACTCTAGTATCTTCTATATACTGTGATGTTATTATAAAAATTGTACTACCATATTAGTTATTTTATCGATCCTATGAATGAAAAAGTCACCACACGTGCGTACGTACAGCTTACCGTCTCCATGTCATGTTGTAGTTTGTTATTCAAACATTTCCTCATTTGGATGGGTATAATAATGAGTATAAATGATATAAATAAAAAATATAATATAATTATGATTATTTATATATGATATACCATCCAATTATATACGATTTTAAAATCAAAATAATGATATCATCGCTCGTGCGTACGTACGGACTACCGTCTCCACAAACGCGATGAGATTCATTTTCCATGATTAACCATTCAAGTATGATTATAAATTATATATAATAAATAATCATGAAAGATATTACATAATAATGATACTACATTTATGTACATATATGTTTCATTTACTTAATTCCATTCAATTCAATAAGGAAACGAAAACAGCGTTCATGCGTACGTACAACCTACCGTCTCCATGAATAGTGCATTTCATTCTGTTTATCGATCTATCTTATATATTTATATGATGAATATATATTATATATAAATCATGTTTTACATTATGGAATTAGGTAAATCATGATATAATTAATAATATCAAGAACAACAAGTCGAAACACGTACGGTATATGAAACGATTTTGCCCAAAACGCTGCTTTAACATGGAATTTACAAAAGAACGGGTAATATAAAGTTATAAGTGAACCATATATGATATCATAACAATGAATATGATTCATTAATAAGTAAATGACATTATTTAAATCATTATACAGGAGGTTCGGATACGTACGAATCATATCAGACCTAAGGTAAGGGATAATTATGCCAATATCATTCTTAACTGAGATTGTTTATTTGTAAGTATTTACTGGGGTTATATTTTTCCTCCATGTCCATAAAAATGTTTTTCATAAAGTGTTTAATATTCTTCCAAGTATTTTTTAAGTCATTTTTACCCCTATTTTGCTTTTACTTTATGTTATGTAAGGAATCTTGCTGTTGTTTACCATACGTGGTACTTTTTGACTTTTCTGTTAAAATTACAAGGAGAATGTTTTTTTAACTTATACGACATGAAAGGATTTTTATGGTTATTAATGAATATTAATCTACAATATGTAATGATTATTTTCAATAAAATCCTTTTCTTTTAAAAATTTGTGGCATTTTGTGAAAAGAAAATTATTTTCAAGAAGAAAGGATATTTTCCTGAAGAATTCAATTCAAGTGTTTTCTCAAAACTATTTTCCATATAAGATGACATTGTATGATTATGTTTCAAGTATAATGTCTCTATTATTTAAATGTTTTGATTCTTCTTATGATGAAATGATATCCATTTGTTTTATATGGATTATGTTATGATGGGATGATGTTTATGAAACCCATTTTATTCTTTGGGTTACGATGAATGATTTATGTTTACTCTGTGGAACAAGTAAGAATGATTTAATTATGAGATGGGTGGGACCAATATCTCCATCAAATGCATTGATAATGATTTATATCTCATGTGATAGACATGTATGGAATGAGAAGTTAATCTGTTTCAGTGATACCGGACTGGAACGAGGAGTGAACTCGATTCAGTAAGGGACTTTGTCCACTAAGATGGTCTTGGTAGCAATGCCTTGGATACTATGGAAATAATATCATGTGATTAATGGTTTTAAACAATTACATGTTTTATTCCCAGGATATTTTATCATGATTAATGTTTCTTTATGATCTTTTCCTTATGTACATCCAAGATTTATGTCATTGCTCATTATTTTGATGTTTAGATTTTATATTCAAGTTTTCGCATTCAAATTTTTAAGGATTGTTTTATTTTCTCTATGTTTACCCTTACTGAGAATTTGAGCTCACCCTTTTTATGTTTTCTTTTCCCTTGGATATAAATAAAGGTTTTAGGTAAGAAAACAAAAGGGAATGATCATTATGGGAGATGTTGAAGATCTTTCACCATGGTTAGAAGATTGTGTTCCATGTTTCCAAAGACACTAAACTATTAAGGTCCTTGTGTGTTTGTTTTTTTTATGTATTATGTATTCTGCAAAAGTAATGTAATTTACATGTACGTCAAGCTTGGGTCTCTACAGTGTAGGTAAATTAACACATCACAGCTGACAATTTCATTTTTAACAACAAAGAGAGAATGGCAGGAGTATAATGAATAATATTAAATTAAAATGATAGAATAAAATTATATTAATCATACTATAGTTATCATAAAATAATAGAATATGATGATAAGAGAAGAAAATAAATGAAATTTGAAAGGAAATTGTAGGAAAAGAGAGAGAGAAATTACATCTTTAATATATCTTCTTTGAGAGCCTCTTTAGGGGAGAGGTTTTGGTTTTTTATGAGACCAAGGGATGATGGGATTGGGGAGGATATTGGGAAGATATTTTATCCGAATTTGGAGTATTAACAAGGCTTGAGAGGTGTGAGGAAATGAGGTTGTGATGGGTGGTACTTATAGTGGAGGGGAGTGGGGCTTTCTCAATATTATATTCATTAATTTATTAATTCTCCACTAGATAATAAATAGTGATTATTATATTACTAAATATAGTAAATTGATCATGTGAGTTCGAACCAATGCCCATTTACATCATACATGACTCAAGCATGATGTAGAAATTCATATCTTTAGCATATTTTGTAAATTATCGAATTTCACTATTCACCAAAAATTAATGTATTTAAAAAAAAAATCAAAAATTAACCCTAAACATTTTTCCACATGTGGAATTAAAAAATGAACTCCATTATATGAAAATATTTTTATAAATATGAGTAATTTATTTTTTAATTAAAATCATAATTTACTTTAAAAATACAAATTTTAAAATTAAAATCTCTTTTCTAACACATTGAGAAATTAAATATGGTCCCATAAAATTATCATATAATCATAATACTTCAAAATAATAGTTTATGAATACATTTTATGAAAATAATTTTTTTTTAAATTATTAAATTAATCCTTAAATATTCATGACTTACAAAAATACCAACACTATAATATAATGATATCATATTTCCACTTATAGGATGGATATATTTTATTTATACTACCATTGGTATGGTTACTATTCACTTTGTCAATTTACTATTCATAAGGGTCATATTAGTATTTATAAGCATAACATTACTATTCATAATGGTATGTTACTATTCACCAAAAATTATGTTTTTCCTATCAAACTCCAGACAGCTTACTGATCACAACCGTTTGTGTTAGATTTTCAAAATTCAAATCACAGAAGTAAAAAAAATTATGTTTAAAGGACACATAGAATTTATTAGTACATTTAAGCATGAAGTGACATTATGTTTCCCAATGTGATTTTATAATAAGGAAATTCCATGGATAAAACTTTTGGTCATTACATTAATGTGCCTCTTCATTGATTATCATGAGATCAATAAGATCATGATAAAAAAAAGTATCATCTACCACAGATTGATGACTTGTTCAATCACCCACATGGAGGACAATATTTCTATACTGAGAAGATTTGGTTGGGATATTATGAAGTAAAGGTGAATAATTTAGATATCACCGATAATACCGTTCATAGAAGGTGCATGACCAATGAGTTCATAGTGATTCCATTTTGACTCACTAATGCTCTAGAAATATTTATTAAAATTATCAATAGATTCTTTAGGGATTACCTTGACACATTTTTTGTAGTCTTTATAGATGATATTATTATCTTTCCCAAAATAAAGGAGGATTATAAGGATCATTTTAATTATGTAATGAAGACTTATTGAAAAGAAAATATATTTTTGAAGTATAGTAAATGAATGTTTTGGATTGAGAAAGTAATTTATTAGGTGATTTTATCACCAAATAATTGATATATGTGGATCCCTAAAAAAACATAGGTAATTAAAGGATAGACCAAACCAACACCTGTTATGGATTTCCAAAGTTTCCTTGGATTAGATGGGTAATATCTTCAATTTGTGAGAAACTTATCTTAATTTTTGATCCCACTAACCAAGATAACTTAGAAGACAGATAAGTATATTTAGAATGATGAATATTAAGAAATATTTAAAGTTATAATAGAGAGGATAATAATTTCACATGTGCTCACATTACACACTAGTGGGAAATGATTTGTTATCTACAATGATGAATCCAAAAAGGTCATTGGTTGTGTACTCATGGATGATGAAATATTTATAGAATATAAATCACTTCAATTAAAGATCCACGAGAACAACTACCTAAAACATGATCAAGAATTGGTTTTTTATCTTCAAGATTAATATTTAGTGACATTATTTCTATAACTAGATGTGTGACATATATACGGATCACAAAATCCACATTTATATATTCACACAAAAGGATATCAATATGTTCCAATGAAGGTGTTTAGAGATGATCATGGATTATGATTTTTCAATCCATTATCATCCTTATAGGGTAGAAAAAGTGGCTGATTCTTTGATTATAAAGGATCCCAAAACCCTATCCATATTGAGGATTTAAAGGGATAAAATCATCTTGATAATGCAAAGCATGGATATAGGATTAATAAAATTATCTTCATCCTACATTTCCAAAATAAATTCTCAACCATATCTTCTTGATAGGATAAAGGAGGATAAGAAGGATGACTAGGTACTATGAGAAAAGTTAGAAAATATTTTGGAGTTTATATTTTCTAAAGATTGATTTATAAGGTTTGGAACCTGGATATTTGTCCCATAAAAAACTATAACTTAAGATGGAACTTATGGATGATATGCATATATCATCTATCTGTATCCATCCATGAAGCACTTAGATGTATAGATATTTGAAGAAAAAATTCAGGTGGGGTAACATGAAGAGAGGGATTTTATAATTTATATCAACATGATTGGTATACCAAATAATTTATGGTTATATGATAGAATTCTAATGGTATGATGCAAACATTTCCCATATTAGTAAAGAAATTGGAAAGAAATTACCATGGATTTCATTTTAGGACTCTCTAGGACATCTAAATATAATAACTCTATTAGGGTGGAAATCAATAACCTTGCCAAGTTAGTGAATTTCACTTATATCAAGGAATATTTATATCTTGACCAACACTACAAGATATAAATAAAGGAAGTGGTAAGTCTATATGTATTGACACTCTCTATTGTATCTGATCTAGATCTGAGGTGTTCTTTGAGGTTCTAGAGAAGCCTTGAGCAAGCATTGGATATAGAGTTGAGTTTTAGTACTACTTATCACCCTCAGAAAAAATGTTCAATCTGAGAGGACCATTCAAACTATGGATGATATACTGAGATGATTTTAAATTGATTTACAAAGTTATTGGGATAAACACCATCCTCTAATGGAGTTATCATATAAAAAAATTCCATTATTTCATTCAAATGGAACCTTATGATCCTCTGTATGGGAAGAGGTGTTGGACTCCAACTTGCTGGGATGAATTCGGAGTACAGTAGCTGATGGGACCTGATCTTATCAAATAAATGAAAGAGAAGGTTCAATCAAGTAAGAATCATATGAAATCTATAAAAAGTTAATAAAAATCTATATATATATTCATCAATGGGATATAGAGTTTGAGGTCAAAGATAAAGTGTTCCTTAATATATCATAGTGGAAGAAGGTGATGAGGTTTAAAAAGAAGGTAAAGATTATTCCTAGATACATCAACCCCTTTGAGATCCTTGATCTCATCGGAGTGATGGCCTATCGACTAGAACTCCCACCTAACATATAACAAGTACATGTGGTGTTTCATGTATATATCTTGATGAAGTACATACCAAACCCCACACATGTACTAAATCCAAATGTGGTACCATTTGAGAATGATCTTTCATATGATGAGAAACCTTTAAAGATACTAGATCATAAATACAATGTTCTGTAAAATAAGACAACTCACCTGGTCAAAGTTTTATGGAGAAACCACGAGTTTTAGGAAGTGACATGGGAACCATAAGAGGAAATAAAATAGAAATATATTCTTCTGATATAATGTATTTAATGAAATTTTTTAGGCTTACATTTCTAAAGGGGGGAGAATGTAATGACCTAGTTTTTATTAAATTAAATCCCCTTTTCAAATGAAGAAGTGCCTTATTAAATAATTAAATTATAGAAAAAACATTTACAACTATTTTTATTTTAGAACATTATTATTTATATCCATTTATATTTAAAATACCATTACACATCATAATCATTGGTAATATTGTTTATTTACAGTTATCCTTATGATTATTATATATTAAGTGTTATGATAAATTCAATGGAAATGAAATAAGAGATGACCAAGATCAATAGGATCATACCTTATGAAGCACATTTATTAGAGCTTCCAAGGGAGATAGAATCATGGGGATTTTCCCTTGACCAAGTCTAATATAAGATTCAACAACTAAAGAACCAGAGAAACCATTTATAGGATAAGTTCAAGCTCATTAAGACGATGACTCAAACCATGTTTTCCGAACTGCCCTAATAAAATACCACTATCATTCACCTTACCCTAAGGTAATTCACTAGTTAAATAAAGGGATATGTATCTAAACCCTAAAATTATGAATTTTTATTTTATTTAAAAATAATAATTACATTTATTTTTTTATTACTTTATAATTATTAAATAATAAGTTTGACAAAAATTAAATTTTGATACGATGAAAGATAAACTATATTTTTTGAAAATATGTAGTTTCAATAAAGACACAATTTTTGATGAATTCGGTATTTTTTGAAATAAATTAAATTTTAATAAAATATTATTGTTAAATAATATTATTAAATATAAATGATTATATAATTTTCAAAAGTAAAATGTAATTTTTATAGGGCTCAAAAACGGTTATAGAACAAAAACAATTATTTTTAAATAAATGGTGATTTTGGATAAAAAAATATAATTTCTAATATTTAGAGAATTATTTTTATAAAATAATTACTATTTTTGAAATCATCATGCTAGAAATATCCAATAGAGAATTTTCATAATTTTCTAAGACAGATGAATTTTTGGGTAAAAATGAAATATGGTATAATTATATGATATGTATTAGGACATCATAAAATACCCAAAGGGATGTAATAAATACTATAAAGAGTATAAAATAACAAAATTATTTTTCCCCCTTAAAATAACTTTTTTTAAAGTTATTTAATTAATTTTACAAACCCTTAATGAATCCTCCAAAACCTATAATATAATTTTGGGTTTTAAAATCAATACTTTATAAAACCGACACACTTTCACAACCCCAAGGGTATTATTTTAAAAATTTAGGTTCTTATACTTATAAAATAATGAAACCTGATCTTATTTTATAGAAACCATCTAAAAAATCAAGGTATAGTTTTTATTTTGGATTAATTTATTATATAGAGTCCAAAACCTATGTTTAGAAATTAATAAAGAATTCCCCTATTTTTTGTTATACAATATCACGAAATATCCCATTAATATTCACTAAGGACCCTTTAATAATAAATTTACTCTACTCTTACCTCAATAGAGTCCTCCCAAGTTGATCACGTGCTCTTAAGAAGATCCTCCCATGCTCTTAAGAAGATCCTCCACAGCTTTTAGAAGTGTCATCTAAAGGTAATGGATCCTCTCATTCTATTCTTTATTTAGGAAGCTTCTTTATATAATGCCATATAATTTACAAAAATTCATATTGGGTTATGTTTTTACACATCCCTCGTACTTTATTTATGATTCCCTAGTGATGAGAGACCCCTTTCACTCTCATTTAAACCTTCCATGAATCTTCACATACCCATTATGCTGCCAAAATTATCCTATGATTTTTCATGCCAAAATTTTATATTGTGAATACACATTCCCATTTCTACTCAAGGATGTTCACCTATATGTACCTATCCTTCATTGATTTTTTAATTCCATGTATTAATATCACACACCTTATTCATGGGATTAAATATGATGAAATACAATCCTATGTTGAATGATCTATATGGAACACTTATTAATGTGCATGATATGAATGTGAGGGTGGTCCCTATGTTATATATCTACAAAATTAATTGGGTAATGTTTCTAACTCACTAGATTCCATTTATGGTGTATGAGAGGTTATCTTTAATGTCCCGACCTAGCTTACCATCAAACTAGTAGCTGAACTGGTGGGTCATATGGCCTCATTCGTGTCTCCCCTTACACTAGAGGCTACCAACTAGCAACGAGGGTCATGGGAGGTGATAGTGGGGAGATTATACCCTCTTATCAAAGATTCATAGTACTATAATAGGGTAAATAAAAATCAACAGCGGTAGAAGTAGTAGATAAAGCAATGACAAAGCACTAAAAGATAGATTTTATATAACTGAACAAAAGTGGCCAACGCTAGTTAATACAATAGGTGCATGCAGGGCATGATAATGATACATGATGGAAATAAGTAAACAATACAACATGCCACTCAATATAGGACTCAAAAATAGAAAATAACTAAATAAAATCCCTAAGACGATCTCCACGAGCATCCTAATCTTTAGTTCAATCCTTTGATCCTATCTGTCAGGTAAAAGTAGAATAACATAAGCAACCTAGACCCTGAAATTAAGAAAGTCCACTTGGGTACCCTAGTGAAATAGCGGCCTGAGTAGGGTGTGAGATATAAATATCAATAGGACGGAACCACTGGTGTCCACCCCAATCTAGACAGAGTAATATTAACTAAACATTGTGAAATTATAGGGAAATAATAGCATAACTGAATGAATAAAAAAACACTTGTTCAACTTCTTAAGGGACCCCAGACAATGATACCTGCTTAATGACATTGCTGGGTTGTTTGATCAAGTCAACTAAATATATATAAAGTAGTGTTATATATATATATATAGGTATATGATGGGGTGGATTGGGACATACCTCCTCCATCCAATCCTAGAGGATCTCTTGCGGTCTACCCATAACCCAGGTCCAAGAGACCTTAGTCTCTTGGACTCCATGCATTAGATTTATGTTGGGGTGGATTGAGACATACCACCACTATCCAATTTTAGGGTAGCTCTCACAGTCTTCCCCTAACCCAATACCAAGATCCCATAATATCTTTTTATGTAGTCATATTGATATCTTGAAATCATAGGTGGCGTGGGGTAGGAATTTCTCCCAACCATAACATATATATAACTAGAATGGGGTAAAAATTTAACTCACCAATAAAAAAATATAATCGGCATGGGGTAAAACTTCCTCCCAGCCAAAAATATACTTAATAATGGAATAGGGTAATAATGCTTCCCATCCACAAATAGTTATGTAGGTGTCATGGGATGAGAATGCCTCCCATTCGTAATCAATTATATACTCATTTTCATAATCGTAAAAACAATCCATAAGGTAGTACCTCTTATTCTTTAAAATAGCCATACCAAATTCATAATCTAATATACAAGGAAAAAACCTTTAAAAACCAACACATAAGGCACAACCTCTTACAAATTTCAAATTAACCCATTTTACCCCATTTAAGCCATCCAAAGGGAAGAATTTCATTAACTATATTCCATTTCATTTCAAGGAACCTTTTCATCTAAACCAGTTAATATAAGTCAAACAATTTAGTATGGATAAACCATTTATTCAACGCATTCCATCTGATGTGGGTCATCCTACTCATAATCATTTTACTCAATTTTACTAAACATGGAAAAAAGTTCAATATACAATTGTGAACGAGAGGAATCATAAATATTACCCTTAAATAAAGCTAACTTCTTTCATATTCCATTATAATCATTCAGTTTTCCTTTACTAAATCATTTATCTCAATAGAGCGACTAAATTTCCAAGGTTCAATTGCAAGGACTGGTGTCAAGGAAACAAAGAATGTACCCACTCAAGAAAAAGCAACAAAAATGGACCAAGCACTTGAGCATGTCTTTTTAACAATTATAGCCAAGTCAAAAGCATAAGGAAACACCCAAAGCAATAATCTAATCAAATATAAAAGTCTGCTCACAACTTTTTTATCTTGAAGGTAGCATGCCTCTATTGGAGGGGTTTTATTATAAAATCATGACATTATTATCACACAATCATAGGTCATGTTTAACTTTTATTTATCTTTATCAAAGGAATATTTTAATCTAATCACACTACATTAATTAAATTCTAAGGGTTGTGAAATAATCAATAAATTCAATGAATCAATAAACTAATAAGGGAATGGAAAATGATCCTACCTTATAGTGGAACCAAACGGAACATTTATCCTCTTGGGACTTTCAAACTAGAAGCAACCACTACACTCACTGAGCATATCCACCTTCAAATACATATAAGAATACCTATCCCCTATGCACACATCTGCATCGCCTTGAACAAGTGAAAGGGGATCCTTACATGTATTCTCATATTTATATATTGGTCTCCACTCACCTACGCATGTATTTTAGTACATATACATAGACACATCTAGCCCCATACATGTATATTCTCTACCATAGAAGAATATAAAAATAATGGGGGAACCTAAAAATATATATACTTACCTATGAAAATGAAACAAAGTTTCCTTAGACTTGGTGACTCGAAGCCACACAGCAGGGTCTGACGCACAACGCAACAATTATTAGGAACCTTAAAACAATTAAAGACCCCAAATTTGATGGTTTGAAACCAAGTAGAAAGAATAAAATCTCACCTTGGATGGAGGTGACAACCCAAATAGAAGGGAACTGCTTCACCTTCAGCGGCCGTTGTTAGTACACACAAGAATAGCTTCTGGGTAATGATACACACAATCCTAAAACCAAAGAAAACTGAAATAGGGGTTAACCCTAAACATATTGTTTTTTCCAAACTCTGTAGAGTGATAGAGAGGTCGAAAATCAGTTAAAAATAGGGAGGACAATGGAGGAGAGAGATTACCATGAAAGATACTGCTAATAATCAAAAGAAATCTGAGCCGATCAACGATTGAAGAGGGATCCATGAGGAAGGGGTGTGTTGTGCACCAAGGGGGTTTGGTCGAGGGATATCTCATGAGTGGAGGGGGAGAGGGATGAGGTAGTGTGTTTATTTTTATTATATTTATAATTATAATTAAATTTATTTGATTTTGAAATAGGGTCTCGACGCATGTTTTTGGCCGCACGATTTAGAAAACTGTGCGCCAACTGTACACCCTCTACTGAGCACCTAGGGCACTCCGCATGTTATGGCCGCATGGTTTGGAAAACCTAAAGTGAACAAAGTTGGTCTAATGCATCTCAATTCACACTGTGCTAGGTATGTTCATGATTTCTCAAACAATGTGTAGTGCATGGGCAATGCCACTATCCACCTGAAACAAGTCACACAGTTTCCTACAGTGGGCCGCATGGTTTCAAACAAATCTTGCACCCCCTAGAGCCTTAAAAAACCATTTTTCCAGGTTCATCACTCTCAAAACTCACTAAGACCATTTTAAAACTCCTCAGGCCTTCACCCAAGTCCAAAAACAACAATTGCAAGTTTCCCAACTATTAGAACTTCATTCTGAACCTCAGTTTAAAAAATGTCTCATTTAGTAAACAAACAATGTTTAAATTCCTTTGGGTTTTCATCCTTTTCAAAACATGGATCATTACAACCATCCCACCTTAAAACTTCTCATCCCTGAGAATCCTTCAAGAATAAAAAACACACCACCAGACCTAAAGGGGTTATGAAGATTTGTTCAAATAGTCATGTTACGTTACAAAACACTTAATGCACCTTGAAGCATTTCATAAGTACAAGTCTCTTAAACCCACAATACTTGAGCCAAGACTAGTCCTTTCAATAGAAACATTGATAAAACTCTTACCCAATCCCATTTACCCTGAGACATGATCCCGTAATCATCTCATTAAGCACCTGGACAAAGGTACTTCCAACCTTAGCCTTTAATGTTAACCAACCAATTCCACACCATAGTCTAACCCACTATTGGAATTGTCTTGCAAGCATTCCTCTAAGTGTAATAACTATGCTCCTAGAATGATTTTTGAAATGAAACAAATAGTTTATTCCCCATCCACCTCAAAACCCAAGTCGAGTGGGATTTTTATGATAATCCTCAGCCGACACCAACCACACTCGCCTCCACTTGATGATGTGTTAGAAACAGTCCTTCACAGACCATACACTTTGGAAAGAGTGATAATGAGTCGAGCCACTTCGGTTGACTTACCATTCTCAAAATGATCAGCTTATATGGTTCGAATATTTCAATAAAACCCCAAAAAATTCCTACAAGGCTCATAAAAATTAGAACAAAAACATCCACCGAAGTACATACTTGACCTACAGTGACATTCCTCACCATACCATGAAAGAAACTGCACATCCAGTGTACAACACAAAAGGATAAACATCCCACAATCTCAACATATTTTAATCCTTTATCATAGTATAATAATAATGCTCACTTAGTACATCAAGGGTGATGATTAGATAGGGGACTTTCTCATTGATAAATAGAATACACTAAGAGGATTGAAATGGTTTATAGTAAATCATACTTAAACACTGGGAAGAAGAATAGTTGATCCAAAACTAGTCGACTTCAAAGAAAGAACTGGTCTTCACCTTCCCAAACATCATTACAACCGATCACAAGTGTTTACCTTATGAAGGAACTCTATGATCAACCAACATACCACCAAAGTCCATCAAATACTGAATATTCTTCATGAGGGTTACATACACCGCCAACCTCATCAATGTCGTGATACCAAGAAAACACCAAAATTTACTATACCCAACAGACCCAAGGGATTTTAAGAAAACCAAACATTTTCAAATGGTATTTCTTAATTGGTTTTCCTACTTGGAAAGCACATTTACTGAAACCAACATGGAACTCCTCCGATCCATGATCACAAAGTCCAAACATTATACAAGGAAACCAAAACTAAACCGAATGACATATCGTAACACCTAAGTCTTCTAGAATTTATCTTAAGCATTGGGATGAAACTAATTCTTTAACACCTAGGTCACTCTACGTCGATACGACTCGAGTACATAATATAAATCATCAGAGATCTATTTCAGAGTCTTATTGCCTCATACTACCCCTATTCTAGACGACTCCATAACCAATCATCCCTTAGTAAGAAGATGAAAGGGGAAAATGACCTATTAAGTAGATGACCATGCATGAGGAATATCTAACCAACCTAAAATGAGTATTACCTAATGTTTACGCCTAGAATAAAGGAAAAAACACTAACACCCTCTATTCAAAGAAGGTTTCCCCTGGAAACAAAGAAACCTAAATGGGACAACATTACCCAAACTGCACCAAACATCAGAAAATACATGTCAATCCTAGAATTACGTCTTGCTAAAAAAAGTAACTAGGCTCAAAATCCAAACATAAATCCATCGCTAAGGAGGAAGCCTAAGAAAAACACCTACGGTTCCATTCCTATAAAACTCAAAGAAAATTCAAACTACCATTACTAAAGGGTTTCATCAAGGATACCCATACAAGTTCCATTTCTAATCCCATTACATTTATTCACATTTAACCTTTTAAACATTTACAAGGTTTAAAACAAACATGATCTTCCCATTTTAAAACACAATAGGCAAGTTGTATCAAACTTTATGTTTAAAAAATTTAACATCTTTTGACATCATGTCATTTTTTGGAAATTTATAAAATTAAATTCCTTTTAATAGCTAAGGAAACTTACGAGGGTCCCATTAATCCAATTCA
Organism: Viscum album; assembly: GCA_963277665.1. Lineage (NCBI taxonomy): Eukaryota > Viridiplantae > Streptophyta > Magnoliopsida > Santalales > Viscaceae > Viscum > Viscum album. The sequence continues at coordinate 67,073,828 of OY728149.1, read as the reverse complement.
CTTTAGATCAAAATTGAATATCTCTTTTCATTTATCCATTTCACAATACATCATACCATTACACAAAATATGACCTTCCATTTACCAGTTCATGAAGTACCCGTACACTTCATGGATTGAAATTTAGATTCCATTAATTTAAAAAAATTACATCTCAGAATTTAACATGCTATAAAACAATGGTTCTAACCTATGGGTGGCCACCTACCAACCTGAAAAGAAACCACACACATTATAGTTTGTCATTTGGCTCCCTGTTGTCAAAATCAATTCACATTTTCATCTTAATTTAGTAGTCTTGACATTATAACAAAAGTATAAAAAATGTATATATATATATATTTTCAAGATGGTTTGAATGTACGGGTTTCCATTTCCAGATTATAATGTTCCCATACACCTTATAAGTGTAAACCAGTTCCCATTCATTCACAACCCATATATTTCTAGCCCATCGAAAAACCCATATATAACCCAAAATAGTTCACCATAAGTAATAAATAGATAAGAATGTTGTATAATAAAGCATGGAATAGTACTTAAGGTGAAAAATTAAATCAAAAGGCAAACTACAATGCAACTACATGTCATAGAACTAGGCATGACATGTGAATTTCCTATGTGCCTATATGATGCATCCAATACAGTTTCTTTACCACATCATGCCAAAGGTAAAATTCCATAATGTACATAAAACATAAGTAGTTAAAAATAAGACAACCACTCTAGGTAAAATCATATCAATTGTAATAGTAAACATCACAAAAAACAATCCCATCCATGACCAGTTGGTCATTTCCAATACGTTGGGTGATCAGTCCCAACCATGACTATTAACCAAGCACCAAAAAATTCCTAATCTCATATATAAAAAACCCAAAATAGTAATCAAAATGAAAAATTTACCCTTTGATACCACTTTATAACACCCTGAACCAGCTTAACATTGAACTAGTAGTCAGATCGATGGGCCATACGGCCTCAAGCGTGTCTCCCCATATGCTAGAGGTTTCTAACTAGTAGAAAGGGTATCAGGAGGTGATAGTGGGTAGACTATACCATCTTATAAAACTTTCACAATAGTATAAAAGAGACAATAACAATCAACAATGGAAGCAATAGTAAATAAAGGAAATAGAAATGTAGTGAAATAAAAATTTAATATAACTAAAAAAGTGGCCATTGTTAGTTTATACAATCGGTGCATGCATGGAATGGTAATCATACATGACCAAAAGTAGTAAATAATAAAATATACTCTTCAATGATAGAATCAAAAAGAGAAAATAACTAAATAAAATCCATAAGATGATATCTACAAGAATCCTAATCATCGACTCAGTCCTTTTCTCCTATCTCCCAGGTACAAATTAAACAACATAAGCAATCAAGATCCTAAAAATAAGAAAGTGTATTCAGGTAACCTAGTGCAATGATGGAGTAAGTTGGGTGTGAGATATAAATCTCAGTAGGCCAGCACCACTGGTGTCTATACCAATTCAGATAGTGTAATACTAATTTAAAAGCATGCATGTATAGAGAAATAACAGCAGAACATAATGAATAAACAAATAGCAATCGAGGTTTCTAAGGGACCCCTGCTAGTGATACCTTCTTAAGCCCAAGGCGGGTATGTCTGATCAAGTCAACTGAATATATATGTATTTATCATCAATATATATATATATGTATATGTTGGGGTGGATCGGGACATACCTCTTCCATCCAATTTTAGGGGATCTCACATGACCTACATCTAACCCAGTTCCAAGATCCATTAGTCTATTGGACCTGATGAATTAGATTTATGTTGGAGTGGATTGGGACATACCACCGCCATCCAATTCCAGGGGAGCTCTCACGGTCTTCCCCTAACTCAATACTAAGAGCCCTTGGTCTCCTAGTATGCAAGAATATTGATATCTCGAATTCATAAGTGGCTTTAGGTAAGAATGCCTCCCACCCATATGTATATATAATTGGTATAGGGAAAAACTACCACCCACCCATAAACAAATATAACTATAATTGGGTAAAACTTCCTCCCACCCATAAACGTACATAATAATAGAATGGGGTAAAAATTCCTCTCATCCATAAATAGTTACATAGCTGGTATGGGGTAGGAATTCCTCCCATACATAATCAATTATATACTAATTATCACAATTATAAAAATAATAAATAAGGAATTACCTCTTATGAATTTCAAATAGCCAAACCAAATTCATAAACAAATACAAAATGAAAACCCTTTAAAAACCAACACATGAGGCAAAACCCCTTATGCGTTTCAAATTAATCCATTTTATCCCATTTAATACATCCAAAGGGAAGCATGTCATTAAGAATATTCCAATTCATTTCAATGAAAATTTTCATCTAAAGTAGTTAATAGAAGTCAAATAGTTCAGTATGGATAAACCATTTATTCGAGGTAGGGAATTTGGTATGGGGAATCCTACTCATAGTCATTTCACTCAATTTTCCTAAACATGGAAAATCAGTTTAATGTACAATTATCAAAGAAAGTAATCATAATTATTACCCTTAAATAATGATACCATCTTACATATCTATTCTAAGAATTCATTTTTCCCTTTACTAAATCATTTATCTCATTAATATAGAGTGACTCCTTTAAAAGGGCTCAAGTGCAAGGAGTTGTGTCATGGAAACAAGGCATGTACCCACTAAGGAAAAAAGAAACAAAAGGGTCTTAGAACTTGAAAATGTATTTTTAACAATTATAACCAAGAAAAAAACCATAAGGAAACACAAAAATAAATAAAACAATCAAACCTAAAAAGTCTACACACTACATTTTTAGCATACAGGAAGTGCACCTCCGTTGGAGGGGTTTCATTAAAAAATCATAGCATTCTTATCATACAATCAATTTTCATATTTAATATTTCATTATCTCTTTCAAAGTAGGAATTTAATCTAATGACACTACATTAATTAAATGATAAGGGTAGTGTAATAATCAATTAACTCAATGCATCAATAAATTATAAAGGGAATGGAAAGGGATTCTACCTCAGGGTGGAACCAAACTGAACATTTCATCTCTTGGTGTTTCTTACTAGAAGCTATTGTTACCCCCATTGATCATACACAACTTCACATACATATATGGACACATGGTCCATATGCACAGATCTGTATGGTCAATAACATGTACAAGGGGATACATATATATATTATTATATTCATATACTAGTTGCCAATCACATATGTATGCATTTTCAAATATATATATATAGGCAAAAATATCCCCAAACATGTATATTCACTTCCATGGATGAATATACACATAATTAGAGAACCAACATATATATATATATACTTTCCTATGCATATGAAGGCATGTTTCCTTAGACCAGATGACTTGAAACCACATGGTAGGGTCCAACGCACTACACAATAATTAATAATAACTCTAAAACAATTAAAGACCCAAAATTAGATGGTGAAAACCAATCAACAAGAATAAAATATCACCTTTGATGATGGAGGAAACCCAAATTGAAGCTAATCGCTTCACCTTTAGTGATTGTTGTTAGAAAACAGAAGCATAGGTCCCATGTGATGATTCACACAACCCTAAAACCGAAGAAAACCAAAATCAAGGTTAACTCTCGACCATGGGTTTTGGGAAAACTCTGCATGGTGACGAAGAGGCTGAAAATCATTCATAAATAGGGAGGATAAGGGAAGAGATATTTTAACATGAAGGATCATGCGATGAATAAGAATAAATACGTGTGGATAGTTGATTTAAGAGGGATCCATGAGGGATGGGTGTGTCGTGCACCAAGGAGAGTTTGGTCAAGGGGTCTTGCATGAGTAGAGGGGGAGAGGGGCGAGGTAGTTTGTTTAGTTTTATTTTATTTTTAATTAAAATTAGATTAATTTGATTTAAAAAAAAGGCCTAATCATATGGTTTGGGCCCCATGGTATAGCAAACTGTGCACCAACCATGCACCCTATACTAGGAACCTAGGTCACTCCGCACAAGATGGCCGCATGGTTTGGAAACTATGTACTAATTGTATAATGAACAGTGGATGATACTGCCACCAAATGAACGCCATGTGGGCTTAGTGAATATTTTTGAAAACCATGCACAACCTATGTGCACTACCACTGTCCACTTGAAACAAGCCGCACAGTTTCATGTGGTGTGCCTCGCAGTTTCAGACAAACATGGTGCCCCCTCCGGCCTTTCAAAAACATTATTTTCTTGGTCTGGTGCTCCCAAAGCTCACTGAGACCTCTAGGAAACTCCGCATTCCTTAACCAAAGTCCATAAACAATAATTATAAATGTTCCAACGATCATAACTTCATTCCAAAGCTAATTTTTAAAAATGTCTCATTCAGTAAATGAAAAAAGTTCAAATTCTATTGGTTTTTCATCTGTTTCAAAGACAGATCATTAAATTTTTCTAAGAACATTATGTTATGTTTTCTTGGTGGTTATACTCAACTAATGTTTATGATTTCATGTTTTATTTTGTTTCCAAATTCTTATGTTTCCTTCATGTTATCATAGTTTATCATGATTTGATGTTCATGTATATGACTTTCACCCCTTTTATGTCTCATTGATATTCCTATTGAATCACATGTATTACTTTCATCAAGTTATGCTTAATTATTCCATTACTGGTATTTTTATCTAACCTATTTCTTATGTATATCCTTAGGTTATCCCATGTAGTTTTATAAGATAAAAAGGAATAAAAGGGAATGTTGTTAGAGGTTTTAAATAATGATATTGTATCCATGATTTATGTTATTATACCATGTACCTAAATTACCAAAGACACTAGACCTCATGATCTTATGGGGTTTTATTATGTGTACCTTTATGTAATAAATCATGAAATAAAGTGTATTAAATTATGGATTGTCAAATTAAAATGATTGGGAATCATTCTAATGTATAATGAAATGGTAATTTATTATGTATCATTTCAATAAAATACTCATGATAAAAACTACCCAATTCATGGTCTTGAGTTTGAGACTATAGTCATTGTTTTTTAGATTTAGCTACATCATCTCTATGGTGAGAAGTGTGATATTTATATAGGTCATAAGATATTGAAGAATATATTCACACAAAAAGAGATGAACTTGTTCCAAATAAGGTAGTTAGAAGTGACCAAGGACTAGGATTTCTCATTACACGAAAACCCTAAGAAGGAAAACACAGTGGATAGTGATCTAAGAATGAAATATCATGCCACCTTATATCTGAGGAGGATTGGAAAAGATAAAATACTCCTGAATTTTCAAAGGATGGTTATTGAAATTATAAAGAAATTGGAGAAATCCCATCATTCCCAAATAATATATCAACCATCCTTTCATATGAGAATCAAGGAGGTATAAAAAGACGATATGGAGATATTGAAAAAGGTTTTCAATAATATAGAGTTTAAAATTGTTAAAGATATAGTTTTAAGGTCTGAAACATTAACATGTGTCCAATAAAAACTAGAAAAAATGAGGGAATCTTTGGATTATGCACATAAATCACCCTTCTATACTCATACAAGAATGATGAATATGTATAAATATATTAGGAAAAACTTATATAGGGACAAAATGAAGAGGGGTAATGTAGAATACATATCTTGATGTCTGGTATTCCATCAAGTTAAGACCGAGTGATAGAATCGTAAGTGGATGATTCACACATTATTTATACTAATATGAATATGGTAAAACATTACCGTAGATTTTTTCAAACAATTATCTAGTATATATAAAGGATAAAATTCTATTTAGGTTATAGTTGAACACTGTTCCAAGTTAATGTATTTAATTACTATCAAGGAATATTTATCCCATGACCAAATCACTATGATATATATAAGATAAGTGGTGAGGATGCATGAAGTACCAATCTCCATTGAATATGATAGAGATCTAAGGTTCACCTCATGGTTTTGGAAAAGTATTCATTGGGAATTTGAGTCTGAGTTGAGTTTCATACAACTTTATCACACATATATAAATGGTCAATATGAAATGACCATTCAAACTCTTGAGGATATGTTGAGATCTTTCTCAATTTATTTCCAAGGATATTGGTATAAATGCCTCTCCTAGGTAGAGTTCTCATGTATTAATGGTTTTCATTACGATATTAAATTCATACAATATTATGGGATGAAGTTGGATAAAGGAATAAGATGGGACCTCACCTTGTCTACGAAATTATAGATAATCTTCAAACTATTCGAGGATACATGAATGCAACACAAAGATGAAAAAAGTGGTATGATGATAATCATCCACAACATATTGAGTATGAAGATGGTGATAAAGTTTTCCTTTGAATATCTACATATAAGTGGGTTATGAGATTTGGGATGAAAGGAAAGCTAATACCAAGGTATATTACTCCATTTTATATCCTTGATCATATCAGGGTTGTAGTTTATCACTTAGTATACCATCTATACCTCTCATAAGTGTATTATGTATTCCATGTATCACTTTTTAGGAAGTACATTCTAGAACCATTACATGTACCAAACTCAGATGTTGTAAAATGGCTACAAGGTCTCTCTCATGAAGAGAAACCAATGGAGGTCCTAGATCAAATAGATAAAGTACTATGTAACAACACCAATCTTCTATTTAAAGTTATATGGAGGAATCAGAAGTTTGAGGAAGCTACATGGGAACCTGAGCATTTAAAGAGAAAAAATTAACATCACTTGTTTTCATCCTATAAAATTAATTTATAGAAAAATACTCTTATAAGGGGGGTAGAATGAAATGGAAGAAAATTTTAGTAAATTTGTTTTCCCTAAATAAAAAAAATCAAGTTGAGTTCCTTTTCCTACATGAAAAAAAAAACTAAAACTATGATTATTTAATAAAATAAAACTATTAAACAAAATCAATTAATTATATTTATTAAATTTTTAGTTTTAAATAAGAATTAAACAACTTATGAAAACTATTTAATTTGTTTTACTAAAACAGGGTTCATTATATGCTTACAAATTCATTTTTTCTAAAAAAATGGTTTCTATGCATTAAGTGCACTAATATGAAAAATATTTTCTCACACCAGTAGAAATTTTATTTGGAAAATAATATTTTATATTTGTAATCAATATGTCTAAAATATATTAAAATTCACATTTCATATATGGGCATAAAAATAATATTTCTAGGATTAAGGTTAATTATAATGATAAGGGTAAACCTGTAATTTTTGAATCATTATTTTATTAACCTTGTGTTGTTTTTACCTAATAAAATAATTTAATATATTCTCAAAAAATATTCTAATATAATTATTAAACTTATATATAATTATATTATCACCCTTTTTAATTGGTAATTAATGTTATATAAGATAAAAAATGCTTAATGGTTAAAACGTTATTTTTTCTACCAAAAGAGTTTTTCTATATATTATATATTTTACTAAAAAATTAATTTTATTATATATAGAAATTTATTTGGATTAATTTGAGGATATATTTTAGTTTAGAACACCCAAATTTGGTAATATTGGTTATCTTAAATTTTTATTAAAACATAAATTTCATAGTGAAAAAACTAGTTACCAAGGTAAAAAAACCAATAGTGTAAAGTGAAAACATCTAATGGTAAAAAAACCAAGAACTTACTTAAAACATGAGATAAAATTAATAGTTGATTCTTGATCAAACCAAACCCCTATGCACTCAATTTTGTATACCTTCTAGAGCCATAGACCTATAAATATTGTCATGGCATCATTGAGGTGTAATGTGTATTTACGAAAATACCATTTTCCTCCACTTATAAAAGGGGTCTCTCACCATATCTTCTAGACCCATATAATATTTGGTTTATTATTTAACCTATACCCAATTTTACTTTAATGGAAGTCTATTTCACTTCCATAATCCCCTATTTTCTATTAGTTAGACTAATATCTTCATTTATAAGAAGACTTTCAATAGAAAGTTCTAGCTCACCACGTGATTAATTATACTCCTTAGTCTTTTCCTCTTAATATTTATCTACCCCCTCAAATATTCTCAATACAAGAGAGTATCAAAAAATAGGTATTATTAATATTCTAAATTTTATTATACTAATGGAATATCACTCTTCAACCACCCTTTAAAACCATTAGAAAATGAATATGTCACCATGCATTTGTGTGGACTACCGTCTCCATGAACGATGTCTTCTATTATTCATAACCTACATACATGGAGTGTTCAAAATGGTTATTTAATTTAAAAATATTATATTTATAATATTATTATTATTCGAAAGCTATAAATAATTTTACCTTTTATCTTACTCCCCACTACTGGAATGGGATGTTTTCCCCACGCGTCTTTACCAAAGGTTTTCTTAAACTGTTGGTAAAGAAGGGCCAGGACACCCTTTACCAATGGTTCAATAGAACTGTTGGTAAATGGTACCCCTTTGCCAACGGTTATTGAAAACCATTATCAATGTTTTACCCCAAATACACTCGGCTTCTCCTCTCCCCCATTCGAGAGACAGAACCTTAAATCTGCAGTGCCCCTCTCTCGACTTCCCCCATCTGAACCGCTGAAACTCCATCCCATGCATCTCAAATCAGGTATTTTCTACTTTATACACATAAAATATTTAAGTTCTATATCTTTTTATTGTTATTCATCTAATATTTTAGTTTTATGTTTTGATTTTGATGTGTATATTTTTTTTTTGTGTTTTGATTTAACCTAGACTTTATCCATTCTAATCCATTTAATTAATTAAATCTTTAACCCTCCATCAAAGATGAAACATCTCAAATTCATTGTGGTTGGATTCCATATTTTCTAAGTATGTTTTTTTATGCTTTTTCTTCATCTTGTAATTAATTATTACTTAGAAATTTATTTATATGTGTTTATTAATTTTTAGTAAAGTTTTAATTAATGTTTTCCTTGAAATTCCTTGTAAAATATTATTTAACCCTATTCTAATTGAATTGAACAAGTCATGAATTTAATGACTATAATTTTGAAATCTTTCATGTATTTAAGAATTATTCAATTCCAGGACTATTTAGATATATTTTCAAAGAATATTTAAATAATGAATTGGTGAAATTGAGTCTTTGTCTCGAGTTTTTATTCAAAGAATGAAATAAATTGATTTGCATGAAATGAGTTGACCTATTTAATGTTTTCTAAGTAGTTTGAAATGATTTAACTTGTGAGTTGACAATGAACCCTCTTGGAATGATTTGTTTTGAAATGAGATTTATTTGGTAATTTTAAATTATATATTTATTCATGTGGAAATAGGTTGTAGTCCCATGTTTTGAATTAATATTGTGAATTTATAATTCTAAAATATCCTTTAATGCCTTTGGGATGTTTTGAAATAAAGGATTTTTTAAAGGCCTATTTAAAATTACATATTAGTTTTTGGAAGGAAGTTGGTATAGATAACCTTTTTAAATATTGAATTAAATAAGGGGTTTTGAATTGAATTAAATATTTTTTACAACTCGGTTGGAACTTTATGAAGATCCTCAATTGTAATAATTCATTAATGTAACTTGCTCAATTCTTGTAATTACAGTTTATGGATGTTGAAAATGTTATTATTCACATCGATGGATATTGGGGTGAGATTGAGATATGATTTGAGGTCTGAATAATATGATTGATATTGATAAGAATACTCATTGTGATCCTCATAACTTCATTATCTTACTCACCTCTTTTGACTAGTCATGGTGACTTATATAGTTAGATGGGAAAATATGGATTTATGATTCACTAGTGGACTCATAACTCATCTAGTGGAATCCATTACTAGAAATCTGGGTTTTCCCAATGCTCCTATACCAATGGTTCATCAAATCTGTTGGTATAGGAGGCTTTTACCAACAGTTTCATAAAACCGTTGGTAAAGGAAGACATAGGTGATGATTTCCCAACAGTTTTATGAAAACCATTGTGAAATAATTCCCTTTATCATTTACTTAAATGTATTTTCTATTAAAGTTCAATCTTATTGAATTGTTTATGACAAAATGACTTATATAAATTCTTTTTACAGAATGGACATAAGTTGGATGTATGAAACGGATTGGATCTCAACCGATTTTCAAAACAATTTGGAGAGCTTTATAGATTTTTCATTTCATAATGCTTTAGATAGTGGTCTCATACACTTCCCATGTTCCAATTGTGCTTGTAAACCTTGGTTGAGCTGTGAAGAAGTCATATACCACATAACCAAATATGGTTTTCAAGAAAACTACTTTGTATGGTATCATAATAGGGAGAAAATGAAATCTCAAATTGGTGATGATCGAAATGAAAGGACTGGAATGGAGAATTTATCAGATGATCATTTTCTGTTTATTCGTCATCATGAAAAAGAAAGGATTTCAACTCAAGAAGACTTAGATATTAGGAAAGATGATGCATCTAGTGAAAATGATGATGTTGATAGGGTGAAAAAATTGAATGACGTTGTTACGACTCCAGTATATCAACAATGCGATAAAATGAAAAATCTTGCATTTTTTATCCAATTGTTTCATGGGAAAACTATTTATGAGATTTCTAATATAGTAATCGATTACATTCTTACCCTCCGAAAGTATTTACTTCTAGATGATGCAGATATTCCACAAAACCACTCTATGGCATGGAAGTTAGTAGAGGAACTTGGATTTTCAAGAAACAAAGTTCATGCTTGCTCGAAAGATTGTAGTTTATTCTGGGAGGAAACAGATGAACAAAATCATTTTATAAAATGTGGCACATCCCGCTGGAAGTCAAAATCTGATGGAACTCCATCCCACATTCCACATAAAGTAATTTGGTACTTTCCCTTGATCCCCAGACTCCATAATCTTTTTATGTCTGATGAAATATCAATAAAAATGAGATGTCATGATACCGAGAGAAAGAAGACTAATGATGAGTTGGTTCATCATGCAGACGGATTTTCACGGAGAAGATTTCATGCTCAATGTCCTGATTTTGTATCTGACGTGCATAATGTGAGTCTGGGTCTTTTATGCGATGGTTTTAATCCGTTTGAGCATATTCTAACTTCGCACAGCACATGGCCAGTTTTTATACACATTTATAATCTTCCCCCATGGTTGTGTATGAAAAAACCTTTCACTTTCATGAGTATACTCATATCTGGCCCTTTTGATCTCAGCATTGATATTGATGTATACATGCAACTATTAATAAAAGAGTTGAAACTTATTTTGGATGTGGGTGTGTGCACATATGATGCATGTTCGAAAGACATATTTTAGATGTGTGTTGCGCTTATGTGGACGATCAATGATTTTCCATCTTATGCAATAATGTCAGGATGGAGCACTAATGGAAAATTGTAATGTCCAGTTTTTATGAAGAATACATGATCCAGAAGACTGAAACATCGTTGTAGTTTCAGTTTTATGGGAAATCGATGATTCTTTCCAAAGGATCATCCATATAGAATGAATCATCGAAGATTTGCCAATACCATAGAGATCGATGATCCACCTCAGCGTATGTCTAGAACTGATGTTCTTAATGCATTTAAATATTTGAGTTTTGTATTTGGGAAGGGTCAAATGAAACCTAGAAAGAGAAAGAATATTTCCACTAAAACCTGTTACAATTGGATGAAGATGAGTATCTTTTTTTATTTTCCTTATTGGTCAACATTTTAAGTGAAAATAACAACTAGCATATGGAAAACTGAACAAACGCATTCATATTGTGTAGATACTTTATCAAAATGATCCATGGGTCATATGTGACGTGTACGAGTCAACCCTGCCTCAATCTGAGACACGGTGTTGCCGACACCACTCAAAGTGTCTTTCTTTTGTTTAAAATGGACACCATTTTAAGTGAAAACAACAACTGACATACGGAAAACCGACCAAATGCATTCGGAATATGTTTATGCTTTAAGAAAACGATTCATGAATCATATTTTATGTGTACGAGTAAACCTCGTCTCAATCAAAGACACGGTGTGCCCGAAACCACTCAAAGTGTCTCTCTTTAGTTTAAAATGGGCTTCATGTTAAGCGAAAACAACAACTGACATATGGAAAACTGACCAAACGCATTTTGATTCTGTTTAAACTTTAGGAAAATATTCCATGTGTCATTTATGACATGTACAAGTCAACCCCACCTCAATCTGAGGTTTGTTGTGGCCGAAACCACTCAAAGTGTCTCAGGTTTATTTGAAATGGACGACATTTTAAGTGAAAATAACAACTAGCATACGGAAAACCGACCAAACGCATTAATATTGTGTTTATAATTTTACACAATGATCCATGGGTCATATGTGATGTTTACGAGTCAACCCCACTTGAATCTGTGGTACGGTGTTGTCGGCACCACTCAAAGTGTCTTTATTTTATTTAAAATGGGCATCATTTTAAGTGAAAACAACAACTGACATACGGAAAACTAACTAAACCCATTTTGAATGTGTTTATACTTTAGGAAAATGATTCATGAGTCATATGTGACGTGTACGAGTAAACACCATCTCAATCCAAGATGCGGTGTGGTCGGCACCACTCAAAGTGTCTCTCTTCAGTTTAAAATGGACTTCATGTTAAGTGAAAACAACAACTAACATATAGAAAACTGACCAAATGCATTCGGATTCTGTTGAAACATTAGGAAAACAATCCATGTGTCACATCTGATGTGTAAGAGTCAATCGTGCATCAATCTGAGTTACAGTGTGGCCAGAACCAACCAAAGTGTCTCTCATATTTAAAATGGACAACATTTTAAGTACATATGGAAAGCCAACCAAATGGATTATGATTGTGTTGATACTTTATAACAATGATCCATGGGTCATATGTGACATGTACAAGTCAACCCTACCTCAATCTGAGGTGTTTTGTGGCCGAAACCACTCAAAGTGTCTCTCTTTTGTTTAAAATGGACTTAATTTTAAGTGAAAACAACAACTATCATACGGAAAACTGACCAAACGCATTCGGAATGTATTTTTTATTTAGGAAAACTATCCATGAGTCTTATGTGACATGTAAGAGTCAACCTCGCCTCAATCCGAGACCCGGTGTGGCCAGAACCACTAAAAGTGTCTCTCTTTTGTTTCAAAAGGACATCATTTTAAGTGAAAACAACAACTGACATACGTAAAACCAACCAAACGCATTAGGATTCTATTAAAACTTTAGTAAAAAGATCCAAGAGTCATATGTGATGTGTAAGAGTCATACCAGCCTCAATTTGAGGTGCGATGTGGCTGGTACCACTTGAACTGTCTCTCTATAGTTTAAAATGGACAACATTTTAAGTGAAAACAACAACTGACATACGGAAAACTGACCAAACACATTCAGATTATATTGAAACTTTAGTAAAAAGTTACATGAGTCATTTTTGAGGTGTAAGAGTCAACATCGCCTCAATCCAAGACCCGGTGTGGCCGGAACCACTCAAAGTGTCTCAGGTTTATTTGAAATGGACAACATTTAAAGTTAAAACAACAACTGACATATAGAAAAATGACCAAATGCATTCAGATTCTGTTGGAACTTTAGGAAAACGATCCATGGGTCATATGTGACGTGTACGTGTCAACCCATCCTCAATCCGTGGTGTAGAGTGGCTGGAACCACTCGAAGTGTCTCTCTATAGTTTAAAATGGACTTCATTTTAATTGAAAACAACAACTGACATACGGTAAACAGACCGAACGCATTTGGATTCTATTTAAAATTTAGGAAAAATATCCATGGATCATATTTGATGTTTCTGAGTCAAAAGTTCCTTAATGCAAGTCACAGTGTGGCCGGGATCACTCTAAGTGTCTCTCTTTCGTTTAAAATGGACAACATTTTAAGTATATACGGAAAACTGATCAAACGAATTCTGATTGTGTTGATACTTTAGAACAATGATCCATGGGTCATATATGACGTTCAAGAGTCAACCCTGACTCAATCTGAGGCACGGTGTGGCCGACACAACTCAAAGTGTCTCTCTTTTTTTTAAATGGACAGGATTTTAAGTGAAAACAACAACTGACATATGAAAAACCGACCAAACGAATTCAGTTTCTATTGAAACATTAGGACAACGATCCATGGGTCATATTTTCCATGTATGAGTCAACCACACCTCAATATGAGGTGTGGTGTGGCCGGAACCACTCCAAGTGTCTCTTTTTTGTTTCAAAAAGACATCATTTTAATTTAAAACAACAACTGACATACAAAAAACTGACCTAACGCATTCAGATTCTGTTGAAACATTTGGAAAACAATCCATGGGTCATATGTGAAGTGTACGAGTCAACCCTGCCTCAATATGAGGCACAAATTGGGTAGAACCACTCGAAGTGTCTCACTTTTATTTGAAAAGGATAACATTTTAAGTGAAAAGTACAACTGACATACGGAAAACTGACCAAACATATTTGGATTATGTTAATAGTTTAGGACAGTGATCCATGGGTCATCTGTGATGTGTACAAGTCAACCCTGGCTCAATATGAGGCCCAATGTGGTCGGCACCACTCAAAGTGTCACGTTTATTTGAAATGGACAATATTTTAATTAAAAACTATTGGCTTATGGAAAACTGACCAAACACATTCATAATGTGTTGAAACTTTAGAACAATGATCAATGCGTCATATGTGACGTGTAAGATCCAACCCCGCCTTAATCCGAGTCATTTTGTGGCTGACACCACTCAAAGTGTCTCATTGTTTTTTGAAATGAACAACATTTTAAGTTACAATAAATGACATATGGAAAACCGACCAAATGCTTTGGGAATATGTTGATACTTTAGGAAAATGATCCATGGGTCATTTGTGATGTGTACGAGTCAACCTTGCCTCAATCCGAGGCATTGTGTGGTCAGTATCACTCCAAGGGTTTGTATTCTATTTAAAATGGACATCATTTCTAGAAAAACACATTTAAATGTGTATGCTTAAATGAATTGTGTATGTTTATAATTAAGTTATGAATTCTGATTTAATTATGGATGTGTATAGTTCCAGATGCATTATATGTTAAATGTGTATGAATTTTTTCTGTATATGTATGTGTTAGTTGGTTATTGCAGGTACATTAATCAGAGAGGAGATCGAAGAATTACCTGAATGGATGGGTGAATGGATGGACACCCAGCCAGTGTTGTGAAAATTGCAAGCTGCTGTGCAATTTGAAAAACATAGCCTATGCCTACGGTTTAAAACCATTGGAATATGGTTCATTGAATGTTTTTACCAACAGTTCAAAGGGAACCATTTGTAAAAATACATTCCCAACGGTTTTAGAAACCGTTGGGAACCATGGGAAAATGTTGGTTTTCCCAACGGTTCAGGGGAAACCGTTTGGAAAAAAATTTCCCAGTGGTTCCCAAAACTGTTGGGATTGGCTAATTTTTCTAACCTATCCCAACAGTTCAATGTAAACCATTGGGAAAATCTATCCCAATGGATTAATTACCAATGGTTCACAGAACCGTTGGTATAGGTAATACCAATGGTTCTGTGGCCTTTCCCAATGGTTCATAACCGTTGGTAAATCATCCTTTTCCAGTAGTGCCCATTCAATGAAAACTAAGAGTGTCACTTGTGTGTATGTGTAGACTACCGTCTTCATGGAATGACACATTTAATTTCCCATTTTTTCCTACCGTATATAAATTTTAAAATGTATAAAATATATAAATATAATATTTATGAAACTATTAATATTTTTAATGAAAATCTTATACATTATTTAGATGACATAAATAATAAACAACCATGGAAAATATAATCAATTAAAACAAACTTATCAAGTACCCTTTTATAATTTGTGTCCATTTCAGAGAACTATAGAACATTATGAAATTTTTTTAATGTAATAATAAAAGACATAAACCTATATAATTATTTATATTATGAATCCATTTCACAACACCTTTGTTCTTGTTCCTCATACATAAATAGCTACAATGATATTGGCCGAACAACCATAAGTAACCGACACAAGAGAAAACTATTTAATAAATAATTAGAAAATAATGATATATAAACCATATAAAATGAAATATATATGAATAATGATATTATTAAAGTTTTTAATAAACTTTATTTTTTCATGAATCTAAGTGTATGAACAAAATGAATCAGTACCTGAGATAAGGGATCCTTCAAACCTTCATAATTACTTTTGGGGTATGTGTTCTCTTTATTAATATTAATTTTTCTCTATCTTATTCTAATGTATTTATTAAATATTATATATATATATTCTTTGATTATGTATCTATTTTACTATACCATATTTTTTTTGATAATTCTTGTTTTAATTTCCCCTCACAATTGCATCAATTCATTAAACTCGATATAAGGAAACTTCCTTATCCCTCATTTCATGTCAAGAACAACCCCTATAAAATTATTTCAGAGATGGATATATTATGAGAGATATAATTATGTTATATAAAATCATCCTGGTTTAAGTAAGTTCTAAATGAAAATAATAATCTAATTCCTTCTTTAAAATATCCTTTTCGTTTTTCAAAAATCATCACCTATGAAATTCATTTTTATTTTTACTTATCCCTGATCTTTATTATGAATTTTTATATATTTGACCCTAATATTAAATTTATATAATTCTTTATTAAAATAATAAAATCTAAAATAACTTAATTCCTTCCTCTCGTATGAATCCTTATGATATATGCTTCAGTTATTCTTTGAGAAAATATTATTAAACCCACTTCTTTCTCATGGGTTTTATCATGATTTTGATTTTTTCATTATTTTTTTTCCTCTTGTGTCCCACATATTAAGGTACATGTTATTAATATGAAGGTAAAACCTTGATAACAATACAATTTATTTGGAAATGTTTTCATTTTATGAAATACCATGTATGGTGCACGGGTAATTATCCTAAGAACACTATATTATATTGTCGTTGTGGTGAGCCTTGATTTTTTCTTATGGTGCATGAGTGGTTAACATAAGAACATTATTTTATATTTACTTTATAGTGAGACTTGAATTACTCATATAATGTTATTTATTATTTTATTTTCACATATTTATAATTCCATATTATTATGATATCATTTATTTATGACATTTTTCCATGCATATGCTCATTCTATATTATAATGTCATGTTATTACAATTGTTTTAAATATAATGATTCATTATCATGTTATTTTCCTTACTAGGATTTCTATCTAACCCTTTTCCATGTGTATTTTCCTCATTGTATCCTTTGTAGTTTTATAAGACCTATAGGATTTAGGAACATTATGTGGAGTTTTAAATAAAGATGATGTAATTTATGTTTAAGATGATGTATTTATGTGTGTAATATCCCAAAGATACTAGGACTATCAATCCTTTTATTGTAGATTTTAGGAATATTTTATAAAAAAATTAAATGAAATATGTTTTAGGATTGAGTTGTTATATTAATACACCTAAATCAAGGGGAATACTGAATCTACCTATTAGATGAGAACTCTCTGATCATATTGTTAGGACCCCATCATCATCCTTGTGGATTTAAATTCCAAATAATTTTATATCACCTTGAAAATAGACTTAGGAGGTTAAAATAATCATTCCAGTATAATAAAGATGGAAAAATACTTAGGATAATATATTTATTTATTAAAAACATGTGTTAGATAAAAAATATACTTATCATAATATCATAAAAGAGTGATATTATTTTTAGGGAGATGGTTCTTGTTCCATGAGTTGGATTAATGTATTATATATTGGTCTTGAGTCATCCATATCTCTATAATTAGGCATCACAATCCATCCACTATATCAAATAACATAGTACACCCCCTACCCTCTCTCCAATTTCACAGTACACAACCATCCCACCTTGGACTCCTACCAGCCTCTAGCCAAAGGCACCTCCATAATTTGTTGACATAAAACCTATTATATCTAGCCAACCATCACTATATATCTCACCAATCACTATTGGCACACAACCATGTTCCACCATACTATCGATCTAAATAAACACACCATTTTTTGTTGATTACTCTTTGCCTTAGACTTCCCCTCACACCAGGATGCATCCCCATCGTCCCTCTCATACCATCGAGACACCACCCAGACATCAATGTTTCTATTCCACATTACCACTAACAATCACTAGGGTTTGAAAACTTTCAACCATCTATGATAGGGATATGGGGAGAAAAGGTAAATAGATAATATATGGAATATATATATATATAGTATTGAACCATCCTCATTCTTGATCTTCCTATAATGAACTCTCAACCTAATAAGTGAATTTTAGAATAAATCGTTATAATATAGAGTTACCTTGAATCAAATACTAGAATAATAAAATAAGGTTTTATATTACTAATGGTATTTTAAGAATTATTACCAATAATCCATATAAGTTTGTAGAATAATAATGAAGAATAACACAATTTTAATCAAGAACACATGAATGTAGAAACAATTTGAAAAATGCTCATTCCTTAATGGTGTAACAACCTATTCTTAAATCCATTATTTATGTTAAGGTCTCATTCATCATTATCATGAAATCTAGTCTCATTATTCAATATGATATCATAGTAACCCAACTTTTGGTTTCTCCACTATCCTTATATTTATGGTTCATTCCAACAACAAAAATGGATCCCCTATAGTGATAATATAATAGGTTTTAAACATTCATAAACCTATATTTATACATCAATAAATAAATTAACTAAATATTGTTTAATTTATTCAATCATATACCCCTAATTGAATGATCCTTGGGATTTAATTCTAATGGAACTGGAAAATACTTCCATTTAATTCATCAAATGCTTCCATACATGATTCCAGAGCATAGCGTGTTCCGCAAGATTTGATTTGACTGGTCGTGGAGCCCAAATGGAGTTTCGATCATAAGTTATGGTCATTCGAAGTCAGGCTGCTGGAAATGGCCGCCCAGGAAGATTTTGGAGAAAAGTAATGTTTTGTGCACAAGAAGTGAAATATTGCGCGCATGAATGATGGTTTTTTGCACAATAAGTGAAATCTTGCGTGAAAGAATGGATTTTTTGCGTTCAAGTATGGAATCTTGCGTGCAACAATAAAATCTTGCATGCAACATGTCGCACAAACCTTTTACACGACCAATGAGAGGGCATCTTCCGTCCAGGCTACCCGAAAAACATCTAAGGAATGGGCGCACAGGTTTTGAGAGGTGCGTCCAAGAGGATCATCTACATGAAAGATTATTCCATGCCAAAGGCAACGTCAAATTCCCCTTTGTGCATGCGCCTGATGTAGGCCGCACAGAAAATAACTTGCACGCGCGGAAGTTTACGCGCACCCCACACGTGGAAAATAGCTTTTGCATGCATAATATTCTATGAAACCACTCTCGGGTTCACCGATAAATACAATTGAATCCCCCACCCCTCAGGGGAGGTCTCAGGAGGCTGTCTACCACTCTACTGTGTGTAAGAACACCTCTTCTGCGCCCACGCGGAAGAATGGAATCCTCCATGTGAGATCTTTCATGACAGGTCCCATATGGGTCCGCTTTCATGTGGGCCCATAGTGGTTTGATCCTCGCTCGGCATATTTTCTACCTAATTCATGTGCGCACAATATTCAACGCTTGCGCACAAAACTTCAAATTTTGCGTGCAAGATTTTGTGCTTGCATGCAATACTGCCAATCTTGTGTGCAAGCCTTCAATCTTGTGCACAAGACTTCAATCTTATGCACAACAGTACCAAGATGTTGAATCTTTCATGCACCTATGTCTAGATGTCTTCCACCCAGGGGATACCATGATTTGAGATACTCCTCCGCACACCATGAAACACCTTGAGTGAGTATATTCCTCTTGGTTCGTTTCCAATGGCGTGACTTCAGATTCGAGTCCTCAATTCCCCTCTGAGTACCTTGAGTTGAACCATTCCTCAAGCAACTCATCTGAACCCTATCACCTGACTCCTATTCCAGGTTGAACCAGAAATGGCCTCCCTTGTGTGAGTCCCAACACCAACCATTTCTAGGCACCTTATGCCCAATAGTCCTATCTATGTGACTTTAAACTGTAGTGAACCCTATATGACAAATATAGGATGCCTCTTACTCAATATAAGGGATGCCTTGTGCGCCAAGTATAAGATGCCAATAGTTTTATCTACATGACTATAAACTATGGTACACCCTACGTTCCAAACATAGGATTCCTCTTGCTCCTAGAAATACATGCCTTGTGATCCAAGCATAAGCTTCATAATGCCATGATTATAGTGATGTAATTTCAGGAGTGTTGGAATCCATTCAAACATTCCATCACTCCACCTCACACTTTAGATGTCCTTCATTCGGATCTTCAACCACTTCTATGTCTGAAGGACCCCCTAACGGCCTGGTCCCATGCTGCATCAGCTCACCTACAGTCCTGGGCCAATGCCCCATAAGACTTTGGGAAACGCTTCGAGTCAGGTCCTGTGTTTCGAACACGGTCAGCAGTCAACCCTCATTTTATTGCCCTCATTTCAGGGTAACACGATATGGATGCTGTTTTTCGAACACAGTCAAAAATTATCCTCCATCACCATGCCATCCACATTGAATTCTGAATGTCGAGTTTTTGATTCACACTTTTCATCTCCCTTTGTTCAGACTGATTTCAACGCCCTTGGCATTATCCCTCTTGTGCTCTAGCGCAAAGTAGAAGGCCTCATCCCACCAGTGGGTTGGGATGCCCTCATGGCCAGACATGAGGAAGAAATTACGGGCAACTTCCTTGTGTAACCCCCATTCCCCATTGTCGCTCCATAGCGGCATATGGGTAGCTTCCTTGTGTAAGCCCCTGCTATCCATTACCACTCCATAGTCGCACCAGAGCAGCTTCCTTGTGTAAGCCCCATCCACCATTGTCGCTCCATAGGGGCACATGGGAAGCATCCTTGCATAAGCCCCATCTACCATTGCCCATCTATAGAGGCACCTGGACAACTTCCTTGCATAATCCCCATCCACTATTTCCACTCCATAGCAGAACCCGGGAAACTTCCTTGCGTAAACCCAATCCACTATTGCCCCTCCATAGTGGCACCCGGGTGGAATCTTCACGTAATCCCCATCCACTATTTCCACTTCATAGAGCCACCCGGGAAGCTTCCTTGCATAAGCCCCATCAACTATTGCCACTCCAAAGCGGCATCCGAACAGTTTCCTTATGTAAGACCCATTCACCAATGTCTCTCTACAGAGGCACCAAGGGAACTTCCTTTCATAAGCCACATTCACCATTGTCGCTCCATAGTGTCACCCGGGCAACTTCCTTGCATAAGACTCATCCACTGTTACCCCTCCAAAGCGCCGCATGGGAATCATCCTTGCATAATCCACATCCACCATTGCCGCTCTATAGCACTACACTGGAAGCTTCCTTGTGTGAGCCCCATTCCCCATTTCCGCTCCATAACAGCATATGGGCATCTTACTTGTATAAGCCCCATTCCCAATTCTCGCTCCCTGGCGGCACCCGGGAAGCTTCCATGCATAAGCCCCATTCACCACCCTTCATGGGCACACCTTTGCGCTGTGATCTTCAGGTCCTTGCTGCCTCTTGTTTCTCACACCGAGCACAACTCACGTGGGTGTAGAGTAGTAAGAATCGACCATGAAATCCTCTACGGAAAGCCTAGAGTGTAAAATACACACTTAACATGAACTATATGGTCTTTGATCTTTTCCAAGGTGAGTTACGTAGGAAGCCTCCCTTAGGTTCAAGCCCAGCACCCCATTGGTTTTGACCACCTTCACGTCGGTTCCCACCACCTTAATAATGTGTTCTTTTATCCTTTCCAAGGATAAGTATATAGGAAGCCTTAATAAGGCTCAATCCCAACACCCCATTGGTTCCGACCACCTTCATGTCGGTTCCTACCACCTGAACTACATGGTCTTTGATCCTTGCCAAGGCGAGGTACGTAGGAATCCTCCCTGATGTTTGAGCCTAACACCCCATTGGTTCCGACCACCTTCACGTCGGTTCCCACCGCATGAAATACATGGTATTTGGTCCTTTCCAAGGTGAGGTATGTAGGAGGCCTCCTTGAGGATCAAGCCCAACACCCCATTGGTTCTGACCACCTTCGCATCGGTTCCCACCACCTGAACTACATGGTATTTGATCCTTTCCAAGGAAAGGTAAGTAGGAAGCCTCCTTGAGGTTCAATCCCAACGCCATATTGGTTCCAACCACCTTCAAATCAGTTCCCACCACCTGAACTATGTGGTCTTTGATCCTTTCCAAGGAAAGGTACGTAGGAATCCTCCCTGAGGTTCAATCCCACCATTTATGGGTCCTGACCATCCGCACGTTGGTTCAACAACCCCTTCTAAACTATGTGATCTTTGATCCTTTCCAAGGTGAGGTATGTAGGAATCCTCTCTAAGGTTAAATCCCAACACCCGGTCATTCTGAACCCCTAATCGTCGGTCCACCCAAACCCTTTCTGAACTACGTGGACTTTGATCCTTGCCATGGCAAGGTATGTAAGAAGCCTCCCTGAGGTTCAAGCCCACCATCTATTTGGTCCATAGGTCCTCTTTCTCGTTGGTTCATCCCCATCTTGCAGGACGTTAAATTTTGGACCACAATTTTCAGTAAGTTGTTGTTCCCCCATTCAGTAGTAATCCATTGAAGTCCCCAATCGATGGTATGTCATCGTCAGATGAACTACGCAGACTTTAATTCCCTACCATGGGTATACGTAGGAAGCCTCCATGAGGCTCATTCCCAACAACCATGTCTAATCTGGATCTATCCCTCAACCCCATGTTCTCTAGGAAGATCATGCCCCATCCCAGAGGATCTACTTCCTTCGGGTCCCATCCACGCATCCATTCTCATGGGCCGCCTCCTCTGGAGTCCCATCGTCCCGCCGAACTACGCAGACTTTGATTCCCTGCCACAAGGATATGTAGGAAGTCTCTTCGAGGCTCAATATCAACACTACTACCAACTTCACAATAGTACCATCTCATTCCCCCTCCACTCCATTCAAATATCCATCATCCATCCCGATTCTCACCTGGGCCACCACATCCTGGTGAGATCTTGTCATCCACCTCCTCGCTACTCCTAGCAGTACTTGGGCCTCTATCCATGCATAAGCCCCAGCATGTATTATGGTTGTTGTCCTCTCTGTACACCCTGTTTCATAACCCTTTTGAACTATCTGGGTTTTTGTTCCCTATCATCTATACAGGGTACATATAAAACCTCCACGAGGTTCAATCCCAGCCAAAGTTAAACCTCGGTGTTCCCCCACTTTGGGGTGCACTCTCTCTAATCCAACCTCAGTGGTGTCCATATCAGCCTTCAAAGTGTGACATACTCCCTTTATGGGACACTCCATCTAGGTCTCCTCTTATTGAGTATTCTGACCCATCTACCTGATAAACAACCCTAGAGCTCCCTCCTAGGGATGTACCAATCTGATCCGTCTATATGGGATGATTTTATCACCTTCATTCCATCTCTGAAAGACGTTAAACTCACGGCCTACCTTGTGATAAACATCACATGCCTGAAGAAAACCACGGAAGACACACCTTTGGCATAACTATCTCTGGTAGATGTTAAAATTGAGGCATACCCTATGTTAAACATGGGATACTGAGGAAAACCTCAGAAACATGCCTATGGCATATGATTCCACACATTCAACGTGGGATGCCTCAGGTTCTGCACCCTTGAGATTCCCTATTATGGGGAAGTATACAGGTTCCCCAATGTCCACGCATCCGGAGATGCCCCGACATTCCTGATGTTGTCATCTACTCTGACCAAAGGTTGATACCATGTCAAGACCCCATGGAATGTCCTGATAGAAGTAGTGTAATTAACCAGTGTCCATAAAGATATGGCCCGGGAATGAGATTTAAGAACCACGACTTAATCTTTAAGGGAGACACAGACTAGGTAACGAGTTCTGAGGAGGAATACAAAGAAGGAAGAACCGAAATCCCATCATCACATTTCGATCAAGGAGAAAACGTCCCTGAATAAGGAATGGATGATGCCCGCCTTTGGAAAGCAGGTATACGGGGAAATGAAATGGTGCCTTTCGTACTCAATAAAACGGACATGTGCGCCCCAACAAAAGCATCAGAAACAAATTCAACCTAAAAATATATCACCTTTGGGGTAGAACCCCCCCCCCCTCTCAAACTCAACCACGGTCTCATTTTCCCCCTAATATAACCCATTTTAGAGATATAAATAATTTATCACAAATAAACAAGAACATGATAAAAATATTATTTTTATAAATCATATGTTTTTAATTATACAGACTATAAATTTTAAATCCAACTTAGGATGAGGTAAATAACACACCCCTAAGTCAATTGAACCTTGAGATAAAATTTTTGAGGTTGCATTCTAGGTTAAATTTACCATTTATCCATGGGGATGTCCTAAGAATTTAAAAAATAAAAATTGAGATAAGTATCATATTAGAGAAACCTAGGTCAATATAGACATGCTTCTGCGCTAAAATACCTAATCAATTAAATTCTTTTTTACAAGTTCATTAGAAGGATCCATTGAATAAATAGTAATATACAGTATTAAGAACAAGTTGAGATACTGCTCAAGAATTTTAAGAGGTATCCCTCATTGGTGGGAGTCGGTATAAAGATATCATTAGGATATGGAAAGGTATTTTCATTAGATAAGGATCCACAATATTCATAGAGGTTCTGGATTTTCAATAGATAGTATGTAATTTTACTCACTCAAGTTCAATAGTGGAAATGTATATCTTAGAATTGACTTAGACATAAAAAGGTGTAAGTACTCAATTAGAAAAAAACCTTGTAAAAATTGTCACGCGATTTATTGTTCCTCTATTTTACTTCTTATAGGAAAGGGTGATATTTTAAAAAGTTAGTTTATCAGGAAATTCACTAACTAAAGTATTTTATTTAAATAAGAAATCATAAAAATTACTATCACTAATTTACCACCTCTCAATGACACATCCATGCATCTGGAAACTTAAATTAGTATCATATAAAATCAGGTTATTTATGATAGATCTAAATTTTATATAAATTGAATATAGAAAACTTAAATTATTTCAATAGTAATAGTGTTCCTTGATTCGATGGAAATAAGTTTCTTGTATGGAATAATATGATACTATTATATCTTTTTTTATAAGGCATAGAAGTGAGTGATGTTGTGACATTGGGTTTTACACCACTTAGAAGAGATGCACCAGTGATGTTTTTTAATAAGAGAAATAAAAATGTATATGGGAATGATATAAATTATAATATGTCAATATTTTTAAATATTGTGTAAAAAAGGATTATGAAACCCAATATAACCAATGAGATATGGAATAAAATTGGTAATATACATGAAGAAAATATAAAAGCTAAAGTATTTAAACTATAGATCTAGAGAAAAATATTTCATTATATTATAATAGATGATAATGAGATGATTAATGAATATTAAACATGAGTAAATGACAATTTTAATCACATATTGTTATTTGGAGACACTTTAGAATATTCATCGATATTAAAAAAACTAATGAGATATTTTCTAGAAAAGTTTGATTCAATGATATCTACTCTATAAGAAATTTAAAACATATCTATTTATGAGTTTCAAGACACTCACCTAAAATAAAGGATGATAAAAGATCCTATTTTCAATAAAAAATCAAATAAGAGATGGAATTTAAATCCATGAAAGATCATAAGATCAATGAAAATAATTCGGAATAAATTTCAGAATTAGAAGTTGATCAGAGAAGAAATGAATAGCATGAAATAATCATGTCTCTAATTTAAAGAAACATTATAAAAGTAAAAGTTAAATACTATTGTATTATATCAATAAAGAAATTTAAATGTGTTTGAATTAGAAATTTTTTAATTTATTTTCCAAATAATAAATATGGTGACATTAGGAGTGATGTGAAAGATTAAGACTTCTTTAAAATGGAATCTAGAAAAACAGGAAAGGGTGATCATAAAAAATAAATCTTTAAGAAGGTTAAAAAATGATCTAATGTTTAGAGAATAAGAATAGGAAGATTAATCTCAAAATTGTGATTTAGAATATGAAGGTACCACTCAGAAATAGATGACCATTATATCTCAAGTTAAAAATCATAAAGTATTGTGTTTTAGGGATGACGGGGTATAGGAGAGTTATAATTAATACAAGTTAAAAGATGAGTATATAAAATTTCTTAATAAAAACCCAACTCAAGAAAAGAATAAAACTACTAGATAAAGAGAAATGATAAGAAAATAAGAATAATAATGAAATAATTAATAAGATCATGAATCTAAATGTGTGTTTTACGGAAAATGAAATGATATTAAAAAAACTTGATGAAAATCTTGATTCAAAGGAGGAACAGTTTAATGAGAAATAATAAAATTGTTTTAAAACTGAAAAAACCATAAGGTGATAAGTGAAAATCATGAAAAAATTTCAATGTTCGATATGGATCATCCAAAACTATTAAGAATACCATCCTAAACAAAAATCTCTAATATGTTCTAACTTATTACAGTGATACTAAGTTAATTTCATTTTGAAGAGTGTATTATAATACTTAAAATAGAATTATTTGGGATTAATAAAGTAAGGAAAATTTTACGCTCGTATCAAGTAGAGTTGAATATTAGTTAATAAAATAAATTTTTTCAAGCTAAAGGAAAAATTAAGGGTAGGATGGACCCAAAAAACAATCACTTTTTCACTACTAGATTTATCAACATTATGGAGGACAAAACAACAAGGGTTAATTTTGGTATTGTGGAACATTTGGGAAAAAATCCTATAATTTTTCATATAATATTTAACTTCTTTATGATTTGATTAAATCAAGGGGAAAACTCTATGATGGGTATATTCAGTCCTAGGATGAAGAAGTTTAAAGCTAAAAAGTCAAAAAATATATCCACCCAAAAAAATTATTGTCTAGAAGGAATTTATGAAAGTGAGACCGATAAGGTAATTATAATGAATATTAAATGGAAAAACATCCTATAAAAATGCTATATTCTAATAAAGTTAAGAAATATAGAATTATAGAAAAGATAATTGACCATTCTATTTAAAGTTTATCTTCTTAGAAAGGAAATATGAAGAAAATACTAAAAGTGATTTTTCTATATATAGAAAAGATACTTAACATAAAGAAGTTGAAATTAAATTGGTGTTTACAAAAATGATAATTATATATCTTTTCAGATGTTGTGTTGGTGGTTATAATATCCTAGAAATAACATAGTATGTTTTTTGAAAATTCTACCATATCAAGTTGAGAAGCTAAATAAGAAGAAGAAGAAAACACTTTAAGGTGTATGTGCTTTTATAGATCATGATATGGAGTTCTTAAAAATGAAACTATTTGAGATAAAAATATGACCATTCTTCCTATTAGGAATCATGAAAAGGAATTCATAAATACAATAATTAAGAGTTTTATAAATGTTGAATCTATAAATAAAGGTGGATCTTGATTGAAAGAAAACCCTCAATCTTGCTTCTCTTAATAATTAGAAAATACAATTTCACATTATTTAAATTTGTGTTTATTTATTCTTATTTGAAAATAATTGAAGGATATTGATTGAATTGGATCTAGATAATGTTATTTAACTACTACTAAATAATAATAGTTCACCATAATAAAGTTAAATTTAAAGGAAATCATCCACGATGAAGTTATAATAACACAAATTTCTAGATGGAGAGTGGAAAAGATGAGAAACTACTAGGACATATATATGAAAATCTAGATTTTTTTAGTTCTTATAAAATATGAAGTATAGGTATGAAATTAAAACTTGTCTCATCATTTCCTTGATTATATAAAATTTGATGCCTTGAGGGGGAGTGATTATTAAGCTAAACAAAGGGGAAATTTTTCATTACACTTGAATATTTTTGATGTGTCAATTGATCTAAGCATGAGTGGAAATATTTCTAATGAAATATATTTGAAAAAAATATGGAAATAAAGAATAGTGTTGGTCTCACATGATGTAAAAACTAATGGGTAGTATTATGGTCAAGGCTAATCACTCATTTCTTATACACCGATAAAAGTTCACATAGAATTAGAGTTGATTTCTATCTCATTTTTTGAGTAAGATATGATAACCCATTTTTATCAATATCATAAGAAATATATTAGTAATATATACCCCTATACATGCACCTTTATATTTATTTTCAATATGGGGGAGAAAAATATATACTTTTGAATTACAAATGGGTATTGACAATAAATTTAAAGGGGGATGTTTAAGATTCCAATTAGATTATAATGAAGATATGCTTTTATTGAATATTTTTCAATATATTTTTAATGAATAATTTTGTTTTATGGTTAATATTATTTGATATGTAAGATACCAATGAATTGATATACTTCTTATTCGTATATAGGATAATGAAGTTGTGTTGCTGCTGGGAATACTTGGATGAAAAATTTAAAGGAGGACCCATTTTTATGTGATGATTTATTATATGATATTTTTAAAAATTAATTATTATTATTGTTGTATGGAATTAAAAATATCTATGATAATTCTAAATAGAGTTTTGAGTAGTTGAATATTGAAATTGATTGAGCAGTTGTGATTAAAGAACAAAAATCTTGAATGATGTTTCAAGAATATATCCATCGAGTACTAAGCATAAAGACTACTTTTTTAACTAAATTGTATCCCTTTGATGGTGTAATGGATTTATTATAAATTCCTTGAGGTGTATTAGTTGAGTATCCACTTATATATATTAATTATAGAATTACATGTCACTCAAATCTATTTGATGCCATGATACATAATATATTTATTAGTCTTCAAAATTAAAAAAAATGATACATCTTATGGAAATATGTAATATATTTTATTATTTTAATTCAGAGAACATACAATGTAAAGGAATGAATAATATTTTTAGGTGATTTGGTGATATATTTATGCATACTTAATATATTTTGTTAAAGTGTATATGAAGTATAGTGAATGAGTGGGATGCATATTTATTTTCTTATAAATAATCAGTGAAATTATTGGAGGTTACTTGATAAATGTAACATATTTATATAACATTAGAAAATATTTCTCTTTATTATACACTAAAAAATGGAAAATTCATGTGATACATAATATATTTTGAATATGAGTAGGATATTTTCTGGATCAAGATCTAAAATTTCTATGTGAAGAATTTTACAGAAAATATATGAGTAACAAACATCTTATATATGAGTAATTGTATTGTTGAAATGTAGTAAATGGTATGTTTTACACTTAGGTATGTAGTATTAAATTTATCTTACATAAGATTCATTATTTATAAAATCTATATTTTATGAAAATTACTAAGTCTTATGTCAGTGGATAAAAGTTCAGATGCATGCATAATATAATCAGAACTAATTTAAAGAAATCTAATATATTATTTATAATTATATTGTTTAAAAAATTTGATATTTCTAGAATAATTTAGAAAATTAAATCAGCCAAAATAATGGTGTTGTTCATTAGTGTATTAACCATCTACATGAATAGTTTTTTTATTATAGAAATATTTTGAGAACAGAATGAAGTCAAAAATGATTATGAGAAAATGTGATATTTTTCTAACTAAGTTATATGATGCTAAGAATCATAGAATAATAAAATGATAGGATCAATAATTTTTCCATTTAGAGAGTTATTGAAAAAAATATCTTCATGAATTGAAGGGGAAGAGTAGGAAACAGAGTAAGACGATAATGAGAGACCAAATGAATTTGGTTTCGTGAAATGTGAGATTATTATGCCATAAGGATAATTTAATTCTGCAATGAAAGATGAATAAAATTTTTCAAGAAAATTATGATGTTGTGATATAATAATCTAGACCAAGTTGGTTTTCTACATAAAGTCATGTAGATTTTAATTTCATGGAATAAATGAAGAATAAATTCACAAATCTCTTGGGAGATATTGATTGGTATTAAAATGATATTTTAATGAATAAAACTGGATGATTTTGGTAACAAGATTAAAATTTGAAGAAACCTCATTTCTGAAATTAAAAATAATTTCCATAATACAAATCTAAGAAATATTATTCATGATATTCTTTGTGTATTAAATAATAAAGAGGGAAAAAATTGAGATATATTGAGAACACTATTATGCTATTATAACAAAAAATCTCTTTGTTTAAAAGAAAAATAATCCAATGACATCTAGGAATAATAACCGATTTTACAAGTAAAATGAAGGAGTCCTAACATGTATCCATATTGTAGAATATAATTGAATGTTGGGAATAATTTTTTGAGGCATCTGATTATGTTATAAGTAGGCACAAGTCCTACCCTATGACATCATTATATAATTTTGATAAAAGGTGAGCCAAGTATTGGTTCTTGATTCAAAATAAGATCTAAATTCTAAGATTATTTAAGAGAAAGGAAAATATGCTGTTACACCATATTATATAAGTATTTAAAGTAAAATTCATTGATTTATTTGAAGGAACATTTGAAGAATTGGTAGGAGCTAGTATCAAGAACCATCTAGGAACGTGGTTGAGATTTTCAGAAGATATACTACACTGATAGGAGCCAATATAAAAAACCCACTAGAAGATAATAGGGTATTTTATAGTGATAAAACCCCACTATATTAATTTGTGTTTAATATTTTCATAAGACATTATTTAATTATAATTGCCTATGTTTACTAGTGTAAATATGCATCTCAGACTAGACCCAAATATAGTAAGCAGTGGGTACCCACATTTAGACCAAACCTTATAAAAATAATCACATGCTTTGGTTTTATTATATTTGATTACATAAAAGAAGGGTGATATTTTAAGGAATTGTAGGATAAAATATTTCATCATTTTCAAAGGCTTATTTAAATAATAAATCCTAAAAACGACTATCAATGATTCACCCAAACCCCTCTTCATTATATATCCATGCACCTAGACAGTTGAAAAAATGTGGAGTATTTAAAAATAATCTAAATACTCTTATAGAGTATATTATTTTTAAAAAATATTTTCTATAAAGTGATACCATAGATTTTATACCAAAGTCATAAGATGATCCATAATCATATCCAAGGTGTTCATGATCTACAATAAGAACTTCATCGATCTCTTCGACAGAAAGCAACAAATTCTGCAATAAAAACTTCCTTAATAATAATTTAGTATCATATGGATATATCCTCAAGGACCTATTCATTATGCACAAATGATAGCAAGTCCATAATCAAAATTCATCAAAATTCAAAGTTCAAAAGTGATTTTATTCCACCAAAAAATATCATTGATATCAATGATAAAAAATAATGAATATAAAAGGAAAACTATGATCTTATATCATAAATATTTACAGAAAAAATCTCTTAGTAAACACATTGAAAACACTATAATAGTAAGCACTCAATGTAGTGAGATAATTCACAAATTCATGATATAGTCTGAAAATGTTTTTTATGTATTGGTATATTCTCATTCTCAATTTATAAAATACATTATAACCAAATCAACTAAGATATTTTGGTTTAGTTAAAATTTCATCAGAATTAGCATGCCATATTCTTATTAAATGGTTCTGTAAAACTTTTCCAACTTCAAAAAATTTCATTGATCACCTTCAGTTTATCAATACATATGAAATCAAAATTTAGAAAAATAGTTACAAGAAAAACATACAAAATTCTCAAGATTCCATAAGTTAAATATGAAGTGTATATTGATTTTAAAAATAGGGTAACAAAGGAGGTCATTTGACTCAACATAGTGAACACAAATACAAATAGAATATATCCAATATTCTTTCTATTTCCTTTTATAATACAACCCATAAAAGATAGTTTGAAAATAAAAAATAAAAAAAATTATTACATCTGGGTAAATAAATAAATAAAATCAATACTTTATAAAATTATGATTTAAATAAAAATGGAATACTAGCTTCCAAAAAACAATTTAAAATATCTTTGATCATTTTATTTAATCAATTAAAATTATTTATTCAAAATAATTATAAACTAATATTTAATAAAAATCATTTAGAATATAAAAATCATCATTATCTAAAACATCATGGAATAATAAAGCCCATAAAAATAAATAGTAATCAAATACCAAAAGTCACTCATCATACATCATGGGAAAACAACTTGATAAACACTAAAATTAGATATTTTTTATTATTATTTTTATATTTATAATGGGATTCATTATTCATAAATTTTTAGGTTAATGAATTTTACAATTTAAACTTTATTTCTCATCATATCTGAAATTATTATTTAAAATGAATTAATATCATCCCATTTAAACATCACATTGTGAAAAAATCTCTATTCATGATTTAAATTTTAAATTTCTAGTTTATTTTACTCAAAATTTTGAGAATATTTTTTTTATTCTAGATAAATGGGTGATTCATAAAAGATATTGACCATTTTGGGCCATGAATCCTAAATTTCATCGCAAAATAAAAATTTACACTCAAGATTTTAAATGAATGTGGAGACCAAAATTCATAACCAATGATACTCATATTTTAAAATTACATATAGAATCACATTAGTAATATTTTATTCATTAATTATCCAATTTATTTCATACTACTGAAAGGTGATCTAGGTTGTCCAAGTTGAATATTAAATTCTGATACAGATTTCATGGACCAAAAAGCCATCATATTATATCAAGAATAATATTAAATTTGGATAATCTAACTGGGATGAGATTTTAACCAAAA
This sequence comes from Viscum album, assembly GCA_963277665.1. NCBI lineage: Eukaryota > Viridiplantae > Streptophyta > Magnoliopsida > Santalales > Viscaceae > Viscum > Viscum album. The sequence goes on along the minus strand of OY728149.1, from coordinate 67,040,956 downwards.
ATATAATAAATATTGGGATAAATTTTCTTCTTCTGTGATACATCTAAATTATCTCAATTGAAATGTTGTTCTGGAACATCAATGAGGAGAGAGAAAAGAATGTATGCAACCTTGGAAATGATATAAAGTTTATTACACACCCAATTTTCATCACCTTCTTACTTTCCTTAATGAAATAGAAACTTTTTATATACATTTTCTTGATTAAACCATCCCCGATGATATTTTTAAGGTGGATTAAGGAGAGGAAATGGGAGTATTTGGTTGATTTTTCTTCTCCTAGGGCTATATTTCAATTTTCATTTATACTAAAATGATTTATATATTATATTAACTTCTTATATTTCACCCTATAATTGTAAAATATTTATTTTAATAGTGTTGATACATTAACACAACAATGTAAGTGATCATTATTTGATCATTTTTCACTTCTTCAATCCCCTTCCTATGAGTCAACTTCCTTCTTCTATCAAGATAATTGAATCAATGGAAGTCTAAACCTATTATGGTATGGTTGTAGGGAGTTTTGTGGGATAGATTGGATTTTATTTTATATTATTTAAACCTTCAATTATTTACTTAATTTTAGAGTTCCATTTGATGATTTATTTTCTTCTTAGTCTTAAAAAAATTGAAACAACATGTTTTGATTCATAGTATGATCTTATACCGTGGAGTGATCATGAAAGTGATCCTCTAAGTGATTGGGTGATTGGACTTGGAATTTGTTTGGGATTAAATCTGCTAATGATGAGAATTTTTTTTCTCAATGAATGGATTAAATCATCATGCTGAAATATTCCAATGGAAAATATCCATCCAATATAGCCCTTGAAATAACCTAAGATCGACCCATATTCTTTATTTTTCTAATTAAAATATTTTTTTGTTTTTAATTTAAAATAAGTCACCTAAAATATTTATCCATGATATAGAAAAATTAATTAACAATAATATTTTTATATATCAAGGTTCACTTTTTAGGTCTCTATAAAATCAATAAACATAACTATACAATAAGAAATCTCTTTTAACTATAAGGTAAATTTTAGCGAACCAAATTTTGGAACCATTTACAGAGACCCAAGTAAGAAACCTAGATGCACTTATTTTATTCTTAACCCAATTTTATATTCTCACTCACATTTTTCTTATCTTTTCCCCTTTCCATTTTTTCATTTCCTTTCATACTCTGGTTTATTTAAATTACTTATGGTTGATAATATCAGGATATGGGAATTAAGTGATCATATTGGTCATATACACATAAATATAAATCTTACTAGTACTGTGGTATCTAAATTCAAGAATAATATAATAGAGGTACATCCAAATAACCCCATCTTAAATCTATATTTGAATCAAATGGTAAATCTAAATGAGGCATCCTCTAACTTTTAGAATGTCTTAAATGAAACCATGGATGAATATCTAATGGATTCTTAGGCCAATTTCCCATTATGAATTATTTAAACTAACAAAGGATAAGTAAACTATATCTTTAAACCCCATTCCCTAAACCAATTTCCTACCTTTCATGGATTGGAGTCAGATTTGACTTACTTTTAGGTCAAAGAGTTTGATGAAATTATTGAGACCATACACCGTCCACATCAAATCAAGTTGTCTATGATTAAAATATTATTATTTTTTTAAAATAATGATCTAAGATTTGTTTAAGGAATATAATACCAATATTCATACATTAATGGGACTAATTAGTAATGGAGTTTAAAAAAAACTATTTCCCCATCACAAAATAATTTCACTTTAAAAGTTTATTCAAAACATTTCGGAAAAATTGGGATAATCCATTTATGAAACTTGTAAAAGGTTAAAAGATTCCAAACACATGGTACATTTATATGGATTTTAAATAGTAGAATAAATTTTAACCATTTATATAGGGTTATGTCCTAGAAGGAAAGAATTCACAAACATGACATATAATGAGTCCTTAAAAATAAATCCCCCAATGATGCATACGAGTATCTAAAAGGTCTTACCATACAAAACCAAACATTGGTAGTTGCTACCTATTATGAGAAAAATACAAAATATGGAGGTATTCACACTATTAGAGATGATTACATCCTCCAAGATAAACTTATATCCCACTCTAGGATGTTTGAAGTGATTTCCCATAGGAAATTCCATTATGTTCAATTTGTTATACCTATTTGTGTAATTTGTGAAAAACTTGAATTTAGGACTGCAAATTCCCATCCATTACTTATATTATGTAATTTATTCTAGGAGTAAAATATGTGGAAGTAAATTATATAAATTTTCAGAAAGAACCAGTACCAAAATAATTTTAATCCAAGGTATAATGACCATCTAGGATTCCATTATATGTATAATCAATAACCCAATTAGTCATAGGGTCTAAATCCATACCCTCCAAAAAAATATCCAATTTATAACTAATTTAGATACCAAAAAAACCCAATTCTAACATCCTATAGTAAAATTACAACATATACAATAAACCATATAACAACCCAAATATCCTCTAAGGATAAACCAACAAACTCAAACCCAATTTAATTGGTTCTAGAACCATTACTTGAGAAATTTTGTAATGAAATTGAGAAAATTAATTTTTAGTTTCATCACTAAAATTAAAATTGAAAATAATTAATATTGTTAAGTAACTCATGCCCACATTGTCCATCAATTCCTTAATCTTGAGGGGATAATCCAGTTATATGTAGGTCTCTCAAGAGAAACTCAAAGTTGTTACAACCTTAAAGAGTGGGAAAATCATTGAAAAACATGAACTGGGAATTACTAAACCATATCAGGATTTAAAATATGAACATAATTTTTAATAACCATATTTATGATTTAAGAAACTGAAGAATAACATAGATAAACCACATCCATTCAAAATAATCAAATAAGATACTTCATTCCGTTAATGAATGAGGGTAAATTCCATACCTGAGATGAGTGAAAATTTAAGGGAAATATACTATCATGTTAAAATATATATCCCCTATATTGATACAATACAGACCATACCCACAAACTCAATTTATATTAAGTAATTGTTTACTTACAATTGAAATTTCTCTTACCAAAAAAAATCCTTTTCGCCACTAATGTGAGAACCATTATCCCTGGAACCTTGATTCCTAAGTTTAATAACCCTATTCTTCCATACATAAATATTTTAATAATAGAGATAAATGTTTTCAAAGATCTATGTGATTTTGGAGTCAGTTTTAACCTTATTTCATATGTTATTTACTTTTAGTTAGGGATTGAGGACCAAAAAACTACACATTTCTCTCTCTAATTTACTGATTGTAGTATCTGAGTGACAAAGGGTATCTTAAATTATTTTTACTAAAAGTTAAAATTTTCATTTACAATCTCTAGTAGAAAAATTAGCCATTTCTATGAGCCATTCTTATGGATATAGCCCACCAGACTAGGACTATAGTTTATATCTATGGTCAAGCAGCCCATAGAGGCTATTGGCAGGACTATATCACATTCTCTATAGCCATGGGTGAATGAACTCTAGTCATGGGAAAATTCTATGGCTATAATCTATATTTTTTATGGACAATATGGTCATGGTCACAATCTGATTATGGTCATTACCTCTAAAAAAATATGTAAAATAGTAGGACTTGATCCCAATACCTCTTCAATAATTAATCTAACACAACTAACTTATCAAAAACTATATATATATATATATATAATTTTATACAATTATAATTATTATTTATTTTAAAATATTAATATTTTGTAGGATACTAGAACCTATAACCATGGTCGTTCATGGCCATGGTAATAGGTTTCCCAGAAAAGGACTATGACCGTAGTACAAGCTGATTGTAGCCAGAGGGCTTTCTTAGGACACCTACAGTCATTCTCCATACCCAAATATGGTTTTATCCTTTTCCCAAGATACCTGTGGCCATGATTCATGACTAAACATGGCCACAACCCTTTATAATCCCTTTCCCTTGTATGTTTTCTTCATATGAGTGTGAAGGCTAGGCTATAGCTACTAGAACATTTTCTCATGGCTATAAATAGTATATAACCATGTTTATTTTTTTAACATAGATATACATCCATGGTTATAGCCATTATTTATAATAGTTTAATCTAAATTCATTTTCTATGAAAATTATCCAATCTTAATACTAGAGAGTAAACCCCCATCATTCATGGTCATCCCTTCATAGAAAAATTCATCCCAATATTCCAAGATAGGAATGGGAACATGATGATAACATTTAGAAACACGTGTGTTTATCTCCACATATATAATCAATGCTCTCATATTTCTAATTATGGGGAGGTTCATGATTTGAATTAGTTTAGTAATGTTGAAAGTGTACTTGAGGAATATCAATGAATTATTAAAGGATTCTTAAGTTAAGAGAAGATTGATTTTGTTTATTTACATTTGAGAAATTTGTATTCTTTGATTTTAAATATTAAAGATAACTACTTTGAAGATTTTTTAGAATTACCAATCACTAAAACCTTAGGATAAATAATGATAATTGAGTATATAACCAGTTCTTAAGATGAAACAGAATTTTAGAGGTTTAAAAACAAATTTTAATGGAATAAATAAAGTTTAATTTCAACTTCTAGTATATATCATATAATTTTAACCAACCTTATCCTAATATCAATGTATTATATTCCTCAAAATAATTATGAATTCTAAAGGAATAACCAAACCCATCCTATTTTTATTTCTTCTTCCTTTAAATCCAATGAAGATAAAATGCTTCTTGAATGTTAGTATTATCTATCCCATTGTTGAGGGTAATTGGGTTATCCCAATTCAAGTCTTTCTTAAGAACGTTGGAATTGTTGTGATAACTAATGAGAATGGGAACCTCTTCCCTTTAAGGGTGAGTATTGTATAATATATATATATATATATATTATAGTAAAATAAACTCATAATCTAACAAAAATATATTTTTGATATACCCTTCATTGATCAAGTGCTTGAGTGAGTAGTTTGATATAAGTTCTATTGCTTCCTAGATGGGTATTTATGGGGAAATTAAATCAGGGTTTCCCTATAATTCCTAATAAAAAACAACCTTTAATAATTCATTTGGATCGTTTCTTTAAAATTACTTCCCTTTTGGTTGTGAAAGTACTTTATTGCCTTCCGGTGGGGCGTGATGGGAAATTTCAATGATATGTTTGGGGAGTAACTATAAGCCATTATGGATGACTTATCTATTATTTTTAGAAAACTTTTAATTAAAACAGGAAAATTTTGAGAGGGTTTTGTCAATATGTGAGGGTAATAATATTGTTATAAATTATAAACAACTACACTTTGTGGTAAAATGAGGATCAGTCCTCAAACAACTAGTTTCTAGTAAGGGAATCATGGTTGATAATTCCAAGGTTGATATCATTCATCACCTTTCACCTCCAAAAATTATAAATAATTACATTCATTTTTAGAAAATTTATATTTTTATATACAGTTCATTACGAAATTCATCTCTATTTCTTAACCTGTGTTTTCTTTATGTGTGAAAGATGATCATTTTTTAGGCAAAAATTTGAAAGGAATCTATCTCAAATTTCAATCTATGTCTTATCTCTCCACTCATTATAAAATCACCTAATTGGAACCTTCCTTTAAATATAATGTGTGATATGAGTGGATATGCTATACATTGTTTCCTAGGACAAAGATATCCAAAAACTACATTTATCATTTCTTATGTGAGAAAATCATTTAATGAGAAGAAAATCATTAATTCCAATACTAAACATAAATTTATAACCATTTTATTTTCCAAAGAGAAGTTTAAATCTTATCTTTTAGGATCCCTAATTAATATTTGCATTAATCATTCAAGGTTGAAATAAATTTTTCGAAACATATATTCTAATGATAGATTGATTAGTTGGGTCCTTATTTTGTAATAATTTAACATAATAATAAAGGAAAAAATAGTGTTGAAATTTAGTTTTTGACTACATTTCTTAGTTACAATTCAAAGAAAATTAATCCCATCTTTCCATGTCTAATTCAATCTTTTATGAGTATCTATATTATAATAGTGATTTCTTATAATATGTTGACATAGAAAATTACTTGGTAATGAGAATCGTCCACAAATTCTTAAAAACTAAATCTTGGAATAAATTCATCTCTTATGTAAAATAATATGGGTTTGATGATCCATACCTCTAATTTTTATCACAACAAAGTAGTTATGTTATGCGTTCCTAATCTCCAGGAATTGTAAAATCAAAATTTCTATCATAGAAAGGAATGTGAAGGAAAATTATATGCAAATAAAACCACTAAAAAGTATCTTAAAAGGGGTTATTTTGTCCAACCCTCTTTAGGTAATCTTATAAATTCTATTAAATCTATCCTCAATTTCATGAACTAGGTTCCATCAGTAGAAGTAACTAAATGCCTCTTTATCACATTATGATTATAGATATATTTTATTGTTTGGGAATTGATTTTATGAGACCCTTCCCAAACATTATATGATCTCTCTACATCCTCTTAGTTTTTAACTATTTATCTAAATAGGTTGATTCTATACCCCTAAGTGAAATAATCATTATGTTTTGATTCTCTACCGTGAAGAAAATATATTTTCTAGATTTATAACTCCAAGGTATTTCATTATTGATCATGGAACCCATTTCTATAATCATCCCACATCAATAATCATGTCCAATTATGGGATCTATCACATGGTTTTTACAACCTACCACCCTCAAACCAATGTTTTAAGTTGAGTTGGAAAATAGAGAAGTAAATAAAATTCTTGAAAATACTATCAACCCCTCAAAGAAATATTATTTCATAAAGCCCCTAGATTATCTTTAGGAATATTAAAACACATAAAAACCATCATATCCATGTCAGCATAATAATTTTCTGATGGAAATTTTATCTATTTTAATGTTGAAATTTATAAAGAATCCATTTAGTACATCTAAAATATGAATTTTTATCTTTACTTCATTGAAAAAAGTAAATTAGACCCTTATGGACTTGAGTAGCATAGGATTAAGGCTTATGAAAATTCAATGATCAATAAATATATAGTTAAATCCAATCAACCATGTAATCGTGAAGTCAAAAAATTTAAACAAGGAAAATTTGTGCTCTTATGCACTTTCAAAATTCATTTTCACATAGTTTTGTTGAGATAAAGGTGTTCAAAGCCCTATATTGTTCATCACGTATACCCTCTTGGGTATTTTGAGATTCAATAACCCACTCTTGGTCTCATCATTAAGGTTAATGTTCATAAGGTAAATCCATTCATAGATCTAACTATAAACATGAACTTAAGAGGAATTTAATGATCTAATCTAAGAAAGATCCAAAATTTTAGAATATGGGGTTCCATATCAAGCTAATAACATTAAACTAAAAACTTTTTAGGAGGGAAAAAATTATTTTTCATTGTCTTATTTTGTTTTTATTTTTCTGTAATCTAATAAAGAATATTATTTTTTTGGTCTTTAATACTTTTTTTTATTATTTTTTGATAGGGGAACGCCTTTTGGTTTCCCTTATGCACCAAAATTGTTCATATATGAGATATAGAAGCTAATGAAGTTGTAGTTTTTTAGTTGAACTGCGTTCCTTCTATATTTCAAACCCAATGTTCAATCATCCATGAGGATTCTATGTGTGATATAGATCTAGAGTTTAAATTCCTTGATGTTGGGTCTATATCTTTAAACTATGTGATTTAGTTTAATGATTTAATTCTGAATCTCATTATCCTTTATATTATTCCTAACTCCAAACACTTTCTTATATTATATTTTAATACCAAAAGTAGTTCTATTCCATGTGGGGGTGAAAGTATAATATATATTTTTTGTAAAAATAATAGTTTATGGGAATTTAAATTTCATTATCATCATATGTGATAATATACATTTTAAAATGAGAAAAATAACTATTATATGATTTTTAATGCCCTGATACTAATATTTATGAAATTTTAGGTTAATGATCCTAATTTTAGTAAGTATCATTTTTTGACTTTATTTTTCACCGTCTACATTTTATTCCATTTAATAAAAATGTTACAATGCACATACTTTGAATTTTAGGGGTTTTAATTTGATTGAGTTGGATATATTATTCATATCATAGTATTTTAGATAAATTTAAGTTTAATTTGAGTACCTAAAAATGAAAAAAAAACAAGAAAATAACAGTATTGATTAATGTTTTGATAGAATGAATGGAATTAGACACTTAGGGATAGTGAATGCATATTTTTCTAGCCAAGAGTTTATAGAGAATTGAACTAATATAATGTGTGGAATTCAATACTTAGGGATAGTGACTCCTTATTTTTATTGCATAGAGTTGGTATTTTCATCTCTATTATGGCAGAAAAAATATAAACTAATTGAATACTTATCTTAAAGTTGAAATGTGTTTCCACCCAAGGAATCAATTTTTCCCCATGAACTAATATTAACCCCTATTTATTTTTTGATACACATCACATATTCATGATTTATTATAATTATATAAATGGTATAAGTTGATTTGAACAATAAAATGGTATTGTTCTTGGTATACTCTTGTGTATTTGGCCTTTTTGAAGGATTTTGATTAAATTCATTCTTTTTAATGTGAGTTCAGTGAATAAACAATTATATTTTAAAAGTGTATGGATAGAGGAATAGAATTTTGATATTTTTGAGATAATAATTTTCTAGGGACTACAAAAAACTCATTTGGGGGTGGGGGTATTAGACAGCAAAATTGGATAATTTTGATCATAATTTGCATATTTTTTATTTGATTTATTATTCTAAAAATATGAGGTAAATTGATTTTATAATTTGAACTTAATTTATCATTATATATGTATTTCTTATTTAAAATGTAATAATATTAACCAAATTAAACATCACCTTTTGGAACAGTCTCTAGTCATGATTTAAATTTCAAATTTTAGGATCAAGTTACGCAATATTTTGGGATTATTTTTTCCATCAGGAGTAATAGAATATTAACAATGAAATTTAATCATTTTGGTTTTTAAATCCCAAACGTTTTAGGAAAATAAAATGAGAGACCCATATATAAAATGAATATGGAGCCTAAAATTCATGTCCAATAAATCCCAAGTTTTAATTAAAGTTATATAACATAATATGAAACATTTCATTCAACTATGAACCAAGAAAATTCCGCCTTTTAAACTTGAACTATGTTTTCCAATTTAAAGTTTAAATTATGGGGAAGATTTCATGGCTTAATATGTCATCAAACTATTTCAAAAGTAATTTTATAATGGATTATAAAATTGGGTATATATTTTAAAAAATATTATAATACATATTATGACACATTTTCTTCTTCTATAACCCATCCTAATTCTCTCAACATGAAGTTATTTTGGTAACATCAATGATGTGAGAGAAAATAATTCATGAAACCATGGGAATGATTATTAATCAATTATCCATCCATTTTCCACCATCTTTTGGCCTACCCTATTTGATAAGATGAGTTTTAAATCCATTTTATAAGACAATGGGTCTCTAAGGATATATTTATGGTTGATTTGGGTGTTTAAATTAGAGTCTTTGGTTTCTTGTTATTTGTATAGTGTTATGATTCCATTTTGTTATCTTAAGTGCTTTCTTAATTTGTATGTTTTCTAGATCCACTATATTTTTTTAATTAAAGTATTTATGTCTTATCTTAACTTTTTATCCTTCTTATTATCACTATAAAAATATTATTTTTATAGTGTTAATACATCCACCCAATAAATTAATTGATCATTTTTTGATAATTTTCTCCTCTTCAATCCTACTCCCATGAGTCACCATTTGTATTCTATTGAGATATTTAAATTAATGGAAGGATAGCCTTATTATGGGATTGTTATAGGGAGTTTATTTGGCTATATTGTCTATTATTTTATATTATTTAAACCTTTAATTAGTTTTCTAATTTTAGAGTTCCATTAGATGTTTTATTTTATTACTTAATTTTTTTAATTAAAAAACTAAAAAATTTTATTGATAATATGATCTTATACCTTTGAGTGATCATGAAAGAAATATTTTATATTCATGGGAGATTATCCTTGGAATTTTTTATTGATTTAATCATTGCGTGCTTTTGTTTTTTTATCTCATTAAAGGGATACTCTTTGAACTAACAAGATGAAATTTTCTAATAAAAGTTTATCCAATATTTCTCCAGCAACAACCTAGGATCAACCCATCTTCATTGATTATTTTAACTCAAATATTGTTTAGAATTTTAACTAAATAAACTCCCCCATGCATGGGAGATGTGGAAGCTGTCCAACATTTTTTGTTGAATTTTCCTTTATATCTATGTTACATGGGTATATACAAGGACTATTTGGAATGAGGATATATATGGGGAACCGGGTGGAGCTTCTTATTCTCTCTATTAAAGCTACTGCACGTAACAAATTATTGTATAACCTGCTACTATAATATATGGCCTCTACAATTTCACAAAACTAGAGAGGCAAGTATACAATGGTGTTTGACAATCAAACTCCCCCTTTTCATATAGGGATTATGAAAATACATAAATACATCTTTAAAACCTCTTGAATTCAAATAGATTCCATGAAAATCTATCTTTCATATCTCGATATTCTTCAGATGGTTGGTGTATATAGTGGGGAAAAAAGACTGGTTTTAATTAAATATATCTACTGGATTCTTTATATCAATCAATGGATCAAGGTGAATATCAATGGTGTGGCCTTTGGTGTGCCAGGTCAATCAATGTGTGGTGGTGTTTTCTTCACGAATCATATATTTGTTAAAGGATTCCTCTCACTCTATATTGGAAATGAAACTACTGATGAATCTAAACTCTGGGCCCTGAGATACACTATCAAACATGTTCTCCACCATAATTATAATCACATAAGGATCAAATCTAATTCAGAACTGGCTATTTATTTCCTTAGATCTAATACCAATGTTTTGTTGGGAAGAGTGATACCAAATTAGATTGAATGAACTCATGACACCAGTGGCCACAATTTGTTGTTATCACATGTATACAGGGAATCCAATTATGTTTTGAACACTCTGTAAAAGGTGGTGATCATGGATATCATATCAATGTGGTCCGTTCATATTCTTGATTACTTCTCATCGTTGATTAATCAAGACATAAGGGGTGTGATCCATTCCTGTATATGTAAAACCCCTTGAAATTCATGACCCTTTTTATTTACTTTTCTTAAAAACTTTAGTAATTGATTTTTCTGGGTCTTGGGATTTTTTTAGTAAATAAACTCACTCCAAATATTTATCCACTTTATTTCAAAACCCATTACAAAAACATTCATTTTTCTCATGGTTTACTTCTTAGTAACCTATGAAATCGATGACCCTAACTATGCTACAAGAAATAGCTTTTACCTCTCGGGTAAATTTTGTAAAAACCAACTACCTAGGGAATAGAGAAAGAAAATATGTGATCCTAACATTAAATGTATTAACCATATTTATACAAAATCTTGTAAAATTATAATCTTAAACTATCAGAGAGCCAATATGGAATACTAAACTAAAAGATGAAACCAATAATTTTACTATTCAGAGTGGAATCTAAAACTAGTACATTCTTTCTAGAATAGAAATTCCACTAGGGGTAAGTGAGGTGAGGTAGAGTGTAATCATAGCCTAGTAGTGTTATTATCACTAAAATACCCACCTTAGTCACCCAAGGAATTACCATGAATTTTTTATAAATCCAATCTAATTTAAATAATGACATATGAACACATAATCTTAAAGTTATAAAAAAAAAAAATTGTTTAAACTCTCATATTACAACCTATTAACCCTTCACATATCAATACACGTCAATACATAAATTTCATTCCAAAATTTTATAAACCATTATATGGGGCATAACAATTATTGTATGAGAAAATAATAAAAACATTTTTCTTATATCAAAATACACCTTTATAAATAAAATTAAAATTCTAAAATAAAGAAATTATTTTTCATGATCAATTACATCTCATATAATAAAAATTATTTCCATTAATATCATGATAGAATCCATTAATATTTTACAAAACACCTAGTACTCTTATAAACATATGATAAAAATTTTAAATATAATTTCCATGAAAATACCTTTGACACAACATGAAATATTCAAATAAATTTTGGAAAGCTCTTAAGAAAATAACTTAATAATTTCTAGAATCATTATATATTTTTAAAATCACTATGAAGAATATAATCACCCATGGATTTTTCAAATAATTACAAAGGGATAAAATAATCAATCAAATGTTGATGCAACTTCTATGGATTTTCCAAATAATGATAGGATAGGGTTAGAAAAGTGGATCACATACTTATAACATCCAAATCCCTATGAATTTTATGGTGTTTTTACTTGAAATGGAATAATTAAAACCACAATAAAACCTTGGTAGTAGAAGTAAATAAGAGGAATAGAAGAATGAGAGGAAGAAAAATAATAACATAAAAGAAGGATTGTATAAATCAAATCCATTAAAACCCATTAATGGGAAGATACAATATGAAGAAGGGGTGGATTGGTTTTCTCTCACTTGTATTGTAACGCCCCGACCCCAGCTACCCAGAGTCGGTGCATTAGTTCGTAACATTGGCATGATCACAAAAGATCAAGTCTCGAAAGACCGATTAGTTTAGTAGCCTTGGAAACACTAGATACATTCGTAAACGTTACATTACATCATAAAGTGAAAAACTACAATAAAAAAGTCTACATAGTCCACACTCATATCCTCTACTGACAATCCCTGCAGTTCATTCATAAAATACTTCTTCACTTCCTGGAAAATATTAAAACATTGAAAGGGGTGAGCTCAGATGCTCAGTAAGGATAACAATATTGCAGAAGCTTTCATAAATAAACATTTACATTTAAGGAAATGTATAACTAAAACAAAAGCCTTTTTAAACTTGAACTTCAGCATAATATGGCAAAAATAAAATTAATAATGCCATTTACTTACTCACATGGATATTCTACTAGTCGAATAATCACATGCAATATCAATAACCACTTTCATAATGAGGGAATGTATAATGCCAGACATTCTGAAACATTTTGTCAAGGCCTCGGCCAAGACGTCTAAAATGATTAAGGCCTCGGCCAAAACCATAAATCAAATTGGGAAAGGGCCTCGGCCAATTCCACGTCTATTTGTCTCATGAGACCTACCGATGCATCGAGGAGCTACAGCGGGCTCCACCCGTCACTTATTAAGTCCAATACATTCCTCATATGAATAGGTTTAAACATATCATAAACCATAACATAATCGTATCACATAAAACATGCATAAAGGAAACATAACATTTCCACATTTCAATCACAAGATATCAATACAACACATTGATATAATAAAAACTCTTTCAAAACCATTTTCAATACCAAAATAAAAGAAAGTTAAAACTTTGTATTTATTTTTCATCAAAAAAATGATGGCTTGTAGAGGAAGCCGAAACTCAAATAATGGTCACAGTGGTGGAGAAGTCGTTGTCGCCGCATAAGTACAGAAAGAAAAACATTCCCGTTTTGTCGTTTAGTAAAACGCATCGTATAAAAAAGATTCCTTTTGAATAAACATAAAATTCAAAGGGGTTTATACACCATATAAAAGAAAGTTGTGTATAAAACCAAATATGCCTCAATGAAATGAGATTGAGACGAAGTCCATAAAAAGATCATTTTTAAAATAAAATAGATCTATTATGTGTATTCACTATAGGTTCACATAAAGACTACAAAATAAGAAATAATAATATCATGACATAATTTGAAAGTAGGAGATTAACCCAAAGAATGGAAGTTGGGTTAAGAAGTTCCCTTACCTCGTGTCTGACTTGACTCAACCGTTCTTTAACCTCCTGAATAATAAACTAGATTTAATATATACCTTATTAAGAACCATTTTTAATTTAATTATAATTTTTATATCACTTATTACAATGTTATGAACATTATGTAATTATTTAAGTTAATAATGGTCGTTTTGTCGATCGTTGGTACTTGAGTCAACAATAAACTTCTTATAATTACAAGTTGTTTATGTGGTAGAATATCAATTATCTCCAGAATTATATTCATGATTTTGATGTCATATATATCATATATATCCAGTATATACATTCATTCATAATATTACGTAACATTTAGAGGTAATAAATGAAATGCACCGTTCATGGAGACGGTAAGCCGTACGTACGCATGAACGCTACTTTCATTTCTATTTCGTATTTAATGGAATGAAATCATAATTATATAAAGGTATAATATAGTTCCAGTATAACATCATATATAATATCATTTATTCCATCCTTTACACATCCCACATATGGCATTAACGATTCACATCACTTTGAGGGGGCGGTAGTCCGCACTTCCTAAAATGAAATTATCGCGTTTACCCATAGTGGAAATCATAAAGTATGCGATAAATGATAAATACATAAGCATAAGGAAAACATAAACATAATATATATATCATATATGAAAATAGTTTCATCAAAATGGCCACCATTATAGGTGTTAAAAGAATTTGAAGAATCATCGTTTCGTGAGGCAGTATTTCGCCACCCACAGAAACAGTATGTTATTTAACCATTAGACGAAGGTGTGTGTAAGTTTAAACCAAATCCATATCATAAAAACATCCTAGTATATTTTAGATACTGGTGTTGTTACAAAAGAAAGGAATGAAAAGAGTTTAAGGGGTTGGAGAAGCAAAATAAAACAAAACAACATTAGAGAAGACATTACCTAAAAAATCGGGTAACTCTTTTTGATTTGAGACAAAGGCTTCTTTGGGAAGAATTCTGCCCAAAGTGAGGCTTCTAGGAGTAATAGGGGGAAGTTTTGAGAGTATTTGGGCAGATTTTGGCCGAGCCAAATGGCTTGAAGGTGTGAATAAGGTGGGAGAGGTGGGGGCCTTTTATAAGAGGAGAGGAGGGGCTCTTTTGGGAAAGATTGAAATGTTACATTATTATACAATGATTTTCGGATTATAAAGGTCCCACACTTATATAATTAGTGGATAAGGTGATAAGGGTTCGAAATAGCCTCATACAATAGGCTTTGGACAAGCGTAAGCCTTGGATTTTGCATTATCTTCTCATTTTATTTAAATCGTTAAATAATGAGGTCATCGCTGCATCATAATGATGTCATAAATAGATTAATTTATTTAATGTATAAAAATTATAAAAAAATACTATGATGTAGGAAATATTTTTATCTTTCTAATGAATATTTATAGTCAAAATTTGGACTTGTGTAACCCCACTTAAAAACTGTTTTAGTAAAACAACTCATGTTTGTGTCAATTTAATTTTAACATTAAATAAATATATATTAATGTCATTTTCAAACTAAAGTGGCTCCATGGGGTCCCCAAGTTGACCCATGGGTTTTCTTGGTCGGACATGACTCATCCAAGAGGAGTAGGACAAGTTTCATGCTCATATCATATTATTAAAACATTGTTTTTACCTTAAACTACACTAATTACCTCTAATCGCGATTAAGAACTTAAAATTTACTATTCACCAAAAAATTATTTTAATCTCATTGAACCACATTTTACTTCTTAATGACAACCATTTATGTCGTATTTTTGAAAATCAAATCACATAAGTGGTAATATTTCATTTAAATGAAAAAACAGTTATTTAACTACCACTTAGTGGTTTCACTATTCATCAAAAATTGAAGTTTTTCAGAACAAAGCCAAAATTTCACCATAAGCTATAATTTATATTCCAAATTCAAAAATGATGTCTATTTTACAAAATTCCAAACATATAAGTTGCATTAGTTAATTTTATAAGTAATTCCCGCTGTCACAACAAATAGCGTGTTTTTAAGAAACAATTTATATCAAAAGATTGGCAATTGTTTATGTCCAATTTCAATGTTAAATTAATTCTAATGACCACCATTGGATAAAATGGTAAAAATATATTCTAATTATACTTTAAAACCACTAAATAGTATAATTTATCACAATAAATTATTTTGATTAAAAAATTTGTTTTAAGTATTTTTCACTATTCATAAAAAAATTGAAAGTTCTCAGAAAGTTACAAAAAATTCAACTTAGGATAATTTCGATATTACGAATACAAAAATGAAGTCCATTTTGAAATATAAAATTTCTATAATTTTAAAAAGTGGTTATTACTATTCATAACGGCTACTTTGATTAGTCGCGGTGTTTTAGAACTCGAAGTTGCGTACAATGCAAGCTATTGCATTATTGAATGAGAAGCGTATCGTGGAAGCTCGGGGTGTTACATTCTACCCTCCTTCAATAAATTGCATCCTTGCAATTTGAAATTTTTCTTTGAAAATAAATGGTTGAAAAGAGAAAATACCTTTGTGGAAAACCCACATCAGAAATAAGATTAATAAAATTTAGCCTTAATAAGACGGAAAGGGAAATGAAAAAGTCACCACCCAATTATGATCTCGATTAGGAGAACATTGGTGGCAATTAGAGACATATAATTGGAGGAAAAACGTAAATATTTGTAGATAGTGATTGAGGTCATCAATTACAATCAACTGTCAAATTGAGGGCCTCAAAGCCTTCAATCTATGTTGATTTAAAATATCATCAGTTCAACAAGACATAAGGTATTAGGATAACACATTTTTTTGTTTTAATATCCCTTTACTAAAGTTTAAGAATTACTCTATTCATTGAATAAGAGATATGTATAAATATATTTATGGTTGACAATTAGAGTTTCAACCTTCAACTCATCTTTCACTCAAAAAGATAATAGAACTCAAAAATATTATACTTATCCTAATTGTATAAGGTTCCAAATGTTAACACATACCATTTAGATTAGTAAAATTATTTTGTAATAATCAGGGACTTCCTGTAGGCTAGTGGTAGGAAATAAAGGACTGTCGCACTATGATTGTGGGTTCAATTCCTGCAGCTTTGTCCGACGCGACGGGTTATGCCCCACCCTGCAGGTTGTCCTTTTCCTAAAACTATAGTATCATAATATTCCAAAAATAATCTTCATAAATTTTTTAACCTTAAACAATACTATCCAAAGATCAACTTAATCCACTCCAACCTTTATAGTTATCCAAAATACCTCTGTCCAGACTTTCTCTAAAAGGTCTCTTAATTCCAAAATCAATTTATCAGATTCCCCAAACAAAGTAAAGTTTCTCTTATTGTCACATACTAAAAATATAAAAACCTTACTGAAATCAACAAGTACTGCAGTACAATCCTTATATATATATATATATATCTCATTATTCTAATAACCAGAATATAATCCATGAGTCCAAAAGCACCATTACATTAGTTATTCTGCTTCAACTGTAGTAACAGCATAAGATTGTCCTTGATCCCTTGGACTTTTCTGAGGTAAGTTTCCTTGACGCTTAGGACATTCATTTGCATAATGACCCATTTCTCTACAATTGTAGCATTCAACTTTGATAGCCTCTTTCTTTCCCTTGCAATCATGAGCCTGGTGACCCTTTTCTCCACATTTATAACAAACTCCCATTCCATTTAGGCAAGTAACATGGTGATTCTTCCCACAATTATCACATAATGGAAAATTCGTCTTCCCCTTTTTCCCTTTATCTGTCTCTTGTTCCACCGTTCTCTTCTTCTCTTGCTTTACTTTGTTGTCATAAGACTTAGAGAATTCATTTTCTGTCTTGATAGCACACGAGACAATATCTTCGTATGATGAGAAGGATTGTGATACTAAAGCTCGACGGAGAAATGGTTTTAACCCATCAAAGAAACATTAAATCTTACTCCTTGGGTTACGTATATAATCTGCAGCATGCCTCGCTAACCTTGTAAAGTTGGCCTCATACTTTGCGACATTCTC
Organism: Viscum album; assembly: GCA_963277665.1. NCBI lineage: Eukaryota > Viridiplantae > Streptophyta > Magnoliopsida > Santalales > Viscaceae > Viscum > Viscum album. The sequence continues at coordinate 67,022,992 of OY728149.1, read as the reverse complement.
ATCCTCCTTTTGTCTCAGACTCAATAATTGCCTTTCCATATCTGCTCGATGGTCACGAGGATAGTACTTTTCTAGGAAAATCTCTTTGAAATCCCTCCATTCCATATTCGATACATCATCAGCTTCCTTTGTGTTTTGAATCAATGACCACCATTGATCAGCATCTCCAGTGAGGCGGTAAACTGCCATGATAACCTTTTCCCTTTCACTGCTCCCCAAGGCGTGGAATATTTTCTCTAAGGAGTTTATCCATTGCTCAGCTACTAATTTATTTGTACCCCCATTAAATGTTGGTTGTTGTTGCCTCATGAAACGGTCTAGCATTGATCCTCCACGTTGCGGATCAGGGTGATCCATACGAGTAAGGTTATTATTCATAACCTGAGTGAGTTGTCCCAGTATGGTAATAAGTTGATCAGCACCAGTTGTATCTCTAGATCCACAATAATTATCTTGAGCAGGAGGGAAATCCCTACACGGAGTGCGTGAATTGATACGGTTTCCATTCCTTCCACTAGGCGCCATTTCTAAACAATGTCATAAACTAGATTAGTTTATGAAATAAAATACATAATTCCATATTTGTAAAACACTTCCATAATCATAAAAAGAAATGTTTCCTTTGAGGAAGTATATACTCATAACCCTTCATAATGATTTGTAAAGAAAATGAGAGTTATCCTAAGCATATCCCCCGGGAGTGTCGTAACCAAGAGTGCAGCAAGGCCCGTTGTCGTGCACCAGTTCCCGTTCGAGTCTAGCTCAATGCGGTGTTTTCGGGTTTTACCCCTAGGAACATCTGTGCCAGAGCCGCCTCTACCTGCTCGTATCCAGACAGGGATGTATTGCTCGGAAAACTCACAAAATCTCTAAAATACCAAAATTCTAGGAAGTTCTTCTATACTAATCCTCAAAGTTCATCATAGGTCTACGTGCTCTAATCAGAGTTTATCTAAATCTAGCTTCCAAGGTTTGTACTAAACTTCCTCTGATACCAACTGTAACGCCCCGACCCCAGCTACCCAGAGTCGGTGCATTAGTTCATAACATTGGCATGATCACAAAAGATCAAGTCTCGAAAGACCGATTAGTTTAGTAGCCTTGGAAACACTAGATACATTCGTAAACGTTACATTACATCATAAAGTGAAAAACTACAATAACAAAGTCTCCATAGTCCACACTCATATCCTCTTCTGACAATCCCTGCAGGTCATTCATAAAATAATTCTTCACTTCCTGGAAAATATTAAAACATTGAAAGGGGTGAGCTCAGATGCTCAGTAAGGATAACAATATTGCGGAAGCTTTCATAAATAAACATTTACATTTAAGGTAATGTATAACTAAAACAAAAGCCTTTTTAAACTTGAACTTCAGCATAATATGGAAAAAATAAAAAAAAATAATGCCATTTACTTACTCACATGGATATTCTACTAGTCGAATAATCACATGCAATATCAATAACCACTTTCATAATGAGGGAATGTATAATGCCAGACATTCTGAAACATTTTGTCAAGGCCTCGGCCAAGACATCTAAAATGATTAAGGCCTCGGCCAAAACCATAAATCAAATTGGGAAAGGGCCTCGGCCAATTCCACATCTATTTGTCTCATGAGACCTACCGATGCATCGAGGAGCTACAGCGGGCTCCACCCGTCACTTATTAAGTCCAATACATTCCTCATATGAATAGGTTTAAACATATCATAAACCATAACATAATCATATCACATAAAACATGAATAAAGGAAACATAACATTTCCACATTTCAATCACAAGATATCAATACAACACATTGATATAATAAAAACGCTTTCAAAACCATTTTCAATACCAAAATAAAAGAAATTTAAAACTTTGTATTTATTTTTCATCAAAAAAATGATGGCTTGTAGAGGAAGCCGAAACTCAAATAATGGTCACGGCGGTGGAGAAGTCGTTGTTGCCGCATAAGTACGGAAAGAAAAAAATTCATGTTTTGTCGTTTAGTAAAACGCATCGTATAACAAAGATTCCTTTTGAATAAACGTAAAAGTCAAAGGGGTTTATACACCGTATAAAAGAAAGTTGTGTATAAAACCAAATATGCCTCAATGAAAGGAGATTGAGACGAAGTCCATAAAAAGATCGTTTTTAAAATAAAATAGATCTATTATGTGTATTCACTATAGGTACACATAAATAATACAAAATAAGAAATAATAATATCATGACATAATTTGAAAGTAGGAGATTAACCCAAAGAATGGGAGTTGGGTTAAGAAGTTCCCTTACCTCGTGTCTGAATTGACTCAACCATTCTTTAACCTCCTGAATAATAAACTAGAGTTAATATATACCTTATTAAGAACCATTTTTAATTTCATTATCCTTTTTATATCACTTATTACAATGTTATGAACATTATGTAATTATTTAAGTTAATAACGGTCGTTTTGTCGATCGTTGGTACTTGAGTCAACAATAAACTTCTTATAATTACAAGTTGTTTATGTGGTAGAATATCCATTATCTCCAGAATTATATTCATGATTTAGATGTCATATATATCATATATATCCAGTATATACATTCATTCATAATATTACATAACATTTAGAGGTAATAAATGAAATGCACCGTTCATGGAGACGGTAAGCCGTACGTACGCATGAACGCTACTTTCATTTCTATTTCGTATTTAATGGAATGAAATCATAATTATATAAAGTTATAATATATTTCCAGTATAATATCATATATAATATCATTCATTCCATCCTTTATACATCCCACATATGGCATTAACGATTCACATCACTTTGAGGGGGCGGTAGTCCGCACTTCCTAAAATGAAATTATCGCGTTTACCCATAATGGAAATCATAAAGTATGCCATAAATGAGAAATACAGAATCATAAGGAAACCATAAACATAATATATATATCATATATGAAAATAGTGTCATAAAAATGGCCACCATTATTGGTGTTAAAAGAATTTGAAGAATCATCGTTTCGTGAGGCAGTATTTCGCCACCCACAGAAACAGTATGTTCTTTAACCATTAGACGAAGGTGTGTGTAAGTGTAAATAAAATCCATATCATAACAACATACTAGTATATTTTAGATACTGGTGTTTTTACAAAAGAAAGGAATGAAAAGATTTTAAGGGGTTGGAGAAGCAAAATAAAACAAAACAACATTAGAGAAGACATTACCTAAAAAATCGGGTAACTCTTTTTGATTTGAGACAAAGGCTTCTTTGGGAAGAATTCTGCCCAAAGTGAGGCTTCTAGGAGTAATAGGGGGATGTTGGGAGAGTATTTGGGCATAGTTTGGCCGAGACAAAGGGCTTGAAGGTGTGAATAAGGTGGGAGAGGTGGGGGCCTTTTATAAGAGGAGAGGAGGGGCTCTTTTTGGAAAGATTGAAATGTTACATTATTATACAATTCTTTTCGGATTCTAAAGGTCCCACACTTATACAATTCGTGTCTAAGGTGATAAGGGTTCGAAATATCCTCATCCAATAGGCTTTGGACAAGTGTAAGCCTTGGATTTTGCATTATCTTATCATATTATTTAAATCGTTAAATAATGAAGTCATCGCTGCATCATAATGATGTCATAAATAATTTAATTTATATAATGTCTAAAAATTATAAAAAAACTATTATGATGTAGGAAATATTTTTATCTTTCTAATGAATATTTATAGTCAAAAGTTTGACTTGTGTAACCCCACTTAAAAACTGTTTTAGTAAAACAACTCATGTTTGTGTCAATTTAATTTTAACATTAAATAAATATATATTAATGTCATTTTCCAACTAAAGTGGCTCCATGGGGTCCCCAAGTTGACCCATGGGTTGTCTTGGTCGTCCATGACTCATCCAATAGGAGTAGGACAAGTTTCATGCTCATATCATGTTATTAAAACATTGTTTTTACCTTAAACTACACTAATTACCTCTAATCGCGATTAAGAACTTAAAAGTTACTATTCACCAAAAAATTATTTTAATCTCATTGAACCACATTTTACTTCTTAATGACAACCATGTATGTCGGATTTTTGAAAATCAAATCACAGAAGTGGTAATATTTCATTTAAACAAAAAATCAGTTATTTAACTACTACTTAGTGGTTTCACTATTCATCAAAAATTGAAGTTTTTCAGAACAAAGCCAAAATTTCACCCTAAGCTATAATTGATATTCCGAATTCAAAAATGATGTCTATTTTACAAAATTCCAAACATATAATTTGCATTAGTTAATTTTATAATTAATTCCCATTGTCACAACAAATAGCGTGTTTTTAAGAAACAATTTATATCAAAAGATTGGCAATTGTTTATGTCCAATTTCAATGTTAAATTGATTCTAATGACCACCATTGAATAAAATGGTAAAAATATATTCTAATTATACTTTAAAACCACTAAATAGTATAATTTATCACAATAAGTTATTTTGATTAAAAAAGTTGTTTTAAGTATTTTTCACTATTCATAAAAAAATTGAAAGTTCTCAGAAAGTTACAAAAAATTCAACTTAGGATAATTTCGATATTACGAATACAAAAATGAAGTCCATTTTGAAATATAAAATTTCTATAATTTTAAAAAGTGGTTATTACTATTCATAACGGCTACTTTGATTAGTCGCGGTGTTTTAGAACTCGAAGTTGCGTACAATGCAAGCTATTACATTATTGAATGAGAAGCGTATCGTGGAAGCTTGGGGTGTTACATGTGTGTCAACCATGGAATGGTTTAAATGTGAGTATCCTCCCTATTACATGCCAAATACATGAAATAATTAAAAATATATAATAATAATTATATAAATTTATAGTAGCCCTACCACACCTAACACAAAAGTAGAAAATTCACACCCCAAGGGACTCGAACCCATGTCCTACCCCCTACCCTCAACCAAAACCACCCTTTCACCAATGTGGGAGAATAGAAAAATAAAAGAAAAAAAGAAAAAAAATCTAAAATCCATTCTTGAATCATCCACAAAATAATAATAATAATAATAACAACAACAACATCAAGATAAATAATAAAAATAGTAATAGTAATAATTATTATTATTATTATTATTATATGATAAGGAATACATTACTAATCAATCATCCATTTATGTAAATTTAAAATCCCTTATAAGAGTAACATATAATAATGATCAATAAAAATTTGAAATATAACATTTACAATTTAGAATCTAAATTTACCCAATAAATACATAGCTCATTTTTGAGTTCTAAAGTCCTTGATCCATTAATGGGGGTAAAATAGAAAATGTATCATGGGAAAAAACTCAAAAAAGTAATTAGTGGTTTTATTTATATAAATGAAAGGAATTTATCCCCATGACGAGTTTTTGAGGAATTAAGAGAATGTATAATATTAAGTTATTTTTAATATTTATTAATTAAATAAATATCTATCCCATGAGATCAAGTGGTGATATATCCTAAATGAGATATCATAGGTAAATTTAAACATCATAGTGGTCTCTAGAATGTTGTTTTTTTCTTAGGTTAGGTATAAATTATACCCTTAGGTGTTAGTTCATGGACCGAATATTTTCAAGACTTTAATTAAAATCCTAGTTTTGACCGAGCCTCTAATTATAAAATCTTCCATATGATTTCTCTCTAGGATAATCTTACCATTCAATTGACATAAACCTGATATCAAGACAGAATAGGAGTGAGGATATGATACTCTTTTTTGATTATGGGGAGTCAAAATTAAATCTAATATCATTTCATTTAGTTATGTTGAACCCAACCTATGGAAACATTCATCACTAGATTTTGAAGCAAGAAGATTGAATACCATGAGGTAGGTATTACTATTTCATATTTTTTCTCTATTATTTATTTAATTCATTTTGTTATTTTGAAATTGATATTTATCAATGATTATTATATCATAATTACTCCCACCATAATGATTTATACATCTTTATTCATTCCCCGTCATTATAATAGAAATATATCAATACATTTATTTTAATGAAAACCATACATCAACTAATTTTTTTGGTAGATGTGACCACACCATCTATTGATTTCGTTCACTTCCTCTTATCTTGTGATTTAAAATGCCATAAAATAATTATTTGTGTTCACCATGGGTGGAGGTATGATATCATTAGCTTTAGGAGAGATATTGGCTTCCTATTAATGCAAACTAATTTAGGTGGTTCGATAGAAAATAATGGTTCATGCTAGTTAGGTGATGATAGATAACTGACTATAGCATGGTGGAAGTAGGGATACATTGTGGCTCAACACCAGTTATACTCAAGTGTTTAAAATTAAATAGGCATAAAAAAGGAATTTCGGGCTTCCGAAAGGATCCCTGATGATACTTAAGTGTGATAGATGTCATGATCAACATGGTTGATAGCTGAAATGGTTTGGGAGATGAAGATATTGGAAGAATTTATGGATCTAAGGAAAATTCTACTACACATCATGTTTTTTAGAAGGCCATACACCATGTATTATTTCCCCTATAATTCTACAATTTAAATAAGGTATAAATAACACAAGAAACGTGATAGGAAGTATATTCTATGGAAAATCATGGTTGGAAGTTAGGATTAGATAAACACTTCATAGTGTGTGTCTGAATGAAACACACCATGTATTCAAAGACACATGGATCAGGTTTTATAGATGTACATGAATAGATTCCCACATGGTCATATATGTCATGTGATCCAGAGTACATTCCATCTAGGTCTTTAAGAAACCAACTCTAATATCAAAAAGTGTCTAAATGATCTAACCCTATGTTCCCCACACTATGTTGGGAGGAAGACACATCGTGTACGTTAGGATCACTCGACTTAAAATGTAATGTCATTATATAACAAAGTATCTGGAAAGACCCAAAAACTATTATATTACCTTGATAAAACATATAGGTTGAATTTATATGAGGGGATTATTATTTTACATGTCTGATCTTATATTACAGATCACACACCAAGTATATGGGAAATACATATTGTGTACTTTTTTCTAAATATTGTTGTTCACATATTCTCATGTGGGTATTATAATCAGATAAGTAAATTGTCTTTTCTAATTGATTTTCAAATTGTACCATCATGGAATGATCCTATTGTAAATCCTATACCATTTATATGGTATCTTGTAATGTTCAATAATCTTATCTCTATGGAGACAATGAATGGGTTTGGGTAGGGTGTCTCGAGAAAATAGGGAGTCCATGTACTCCCACATTTTTTAGGCATGGTCCTACCTGTGTGGGTTCATGTACTCCCACGTTTTTTTAGGCATGGTCCTCCCTGTGTGGGTTCATGTACCCCCTAGTGCAATACTTATGATTGGGTGTGAGTCCTTCATATAGAAAATAGATATTAGGTATTGCCCCATGGGTCTAATGTATATTTCCTTTATATTCATTCAAGGGGCCGATTCTCCTTTGACCCCAACAAGGTATGGGTACCTCATTCCACAATAAAATTTAGTACTACCCCATGTGATAGGGTGTGGGTACTATACCTATATAAATTAGTGTTATCACCATATGAAATCTAGATTTATGTATTCCCCCACTCATGGTGCATGTATTCTCTATCTATGGATTTAGGAAACCCATCATCTTAAATGATATGTCCAATAAGGCATGGATCCTCCACCATTATTAAAAACTCCCTCAACTGATACACATTGTTTGGTGATTCATGGGTCCCCCACTAATGATTATATGTGGTTCATGTTTTTTTTCATAACTAGGTAGTTATAGAAGTCAGGTTTCAGTACTACCATGACTGATAACTATTCTTGGACAAGGCAAGAGTTCTCTAATATGTTTTTAGAATAGTGATGTGGTAGTTAAAGATGATAAGGAGTATTATTACTTAAACTGAAATTCATAAAATAGTAAAGCATGAGTTTCCCCACCATGGTTTTTTGGTGTTTCTGTTGAGATGATGAAATCGTGGATGTTCCATGAATTATTACAACACCACCATTCTTGGTTTATACCTCATTGTGACATATAGTTAGGCTATTATCATCAAACCTCTTGACCATTTTCATTCTCTTATCATCCATATTTTTTTTAGATATGATACTTCATAGAGATTAGCTAATATGATAGGGATGTCTCTATATCCTAGAGACTTTTAATTATAAATAATATCGTTATTATTTGTCGATTTTAGGTTACTATCATATTTGGGAGTTTGATATGACTCATTTATTTGTATTTTACTTGTAGTTTTGTGGAATCCTAAAAGGTATATTTATAATAACCTCTATATGGTATTTATTCTGAAACATGTTTTTTATGTTTAAGATATTTATATTTTGAAGATAGTCTTTGTAGATGTAAAGATGGTGTGGAATTCTTGAAGGAAATGTCTGGTGGTGCTTGATGCTTCATTATAGTAGTAATGAGTATCATTTTTTGGAGATCAATCCTGGATTCCTTACAGTTTTGAGGAAATCACCATTTCTTTCTTCTTAGACATTGTTGGATGTACAATTCTTATGGTTTTTTCCAATTTAGTAATGCAATCATCACATGATATATATTATGTACATTGTATGTAGTTCAGTTGTTAATGTTCATTTTTTTGTGTTGTGGGTTATTTTTTATTATAGATATATATTGCTATTGGTTAACATATACTAAGGCCTCCCATGCATGTTTATCACATATTGATTCTATTATCTATCCCTAACCTATTATTGTTGGGATTGGAGTGGATCACTTTACTTATCATTGGCTCGGTTTGGGTCCCGGTAGGTCGGGTGAAGTGAGAGCAGTATTAGAGCGGTTCAGTAGAAGGGAAAGTGTCTGGAGTTATCAGCCTTGTGAGGTTTTTTTTTGAAAATTTAGCATACTAATATTGAGGATATTTTAGTTTGATTGACTAACCATGGAACCTTGTGATGGTGTGGTGGATGAAGTATCCATTCACTAGGACAATGCTAATCTATTAATGAACTTTTAATTTTGGGGAACCAAATATAGGATATATTCAAGATATTATATGAATTATTTATTGAATTGTTGGTATTTTTATTTCCCTTAATATGTTAGTTTATCCATATATGCATTAGTCATTGTTGGTTCATCTAATTTAATGAAGTATTTTTCCAATATATATCCAGTTTGTATCACAATGTGGGGTCATGACGAGCCCATTCAAATGGTTGATCCTCTATATATTGAACATTTGGGAAATGAAATATTGATTCAAATAATTTTATAAGATATATCCTTACCCAAAGAGCATAGTCAAATTCTCTCCCATTTGTGATTTATAGAGAACTTTATATAGAAAGGATTGTAGTTCCTATTGAGCTAGACAGGACTACCCATTGTCCGAGTTCAGTGTATGAGTTCGGCCTTAGAGGATCCTAAGATTTTAAGATGACCTTAATCCTCATGTTTTGTTCAATTGGATAGAGTTATAAAATCACTAAATTCATCTAGTTCGAATAGTCACTAACCAAATGGTGTCACTTTCACTGAGTTTTCATTATAGAACAATGAGTTGTTAGTGAATGGTGTATTTATTAAACTCACAAAAGGACTTCTCTACTATGCTTAGAGTTTGATCCCTCATTTAGGGTAGCCAAGGTATTAATGAAGTTGAGGGTTCTAGTGATGATTGAACCTATATAGGGATTTATTACCATATTTGAATATATTTTAATGTGTACAAACCAAACGAGGTTTTCCCTATACATTATTTTCCAATGGATTGTTCAAAAAGTACCGTTTGAGTAGATACTATAGAGAAATATTTCATATTTTGGGTTTGATCTCATTGAACATCACATATAATAGATTCTCCAACTGATAATTTGTAGATTTAGAAATCTAGTAAAATATTCACCCTATTTTATGAAGTGGATTATCTTCTTTCTTTAGGAAAACCAAAGTATTTAGGTATATGGACCTCTAAATAAAAGAATAAATTGGATTAGAGTCTCTACTATCATAAGTAAATTGACTTATTTGGAGTCTATTTTTATTGAGAAATTTTTGGGGAAATAATAGTTGGAGATTGATGATTCTTTGATCTACTCCCACCATAATCGCCTTTAGTTTTCTCCCATTAAGAACAAAATGTTGACAATTAGAGTTATGGGTTGATGAAAAAAAATAGATGGGTATAGTAACGTGAAATATGTTATGGTTCAAGGTATGATTCATTTCCTCTCTTCATAGGCCCTTATATTGGTCAATGTAGGTACAATCTATTCTTCCTAAATTGTTTGTTTTAGAGTTTGAGTTTCTAGTGGGACCATTATCCAGACCTCATTTGTAGGATAATTTCAACCGATGGAATCCATCATTAACTTCCATCTTACAATGAAATGCGTTTATCTTTAGTGTAAAATGTGGTATTCTTTATGATTTCATAATGGTGGATATGTGACCAATGATATTTTTCTTAGGATTTATTGAATTCCCTCATTTCTAGATTTGAAATATGTTATGTAGTTGGGGGATCGCTTCTTTTTATTATGAGATAACGTGTTGAATATTTTCTTAGGAAAACCTATTATTGTCCCCTAATAAGATAGATACATATGCATTGGATTCTATTATAGAGTTGGTATATAGTTTCTATTGTGAAGGATGATTTATGCCCATTCTATGTTCTTAAGTTGGACAGACCAAAACTTTTCTTATGTTGATTCGTAGTGGTAAATAGTGAGGTATGGTATCCATAGAGTTTTTTCTACAAGGATTGTTGACACTAAATATGGATTAGTGGATGAAATTTATAATGGTTATGTCTATGATGGTCAACGTGGTCAATGTGGTACATCACTGTCATGATGGCTGACTCACTTAGTAGGGAATTATGTAACCATTTCAAGGAGGAAGAACTCAAATATCTAACCTTGAGTTAAATGAATATGGGTTGTTGGGAAATATTATTATCACCATTGATCACCAATGATGGACCAATACCTATATTTTTGTGATATCTTCCTAATGTGGTGATACTGATTTAGTGATCTCATGAGATATGATGTTCAAAGATGATGGACCTTAAGGTTTTCTTCAAAAGGTGGGGGGGTGGGGGAAGACATCATCCACTTCCTTAGGCCGATAGAGGTTTTCCCATCATGTTTTTAAGGAATAGTGTGATGGATATCCTAGGTGAGACTTACCTAGTAGAGATCCTTTCTTAGTGTGATATGAATAGTGAAAATTTTAGATATTCTCATCATATGATAATTATTTCTTTGTGGTGAATGACGTTTTCATGAAATGTTATATTTTTCATAACTTGAGCTTTGGAAAGTGTTATCTTGGGGTCTGAAGATGATATTTTTTGGTCATCTTAACAACCTAGACCATCTCATTTGGATTATTGAGGAATGGGTTCTCAATGAGTATTGTTATGTTGTTGGGTACTTTTTGGAGGATGCTTTCATTTTTTTAACTTATTCTTAGAAGATTTTACATTGGAGTTTCAATTAACAAATCTATGTTGTTTTCGTCATGAATGAAATCGTGTATGGGGATGGAGGTGAAGATGTGATATTTCCACTAATTTTTGAGTAAATATTTATGAATAAGGTTCATATTGACATTTTTTTTATGCTAACAAAATTGGTTATACATTTTTTTTACCAGGGATGATAGGAAGCTGAAGAAAATCCCAAAGGAAATTCAACCTTGTATATCTTCTAAAGTTAATGTTGAATCATCACGTTGTTCATAGTATATTAATCCCATGTTGGTATTATATTTACATGTTATAGTCTTATATAAATCCCTTCAAAGTAAAGTATCATAATTCTCCCATAATATATATCCTTTGAAAATCCATTTCAAGGTGAATATTAGCATTTTGTTATTTAGTTCATTCCAAGGAGTTAAAAAAAGTGGGTGATGATTTTTTTTGGGTTTATAGGCTTGAAGAGACTCACTTAATGAGATATCATTCTTTTAGTGCGGTTTTGTTTCCTATTTAATTTGATATTATAAATCTTATGTTGAAGTCGAATTCAAGGGACGAAAGTTAAAATAGGGATAGTAAAAGAATATATTCTTTACCTGCGTAGTGGCGTACTAAATTTTCATAAATCTTAGATACCCACATATAGATGATGTTCCAGTAAGGGTGGATTTTATTTCCAAATTAGTTTTTATAAGATCCCTTGTTTAATAACTATAGTTATTTCATTCTCAAAGATAAAAAGTTTTAAAGGTCAGGAGGATATAGTGAATCCATTTTTACTGATTTGATTTATTTCATTTATTGAGATAAAATATATTAGGTGCTCTAATGGGGGTAAAATATTAAATTTACCCTATAATTTAACTAAGAAATTTTTTCTAATGGTTAGAGTAATCACACATCATGGAATTAACACCCAGGACGATTTTTAGGGGAACTATTATCATGTCTAATAGATTTTTAACACTTATTAAGTAAATAAATAAATATCCTGAAAGTGTATATGGTGATATCTTTTAAATTATAGCTTAGATAAACATTTTGACACCATGGTGGTGTATATAATGTGGGGTTTTTTAATTTAGGTATAAATTAAGTGCTCAGGTGTTGTGTTATAGACCAAGTATTTTTAGACCATTCATTACAAGATTGGTTTTAACCAAGACTCTAATTATAAAATTCTACTTATGATTTCTCTGTAGGTTTGACCACTCATTCCATTGATGTAACCCTTATATTGATAGAGGTGAGGAGGGAGGAGATTAGCCTCTTTGAATATTAGTGGGAATTTACATTGCATCAAATGCATATTTATGTAGAGATGAAGAATGATCCAATGGAATTATTTATGACCAGATTTTGATGTGATGACATTAAATACCATGAGGTAGTGATTTCTACTTCATTTTTTATACATTCTTTCATTAATTTGGTTTTGATTAAAATATTAATTTCAATTATATAAAAATGATTATTCTATCATGAGTACTCCAAAATTAATAAATTTTAAAATAGAATCCCTTCTCTATGATGGTAATATAAATATATAAGTACTATAATTTTGAAGAAAATAAAACATCAAAATAATTATTTGGCGTTTAAAACTGCATCAACTAGTGACTAGATACCATTTCTATATTTTATTTTCCTTTTATCGTGTAATGCACTATCCACTATCCTTCACCATGATTAGTGTTGTAAAATTAGTAAATCCAATAGGTGGATTAGATTAATGTGAATAAAGATAATAGAGGGGATTTGGTGGATAAAAGTTGTCTAGGATGGATAGGTGGTGATGGATGGTTAGCTATATTATAGCAAGGGTAGGGGAAATTTCAGAGCTTTGTCTTAAGAGGGATTGGGTGTTTAGCCTTATGAAGGTGTGATAGATTTAAGATGAATGCTATTAAGGACCCTCATAGGTTCTTGGGGTTGATGTATAGCACGATCAGTGAAGGTGACATTGGGAACTATGATGATGAATTATAGATCAGAGGAAATCATGGATCTGGGGAACATAAGACTATACACCATGTAGTCCAGAAAACTATATTCCTTATATTGATTCCCTCTAGGGTTCTTGGGTTTCAATGAGATATAAATATTTCATGACCTTTGATAGGAATTATATGTTATATAGTGTCTTGGTTGGAAGTTAGGATTAACTAAGCGTTACACATTGTGTATTTAAGTAACACACACTATGTATTTTGAGTCACATGACTTGGCATATACAAGTGTAAACACCCAACTTCACACCTGGTAAAACTTGCTATGTGGGATAGTGTACATTCCATATCTGGATTTGAGAACATGAATCTGATATCATCAGAAAACACTATGTCTAACCCTAATTCCAATATGTTGCGTTTGTGAGGAAACTAGTCATGTACAACAAAATGAATCGATTCAATGGGTAATAGAGGTGCATGCACAAGTTGCTTGAAGGTTCCATATTCCATCTACTCAACCTTGACAATCCCTATAGTCTTATTTTATAAAATGGTATGATTTAATTTTGAACTCAACCTTCAACCTAGGATCACATGCCTTGTATAGAAGAAATAAATGTAATGTACTTTTTAGTAAATAGTGCTTTTTTGAACTTCTCACCCAAATACTATAATTTGATAATTAAATAGTATGTTTTGAGTATTTTTTCACATAAATAATTACAATTCAATTATATTGGACATAAGATAATGTTTAGAGGAATTATTGGATAGTTATAGGATCTTAGATCTATAGAGATGATGATAGGGTTAGGGTGAGGTATTTTGAGAAAATGCGGATTTCAGGTTCTCCTTTCTGTGTCAAGGTATATTCCTCTACACATGGGAATTAAGTACTCCCCTAGTGGTAGACTTATGACATGGTGGGTCCCCCTATATAGTAAATGTAGTATAGGTACTCCCCAGTGGGGTTGAGGTGTGGTGCCTTTTTATTAAGGCATGGGGTTGATACTCCCTCAACCCAAATGAGGTGTGGATCCCCCATACTATAGTCAAATTCAGCACCCCCCCCCACATGATGGGGTATGACTCCTCCACCCATTCAAATAAGTGTTTCCCCTACACAATAGGTATAGTAAAGTACTCCCCCAATATTCGGTCATAGGTCCTCTATCTATGTAGTTATGTACTCCCACATTTGACGTGCTCTCCTCAATAAGGAACATGCCCTCTATTGGGGTTTAAAAATCCCTCAAAAACACAAATATTTTGGTGAGTCATGGGTTACCCAATATAGATTCTGCGTGGTGCGTGATTTTTTACATGAATGAACTGTTATAAAAGGTGGTTTCAGTACTCCCTTGATAAATAGCTATTATTTGATAAGGTGTAGATTCCCCAATTTGATTATAGAATAGTGACATGGTAGTTATGGATTATAGGGGTTGTATTCCATCAATTAACATGTATATCCTAGTGAGTTATCAGTTTACCAAACTTGGGTTTGGGTAATGGTATATAGAGGATGGATGTGTGGATTCTACCAACCTTATAAAACCTCAAACATTATTTTTTTCCATTAATATGTGACTTAAAATTGGGTTATTGAATTTATAATTTGTGAAAATTTCAATAGTTAGAGAATCCCTAGTTTCTACTAGGATACAATCCTTTGTGGACCTAAGTTGAGATGAAAAAGACTTACCTATGTTATAGATTCTTCTAGTTATAGAGAATATCTAGATTCTATGTCCACTCCTGGTTACTTTTTTATTCTATAGTTTCAATTAACTTATTTATTTTTCCTTTATTTATGGTTTCACAGTGTCCTACTAAATATGTTTATACTCACCCATACATGGGCTTCATGATCACAAGTGTTGTCCCAATAAAGATGATGTATTGTTTTTAGATAATATTGGTTGATGTAGTGGCAGTGTGGATTTATTATGGTTGATTATGGTTTATTCTTGGTGGTCCATGTTGGTAGGAGTGAGCATTGAAATTGGAGATTGATACAGGATCCCTTAAATCGGGAGAAGCTTTCTCTTACCTTGTTTTAGAACCTTGATAGATGTACAGTTCCAATGGTGTTTTCCTATATAGAGATATACTCATCATAGGATTTCTCATGTATTCATTGTATATATTTTTATTTTTTATGTTAATTATATTTGTGTTTCTAGTAGTTTCATTTTAGAAATGCATGTTGTTGTATGTTGATATAGGATAATGTCTCTAATATGTTTTTATGACTTCATGGTGCTAGTCGCAAGCCCCTATCTTGTTATAGGTGCTATTGGGGAGGAAAAATTATCTTACTAATGGACTGAGCATGGTCTTGGTGGGTCTGGTCATTTCTTATACATATATTTTATAAATAAATAATAATAATATTGAAATAAAATTAATGAATATTATAAACATAATAAATAGCCAAAAATCATTATAAAATTCCATAAATCTATTATAAAATTCCTTAGGAAGTCATAAAAATAAATATAATTCTTTGTGTCAATTTTAAGACTGAAAATTTGCCTTTCAAAAATTTCAAAACCATGCATAGACTACGAATCACCCACTTCATTGAAGTTCAAACACTTTAAGGTCTACATGCATTGTTTCCAAAACTGTTGATAGATCGTAAATCTATTCAAAAAATTAAAAAAAACTCTCACAATTTTGATTCCAAAAATAATATTGTAACAAAATATATTGAAAATGGAAAAAGTGAGGTGTCAAAGTGGAAGTGTGTGGTTATTGAAACTTAACCCTCTCATAAATAAAACTCCTTCATTCAATTATAAATTAACCCAATCCAATTCAGAACCAAGGTCCCAAGAAAATATTTGGTGAGGCCTAAGGTATGTTCCCAATCGAACTAGGTTGGAAAAAAGTTCCAGGGTATCCAAAAAACCATAAATAATTATTTTTCCATAATAATCTTGTAATCACATTACATATCCCACTTGAATATCTGGAATGAACAATATTTATATCAGACACCCATGCATAAAGTAAATAGAATCATGAAATCATAGTAAACGATACTTAAATAAATTAATACATTCCATAACCTTATAAATGTAAATAATCAGTATCACATGAAAAAATAAACCCAGAAATATCTTTTCCACTTAGACTGATACATAAACATCCCAAGAATAAAACAAAACATCAAGCTAACAACTACTAATCACTAGTACACGACCCAAAGTCAATCACCACATCTTGAACCAACTCCCATTATATCAACCGACACATTATACAAGGAATAGATCACAACCTGGGAAAACTAAAAGGAAAACATAAGAGTGGAAGACACTGATTGGTGTAGGCTGGTTGTGAGTGAATGATATCCCAATAATATTCCACTAAAGAGTTTGTACAATTCCTATGAAAATAAGTATCATTTCTACTAGTTTGAATTATATTTAGGAAATAGGTTTTCATGTATAAACATAATAAAAGAAAATTCATGTTAGTTTCATTTCTATAAAACCATAATATGTTATTTTATAAAACATAAATGAAATAAACCACTTGAAAAAAACTATTTTAAACTCCTCATTTAAATTCCACACATTGATTAAAATCTTTTTACTTCTTTTTAAACACATTTTTCAAATCCATTTGTAAAGGATAATTTCTGTAATAATGAAACAAATCACATAAAAATTAAAAACACTCAATGTGGAACCATATCAATAATGTAATAGAAAGAAATACTACACACACACATAATGGAACCTCATGAGTTAGTCAAACAAGGGGAAAAATAAGATATTGTATAATTACCCTATATGGTGTCATAAATGTGATTGGGTATCATGGAAAACACAATAGGTTTTATATTGAGGGCTTTGAGAAACTGTAAATTAGTCTGAACTAATGCTCTTCCTTACATTTAAAGCACAAACCATCCATATAGCTAACACTAACATCATCAATATGATACCTCCCAACTAGCCCTGAAAACTTCACAACCAGGGGAACAATATAATTATGTGAACGAGCTAGTGTATCATAAATACAGTCATCTCTGTTAGGCTTAGGTTACCATGAAATCCATAAATAATAGTTGAGAAAAAAAACCAAATAAAATGGTTGAAAAGGAAATAAATAATATATATAGATCTCTTCTCCCATCCAACACAATCTCAAGAAACAACCCCTCACACATCGTTCAAAATTTATAATAAATAATTCTCCCCTTGGGGGATATAATAAAAATCAAGTGTAATAAAATATGAGTCACAACCGAGGGTAATACACACACTATTTAAATATAATTTGTAAGGTCTGAAATGATCCTTTACCAAACATTCTCTGGATTATAATTCATTCAACATCTTTTAAAATCTCATTTTAATATACACTTTTAAAACATCTATTGGAAACCACTTTTGAAATGATTTATAACATAAACCCTACTTTATTTATAATAATTTAATAAATCAAATCATTTAATTTCATTTGAAAATTCCCTGAAAACCAATATTTTCACTCATTTCATGACGCAAATGGAGGAAAATGCCCTAGAATATCAAATTTCACTAAAAACAACCCTTTAATCGTTTTCTCTGACACTTGGAACTCCATACCACTTTGAAAACTAGAAAATTAATTTAAATACACATGATGAAAAGAGTGAAATCACTTAAAAACATTGATAAAACCAATAAAAGTTATCACATATGGATACAATTTCATAAACATTGAATTTAAAAGTATCAAGCATCTAATGAAATTTTAAATAAATGAAGATAAAAAAAACATTTACCAAAAACCAAGTGTGAATCCCTTAAAAGAGTTTTGACACATAAACTTTGATGGCGAGCACTAAACTGATAAACAAAGATCTTCTTAAAACCCCTAGACATAAAAATAAACTTATTTGAACCCCTTTAAAGACCTAAATTCATCCTCTATGAAGTTAATGTTTGTGGGATAAAATAAAAATCAAAAGGAAATGAAGTGGGAGGAATAAGAGGATAATAATTAAAGAGATATAGGGATTAACCATGATAAATCACAAGGAATTGGTGGAGAGAATCCAAGAATCAAAAGAACAGTAGAGGAACTCCTATTATGTGAACCTAGGATTGGCTGAATGGGTGAGGAAATAGATGGAAAATTAAAAATGGGTTTGAGGGTGGAAAATTTTATTTTACCCTTTAAAACAATTGGGCACACAAGGGTCATGACTTCATCCTAACCACTAAGGTGCTATGTAGCCTACATGACACCCTCCATGGTATATCCTGGGTATTTGTGTTGTGGAGTATCCTTGTGGAGGTCCTACTGTGGTTTTCTTCAGAAATCATGGTGAAACCATTTTGGATTAGCTAAGGGTCATTAACCCCTCAGCCCAGCCCTCTATGATGTGGCCTTAAGACCACAACACAAGGGTTATAAAATTGGTTGCTGGATTAACCCTTTTCCAAAGCATCACCGCAGTGTAAACCTTCCCTACAACATCATCCATTATGACCCACTAACTCCATGCCATATCACAGCCCCCTATTGCACCATGGATTATTTCTTATGCCCACCACTATGTCATAGCACCCCATGCTATAGTGTGGTGTTAGATCACATAGTTATTACTGAGGACTACCTAAATAATCTAAAAAATAAGAAAAATAGTTAAAATGCATAAAATAATTGAAAAAATAATTAATTCACTAAAACAGTAACATGGGTGTGTTACAATTCCCCCACTATTCCACTTTCGACTCCTAGAAAGTCCTCATTACCAATAACATGAATGAAAATGAAAAACTACCAAGACGCATCATATCAATAGGTAGGTGTTAAAGGTATAAAATAGAATATTCCTAATAAATTAAAACACTAAACATGGACACACCTCTAAAATAATAAAACAATTCTTTAAAAATCTCAAACATCTATAATCATAGTGAAACCATGATCCCCGAGAATGAGACCCAAAAGAGAGGGATACCTAGCATAGTTCTCCCCACCATTAAGAATTCATCTAAAATGGTGAAAATAATGGGATGGAATGCCTATAATAAAATCATTACTATAATTAATTTATATTTAAAAACATCAAAAAAAACTAGTTATTTCTATCAGTAATGAAAGACCAACCATGGAACTGACTGTAACTCTCACTAGATTCATGAAACAAAGAGAAATCAACATCTATAAAAATAACTAAATAACTAGAAAACACATATAAAACACAAATTCCATGAAGAAACAACTCACATACATGACTTTACAAGAAATAATATGGGCTCTCGACACTGTTTCATAGTACTCCAGTGGGAAAACTTGGACCTCGAACTCAGAACACCCTCCTATAGTGAACCTAATAAAATCAAATATAGAACCATCATGTTCTTAACTACCTGGAAGAAAAACCTACGATATTTACTCATTCACAGAACCTAAATGTCTCCTATGTTCAAAAAATCAATAATCTAACCTCAAAAAAATAAAAAAAAAACACACACCCCAAGAAAATACAACCTAAGTAATGAGGCACACATAAAACCAATTTTCATTCCCATACACATGAAAAAAACCCATTAATTCTTAATATATAGCAATATAAAACCCAAAAAATAAACCTATACTCCTTAATAAAAGGAACATCCTCAGGAAAATCCACATAAAATGAGGCACCACTCCCCAATGACTACCTTACCTGATCAACTTCCATTAAAAAACCCCTTACAGAAACTTCCTCAAACAAATCCCATAGAAACTCAAAAAATACCACTCCATGATCAAAATTGAGGCCTATCTAGAATAAATGAGATTTTTAGGAATTATTATTGACTATATTAGAAGAAAGTAACACTAATTATAAGAAACTATCATCATAATCCTTCACTAACCACTCACCCTGAGGAAGGATGAGGAATTTAATGTCTTTATCCATCCTTAAATCATTGGCATAATACCACTAAGAAAACATAGATTCGAAATATTCCAAATACATTTCATCATACAACTAAGAAGAAACTATATACTTCCACAATACTCATCTGGGTCCTTCAAATAAGGAAACAAATACCTCCACCCTTGAAACATTGAGAGTTTCTAGAGAATTGAATATACCTTCAACATTTTCCTTCCACTCCATTACCTCAAGATAGCCTAGATTACCATGGAAGAAAATAAAAAGATGATTCATAAATTCTTAAATGGAGTCTAAGTGAAATAAATATCACAATTATTCCACTTTATCATGAGTTTGGGCAGAGTATATAATAGAGAAATCCACTCCTAAATGATGAGAGGATCCATACAGAAGATTTTCCCAATTAATTTACTTTGTAATATTATTAAAAAAAATATCTCAGAGGCATACTGTAAAAAATGTAAAACAAAAACCCAGTCATCTTAGGTTTCAAACCTAAAACCAAACAATACCATCACAAACCTAATAATTCCAAAAATACCACTTGCTGAAGAAAAATATAAATTAAAATTCCTTTTAAAAAAACTAACACAGTTTGGAAACATATCATTATTAAAAATCATTTTCATTCATTTCAAAATTTCCATGAAATCAAAATTCTTATTCACTTTCTAAATTACATTATAGAACTATTCAACTTTTTATTATTTTCAAAATAAACGTTTTTACTAATATTTAACCACATAATCTGGTTTTTCCAAACCCCAAACCCCTCATAAAACTCAGTTGTAGATTAAATAATTTCATAAAATGTTTCATCCTTTCTGAAAACCCACTTTTCCAACACTCAAATATATTAATCATAACATAATCATCCCACACATATCAATCCAATGTCATCAACACATGAAAAAACTCCCATGGATTATCCTAAAAGTAATTATGGACACCATCATGACTTATTTGAGAACAAAAATTAGTCAAGAAAATAAATCCAATTTGATACAAGGCCATGCACGGTTTGATCAAATAGTTTTTTAGTCCATATTATAATCTTGTTTTATCCCTCGTGAAAATCCTAAAACCATGTATATGTGTTCCACAAGGTTTTTATAGACCGTGTGATCAATCCACACAAATTTGGATCTCCTTAAATTTCCACATAAAATAACAAAATAATATAAAATACAACCCATAAATGATCAATAACTGTAGAATAATGTGAATTGAAATTCAACTCAAAACAGAAACCCGAAATACACATGGAAACTCAAGTTTCCTCCAGAAAGGTAGTGGTGAAACACTTATACATGGCTTAAATCTTGAGTTCTTTCCATGTTTTCTAGACAACCAAATATAAATATAATACTTTGATATATCTTTTTTTAATAAACCAACTCGTGTCACCACAGAAACGGACACACGATCTAGTCTATGGAAAATACCAAGATGCATTCTTGATTTCCCGGGTTAATAAAATAGTACTAGGATATCAAATAACATCCATTAGGGATTAGTTTAGCTTCATACTTTAATAATCAAATCATCTATTACACCTAAAAATATTACATGATTCATCTATATATTGGACTCCTATGCATAAAATAAATATAATAAATCAATCAGAGTAAAAAAATAATAAATAAATAAATAAATTTTATAAAATCATAAATTAAAATAATCATCATATCATAATTAAATATAAGAATAAATATATGGGCTATTTAGGCTGATATATAAACATCCCAAAAATAAAATAAAAAACAACTCTAACAACTATCGATCACATAAAAATGGCCCATAGTAACTCATCACATCATGAACCAACTACCATCGATATATCTCAAACATCAATCAAGAAATTGATCATATACTAGAAAACCAAAAAGTAAAACATAATAGATATATACATTTATTGGTTTATGTTGGGTCTGAGAAAAACAAAGATTAATAGGATTCCACCAAAGATTTTTTGAAATTATTTTTAAAATTAATTTCATTTATACTAGTTTGAATTACATTTAGAATATAGGTTTTCATATAAAATCACATTAAAAAAATACGTGTTATTTTATTTCTATAAAACCATAGTTTTTTCTTTTATAAAGATTAACAAAAATGAACCACTTAAAAACTATTTTTCTTTGTAATGCCACATATCAATTAAAATTCATTTATTTCTTTTCAATTACAATTTTTAAATCTATTTATGAATTATAAATTTTTAAATAATGAAACACATCATATAAAACATAACACACTAAATCTACAACCATATCAAATTTGGAAGAGAGGTAAATAACACCCACACAATGGTATCACGTTATTAAATCTAACTTGGGTGAGAAAATAAGATATGGATGAAGTACCCTATAAAGTATCATCAATGACTCTAGGTATCATGAGAAGCATGATAAGTCCTATAGAAATAATTCCTAGACATAATATAATATGGGACCAAGCTATTTTCTTATATTGTGTCCAAAGCCCAAGCCATCTGACTAGCCCATGCTATCATCCTCAAGATGGACCCCCCCCCCCCCCACTAGCCCAAGCTTACTGCATAACTAAGAATACATTTTTAGTGTGTAAACCAACTAGTGTAGCATAAATATATAATTATCTCTTATCTGAGGGTCCCTATGAAATAAATAAATAGGAGTTCTGTAAAAAATTGAATCCTATGATCAAAAAATCAATAAAAAATAAATATAGATCTCATCTCACCTCCAACTCCCTCACAAGAAATAGTCCTTACAAATCATTCACAATTTATATTAAAAACACCCCTTTTAGGTCACAATAAAAATCAAGAATAATCAAATATGGGGAAAACTGAGGGTCAAACACACACTGTTGAAATCTTATTTATAAGGTTTCAAATGGTTCTTTACTAAAATTAATTTAGATTATTAGTTTTTCTTTACCTTTTAAAATCCCATTTCCAAACAGTCTCTAAAAACAAATATTGGAAACTTATTTTAAAATAATTTTGAACATAACCCATTATTTGTGTGAAATAATTTTACAAATCAAAGAATTTAATTCGTATTTAAGATTCCATGAAAATATATTTTTTTTCCCTCATTTCATGTCTGAAATAGTGGCAAATACCAATGAATATCAAATTTCACTAAAAACCCATTAATAATTTTCTCATTGGAACTCAACATCACTATTAAAATTATGGAAAATCATTTAAAACCCATATTTGAAAACTGAAAAATTACTTAAAAATATTAATAAACCCCAATAAAGTTATAAAATATAAATATAATTTCATAAACATGGAATTAGAAAGAATTAAGTATATAATGACAGTCCAAATAAAGGAAGATAATAAAGATACCTATCTAAAATTAAGAGTAAATCTATTAAAAGAGTTTCAATATATCACCTTCAATAGAGAGTTATAAACTAGTCAAGGAAAATCATTATACAATCCATAGACATAAAAAGTGTAATAACATGAGATTATATGGTTTTTTTCAAATTAATTTAATTTATTTAGTAGCTTGTGTTAGAGGAAACACCAAATTTTAATGAGCTATGATATATTATTAATATTATTATTTAAACATGACCATTATAACCTAGTTTTTAAACTTTGTAGTATGAATAATAATAAAGAAATTCTTAAAATTAATTATAAATTTTTTAGATAAATTAAATATATTGATAAATAAGAACTAACTTTTTTTGGTAAATTTTTTAAATGAATCAAAAATACATTTTTCTCAAAATAATGATTTTTATCTTTTTTGTGAAAAAATAATAAAAATAATTTTTTCAACTTTTATTAAAGGTATATTAAATAATAAAAATCATTTTTGGAATCAACATATCAAGTCTTAGGGTAAATGTTTTGGATTTTTTTGAAAAGTTTGTTTTTTAATGTATTATAAAACATAATTGTTTTTATTGAAAACTATACTTTACTTTGAATAATGAATAGAGTAATGTTTTTATAAATGGTTTCAAAATAAAATTAGTTTAATTATTTTATAATTAATCTAATTTAGTTCCTTATAATAAATTTAATACAAAATTTTGATATTGAAACCTTTTATACCTATGTAAATTTTCTCCTAGGAAAATAGTTTTTCTTCGTGAGTTTAATTTTAAATTAAATTCTACAAATTCATTCAATTTAATTTGGAAAAATGGATTCCATGTTTTAAAACTGAATATTTATATTATATAATAATTTCAACTTAACTTTTTTCCATAATGAATATTAAAAATATAAAAAATTAATTATAATGGTTAAGGTTAAAACAGGTTTACTATGGGGTCAAACTAAAAAGATAAAAAATAAAATAAACTAAAAACATGTAAACTTAATATTAAATGGACATATTTTTACCATATATACTCTAAGCTTCTATAAGGATACATTTTGGATCCTTTTTTCTTGCTTAAAATGTGTGCATAACTTTTTATTTTCATATATTCCAAGTGTGCCCCTCCCATATTTATAAAAGGGAATTATCTATCCTCTCTTATTCAAACATAAAAATATTTTATCTTAGAAAATAAATATAATAATATCTTATTTAATAACCTACCCACATCTTAAATTCCTTATATTTATTATTAAACCCTCATAATAAGTATTTTGTTGCTAACTTATAGAGGTTTTTCGAAGATGAGCTATCGTTTTTAACCAAGAGTTTTAATTTTATTTCTTCTCCCAACTAATTCAAATATTATTAAAATATTATTATATAATTACATCAATATATACCATATACATAGATTTTTATATGTTAATTTTATAACCTATATTCATCTCATCATTCATAAAATGGGAAACAAAACAATCGATCATGTGTACGACATACATCCGCCTCATAAACCGATGTAATTTTTTTTCCATCACTGCCTCTTAGGAATGGATATAATGATGAATTTAACATATTTATATAATATTTATGACATAATTATACTTATAAAAATATAATATCACATCTACCATCTTAACTAACAATCTGTAAAAAAATCATAATATTTCTTATGTGTACGTGTGGGCTACCGCCTCCATGAAGCAATGTGATACATTTTTCCTTTTATTTTTAAATGGATGGTAATAAATAGGGATTTAATAAATATTTATGATATATAGAAAATATTAATTATTCAATAAATTTTATATATAATTTACCTTCTTTCATTCTATTCTTTGAGAAAATATAAGTAGTGTTCATGTGTATATACAACCTATTATCTTCATGAATTGTGAAATTCATTTTCTTTTTATAAATTTTATGGATGAATATAAATACATATATAATGAATATATATGATATTTATGTCATAGTTAAAAAAAATATTATTTAACCATGATCAAATTATAAGGACCAAAATTTCCAAACCAAAACATATATGAAAAAAGAAAGAGTTATCACCCGAAATTTGATTTTTACAAAGAATGGTTAAAATAAGGTGATGAAAGGTTATAATTTAATCATATATAGTATTATATATATTATTTTTTTTATATAATATATTTATAAAAAACCTTTATTTATTATATAGGAGGTGTCAACGCATATGAAGAAATTAAATACTTGAGGGAAGGGATTATTGTCTCAATTTGTCTTCTTTGGGACATATGTCATGTTATAAAACTATATTAATTTATGAGGTGTATATATAGAAAACTTTATGTGTTATATAATGAATTTATTTATTATAATTATATTTAAATTTTCATTTAATGTTTTTATTTTAAGGATTTTACAATTCAAAATTTACCAAAGTGGTAAAGGTTTTATGTTACAATCCCATTGTTTATCGAGATTATTTATGATTAACTTTCTGATGATGAAATATTATGATATAACCCTAAAGAAATTCATGATTTTTCTTATACTATATTTATTTCTAAATTATACATGTTTTATTTTTTTTCCTCACTTTAAATATTCAATATACTAAAATAACATTTCTAAGAAAAATCGACTTTATTTCTATCTTTAATCAAAAATCCTATTTATTTCATGTTCATGTTTTCTAAAAAAATTCAAATAAATCTTTTAATACTCTCCAATGATTTTTTAAATTCATTTTTATCTATATTTGAATTTAGAAAAAAATAAAGGAATATTTTTTCCATTTTCTGGAAAATGTACTTTTGACCTTTTTACAGAAAACATAAAAGGAATCTTCATTTTACCGTACGTGGATTGAAAATAATTTTACGTCGTTTTGACTACACAATGATTTAAATATTCCTTTACAAGTTTACAAGGATATTTTCAAATAATGTTTTTTAAAATTTTAGAAATTTTTATATTTTAAAGTAGAGATTTCAAAATAGAAAGTATATTTTCCTCACAAATGATTTAATGATATCTATATTTAATTTTCATTAGTCAAAAATAATTACCTTTGGTGTTTATTATGTTTTTCGGGGGATATGATCCAATGGTATAATCCTTATTATTTCTTTGGATTCTTTATGATTATAATGAATTTTTTTTATGAAATTCGTTTTTCCCTATGGTTTATTCTATGATGAAATTTTAAAAACCATTTCCTTTCCATAAGTAATGCAATGATGAGATGCTTATGAAACACATTTATTTTCATCTATTCTAGTATGATGATTTTTTTATGATCAATTGGCACACAAATATATTGACTAAGTGAATATTGAGACCTATATCTCCCTCTAATGAATTGGGTAATGATTAATGTTCTATGGGCTCAAATGGTATGTGGGAGGTTATCCCTTTCCCAAAAATGTGTAGAGAACTTGCCCTAGAATCCTAAAGCGGATTTCTGGTATCAATTACATTGGAATGATTACGAGGAATCAATCCCCAAAAGATCTAAGAGTTTATTTGTATTGGTAAACCAAATACATACATCATAATTTTATTACAAAAGGATACACTAATTATGACATAATTGTTTCCTTCTTTCTAAATAAATAACTTTATAGATAACTCTAATCAATCTATTAAATACCTACATATCTTTCATAGTATGCTTCTTGGATTCCTTATTAATGAAAACATAATATGGGTGGGCTCAAATTCTTATTAAGGATAAATTATAGTGAAAGCAATAATGAATCAATGAGAATAATATTCATGGTATGGTAAATAACTAGACACACATAATATGTAATCAAAAAACTCAGAAGGAAATTCATAAAAAATATGGTAAGGTAATAATTGGAAAAAAATTATATTCAAATAATTAGATAACTAAAAATCATTATGGAATTGTATGGAACTAAAACACACGTCATTTTATCAATAAACTGAAAATGAAATGTATCCATAGATATATCGATGCAAAATCTCATGGTTAAATAATAACTGAAACTAAATGAAAGAAATTATTGATTATTGGATACTATGTTTCCTAGGTACACGGTACCTTTACCATAAATTATTTTCAAAAAATAGTTTCCAACATATCATATAAAAATCCATCTAATGAGGCTAGCCAAATGACTAGTCAAATGAGATACAAATGCATCGAGGTTATATCTTTAACTGGTCCTTACCCGTATCGTACCAATCCAAAACATTCCTCATATATAAAATAATCAATTTTACAATGTGCCTTATCAAATATCTATATAGAGTAGAAGATACATATTTATCAAAATTTCCCTAAATAAGAAAATGAATTTACAAGAAAACATGTATGAAAAATGGAATATGGTTTAGGAAATGAACATATCTATGATAAATGATGTGGATAATTAGTGAAAATTCAATGTTCAATAATCATATGAAATTGAATATTTCATGTGGACTAACAAGGTAATAAAGGAAGTGAATGTGAATACTATCATTGTAAAATTCAATAATAAATAATCTAGAGGAATATTTTGGATGGTATTAATACAAAAAATTCTAATTATAGTTAAATAAATGGTTGTTGTCATTGATGAATAGAAAATATTATAAATATATCTTTTAAAAACATTCATGAGAAAAATATACTTTTTTAAACCTTATGAAAAAAAATTATTTGAAAATCAATTTTAAAAACATTTTCTTTAAAAATTATCCTTTTAAACATGCAAATGAAGATTCAAAGTAATGATTGGGGATAAATCTCTACATGTCATATAAGGTAAAAAAGAACATTTCTTTTACATTTTAAAATATTAGAAAAAATAATTTTTGGAAAGTGAAAAGAAGATTCCATTGAAGACATTGGTAAAAGAAAAAAAGGGTAAATATTTCTTTTCCAAATCATTTTAAAAACATTATTGAATTTTTTTAATAAAAATATTTTTATAAGAAAACATGTTCTTCGACTAAAGTGAAAAAGTATGTTGGGTTTTCTAAAAAACGTTTTTTAAAACACATTGAGAACCAAAGAGTGAAAAAATTGTACTAATACATGAAAAAGGTAATGAATTGCCAGATTAGAGGAAAACTAAAGGGCTTATTGAACAATTTTCATATAATTTCATCTTATGTAAATACAATTGAAAGATCATTAAAGTTATTATTGTGGAAAATAATCTTTAAAAAATCCAGTGTCTTATACCACATTGAAACATTTTAAATTATAAATCACATGAAGGAATTATATTAAATTAATTTTTTAAATACCATTAAGATAATGAAATTAATGATATAATATATAAAAATGTTTATTATATACACCACAAATAACGAGTATGTGGTGAACATGACATTTATCTCACAAAAGTAAAAAAGCATGATGAAAATCCCTTACCTTGTGTTTCATTTTGGGTCAAAGTATTTAAACATCTTGTATAATAAAATTATGTTAATTATATAATTAATTCATAACCCTTTTCATGTTTATAATTACTTTTATTTCACTTTTTACCGTGTTGTTTAAAACTATATAAAAAATTATGTTTACGTTGGGTGTTTTACAAAATTTGGTTTGTGTGTCAAAAAAAACTTTGGTATGTCAACAATGGTAAAAGGGTTCATTACATATCATCTTCAGTAATAATAATCATGAAATAGTTATCATTTTTATAAATCAACTATACTTTCAAAATCAATCAGTAAATGTTTTTATGAAAAATTAATTAATATTACAATCATGGAGACGGTAGGGCATATGTACGCATGAGTAACATTTCCATTTTTCAATGATTGTTATGGAAAAAAGGTAAGTAATACTATATCTTTATATAATGATAATTAAATCACAAAAAATATATTATTTAATCATATATAATTATATATATAATTCTTATGATGTAAAAGGAATCACATCACATTGAGGATGTGGTAGTCCACATGTTCATGAATGGCGTTATCACTTTTTAAGCGTGTGAAAGGGTAATAAAGAAAATGATATATATATATATATATATATATATATATATATATTATTGTTCCAGAAAGGTAATTATTTAATTAATATCATAAATAATTTATTTATTTAACATATTTTTAATTGAAACCATACTTTATATGTTCCATGTATAGTGTAAATGAATCACATGGCTTTGAGGGGGCGATAGTCCACACTTTCACAAATGATGTTATCATTTTTACAAAAAAATGGAAAGTATAAGGGTATGTGTTATAAAATAATTAAAAAATATTATAGAAATTAGAAATATCATATATATCATATATATATATATTTTCCATCATAATGGAAACCATGAGAGGTGATAATAGGAAAACTGAACATTCATTATTTCATGAGGCGGTAGTTCGTTATACACGTAAACAATATGTTCATTACCCGTTAGATGGAATTGTGTTTTAGTATAGGATGAAACCTTAATAAAAAATCATCACAGAATAATTATGATAATTTTTTCATCATATAAAAATGATTTAAAAATAATTTAATGGGTATAGGAGTAAATTAAAGAAAAAAGATCGTTGGAATATTTTACCATAAAAATCGGGTAACTCCTTTTCGTTTATACCAAAGGGATTCCATGGAGGGATTTATCCACAAAATAGGGATTCATGTTTAATGGGGAGGGATTTTTCGAATATATTTGGGAATATCTTGTTTGAACATAAGTTTTTTGAGATGTGTAAATAATGGGGAGAAGTGGTGACCTTTTATAGTGGAGGAGTAGTGGCACTCTTAAAATATTTTCACAAAGGACTTACATGCATGTTTTTTACATTGAAAGTGGATCCAATAATGGTCCGATTTATATCTAATAGAGGATAGGGTTGAAATATGGCCAAAAAAATTCTCTTGTACTAGTGTATAGTTTTTTGGGCCATAAGGTTAAGGTTTAGTCCCTTATTAATCTTAATGTAACCGTAATTATTGTAATTAATTTTAATTACTTAAACTAATATTGTTGGTCAAAAACAAATTTGGTCTTATTATAAAATATAAATTATTATGATTCCAAATATGGAATCCATTTTCCTAAATTCCAATCACATAAGTAGTAGAAATTAATTTAAAATTCTTCTAGCTGGCGGAAAAACAATGCAAGTTTTTAAAGTAAAAACGTTCGAAGGTTTGATATGTTTTCATAATCAATTTCAAAGTGAAATTGATTTAAATTTCATATTTTTTATTATTTCAAAAAATATTATCTAATTAATTTTTAAAATAAATAAAAATATAATTTATCCTTATAAATCAATTTGAAGAAAATGCAGTTTTGAGTTAAAATTTAGTATTTTTCATTATTCATCGCAAAATAAATCCTCACAAAAAAATACCAAAAATTCACCCTCAACAAATTTTTATGTTATTATTTCAAATATTAAATTTATTATTTCAAATTTAATCAATTAAAATGTATAAATTCATTTTTAAAATGGGTTTTTCATTAAAAGTGGGTAAATTTTATTTTATAAAAATATAGGGTTTTTGTATGAAATTCGGTTTTTTCTTATCTTTTGCCTATAAAAACTAATGGATTAATATAAAAAATATTTTATTGAATATAAAACATATATATTTCATTAAAAAAACAATAATTATAATTAATTATGTTTATTAAGACAAAACTACTTTGGAAGCATAAAAATAATAACATTTCTTTATATATCCAATTGGTTCTTATTTTCCTTTCTCATTAATTGGTAACCAATGAATTAATTTTATACTTATATAGTCCATAAATTTTCCTAAGTTATTTTATATCATTAATAACCTCTAATATAATGGTTATGTTATATCATATTATAGTAAATAATAATATTTTAATAATACATTTTTATTTGGTGAAACTAGATCTTGCATGTAACTAAAGTTATCGAGGAAGATTGTTCTTGTGTTTAATGAAAGATATCTAGGAATTTCAGTCTTGCGTATGATGAATGATAACTTAGTGTTGTGTGAATTATAAGATATATAATATATTATATTTATTTAAGATTGTAATATACCAGGTTAATATATATTTTTTACAATTGGTTTTGCGTGTCATAAACACTATTGAATACAAAGTTATACTTTAGAAATTTGGTGTGTTACAAAAAGAGGGTAAACAGTAGGTTATTCTATGCCTGAAACAAGAGCGTACACAAAAAGTTATTCTAAGACCGAAATAATAGGGTACATGGGAGGTTATCCCTTGCCTAAAAAATATGTTATATGTTAGTTTATTGTAAGTCGAAAGTAGGTATATGGGTGTTCATCCCTATCCTAACATGTTATGAATGTCTTGGTGGGTATCCTTGACATAAGATTTTATATGCTAATGTGTATAAAAAAATTATATGTCTTGTGAAAAAGTTATGTTCTCATAGATCACATTATATGATCCATTTATGATTCATGTCTTATAAACTTCCAGGATATATGCAATGACTGAGGTTTATGATATATGATATGCATGGAAAGGTTTGAAAATGTTATTATCATATTCTTATACCCTTATGCTCATGTTATAAATAAAATATCATTGATATATCCATTTTTTTATACTTATTGAGCATCTTATCTCTCCCTTTCTTATGTTTTTCCCCCAGGTTTTGAAGATAGAATTTAAGTGTGGTATTTATAAGATAAATACTATGTGGGAAGACCTTTATGAGAGATATTGATGATATTTTATGAAATAAGATGATTGTGTATCTAGTACACAAAGGAACCAAACCTTTGCATACATCATGCATGTATTTATTAAAATTATTTAATATTCTTCCAAAAAGATGAAATATTTATGTATGAGAAGCATGTTCCATTATATTTGGTATTATAGTAATTGTTTAGTTATCCTTTTGAAACTAGGATGAGAATAAATTGAAGATAACCATGAGGATAAGTCTAAGTATAAGAAACTGTGTGAAAATTTTAGTGAAGGATATAGAGAGTAGTTTCCATGAAATTACATCCCTTTACGGATACTACAAGTAGATGTGGATCTAGAATAGTTATACCTAGGGGTGATAACATTGAAAAGGGTGCGTTGTTCTTTGACTCTATCATCACCTAATGCATGATTATGGGCCTTGATGTACACCTGGTTTTCAACTCTCAGGGGGTATATTTTGGATGTTTAAAAACTCTTTATGAACAATCATAAAGGATTTGAATAAATAATTACCATTAACAACCTAGGTTAGGCCTAAGGTTTCACATATTGAAAAGAAGGTGTCATTATTTAGACATCATATAAGTGATTTTTCATAATTATGTGCTTCTCTACTATGATTATTGTTTCTTACACTATGGTTTTTATTTTAGTTAATTCCTAGAACCTAAAGAAACCATGTTAATATTGAATGTGATAGATAGTGAAATGATTTCCCTCCTTATAAACCAAACATTATGGGATATATAATGAAAAAACTTGAAGATATTCTCATAAAAATTTCAAAAGATATGGATCATGATGAATTTATAAATGAGAAAAATATGGGAGAACATTTTCTAGAGTCTTTTACTAAAAATGTACACCTTGTTTTAGTGGATTCATAGATCCACTAGTTTTTTATCATTGCATCAATACCATTGAAAATATATTTTCCATTCTACAGTTTTTTGAGCATGAAAATATCCTTTTATCCATCTATCATTTGGAAGGATAATCAGATCAATAGTGGAATATCATCAATAATACGAGGGAAAAGGGTGATATTTAATCCATGAAGTGGAAGGATATTAAGATCTTATTTATTCAACAATTACCTTTTTTTATTTGTTATGTGAAAATAGAGAAGGAATTTCTTGAGCTAAATGGGATGTATGATGAATCTCTGGGTACCTATGGGGAAACTTTTACAAGGCTTCTGAGGTATGCTTATGATATTATCATCCAACAAGAATGTAAGGTTTATTGATTCTTCACTAGATTAAAAAAGTCTTAGAAGGAATTTATCCATAAGGTACTTTGGTATAAATAAAGAAATAATTAATTGTATTATCAAGGGGAAATTAAGATTGGAATTAACCATAAATCATAAGGTTTGGATATGAAGAGAAAGATAAAATTCAAGGAAAACTATAAAAACCATAGAGAAAGGAAGTCGTGGTTTCATTTATGCTCAATGTGTGAAAGGAAACATGAAGGAAATTTTCTTAATGGGACTACTAAATATTTTAAGTGTAAAAAAGAAGGTCATAAAGCAGGTAAATGAAAAATTGATAGGAATAATTTATCATATGATTCGAATAGATAAAAATCTCAACATAATACACCTCCCACACTATAGTGTTTCAAATGAAAAGAGTATAGGCATTATGACAACTAGTGCTCAAATTTGATGGTTAATGACAGTGATCAACATAAGTAACCTCTAAAGCTGAGATACAAAGGGAAATATCTTATGATCAGTATTTCTAATGAGGGTTATGATAATGACATGGTGAAAGGTACACTTACCATCCACTCTAGAACTATTAAATCATTATTTTATTCAGAATCTACACAATCTTTTAAATATTAATAAATTACTAAGAACATAAAAATACCCCCTAAATGACTAGATGTTGAATTATTAGTAAATATTCCTAATGGTTCGATGATCGCATCTCAAGACCATAACCATTTTCAATGACTAGAAGTCACATTTGATATTCCAAACCAACCTATGATCATATATTAGTGAGATAAAAAATATAAATTATAATGGAAATTGCACTAATTTTATGGGTCTTAATTCTCATTCAAAATGGTTGTTTAGCTTAAATGGTTGGTGAAAACACAACATCAATGATATACCTATTGTGTGAGAATTTGTTGATATATTTTTGGAAGAGTTTACTCATCTTCCAATGAATCATGAAGTTAATTTCTCAATAGAACTCATAACTATTGGTAAGTTTATTTCAAATACTCCTTATAGAATGGCCCTGATTGAGTTACAGGAATTGAAGAAGTGACTTGAGGAGAATTTTGACAGGGGGTTTATTCGGCCAAGAGTGTCATCTTGGGATTTACCTATTCTTTTTTTAGAAAAAAATATGAATTCATGTGACTCTTTATTGATAATCATTAGTTGAATAAGAACATATTCAGGAATAAGTATCATTTACCACATATTGATGAATTGTTTGATCAACTACCTGTAGCTCAATAATTTTCCAAGATTGACCTTTGTTTTAGATATCATCAATTGAGGGTCAATATAGATGATATAACCAAAAAAATCCATACAATTTGAGGATATAATTATTATATAATGATAACATTTGGTCTTACTAATTCCCCTTACACCTCATGGATTTAATGAATAGAGTCTTTAGAGACTACCTTGATCAGTTTTTTAAATTTTTTATAGATGATATTCTTATCTATTCAAAGAGTAATGAATAAAATCAAGATCACTTTATATTTTTACTAAAGACCTAGAGGAAGAATAATATAAATGAAAAAATTTATAAGTGTTCATTTTGGCCATAAAAAGTATCATTTTTGGATTATATAATCTCATGTGAGTGTATATCGGTGTATACATCAAAGATGGGGACGAATAAATATTGGACCAGACCAACCAAGGTGAGTGAAATATATATTTTTCTTAGTTTTTCTAGATATAATAGATGATTTTTGGATAATTTCTCATGAATTTCTAATTCAATCACCACGTTAACTCAGAAGGGAGCTAAGTTCTTTTGGACATATGAAGGTGAGGAAAATTTCATGGAACTGAAGATAAGATTATTCAATACACATGTACTTACATTACCCTATAGAGGATAAGGATTTGTAATATATAGTAATGCATCAAATAGGGGACTTGGATGAATTATCCTGAAAAACGATGTGGTGATTGCTTATGCCTCACAGTAATTGAAGGTTCATGAGTAAAATTTCCCAATGCATTATTTGGGGTTAGATGTGGTAATTTTTTCATTAATGATATGAAGGTATTGTATTTATGGAGAAAGGTGTGAAATTATATATGGATAAAAAAAATTAAGGTATATATTCACACAGAAGTATTTGAATATGCACCATATAAAATGATTATAAATGATTAAAGATCATGAATGATCAATAAATTACCACCCAAAGAAAGAGAACATGGTGGTCGACAATTTAATTATAAAGGATGATGATATCTTATCTATGATTAGGATTAATAATGATCCAATATTTATGGATCTACAAAGGTTAAATTTTTAAATATTAAAGGATGAATAGAAATTTTATATTTATAAAATAACTGTTAACCCATTTATCCAAATGAATATTAAAGAGTAATGAAAGGATGATGTAGACATATAGAAGAAGGTTATAAATATTCAAGAGTTTATCCTAAATTATGATATAATGATAAGGTTCTGTAACCATGTATGTGTTCCTTCCACACCCAATTTAAAGAAGGGGATATTGGAGGAAGATCATAGTTCTTAATTAGATATTCATCCTAGAATTACAAATATGTATAGAGATTTTAAATAGTATTTATGGTGGGATAAAATCAAGATAGATATTGAAAAGTTTTTATCTTGATGCTTATTATACCAGAAAGTTAAAACTAGGATAAAAAGTATAGGGGGATTTTACAACCATTACTCATGCAAGAATGGAAATAGGAAAACATCACCATGGATTTTTTCAGCAAACTCCCCAAAACATCTAAAGTGAACACTTCTATATGGGTTTTAGTCGATCCCCATACAAATTTAGTACACTACATAACTATAAGAGAAGATTCCTCTCAAGATCAACATTATAGGATGTTCATTTAAGAAGTGGTAAGGTTTAATGGAGTACCACATTCTGTTATATATAAGCAAGATATGAGGTTTTCCTTGAATTTCTATCAATGTCTTCATCAAGCCTTGGATATAGAGAAAAGTTTCAACACTATGTATTTTCCTCATATACATGGTCAATCTAAGATAACAAATAAAACTATGTAGGATATTACTAGATCTTGTTATATGGATATCAATGGTGTTTGGGATCAACACCATCCTTTAATTGAATTTCCTTACAATAATATCTTTCACTTGATCATTTTGATGTCTCCTTTGAAGCCCTCTTTGTAAATAATTATGGAACTCCAATGTGTTGGGATGAAGTTAGAGAAATAAAGATATTGGGACCTAGGATAAATGAGGAGATGGAGGGGAAATTTAAATCTATCCAAAAACACATCAAGGAATGTCAGAATCGGTAGAAAAGTTATGATGATATTCATCATAATAGTCTGGAGAATATCTCAATGGAATAAGGTTATGAGATTCAAGAAGAAAAATATAATCCCTTGGTATATTACACCCTTTGAGATTCTTGATCGAGTAGGGACAGTGTCATATCACTTGGATCTTACCCCAAACCACTCTCAAGTCTATAATGTGTTCCATGTATCTCTCTTAAGAAAGTACATACCTGATCCTTCACATGTACTAAACTCATAATTCATACCATTGTATCATGTAACGTTTCAGCCTGAGTGCCACACACCAGTGCCTCAAACCGATATGTCACATGACCTCAACCGCGCCTCTCCATACATGAGATAATAAAAACTAGAAGTGAGGGTTTAATGTTAATCATGGGGAGATTGTACCCCCATTTTCACAGTAATACACTATCAAAAATAAATAAACAATGAACAAGTAAAATAACCATAACCAGAATGATACCAATATCACATGATGACCAAAATAGAAAATATAATATTCAAAACTAAAAATTAGATATGTCATGAAAATATGTGTCTAGTTTCAATATAAAAAAAATAAATAAATAAATACACTTGAAACTACCAAATGGGTCTCGAAGCTCATTTAGTTCTCTCATTTATGTTCCATACCGACTCATCCATCTAACACAGGGCCCTTTCCCTTAACCTTTCCTACAACTGTGAAATTTATTCAAGTACTGACCAGGCATCTCAAGTAGGGTGTGTGTACAAATTAGTAGGCCACCACTAGCGTTATCAAAAACAATATACAATAAAAATTGTGTTTGTATTTTTATAAATAAATAAACACACAATTAATAATGTAAACAATTTACATGTATTTAGTTACTCTTAATTTAATGACATAAACTCCTAGGTTCTTAAGAACACCCGTACTCTCAATAACTAATTTGGCCCATTTCAATCTGAACTATCCCAAAGGGATATCATATCTATGAATTATATTATTACCATTCATTATCCCCACTCAAATATGAATGTCATTTTTATCATTCATCATCTCAATTCATATATGAATTCCATTATTACCATTCATCATCTCAATTAATATCTGAATTCCATTATTACCATTCATCATTTTAATTCATATCTGAATTCCTTTGTTAGCATTCATCATCTCAATTCACCTATGAATTCCATTTTTACCATTCATCATATAAATTCATATCTGAATGCAATTATTACCATTTATCACCTCAATTCACATCTAAATTCTATTATAACCATTCATCATCTCAATTCACATCTGAATTAAATTTTTATCATTCATAATATCAATTCATATTTGAATTCCATTATTACCATTCTTCATCTCAATTAATTAAATAAATCATTAATTAATTAATCACAATAATTTTATATATTAATTTAGTAATTAATTAATCATGTCAACCTCATTAATGAATTCAATAATTAATTAATCAGAATAATTCTATTAATTAATTCAATAATTACTTAATCCTATTGAATAATCCCAATATATCGATAATTAGTACAATAATTAATTATTCCAATTCATTAATCTTAATATCCCCAATTAATTCAATAATTAATTATTTCAATTCAAAAATCCCAATATCAATAATTGCACAACCCCTTAATTAATTAATTTATCAAATTAATCAATTCAATTTAATGAACTCAATTTTTAATCATCCAATATAATTTATACAATTATATATACATAATTGAATTCAAGACTTTGGGATTTGAATAATAGACCACCTAACTATAAAGAAGAGACAATATCTCACCAATGGATATCCCAAATTCGAGAAGAACAGTGACATAGAATGAGATCCGGGTCTTAAACTTAAATTCAGGATCATACGAATCAAGATCCCGCAATTATAGATATATATATATCTAATAAGACTTATTCTAGATCAAATAAAAATATATCCATAACAAACAAAATAGGTATGAAATACCCTTCAAAGGATGGGAGAAGAAACGGAAACCAATCAGGAAGAAACCACATACCTAGGGAGGATAAGATATGACAATCGGGATTTGAATCATCAAGAACGAAGGTCCAAAGCCTTAGGAATTCATCTAGGAGGCACTAAAATTGGTAGGAAGTGTTAGGGGGTGAGTGGGGGTCAAGTTGGGCTAATATAGGGGTTCAGATATTTTTAAAACAAATTTTCAGTATAATTAAAAAGTCATGAATGGTTTACTACACAGGGTGCATGGTTCCCCCTAATCATGTGCCTCACATAAGGGTGTCACAGGGTTTCTTGTAGGCGGGTGCATAGTTTATCAAACCATGTACCAACCATGAAAACCCCACTATCTCAATGGTACATGGTTTGCTGAGCGAGAGTGCATAGTTTGGGAAAATCATATGAAAACTGTGCACTTTCCATTATTCCTTCAAAAATTCTCTATTTTCACCCAAGCTCACCCCAAGGTGAAACCCAAACAAAAAGTAATCAAAAATAGACAAAAGAGTACTTGTAAAACAGCCTGAGACGTCTCTATAAAAGGTTAGAATCTTATAATCTCCTAACCTTATAACATCTCGTCCTCGAGTTGTACTCCCCTGAACCTCTATGATTCCAATTCAAAAAGATCAGGCCACCAAGCCCACAAATATTCTCATATTTCCCATGTTTCCTCCTTCACACACCCATGTTTCCACAATACATGATCTATCAGCATGGCCTTTCCCCACAACACATTCTCACTATAATCCAACACACGTTTCAGATGCCCCTA
Organism: Viscum album; assembly: GCA_963277665.1. Classification (NCBI taxonomy): domain Eukaryota; kingdom Viridiplantae; phylum Streptophyta; class Magnoliopsida; order Santalales; family Viscaceae; genus Viscum; species Viscum album. Next base: position 66,983,371 of record OY728149.1, on the reverse strand, counting down.
AAATGATGCATCTATCTCAAGCTCAACATCATCCACATTGAACACCTGATAAGGGTTCGGGTGATACCAGACAAATTGTGACACATGGAAAAAATCATGCATAGCACTGTATCTACATAGAATAGCCAATCGCTACACTACTGACCTGATTCTCTCAACAACCTCAAATGTTCGACAAACCTGGGAGCCAACATTCACTGCCTCGATATCCTATGGTGACCTAATCTAGGAGACACCTGAAGGAATACAAAATTACTCTCTATAAACTCATGGGTTCATCGAAATCATCAATATATGACTTATTTTTACTATGAGCCATATTCATACACTTTTGAATCAATTGAACCTGCTTTGACATATCTTGCATGAGATTCGGTCCCAACAACTCTAACTCACCTGCATCCATTCAGCATAGAGTTGATCGGCATGGAATACCATAAAGATCATCATATGGTTCCATCTGAATAGTTTCCTCATAACTATTATTTTTGTCAAACTCAGCCAAATCTAGTTTCTTCTACCAAGTCCCTCAAAATTCTAGGACACATGCCTATAACATATCCCTAAGAACATCTATAGTACATTATAACTACCCATCTGTCTGTGGGTGGAATGTTATATTCAATTAAAACTGTGTACTAAGTGCTTTTTTCATACCCTTTCAGAAGCATGAAGTAAAACACAGGTCATGGTTTGAAACAATTCTCCATGGAACTTCGTACAAAAGGACTATCTCTAAAATGTATAAGTCTCCCAACTGGTCCATCAATTAATTCTACCATATAGGAAATAAATATACTATCTTTACAAAAACGGTCTACAAGAACCCAAATTGTATCATTCTTATAAGGCATCCACGAGAGACAGACCCCAAAATCAATAGTAACATCATCCCACTTCCATTTTGAAATGGGTAGTGGGTGTAGTAAACCACCAAGTCATTGATGATCATCCATCACCTGTTGACAGGTGTCGCATCATGTCATGAACTCTGTTATCTCTTTTTTCATACCCGACCACCAAAACTATCAACGGAGTTTATGATACATTTTGGTCACACTTGGATGTACCATACACTTTGAGACATGAAATTTATTCATCAAATCCTCCCACATACTCATAGGCACAACAACAAAATTCCCCACATAGATTATCTCATCCTCATAAATGGTCCAATATAAATGTGACTCCCCACCTTCTAGGATTTCCCTTAAGGACCAAGATTTTGGATCATCACACTATATATCATTCAACTATTTCAAAACTGTGGATTCTATTGAAACTGATATGATATTAATCTACTCCTGACTCTCTTGTACCACAACATGCATCACATCTAGTAAGGTCATCATCTTCTACTCATCACTACACTCCTAAACTACCTGAGTCTGATTTTTCCTACTCAAAGTGTCAGTAACACTATTTACTTTCCTAGTATTATATGAAAGTTTAAAATCAAATGACTACATATACTCAACCCATATCCACTTCTATAGATTCAAATATCATTGAGAAAATATATAACTCAAGATCTTGTGTTTTTTATACACAGTAAACTTTTCACCAAACCGATAATGCCTCCAAAACATCAATGTAAAAACTAATGGAGCTAACTCGAGGTTGTGTGTAGGTTAGTTCCATTCATGTGGACTTAACTACATAGACTTATATGCCACAACTTGATATCCATGCATCAAAACTGCTCCAAGCCCTATCCCATAAGCATCCCAATACACCATATACTTTTCCCCTAGATTGGGTAGGATCTAAATAGGTGTCAAGATCAAGAACTTATCTAACTCTTGAAAGGAATTCTCACATGCTTATGACCATTAAAACGTTACACCTTTTTTGGTCAGACACAAAAGTGGTACTTACAAATAGTAAAAGTCATGGATGAACCTTAGGTAATATCCAAATAACCCCAGAAATCACTAGATATCAAAAACAATCTTGGGATGCACCCACGATACAACATCCAGAACCTTCACTGGTTCCATTGTCACACCTTCCTCTGAGATGATGTGAACCAAGAAGTGTACATGTTCAATCCAAAATTGACACTTAGATATCTTGGTGTATAACCAATGCTCATTCAGTGTAATCATGATGATTTCAAGATGTTGGGCCTAATCATCATGACTTTTGGAGTAAACCAAGATGTCATCCATAAATACTACAACAAACAGATTCAAGTATGGATGGTAGATTCTATTAATCAAGGCCATAAACACTACTGGTGTGTTCTTCAACCCAAATTTCATTATAAATAACTCATAAAGGCTATACGTACTTGTGAAATAAATCCATGGTATATCATATATTCAAACTCGCAACTGATGATACCCTGATCTCAAGCTGATCTTGGAGAAAAAAAAGCTACGCTCAACTAGTCAAAAATATTTTCAATACAGAGAAGAGGATATTGGTTCTTCACTTTCATGTATTTCAAATTCTAGTAATCAACACATAATGATAGAGTCATGTTATCTTTCTTTTCAATAAAAATAGGATAAGCCCAAGGTGACATACTCAGTCGGATAAACCCCTTATCCTCTAACTCCTATAGCTAAGTCTTGAGATCTTGAATCTCTATCGATGTCATTATGTATAGTGGAATAGTAAATGGTTCAACTAGTTTCATGAGATAAATAATTAATTAGACATCCCTATCAGGTGGCATCCCTAAGGACATTTTAGGAAACACATCCTGGAACCTATTTAATCTTGGTAGAAATACATCCTATTTCACACCCCATCATCCATCAATGGACTACAAACTTGGCCTATGAACTCTCCTAGTTTCTAATTAATTATCCCTGATCATCCCACCTAGATTTTCCTCTCTCCATGTTGAATGTAATTGTTAGCCTCAGGAGACGTAAAAGTCTCTCTCATTTAGTAAAAATCAATGTGGGGTTAGTATGCTACTAGAAATTCCATACCCAAAATTCGATCAAAACCTAACATATTAAGGATGCAATGATCCCCTGGGAAACTATACTACCCAACCTTGAGATAATACCCCTTGCAAAAATAGATGTCTCTGGACTATTCTCCCAAAGGTGAATCAATCATCCTAACCCCACTCAAGAACTCCACCTCCAGGCTCAAACCATTAACAAGTTGTGTAGGTTTAAAAGAATGAGCGGCACCAATATCAAATAAGGCACTGGATAGCATAAAAGATATAATAATATTACCACTCACTATTGAAATTCCAACCCCTCTATCCACCAGTATAGGTTGAATTTCATGCAACTATTTTTCCCCTCTTCCATGTGATGTATTCTATACTCCCTGATCCACACCACTCTTCTGATATGAGCACTCTTTCCTATAAGCACCTCATACACTAACTCTACCACCATGCCTAGTGGAACTCCATATTCCATACTAATAAAGTGAAAAACATCACATTCCCAAACTCTGATTATGTCTCCCTTCACCATCATAACCCATCTATTATGGGTTCCTATAAAACCTCTATTGGTGGATCATCTTTCCACAAGATTATTACTCCACTGGTGGTCATCAATAATGTCTATGATAGTGTCCCAGTAGATTTCACTGGTAGAAATGAACTTGGGTAAGATCTTAATTAATTGATTCTTTCCCCTGGAGACTCTTTTTATCTTTTTTTATTGATAACACTATCTTAGTGACACTTCTTACCCTTGGATGGTGTACCTCATGATCACCGAAATGAAACCACCTATCCTCTACTAGATTCCTCTTTCAGGTTCTCCTCAGATATGAGATCATGATTCACAACTTCATAAATATTCTTCATCCTGAAGAAATTAACCTGGGACTTATTATCACATTTTTACTCATCCTAAAACCATTTTGCTGATGTGGCCTCATATCCTTCCAATGCTGGAGAAAAGTACTCCAGATCTATAAATCATATATCATAATCCACCATAGACATTCTCCCCTAAGTCAACCTCATGAACTCAGCTAATTTCTCCTACATGAGCATATTTGGATAAATTCTCTCCATGAACTTCTCTAAAAAGACCTTACATACCATACATCATCTCTTCCAGTGCAAGATTGAATGTACCACTATTACTTTGTTGATCCTCGTAAAATATAAACATCCAATTTGACCCTCTTCTCAACAAGAGTCTCTAAATGGTCATGTATTTTATAGATGGACTTAATCCAGAACTCTTCTACTCGAGGTCCACCCTATCTAGTAAAATTCATAGGGTTTTTTTACTGGAACTCCTGAGTATGGTCAGACATACTCTTCAACACCCGTTTCAGTTCTCTTCCCATAAACTATATTGATCAAGAAAATTTCTCATTGAACTTCTCTCTTGTTTCGTCAACTAGCACTATCGATGCCTTAGGTTCTACTACTGGTTAAGCATCTCTAGCCATAACCACCAGCCATACTATCAAAAAGAATCATCATAGAGGCATATCTCTACAATTACAAACACACGCCTTAGAAAACATTTTTTAACATTAACACATTTGACAAGAGGTATTCCATAAAATCTATAATAGATCATTCCCCCAAACCCTACTACACGTTCAAAACTGAGGTGTTATCACTACCCTTTACCATACTACACCTAGGTTATGATTAACAAGGGTAAAATCATTCTCCTTATTCAAATTTCTCCTTAGACACCCATATTACACATTATGAACAACTTTACTAATTTTCAAGTTCATATTAGGAACCTTTTCCAATTAAATTACACAATTAAGTAGAAACATTTAAATATCAACAAATACCCAAATACTTAATTTACTGGCATACCTAAAATTATGCATGTCACAAAATAGTATTATGTTCCTAGAATAATGCATGAATAATAAACACTCATTCCATTTTGGTCCATGATTCAACTATATATAAATCTCAACAATAATAATCACATAACACAACAAGTGCATCACCCAAGTTGAAATAAAATCCAACTATAACAACAAATACAAATGACAACAATCTCATCCTAGGAACTTGGGTTTCACCTATACATGGTTTAGATACTCCCAAGTATGAGCTCGTGTCCAAAGCCTAAAAATTTCTAGTCTCCGATATACATTTTCCAAAAATAAATACAAAATAAAAGGAAATAAATTCAAGCTCTGATACCACTTTGAAACATCCCGACCAGGGTGCCACACACTGGTGACCTGATTCAGTCAGTGACATGACTATAATAACACCGCCCCATACACCAGAGGCTTATAACTAGCTATAGGGGTCTAATATCGATCATGGTGACCCGATTCTGAATCACTTTACCAATTGAAATAACCATAACTGGAATGATACCCATATCACATGATGACCAAAATAGGAAATACAACAACCAAAACTAAAAAGTATATATGTTTTTCGATATCAAGTTCAAATACATAAAACCCAAAAAAAATAAAGACTCTAAAAACTCCCAAATGGGTCCTAAACCACCTCTAGTTCCCTTATACATGATCCATACCGACTCATCCATCTAATATAGGTCCCTTACTCTTAACTTGTCATGATACCATGAAATCTATTCAAGTACCCATCAGGAAGCCCGAGTATGGTGTGAGTATAACTTAGTTGGGAACCAGCAATGGTATCTAAAACAATATCCAGTAAAAAAAGTGTATATAGTTGTATAAGGAAATAAATATAGGTAATAAAGTAAAAAAATTATATTTATTTAGTTTTTATTTATTTAACTAGATAATCTCACAGGTTCCTGAGGACACCTGAACACTCAATACATACATCATCCCATTTCGAAGTCTGAACAATCCCTAAGGGATATCATATCAATGAATTCCATTATTACCATTAAATATCTCCATTAAAATATGAATTCCATTATTACCATTAATCATATCAATTCATATTTTAATTCCATTGTTACTATTCATCATCTCAATTCATATCTAAATTCCATTATTATCATTCACCATCTCAACTAACATCTGATTTACATTTTCACCATTCATAATATTAATTCACATATGAATTATATTGTTACCATTCATCATCTCAATTCATATCTGAATTCCATTGTTACCATTCATCATCTTAACTCACATCTGAATGCCATTGTTATCATTCATCATATTAATTCATATATGAATTCCATTGTTACCATTCATCATCTCAATTCACATCTAAAATCCATTTTTAATAGTCATCATCTCAATTACTTAATTAATTTAATAATTAAATAATCACAACAATTCCATTAATTAATTCAACAATTAATTAATCACATCAATCTTATTAATTAATTTAAAAATTAATAATAATTCTATTAATTAATTCAATAATTAATTAATCTAATTAAAAATTCCAATATGACCATAACTAATTCAATGATAAATTACTCTAATTAAAAAATATCATTATCCATAGTTAATTCAACAATTAATTATTCCAAGTTGACAATCCCAATATCCCAAATTTCAGAATCCCTTAATTAATTAATTTATCAAGTCAATCAATTCAATGTTAGAAACTCAATTGCTAATCATCCAATAGAAATAATACAATTACATACACATAATTGCATTATAGACTTTGTGATTTGAATAATAGACTTCCTACCTCAAATGTGGTGATGAATTCTCACAAAAATATATCCCCAATTTGAGTAGAATAATGACATAGAAAGAGATCTAGATATTAAACCTAAATTCAAGATCATTTGAATCAAGATCCCAAAATTCTAGATAGAGATCCAATATTCCTAGATATATATCTTGTAAAAAATATCTAGATCAAAAAAAATAGTGAAGAAAACCCCTTCAAAAGATGGAAGAAGTATGAGAAACCAATCAAGAAGAAATCATATACCTAGAGAGGTGTAAATCAGACCATCAGGCTCTAAATCACTAAGAATGGAGGTCATAAGCCTTAGGAATTCATCTGGAAGCCTCCAAAAATGAGAGGAATCATTAGGGGACAAGTGGGGATTGATTTGGGGTTAATATAGGGGTTCTTGTATTTAAAAAACTTATTATTGAGCTAATTAAAAAGCCGCACATAGTTTCCTGTATAGGGAAAAATATCCCATAATCATGTTCCATAACCATGTTCCTCACCTAGGTGTGTCTCATGGTTTCTACTAAGAGGGTGCATAATATATCAAACTATATGCCAACCATACAAATCCCACTGTATCAAGGGCGCATGGTTTGAGAAAACCATCAGACTACCATGAACTTTCCCTTCTTCCTTCCAAGATTCTCAATTTTAACCCAAATGCACCTAAGGTACATCCAAAGAAAATATACACAAAACTAGACAAAATAGTACTTGTAGACAAGCCCAATTAATCTCTATAAAAGTTCAGGATCTTAAAAATCTTGATCTTTATTATAAATAACAATTGGTAGAGATTTTTTATTTTATTGAGAAAGTGATACAAAACAAGACAACTCAACTAGTAAAAGTTTTATGTAAAAACCACCAACTTGAGGAAGCTACATGGAAACTAGAGGATATGATGAGGAAGAAATATCCTTAGTTTTTTGTATCATAGTGATGAAAATTTGAGGTCGAAATTAATTTTAATAGTGGTAGCATGTAACACCCTCAGATTTTATTAAATATATTTTCAAATAAAATTAATTTCTTTGATAACACGCATTACATGCGACACCTAGTTTTAGAAAACTACAATATATTCTTAGTATTATTATTTAAACATGATCATTATAAATTTTTTGTTAAACTTGGTGGTACGAATAGTAATAACCACATTTTTAAAATTAACTATGATGTTTTTAGATTAATAAAATATACTTATAAATACATACTTGTTTTTTAGAAATTTTTTTATCTACTTCGAAAACACATTTTTATAAGAAAATGAATTTTATTGATTTTTGTGAACAAATAATAAAATTAATTTTTTTATAGATTTATAAATTTTATTTGAAAAAATGAACATAATTTTTTTAACCAACATTTTAAAATTATTTTAGGGTGAAGATTTTAGATATTTATGAAAAGTTTATTTTTTTTAAGAATAGTAAAAAATATTGCATTTTTATTGAAAAATACCATTTTGTTTAAATCATGTGCAAAAATATATATTTTTTAAAATAGTTTTCAAATAAAATTATTTTAAATATTTTATAACCAATCAAATTTAGGTCATTAGAATCAAATTAATAATGAGTTTTTATACATTATCATTCTATACTTAAGAACATTTACTCTTTAGAAACCTATTTTTTCATCATGTATGTGAGTATTTTAAATTTTTTTTATACAACATATGTTATTTGGATATTAAAAATGTATTAATTATTTGGAATAATAATAACCAATATTTTATAATAATTTAAACTTAGTTCTTTTTAATAATTAATAGTACAAACTAAAAAAAATTAGCATAGTTTGGGTTAAAATAGGCTTACCCGAGGATTAAACTAAAAAGATAATGGTTAAAATAACCTAAAAACTTTTATATTTCATTTTTTATAGACATATTTCAATATTATCTCATCAAATGGTTGATAAATAACATTTTTTGTGAATTTTGGAATCTTTAAAATGTGGTTATAACTTTCTATTTTCAAAAATTCCAAGTGTGTCCTCTCCCCCACTTATAAAAGGGTACCCCTTTCCTATCCTCTTAAAATATACAAAAACATTTGGTTCATAAAATACCTACCCAAATATATTCCTTAATTTACAAAAAATTTCTTAGAATCCTTATTTTTATTATGAAACCCTCCTAAGAAGTATTTTGTTGCTAACCTAAGGAGGTTGTCTGGAGAAGAGGAATCGTTATTAACCGAGCATTTTTATTTTTTTTCTTCTTATAAATACTTAAAATATTATTAAAATATGATGATATAATAACATAATTATATCAAATATACTAATATTTTATTATGTTAATGACATAACCTAGGTTAATATTATCCTCCATTAAATGGGAACTGAAACCATTGATCGTGTGTACGACAAAATATTTCCTCACAAAATGATGTAATATTTTTCCATCATTGCCTATCATGGTTGAATATAATAGTGGTTTTAACATATGCATATAAAATTTATAAAATAATTATACTTATATAAATATAATATCACATATACTTATTTCCTTCCAATCCATTGGAAAATGATAGTATCGCTCGTGTGTATGTGTGGAATACCACCTCCACGAAGCGATGCAATACATTTTTCATTTTATTTTTAAATTTATGGTGATAGATGTATATTTAATGAATATATATTATATATATGAAATAAAAATTATTTTTTAAATTTGATATATTATTTACCTTTATTTCATTGCTTTTATTGTGAAAATGGAAGCAACATTCATGTATACGAATGACCAACCGTGTCCATAAATAGTCCAATTCATTTCCCATATATATATTTTATGGGTGACTCTAAATACATATATAATGAATATATGTGATATTTATATCAATTTTAAAATTCTTAATATTATGTAACCATGACCAAATTAATAGTATAAAAAATACAAAAACAAAAACATACATGAAAAATGAAACTATTATCACCTAAAACATGATTTTAACAAAGAATTATTAATAAAGGGTGATGAAAGGTTATAATTAAATAATATATGGTATTATATATATGAATATTTTTCTGGAATATATTTATAATAAAACAATATTTTTTAATCATGAGGTTTCAATGTGTACAAATAAATCTGAGGTATACAGTAAGAGATTATTGTATCAGATTACCTTCTTTGGGATGTATGTTATGTAATGCACCTATCTTATTTTATGAGGTGTACATATATCCCCTTTGACATGTTAAATAATTAATTTCTTTATACTCATGATAATTAAAGTTTCATTTAAATTTTTCTTTCATTGGTATTATTATTCAAAAGTAAACAAAGTGGTAAATGTTTTATGTTACAACCCCATTATTTATCAGGTTTATTTATCGTTAAGTTTATGATGATGAAATATTATAATATACCTATCAAGAACTTCAATAATTTTATTCTAATATTTTTATTTATATATAATACATGTTTTCCTTTAATTTTTCTCTCTTTAAGGATTAAATATACCAAAACAATTTTTTTAAGAAAAAACAAATTTGTTTCTCTCTTCAATCAAAAATTATTTTTATTATAGGTCTATGTTTCTAAAAATGTTTTAAATAGAGTATTTAATTTTATACTATGATTCTATAAAGTTATTTTTTCTCATGTTTTAATTTTAAAAAATTATTTTAAATGAATATTCTTGTAGTTTTCTAGAAAATACACTTTTTCCATTTTACTGAAAATATGAAAGAAGTATTCATTTTACCATACATGTCATGAACAAGACATTTCACCTTTATGACGAGTCAATGTTTAATGATTTTTTAAAAATATTATAAAATTATTTATAAATAATATTTTTTATTTAATATTTAATATTTTTTTATATTTTAAATAAGTAATTTCAAAATCAAAATTTATTTTCCTCAAGAATGTTTTAATAATCTTGTTATTAAATTTATATTCATCAATGGAAACAACCATAAGTGTTTCTTAAGTTTTACTAGGGATATGATAAAATAGTACCATCCATATTCTTTTTCAAGATGGTTTATTATTATGGTCTAAAATCTTTTATGAAAGCAATTTCATTCCCATGATTTATGCTTTGATAAAATGTTTATGAAGCCCATTTCATTTTTATGGATCATGCCATGATAAAATTCTTATGAAACCCATTTCTTTTCATGGGTTCTAATATGATGAATGTTTTATGACCTTGTGAAACATGAATTTATGGATTATTTTATTGGTGGAACATATAAATACCTCCAATACATTTGGAAATGATCAATGTTATATGATCTCAAATGGTACATGGGAGGTTATCCTATGAAAGAAACAAGAGAGAACACATGATGTTATCCCAAGCTTGAAAAAAGTGGGTACATAGAAGGTTATACCAAGTTTAAAGTAGGTACATAGGTTGTTATCCCAAGACTAAAATGTTATGAATGTCTTTTTGGGTATGTGGACATAATATTTTCTATGATTATGTGTATGTTATAAATCTTTGTCTTATTCCAATGTTTTATTATCATGGAACATGTTCTTTGATTCCTTTATGATACAAGTATTATGAACTACCAATATATAATCCATGACTCAACTTTATGATATATTATATATAGGGTATGGTTTTCAAATGTTATTATCATGTTCTCATACCCTTTTGCTCATGTTATAGCCAATTGATAATTGATATATCCCATGTTTACCCTTACTCGTCATCTAAGATCACCATTTATTGTATTTTCTTTACCAAGTTTATGGAGAAAGGTTTTTAGAAGGGTATGTGAATGAAGTTTAATATGTGGGAATATATATATAGGATATATTTAATATCTTTCATGAAATAATAAGTTTTTTTATCTATTCACTAAAGAAACTAAACCTTTCTGGTCCTCAAATGTATATTTTTGAAATTTATAGAATATTCATCTAAAAATTTATAATATCAATGTATTATAAGCCTATGTTGTTATAAAAAATCCTTTGTTAAATCCCTCTTAAACACTGAATTCATCCTCCATGGAGTTAAGGCGTGTGAGATAAAATAGAGATCTATGGTAAAGGAAGAGGGGGGAATAAAATGAAAATCATCAAGGATATAGATGGATTTACCTTGCGAAATCACTTGGAATTAGAGGAGAAAATATAAGAATCAAAGTAGGAGGAGAGGACTAAAACCTATTGTATTCCCCATGTGGCATCCTTATAAAAGGGTAAATAAAGAATCTAAAAAATAGATGTGAGTCAGAAAAGGTTTATTTCACCCATTAACAAAATTGGGCATATAGGGGTTATAGTGGGGTTCTAACAACCATGGGACATTGTAGACTACAAAGTTACCTCCACAGTACAACTTGGGGATCCATGCCCTTGAGTAGCCTCATATAGGCCTTATTACCGTATAGTTTGGGACTATAACATAACTTGTTTGGAACTCACCCAATTCCTTAGTGGCATGGCCTCAAGGACATTAAGTAGGGGTTCCAAAATTGGAATGTGGCTTAACCCCAATCTAAAGAACCTCTATAGTACAAACCTTTCTTACTTCATCGTGGTCCATTCAACCACATGACCTCCATACCACAACTCCCCTCTACTTCACTATGAAGCCTCTCCTATTATTACCATTATGTATTTATACCACATGGTGTGGTGTAGACCTCTTCCATTGTATAGTGTTATAAACCAAGACCTTCTGAACCAACCAAAAAACAACCAAAACACTCAGAAGCCCCAAAATAACTCGAAACATTTAATAATTGACCATAAGAGTAACATAGGTGTGTTAAAACATCTCATAAAATTCATATATTCCTTCTATCATGTCCAAAAGAGACAGTAACCTTGAAGAATTAATTTGATCTACTCAACTCAATACAGGTCCTAGCTACCTATGTTTGAGACATGAATTCCCTCATGTCTCAATATGGTATACCTAAAAGTGTGTATCCTATTATCATACACCATTATTATGAGATAATTCTACATCTATAAAAAATTTCTAATCATTTTCCACCCTAACCCATCGACCATCTTACTTCCCATCCAATAATCCAAAAATAAAATATTGTGGGAAATAATGATCAAACCAACTACCATATTATTTCCAATTTCAAAACTGGAAGATAATTTCTAGGGGAGTCACTGTCATCAACACATAAAAATAATTTATGCATGAAACCTCACCAAAAATTACAAATACATTTCTTGTTCACAACTCAAACCATGAGACCATTGTGGAATAACTGCTAATATGGTTATATCCTTATAAATAGTTCTATCACACATTAACACTACCTCACCTACAACAAGCTAAATCACTTTATCACGCACTATCCTTGTCTGGACATAATGGATTGGGAAACTTTCACAACTCTTTATCAAAAATACCAAGGTGGTCAACCCCCTCACCTACTAGTCCTAAATCTAATCCCACACCAAGGATATTCACAATAATGGATCAATTATGATAACTTTTTCCTTATCTTATAATTTAAAAATTACAAGGACTATCTTTCACCTCAACCATTGAGGCTAATTAATAAGTCACTATAATAATAATTAAGGAGGACAACTACACATAAAGGGTAAAATTCACCACCACTAGTGTGGAAAATTACTTTCCATGTCAGTTGTTTTTTCTTTTTCAAACCGGTTATTAGGTTCTGTTATTAAAGGAAATATTTTAAATATACACCACTTAAAAAAATGGACGTTCGAAATAAATTATCAATTTGGTTTTTTATGACAGTTAATAGATCACCGACATGATAAACCCATTTATAATGGTTTTTCACGTTGGTTATTCTATAATTGGTGTGTAAAATTATTTTTGATGTTGGGTACTTGATAATAGATGTGAAAAAAATATGTTAAAATGGGTTTTCACATTGATTAATAGATAATCGACATGAAAAAAAATCAATAAATACTATTTTACATCACTTATCAAATAATCGATGTGAAAAAAGAATTTGTTTGAATATTTCTTTTCAACCATCCTCTCCAAAGTCGACCAAAACAATAAACAAACATAAGACAAACATATTTAGCAACACAACAACAATAAATACACATTTAAAATTACAACATTCAAAATTACAATATATAGTACAAACTAACTAAAATTCAACCAAACCTATGAAATGATTTTCCCATTCAACTTGTAAGTTTCTGAGCTATTGTTCACTATAAGGATGAGGGTTATCAAAAAGATATAAATTAAAAGAAGATAATTAAACTTATATTATGAATAAAAAAATGAAATATTGAAGAAAATTTTATAACTAAATCTAACCTTATAGAACTTCATAACTATCCTAATTGAAATTATTTCATATATAAATCTTAGTACATAATATCTGCATTCTTTTACACCTTCTTGTTTATTAAAACATTTTTTAAATGAATTTTTGAATTCAAAATAATATTATTAATTAATATATCCAAAATGTTAAAAATATAAATTAAAATTAACCATTTCTTTTACAAATTTGACCTTGGAACTATTTTCATTTGTGGTCTCTCAAAAGAAATTTTATCCCCTATAAGAAAATAATATGAATGAAATAAATCTAAAATTAATTATAATATAGACTAGTATTGAGAAATTCAAAATTACATGTCCAATATATCCTTAAAATTATGTCACACTTCACCATGGATACATCATAACCAACAAAGTTCCTTATCCCTTGGACATAAAATACCTAACATCAAATGGCCACGAATTTAAAATAAAATTTAAGGATTTTGGTTGTTATGTTAAAAGATATATAATTTGTTTTTTGGGATATATGTTTCATAATCTTGAAGATAAGTAAACATCAAGCACTATATAGTTGTATAATATTGAAATATTTCAGCAATATAAACTATTCTTTATGCTTCAATAATTTTCTTCATTGTTGGTGAAAAATATTGTGGGTCCATAATTTCTTATAAATATGTCTTTTCATGCTCTTAAACATTGTATAAATATACCTATTATAAAAAAACATAAGTATAAATTTTTAATAAATTAAATGCATGGAAATATTTATGTTAATAATTGAATAGAAAAAAGTTACATCGTGTTTATGCCCAACTGGTCTCTAGTTACAAGCTCCATGATATCATTTTTTAAAAGTTCCATAGTCATTTCACACCCAAAAACAGAATATTCAATTGGAGTCTCAGAAAATTCTGACAATAAATTTTAATATCTTGAAAATCTATCAAGACTACTAGAATCTATATCTGAATTCATGACACTTTTTATTTTTATTTTTTTATACAATATTTATTTACCTTTAATGAATTATTATAAAAAATAGATAAATATTTAAACATTAAAGTTTTAAAACAAATTTAATATAAAATTTAAATAAAATATAAAATATAAACATACCTCTCTGGTAATATGTCAAATAAGTCTATGTAACACCCCAAGCTTCCACTGTACGTTTCCCTTCGAATAATGCAATAGCGTGTGTTGTACGCAACCTTGAGCTCTAACACACACCACAACTAATTAAACTAGCCGTTGTGAATAGTAATACCTACTTTTTGAAATTTTATAAATCAAAATGGACTTCATTTTTGGATTCGGAATATTGAAATTAGCCTATGTTGAATTTTTGGTATTTTTCTGAGAACTTCTAAATTTTTATGAATAGTGAAAAATACTTAAAACAACTTTTTTAATCAAAATAATTTATAGTGATAAATTATAATATTTAGTGGTTTTAAAGTATAATTAGAATATATTTTTAGCATTTTATCCAATGGTGGTCATTAGAATTAATTTAACATTGAAATTGGACATAAACAATTGCCAAACTTTTGATATAAATTGTTTCTTAAAAACACGCTATTTGTTGTAAGAACGGGAATTAATTATAAAATTAATTAATACAACTTATATTTTTGGAATTTTTTAAAATAGACATCATTTTTGAATTCAGAATATCAATTATATCTTAGGGTGATATTTTGGCCTTATTCTGAAAAACTTCAATTTTTGATGAATAGTGAAACCACTAAGTGGTTGTTAAAAACTGATTTTTCGTTAAAATGAAATATTACCACTTCTGTGATTTGATTTTCAAAAATCCGACATACATGGTTGTCATTAAGAAGTAAAATGTGGTTCAATGAGATTAAAATAATTTTTTGGTGAATAGTAACTTTTAAGTTCTTAATCGCGATTAGAGGTAATTAATGTAGTTTAAGGTACAAATGATGTTTTAATAATATGAGATGAGCATGACACTTGTCCTACTCCTATTGGATGAGTCATGGACGACCAAGACAACCCATGGGTCAACTTGGGGACCCCATGGAGCCACTTTAGTTGGAAAATGACATTAATATTTATTTATTTAATGTTAAAATTAAATTGACACAAACATGAGTTATTTTACTAAAACAGTTTTTAAGTGGGGTTACACAAGTCCAAATTTTTACTATAAATATTCATTAGAAAGCTAAAACGATTTCCTACATCATAGTATTTTTTTATAATTTTTAGACATTAAATAAATTAAATTATTTATGACATCATAATGATGCAGCGATGACCTCATTATTTAACGATTTAAATAAAATGAGAAGATAATGCAAAATCCAAGGCTTACACTTGTCCAAAGCCTATTGGATGAGGAGATTTAGAAACCTTATCACCTTAGCCTCGAATTATATAAGTTTGGGACCTTTAGAATCCGAAAAGCATTGTGAAATAATGTAACATTTCAATCTTTCCAAAAGTTCCCCTCCTCTCCTCTTATAAAAGGCCCCCACCTCTACCACCTTATTCACACTTCCAAGCCTTTTGGTTCGGCCAAACCCTGCCCAAATATTCTCCCAACTTCTCTCCCTTCATCCTAGAAGCTTTACTTTAGTCAGAAAGACATCCTAAGGAGTCCTTTTGATCAAATCAAAATGAAGAACCCGAAGAAGAGGTAACATTTTCATCACCCTCTTTCAAGTTTCTTTCTTCTTCCACTCCCTCTTTGTTTATTATTTCAATTCTAAAATTATAACTCCAGTATCTTATATATACTGTGATGTTATTATAAATATGTAACAACCATATTCAGTATTCTACCCATCATTTGAATGACATGTCACCATACGTGCGTACGTACGGCTTACCGTCTCCACGTCGTGGTGTAATTGTTATTCATTATATTATTATTTAGATGGGTATAATAATGATATGTAATTCATGTAAATAATAAATATAACATGATAATTATTCTGTATATATGATACACTATCCAATTATATATTATTTTAATATCAAAATAATGATATTGTCGCTCGTGCGTACGTACGGACTACCGTCTCCACGAACGCGATGAGATTCATTCTCCGTCGTATCCATTCAAGTATAATTATCAATTGATGATTTAAAAATAATTTTTAAGGACATGATATCATTCTGGATATGAATAATATACAACCTATCCATTAAAAACAAGACTTACATGACAAAACATATAAAAGAAAACGAGTAAGTTAACACCCGAAACAACGATAAATCTAAGATATTGTTAACAAAGCAATGTTAAAAGATCATATATGATATCATATGAATGTATATGATTCTTGTATAATTTAATAACAATTATTTCACCATTATACAGGAGGTTAACCTACCCCAACCAAGGAAAAGTACAAGGTAAGGGTTTACTTCACAACCTCTTCATTATCCAAGGTTGTTTATACATAATTATCTACTGGGACCTCGTTATCATCCACATCCATGTTTCTTAAAAATGTCTTTCAAAACATTTTTACTATTAAATGGAAAATGGTTTAAATTCATTTATACCCTTATAAGTTTTTGAAAGGAATCTTACCGTCGTTTTCCAAACAATGTACTTTTTGACCTTTTTGACAAATTTAAGGTAAGAATGTTTTTTTACTTATACGGCGGGTGCGGCTATTTTCCGCCATTCTAACTTCGTCGAAGCTTCCCTAACAAGCTTATAAGAATATTTTCAAAGTAAATGTATTATTTTATAATTATGGGACTTTTAAATGATTTCAAAAAGGAGAGATATTTCTCTCAAATAGCTTTGATTTCATCCATGTCAACATCCTTTGATGGGTTTTAAGTTTAATTGAAATTGATTTATGATACAAAACTTCCATTGAACATTTTGTGAAATATTTGACTGTGGATGTGTTATTTTATACCATCCATAGTTTATGGAGAAATTTTTGACATTTCGTATGCTAGTTTTAATACGAATATTTATGTTATGTTTAAACCTATTCATATGAGGAATGTATTGGACTTAATATGTGACGGGTGGAGCCCGCTATAGCTCCTCGATGCATCGGTAGGTCTCATGAGACAACTAGACGTGGAATTGGCCGAGGCCCTTTCCCAATTTGATTTATGGTTTTGGCCGAGGCCTTAATCATTTTAGACGTCTTGGCCGAGGCCTTGACAAAATGTTTCAGAATGTCTGGCATTATACATTCCCTCATTATGAAAGTGGTTATTGATATTTCATGTGATTATTCGTCTAGTAGAATATCCATGTGAGTAAGTAATGGCATTATTTTATTTTACTTTTGCCATATTATGCTGAAGTTCAAGTTCAATAAGGCTTTTGTTTTAGTTATACATTGCCTTAAATGCTCATGTTTTCTTATAAAAGCTTCCGCAATATTGTTATCCTTACTGAGCATCTGAGCTCACCCCTTTCAATGTTTAAATATTTTCCAGGATGTGAAGAAGTGTATTATGACTGACTTGCAAGGATAGTCAGTGAATATATGAGTGTGGACTATGAAGACCATGTTATTGTAGTTTGTTTAATTTTGATGTAATGAAAGACTTATGAATGTATCTAGTGTTTCCAAGGCTACTAAACTAATCGGTCTTTCGAGACTTGATCTTTTGTGATCATTCCAATGTTATGAAGTAATGCACCGACTCTGGGTAGCTGGGGTCAGGGCGTTACAGTTGGTATCAGAGGCAGTTTAGTACTAACCTTGGAAGCTAGATTTAGATAAACTCTGATTAGAGCACATATCCCGAAGATAGACTTTGAGGATTAGTATAGAAGAACTTCCTAGAATTTTGGTATTGTAGAGATGTTGTGAGTTTTCCGAGCAATACATCCCTGTCTGGATACGAGCAGGTAGAGGTGGCTCTGGCACAGATGTACCTAGTGGTAAAACCCGAAAACACCGCTTTGAGCTAGACTCGAACGGGAACTGGTGCACGACAACGGGCCTTGCTGCACTCTTGGTTACGACACTCCCGGGGGATATGCTTTGGATAATTCCCATTTTCTTTACAAACCACTATGAAGGGTTACGTGTATATACTTCCTCAAAGAAAACATTTTTATAATTATGGATTATATCCATAATTAGTTCAATTTATGTTAAGTGTTTTACAAGTATAGAATTATGTATTTTGATTCATGAACTAATCAAGTTTATTCCATTATTTAGAAATGGCTCCTAGTGGAAGGAATGTAAACCGTATCAATGCACGCACTCCGTGTAGGGATTGCCCTCCTGCTCAGGATAATTATGGTGGAGCTAGTGATACAACTGGTGCTGATCAGCTTCTCACCGTACTGGGACAACTCACGCAGGTTATGAATAACAACCTTACTCGTATGGAGCACCCAGATCCGCAGCGTGGAGGATCAATGCTAGACCGTTTCATGAGGCAACAACCGCCAACCTTCAATGGGAGTACAAATCTTATAGTAGCTGAGCAATGGATAAATTCCTTAGAGAAAATATTTCATGCCTTGGGGAGTAGTGAAAGGGAGAATGTTGTCATGGAAGTTTACCGCCTCACTAGAGATGCCGATCAATGGTGGTCACTAATTCAAAACACAAAGGAGGATGATGAATTAACAAACATGGAATGGCAGGAGTTCAAAGAGCTGTTCTTAGAAAAATACTTTCCTCGAGACCATCGAGCGGATATGGAAAGGCAATTTCTGAGTCTGAGGCAGAAGGAGGATGAGAATGTCGCAAAGTATGAGGCTAACTTTACAAGGTTAGCAAGGTATGCTGCAGATTACATACGTAACCCAAGAAGTAAGACTGATCGTTTATTTGATGGGTTGAAACCATTTCTCCGTCGAGCTTTAGTATCACAAACCTTCTCTTCATACGAAGGTATTGTCTCGTGCGCTATCAAGACGGAAAAGGAATTCTCTAAGTCTTATGACTTTAAATCAAATCAAGATAAGAAGAGATCCGCTGAAAACTCTGGGAAAGGAAATAAGGAAACAGGGAAGAAGGGTAGAAATGAATTTCCACCCTGTGATAATTGTGGTAGGAAGCACCCTAGTGCCTGTCTAAAAGGAAAAGGAGTATGTTACAAGTGTGGTGAAAAAGGCCACCAAGCTCATGAATGCAAGGGAAAGAAAGCGGCTGTCAACGTGGAATGTTATAATTGTAGAGAGAAGGGACATTATGCAAATGAATGTCCTAAGCGTCAGGGGAACTTACCTCAGAAGAGGCCAAGGGATCAAGGTCAGGCTTATGCTATCACTACTGCTGAGGTGGAAGCTCCGAAAGACATGGTGGCAGGTAATTTAATGGTTTCCTCAAGTTTAGCAAATGCATTATTTGATTCTGGATCATCGCATTGTTTCATATCTTCCCAGTTTTCTAAGAAAATTAGATATTTCCAATTTGATTTAACAAGGGAGTTGTCAGTCAAAACCCCTAAGGGAAGTATTGTTGCAACAAAGTTTTGTCGATTAGTTCCCATTAGAGCACCTAAATGTTCTTTACCTGCTGATCTCATCGTCATACCCATGATTGAATTTGATATAATCCTCGGTATGGATTGTCTTTCGGACCATGATGCAAAAATTTATTGTAAGAGGAAAGAGGTTACGATTCTTGATGATGATGATAAGGAACACCTTATCTTTAGAGCAGAATCATCGCCACATAATTCTTATCTAGATCCACCCCCAGTAGCTCAACTAAATTCAATTATTGGGGAGGAAGAGAAGGAAATTACTGAGGACGAGGAAAGGAATATTCAAATAGAGGATGTACCTATTGTGAGAGAATATGTTGATGTGTTTCCGGAAGATTTACCTGGACATCCTCCAGAACGAGAAGTTGAGTTTTCCATTGATTTAATTCCTGGATCAAGGCCCATATCGAAGACCCCTTATAGAATGGCCACTGTGGAATTAGTTGAACTAAAGAAACAACTAGAGGAATTGAGTAATAAGGGATTTATTCGCCCTAGTGTTTCTCCTTGGGGAGCCCCTGTTCTTTTTGTTAAGAAGAAAGATGGATCTATGAGGTTGTGCATTGATTATAGGGAGATCAATGCTATAACAATAAAGAATAAGTATCCCCTACCTCGCATTGATGATTTGTTTGACCAACTGCATGGAGCTCAATACTTTTCAAAGATTGACCTTCGGTCTGGATACCATCAGTTGTGTGTGAAGAAGGAAGACGTTCCAAAGACAGCATTTCGAACAAGGTACGGGCATTACGAGTTTACAGTAATGCCTTTTGGATTGACTAATGCACCCTCTGTTTTCATGGATCTAATGAATAGAGTTTTCAAGGAATATCTTGATGACTTTGTAGTGGTATTTATTGATGATATCTTGGTAAACTCCAAAAGCCATGAAGATCATGAAAATCACTTACGCATTATCCTGAAGACTCTTAGAAGACATGAATTATATGGGAAATTTAGCAAGTGTGAATTCTAGCTTCATGAGATTTCTTTTCTTGGCCATATTGTCTCTAAGGATGGAATTTCCGTTGATCCTTCTAAAACCAAGGCAATCCAAGAATGGTCAGCACCGACAAGTATAACTGAGGTACGCAATTTTATTGGTTTAGCAGGTTATTATCGACGTTTCGTCCAGAATTTTGCCAGATTGGCTAACCCATTGACAAAGCTCACACGTAAAGGGATTAAATTTGTCTGGAAAAAAGAGTGTGAAGAATGTTTTTAAGAACTAAAGAGAAGATTAGTCAATGCCCCTATATTGACTCTACCATCGGGGAATGATGGGTTTTTTATTTATAGTGATGCATCGAAGAAAGGACTCGGTTGTGTCCTTATGCAGAATGATAAGGTCATTGCCTATGCATCACGACAGCTAAAAATTCATGAGCAAAACTATCCTACTCATGATCTTGAGTTAGCAGCTGTGATCTTTGCTTTAAAGATATGGAGACATTACCTCTATGGTGAAAAATGTGAGATTTATACTGATCACAAGAGTTTGAAGTATATTTTCACACAAAAAGAACTCAACATGAGGCAAAGGCGATGGCTTGAACTACTCAAGGATTATGATTGCACGATACATTACCACCCGGGGAAGGCAAACAAGGTGGCAGATGCTTTGAGTAGAAAAGACCATGGAGTTTTGAATGTGATGAGAATTGAAAGGGATCCAATTTTCTTGGATCTAGTGAATATGGACATGGGAATAACTAGGGAAGGTGAAACATCAATGCTTTTTCAAATGGTTGCCAAACCATCATTACTAGAAAGGATTAAGAGTTCTCAGACCAATGATGAAGAATTTCAGAAGAAGATTAAAGGTGTGAATGATGGAATATTGAGGGACTTTGTGTATAAGGATGGAATTTTGAAATTCAGGAAGAGACTTTGTGTTCTCGATATACCTGATCTAAAAAGGGAATTGCTGGATGATGCTCATAGTTCCAGCTTCTCTATACACCCTGGGAGCACCAAAATGTATAAATATTTGAAGGAACATTTTTGGTGGGATGATATGAAGAGGGAGATTGCTGATTTTGTGTCGAGGTGTATGGTTTGTCAACAAGTGAAAGCTGGAAGGCAACATCCTGGTGGAGTATTGCAACATCTTCCCATACCTGAGTGGAAATGGGATAATATTACGATGGACTTTGTCATGGGACTACCAAAGACTCCTAGAAGGAATGATGCAATATGGGTCATTGTTGATCGACTTACTAAGTCAGCACATTTTTTGGCTATACGGGAGGATCTACCACTTGAACGTCTAGCAAGACTATATATTAATGAAGTTGTAAGACTTCATGGAGTACCCCTATCGATTGTTTCTGATCGTGATCCTCGTTTTACTTCAAGATTCTGGAAAAGTCTTCAAAAGGCCTTGGATACTGAACTTCGTTTGAGCACTGCCTATCACCCTCAAACAGATGGACAATCAGAACGGACTATTCAAACCTTAGAAGACATGTTGAGATCATGCTCTCTTGACTTTCAGGGTATGTGGGATCAATATTTACCACTGGTAGAATTTTCCTATAACAATAGCTTCCATTCGAGTATTCAGATGGCACCATATGAAGCGTTATACGGAAAGAGATGTTGTACACCAACCTGTTGGGATGACGTTGGTGAAAGAAAACTTGTAGGCCCAGAACTGGTGGAGGAAACGGTGGAAAAGGTGAAAGTAATCCAAAATCACATCAAAGCAGCTCAAAGTAGGCAGAAGAGCTATGCCGATAATCGAAGGAAGGATTTGGAATTTCAAGTCGGTGATCATGTTTTCCTGAAGGTATCTCCATGGAAGGGAGTCATACGTTTTGGTAAGAAAGGTAAATTGAGTCCCAGGTACATCGGACCTTTCGAAATTCTAGAACGAATTGGGGTTGTAGCTTACCGTTTGGCAATGCCTCCAAGTCTCTCCAAAGTTCACGATGTGTTCCACGTATCTCTGTTGAGGAAATACATGCCTAACCCAACGCATGTACTCACCTATGAGGAATTAGAACTGGAACCCGATCTTTCCTATTGTGAAGAGCCCGTCAGGATTCTTGATGTGAGGGAGCAGGTGCTGAGAAACCGGACGACTCGTCTGGTGAAGGTTTTGTGGAGAAATCATAAAATGGAAGAGGCAACGTGGGAACCTGAGGAATTTATGATGAAAAACCACCCGAGTCTTTTTATGCAGTAATACCCTAGAAATTGCGAGGACGCAATTAATTGAAGGAGGGGAGAATGTAACACCCCAAGCTTCCACTGTACGTTTCCCTTCGAATAATGCAATAGCGTGTGTTGTACGCAACCTCGAGCTCTAACACACACCACGACTAATTAAACTAGCCGTTGTGAATAGTAATACCTACTTTTTGAAATTTTATAAATCAAAATGGACTTCATTTTTGGATTCGGAATATTGAAATTAGCCTATGTTGAATTTTTGGTATTTTTCTGAGAACTTCTAAATTTTTATGAATAGTGAAAAATACTTAAAACAACTTTTTTAATCAAAATAATTTATAGTGATAAATTATAATATTTAGTGGTTTTAAAGTATAATTAGAATATATTTTTAGCATTTTATCCAATGGTGGTCATTAGAATTAATTTAACATTGAAATTGGACATAAACAATTGCCAAACTTTTGATATAAATTGTTTCTTAAAAACACGCTATTTGTTGTAAGAACGAGAATTAATTATAAAATTAATTAATACAACTTATATGTTTGGAATTTTGTAAAATAGACATCATTTTTTAATTCAGAATATCAATTATAGCTTAGGGTGAAATTTTGGCCTTATTCTGAAAAACTTCAATTTTTGATGAATAGTGAAACCACTAAGTGGTTGTTAAAAACTGATTTTTCGTTAAAATGAAATATTACCACTTCTGTGATTTGATTTTCAAAAATCCGACATACATGGTTGTCATTAAGAAGTAAAATGTGGTTCAATGAGATTAAAATAATTTTTTGGTGAATAGTAACTTTTAAGTTCTTAATCGCGATTAGAGGTAATTAATGTAGTTTAAGGTACAAATGATGTTTTAATAATATGAGATGAGCATGACACTTGTCCTACTCCTATTGGATGAGTCATGGCCGACCAATACAACCCATGGGTAAACTTGGGGACCCCATGGAGCCACTTTAGTTGGAAAATGACATTAATATATATTTATTTAATGTTAAAATTAAATTGACACAAACATGAGTTATTTTACTAAAACAGTTTTTAAGTGGGGTTACACAAGTCCAAATTTTTACTATAAATATTCATTAGAAATCTAAAAAGATTTCATACATCATAGTATTTTTTTATAATTTTTAGACATTAAATAAATTAAATTATTTATGACATAATTATGATGCAGCGATGACCTCATTATTTAACGATTTAAATAAAATGAGAAGATAATGCAAAATCCAAGGGTTACACTTGTCCAAAGCCTATTGGATGAGGAGATTTAGAAACCTTATCACCTTAGCCTCGAATTATATAAGTTTGGGACCTTTATAATCCGAAAAGCATTGTGAAATAATGTAACATTTCAATCTTTCCAAAAGTGCCCCTCCTCTCCTCTTATAAAAGGCCCCCACCTCTACCACCTTATTCACACTTCCAAGCCTTTTGGTTCGGCCAAACCCTTCCCAAATACTCTCCCAACTTCTCTCCCTTCATCCTAGAAGCTTTACTTTAGTCAGATAGACATCCTAAGGAGTCCTTTTGATCAAATCAAAAGGAAGAACCCGAAGAAGAGGTAACATTTTCATCACCCTCTTTCAAGTTTCTTTCTTCTTCCACTCCCTCTTTGTTTATTATTTCAATTCTAAAATTATAACTCCAGTATCTTCTATATACTGTGATGTTATTATAAATATGGAACAACCATATTCAGTATTCTACCCATCATTTCAATGAAATGTCACCATACGTGCGTACGTACGGCTTACCGTCTCCACGTCGTGGTGTAATTGTTATTCATTATATTATTATTTAGATGGGTATAATAATGATATGTAATTCATGTAAATAATAAATATAACATGATAATGATTCTGTATATATGATACACTATCCAATTATATATTATTTTAATATCAAAATAATGATATTGTCGCTCGTGCGTACGTACGGACTACCGTCTCCACGAACGCGATGAGATTCATTCTCCGTCGTATCCATTCAAGTATAATTATCATTTTATGATTTAAAAATAATGTTTAAGGACATGATATCATTATGGATATGAATAATATACAACCTATACATTAAAAACAAGACTTACATGACAAAACATATAAAAGAAAACGAGTAAGTTAACACCCGAAACAACGATAAATCTAAGATATTGTTAACAAAGCAATGTTAAAAGATCATATATGATATCATATGAATGTATATGATTCTTGTATAATTTAATAACAATTATTTCACCATTATACAGGAGGTTAACCTACCCCAACCAAGGAAAAGTACAAGGTAAGGGTTTACTTCACAACCTCTTCATTATCCAAGGTTGTTTATACATAATTATCTACTGGGACCTCGTTATCATCCACATCCATGTTTCTTAAAAATGTCTTTCAAAACATTTTTACTATTAAATGGAAAATGGTTTAAAGTCATTTATACCCTTATAAGTTTTTGAAAGGAATCTTACCGTCGTTTTCCAAACAATGTACTTTTTGACCTTTTTGACAAATTTAAGGTAAGAATGTTTTTTTTACTTATACGGCGGGTGCGGCTATTTTCCGCCATTATAACTTCGTCGAAGCTTCCCTGACAAGCTTATAAGAATATTTTCAAAGTAAATGTATTATTTTATAATTATGGGACTTTTAAATGATTTCAAAAAGGAGAGATATTTCTCTCAAATAGCTTTGATTTCATCCATGTCAACATCCTTTGATGGGTTTTAAGTTTAATTGAAATTGATTTATGATACAAAACTTCCATTGAACATTTTGTGAAATATTTGACTGTGGATGTGTTATTTTATACCATCCATAGTTTATGGAGAAATTTTTGACATTTCGTATGCTAGTTTTAATACGAATATTTATGTTATGTTTAAACCTATTCATATGAGGAATGTATTGGACTTAATATGTGACGGGTGGAGCCCGCTATAGCTCCTCGATGCATCGGTAGGTCTCATGAGACAACTAGACATGGAATTGGACGAGGCCCTTTCCCAATTTGATTTATGGTTTTGGCCGAGGCCTTAATCATTTTAGACGTCTTGGCCGAGGCCTTGACAAAATGTTTCAGAATGTCTGGCATTATACATTCCCTCATTATGAAAGTGGTTATTGATATTTCATGTGATTATTCGTCTAGTAGAATATCCATGTGAGTAAGTAATGGCATTATTTTATTTTACTTTTTCCATATTATGCTGAAGTTCAAGTTCAATAAGGCTTTTGTTTTAGTTATACATTGCCTTAAATGCTCATGTTTTCTTATAAAAGCTTCCGCAATATTGTTATCCTTACTGAGCATCTGAGCTCACCCCTTTCAATGTTTAAATATTTTCCAGGATGTGAAGAAGTGTATTATGACTGACTTGCAAGGATAGTCAGTGAAGATATGAGTGTGGACTATGAAGACCATGTTATTGTAGTTTGTTTAATTTTGATGTAATGAAAGACTTATGAATGTATCTAGTGTTTCCAAGGCTACTAAACTAATCGGTCTTTCGAGACTTGATATTTTGTGATCATGCCAATGTTATGAAGTAATGCACCGACTTTGGGTAGCTGGGGTCGGGGCGTTACAGTCTAGATGGAAAAAATAAAATGTTTCCACTATGTTTTCCAACTATATTAACCTCTTTTATAGGTAATGGTAATCCTGATGATATATCTATAAAATCATATACAGTGACACAATGATTTTCTATATTTAACTGTTAATGATTAATGGTATCTCAAATATAAAATATCATTCCATAAGTAACAATATGTTGTTGTAGATCATTAACATATAACTCATAATAATGAGGAAGCTATGGAGGAGGGGGTGCAGGAGTAAGATAAGTAGTGAGGTCTAAAGGCGGAGGTGGAGGAGTGGGAGCTACTAGAAAAAACAATCTTTTCATGTCTAAAAACATTGACTATATAAAATCTATGATCATATCATCCATCCCCACATGAATATCCAAGCTTGAGCCTCTAAATATTATTTTTTTATAAACACCCTCTATTACATAAGGTGAAGAATATGAAAACACTTTTTTCACTGATACACCTATCGGGTATCCTCATGCATAACCCAGGTGTTCGGGCATTCCCAAGGATGCAGCTAAAATACCCTTCCTACCCTCAACTAAAAATACACCCTGTATGCTATTCTCCTCAAGAGAATATTGTATAAATTATTTGAAAAATTCTATAAGGAATCAAAATATATAAAAAATTGAATTTACTTAAATAAAAAAATGAAGTAAACGTCTTACAATCCTTTCAGCTACAACCCTTTACTCTTCCATATGATATTTTCCATTTTCCCATCTGACCATCTTCCATTTTCAATGTCTAGCCAATGGATAGAGGGGAATCCTTTGTTGACCTTGAAGACTCATCTCACAGTTTTTGAAAAATTTTGTCTATTATTTTTTCTTCCAATAATGTATACCCTCTCCGAGATAAATTATAAGGGTATGAATTTATATATTGGATCATCTAATGATATATCCTCAATTTTGTTAAATTAAGAATAAATAAATCATTGATAATATCATTTATATAAAAAACTCCTAAAATTTAATATTACACTCACCAAAAATGCATAATGTCTTCTACTTTCAACAAATTACTTCCATGTATTATCTATAAAGGGATATATATCACATGGATTATGATTTTTCCCATACCAAAAAATGAAATCTAATGTGAGGGTTGATTTGAAATCCTTCCATCTCCAATTAAGAAATGATAAAACTTTACTCATGACTTCTTTAGTGTCAGTTATATCAAATTCCATCTAATAAGAAGGGGGAAAACATATATTACTATAAACATTTCAAGATAAGTAAAATAATAACAAATGATATTACCAAAATGGTATCCCACAAGTTAGATAGTGTTACTTTTTCAACACTTCCCCAATCAAAAATCAAAATAATGACTTTGCTTTTAGCCTAAACTGATACAAAAACACTGAATTGTTTTGAATTAAGAGTTATTTTAATATCATTGTCATAAAAGTCTATGAGTATCCTATAATCCTACATATGATCAACTGATAATTTTGGTAATTGTGTGCTACCATGTTTATAAACCCTCAAAGTCTTCTTTGGCTCTAAGGGAGTAGATGTCTCTTGTAAATAAGGATAGGTCTCACCAGGAATATAATATGCACATTCCTCCATAGAGTTTTGAGTATGATTATCTCTAGAATTATGTGGTGGATAAATTTATTGATCTATCATTATCCAAAAAATCAAAGAAAAAAACAATTCATACAAAAACATAAAAATTCAACTATTACAATACTAATGTAAATAAAAATGAAAATTTATCAAACAAAAAAGTAAAGTAAATTAAACTTAACACATTTTTATTTATATTTTTTATATTTAAATAAAATTCTAACAACAAAAATGAGATATTAAATTTCATAAAAATGAATGAAAAAATCAAAAAAAATTGTGTGAATAGAAAAAATTCACCAACCTAATATATCATTTTTACACAAAAAAGAATATTTTTTAAATATACTATTTTAAAATATTTTTATTTTTATTTAACATATTAGATTTAAAATAATTGGTTTACAACAAAATAAATTAATAGATAAGTTATGTAAGGGTAAAAATAGTAAACTAAGAAAAACTAAACTAATATAAACAAAAAATTTAACTTATTAGTTATAATATGTATTTTAATAAAGAAAATTAAATTTAAATATCTATCATTTTTAGAAATTTATAAAATTAAATGAGAAATAAACATTTGTTACCTATAATATTAGAAATGTACTAAAGCAACCCCCCCCCCCCCAAATTCCTTCATCGTGGTCATTCCATATGGCACAAACCATGTCTATGACGTGCTCATCAATATTATCTCTTAATATTTCCGTGGAAGTAAGGATCTCAAATAAATCAGCATCTTCATCAAGTTTGTCATTACTAGTATACTATTTTTTCATTATAAAACAGTAGACCACTATATATAGGATTGATCCGAAACATAGATTTTTTTTCATTTCATTCCATTATAAAAGGATAAGATGTGTATTCCAATTTATTCATATTAACTAGTGTCATTCCAAATTCATTACGTTTCACATAGTTATTACCAATAAACCATTTGTATTGAAACACTAGAATATAAAATTTAATGTAATAAACCTTCCATATTTCTTCAATGAATCCATAATATTCACTTGATGTCGAAATTGGGTTTTTTCTTTAACACTTGAAAATTTTATTGCTTTTGTGAACACCAATACACTACTATTTTGAAATTCACTTTTTTTCCTAATCTTTCATATGAAATGTATAGACATTTATTTCATAACTAGACCATGTTGTCAAATTTAATCTTGGACCACCCACAAACAATATCAATGTTTCTAATTCTTCTGATCTACCAAGAACGGTCTCTTTAAACCATGGTAAAAGAGTTTTGTTATAATCATTCAAAATAAACATATATTTCTTGTCTGAATAAAATTGTTTCAACACATTAATATTTAATGTTATATATGGTTGAGAATCATCTATGTTATTCATGATATATAAATATACCTTATTTAACTATTCACCTATCAATGATTCTACTTTCAATCCTCGTATCCCCTTTCCCACATAATTAACTAGTTCATGGAGAGAATAAGGAAAACCAATGTTCTCCACTGTAGATAAGTAGCTTATAAAAAACTCTACAACCTTCTCAAAAATATAATTCTCAATAATGGGGGCTTTAATTCGATATGTATTCTTAACATACACCTTCGATATCTTTATATACATTTCAAATGGATACATCCAACATAGATATATAGGTCTATAAATATTTATCTCTTACACAACCTTAACTATTAAATGCACCATGATATCAAAAAAATATAGAGGAAAATACATTTCCCATTAAAAAAGTTTTGAAATTACTTCGTTTTCCAATTTTTTTGAAATCATTCAAAATAATCACCTTATGATAAAATGAATTGAAAGAATAACACACCTTTATGATATTCATTCTTACATGGATGGGAAATATTCTATGCAATTCAACCAGTAGGATTTGTTTCATCATGATGTGAAAACCATGAGATTTCATTCCGATAAACTTTAAATCCTTTAAAGACACAAATTTTTTTACATTTGAAGAATAAACATGTGGCACTTTCATATGATGAAGACACTGAAAAAAGATAATTTTCTCCCTCTTGAATAGTGTATAAGAAGTTGAGGAAGGAATGTTTACCTTCCATCAGAAGTAGGAGATAACTCCAAACATATTCCCATTGAGAGTAAGTCCAAAAATTCATTCAAACCATCTTTATTATTTCCTTTAATATCTGACAATGTTACAATCAAGTTTTCAAAAATATTCATCTCCATATACATGAAATCAATGTTATATTTGACCTCATAATATCTCCAATACGGCTTCTAAAAAATATTTACCATTTCTTCCAAATATTTCTATCATTACCAGATATATGGGTCTTTCAAAATTTCACATAATTGTTTTTCACCCTCTCAAAATATTAATCTATAGATAAAGTTTTTGGAGTAATATCAAAATTTTTTGAGCCATTGAATATATTTTTTAATAGTTTTTAAGATTAATCCATAGAAAAAACATTTTCTGACCCATGTGTACTGTTTTTCTCCCATGATGAAATTAATAATATGAAGTATATTTTTTGCATATTGGATGTCCATTATTCCCCTTAACATTGTATCTAGAAAAATTTCAATATACTAGAAATTCATTTGTAGTGTACATAATCATTTTATTCAGTTGAAAATATTCCATTTTATTAGAATCATACACCATAATAACATCCTCCCATAAGAGTTTCAAATCATCAATTAATAGTTATAAGAAAACATTAATATCATTTTTGGGATGTTTTGGTCCAAAGATCATTTCACTCAACATAACATATTTACACTTCATACGAAATTTATAATATGAGTTTTAAATTACAAAAAAAATAGACCATGAACTATTTGTGCTACAATGTCATCGATTTGGATTCATTACATTAGTTCATAGTCCAATTATATGATTTATAACATCATTTTCAAATGTAGGAAACTATGGATCGATTTTCTTCCACTGTGGACAATCTGATAGATGTTGTAATTTTCCATCACATATTTTCTCATATGCATTCCATATTAACCTTTTTACATCATGTGAATTCTAAAATAAATAGAACCAGGGAGGGTATCAGAGTTTCCCAATCATTTCTCCCAGTTTGAATTCACTCGCTAGTATCATAGTTGGGAGTCATTCATCGTTGTGGGAATAGATCCAGGTCCTTAAGACTACTCATCCTGAGGGTTGTTTCTCTTATGGAGGACGTCGATAGCCTCAACATAGGGGTGTGGTTGTGATGGATACTACCCTACCACGGTCTGAATCTCAACATTTATGGCTCCTACATTGGGGTCATGATTCGAGGAGGAGGGCTTGAGAGGGATGAGCGAGGTTCGAACTTGCTGGGCTTCAACGCTTTCTATGGGATAGGAAGTTCTCTTAGAGTGGAGGTAAGGGAAATGCTTAGTGGTCTTCAATTATGTAAAATCTGTAATTTCAAGATCTCAAAGGGAGAATTAGACACGAAAATTCTGGTTGGTTTAAATCAAGGGAAGAGAAATCCTCCTTGGGAGATGACGTCTTATATTCGGAAGGTTATGAAGCTGTTGGATCCTGGAATGAAGGTGGTGTATACTTTGCATAAAGGAAACATTTCTGTAGATTCCTTAGCTATTAGAGACAACCCTAGGGAATCTATCACTATCTATTTCTATTTGGATTCTTTTTCTAAGTATTTTAGTAATTTTGTTTGGGGTGATAGCCTTAGTCTTCACCATTTTTGTCAGCCCTAAACTATGTGTGTTTTTCATTACATTTAATAAAAAATTCAACTTGTCTATAACAGCTAAATCAGTATATATTTTTTCTTTCAACTTATACCATGACATCCTACATTTAGGAAACTTTTATAGAAATTCATATTCATACCTATATAGCACACAGTAATTCAAGAAAACATGTATTTTTTGTAACATAATCCCATCGGTTATAATATTTTCTTTTATTTATAATGTGAATTAGAAAAATAATTTTCTTTGGGAAGAATATATTTCAAAATCATAAATTCCATACAACCAAGATACAATGCTTTTTCAGCATCACCATATAGACACTCAATTTTGGTTTATTTCTCAATTGCCTCTACTTTAATATCATGAATCATTTCTTTAATCTCATCAAAGTAATTATCTTGCAAATAATCATCACTAATAGATCCAAAATTCTTCTAAATTTCGCCATAAAAATCTAAGGGCTATAACTCGGATTAAAACCATGAAAAATTAAATGATCTTTCATCTATATTCTTTTAAACTTATTCATATTTAAACATTTCAGGCATGGATATAAAAACATGTTGTTTTGAAACATTTCATTATGAAAATTCCAAAAAAGCATCAACACCTTTCTCATATTCATTACTTATTTGAAGTTTTATAATCCAACTTTAACTCATTATTATCTATAAAAAATATCAAAAATAAATATCTTTTCAAAATAATATAGTGGTGATAAAAGTGAGAATAAATTATTCAATTAAAACCATGTTTAAATTTATATCAAAGATATCATAATTTGAAAGTGAAAAAACTTTGAAATAAAAAAATATATATTTATATTTGAAAATTATAATTATAAATTGTATATAATAATCAAATATAACTGTAAATATAATTGATAAATCAAAATTTAGAACCCTTTACATTTATAATTCCAAATACTACTACATATTATTTGTATTTAAAAAACTTCATTAACATAAAATTACTTTTAAAACAATATGTCACTATATTCTTTCAAAAATAATTTATTTTACAAAATAAAATCAGTTCACATTATAATTTAATAAAAAACATACTTAATGTTTTATTTTAGAAAAATGTAACTATTTAAAAATACCCATCACATATAAAATAAAAACACTTTTAAATAAAAGGTTTAATGAATTATTTATTTAAATTGAATAAAAAAAATTTCCCTTGCTAGAACATTTTCAACAACAAAAACATAATATCTTCATGGCTAGATTACAATGATTATCCATTATTGTGAATAATTTTCAAAATCCATATATAGATTTCTCAAGGTAACAACCCATAATATAATATATTATACAATACTGAATATAAAACATGTAGTATGATATGTAACTAGAAACTAAATAGATAGAGGGTAACATAAACAAGAATTAAAAAAATATAAATATTTTACAATACAATTATAAATAGGTTGTAAACCATTAATCATGACATAGACAAATATCATAGTGTCTCTAATTATTATGTAACATATAATAACATTTTTAGGAGAATTATGATTACTTTACAAGTTTTTATTTAATAAATCATGGACATTCATATATAATAGTAATTATTAAAAAGGAATATAGATAACCTAATGTTACACAAAATATTGGAATTATGAATATTCAATAACAATTTCTCCCAAGTGGTTATATGTTTTCTATTAGTCTATAAGTTAAAGTATTAATTATAAGGCGCTAGCCTTAAACACTACATAATATTGAATTAATTTAATAATTCACATTGATTATCTTTTCAGGTTTAGAGATTTACAGAATTGGGTCATAACTTATACATAACAACTTGAATATTACAAGTAGAAACTTCTACACACTATCCATTTTTTCATAAAACAAAAACTCTTAAAAAAGAAACATGTCTAATATTATGTTTTAGACAGCATGAATCTTCCTTAATCCCATATTTGACCTTATTCACATTTAAGTCCTATGAAAAACATTTCAAAACTTGGTGTGTATATAAAAATATCATTAAGGGATACATAAAGAAGGAAAAGTGTAAGTTTTTCAAAACAACAAGTAAACCATGAATACATCATCATAAAGTAATACTTTTCGCCTTAAAGAAGTATAAAAAACACTTTATTGAACATAAGTTCATTGCTTACCCTTTTTGTAACAAAAATATTTTCATAAAGCCCATAGAAAACAATATATATCATATAAAGGTAACTTGGTACATAATCATAATTAAATGGAATAACCATATGGTCGACTTGCACACATATCACTAAATGGAATAGCCATATGACCACTTCCATACCCAATGCATTGGAGGTTATAACATAACCACCCATCCTTGGTTTATCAATGAACCAACCATCATTTTGTTTATCACGTAACCACTTGTCATTGGTTTATCACATAACCACCTATCAAATTTCCAAGTACTGTTATATAATCATAAAACATGAAATATTGGAAATATAAATATTTCACTAATAACATTTCATTTTAAATCTCAGGAAATAATTTCAAGATATTAGAATAATCCATCCATTTCAAAAACCATTTTCAATAAAAAAAATACCCAATAAGGGAATAAGGTATTTCTTTTTCTTTTAAAAACATTAAGGATTATAGAGGAATCCAAATAACGATTACGATGGTGGAGAGGTAATTTTTGATGAAAATGTTAAAAACAATCCTTTTTTCATTTATTAAAATGATTCGTAGATAAAACATTCCCTTTTAATGATTTTAAATGTCAAATGGTTTTATTATACACTGTGTAAAATGAGGAGGTGTATATTATCAAAATATTCCTCAATGAAAGGAGTTTGAGATGAAGTCCCTTACAATGATCATTTTCTAAATAAAATAGATCTATTATGTGTATTAACTATAAGTAAAAATAAATAAAGTATAAAAACAATATAGGATATAAAAATTTATATCCCTCAAAATCATAACATGACATAATCAAGAAGTATAATTTTAACCCAAAGAATGGAAATTGGGTTAAGAAGTTCCCTTCCCTTGTGTCTGACTTAACTCATTCATTATTTAATTTCCTGAATAATAATCATAAGTTAATTTATAATTTATTTAGAACATTTTTCAAGTTTATTATTCCTTTTATATCACTTATTACAACATTATAAAAATTACATAATTATTTAAGTCAATATCGGTCATTTTGTCTATATTGGGTACTTGAGTCGAAAATGATCTTGTTATAATTACAATTTATCCATGTAGTCAAAAGTCCATTATATCCATAACATTATTCATATATATATATATATCATATATATTCAGTATATATGTAATTATAATATTCCATAACAATTGGAGATAAGAAATGAAATGCATCATTCATGGAGATGGTAAGTCGTACGTACATGTGAACACTAATTTTATTTCTATTTCATATTTAATGGAATGAAAACATAATGATACATAGGTATATTATAATTCCATTATAATATAATATTTTATATATGTTATATAAGTTCATTATCTCCTTCCTTTATATGTTCTATTTATGGAAAGAACGAGTCATATCACTTTGAGGGGGCGGTAGTCCGCGTTTCCTCATATGAAATTATCATGTTTACACATCATGAAAAGAATAAAGGTACGTTGTAAATAAAAATTATAGAAGAATAAATAAAATATAAACATAATATATATCATATAAATACAGTGTCATCATAATGGCCACTATGAGAGGTGGTATAATATAATTGAACAATCATCGTTTTATGAGGCAGTAGTTTGTCGTCCACAAAAACAATATGTTCAAAATCCATTAGATGGAGGTGTTTATAAGTGTAGTTAGAATCCTTATCATAAAAACATTATAGTATAATTAATATACTGGTGTTGTTATAAAATAATGGAATAAAGAGAGTTTAGGGGGTTGGAGAAAGAAAATAAATGGAATAAGCTTGAGAGAAGACATTACCTCAAATTACGTAACTCCTTTTGATTTAAGCTAAAAGGCCTTCTTGAATTGCCTTATTCCCAAGTTAAGGCTTCTAGGAGGAAGAGAGAGATTTTGGAAGCATATTTGGGCAGAGTTTCGATAATCCAAGGGGTCTTGATAGGTGTGAGTAAGGGATAGAGGTGGTGGCCTTTTATAAGAAAGAGGAGGGGTACTTTAGGAAAGTTTGAAAGATTATTTTATTATAAACTGAATTTTGATTTTCAAAAGGTCCCTACTCATTTAATTTAAATATAAGATGATAATTGTTCTAAATATTCTCAACCAGTAGTTTTTAGACATGTTTTGGTTTCAAATTTAACCTTATCATTTAGATTTAACCCTTAGTAAACTTATTTGACTCTTACATGTCTTCTTGTATATTCATACTATATGGTTAATATATTTACTATAAAATGAAAATAGAACCTCAAGTGGTTCATTAATTACATGTTAAACCTTATCTAATTCATTTTACCAAATATTAGATTTTTAGTACTACTATATCATTTAATAAAATATTATTTGTTTTAAAAACTAATTTCTGTCAATTTATATACTATTCATACCATGACGTTTAAAAAAATCTATAACAACTTTATTTTTTTGAAAAACCTTCATTAATTCAAAGATAAAAAGTTCTAATTATCCCCAAAAATATTTTACGGCCTAAAAATTTTCAAAATAAATTTATGTTAATATTTATAATCTCATTTATTTAAAACATTCATTAATAGGGTAATCACTAAATCATCATTGTGTCATAAATAAATTTATTTATTTGATGTCTAAAAATTATAAATAAAATACCATGATGTAGGAAATATTTTTATCTTTATAATTAATTTTTATAGTCAAATATATCACTTATATAACCCCATATAAAAAATGTTTTATTAAAAAATATATGTTTATGTTATATTTTCCTTAACTTTAAAATAAAAGTAATTAAATGTCATTTTCACACAAAAGTGGCCCCATTGGGTCCTAAAATCGACCCAAAGATACCCACGCTCGGACATATCTCGTCTAATAGGGTTTTTACATGTGTTGGGATAATTTAATATTATTATAATATTATTTTTTACCCTTATTTACCGGATTTAACCTTTAACCATGGTAAATAAAATATTTACTGAAGTTACTATTCATAATGTCTAAAAATAGAAGTTACATATTTAAAAAATTTGGACCTCATGATTCCAAATATGGTATAAATTTTTAAAAATTTAAAACACAAAAGTTTCAAAACTTAATTTAAAATTAATTCCCATTGTCAAAACCAAAGAGCGTGTTTTTAAGAAATAATAATTATCAAAAGATTGACATATGTTTATATCTAATTAAAAATTAAAAATACCTAAAATGAACAAAATTGGATTAAATGGTAAAATAATAATCTAATTACACATTAAAATCAATTAAAATGGAAATTTGACCATATAAATAAATCAGATGAGAAGACAGTTTTGACTTAAAATGTAGTATTTTTCACTATTAATTAAAAATGAACTTTGTTAGAAAAATACCAAAAATTTACCCAAAGTAAATTTTGATGTCCCAATTCTAAATAAGAAGTTTATTTTGTCAAATGAAACATATAAAAGTGATATAAACTATATTTTAAAAAGTTTTTTCCATCAAAAGGCGATAAAACTACCTTTTAAAAATATTAGAGTATTTATGTGTAAAATTGAATTCATTCTCGTTTTAAGCCTCTAAAGTTTATTGGATAAATGTAAAAACATTTAAAAACATGTTTAGTCATAATATGGTTTGTTCTATTCATCCCAGTCGATACAAAGTCTAGGTTTTAATCGTCATAATAAAATTATATTATTATTTTTCAATATATCTCAATGTTGTGTGCAATGAAGGATTTCGGAGAAACCCCTTGATGCGTGTCAAGTACGCTATCGGAAAAAGTGTCCCCTTTAACGTAAAATTAATATATTATTAATAATTATTAATAGAAATTGAAACATATTATTCTATAAATACCTGGTCCGTTACATTAATTGTACACATATATCATTATATAATATATCATCATGCCTTAAATTTATATGATTCTTTGTTAAGGAAAATTATTCAGTCTATATGTAACATATAAATGAAAATAAATACAATAGTACATATAAAACCATGTTTGGAAATGTTATAAGAGGCAACCAATAAAAAATATCTATAATATTTCTTAACAATACACATTAAGGAAAAAATTAATATAATTAGCTAAGGGATTGAAAGGAATTTACATTACACTAAACCAAAAACAATGTTTTCTATATTCAAGTGTTATTTAATACTATTTCACAGTTTAATAAAAAAATATTTTAGAATGATCATATTAATTAAATTAAAGTATCAGTGAAATACCATCCAATCTTACTTTCAAAATTTAGTTTCCTCCTTTTTACTATTTTACAAAAACAAGTCGTATGCATGTTATAGGAATAACCCAAAAAATCACCATAGGGGTTCGTACCACATAATATTAACATAGGATATCATTAAAAATCCAAATGATCATCAAGGAGCCTATAAAATCCATAAAAACTTTAAATAAAATATAACCCAATATGCCATTTATCATAACCCAATAATAATAAAACATAGGAAACCCTAGGCGGATAACTAAAAATGATTATAACACCATTATAGTCAAAAGTGATAATTTAATCCACCAGGTAATATTAAAATTCAATAATAAGATTTAGAAACAACTTATTTATTCATGTCATAGTCACTTCACATCAAAATGATGGTAATGAAAAATTTGAATAAATAGAATCTAAAAATAAAGGTTGGGTATCCATGAGTAAGGATGGATGTGTGAGACTTACTGGGAGTTGATAGACTAGAAAATAAATTTTTCAACAATTAGGCGGATGAAACCTAATGATTTATGAAAATGGAATACTGATA
Source organism: Viscum album (assembly GCA_963277665.1). Lineage (NCBI taxonomy): Eukaryota > Viridiplantae > Streptophyta > Magnoliopsida > Santalales > Viscaceae > Viscum > Viscum album. The sequence goes on along the minus strand of OY728149.1, from coordinate 66,944,121 downwards.
TTGGAGGCTACTAGATCGAAGAAATGAGATTTGGGATTCCGTGTGAGATAAATGAGTTGGCTTTTGCGATATCGAATAACATATAAATGACTCAAAACCTAAATTCATAAAATTTTAAATTGTATATCACGTCTGTTATATTATAACCGACATGATAATGATATTTTTATTGTTTAATCACAGTGGTAATAGAGTAACCGACCTAAAAATATTCTTTACCACATCGGTTATAAGATAACTGATGTGATAAAGTAATGATAATTTCTTTATTATGTCTGTTAAAATATAACTAACATTAAAACCCTCTTTATCACATCTTTTACTATATAAAAAACAACATGAATCATGATACTAGTTTTTTCACATCTATTATAAGATAACCAAGGTGATAAAGAAATATACATGGATTTTTCACATTGTTTATGGATAACTAATATGAAAAAGCTGATGTGCTAAATACATTTTAAATTAGTTCACCTAAAGGTAAATAGTGAATTATTTTATCAATAACATGATCAATACTGGTCTCTTACATCAATCCCAAGTGTTACCTCATACCTTGATTACAACCCACTTTTGATAACTCCTTCGATGACTCATAGAACCCTATAACTCACTCAAAGTATTCAAGGTTACTCAAGAGTCCTATACTTTATTAAAATTATCAAATAGAATATTGTAAATTAAAATATGTGAATACAATTAATATCCTTTTAAATTCAACATAGTTTAACCAGTACATCACATAGGGACAATTTTACAAGTAGTTCATATACTATCAGTAATAATAATACAAGTGGAGATAATATAAAAGGAAACCATTAATGAAAATATAGCACAGAAGTATGCACTAGATTTAAAAATGGTCATCATCCATATAGGGTCAAAAAAATAAAACCATTTATAAAAATAATATATATTTACTTTAATTTAAAATAAGATAAAAATAACTCTTTTATATATCATCAAAATTTCATTACATTCCATCATTATATAATGATGTCCTTTAACGAAAAATAATAGAAATCCTCATTGGAAAACCATTATCTTTTTTTATATAACATTTCATAAAATTTATTTAAATAATATACTTATCATTTAGAATACTATTTAAAAATATAAAACCCTTTAAAATTTCATTTTAAAGGTTAAATAACTTTTTCTAGAAAAACTAATCCAATACCAACTCACACCACTGAAAAATCTATAAGATAGGTCATCAATTATTCTTTAACCATGGAACCAATAATGAAATGTTTATAAATATATATAAGGTCCTTATTAATTGTAAGGTTAATAAAATTTCATCCCATTTATACGATTCAAGATTAACATGTAGTGGGGGATTATAATCCTTAATACTTCTTCTCATGAGTTTTCCTCTTTTTGATCTCAAGAAAGGAGATCATAAGAACTGAACAACTAATAATAACTACACATTTTTTGGATATTATTATATATTCCTATATAAAATCATGAGTATTGGTCACTATAATTGAGATAATTATCAATGTGTATCATTTTATATTATACATTAATATATGATGGAAACCATGATTTTTTATGTTTGTGTTTAACTAGCTTAAACCAGGTGTCTCATTCAAGGTATGGAATTGATTTAATGATCAGTAAATGATTTAAAACTTATGTATATGGGAAGAAGATATCATTGTCTATTTTACTAGGATGGTAGTGCCTTAAATAAATCCCTATCCATGTTATATAAATGTTATAACTTATTTCTTTAAGGATAATAAGCTCGATAGTTTTCTTTACATGCAACATCGAGATTTAATATAATTCAGATATATTATAAAAATATTATTATTTAAATGTATTTGTTATAATATAAATATTTAATTGATAGGTATGAATAAGAGTAAACTAATTTTGAAATATATGTATAAGGGCCATACTAAACAAAAAAATATTTTAAATTATTAGGAAATAAGTACACATTTTTTAGTAGTCTTTTTATACTTTAAAAATGGGTTTAACATCTTTTTTAGTGAAAATTATAACACTATGAATTATTATGAAATATTTTTATTTCAATAATTTAATTTCTTTTATAGCATTCAAAACATATGACACCAATTTTTAATGAACTACAATATACTCTTAATATTTAAACATGGAAATTATAACTTAATTGTTAAACTTGATGGTATGAATAGGAATAACAACATATTAAAAATTATGTATAATGATTTTTAAACTTTAAGAAAATTTATTTGAAAAAATAAAACTCATTTTTGAAATCTACATGTAAAAATTTATTTTATGAATATTTTAAATTTTTTTATAAATTTTAATTTTTCAATGAATAGTAAAAAATACCGATTTTGATTAAAAATTGTTTTTTCATTTAAATAATTTACAAGATAATTTTTTTAATAGGGTTTTGAAATTAAAATTAGTTTAATTATATATTTATTAATAAATTTTAGGTTATTGGAATCAATTACAAATTGAATTTTGATACAAAAACATTCTATACTTATGGAAAGTTTCTCTTTGGAAAACCGCTTCTTCGTTGTATCTGTGGGTTTATTTTTATATTAAATTTTTTCACTTATATGAATGTAATTTTGAAAGATTTATTCCATATTATGAATAATCACAATTAATATTATATAATAAGTTCAAATTAATTTTTTTTCAAAATGAATAGTGAAAATAGTGAAAAATACTTACTGTGGTTAACATTAAAATGGGTTTACCGAGGGTTAGACTAAAAATATAAGGGGTAAAATGACCTAAAAACACCTAAAAATCCCATTTTATGGGAATATTTCAAACTTTTATCATCTAATGTTTGATAATGATCCATTTTAATCCTTTTGGCATGTTAAAAATGTGGTTACACCTTTTCATTTTGAAAATTTCCAAGTGTGTCATTTTCCCCATTTATAAAATGGAACCCCCTATCTTCTTCTCTTCACACTTCCAAAAAACTTTGGTTTTTAAATAAAATGAAAAATTAATTCTTAAATTCCATCCCCATAACCTATAGTCCTTATTTTTATAATGAAACTCTCCAAATAAGTCTTTAGGCCTAAACCTAACAGGGTTCTCCAAAGAAGAGGTATAGTCCTGAACCTTTCATTTTTATTTTATTTCTTCCTCTAACTCTTAGAATATTATTAAAACATCATGATATAATAACATTAGTATATATAATATAATAATATTTCATTATGTTAATTTCCTTACCTACATCTATCTCCTCTTCCATCAATTGGGAAAAATTGTTGATTGTGAGTACGGTGGTCTACCGCCTTTTGAAGGGATGTAATTCATTTTCCATCATCATATCTCATGACTAGAGATAATGATGGATTTAATGTTAATATATTAAATTCATTAAATTATTCTACTTATTTATTTTTAATATCACACTAATCTCCTTACCATCCAATCCTTTGGGAAATGATAACACAGTTCGTGTGTATATGTGGACTGCTGACTCCATGAAGAGATGTGATACATTTGATCATTTTATTTTCAATTGGATGGTAATAAGGATATATTAAATGAATATATATGATATATATTATATAAAATTATTATGAAAATTTGAATTAATATTTAACTTTCTTTTTTGTATCCATTGAGAAAACGGAAACATCATTCATGCGTACATATGGCACACCATCTCCATGAATGGTGTGATTCAATTTATATCTCTAACTTTAATGGATTAACATAAATTAATATATAATTAATATATATGATATTTATATCATGTATAAAATTTTGGATATGATTTTACCATGATCAAAGAAAAAGGACTAAAAATACTAAACCAAAACATAAATGAAAGTTTTAAATATTACCATGAATTTATTTTATGAATATTATCATGATAATTATTGGAAATAAATACACATATAAGGTTTTTTTCATGAGTATTGTGATTTAAATGTTACCAAAGTTGTAAATATTTTATGTAATGATCTCATTATTTATTGGGATTGTTTATGATTATACTTCCAATGATGAGATCTTATGATATACCTCTCAAGAAACACATGAAGTTTATTTTACTATGGTTATTTCTTGAAATTAATTTTTTTCATTTAATTTTTATCTATTTAGGAATTAAATAGTGCAAAATATTTTTTTTCTCAAGTACAAACCAACTTAATTTCTCTCGTCAATTGAAAATAATTTTTTTTCATGTCCATGTTTTTAAAAATCATTTTAAATAAAGTTTTCACTGTTATCCAATGAGGTAATTTTATCTTTTACAAAAAATATGATAAGAATAATTTTTTTAATATATACTACATGAATGATATTTTCCATAATCATGGACACTAAATGGTTTAAATCTTCCTTTACAAGTTTCCAGGTTTATTTTCAAAGAAAATATTTTATTTCATATTTGGTAATTTTTTGATTTTAAATAATTTTTTCCGAATTATAAAGGTTATTTTCCACAATAAATATTCCAAGTGATATTTAAAAATAATTTTTCATATAATATGACATATTTTGTTGTTACTTAAGTTTTATTAGTTATATAATCCAATTATACACACATTTTTATTTCTCTAGATAACTTGTGATTATGATGAAGATATGTTTATGACACAAATTATTTTTCCATGTTTTATTATATAATGAATTGATGAGATGGTTATAAAACATAATTCCTTTCTTTATTTTATGCTATGATGACATTTCTATGAAAACCATTTACTTTCTTTAGGTTATGATATGATGAATGTTTTATGATCTTTTGATAGAATAATATATGGATTTTGTGATGGGTGGGACCTATATCTCCCTTAAATTCATTGATTAATGATTAATGTTTTATAAGATTAGAGGGTGCACAAAAGGTTATCCCAATCCCAAAAAATAGTGCACATGGGAGTTTATCCCAAGACTGAAAAGATGGTACAAGAGAGGTTATTCCGAGCCTAAAATACGAAAATGGGTGGTTATCCAAATCATAACATGTTATGAATTTTTTGGTGGGTATCTTTGAAATAATATTTTTATGCTTATATTTATTCCAAAAATCTATGTCTTATTCCAATGTTATTTTCTCAAAGATTATATAATTTTATTCCCTTATGATTCACGTCTTTTAAATTACCATGATTTATTCTATGACTTTTTTTATGATATATGATATGTAGGGTATGGTTTTCATATTATATTCTCATGTTCTTTTATCCTTATTCTCATGTTATGTTGATATATCCCTTTTTTACTCTTACTAAGAGTCTAATATCACCCTTTATTATGCTTTATTTCTATAAGTTACGAATAAAACCATTAACTAGGGTATTTCTTTGAAGTGTAATATGTGGGAAGATCATTCATTAAATAATAATATTGTTTATCTAGTACATAAAAAACTAAACCTTTATGGTCCTTGGCTCTGTATTTGTAGAATTTATTGAATATTTGTCTTTTAAGATATAATATCTATGTATAAAAATATTGGGTCAATATAGTTGGTATCAAATGAATGGTTTTGTTAAACATTTGGAAACTAGGATGTGAAAACCTTATTAAGAACCATAAGGATAAATATAAGTATATGAAAAAATCCAATCATTTTGGTGAAGGAAAAAGTGAGTGATTTTTGAGAATTTATATCCTTATCTAGATACTACAAGTGGATTTGTCTCTTGAACAATTTCAACAAGGGGTAATAACTCTAAAAATGAATCATTGAGTTAGAATGGATTGTCACTTGGTTCATAATAATGGGCCTTTCTACACACCTGGTTTGACACTCTTGAGGGATATGTTTTGAAAATTCATAGAACATTTTTTGAATCATCATGAAGTATTTGAATAATATGTTTTTAAAATTCACAAAACTATTTATGAAATATCAGGAAGGATTTGAATAATGGCCATGAATAACCTAGTTTAAGCCTATGGTGTAATAGATTAAAAATAATGTGTCATGATTTTGACATCCTATAAGTGATTTTTCAAGATTATGTGGTTCTCCTCTATGGTTATTATTTCTCAAAATATGTTTTTTTTATTTAATGGATATAACTTTAAGGAACCATATTAATGTTAAGTGAGATAGAAAACAAATTGATTTTACTTATGAAAAACCAAATATTACCGAAGTGGGGATGAAAAACCTCATTTCTATGATCACATAAATTTCTCAAGATATGAATCATATTCAAATTAAAAATGAGAAAATGTGAGAAAAACATTCCCTTGAATCTTTTAGGATAAAATATCCACCTTCTTTTAGTGGTTATTCTGATCCAATAGTTACTGACCAATGGATTAGTACCACTAAAAATATATTTTTCATTCTCCAGTGTTTGGATCACGAGAAAAGTCATTTTAACTATTTATCATATAGAAGGAGAAGAATATAAATGTTTAACTCTTATAAATAAAATGAGGAAATAAGAAAAATTGGCTATATGGAGTGGGGTGGGTTTAAGAGCATATTTTTCAATAAGTTATTTACTTACATTATTTATATGAAAATGTAAAAGGAATTACTTGAGATAAAATATAAGGATGATGGATCCATTGGTACCTATGAGAAAAATTTTACAAGACTTGTGAGGTACACTTCTAGTATTATAATTCAACCAAAAACTAAGTTTGATCAATTTGTCAGTGGATTAAAGCCATTTCTCTAAAGGAAATTTTCCATAAGGTACATTAGGAACTTTAAAGAAATAATTATTTATTATATTAAAGAGGAAATGAATATTTTATTTAACTATCAATCACATGTTTTTGATAAGAAAAGAAAGATATAATTTAAGGGAAACTCTAAAACCATGGATAAAAGAATATGAACTCTTATTTATGCATAAATTGTGGAAGGGAACAAGGGGGAAATTTTCAAAATGGGACTAAGAAATGTTTTAAGTATGAAAATAAAGTTCATAAAGTGACTGAATTCCAAAGTGATGGGAATAAGTAAGATAATGATATGAATAAAGAGAAATCACTATATATAAAAAACCCCACACTTTATTGTTTAAAATGTTATCAGTTTGGAAATTATGGTTAAAATTGATCAAATCTAATGGTTAATGAAGATGATCGATGTTATAAACCTATTAAGCTGATTGGAAAATGGAAATATCATGCTTCACTATATTTCATGATGGGTATAATAATGATGTCGTGAAAGGTACACTTACCATCCACTCTATAATTTCTTATGTATTATTTGAATATAAATCTACCCACTCTTTTATATATTAATTTTTTTAAGGGAATAAAAATACCACCTCAATGATTAGATACTTAATTAGTGTTGAAAATACCTAATGACACAATGATCACATCTTATGTCTATGACTCTTCCCCAATTGAAGTTTTTTGGAATATATTTCCTGTAAATATTGTTATTATCCCTCTAGTTTAATTTAATGTTATCTTATTCCTTCATTAGAATTCTCTATATAAATATCACATTAATTTCTAAGGAAGGAAAGTCACGTTTGATATTCAAAACCAACCTATGATTGCCTACCAGTGTGATGATAAATATGAAATGAATTTATCCTCTTGTATGGGTCATGATTCCTATTCAAAATGTGGGTTTATCTTATATGGTTGGGAGAAACACAACATCGATAATATGTCTATTGTGTAAGAGATTTTTATGTATTTATAGAATATTTTCATAGTCTTCCACTAAATCATGAAGTTGAGTTCTGAATAGAACTCATACCAGGTTTCATAACTATTTCTCCTGAATTTTTAATCCACTCACCAAGATAACTCAAAAGGGAGTCAAGTTTTTTTAGACATGTGAATGTGAGGAAATTTTTTGGAACTAAAGAGAATATCAATCAACTCACATATGATTACATTACCCTATAGTATATAAAGATTTGTAATCTATAATGATCCATCCAAAAATGGATTGAGATGTGCACACATGCAGAATAACATGGCTATAGCTTATGCCTCATGAAAATTGAAGGTTTATTTGAAAAATTACCCAACAAGTGGTTTGGAGTTTGATGTGGTAATTTATTTATTAAAATATATAAGAATTGTCTTTATAAAGAAAATTGTGATATATATATTGATCATAAAATTTTAAAGTTTATATTTAGACATAAAGAGTTGAAAATGAACCAGAGAATATGGTTGGATTTGATTAAATATTATGAATTCCCAATACATTACCACCTTAGGAAAGCGAACAAGGTTGCTAATGATTTAATTTTAAAGGATCATTATTGATTATCTATGATTAAGATAAAAAGATCTAATATTTATGTATTTAGAAAGGATTTTTTTATCAAAACCTAAATGAAGAATAGAAAAATTATATTTCTTAAATGAGTTTTTATCCATATATCTAAGTGGAAATTAAAGAGGTGCAAAATAAATATGTTATTCTATAAAATAAGATGAGAAATGTTCCAAAGTTTAACCTTTATCCTGATGGAATGATAAGTTTTAGTAAGTGTGTAGGTGTTCTATCCATACCATATTTAAAGATATATATGTTAGATTAATCTCATAGTTCTTCATTCCCATTACCCATACTAGAATGGAAATGGGAAAACATCACCATGTATTTTTTTGTTAGACTACCCAAAATATCTAAAGAGAATAATGTTATATGGGTTGTAGTTGATCACATTATAAAGTCAGAAAACTTCATTGCTATTAGAGAAGATATAAATCTTGATCATCTTTCTAGGATATGAATTAAGAAAGTGGTAAGATTTCATGGAGTACCACATTCCATTGTATCTGGTCTGGGTCCATGGTTTACCTCAAAGTTTTGGTGAAGTCTTCAGCAATATCTTGATACAAATTTATGTTTCAACACTTTGTATCATATTCATACATAATTTCAGTCTAAGAGAACAATTAAAAACTTATAGGTTATTATTAGATCTCATTTTATGTATTTAAAAGATTTTTGGGATCAATACCTTCATCCAGGTGATTTTTCATAAAAAATAGCTTCCACTCAAGAATTATTATGGAACCTTATGAAACCCTCTATGAAATGAAGTGTATAACTCTAATGTACTAAGATAAAGTTAGAGAAAGAAATATATTGGGACCTGATATAGATGAATAAATAGTAGAGAAGGGTAAATCTATTCATCCAAACATAAGGGCATAACAATGTTGGATGAAAAGTTATGCTGAAAATATCTGATGTGATTTTCAATTTTAAGTTGGTGAAAAAGTGGTTCTAATAATTTATCCATGGAATAAGGTGATGATATTTCGAAATAATGTAAAACTAAGACCAATGTATATTTTTCCCTTTGATGTTATTGATCGTATCGGTATTGTATCTTATTCGTCGATGTTTCCAATAGTCCTCTATGAAGTCCACAATGTGTTCTATGTATCTCTCTTGAAGAAGTACATACCTAATCCTTCACATATACTGAACTCGAAGGTCATACTACTGGAACATGATCTTTCCTATGAAGAAAAACTTATAGAGATTCTGTATTATATATATAAATTGCTACAAAACAATACCACTTGCCTTGTCAAATTTTTTTGGTGAAAGAACTAGTTAGAATAAGTTATATAGGAACCTAAGGATTTGATAAGCCATAAGTATCATCATTTTTTATACCATAATGATTAATTCTGGGGGGTATTTTTAAGGGGGTATAATATAAAATGTTTAGTTTTTATAAAATATTAGTTTTCAATAAATGTAATTTCTTCAATAGAATGCATTACACACAACACAGAGTTTTAGCAAACTACAATATAGTATTAATATTTAAACATAATATTTATAACCAAAAAATTAAACTTGGTAGTATGAAGAGGAATAACCACCATTTAAAAATTATGTATTGTGGTTTTATATAAATAAAAAATATTAATAAAAATAATATAATTCTTATTAAAGAGTTCGTATGTTTTGAAAATACTATTTTTGCAAAAAAAAAATGTTTCTTATTGCTATTTTTGAATAAATAATAAAATATTTTTTTAAAAAAATTATTACATTTATTTAAAAATATAAAATTAATTTTTTAAATCTACATTTATAAATTATCTTTGAGTGATTTTTTGATAATTTTCTATAAATATTAATTTTTTGATGAATAGTAAAAAATACTCATTTTTATTAAAACTTCCTTTTCATTTAAAGAATTTTTTAAATATTTTTTATTTTAATATTTTTTTAAAAAGTAAAATTAGATAAATTATATATTTATTAATCTGATTTCGGTCATTTGAATCAATTTCATATTGAATTTTGATACTAAATTTTTTATACTTATAAAAAATTTCACTTTAGAAAACTGTTTTTTATTGTGTCTGTGGGTTGAATTTTAAATTATTATTTTATAATTCAGTGAATGGAATTTGAAAAAATAGATTTAATATTTCTAATTGAAATAATTAATATTATATGATAATTTTAACTAAATTTTTCATCAAAATGAATATTCAAAATAGTAAGAATTAATTATCATGGTAAAGATTAAAATAGGTTTACCTATGGTTAAACTACAAAGATAAGGGGTAAAAATGTCCTAAAAACTTGTCCAAATCATATTTTATGGAAATATTTTGGCTTTATATTATATAAACTTCTATAATTCACCATTTTTCATCCTTTTGGAATGTTTAAAATGTGGGAAAACACTTTGCTTTTCAAAAATTATAAGTGTGTCCTCCTCCCTGCTTATAAAAGGTCACCACATCTCCTACCCTCTTTACACATCAAAAACCCATTGGTTTAGAAAATACCTAAAAATATATATTTATTACTTCCCTATCTAAATCCTATAGGCCTTATTTTTATTATTAAATCCTCCTAAGAATGATTTATGTTTAATATTTAAAGAGGTTCTCCAAAGAAGAGGTGTAGTCCTTAACCATGCATTTTCATTTTATTTCTTCCTCTAACTCCTTCAGATATTCTTCCACCATTCGGATATAATAAACTTTTTATCTCCCAAGAAATAATATGTTATTATTTTAATTCAATGATCTACATATATCTCCTCTTCCATCAAGTGGGGAATAAAACTGTTGATCGTGTGTATGGAGAACTACCACCTCTCAAACCATTGTAACATGTTTTCCATCCGGGCCTCTCACAGTTGGAGATAATGATGGATTTAATTTTTATAAATGATATTCATGAAATTATTATACTGATGGTTTTTTAATATCACATTTACCTGCTTACCTTCAAATTGGTTTAGAGACGATAATGTTGCTCATGCATATATATGTACCGCCGCTTCAACAAAGTGATGTGATGTGTTTTTAATTTTATTTTGTCATGGATGATAATAAGGGAAGATTAAATGAACATATATTATATCTATTATATAAAATTTATTATCTAAAAATGAATTAATATTTACCTTGTATATATCTAGTATTTTCCGTATAAAACTTTGAATGGTTTTTAAATGTATTTTTAGAGTCTAACATTGAGACGACGTGCAATTCTAAGAACCAATGTTCCGAGAATTAATTTTATAAAAATGTTAAATATATTTTATATTATGTTTGTGTATTTTATTAAATAAAATGATATAACTCTTAAACTAAATCTCTTATCAGAAATATGAGACCACGATTGATCCCATAACTTGATGTTTACCCATGGTGCAACCTAAAATAGGTTGGCATGTGGCATTCAGATAAACTGGTTGTTGGCAGTATATTTAGTGGAGTAATTAAATTATTAATTTAATTAATTAACTAAATTATTAATTTAATTAATTCATTAAATTAACAAAAAGGATTACATATATGAGTAAAATTATATGGATATTTTCCTAGGGTTTGGTGTATAAACCCTGAGAGGACTCTTGAGCGTTCTCTCTCCTTCCATTGGAGAATCACATTTGATGATGATGAGACTCTATATCGGGGTATATTGGGACCTAAAGAAAGAAAGGAATTATTTTATTAATTAGTGGGATACTCTTTGAAAAAAACTATCCAATATACAAGTAGGGATCATTAAATTGTGTATTGCATACTTTTTTATAAAATAGATTGAGCAGGATCATCCCTTTTATTATATGCGCCAATTTTTGAACCATAGAATGAACATATATACTGGTTTATTTGGTAATTCTTTTTTTTCTAACCCTGGATATATAAAATGTATTCTTTGGACAATAAATATTGTCTAATTATCAATTAAATCATTGTTGTGGTGCTTTTATCCGTCCATTCTTCATGTTCTTCACCGATTGGACCTCATGGTCTCAGTTTGACATTTCTGAGCGGTACTGAGCCAGATCGAACCCCCAGATTCATGATGAATTCACATTAAAGGGATGGATTGTAAATCTAGATATTTTTTCAGATGGTTTTTGGGTTTTCATGATCATTTTAAAGATCAAAATTTAAATCATTGATGACAGAAGAACCCAAAGCATGCATGGTGCGAAGTGGTGCATGTAAAGCTATGGGATTTTTTTATACAGCCATCAGAAGGAAAAATACATTAGATAAATATATATCTACCCTTTTAGGAGGATAATAGAATAAAATAGAAGGTTTAAAGGCTATATTTGGAGAATAGAGTTTGGATATGAGAATCTGTGAAAAACAAAACTACACACGGTGTGTCATGATAAACACACAATGTTTAACTCTAATGTTGAGACAAATAAGGTTTTTTAAAATTATAAGTATTTAATGGAATGTATCCCTCCCAAAAACCATCTACCCCTTTCTCCAGTTGTCTAGTAATGTGGCGGAGCACACCAGAAAGACCATGTGTGTAAAAACATGAATAGGCACACGACCATGTACTAAAGTACATAGACATGACCAAGGTGCATAGGTAGGGACCCAAGTGTTGGTACATGCCGTGTAGACTCCCTACATGACTTGTATCCCTATATAAGAAATAAACCTTGTAATGGATGGGGACACGGCCAAGTGGGGGAGTGGGACAACACATCATGTGGGTCCCCTCACACGTCGTGTACTCCTTAGCTCATTTTGAGGGAAATTCAAACCCTTGTATCTCCAACATTTGGACTTAGATGTTGGACTGTGAGTAGCATATCCTTAGTGTTTTTTAACATAGAATTTTATGGTTCTACTTTTGAGGATATTGATATAATATGAGATATTTTACAGGTGTGTCTCGTATTCAAATGATGATCAATAATGGTAGCAATCACATAGGATCAACAGAGGCTTCCAGAGTGGAACCCTCTAGCTGGGCTTGGCATGGGTCTTTTATTAGCCATCAAAGTGGAACCCTCCTACAGATCTAGGGAATAGATCCTATATAATCAAAGAGTGAAACCATCCTATTGGAATAGTTAATAGATCATTTACCTTCCAATTGGAGTGGAACCCCCTCCTACTAGGACCGGGTATGGCTCCTCTATATTTTAGAGTGGAACCCTATAACTAGATTGGGCATGGTTCCTCTATAGAACAATAGTATATAACCATTTTATGGAGTTAGGGCATGAGTTCTCTACTAGTAGAGTGGAACCCTCATACTGGGTAGTGGATGAGTCCTATATCAACTACTAGAAAAAAAACCTCCTGCTGAAATAGTGTATGGGTCCTCTATCTATCTACTGAGTGGAACCCTCCTATTGTACCAGGGAATGGGTCCTCTACCTATCGTTTGTGGACCTTTAACTATGTATAACAGTGATTAGGTGAGGATTGACTTGGATGTTTTTTGATGGGAAAACACGTGAGATGCTCAGCATCATTGGTAGACTTCTAGAACTGTTGGTGACTCTTTTTTCTTGGTTGGGAAATGCAATAGAGATACCATTTCTATTGTTTTTTGTCTTATTTTACCTAAGAATATATATATATATATATCCATTTTTTTATTTTGTTACTCTCTTACCATGGGCTGTGAAGATGTGTGTGGTAGTCCACTTTCTTTCCATGTTTATCTTATTATGGTTAGATGAGGTTGCTCTCCTTCTATGGCTATAAAGTACCTGACATATAGTTCACCTAAAACCCATGTTGATCCCCTTTTATTTGGATGAGGTTACTTTCAATTTCATTGGGTTGATTTTCATCCTATTTACTATATGTTGTCTATTCTTTTTGCGTCTCTTACTGCTCCCATTTCAGGGCATACTACTAGTTTTTTTATACTCACCCCTACATGGGCTTTTCCCATACATGTTGTGTCTTATACAAATTATGGACAAGTCTGTGGTGACTTCAGAGGAGCTTAGAGATATTGGGTGATTAGGACCACATATGGTGGCCATAGCTTGGTGATCTAGAGTAGGGCTCTCTTAATGTTTTACTTCCCAATTTTTTAGGTTGGGAAATATTTCAGGTTGGGCATGTATTTTTTCCCTTTACTTATCAATTTTCATTATCGTACTCTTGTACACAATAGAGGGTTTTCATGATTGTTTTAATTTATAGTTATTGTGTCTTTTTATTTTATTCTTATGCACTTCAGTATTGAGATATTTAAGTGTGTTCATATAGGTACAATAGGAAAACACCACCCATTTATGTTATGCCTTTCGGTGATTGTCTCCAGCCCCTGGCCTATAGAGGTAAGCCTCTGGTAGTTGAAACTCGAGCCCTAGTATGGGTCAGTTCTTGAAATATTGGTATCAAAGCAATTCATTCCTTAATATAGTGTTTGGTTTAGTCCCCTTATGAAGATTTCTTTGGAAATTTTATGAAACAGTGTCAATGTGTTTTAGGTGTAGATCTCGGGCCAGAGAATCTAGTGATGGAACAAGAAGTTGATATATCCATTCACTTGGACCTTGACTACCTGCTTGTTGCCTTGAAATACTGAGGCATAGGTTATTGGGATTAATGGTACATGAATCATATAGAATTGATTATTTGATTGTAATTCTTGATTCATATCTCCATTTTTGTATATATATATATGATCATTTGACCATGGTATGTGTTGATTAAATCTTCAGAATGCCTACGCAATGTAAGCTAGTTAGGATACAAGTTTTAGATCAAGATGAAGATCTAATGATAGATGTGGCCTTGTATTAGATTCTATTTCATGAGATTATTAATCTAGGTGTAAATTTAGTATAACCACCACATGTCAAGAAGCGGATCATTCTAGGAGAGCATGCTAAGGATGCACATAATCTTAGTACACTCTGCATGTTTCAGCTCCAGAGGCGGAAGAGGTTCTACAGCGATCTTGATCCTTAAGTAGCAAAGTATTGGCTATATTTTCTTGTCTATATATTTCTACTCATATGAACACTTCCAAATTAGGTTATTGGGATGACATCCAGACTTTTCCAAAAAGCAGTTGGTCACTTTTGGGGTCTTGTTACCCAGATGCATGATGAGTCGACACTCTCATGTCTTGTATTTTAGAAGATATTCCATTAGGAGTATTGCCCCTCCTTTTTGCACTTAGTTCAGATTCTAGATATTCTAGAGATGAATTAGGGGGGATGATAGTGGATGATTATGCAGATATATTTATAGGCCTTACACAGTACTCCCTTGAAATGATCTGTGATGGCTACTTCTAATCACTAAAGTTGGATCAAGGACTCTGTAGAGATATCTATGCCGTCATGGTGCCTTTGTGCATTCCCACCTATTCAGGGGTGTTGTAAAATTCACTGGTGATAGATAGATTACTATAAATAGGATTCTAGGTAGTTGGAACTAGAATTAGGCATCACAAAGTTGATTCATCTGTAGCAACTTTTAGGCGCCAGTAAATAGGTTCTCAACACAGGAGATCCTATTGTGATCAGACTCAGATGTGTGGTTGTGTAGCATAGGGCTAGAATGGAGTACCAGGGTATCCCAAAAGGGGTTGGTGTTATTATTGTGATGGGTAATGTCACATAACATGTGACTTCCTAATCAGATGTGATGATGAGAAAAATAAGGTTGACAACAGACCACTACAACAGAGACAGTTACATGATCAGGAATCACCCAGGGAGGCGGAGCTAGTATAGAAGTAGGAGGAGTAGTGGAAGGTGGATGATGCTATGATATCCTTCCACCACTACCACTACGAGTCTCATTTTAGGCTCAGGGACCTAGCAGTCGGGATCACCAATAGCTTCAGGATATTGAGGAATATGACCTCACAAAACACGATATGATTAGAGGTACAATATTTCTGTTTTCTACTCTTGATTCAGTATTAGTAGACATAAGTTCCATTTATTCCCTATTCTATACACTTATAGTGTGAGAGATAGATCTCCTAATTGAGTTTCTAGGCCAACATCTTCATATTGATGTTCCTACAAGGAAAACTTCCTACACATATTTTATCTTCTGGTTATGTGAGTTATCGCTTGGTGGAGAGAGGTTCACGTGGGACCTTTTGGTCATCATGATAGAACCCTATGACATCATATTAGGTATAGATTGTATTTCTATGATCTAATCCAAGATTTTTTGTCACCACATATGATTCATAATCCTTCACACTGATGGGATGAGATTCAACTTTATGGGTGAGAGAGATCTCATGTCATGACAAGTGGGTTCTATGAGTAGGAGGCTACATACCATTACCCATCAGTTGATGAGTATATCCCTTGTTGTAGTAGGCTCTTTAGGAATTCATATTCCTTTAGTTTTATAGGATTGTATGGAATTATTTCTTGAATATTTTTAGGGACTACCACCAAGGTGGGAGATGGAGTTTTGTATTGACTTACATCCCTTGACTGCTCTGATATCTTCAGCGGTGTATCTTATGGACCATACTAAGCTCCAGTAGATATGGTTGCTATTGGAAGACCTTTAGTAGAAAGTCTTTATTCATCCTACTGTCTCCCTCTATATAGCTTCAGTATTTATTGTGAAAATGGTGGATGGGATCTTGTGGCTTTTCATGGATTATCATCGCATGAACCATGAAATGATAAAGAACAAGTACCCCTTACAAAGAATTGAAAACCACTTTGAAAAATCACGAGTCAAGATATGGTTCTTGAAGACTCGGCTTAGGTTTGGATACCACTAGGCAAGGGATCCTAAGTCTAATAGTCTAAAGCTAA
Organism: Viscum album; assembly: GCA_963277665.1. Classification (NCBI taxonomy): domain Eukaryota; kingdom Viridiplantae; phylum Streptophyta; class Magnoliopsida; order Santalales; family Viscaceae; genus Viscum; species Viscum album. The sequence goes on along the minus strand of OY728149.1, from coordinate 66,927,139 downwards.
CATTACGATGTCACTACCGACACTATGAGTTCTTAGTGTTTCACTTTAGTGTGATGAATTTCACAAACATTTTGATGGATTTTATAAAATAGGTTTTCCATCCATACTTGGAAATTTTTGTGGTTGTATTCATTGAAAAAAAACTCATCTAATCTACATCTGAGGAGGATTGTTTAGAGAACTTGATGATGGTTCTATATTTTCTTACAGAGAACCAACTTATAGAAATCTCTCAAAGTTCTAGTTCTTGATTCATGAGGTTCACTTTCAAGGGTATGTCATTTATGATCATAGTTTGGTTGTGGAACTAGTGAAGATCAATGTTATGATTTCTTGGGATCCACCCTACAAAATGTAATAAGTATGGAGTTTTTTTATTAAGGGAGTACTACCAAGGATTTTGTAAGACTTATATAGAATCATAAACCCGTTGATCCCCCTAAATTGGAAATGGTGTCCTTTTACCTAGAATGAGTAGTGATAGAGAGACCTCTAGGAGTTCATGCTGAGGCTTACAAGTGATATTGTATTGAGACTACAGGAGGAAGTCATAGATTATGTAGTATATTATGATGCCTTAGGATATAGGATTGGTTTCATGTCTATGTAGCGGTAATAAGTTATCACATATGGATAGAGATAGTTGATCCCCCATAATTAGAACTAAGTGAAACACAACCTAGAGTTGGAAGAGGTTTTATTTTCCCTTAGAATGTGGAGAAACTATCTTCTGGGAGAGCGCTTTGTGGTTTACTCAGACCATCAGATTCTTAAGAATTTCTTCACATAGAGAGACTTGAACCATAGAAAGTGGTTCTAGTTTGAGTTCCTATAGGAATATAAAATCCAGATAGTCTATAATCTAGGGAAGGTTAATGTGGTAGCAGATTCCCTTAGTAGGTAATCCCAGGCTTTCTTGTTGAAGGAGGCCTTGGAGTAGTTGGATTCCTTACAACCAACCCTGGTGGAGAATAAGGATACAAATTTTCTTCAATTGATGGTGTTGACTCTCTCACTTCACAAGCATGTGAGAGATTCCTAATTGATAGACATCTACTATGAGGTCTTGCATGGATATATATCCATTTAGGATTCAATAGATGGATATTTTAAAGGAGGGAATCATGTCATCCTTTTCCAAGAATGAAAGTTCTTCCCAAACATGATCTGGGAGGAGATGATGTGGGAGTTCTAAACTTCCCCTCTAGATTTACATCCCGGTGTGGGGAAGATGTAAAAAGAACTTCAGTGGAAATTTTGTTGGTCCAACATGAGATGAAGTATGGATGATTTCATATATCTATGCCTCACTTATGAATAAGTGATGGCTAAGAACCAAGTTCTGGTTGGTTTGTTTCATCCCCTTGAGATCTTAGAGTTGAAGTGGGATGACATATCCACAGACTTTGTGATTGGTCTTTCAGAAACAACGAAGAGCCATGACACTATCTGGGTGATATTTGATCAACTCATGAAGTTATCACACTTCCTTTGTATTATGGAGTAGTGTTCTGTGGAGATTTTGGGGTAGATGTATGTACTAGAGGTTTCTCACCTCCAGGGGGTTCTCTTAACTATTTTCTTTAACTGTGATGTGTAGTTCACAACATAGTTTTGAAGAGGCTTGCAGGATAAATTCGGGACCCAAATAAGGATGAGTACAGACTTTCACCCCCAGAAAGATGGTCAGACCAAGCACACTATTCAGGTGTTAGAGGATATGTTCAGGGCATTCATGTTATACTTTGTTTAGAGCTAGCAGTATCACCAAACCATGGTACAGTTTTCATACAAAAAAATATACCACTTTACTATTGGTATGATGCCTTTTGAGATCCTTTATGGGAGACTCTATAAGTCACCCTTATGATAGAAAGGATTGGAAACACATCTTTGTGGGTCTAGTGATGATGCAGGTCATTGTAGAAAAGGTCTAAGTCATTTGTGAGTGGATGAGGTTGGCTTGGAGCGGATAGAAATCTTTTGCAGATCAACATCGTAGGCCCTTGGAGTTTGAGTGGAGAGACCAAATTTTCCTGAGTGTCTCCTCATAAAGAGGATTGTGGAGGTTTAGCTAGGATGGAAAGCTATCCCCAAGGTTCATCAGGACATTTGAGATAGTTCATATGATTTTCAAGGTTTCTTATCACCTCTCTCTACCCCCACATCTAGTTCAAGTGCACGACGTATTTCATGTGTTATAGCTGAGTAGATACGTGCATAACCCCATGAACATCATCGATTGGGGAGGTTTGGATATCAATGATGGTTCCACTTTTGTGGATTACCTAATGGTGGTCAAGGATCGATAGGAGAATACCCTTCATGGATGGACCATCTCCTTGGTTTGTGTGTTTTGGTAGCATGAAAATGTGTAGGAGAGTTCCGGGGAGTGGGAGATCCAAATTTGTCCTCAATGCCCTGATTTGTTTGTGTAGTTTTTTTTTCGATGATGAAAATATTGAAGGATGGAATGTTGTTGAGACCCAATTTTCTCCATGGAGGACATTGAAATATTTCTATAAATAATTTTAGATCTAGAAGCCGATATGACATGCGATTCCAAGGCCCAATGTGCCTGTAATATTTTTTATAAAAATATTAAATATATTTTATATTATGTGAGTGTAGTTTCTTAAAGAAAATGGGATAACTCTTAAATGGAATCTTGGATCATAAATATGAGACCATGTTTGAGTCTGGAATGTGACATTTACCCTAGGCACAACCTAAAACAGTCTGTCACATGGAATTAGCATAAGTTGCACATTGGCGGAACATTTAGTGGATTAATTAAATTATTAATTTAATTAATTCATAAAATTAATGTAGAATATTAAATATATTATTATTATTCTATAGTGACTTGACTTGGGTTAGTTGTGTAAATCATGGGAAGATTCCAGAGTGTTCTTCCTCCTTTTTTTGGAAAATCAAATTCGAGGATGATGAGACTCTAGATCAAGGCAGATCAGGATACAGAAAATGCAATGGATTTTTTCATTCATTATAGGGAACATTATTTGAAGAATAATGACCCAATATCAAGGTAAGACTCATAAAATTTTTGAGTATTCCCTTTTGATTAAATATATTGAGCAGGAATATCACTCCAATGATCTGTGCCAATTGTTGAACTTTGGAATGCATATATGTAACATTTTCTTTGGTTATGTAATTGTTTTCAAGACATGTACCTCTCAAATGTGTTCATTGGGAAATAAATCATGTCCAATGATCGATTAAACCTTTTTTTGGTGCTTTTCTCCCTTGATTCTCAACATCATTCAATGATTGGACCTCACAGTCCTAGTTCAATATTTTCGGGAGGTATCAAGCCCGATCAGAACCCTGGATTCATGATGAATTCATGTTCAAGTGATGGATAAAAAAATAAGGGATATTTTCATATATATTTTAGGTTTTAGGTGATCTTTTTAATGATCAACATTCAAATCATCGATGATGTAAGAACCCAAATCATGTGTAGTGCAAAGTGTTGTGTATGAAGCTATAGGGTTTTCTTTTTTCACCACCAAATGGCCTGAATCTATTGGTTAGAGGTAGATAAACCATTTTTGGGAGGATAAAAAAATATAATTAAAAGACAAAAGGTTGAATCTGGATCATGGAGTTCAGATCTGATAATTTTTAAAGAACATGACTATACATCATATATAATGATAAACACACGGCGTGTAACCCCTATGATGGGGTGGCAAGAGTTTTAGATAATTATAAGGATGGAAGGGAATATAGCCATCCCATATGATGTGTACTTCTTTCCAAGGTGGTTGATTCATGTGGTGTAGCACACGGTTAGGACCCCATGTGGAAGGACACAGCTAGACACATAGCCATGTACTGAACTACACAGACATAACCAAGGTGCAAGGGAAGGGACCCTAAGTGTTAGGACAAGACATGTAGACTCCCTATATGCTATATAGACCTAAATAAGAAGCAATCCATGTAACATCTGGGGACATGGCCAAGCAAGGGAGTGGGACCACACACTGTGTGGGTCCCCTCACACACCATGCACCCTAGGTTCCTTTTAAGGAAAATTTAATGGAGATTGATTTTTTTCTATGAGAATCCTATCATGAGTTTTTTTTTTCCACTTATAACATGATGGTTTCCTTTGTTGAGGCTTTTGAGATATGATGTGATATGTTCTAGGTTTGAAAAATTTTCAACTAATTCTCAATAATGGTAGTGATCAGGCAGGACAACCTGAGGCTCTTAGATTATAACCCTCCAACTGGGCTAGGCATGGTTCCTCTATCATCTATTAGAGTGGGAGCCTCCTTCAGAATTGTGGCATGGGTCCTATAGAATCACAGAGTGGAACCCTCCTATTGCCACAGGTTATGGGTCCTCTAGCTATCTGTTAGAGTAGAACCCTCCTACTGGGACAGGGCATGGGTCCTCCATGTTTCAAAGTGGAACCTTCCAGTTGAGCTGGGCATGTGTCCTTTATCGACTACTAAAGTATAACCATCCATTGGATTCAGGGCATGGTTTCTCTACTAATAGATTGGAAACCTCATATGGGGAAATTCATGGGTCCTATATCGACTATTAGAGTGTAACCCTCTTATTATAATAGGGTATGTGTTCTTTATCTATCCACTAAGTGGAACCCTCCTATTGTACTAGGGAATGGGTCCTCTACCGAGAGGTTTTAGGCCTTGACTATATGGCACAGTGATGAGGTGAGTCTTGAATTGGATGTTTTCTACTAGGAAGATGTGTGATATACTGAGAATCATTTACGTACTTCTGAAAATCTTGGTGACTCTTTTTCTAGGATAGGTTGTGAAAATAAGATCCCCTTTATCTCTTGTTTGACCATATTTTACCTGAGAATAAATATATATATATATATATATCCATGTTGTTGTATTTGGTTACCCTCATAACATGGGTTGAAAATATACATGGGGTAGTCCACCTGCTTTCTGTGTTTAGCTTTTCATGGTTGGATAAGGTTACTCTCCTAGTATGGGTGGAAAAGACTCAATGTGTAGTTCACCTACATGACATGATGAACCCCTTTTGATTGGAAGAGGTTACTTTATATTACTTTGTATTGTTCTTCATCCTATTCAAAATCTACTATTTATTCTTTTTGTGTCTTTTACCACTCCCCTTTTAGCTTCCGGGGTATCCTACTCGATTTGTTTGTACTCAACCCTATATGGGATTTTCCCACACATGTCATGTCTTATGTAGATGAAAGACAAGTTGGTGGTGAATTCATAGGAGATTAGGGATATTAGGTGCTTGGGACTATGTATGGTGGTCGTAGCTTGGGGATTAGGAACTAGGCACTCCTAACATTTTACTTTTCGGTTTCATTAGGTTGGGATATCTTTTTGGTTGGGTGTGTATATTTCCCCTTTACTTTTCAGTTTGCACTTTTGTACTCCTATACACCCTATAGGTTTTTCATAATTGCTTTACTTTCTAGATCTTTCAACTATTTATTATTATTTCTATACACTTTTTCTTTGAGATAGTCAGGTGTGTGTTTGTGTGTGTAGGTACATTAGGAAAAGCGCTCCCATTTATTTTATGTATTTAGACACTTGTTGCCACCCACTGGCCTATGGAAGCGGGATTGGGGTAGTTTCATCTTGAGCCCTGGTATGCTTTGGGTCATGAAATACCTTTATTTTGTTTCATCTCTCAAGAAAATGGAAATAGGGTTCATGCCAACATATGGCATATTGACTCCATGAATGATATAGTTAATTTTATATCTCTATATTTAATTGATTACTCTAAATATAAATATAATGAATATATATTATATTTAAATCAAGGTTAACATTCTAGAAATTATGGAACAATGATAAATTTAAAGGAATTAAAACACCAAACCAAAACATACATGTAAAATGAAGTAGGTGTTACCTGAAATGCGATTTTAATACAGAATTGTTAATAAACAAGTAATAAATGGTCATAAGTATATCATATATATTATGATAAATATAAATATATTTCTATAATATATTTATTATAAATATATATATTTATTATAAATGAGGTTTGAATGTGTACATACAAATTCAATATTTAAGGTAAGGGAATTTTTCATCTCATTTTTATTTATGTGGGACACAGTCATTATTCACCACTTATTTCTTTTGTGTGGTGTATATAGTTCCCATGAATTTATTTTATGATTATTATCATTATGATTATAGTATATACATATATATACAATTCTATTTCCTTTATGTTGTTTACAATTAAAATTTTACCAAAGTGGAAAAAGTTTTATGTTAGGATCTCATTATTTATCAGGATTGTTTATGATTATGCCTCCAATGAAGAGATCTTATGATCTGACTCTCAAGAACCACATGAATTTTATTATCCTATGGTTATTTCATGAAATTAATTTTTTTAATTTTATTTTACTTTATTTATGTACACAATATTCCAAAGGAATGATTTTTAATTATAAACAAAAATTAATTCTCTCTTCGATCGAAAATCCCTATTCTTCCACATCCCTGTTTTCTAAAAATGTTTTAAAGAAAGTTTTAAATGTTCTCTAATGATTATTTAAATAAATTTTTACCCATGACTGATTTTTTTTAAATTTTTTTAAATTAATTGTCTTTTCATTTTCTAAACGAGGTACTTTTGACTTTTATAAAAAAAACATGAAAAGTGTCATTATTTTAACATATATGGAATGAACAGTATTTTCCACCCTCACAACCACTCGATGGTTTGAATATTCTATTATAATTTTATATTTTTATTTTCAAAGAAATTTTTTTCTATAATATTTTAATATTTTTTGTATTTTAAATACTTATTTTAAAAGGGGAAGGATTATTTTCTTCAAGAGGTGTTCCAAGTGATCTTTCAAAGTCATTTTCCATATAAGATGATATATTTTGATTTTAATTAAGTTTTACTGGGGATATGATCTAGTGAGACCATAATAATACTTTATCTGAATTATTTATGATCATTATGAAGAGATTTTTATGAAACCCATTCCTTTTAGATGGGATATTCTATGATGAATTGATGATATGATTATGAAGACCGTTTCCTTTTTATGGGTTATGCTATGATGACATGTTGTTGAAACCCATTTCATTTATATAGGTTATGATACGATGAATATTTTGGGATATTTTGGGATAATAATGTATGGATTATGTGATGTGTGGGATCTATATCTCCCTAAAATGTATTGGGTAATGATTAATGTTCTATGAACTCAGAGGGTACACAAGAGGTTATCCCAATCCTAAAGCAGGTACATGAGTTGTTAGATCAAGCCTAAAATATTATGAATTTCTTTTTTTAGCCTTGAAATTAGTCTATGCTTATATATAAGTAAAAAATATATCTATTATGCCAATTTTATTCTCTCGTGGCTTATAAACTTTGATTACTTTATGATTCATGTCCTGTGAATTAACAAGATTTTTTTCATGGCTCAAGTTTACGATCTATGATATATAAGTTATGTTTTTAATGTGATATTATCATTTTATCATACCCTTATTATCATGTTATGTTGATATCTACCTTTTTTACCCATAATAAGTATCTGAGCTCACTATTTCTTTGGTTTCCTTTCCCCATGTTATGAAAAAAGGTTTTAAGTAGGGTATATATATGAAGTGTACTATGTGTGAAAATATTAATAGTATATGTTGAATATGTGTCCTAAAATAATAATATTGTTTATTTAGTATCCAAATACACTAAACCTTTATGGCCCTCAGGTGTGTATTTGTGAAATGTATTTGATATTGATTTATTAAGATGTAATATCTATGTATGAAAATCATGGGTCGTTATACACATAATATAAATAATTTATTCCACTTTTAGAAACTTTATTTGAAAAAAAAATATTTTGGAAATAATAATTTCATAATTATCCTATATTGAATTTTTTATAATTTTATGAAAAGTGTGATTTTTCAATGAATAGTGAAAAATATTGATTTGTATTGAAAACATCCTTCTCATTTAAGGAATTTACAAAGTTACAATTTATTTTAAATAGTTTGTAAAGAAAAATTAGTTCATTAATATAATAAATAATCCAATTAAGGTCAATTTAATTTTTTTTATTTTTTATTTTGGAAACCTTTTATAATAAAAAATATATTTTTTCTAGAAAACCGATTTTCAAATCGTTTTACTGGTTCAATTTTAAATTAAATTATACCACTTATATGAATTGAATATTGATAAATGTATTAAATTATTTTAATAAATATTATTTAATCGTTTAAATATTTACCTTTTATTTTTTTATTATGAATAGTAACCTTGTAAAATATCTCATACCTCGGTAAGAGTAAAATGGGTAAAATGGGGTTAAAACTTTGCATTAAGTATTTAAAATTTCTCTAACATAAATCTTAATCTTATTGTATGGGTTTATTTCACCTATTTCTATCTATGTCTCTAAAATATGGCCACTTGGTTCCATTTTTCTTTGATATTGTCCTTTATGTTACTTTAATAAAATAATAAAAACAAAATGTCACACTGTTAACTCTAATAACTCTAATAGTTTTACATGATGCTAAAATGATGTTATGTTTAGTTTTAAATTTTAATTTTAAATATGAATAATTTTTTACCATGGAAATTTATTTTTAATTTTTTGGATTTATCAATTACCTTAAATGGTTAAGCAATGCCGATATAGTATTTATTCAATGAATAAAAAAATAGAATAAATGATTTTAATAATATTAAAAGTAATATAATTTGAATAAATTATTGTTTTAAAAATATTATAGACTAATATATCATATTATAGATGCGTGAAAGAAAAATATTATAATTAAATTGATTTATTGTTGCCTTTATAATCAAATTTAATGAATAGTGTCAATAATGAAACAAATGATATTTTATAAAAATAATATATTATTAATTTATTTTAAACTTATAAAAATATTCAAAGAGGATAAGGGATATAATATATGGTATAAAATTTTATCTCTTGTCCATTTAGGTGACAATTTTCACCTTATAAGTACAATTACAACCCTATGATATTCAAAAATTCATTACCATGATTAAGGTTAAAATTTGTATACTAAGGGTTCAATCAAAAAGATAAGGTTTAAAATGATATCTAAACATATAAAATTTTTATTTTATTATAATATAGGACAATATAGTCTATTTGTATACATATCTTTTTTGAAACATTTTACATATATTAGACACATGTTATATTAAAATATTACATGTTTTCCCAAAAATGACATTATTGATATTTTATAAAAAAAATATTTTATTAAAAGATTTGAAATTCATAAAAATATTATAATCAGTCAAGTGAATGTGATATGATTTAAAATATCAACCATGGACATTTTATGAGTCTATCTTCCTTTTATGGTTATATTACTGACCCTTAAAATGTAGAAAAGTTTGATATCATAGTAATTGTCAGAAGGGGTAATGGGGGTTAAAACTAATAGATAAGGATCAAAACATAACCAAAACATGTACAAATTTTATTTTATGAGAATATTTATACTCATAAAAAAAATATATTCCAATTATATAAATTTTTATATTTTTATTTATGAAAAATAATTTATACTAATTCAATACTTAATGAAATTCCAAGAATTCCCCTCTCCACACTTATAAAAGGAAAACCCTTTTCTCTTTCAATTACACCACATTGAGGAAACTAGATATACCAGATTCAAAATAATTCCCCCTTAAAATTTCATATACATTAATTAGAGGTTATTTTTTTCTTAAAATAACATAACAAGGGTCCTTTAAGAGGAATCTTAAAAATGTTTACAGAAGAATAGGTAATCGTTTTACCGAGTTTTTCAATTTTATTTATTATTATACTTCTTTTAAATATATTATAATCATAATAAAATTTTAAATCTAGTGTCATAAATATACTGAGATATTATTATTATTAGAAAACAATTTTATACCTCTTTTTCATCCTATAGAAAGTGAAAACATCGCTTGTGCTTATGTATGGCTTACCATCACCATGTAGTGGTGTAATTTGTTTTTCATTTATTCTTTACTTTGATGCTAATAAATTTTTAAATTATGAATATATATTATATTTATGAAATAATTATTCTTCTACAATTATAATATCATATCTACCTTCTTACCTTCTGATACATTGAAAAATGATAACGTTGCTCATGCATAAATGTGGGATACCACCTTCTCAAAGTGATGTGATCCATTTTTAATGTATGATTTAAATGTATGGTAATAAGGATATGTTTAATAATTATATATGATTTAATAATTATTTTGGAAATTTGAATTATTATTATTGGGAAAAAATCCCTCAAGTCATCATTGAATAATTTTTGAGGTGATTGTGTTTGTTGACAAAGCAGGCCTTCTTGTTGTGTTTGTTGACAATACAGACCATGATATATGTTGGTTTTGACAAAGGGGATTTACATGGTGATTTTTTGAGTTCAAGGGATGCTCTCAGCAATCGATTATTGAATGAAGAACCTTGACAAAGGGATAGATGATCTGGAGGTGGTACAAAAAGAGTAGGTAGAAGGTGGCGCCGTTTTCTAGGGTTTACCAAATTTTTGGGCCTAAAAATAATAAAATGGAGAGATATGTTTTTGGAAAAGGGTGTGGCACGCAAAAGGAAAGTGGTTCATGGAAAAACTATGTATGGCGTGCAAAATTAGCGGGATGCACGAAAAATTTAAGTGGCGCACGGAAAATAGTGGGATGCGCTAAAAACAGCAGGTTGCGCGAAATAGAGGGATGAAGTATTTCGCGCAAGAGGTGTTTTGCGGTCCGAAGCTCGAAAATTGGAAAAGTAATGAGGTGCGTGAAATTTTGGAGCAGTGTGTGAAAAATGGTTTTGCGTGGAAGATTTGTTTTCGCGCTCAAAGTGGATTACGCGCTCAAGGAGGGTTTTTCGTGCAGGGTCGGTTTTGCCTATAAATATTAAATGACCCCCCTCCATTCGGTAGAGTTCTAGACATAGAGAATACCCAAACTCTGGTGTGCGAAATTGAAGTTCAAAAGCGAGTTGCGCATAAACTTTAAGTTTGCGCGTAAAATTTGCGTTGGCGCGAAAAAGTGGTGTTGCGCGAAAAGTGGATTTCGCGCAAAAGAAGAAATATGTGCGCAAGGCAGTTTCCAGGATGCGCATAAAAGGGAGTGGTTTCGCGTAAGAAAGGTGTTGCGTGAAAATTGTATTTCACGCAAGTCAAAGGAATTGCGTGCATGGTGTCGTAAGGGCTGCGCATAAAAATTCGGGTTGCCCGGTACACCTGGTGCAAAGTGAGATTCATCTGCGGGTGAAAGTTGGACGTCAACAGAGCATCTGTCAACAGTTAAGGATTCAGATTTCATTAGTGATAATAAAGAGAACTACAGGTCTATAAATTGTTAGTGGATTCCTTCAAGTGCAGTGATCAAAAAAAGGAAGAAGGTGATCCTCTCCACTGGCAGTGAGCCAGAGAGAGAGAAATAGGGAGTGGCCCTTGGCAAAGTAGTGAGCTGACCCTAAACCTTGTAAAGGAAGTGAGCCTGGGATAGAGTGACTGTTCCCAAATCCTTGTATCCACATCTATTTAAGATTAGTGTAATTTGGTATGACTGGAAAATTGTCAGCGTATGCTCCTTGGACGTAGCCCAGTGAGGGTCAACCAACTAAAAATCATTGTGTCCTTGCATGCTTTACTTTCTGTTTATACTGTGCCATGGGAAAGAGATAGAAGATTGTTTTTCTTAACAGTGAAACAAGATCTGAACGGGCTATAAATTTAAATTAGTCATACCCTCATTCACCCCCCTCTCAGGGTATTCAGCCTTGTGGACCTAACAATTATTTACGTTTCTTTCATCCCATTCATCGAAAATTTAAAACAACGATTATGCGTATGTATAATCAACCGTCTCCATGAACAATGTAATTCATTTTTCTATATTGACCTTTTATGGATGAAAATAAATATATATAATGAATATATTTCATATTTATATCATTTTTTACATTCTTGAAATTATTTAACCTTGATCAAAGTGGATGGACAAAAAGTGTTGATCCAAAACATATGTGAAAAATGAAGCATTTATCACCAGGGACAATGATTTAATAAATAATTGTTAATAAATAGGTGATAAGTTCATTTAACTATATCATATATGTTATGATACACATGATTATAATTTTTTAATATATATATATATATAATAAATCTATATTTATTTTAAAAGAGGTTTGAATATGTATGAAGAAAACTAGGACTTGAGGTAAGGGTTTTCTCATCTCACTTTTGTTTTTATGATACAAGTGTGGTATTCAACACTTGTTTCATTCATTTTTTGTATATAATTTCCAATTTATAGGATATATCATGATTACCTTTATTTTTATGGTATTTAAAGTTTCATTTGAATTTATTTGGTTTGGTCTAACCACCTACTTGAACAATTATATAAAACTATATCATGGATGAATAAGGAAACCTAAATACTAATATTATTATAATTAAATTAGAAAATAATGATTGTTTTATAATTTTATAAAGGTGATTTTAATTATTTTACTTATTATTAAGATACAAAATTTGATCTCTAAAATTTAAAAAAAGAACCAACAGTGATTCCATTTTCATGAAACATAAATAAAACACTAATAGAAGGAGATAAAATCACTATAAATAAATATATGTTATATATTATATTACTTTAAATGCTTTAGGTATGATTAAATATGGTAGAAGAGTAGATAACAACACTTTTATTATGAAACTAGTTCAAAATGATCAAGAAAACTCACACCCAATATTGAAAATAGATAATAAATAACTAATATGCAGACCAATAATAATTATAAATTAATTTTATATTAGGATATATATAATAATAAGGTTTTAAAATGGTTTATTAAGAAATTTATTTTTTTATATAGTAGAATCAAGTGATTTAGTGGAAGGTAGGAATTAAGGTAAGGGTTTCTTGTCTCAAATTTATTCTCCTAAGATATATTTCATATGGCATGCCACCTTTTCCTTATAATGGTGTATATACTTACACTTTAATATTTTGTATCATGATCCTATAATTTTTCATGCTATTTAATGTATCATTTAAAATCATATCCTTCATGGGGTTTTGATTAAAAAGTATATAATATCATCAGGGTTTTTGCGAACTCAATTTTCTTCTATTGAGTTATATACTTTCTTATTGAACTCCATTGTTCCATGATTAATTTATTTTACCTAATGAATAATTTTTTGTCACACCCATGACTTTTTTTAAATTCATTATTCATTTAATTTCCATTCCTGATTTGTTTTGGGGGTTTACCACTCATTTTGTTGAAAATGGTGGGTTTTGAAAATTTGGGCCAAACCCTGAGCCCAAATCTAGATTTAAAAACAAATTTTGATTCTTCTATAACTCCTTCAATTTTTACTATTTTATACTCATTCCACTTCCCAATTGGCATACCCTAATATATTAAAATCACCATATCTCTTTGAACCACATAGAAATCCCAAATCATGATGGATTTGGGTTTTTAATTAAGGTAATGGGCCTGCCCGTAAGCCCATTTCCTGCTTTAAATTATTTTTTTAAAATTTCAATATCTCATTTGTTTTTTTACTTTTTTTCGGTGATTCCACCTCCCACTCGAAGCCAAAAACCTCAGCCTCACTCCCTGTATAGCGTTTTCCTCTTTGGAGCTCAAATACCCCCGCGGAGTTGGACGATCTTTCTCAATCTTTCTCAAATCGACCAGATTTGATGAGGTGAAATGAATCTTTCATAACTCCTTCAATTTTCATCCTTTTTACCCCATTTCAGTCCCCACATGACCTAATATGACTCCTTCGGACCTCCATATCAGTTTTGGGTTCTTGGAGATTCATATATTGGTGTATTGGGGCTGAGTTCTTCAAGATATTTCAAGTAAGGGAATTTCTTCTTGGTTCCTTCCATCCTCTTTTAGTTTTATTTCCTATTTCTTGAAGTTCCTCATGTCCAGAAGTTAGGGTTAGATCCTAAGGTCTGATTTGGTATCTTTTGGGACAATTTTTGGTGGTATAGGTATGGATTTATATTCCTTGTGGTGCGGCGGTGGGGTGATTAAGGTTTCGCACCAAGTTTTGAGGGTTTCGACTCAAAAGGTAGGTGATTCCATGTGTAACCATTTTATGATGAGTTAGCTTGCTTGTTTTATTAATTTAGTATGTTTATAATCTGTCTTGTGTGTTTTGAAAACTTTTTTTGATGAATTTGGTTAAACATTTAATTTTTAGTTGTATTTTAGCTTGAAATTGGGTACTTTTCATGTGTGACTCTTGGGGTAATGTTTGGATTTAGTTTATAACATATGAAAGAGGTTTATTAGTCTTGAAAGGGGATTCCAATTCTGTTTTTTTAATTCCTTATTATCATGTGGGCCTTGAAAAGAGGTTTTTTTGAATGAGTTTAAGTTGTAAAACCGTGTTGTACTTTTTGAAGGAGATTTATGAAAACGTGTGTTTTTCATGTGTATCTTTGTGGTATTATTTGATGTATTTTTATAACATTTGGGGGTGCTTAAATAATTTTTTTAGGGCTGAAAATTCTGTTTTGGATTGTTATTGTTATGATTTAGGTTTTGAATGAGGGGTTTGAAATGGGTTTAGAGTGCAAACAATAGTTATACCTCTTGGGTTTGTTTTATAAAAATTGCAAATGTTTTATTTTGTTAAACAAAGTTGGGAAAGGGTGTATATGTACTGTTTGGGTGATTGTGTTCACCTAATGTGGGTTTTTGAATGGTATAGTGGTGATTTGAGATGTCAAACATTTTTAGAATGTTTTATAAATTGCTAAAATGTTTTACTAAATTGTGTTTTGTGTGCGAAACACGGGTGTGGGATGTTTCGTGTGAGTTTATTGATAAAATGAATTGTGAAGGTGAGAAGGGTATTATGTGACATGTGTTTGGGCTGTTTTGTGAGTTGAATATCTTGTAATGGTTTTATAAAATCATTTAAAGGATTTGTGTAAGTGTTAAAGAAATGTGAAAAGTGTTGTAGGGAATTTTGGTGTGAGTTTGATTTCAAAATGCATTTGAATGAATAGTGGAATTTGTGACTTGTGTGATGTACATGGGGCTGTTTGGTTAATGTGTGATGTGTAATTGATATTTGCATGTGAAAACTATACTTCTTGGATTGTTGAACTTGTTTGAGCACAAAGGGAAAACCCGGGTATCTAGGTGGGTGGACGTGTACTAGTATGCTAGTGAATCCGTGGGGTTTGGCCTCAGTTTCACTTAGCAAGATTGATGCTTACAACTCTAACTAAACAATGATGATGATGATGATTGGGGACCACTAGGTTATGGGTATGATCCCTACTAGTGGCTCGTGCATGAGAACGAATATTTTTTTATGGTTACTCTCACCGAGATACGAGGTACCTGGGACCCACAGCTAGCTAGTGCCTAGGGGTTATTTCCTATTACTTGTGATCATTAGATCCTTTGTACTTACCGTCGGTATACGGTATTGTTGGCTGGAAAATTCATTAGCTTTTTCATTTATTTTAAAATTGTTGTTCCTTTAAAATTATCTCACATGAAAACTGTTTTCATTTATTATTTCATCCTTTAGAAAATTGTAACTAGCATTTATTATTTACAAAACATGCAATGCTTTTTGTCATGAAATGTTTATCACATGGAATCTCATAGAGGTGGTATCCTACTGGGCTTTCTCTCACACACTACTTACACCTTTGGGTGTAAGTAGACTTGCTTATTTTTTGTCACAGGTTTGGGTACAGGTTTTATGCCTTTCGTTCGGGTTTTTAGCGGTCCATCGTGATGGAGTGTCGTGGAGATGGCTTGAGAGCGGTGCCTCTTTCCATGTGGAGGTTCTTGGGCTGTATTTTCTTGGGTTTGTACCTTTGTAATGGTCTTTAAAAATTGTTTAAAATTGTGTAATTCAGTTCTGAATTTTTGAATAAGATTATTTGGTTTAAAAAAATCCAGATTCATTTCATTGGATTCTTTTGTCGTTTTAAGTTTATAAACTCGGGTAATTCGTTCCAAATTATCATTTTATGATACCCGGGAACTTGTGCCAGCCCGTGGGGATCGGGAACGCCCTTCGGGACTTGTCACGGTCTGGGTTTGGTGCCGTTTTTGGCGGCATTCAGATTCGGTTCGTGACAAAATGGTATCAGAGGAGGTTCGCTCCATTGGAGTCATGTTATTTGGGAAATAGTCGGGATAGTCTGGAGTTAGGATTGTTGGTACATGTAATTCTAGTTATGGGTAGTGTTCTTGATCACCACACCTCATTTCCGGATTCAAGTCACTAGGGGAAGTTGGGATTTGTCTACGTCTTTTGGTTTTATTGGTTTGATGATGATTAGGGGAAATGAAAAGAGAGTTGGGTTAATGGTCTCAATGAGCTCGCAGGGTCTGGCAAGCCATGTGGAGCCGGGGATATTCCCTAAAACACTCTCTATGACAGTGAAGTGATTGGAATATGGCCGCAAACCATATGTCCAAGTCACCCACTGAAACTAGTTTCCTCTCGCATTGTCTGGTGTTCTTTAGTTTTGAAATCTTGGAACTTTGGTTTTAAAGTGACTTGGTTTTAGGAAGTGTAATGTTTTTGTGAAATGATTTTCAAATAAATATGGAATGGTTTGATTTATGAAATGGCAGAACTGAATATTCAGAATTATTTTGAAATGGAAAATTGTGTTCTTACACCTCTTTTGAAAGCAGAAATTATATTTAAGTTGGTTTTGAAAAAGTGTTCCCATTAGAGTTTTCTAAACTATTAAAAGTTTTTTTAATGGGGTTAGATGTTTTGAAATTGATGTAAATAAATTGAATGTGATTTTTCATTGGAGCGATTGTGCCTTTCTGAAAAGTTTTTTTAATGCGGTAATTTGGGTTCGACCTCCTGGTTAGCGGTTTTGATAAGAATGATGTGTTGGTTGACAGTTTTGGTTTTGAAAAGTTGAAAGAAATCTGTGCATTGACCTTTGGTATTTCCATGAGTGACCACATGCATGGGGTTATATGGGATTATAGATGGTTGATGGCATGACTGGATGAGTGCCAGTACGGATATGAGGAGGGTGCCTAGTGTGGCACAAAAACATGCATGTGTGAGGCCCATGGGGTACCATTGGTGGATACGCTCACCGCTGAACCATTTTTTTTCAGAAATGGTTTTAAAGAAAAACATGTTTTCATGATGAATAGTTTGGGATGGTTTTTATTATGGGTTTTTGAAAATGTTGATGTTGTGGGATGTTTTGAGTCCAAGAACCCCTCCTGTTCGAACTGTTTTTTTTTTGGGTTTGTGTTTGGTCGGAAAGCTGGGTAAAAGGTCTGGTTAGTAGTCTCCTATGATATATGTTTCGGGACACCATTAAGATGGTTCCATTAATGAGTTTGGATCTTTTTTGTTGCATGTTTTTACCAATGAACCAGCTTGGTTGGGTCCTTGGGTTCTCTCATTGGATAAGGTGCTCCCCCATTAAGATTTAGTGCACAACTGAAGTGCAACACGGATTGTTTTGCCATTGGAAAATCCTCCAGTTGATCAATGTAAGGAATATTTTCTTGAGATTTGTAGAATGATTCTACACCATTTACTTTCTTGGTTTTTTTTTTCGGATCCTCTTGTTGCGTAAGAGTGCTCGTGGATGGTTGAAAGAGACTGTAGTTTCTTAAGCTACCTAATTCGTTGAAGGTGAAGTTGTACAATATTATGTGAGTCTATTTTTTTTCAAAACTGTTTTTCCTTTTGGGAGATCTCGATATCCTCTATTTTAGAGTAATGTGTTTATATGTGTCCTTTATTTCTGTTGTTTCTCACCCGAAGAAGCAGGGTGTGATGTGAGTGCATCCTCTAAACCCTTATTTCAGTGAATTTAAAAGTTATGGTAAAGTGAGTTCTGGAGTGTGTTATGTCTGGGTGAACCCATCTGGGATTGCGTGTAGTTGTTTGTAGAATCATAAGAAGAAATTCTATTTGGGGGTTTCCAAATCCTAACTACGAGGCCGAAGATGCTTCAATCATTCCAGCTCCAGCCATAGGTCCCGGAGAGAAGCTGGCACGTAGTCAGAGGAAATCCTAGGGTAGTTTTTAACCATGAACAAGTAAATGTTCTTAGTATGAGAAAAGAGAATAGTTTAAACATTTTTTGTTGTCATCTTGCTTCATTTGTTCACGTTCGGTGGAAAGAGGTGGCAGGCCTCATCCCCATGTTATCACCCAATGACTTTCTTTTCCCCTTTGGTTTCCTTTGGGTTTGGGGGAAAGGTTTTAGATATTTCTAGACATGTTGAGTGAAAACTTATTAGTAACCATTCCCTAGAAAACCATGTAGGTATAAGGATCCACATGGTTAGCACATAGTTTCCCAAACTGTGCGGGCTAACCGTGTTGTCGTCCCAACTCTTTATGTTTTGGGGTTTTTCTATGCCGGCCCATATTGGTCAGTTAAGATGGATGGTTCTTATGGTGGGGAGAACCACTATGAGTCTCATGTATATTATTTTGAAAATTCCTAATGGGATTCTACCCATTGTACTGGGGAGTTTTTTCGGGGCTCCCCTGTTAGTGTCTTGATTCTTTCTCGGGAAAAAAAAATTAAGTTGTCTTTTATGGTTGGGGAGCCCATTTGTGTATCCTTGTACCAGCAACTCACTTTTGTACTTGGTCTTGGATTGGATGTGGGTAGTCTCATTCGGAGCTATATAACCACATACATCTTCCTTGAGTAAATGTTGGGATTGGAGATTTCCCAATTGTTTAGTTATATCAAGGTAAGTGTAACCTTGTTCGATGTTCTTGTTTGTTTGGGTAAATTTCTTGAGCCTTGTTCAGATAGTTTTTGAGGAGTTTTGTTTTAGGATAAATCTTGAATGTGCTTGATAATTTCAGTAATGAGGTTTATGTTTTGGTTGTGAAGTATTTCTCCCTTAATTGATCACTGGAGGTGTTTTGACCTTTGGGGGCGAAGCTTAGCAAATGAGTCCATTTATGCCTTTCGATTGGGTTTGGTATTTTCTTTATCCGTGATGTGGCTTTCCGAGGGCGGAAAGTTTTATGGTGGGGATAATTGTCACACCCATGACTTTTTTTAAATTCATTATTCATTTAATTTCCATTCCTGATTTGTTTTGGGGGTTTACCACTCATTTTGTTGAAAATAGTGGGTTTTGAAAATTTGGGGCAAACCCTGAGCCCAAATCCAGATTTAAAAACAAATTTTGATTCTTCTATAAATCCTTCAATTTTTACTATTTTATACTCATTCCACTTCCCAACTGGCATACCCTAATATATTAAAATCACCATATCCCTTTGAACCACATAGAAATCCCAAATCATGATGGATTTGGGTTTTTAATTAAGGTAATTGGCCTGCCCATAAGCCCATTTCCTGCTTTAAATTATTTTTTTAAAATTTCAATATCTCATTTGTTCTTTTACTGTTTTTCGGTGATTCCACCTCCCACTCGAAGCCAAAAACCTCAGCCTCACTCCCTGTATCGCGTTTTCCTCTTTGGAGCTCAAATACCCCGCGGAGTTGGACGATCTTTCTCAATCTTTCTCAAATCGACCAGATTTGATGAGGTGAAATGAATCTTTCATAAATCCTTCAATTTTTATCCTTTTCACCCCATTTAAGTCCCCACATGACCTAATATGACTCCTTCGGACCTCTATATCAGTTTTGGGTTCTTGGAGATTCATATATTGGTGGATTGGGGCTGAGTTCTTCAAGATATTTCAAGTAAGGGAATTCCTTCTTGGTTCCTTCCATCCTCTTTTAGTTTTATTTCCTATTTCTTGAAGTTCCTCATGTCCAGAAGTTATGGTTAGATCCTAAGGTCTGATTTGGTATCTTTTGGGTCAATTTTTGGTGGTCTAGGTATGGATTTATATTCCTTGTGGTGCGGCGGTGGTGCGCTTAAGGTTTCGCACCAAGTTTTGAGGGTTTCGACTCAAAAGGTAGGTGATTCGATGTGTAACCATTTTATGATGAGTTAGCTTGCTTGTTTTATTAATTTAGTATGTTTATAATCTGTCTTGTGTGGTTTGAAAACTTTTTTTGATGAATTTGGTTAAACATTTAATTTTTAGTTGTATTTTAGCTTGAAATTGGGTACTTTTCATGTGTGACTCTTGGGGTAATGTTTGGATTTGGTTTATAACATATGAAAGAGATTTATTAGTCTCGAAAGGGGATGCCAATTCTGTTTTTTTAATTCCTTATTATCATGTGGGCCTTGAAAAGAGGTTTTTTTGAATGAGTTTAAGTTGTAAAACCGTGTTGTACTTTTTGAAGGAGATTTATGAAAACGTGTGTTTTTCATGTGTATCTTTATGGTATTATTTGATGTATTTTTATAACATTTGGGGGTGCTTAAATAATTTTTTTAGGGCTGAAAATTCTGTTTTGGATTGTTATTGTTATGATTTTGGTTTTGAATGAGGGGTTTGAAATGGGTTTAGAGTGCAAACAATAGTTATACCTCTTGGGTTTGTTTTATAAAAATTGCAAATGTTTTATTTTGTTAAAAAAGTTGGGAAAGGGTGTATATGTACTGTTTGGGTGATTGTGTTCACCTAATGTGGGTTTTTGAATGGTAAAGTGGTGATTTGAGATGTCAAACATTTTTATAATGTTTTATAAATTGCTGAAATGTTTTACTAAATTGTGTTTTGTGTGCGAAACACGGGTGTGGGATGTTTCGTGTGAGTTTATTGATAAAATGAATTGTGAAGGTGAGAAGGGTATTATGTGACATGTGTGTGGTATGTTTTGTGAGTTGAATATCTTGTAATGGTTTTATAAAATCATTTAAAGGATTTGTGTAAGTGTTAAAGAAATGTGAAAAGTGTTGTAGGTAATTTTGGTGTGAGTTTGATTTCAAAATGCATTTGAATGAATAGTGGAATTTGTGACTTGTGTGATGTACATGGGGCTGTTTGGTTAATGTGTGATGTGTAATTGATATTTGCATGTGAAAACTATACTTCTTGGATTGTTGAACTTGTTTGAGCACAAAGGGAAAACCCGGGTATCTAGGTGGGTGGATGTGTACTAGTATGCTAGTGAATCCGTGGGGTTTGGCCTCAGTTTCACTTAGCAAGATTGACTCTTACAACTCTAACTAAACAATGATGATGATGATTGGGGACCACTAGGTTATGGGTATGATCCCTACTAGTGGCTCGTGCACGAGAATGAATATTTTTTTATGGTTACTCTCACCGAGATACGAGGTACCTGGGACCCACAGCTAGCTAGTGCCTATGGGTTATTTCCTATTACTTGTGCTCATTAGATCCTTTGTACTTACCATCGGTATACGGTATTGTTGGCTGGAAAATTCAGTAGCTTTGTCATTTATTTTAAAATTGTTGTTCCTTTAAAATTATCTCACATGAAAACTGTTTTCATTTATTATTTCATCCTTTAGAAAATTGTAACTAGCATTTATTATTTACAAAACATGCAATGCTTTTTGTCATGAAATGTTTATCACATGGAATCTCATAGAGGTGGTATCCTACTGGGATTTCTCTCACACCCTACTTACACCTTTGGGTGTAAGTAGACTTGCTTATTTTATGTCACAGGTTTGGGTACAGGTTTTATGCCTTTCGTTCGGTTTTTTAGCGGTCCATCGTGATGGAGTGTCGTGGAGATGGCTTGAGGGCGGTGCCTCTTTCCATATGGAGGTTATTGGGCTGTATTTTCTTGGGTTTGTACCTTTGTAATGGTCTTTAAAAATTGTTTAAAATTGTGTAATTCAGTTCTGAATTTTTGAATAAGATTATTTGGTTTAAAAAAATCCAGATTCATTTCATTGGATTCTTTTGTCGTTTTAAGTTTATAAACTCGGGTAATTCGTTCCCAATTATCATTTTATGATACCCGGGCACTTGTGACAACCCGTGGGGATCGGGAACGCCATTCAGGACTTGTCACGGTCTGGGTTTGGTGCCGTTTTTGGCGGCATCCAGATTCGGTTCGTGACATTTTTATTGTATTTACTCCTTATTCTATGGTGTTATTAAATTATTACTTATAGCCTAAATTATGAAATTATTCTTACCAGTGTTATTATGTTACCTGAAATAGGTTTCTCGGTTTTAATTTTTATTTCTTGAGACTTACCTCTTATTATAAACTAGTTTACTTTTATATGATGTGTATACTTCCTATTTGTTATGTGATATCATGAATTATCTTTAATTCATATTGTTTTATATTTACATTCAAGATCTTTCCTCATCAAGTGTTTTAATTTGAATAATATTTAGGTAATAAAGTTTATTTTCCCAAACTCATTTTAAAATTGAGATTTTTCAAATGTGATAACCCATCTCGGGAAATTTAATTGTACTTAATTATAATATAACAATCATCTTCATACCCTTTGGCTATCCTTGGTGTTTTTTTTCCTATTTATCTTGTTATAAATTTTATGTTTCATAATATTTTTATGTGATGTTGTTTTCAACAAAGGTATTTTTAATATAATAAAAAGGAAATTATTTTTCAATCATATTTTATATTCAACACCACAATTATTAGATATCACTATATTTTTCCACTACCTTGATATTATTTGTAATTTTTTTAAAATAAAATCATTTTGACCTTTTTTTATTGGTCATTTTTTATTTATAGATCTCTTTTATCATTTATATGTGAATATATTGTTCGATTATCTTAGTTGTTTTTATAGAATTTTCTTCTTACATTTTAAGGGTTTCCAAAAGAAAGAATATTTATCCTAGTATCATAAAATATTTCTTTTAAAATGATTACAAAATATCAATGACATTACTTATTTTTAAATTGGTTTTTTTTCTAAAACTCATACAAAGTTTTTTCATCGAATTCTCCTTTGAAATATTTTATGCTTGATTGAGGATATTCTTCAAATGATACCATACATCTTATTTATTTGGATGTATTATGTAATGTTATTTTAAATAAAAGAAATAACTCATAACTTTCTTTTTATTTCCTAATAATCTTTAGTGTTTAACCATAATTTTTATTCCAATGATTTTTCATATATGAATATCCTATTTGGATTCATTTGATTGAATGGGGTTCACCTAAATTCTATACATTAATTAAATTGGGAAAATATTAACTTAATAGTATACAATTTATTTAGATAATGTAATAACTATGTGATTTATTATATTAATTAAAGGTTATTTACCTAGAAATTTTCTAAATATATTTTGATTACCATTTATTTTCAATGAGTTTATCATGTTATGATTATTTATTTAATTATTAATGATTTATTTATGTGATTCTATTTGAAAAATGATATGTAACATATTTCCTTTACGTGGTTGTTTATGAAGTGATGAACAAAACCCATTTTCTTTCCATGGGTTATTTATGTTATAATGAATAATTGATATAAAGTAGCATATACAAGTATATATGAATGATGTGTAGGGTCCTATATCACCCTCCAATGTATTGGCTAAAAGTTCAAATATCTTGAGATATGTATACATAGGTACAATTTATTTGTTATCAAGCATGGGTGAAAGTGTGTGACTCATGAAGGTGGTGTATTTTTAGGTATAATTAAGTTGTCACGCAAGAAGGGGTGTAGGTTTGTGACTCGTGAAGTGATGTTTCACTCTAATAATGTTTTCTCCATAATAATTTTATTATTCTAATGACTATTTTATGCTTTAATGTCTCATGTTTATTGACTCATGTTTCTACACTCTCTTGATTCATTTCTTATGTTATACCATATTTTATTCCATGAATCTTTTTTTTAATATTATATTTTTTTGGTATGGATTTATTATGTATCTTTCTTATACCCAAATTCTCATATTATGCTCACTTATGATATTTGATTATTTTCACTTATGTTTAACCTTTCTGTGCTTCTCATCTCACCCCTTTCTTATGTTTCTATTTCCTAAGTTTATGAATATTGGATAAATATAAAATATAAAGAATATTATCATATGTGGAGATTTAGTGATAGAGGTTAAAGACTTATCCTAGATTAATAAGTTGCTTAAATTGCAGATAAAATGTCCATTAGTTGAAAAATAAATGCTTTTATTAGTTAATGTTTTGTCATAATTTTATAAAACTCTAAACCTAAAACGTATTATGAATTTATTGTAATTAAATATTTGATTTAGTTATTGTAATTGAGAAGATCAAGTCCACCAGGAATAATAGATGGAATCATAGAATATTTTATATAACTTTGGAGATTATGATGTTGGTTGAGGATAATTTTAGGGTTTATATGTTAAGGATGATCATGAATTCAAAGGTATAGATAATCCTTTAGGTTAGTTCAGTTAATATTGACTATTTTAGGTATTTGTATAAGATAAAATTAGTGAAATCCTGGGGGTAAATCTAAGAGATAATTCTTAGTATAGGGTAACATCCAAAAAATTTGTTAAAGTAGATATTGTGTGGTTTTCATAGCAATAATATTTAGGTCTGGATACTAAAAGTGGATACATGCTCTATAAAAAAGGTACCTATGTTTAATAACAGTGAAAAGGGTGTGTTGTGTATTAAATAAATCATCACCCAGGGCATGACAAAGGTTCCTAATTTCTTCCATGGTTTGAAACTCGTGAGTTATATTATTTTGTTAATAACAATCTCTTTACAATCCATTAAGAAGTATTTATTATGTTAAGTAATTAGGATAATGTATAAGAGAACCCAGACTAGATATACCTAGATTGAACAAATATGAATATAGGTTGAACTAAATATAACATAGTAGTTTCAAAAAATAATCCATTTTGTGGTTTAATTTTTCATGTAATTATCTTAAATTAAATATATTATGATTTTAATAAATCATCTATCATGATTTAATACTTTTAGTTTTATTAATTTTTGAAGCCTAAAGGAACGAAGTTAAGAATGTGTTTCATATATAATATATAGAATTCCCCAACAAGAAACCTAATAGGATATTAGTTGGAGATATAAACCTTTTTATTTTTCAAAACTAGCTATCAAGAATTAAGACTAACAATTTGAACTTAGTTAATTTTCCAAAAACACCAAAAAAAGATAATTATGGAGGCTCAATATGTTTAGTTGATGAAGATACTAGAGAAAAGAAGATGCAATTTCATTTATGTAAAAATGTGATTAGAGGCATCCATGGGAAGGTATCAAAATAACTAGAATATGTTTTTTCTATAGTAAATAAATACATAGATTAACAATTTATCAAGGAAAAGTAAATACTTCAGTAGACATGATGAAAGGATAAAATTTTTCATCCTAAAGTACCACTAACAATTCAATATCCCAAATTTGGGAACTTGGAAATTATCCCAATCAATTCCTTAATCTAAGGGAAAATAGGGATGATAAAACCATCAACCTTTAAGAAAAGGGAATGCCTATGAAACCCCAAATATAAAACTAGTTTTGAAGATAATATATAGTGAGGAACATTTATCACACACTCAAGAACTATCATTATTGTATTCATATCTTGTTTGACTTAATCCTCTAAACATGGTATGTTTTTTAAGAATAAGAAATCGCCAAAATAATGACTAGATGTTGAATTATTAAAAAAATACTAATATGATTATTTTAACCCATGTATATAAATCATATCTAATACATGTTTATATGAATTTACTTCCTATAAAATTATATTATCCTTCTTTAGTCAAATTTAATGTGATATTATGCAAGGATTAGCATTATTGACATAGAGGCCATGATAATGTCCAAGATAAGAAAATCATATCTGGGAACAAACCCATGTTAACCTATTAACACAAGACTAACTAGAAACTACCTGTGAAAAATTACCCTAGTTATACTATGGAATTTAACATAAATGTTTAGATAAAAACTCAATTTTATTTACATTCCTGTTATCAGGGAAAGGAAAATTTCATTATTCATAACAATGATGGTGAGGATGAAACCTCATTAGAAATTAAATTGGAATTCATGTATATATTAGGAACAAAATTTAAAATATAATTAGTTAGGAATAAATAAAATTGTGAGTGCATAATTTATTTAAGGTAGGAGAATGTAATAACCCTAAATTTTTCTATATATTTTCTTTAAAAAAATATGTTTTAATAGCTTATATTATACATGGTCCTAGACTAAAAGTATCTACAAAATATTTGATAAAAGTATTATATAAATAATAATACCTATACTTGATACAAATATAGTATCCAATTAGAAATGAATAAAAAATATGATTAAGAACACTTAAATTTTTAAAAGGGCATTTTTCAATAAAAGAGGTTTTCCATTATATTTTATATTTTTATTTAAAAGATAAATTTATAATTTTAATAATTCTAATTTGAAAAAATTAACTCCATTTTTTATTAATCATTTCCTTATTAGAATAGGATTATTTTTTATATTTTTCTAAATTTATTTATTTTTAGGTGAATAATAAAAAAATATTGATTTTGTTAAAACTGTCACTTTTATGAAATTATCCTAACACAAGAATGGTTTAAATTTTTTTAAACCAATTTCTATAAAATATATATATATAACTAAAATAAATCATTTAAAATTACTATAGTGTATTCATAAAACATATTTTTATCACTTTTGGATCTAAAGAGATATTTTACATTAAAAATTAGTGTATTATATTATAATAAAAAATTAGTTTTCATTACTAGTACAGATTAAATAGAAAAAATTGATTTAATATTTTATATCAAAATTATTATATTATTTAATAAGGTCAATTTCATTTCTAGTCATAAATGTATAATTAGTAAAATTAAAGTCAACTACCATGATAATGGTAAAACTGTTGTTTTCTAAGAATTACCTTTTTAATATTGTGTAATTTTTAAATAATATATAATTTAATATATTATAAAAAATGAATTAAATATAAATTTTAAACCTAAATTTTACTATAATTACACTCATTCAATTATTAATTAATACTAAATAATATTATTAACACTTATTGGTGAAAATAATAGTTTTTCTACAAAATAGATAACATATATAATGTTTTTATTAAAAAATTAATTTTTTATTATTTAGAAAATGAATTATATTAAATTTATATGACATTGAGGTTCATAAAAACCAAATTTTCCAAGAGGGATATTTTATATGGTTCATAAAACATAATTGACTTGAGTAAAAACTAGTTACCCTGGTAAAAATAAAAAGTAAAAAGTAAAAATATAAGAGTAAATGACTTAAAAATGAATAAAAATGTTTATAAATTATTTTTTGAGGATTTATAAACCTGATATTACCCCAAAATATATTATTTTAAACTTTTGGAGTCATTTATCTTTAAATTGTGTAATGATATCATTGAATACTAAAGGGTATTCACAAAAATTGCTATTTTATTCACTTATAAAAGGAGATCACTTACACCCTCTAAATTGTCCAATTTCACATAGAAATATTTGTGAAAAAACTAAAATAATTATAATACTATAATTCCATTGAATTTACTAAATATCTTGGCCCCTATAATTTAGGATTTTTTCTTCAATTCTATTGATCATGTCAAGAGGACGTTCAAGGTATCAACAAAAGTATTACTTACTAGTTACCTTTTCTTCTTAATATTTCAATTCCAAACCTACCATAACCATAGTAATATAATTACCTCAATGTAATTAGTATAATTAAGTGTTATTATATTAATGGTACAACTCTTATTTTTTCCCTTACATCCACTAAGAAAAATAAAAGAATATTGGTTGTGTGTTGTGCGGATTACCACCTCCACGAAGTGACATCTTCCATTTTTCACCACCAACTCTCTTTGTTGGTTATAAGGATGGAATTAAAGAATAATTTTTTTGTAAATAATAAAATTATTAATTTAAAGAAACAAATTATAATTCACCTACATTTACTTTCATTCATCAGGAAATGAAAATGTCAACAATTCAATGTGTGGACTTATACTACCACGAATTAATGTTTTTCATTTTCATCATGATTTTAAATCAATATCCAAACCACTTAAAATATGATTTAAAAACTTAAAAAAATATAAATAATACCGTTATTCTTCTATTATAATGGTATTATTTCAAAATAAAATATTTATAAACCATACTCGCCAATCAAATTATGGTATGTTTATGTTTGATTCGGTCTAACTACTTTCTTGAATAATTCCATAAAACTATATAATGTATGAATATATGAACCGAAATAATAATATTATTATAATATAACAAGAAAATAATAAATTTTTTATTAGTATATAAATGTTATATTTATTATTTAACTTATTATTAAAAAATCATCTTTGATCGATAAAATTACCAAAATAAACCAACACCGATTCCATTTTCACACAACATAAAAAACTATTGTAAGATAAGATATTTATAAATAAATATAATTTATCTATTATAATACGTTAAATTATCTAGTAATAATGAAATTTTGGTCAATAATTAATTATAACACTACTATTATTAAACTATATCAAAATGATCAAGATAACTCAAACCTGATATTAAAAATAGATAATAACTAACTAATATACATAGAATGAATAATTAAAAATAAATTTTAAAAAAGGTTATATATATGAATAAATTTATAAAATTGTGGATTAAGATAGTTATTTTTTTATATGAGATTCAATCGCTTTATCAGAAATTAGAAATTAGGGTATGTGTTTCTTATCTCAAATTTAATCTCTTGAAAAATATTTCTTATTACACACCATGTTTAATTTGGAATAGTATATCTACTTCCCATTTAATATTATATATCAATATACTATCATTATTTATGGTATTTAATGTATCATTTAAAATCATATCCTTCGAGGGGTTTTTATTTTAATCATTCAAATATTGTAAGGGTTTGTGCTAACTCAGCATTCTTCTATAGAGTTACAAACTTTCTTATTGAACACAATTATTCCAATATTAATTTAGTCTACCTAATAAATATTTTTTATTTTATTTACTCTTTTTTTGTTTCTAAAATTCTTATTTATATCCTCTATTATCAAATTATCCTTACATCAAATATTATGTTTCTTGAAAGAGTTTTTTATGTCTTAATTACTATTTATAAAGACATACTTATTATTATGAACCAGTTTAATTTTATATAGTGTATACACATCCTATTTATTATATTATATCATATGTTAACATCCAGTCATGGTATTTTATGTTCACTTTCAAAATCATTCTCCTACACGTATTTTCATTTATATTTACTCAAGCCATAATTTTTCTCTTCCCTACCTCATTTTAAAATTGATATTTTTCAAATATGTAAAACCATTTGGGGAATTTTTATAGTATTTATTTCCAATATCAATATCATTTTCTTCCACTATGGATATCCTTAGTTATATTTGTTTCCTCTTTATCCTTCTTAAAATTTTATTTTTTTATAATCATTTTAAGCGGTGTGGTTTTCAACATAGGTATTTTTAATATAATAAAAAAGAATTTTTTTTAATTGTATTTTAGATTTAACTCCAAATTTTAGGGTTGACAATATTTTTTTTTTTTTGAAAATAAAAAAATTAATTTTTAACTATCTTGGATTGTTTTTAAAAAAAATTCAAATAAAATCATTTTAACATTTTCTATATTGTTCATTTTCGACCAAAGAATCTCTTTTATAATTTCCATGTGAACATATCAGTTTTCACCATTGTTATTTTATATGAAACTTTATCCCTATGTTATCAAGGATTAAAAAAGAAATATTTTTTCCCCTAGTTTAATAAAATATTTCCATTAATGTTCTTTCAAAATATCCTATATATATCTTATTTCTAAAGTGTTTTTTCTAAAAAACCTAAAAAAGTGTTTTTCATCAAAGGCATTACCCTTTGATATATCTTATTCTTGATCATGGATATTCATTAAAAGATACCATCCACCTTCTTTCTGTATATGTATTGTATAATGTTATTTTATATTAATGAAATATTCCCTCACTACTTTTGTCTTGCCTAATCTTCTTTAGTGTATAACTATAAGTTTTTTTCCAATTATTTTCCTCTCTAAATACCCTATTTTTTATTCCTTTTATTGAAAGGTATTCATCTAAATTCCATAAATTGATTGATTTGGGAAATTATTGACTTAACCATATACCGTTTATCTATATTTTGTAAATACCATATGCATTATTATCTTGATTTAAAGGTATTTACCTAGAATGTTACAGAATATATTTGGATACCAATTTATTTTCCATGGGTTTATTAGGTTGTTATTATTTATGAAATTATGAATGATTTATCAATGTGATTCCTTTCAAAAAGGATATAAAACCCATTTTATATCTATGGGTTATTATGATGTGATTAATGAATTCTAATTACTTTCCATGGGTTATTAATTTTAATATGAATGATATATTTCAAGTGGTACACCTATGTATGGGATAAGGAAGGTTGGGGTCCTATATTTTACTCCAATGAATTGGTTAAAATTTTAAATCACATGATGTATGTATGTGAAAGCATAATTTAGTAATTTTTAAGATTATTAGAATGTGTGTTACTCCTGAAGGTGATGAATATATGGGTATAATTAAGTTTGCTAATAAGCATGGGTGTAAGTGTATGACTAATGAATGTGATTTTTCCTGATGAAAATATTTTTTAAATAGTATTACACTTATTCTAATGACTATTTTATGCTCTCATGTATCACGTGTATTGACTCATGTTTTCTCACTCTATTGATTTATTTCTTATGGTATTCCATGTCATATGTTATAACTCATGTTTAATGATCCATGATTTATTGGGTATGATTTTATTATAAATTTATATTATACCCATACACTCATATTATGCTCACTTATTATCTTTGATTCTTATCACTTATGTTTACCCTTACTTTGCATCTGAGCTGACACCTTTATTATGTTTCCATTTCCATAGGTTATGAAGAAAGAAATGTATGAAATGTATATAAGTGAATCTTATGTGTAGAATTAGTGGGAGATATTGAATACTTGTTATAGATTAATATGATTCTTATATATTGGGGAAAATGTACATTAGTTGAAAAAGACATGAGTTTTGTTAGTTGATGTTTTTCTCAATTATCTAAAACTATAATCCAAAAAGGTATTGGGAATGTATTGTAATGTAATATTTCCTTTACTTCATTTAATTTATATGGTCACATACATGGGGTACTATTTCCACCTTTCGAATCACAACATATAATCCCCAAGCCCTATACTTAACTTCCTTAGTTTATGTTATGGTTCGACCCATGGATTATGTGGAACAACATCCCAACACAAGTAACACCCATGGATTGACCCTAAATCATGACACACCCATTATAGCATGACCACCCCATCATGATGTGATTTCCTCAACACCCAATTTTTCGCAATGTCCAAAATATTACACATCTCAAAATAGATCAATGTTAAAAATTAAAAAAAAAATATGCATTTCACTATGAATTTTCACAATATGAACATATATGTTGCTATGTTACCCTTACCATCCTCAAAATAAAAAATGTATCCAAAGTAATACATTCAACACTTCATAGTGTGTCGCCACTTGGACATAGTGTGAATTCATTTCCACACCATGACTCCCCTATATTGTA
Source organism: Viscum album (assembly GCA_963277665.1). Taxonomy (NCBI): domain Eukaryota; kingdom Viridiplantae; phylum Streptophyta; class Magnoliopsida; order Santalales; family Viscaceae; genus Viscum; species Viscum album. The sequence continues at coordinate 66,895,442 of OY728149.1, read as the reverse complement.
GCATGAATCCAACCTACTACATAATTCCAACTCCCTAAGCCTGGACAACCCAAGGATTGATCCTCATCCTACAATGACACACATAAAGTCTCTAAAAGATCCAAATTTATGAGGCTAATACTAGATCAAAATAGAATATATATTCCAAATACCTAGTGTCTTATAATCTATCCAGTATATAATGGCCTGTCCTTGAGCTATCCCAACCAAATATTGAAAAAACTCCCTGAAACTTGAGCACCCCACTCTCCATATTCCCAATTATTAATAAAATGTCAAGCACATATATCTCATTACACATACCCCAGATACCCTGTATACCAACTCATCAGAAAAATTCCTTTTGTGGGAACTCTCCACTAAATAAATTGCATAAAAAATATCATTTTCACCAACAACCCAACATAATTATATTGTCACACTCATCCCTTACACAGACACCAATTATCAAAATATAGCCATCAATCATCATCCATTATCACTATACTTCATCTTAATTCCCACATCTAATCCTATATAATACTCTACGATCACTTATCATCTTATATCAGACTTGATTCCCACTATTATCCTACAACGTATCTGATTCCTGCTTTTATTCATCATCATACTTGATTCCCACTTTTATCTAACATCAGACCTAATCCTAACACATTTTACATTTACCATGTCTATATAATGATCACATACTAACCAATACATTGTAAATTAATTTATCATATATGTACCTCATTTACCAATATCCTTAATTCAAAAATAATCATAGTCACACTAATGTAATAACTCTAAATATCATCAACTCTCTAGAATGCTCTGAAAATTTTAACTCAACCACACACAGCTGGCGCAAAACATGAATATTTGATTCATATCCACTTTATAGATTTTTACTCACCACAAACCACTATCTCTATCATGGGGTATCTCTCCCACTACCACATCCTATATATGAAGATGAATCTTATCTACCATATCCTATTAGTACCCCAATTCCAAGTTCGTATGCCTTATTTTAACATAGTATATAACTTATATCTATCTATGAGGTCCTCTACAAAAACATTTCAAATGGCCCATACAGTTGTATGCCCTAAACACTCTCTATTTTTAAGCACACTAGGATTATAAATACACTTTCCTCCCATAAAAGAAAATTTTCTTAAATAATACACTCAGGAGGGACATCATTACACCTCTTATCTAACTTTTCTATTGGGTCTCCTTGTGTCCTTGTTTTCAGCTACCCAAATCCCCACTACATGTCTCTCATTTCCCAAATGCCTAATTTAGTATGGTCTCACTCTCCATCATCAATACAAATCACTATGTATATATAAAACTTAATTCATATTTCATAAATGAGATATCTCTCTATAAGAAGTTCATGAACTCATGGTTTCAGTCCTCCTTTAGTGTCTTAGGAAAGAATTTCTCAAAAAAATGGAATCAAATTCCTTCCATGACAACCCATCATGTCTTCCTCCCTTTGCATATACGTCTCAACCATGTATTTCTAGTCCTTTGAGTATATATGTGGCCAAATTAACCCACTATCCAAGGGATGTATAACTCTAGTTAAATATCATCTATATGGAATATATATAATACTTTTCCACTTTTGGGTCATCCTATCCCTAAAACAAAGATGGATGTTGCGAATGGAACTCTCGTGTTAGGTATTCTGTAAACAACTCAGCTCCCTGGGCTCCTTGATTAATACTCTAGATAACTTATACTAATCTCACCATTATATGATCATGTAAAAACTTACCAATATAATATACCTAGTTTTTATATCCTTATTATATAAAATACTCCACTTATATCTCATTCTCACCCTCTCCCTCAAGAGAATCATCCCATGCATGCCATAGTGTCACCATATGTCTAACCTTATGAAACTCAAATGAAGTCCATCTAGGTGGAATATCATTGTGAATCAAATAGTGTAATCAACACAAATATAAAAATATAAATATTTAAAATATGGAAATATGTAATAGGTATCATATTCCACAATCCCTTACACTTCCCTACCATGTCCAAGTCACGTTTTATAAAAATCTATATTTTAATACACCTTAATTCGTGATTTATTACATAGAAACACAACTAATAAAATCCCATAATATCATGAGTATTAGAGTATTTGTAAAATTACATAAATTTTATAATAACTTTCAATGTAAATATAGTTACATAAACTAAAACTCCATATTAATCCCTTAAATTCTCTTGATTCTTCCGAAATAGAATAAGATAACATGGGGATGTATATAAGAAAGGGTGATCTATAATTCCTAATAAGGAAATAATAAATTCATAACCTGATGAAAGTAATATATGTGAGTCAAAAAGAATATAATTTTAACATAATAGGGGTGATAATCATAAAGTTAAACATCAACTCAAGATAAAAGATGATAACATAAAGGCAACTTGGGATTGTGGAAATAACAAAAAAAGCTGAAATCATAAACATAAGTCATGGATAACTACCATGTCATCTTAACATAGTGTTCTTAGTATAACCTACCATGAACCATAAATGGTATATCATGGGATAAAAATATTTTCCAATTCTTTGTAGGGCTATATAATTATGGGACCACGCGTCAAATTCATATCATGTACATGCATGAGTGTTCCACATTAATCATAAAACATAAATATATATTTCATCACATTTAACCCCATGATTATACAGTGAGGTTTAAGTAAATGTATTTACAAAATAAATTAAGTATATGTACAACTAGGTGAATTCCATTGATTGGAAATGGAGATGTGTATTCACTATATAAATGTTTGGCATGTAACATCGCAGAATAGTTTCAGCAGCATAACAGGTGTACATAAAGGTTTATGGATGAGGTGAATGAGAGTTAAAGTGATCTATCATAACTTTTTAATCATAGGTACTATAAGAGGGATTTATAAAAACATATGACAATATAAAAAATTGTAAATCAAAAGTTATGATATAAATAAGGTGCTTGAATAAATAAGAGAAGGAGATGATCCCTTACCTTCAGAGGGTGATATTAAAAGATTGAGAGGATATTTTTAAGATATTGGGAACGCATTGGGAGGTATTTTTAGAGTGATAAGGAGATTAAATTCAAAATAAATTATTTTTAGTGAATATAAGTGGGATGATGGGTGGGTATTTATAGGAAAAGTGGGAATGATTCTTTATTAATTCAAAAACATAGGCTTTCGAATCCATATGATAAAATAATCAAAAACCAAAAACATTTTCATGGTTTTTCCCATGTTTTATGCTAAATATAAGTGGTTTTAAATATTTTATAACTAAAAGAACCTATATACTTAAAATAATACCCTTGTTTTTGTTGAAGTGGGTCATGTTTATAATGAATTGATTTTAAAACCTTAAAATATAATATAGATTTCAGAGGATTCATTAAGGGTTTATCAAATTAATAAAATAACTTTAAAAAATTATTTAAAATTATAAAAATATATTTAATCATAAATTAATTTTATGGAATTTATTACATCACTTGTGGGCTATTATGTTTTCATAATATAGACTGTGTGTTTATACCGTATTTTATTTTTTCCCAGAAGTTTGACTACATTATAAAATTATGAAAAATTCACCATTGAATAATTTTAATCTATTGATTTCAAAAACAATATTTATTTCATTTAAATAATTATTTTAATATGAAAAAATCCCATTTACTAAAAAATATGGGTTCCTACGATGATGATAATTTTTAACCTTTATAAAAATGACATTTGGATTCATAAAATTATATTATCATGTATATGTAAACAAATATTACTTATTATGAATATTTTATTAAAATAAATAAAATTTAAAAAATTATTAAATTCATAAAAAAAAGTTTTTTTATTCAAACTACATATTTCCCAAATATAAAATTTTCATTTAATCATATAAAAATCTAATTTTTATCACCCTCATTATTTAATCATTATAATTTAATATTAAAAATTAAATATATAATAATTAATTTATTAAAAATAAATATATAAAAAATGATATTGTTAGTCTATAGAAACATAACCACTTATTACACCTGTATATTCCCTAAGGGTAAGGTGTATAGTGGTGAAAATGTCTTGGGATGGTTTATCAAACAATGTTGGGGTTGTGATCTCGATAAGCTTGAACTTCTCCAAAAAATGGCTTCATTCATGCTTTAGTTTTTTAATATTGGTTTGGTCATGGTTAAGGGAAAATATTAGTGACTCTAATTCCCTTATAAACTATGAGAAATGAGCTTTATAGGGTATGATTCTACTGGTTGAGGTCATCTATTTTCTATTTGTATCAATTGGACATTATCATAACTCTTAACATATACAAATCTTAACAATCACTATACAATATATATGTTGTCAATGGTTATGATGCCTAATGATCTTTTAAATATGATAGGAAATAACTATCTGAAATAACCAAACTAGTACATGTGTTTTCTATAAGTACATTACTTAAAAAGGATTTATTCTTTTAAAAAGGTAATTTTATTTATAATATCGAAGGTTTTTACATTCTTCCCCCTTTAGAAATTTCACCCTCAAATTTTTATTTAATATGATAAAATATATTGTGGTACTTTTTTTCATTTCCTCTTCTGGTTCACAAGTTACTTCCTCAACCATGTGGTTCCACCACAGTACTCTGACCAAGTCATTTATCTAGTTTTGTAGAACTTTGTCTCTGCACTCGAAGATTTTTCCTAGCTACTCCGTGTATGAAATATAATTCTCTAATGGTACCAACGTTAGATTTAGTACTTGTGAGACATATAGTATGTACTTCCTTAATAGGGATACATGGAACACATCATTTACTTGATATAAGTTTAGATATTGTGCTAGTAGATCGTTCATAGCACTGATGTGATCAAGGATATTAAAGGGGATGATGTACCTTAGAATAATTTTTCCCTTCTTCCCAAACTTCATGAATTTATTACATGGAAATATATAAAGTAATACCATATCTCTGACCTCAAACTCTAGATCACATTGATTTTTTTTCATATATTTTCTTTCAAATTTGTGAATATTTCATATGATATTTAATGGTTTGAACCTCATCTTTCCTCTCTTGGAAAAGATTAGGTCCCATTAGCTTTCACTCATTAAATTCATACCAACATGTCAGATTCTGACAATCTTCACATACAGAGACTCATAAGGTCCCTTTAAATGATAGAATAGAAACCATTTTTATATAAGAACTCTAATATGGGAAGGTTTTGATCCCAACATCCATGAAAATATATTAAACATTATCTCATAATATCCTCTTTATTCTAAATGGTTTTCTCAGATTTTGCATCCATATGAGGGTGATAAGTAGTACTAAATGTCTTGTGAGTATCTAATTTCTGCCACAGAATTCTCTAGAACCTTAAGGTAAACCTAAAACCTCACTCAGATACAATAGAGAGGAGAAATCTATAATGTCCTATCACATCTATTATATATATCTTGAAGATTTTGTTGAGAGAGAAATATTCCTTGATAGTAACAAAATATACTGACTTTGTAAGGTTATTGACTACCACTCAGATAGTATTATTACCTTTTGATGTCTCGGGGAGTCCTACAATGAAATCTGTGGTTATGTTTTCCCATTTTAGTATAGTTATAGGAAATGGTTTCATTATACCATTATAATTCTATCATTCATCCTTGAATTTTTTTCATATGAGGCATCAAGATACAAATTCTAAAATATCTCTCTTCATGTTTTCCCACAAAATATTTTCTTCAAATATCTATAAATATTAGTTCTTCTTGGATGATTAAAGAATGATGACCTATGAAAAAAATCAATAATTTCCCTTTTCAGATATTTATTTTATGGGACACATATCTAAGTTCCAAACCTTATAAAACTATATTTATTAAAGTTGAAATCTAGATTATTCACTACCTTTTTCTATAACACCTCATCATCCTTTTGGGAATCCTTAATCTTCTCAGTAATGGATGGTTGAGATGTTATTTGAGAAAGGTAAGATGAATTTACTTTTTTTATTCCCATTTCCATCCTTTTTATATCTAATAATAATGGATCCCTTTCAATCTTTATCAGGGATGGGGTTGTGGGATCCTTTTTACTTAGAGCATCTTCCAATTTTTTCACCTTCCAATGATGGTAATGGATTAAATAATCATAATCCATTATTATCTCTAACTTACTTTGTTGGTTCGTATTGATATTATTTTTTGTGAATATATACTATAGGATTTTATATTCCATATATATGTGTCACACTTCTCCCCATAGAGATAACATGACCAAATATTCAATTTAAAGATCATTATAGACAATTCTAGATCATTTTTTTGGTAGTTCTTCTTATGGATTTACAATGGGAGAGAGGCGTAGTTATTATTTTTTATATTTTATGAGTACACAAACCAATCCTTTTTGGTAAAAATCACTATAAATAGAAAAATTATCCATCGGTAGGTAATACGAGCATCGGTGCAGTAATTATCCTCTTCTTCAACTCTTCAAATATATTTTCGTAGTCATCAATCTAGAACAACCTTACTCACTTTTATGTTGGAATATTTATTGGGATTGAAAATCATGAGAATTTTATCATAAATTGATTATATTACCTTACTAATCCAAGAAAACTATGAATTTTCATCAATAATACTGGTTTGGGTCATCCTTTTATTGCCTATGTTTATGAAGGATCTAGAAATATCTCTTTTCTAGTGATAACATGCCCTAAAAATATTACTTTCCCCATCCATGACTAAATAATTATTATAGATCACATAAATTTTTCTTTCTATAAGGTATTCAATACAACATTCAATACTCCCCTTGTTTCTCCTTGATTTTGGAGTGTATAAGAATATCATCTACAAAGAATACCACCAATTTGTGAAGGTAATCCCTAAAGACTCTATTCATTAATTCTATAAATATTTTTGGAGCTTTGGCGCTGTGAACTCATAGGGACCATGCCTTGTAAGAAAATTATTCTTCAGGATATCCTCTATTTTCATATTTAATTAAAAATATCTTGACTAAATATCCACATTAGATAAGTACATGGCTCTATGTAGTTGATCAAACAAGTAATTAATTTATGGTATTGTATACTTTTTCTTTATTGTTATCTTGTTGTGATCATGATAATTAATGTAGAGGAATATTAACCAATCCTTCTTACTAATGAAGAGGACCCACACACCCAATGGGGAAGCACTTAGTCATATAACCCCTTTAAAAAAATTTGTGTATAGTTTTTTCTTCAGATCTTGAAGTTCAATAGTGTCTATTCTAAAAGTATTCATGGATAATATCAAATCTCTACATATAAATTCAAATGATAACTCAACTAATCATCTGGGAGGAAGGATAGAAAATTCTTCAGCAAACTCATCAATTAATTCCATTACAATTAGTATGTCTTCAAGGATGATCTTTTCCTTAGTATCAATCATTTGAGATGGATATTCTTGTTGGTAATGCAATAATATATATTCTTGATATGATGATACAAAAGGAGATTAATCCTACTCCATGAACTTTTATAGAATCATAGGGTGATTTTTGACACATAGGTTGATTTCCTTCTCTTAGTAGTTTATGTTAGATATATATAAATAAATCCAATCCATACCTAGAACTATATCAAACTCCTATAAAGGTTGTATCACAACATTTTCTATGAAATTTAGCCCCAATATTTTGAAAAAGGAGGAGTTATATTCTTAGGATGAAATAATTGACCCATTTGGTTTCTTCACTAATAACCTGAATTTTCTTTTTTGAGTTGTTGTTTAAATAGTTATACTAAACTTTTGTTATGGGAATAAATGGACAGAACTAGAATAAAACAGTACATTTTCTATCCTTGAATTAATCACTATATTACCTGTCACCAAGTAATTTTTTGGATCCAGTTTGGTAGTTGTGATTTCATAAGACCACTCTCTAAACCATATAGGTTGTTTTCATCAATTGTCACCGACAACCCTTGGCTCACTATATTAGTTCACACAATTTCCTTTCTCCTTTTAGTTGAAACATTCGAAAATGGTATGATGGTTTACAAGAGGTTTCCTTTATTCTATCACATCGGTGGGTATCTCATAAGGACATTCACTAGCTTGATTCCCTACCTTCTCACACCTAAATAATTTCTTTCTCACCTTTAGGTAATTGTTGGGATACTTTTTCCCACACTTTTGAAAAGTGGGATGCTGGAATTTCTTGTTATCGTGAGTTTTTTTCATCATTCTTTAAGGATTATAATACATTCTATACTTCTTATCTCCTTTCCCATTATACCCTTGATATTCACCAATATTCATTTCTAATTTGAGGGAACATTGGAAAATTTTCTCATAGCTTTCAAATTCTTGAATCACCCAAGCATTTTGTAGACATAATTTATTCCCACTAAAGAAGTGTTCCAATTTACTTTTGGGGGAAATGAAAAACCTGTATTAATATCATGAATGTCTTTTGATATTTGGATTTTATGCTCCAATGGATTCATATTCCTTTTTTGTAAATCTAAGGAAGCCCCTATCTATTTTCAGTTGGAGATTGTGAGAAAAATATTTATCAAAAAATATTTTTTTGAATTATTCCCATACCATTATTTCGATCTCTTCCTTAGGGATTTGTGTTTTTGAAAAATGTCAACCATTGATCAGAATATACTTCCATATGATAAACAATAGGAAAAACCTTCTCTTTTTAAGTAATTTAAGGATAAATGATATATTTTCAATGGAGTTGATCCATTTTTCTGTGATTAATGTATCATAAGATCCAATGAAAGTCATATTCCTATGTCACATAAAGGTCTCGATTGAAACATTCACTTTCTTAGGGGGGATATGGGTTTTCCCCCTAATTCAATTTTTTTAAACCATGGTTCATCTGAGAAATTATTGTTATAAGTTTTCTTATTCCTTATCCCATTAGTTTGGGCATCTCATTTGGGTAGTCATTACATTTATCGTCACATTGGTTATTGAATAATTTATTCTTACTCCCATCTACTGACAAAAAGAAATGGAGAATTAGGGATGGGAACATTAAAACTACTAAACACATAAAATAAAAACTATTAATGTTAAAGGTATAGCTCATAATTGATATACATTCCTTATTCTATGAATTTCTAGGTTTCAATATAAGTTATCTATGATCTATTTTCTAATATAAAATCATATAAGAATTTTTATTCTCTTAATAATGGTTCTTGAAGAGATTATGAACATACCAAATCATATAACCCTAGAGTTTCATACCATTTGTGAAATAATTCATCTTTTTATACACTATTTGATAGTCGATTCAATCCTAATGCACCCATTTTTGGGTTATTACCCCTAGGTAAAATTGTGCCAGATCCACATCTACTTATATTGTCCAGAAAAGGATATATTTACTTAGAAACAACTTAATATGTGCCTTAAAAAATAATGGATTTTTTCCTATGTTTATTCTTATCCATAAGGCTTTTACTAGGTTTTTCTAATCCTAATCCTAAAATAACTACTCTTTCCTCTAATATAAATTATGACAACACATATGTTAATACACCTAAATTCATGATTGACTACATATAAACACAGTTAATACAATCCAAGAAGATCATGAGGACTATTATCTTTGTAAAATTGGGTACACATCCTATTAAATTACAATAAAAATAAAATTACATAAACTAAAACACCATAACATTCCATTTAAACTCTCTTAATTATTCAAAAAATGCACAGCACAACCTGGGGACATACATAAGAATGGAGTGAGATGTAAAGGCTGGAAAGAAAATAATCAGATTATAACATGATAAATATAATACATTTGAGTCAATATGAATATCATGGTAATATAATATGGGTGAGAATCATAAACATGAACATTATGGCATGATATAATATGATAACATAAAAGGCAACATGGGAATGTAGAAACAACATAAAACATGACATCATAAACGTAATTCAAGGCTAACCACCGAGGCATCATAATATAGTGTTCTGAGGATAACCTATTTTTCCCCATACAAGGAAAATCATGAGATAAAAACATTACCTAATACATTTTAGTACTATATAATTTGAGTCCCACTCAGTAAATTCAAATCACGTACACACATAAGCGTGCCACATAGATCATACAACATAAGGATGTCTTTCATCACCTTTAACCTCATTATTAAGGATTAAGGATTGAATAAATATATTTACAAAATAAATTAATGATATTTAAAACTAATTGAATAACCTAGAGTAAAAATTAGGATGGGTATTCACTACATAAATGTTTCGCATGAAAAATCGTAGGATAATTTAGGCAGCACAATAAGCAAACCTAATGGTTTATAGAAGGGGTTAATGATAGTGAAATGGGTCTATAATAAATTTTTTATAATAATAATAGTAATATATATGTGTAAAAATATATAAAACATGAATAATTTGAAATCAAAAAGGTATAATATAAATAAGGTTCTTGAATAAAGAGGTGGAGGAGAGGGTCCATTACCCTAAGTGGGTGCTTCTAAAAGTTTAGGAGGATATTATTAAGATATTGGGAACACATTGGGATATATTTATAGATATGTAATGGGATTAATATCATGATAAATGGGTTTTGAGTCAAGATTAGTGGGATTAAGGGTGGCTATTTATGGAACACATAGGGGTAACTCTTTAATAAAATCTAAACTTAGGTTTTGGGCTCAGTATGATTTAATAATATGAACCACAACCCTACCCATGGTTCATCCCATGTTTTCTACCAAAGATAAGTGGTTAAAAATATTTTATAATTAAAAGAACTGAAATCCTTAAAATAATACCCTTAGTAATGTTTAAGTGAGTCATGTTTATAAAAAATTGATTTTAAAACCTTAAAATTTAATATAGGTTTTAGAGGATTAATTCAGGGTTTATAAAATTAATAAAATAACTTAAAACACATTAATTTAAGGGATAAATATATATTTTGTTGTGGATTCATTTTATGGAATTTATTACATCACTTTTAGGACATTGTTATTTCATGATACAAACCATATATTTATACCATGTTAATTTTACCCAAAAATTCAAAGGTCTTAGAAAGTTATGAAATATTCACCATTGGATAATTTCAATATGATGATTTCAAAAATATTATTAATTTTATTAAAATAATTATTTAAACATAAAAAAATAATATTTAGTAATAAAATGGGTTTTTACAATGATAACTGGTTTTTTCCCTTATAAAAATTACATTTGACTTCATAAAATTATATTATCATTTATATTTAATAAGAAAATTTTATTAGAATAAAATTTATTTCAGAAATTATTAAATTAAAACAAAAGTGTGTCTTGATTAAAACTATATATTCCCAAAATATACAATTTATTTTTCATCGTATGAAGATCTAGTTTTTATCAAACTCATTATTTATACATTATAAAGTAATAACAAAAAGAATAAATATAATAATTATTTTAATAAAAATAAAATTATAAAAATTCATATTGTGATTGTATGGATACATCCCATATTACACCATTGTATTCCCTAAGATTATGGTGTGTGATGGTGACACTTCCATGGGATTGTTCGGTGAACAGGGTTTGGGTCTTGATCTTAATAAGCTTGAACTTCTCTCATAAACAGTTTCTTCATGATTCAATTGTTGAATCTCATCTTGGTATTGGTTAATGGAAAATTCTATTGATATCATATAATAGGTAATCTCTGATAAATTGGATTCATAGATTTTGATCCTACTGGTTGAGGTCATCACTTCTTCTATCCATGTTAATTAAAATTCATAACCATTAATATATAAAAATATTAATGGTCATTGTACAATGAATATATTATCAATGGTTATGATTCTAAAACAGGCTATAAATTTACAAAATAACCAAGTATTTCTTGTGGTTTTTGTAACTACATGGCTTAATAAGGCATTTTTTCATTTTAAAAAAAGAATTTCATTTTTAAAAGTTCATGTCATTACATATATCACTCATCCTTATGGCCCTCACCAACCATTATCAATTTCAAGAGCCACATACTTCATAATAATGAATATTTATCACACTAAGTGTCACATACCTGGACTGGTTGGGTAGGATTCAACCAACAATCTATACATGAAAACATTATATAGGTAGTTTCTTACACTTTAAACAACCAAACTCCCATTTCATTTCCAACACCACTACCCTTCCTTGATTAGCTGAGTATAATTACACTAAGTGAAAATGTTGGAAAACATTGTTTCGTCTATTATTGAAACTATAATCAACTATATCCTATCTTTTTATTCTAGGTTATAAACAAATATAATTAACAACACACATATGTCATGTGATTCCATCATTCTTAACGAGATGCATGAGTACCCCCTCTTTCCTCATGAGGTTAAGAGTCCAACATAGAAATAAATAACATCAAATACAAATAATATAAACCAAATAAATCAATTATAACCATGAAAACTAGAATAATAATCTCATGTCCCATGGTAACTTGGACTCCAGACACAAAGCATGGAATCTGTCCCAAGTTCCAATACTTTTGTAAATCTCAAACCTAAAACACCTAAAATAAAATACTAATTTTTACTAAAATAGAATTAATACCACTTGATGATACCAATTTGGAACCACCCTACACTAATTATACTTTTTAACACCTCAGTACGACTCACTCCACAGTAACCAGAACAAAGTGCTACTAAATCTTTAGCACTCCTCCCCTTTTGCTAAAGTTTTTTGACTAGAAGTGAGGTTATAAGGGTGATAGTGGGGAGAATATAAACTCCTTTGATAAATACTATTAATAATAATGATGACACAATGGAAGAAACTAAAATCAACAACAATAATGATCTAAAAATACACATGTGATAATCTAACTGATTTATACAATTTCATTATAGTCTTACACAAGTAGGCAATATTTATTGTAGGATGATCATATATACACATGTACAGAATATCCAAAATAACTCCAAACCCATCACTGATGAAACACAAGTTCTTCCTTTAAAACCATCCCAACCATATCACAAAACACCTATGCTTTTAACTCTCCTAAAATATAGATGATGAACATTTTCCCTTACTTTAACTAAGAAACATAAATACTACATGTGTGTTAAAGGTCTCGTGTAAGGTGTGAGTATGAAATCAGTAGTCCAACACTAATGGTGCCCCAAATATATATCCTTATATATACTATTGTGTGAAAAAAATTAATAAACAACAACCATAATATAATACATAACCCACTCCACTCAATCTCAAACATCCCTGAGTGAGTCCTTTCTGACTACAACCTATGTTAGAGTGAAATGTTACATCCACTTTTTTTAATACCATAAGTGAATTTGGACTTCCAACGAAATACTTACTTCATAGTATCATATAAAAACATTACCATATAATAATTATGATTCTACATGATGCCCCATTGGCATATCCATAATTTATATCACAAGACACAATGCCTCCTAAATCACTTTTCCAACTATTGGCTCAACATCCCAATGAACTCAAGGAATAACAATAAAAATCCATCTAAATCCATCCCATCGACCAAAATATAAGTGTTGAGACTAAATCCCCTATTTAATGTTCTCAAGTACCACTAAATATGGACTCATATGGTGTAAATATGATAAATACTAATGGTTAACATCACCCCCAAGTTCCACTTAATCTAAGTAGGCCACCACCCACAATAAGTGGACGAAAACACCTCTTGGGAAATTCTATGTGTACGTATAACCCTAAAAACCCCATCCACCAAGAATTGTGAGAGGAATAACCAACATAATAGGTCACATCATTAGTAAACTTCTATCACCACCTATGAACCGTATTACACCATTTCTGATGATCAACATCACTCACAGTCATACAGGCTACACCAAACAGATTCCAATAGAAAAAATTGTTCATCAAATCAAAAGAACAACATCCACAACCTATTTCATCACTTCAACTTATCCATAAACCACATATCATAACATCTGTTCCATACTATTCCTAAACCCTTTATTTCACATAATATTATACCTTTGGTATTCCTTAGGAGCAACGGAAAATCCAAGTAGTTCCATTTTCACACTCACTAAGAATGTGCAACTCAATTCTATTTTAAATGCATCGAATAACACAAATATAACATAGGAAAAATCTAGGAACCATCTATCTAGATTTAGTAGGAATCAACTTGTTACAAACCACTATAATATCCAAATTTAATTGGAACATTTTTTAAAATTATATTTTTATACCCTACTTCCAATGATGCCAAGATGTGATAAAAAATGAGAGATGTCTATTAAGAATATATGAGTAATGAGATGGTAGGGGTTTTAGGGAATCCTTGGTTCTAGATAAAATAGCCATAAATAACCCATTTCTTTTTTTAATTTACCCATTAAAATAATTTAATCAATTTACATTTTTTAAATGCACTAGGAAAGAAACAATGTGACCATCAAATCATAGTGTTTAATCCCCCTCAGTTATACCCCTCATGGTGAAAGCCCATATTCTCATCATGGAATACCTCCCATTAACCTATAGGTTCACTTCTTAGGTTCATGTTGTGGTGTGACCCCTACCTAACATGGTTTGATGCCCACACACAAGAAACTTTCATGGATTAACCATTAATCATGACTCCCCCATCATGGTGTAAACACCCTATCATGGACTAACACCATTGGGACCCAATTTTTTATAAATTTTAAAATATTAAACATTTCAAAATAATATTATGTTTTAAATTTAAAAAAATACACATCTCATTAGGACCTATCACAGAATAACACTTACCCATGTGTAAGATAAAATTCTTATCCAAAATCCAATTTTTATCCCTTCGTGGTGTATTTCACCTTAGTTGTGGTGTGAATTCCCCACCACATCACAGCTTCCTAGAATCAAAGTGTAAATCATTATAGCTATATAATTTCAGTTTCTATAGACCAAAAAAATTGAGTCTCATTCCTTGGACCACACCAATACTCCTATCACCATTACAAGGTATAGATTCATGAGGTTGTTCTAATATATGACCTGAATCTCTATTAAAAATACCTTAATCCTTATAATAATAGTGAGATTAAGTTAATTAATAATAAGGACTTACATATAGTATTTATAATTTCGTTATGGTGGATGAAAACCTATTCATTGAGGAATGTGATCTTATTATGACAGTGTTATAACATCCAAAGCATAAGGAACATCTAATTCATGGAGTTTATAGAGAACCATTGTAAACAATTCTGTCAATCTAATCGGGAATCTAAATAGACTTTAGGAGGAAGCTACTATTGAAATATTGCTTTTCAAAAAGTGGATGATTCCTCATAGAGGTAAGTCTATGATACTTACCCAAACATTGTTTTCATTATAGAGTGGATAATAATTTCACGCATACATGTAGTCACTTCAATATTAATAGTAATAATATATGTCTCAGCATGATTCAAACAAAGCAAGGAGTAGATTTACACATTATGTGTTATCTTTTTAAGTGTAACACCCCAAGATTTCATAGTGTGTTATTTCTTCAAAATAATTCAATAACTTGCACTACACGCAACACTGAGTTCAATCACACCATGAATTACCAAAAAAAATCCATTTAAAAGAGGTTATGAATAGTATTAACTAAATTTTAAACTTTATATAATCCTTATAATTTTATAATCCATATTATGAGTTTCTTAGACATAATGCAAGAACATATTCATTTTCAGTATTGCACTTTTATCAACTTTTAATAGTGAAACATTTTTAAATACAATATTTTAAACTTTTTGACTAAATGGGGACATCAAAAAATTTAAAATGAAACATCCCAAGCTTCCAAGGTACGCTTTCCTTTGAATAATATAGTAGCGTGTGTTGTACGCAACTTCGAGTTCTAACACACCACAACCAATCAAACTAGCCGTTATGAATAGTAATACCTACCTTTTAAAATTTTAGAAATTTATCTCTCAAAATGGACTTAATTTTTGGATTCGGAGTATCGAATTTAGCCTAAGGTGAAATTTTGGTACTTTTCGGATAACTTTCATATTTTGATGAATAGTGAAAATTACTAAATTTTAATTAAAAACAACTTTTTTAATCAAAATAATTAATAGTGATAAATTATGAATTTGAGTGGTTTTAAAGTATATTTAGAATATATTTTTACAATTTAATATAATTTTGGTCATTGTACATAATTTTACAATTAAACCGAACATAAACAAGTGTCAATCTTTTGATAGTTATTATCTCTTAAAAACACGCTTTTTGTTTTGACTGTGGGAATTAATTTTAAATTAATTTCTGCCACTTCTGTGTTTTGAATTTAGAAAAATGGATTCCATATTTGGAATCAGGATGTTCAAATTGTGTAAATAGGTATCTTTTATTTTTTAGACATTTTGAATAATTACTGCGGTAAATATTTTATTTACCATGGTTAAGGGTAAATCCGGTAAATAGGGGTTAAAAAATAATATTATAATAATACTAAATTACCCTAAAACGTGTCCTAGAATTATTGGTTGATACATGTTCAACCATAGGCATATTTGGGTCGATTTTGGGACCCCATGGTGCCACTTGTAGGTGATAGGGACACTTTATTTTAATTAAGTTAAAATGAATACAAAAATGACACGAGCATATATCTTTTAGAAAAACAATTTTTACATAGGGTTATATATGTTGGATTTTAGATTATAAATATTCATTAGAAAGATAAACGAATTTCCTACATAATGATATTTTATTTATAATTTTTAGACATTAAATAATATAATTTATTTATGACACAATGATGATGAATTAATTACTATAATAGTGAAAAATTAAAATAATTGATATTATAAATACCCAAATAAATATAATATGAAACTTTTAATGAATTAAACTAATTTTCTAGGATACTATGATATATTATTATTGATTTAATTGACTTTTTTAGAAGTAATCAATCTGTTATGAGTTTCA
The DNA here is from genome assembly GCA_963277665.1 of Viscum album. NCBI lineage: Eukaryota > Viridiplantae > Streptophyta > Magnoliopsida > Santalales > Viscaceae > Viscum > Viscum album. Next base: position 66,878,384 of record OY728149.1, on the reverse strand, counting down.
CAAAAATCAACTATTGAATAGTGTCAAAATTGACATAAAAGAGTTCTTAAAACAAATATTATATTATTAATTGATATTAAATTCCTAAAAATCTAAGGTTCGGCCAAGAGACTTATATCATGATAGGTTCATCATTAATGGACCACTTGGGGGTCTCTTGGATGTATATAGTAAGTTTATTAACCATATTATATAAAAATACAAAGAGACATTGTAAAAGTGAAACTAATTAACTTAGAGTTAATACTTAAAGATAAGGTTAATATAAGTACCCAAACCTGTCTAAATTCTATTTTTGAGTTTTTTTCGACCCATACCCACCTTAACATTTAAATAATAAACTTTGGAGCCATTAGAAACCGAATATGAATTTATTATAAACTAATATTTCTAGCTTTTCCAAAGGTGCCCCTCACCCCTCTTATAAAAGGGCACTCCTCCTTCTCATTTCTTCACACCTTCAAAACCTTTTGGTTCGGCAAAACTCTGCCCAAATACTCTCCAAACTTTCCTCACTACAACCTAGAGGCCTTAGTTTGATCAGAAATCCAACCTAAGGAGCCCTTTTGATCAAATCAAAATGAAGAACCCGAAGAAGAGGTAATGATTTCACCACCCTTTTCCAAGTTCCTTTCTTCTTCCACTTCTTCTTCCTTTGTTATTACCATTCTAAAATAATAACTCCAGTATCATATATATACTGTGATGTTATTATAAATATGGTACAACCATATTCATTATTCTATCCACCCTTTGAATAACATGTCACCATACGTGCGTACATACGGCTTACCGTCTCCACGTCGTGGTGTAATTGTTATTCAATATATTATTATTTGGATGGGTATAATAATGATGTGTAACTCATGTAAATAATAAATATAACATATTAATGATTCTGTATATATGATATAACAACCATTTATATATTATTTCAAAATAATGATATTTTCGCTCGTGCGTACGTACGGACTACCGTCTCCACGAACGCGATGAGATTCATTCTCCATCGTATCCATTCAAGTATAATTATCATTTGATGATTTAAAAATGATGTTTAAGGACTTGATATAATTCTGGATATGAATAATATACAACCTATCCATTACAAACATGACTTACGTAACAAAACATATAAAAGAAAACAAGTAAGTTAACACCCGAAACAACGATAATACTAAGATATTATAATCAAATCAATATTAAAAGATCATATATGATATCATATTAATGTATATGATTCTTGTATAATTTAATAAAAATTATTTCACCATTATACAGGAGTTTAACCTATCCCAACCAAGGAAAAGTACAAGGTAAGGGGTTTTCATCTCACTCCTTATTCTCGTGAGATTCATGCCATATTGCCTCCATCACCTTTTGTGTGGTGTATGTACTGCCCATAATTATATTCTTTGTGTAATACACTCTAATTTATTTGTATTTACATATTAATTGTATGATACCTCTTTCATGGGTTTTATGTTTCATAAGTTACCAAATTGGTAAGGGTTATTTCGCAATATCTTCATTATCCGAGGTTGTTTATTTATAATTATCTACTGGAATCTCTTTATCATCCACATCCATGTTTCCTAAAAATGTATTTCAAAACATTTTTACTATTTACAAGAATATGGGTTAAAGTCATTTATACCCTTATGTGTTTCGAAAGGAATATTTCCGTCGTTTTCCAAACAAGGAACTTTTAACCTTTTCGACAAATTTAAGGTAAGAATGTTTTTTTTAACTTATACGGCGGGTGCGGCTGTTTACCGCCGTTATAAAATCGTCAAAGCTTCCCTTACAAGCTTATAATAATATTTTTCAAATTGAATGTATTATTTTATAATTATGTTACTTTTAAAATGATTTTAAAAAAAAGATATATTTCTCTAAAATAGTTTTGATTTCATCTATGTCAACATCTTTTGATGGCTTTTAAGCTTATTTGAAGTTGATTTATTATGATACAAAACATCCATATTTTATTGAAGTTTTTGTGATATTTTTGACTGTGGATAAGCTATTCTTATGTCACTAATGGTTTTTTTTAAAGTATTGACATTTAATAAGTTATTTGTAATCTGAATGTTTATGTTATATTTCAACCTTTCATTCAGATGAATGTGTTAGACAAGTATGTTCCGGGTTGGGGACTGGTAAAAGTAAGCCCTCCGGTTTGGTCTCCGGTTATTAGAGGAACTCCGGTTTGGTCTCCGGTTATTAGAGGAACTCCGGGTTGGTGTCCAGTTATTAGAGGCACTCCGGGTTGGTGTCCGATTATTAGAGGCACTCCGGGTTGGGTTCCGGTTACAGTTAGCCCTAGGTCTTGGGAAGAGGCCTTGACAAAGAAATTAAAGTTCAGCATTATGCATTCCAACATTATGAAAGTGGTTATTGATATTGCATGTGATTATTCAATTAGTATAATATCCATGTGAATAAGTAAATGGCATTATTTCATTTTACTTTTGTCATACTACGTTGAAGTTCAAGTTTAAAAGGTTTTTGTTTTAGTAATGCATTGCCTTAAATGTTTATGCTTATTTTTGAATGTTCCGCTATATTGTTATCCTTACTGGGCATTTGAGCTCACCCCTTTTCTATGTTTTATTTTTTCCAGGATGTGAAGAAGTAAGTTATGAATGACCTGCAGGGATATTATGAGGGGATAATAATGTGAACTATGGAGACATTATGTTGTCGTAGTAGTTTTTCACTTTATGATGTAATGTAAAACTTATGAATATATCTAGTGTTTCCAAGGCTACTAAACCAATCGGTCTTTCGAGATTTGATCTTTCTTGTGATCATGCCAATGTTATGTAATAATGCACCGACTCTGGGTAACTAGGGTCGGGGCGTTACATTAAGAACCCTTTTTGTTTTTGTATCTATATTATTCCCTACATTTCATGTAGTGGAGAGTGTTACGAGAACATAAATAGATCCACACCTATTAAATTATATGGAGGTTTGAATACTAAGATGGGTATTAAATAGGAAAATATAATTTGGTAAAATGGTCCCACCTGATTCACCCCTCCCCAGGTGCTGGGATGGACCATTGGGTATTTCAAGTTGAAAAATCATAATCATGTCACTTATTAATTAAAACACCCATATAATGAGATAGCATAACAACAATTATTTTTCTAGTGTAGTATAGTGGTAGATCGGGGTTATCACACTTTAAAGCTCGACGGAGAAATATTGTGATACTAAAGCTCGACGGAGAAATGGTTTTAACCCATCAAAGAAACGATCAATCTTACTTCTTGGGTTATGTATATAATCTGCAGAATGCCTCGCTAACCTTGTAAAGTTAGCCTCATACTTTGCAACATTCTCATCCTCATTCTGCCTTAGACTCAGAAATTGCCTTTCCATTCTGCTCGATGGTCATGTGGAAAGTATTTTTCTAAGAAAATTTCCTTAAACCCCCTCCATTCCATACTTGATACTTCTTCATCTTCCTTTGTGTTTTGAATCAGCGACCACCATTGATCGGCATCTCCAGTGAGGCGGTAAAATGCCATGACAACTTTCTCCCTTTCGCTACTCCCCAATGCGTGGGATATTTTCTCTAAGGATTTTATCCATTGCTCAGCTACTAATGGATTTGTACCCCCATTAAATGTTGGCAGTTTTTGCCTCATGAAATGATCTAACATTGATCCTCCACGTTGCAGATCAGGGTGCTCCATACGAGTAAGGTTATTATTCATAACCTGAGTGAGTTTTCCCAGTATGGTGATAAGGTGATCAGCACCAGTTGTATCACCAGCTCCACTATAATTATCTTGAGCAGGAGGTAAATCCCTACATGGAGTGTGTGCATTGATACGGTTTCCATTCCTTCCACTAGGCTCCATTTCTAAACAATGGGATAAACTAGATTAGTTTATGAATCGAAATACATAATAACAAACTTGCAAAACACTTAACATAAATTGAACTATTTGTGGATATAACCCATAATCAAAAAAATGTTTTCTTTGAGAAGTATATACTCATAAACCCTTCATAATGGTTTGTAAAGAAAATTAGAAATATCCTAAGCATATCCCCCGGGAGTGTTGTAACCAAGAGTGCAGCAAGGCCCATTGTCGTGCACCAGTTCCCATTAGAGTCTAGCTCAAAGCGGTGTTTTTGGGTTTTACCCATAGGTACATATGTTCTAGAGCCGCCTCTACTTGCTCGTATCCAGACAGGGATGTATTGCTCAGAAAACTCAAAAAATCTCTATAATACCAAAAATTCTAGGAAGATATTCTATACAAATCCTCAAAGTCTATCTTAGGGATATGTGCTCTAATCAGATTTTACCTAAATCTAGCTTCTAAGGTTAGTACTAAACTGCCTCTGATACCAACTGTAACGCCCCGACCCCAGTTACCCAGAGTCAGTGCATTATTACGTAACATTGGCATGATCACAAAAGATCAAGTCTCGAAAGACCGGTTAGTTTAGTAGCCTTGGAAACACTAGATACATTCATAAGTCTTACATTACATCATAAAGTAAAAAAAACTACAAAAACATCTTGTCTTCATATCCCCTCATACTATCCCTGTAGTTTATTCATAATATACTTCTTCACATCCTAGAAAAATTAAAACATTGGAAGGGGTGAGCTCAGATGCTTAGTAAGGATAACAATATAACGGAAGCTTTCATAAATAAACATTAACATTTAAGGCAATGTATAACTAAAACAAAAGCCTTTTAAACTTGAACATCAGCATAATATGGAAAAAATAAAATGAAATAATTCCATTTACTTATTCACATGGATATTCTACTAGTCAAATAATCACATGTAATATCAATAACCACTTTTATAATGATGGAATGCATAATGCCAGACTATCATAACCAAGTAGTCAAGGCCTCGTGCCAAGACTACAAATAAGATTTTGTCAAAGCCTCGTGCCAAGACACTAGTTTGTCTCATGAGACCTACCGATGCATCGAGGAGCTATAGCGGGCTCCACCCGTCACTTATTAAGTCTAATGAATTCCTCATATGAACAGGTTTAAACATATCATAAACCATAACCTAATTGTATCACATAAAACATGCACAAAGGAAACATAACATTTCCACATTTCAATCAAAAGATATCAGTACAACACATTGATATAATAAAACATTATCAAAACCATTTTCAATACCAAAATAAATGAAAATTAAACCTTTGTATTTATTTTTCATTTAAAAAAAGTTATGGCTTGTAGAGGAAGCTGAAACTCAAATAATGGTCATTGCGGTAGAGAAGTTGTTGTCTCCACATACGTACGAAAAAAAAACATTCCTTTTTTATGTTTAGTATAAAAATATTATTTTTGAATAAACTTAAAAGTCAAAAGGGTTTATACACAGTATAAAAGAAATTTGTGTATAAAAAAATATGCCTCAATGAAAGGAGATTGAGACGAAGTCCCTTACAAAGATCATTTTTTTAAAATAAAATAAATCTATTATGTGTATTCACTATAAGTACACATAAATAAAGTATAAATACAAGATAGGACATAATAATATCATGACATAATTTGAAAGTAGGAGATTAACCCAAAGAATAGAAATTGGGTTAAGAAGTTCCCTTACCTCGTGTCCGACTTGACTCGATTGTTCTTTAACCTCCTGAATAATAAACTAGAGTTAATATCTACTTGATTAAGAATCTTTTTCAAGTTCATTATCCCTTTTATATCACTTATTACAATGTTACGAAAATTATGTAGTCATTTAAGTTAAGAACGGTCGTTTTGTCGATCTTTGGTACTTGAGTCAACAATAAACTTCTTATAATTACAAGTTATTTATGTGGCAGAATATCAATTATCTCCAGAGTTACATTCATGATTTAGATATCATATATATCATATATATCCAGTATATACATTCATTCATAATATTATGTAACATTTAGAGGTAAGAAATGAAATGCACCTTTCATGGAGATGGTAAGTCGTACGTACGCATGAACGCTACTTTCATTTATATTTCATATTTAATGGAATGAAATCATAATGATATAAAGGCATATTATAATTATAGTATGATATAATATATAATATCATTTACTCCATCCTTTATACATCCCACATATGGCATTAACGATTCAAATCACTTTGAGGGGGCGGTAGTCCGCACTTCCTAAAATAAAATTATCACATTTACCCATAATGGAAATCATAAAGGTATGCCATAAATGAGAAATACAGAAGCATAAGGAAAAAAATAAAAATAATATATATCATATATAAATATAGTGACATCTTATTGGCCATAATGAGAGGTGTTAAAAGAAGATTGAACAATCATCATTTCGTGAGGCAGAAATTCACCAACCACAGAAACAGTATGTTCTTTAACCATTATACGAAGGTGTGTGTAAGTGTAAATCAAATACTTATCATAAAAACATCATAGTATATTTAATATACTGGTTTTGTTACAAAATAAAGGAATAAAAAGAGTTTAAGGGGTTGGAGAAGCAAAATAAAACAAAATAACATAAGAGAAGACATTACCTTAAAATCGGGTAAATCTTTTTTATTTGAGCCAAAGGCTTCCTTGGGAAGAATTCGGCCCAAAGTGAGCCTTATAGGAGTAATAGAGGGAAGTTTAGAGAGTATTTGGGCAGAGTTTGGCCGAGCCAAATGGCTTGAAGGTGTGAATAAGGTGGTAGTGGTGGGGGCCTTTTATAAGAGGAGAAGAGGGGCACTCTTGGGAAGTAATGAAATGTTACATTATTATGAAGTACTTTTCAGATTTCAAAGTTCCCACAATTATATATTTCGAGGATAAGGTTATAAGGGTTCTAAATCTACCCATCCAATAGATTTTTGAAAAGTTTAAGTCTTATATTTTACATTATCTTTTCATTTTATTTAAATCGTTAATTAATGAGGTAATCGCTGCATCATCATTGTGTCATAAACAATTTAATTTATTTAATGTCTAAAAATTATAAAAATATTACCATGATGTAGTAAATCATTTTATCTTTTCAATGAATATTTATATTCTAAATGGTAACTTATATAACCTCATGTAATAATTGTTTTAGTAAAACAACACATGTTTGTGACAATTTTATTTTTACTTTAAATAAAAAGTTATTAATGTAATTTTCTTACCCAAGTGGCTCCATGGGGTCCCCAAGTTATGGATTGTCTTGGTCAGCCATGACTCATCCAATAAGGGTACGACAAGTGTCAAGATATTTTCATATTTTTATAATATCATTTTTACCTTAAATTTCACTAATTACCTTTAATCGCGATTAATAAAACTTAAAAGTTACTATTCACCAAAAAAATTATTTTAATCTTATTGAACCAAATTTTTCTTCCTAATGACAACCATGTAGGTCGGATTTTTGAAATTCAAATCACAGAGGTGGTAAAATTTCATTTAAACGAAAAATCAGTTTTTTAACTACCACTTAGTGGTTTCACTATTCATCAAAAATCGATGTTTTTCAGAACAACACCAAAAATTAACCCTAAGAAATATTTGATATTCCTAGTTAAAAAATGATGTATATTTTACAAAATTCAAAACATATAAGTTGAATTAATTAATTTAATAATTAATTCCTGCTGTCACAATAAATAGCATGTTTTTAAGAAAGAATATCAATCAAAAGATTGACAATTGTTTTTGTCCTATTTCAATGTGAAATTAATTCTAATGACCATCATTGGATAAAATGGTAAAAATATATTCTAATTACACTTTAGAACCACTCAATTTTATATTTTACCACTATAAATTATTTTTATTTAAAAAGTTGTTTTTAAGTATTTTTCACTATTCATCAGAAAATGGAAGTTCTCAGAAAAATACCAAAAATTCAACATAGGATAATTTTGATATTCCAAATCCAAAAATAAAGTCCATTTTGAAATATAAAATTTATATAATTTTAAAAATTGGGTATTACTATTCATAACTGCTACTTTTATTGGTCGCGGTGTGTTAGAACTCAAGGTTGCGTACAACACACGCTGCTCTATTATTCAAAGAGGAGCGTACCATGGAAGCTTGGGGTGTTACAACGTTAATTAATTCTTTAAACATTAATTAACCATGAACAATCCCACATTAAATTTCATTAGCATCATACCCAAGCCAATTATTCCTTCAAAAATTACAACCTCATAATTAAGTTTCAACATCTCTATCCCCATGGGTTAACACCATTTATTCAATTATTAATTATAGAAATACTTTCCCACATTCCTAGGCATTCTAGAAAAACATTATATGCTACTAAACACAAGGGGGATCAACACGGTGAGTGGATGTACTACTCGTCGAGTCTTTGTCGCTTATAGAAAGAGAATATACCCATCCTTCCTTGAGAAGCTAAACACCGAAAGCACATAGCATACCCCACGTGTCTTCACCTCTTTCGAAAGAAGGTTAGGTAAGACCAGATGCCTTGAGCAGTGGGGAAAAGTAAAGCAGATAAACAACCAATCAAAATTACCAAGCATACAACAATCACATACATCCCATTCCATTATCCCAGGTGTCCTCCCCGACACCAACATGCATAAACTGATGCATCTCACCACTCTAGGCATCATCTACTACCACAACCAAAAGCCTCCATGCCCCCACATATCACAACAACCATTCGGGATCACATCACAGCACAAGCAGCAGGAAAACAGCATCACATCAATATGGATCTTGGCCCTTTAACAATCAAGAGGGTAACTTAGAACCCTTTAAGGAATTATCAAACAATCAGTTCTTTAATCCATATTGAATTAACAGATTTTTTATTCGTAGGTTCCAAATTCGGGAAACTTAATCAGTAAGCTATCATAAATAATTAAACATGTCTACTGCACCAATTTTATTAACATCAAATTACAACTAGAATCAAATTCGTTTACATGCCTCTATCTTTATCCAAACAATTATCAATTAATACCAATTTATGTTCTTTACCGATTTCCATCAAGAACGAACAACTAATCAAAGAAAGCATAGATATCACACTATCTAGCAAAACATGAGGAAATAACATACGACCGATATCAATTTATTTATCCAGTTAAAATATTTATTATGTCAATTACATTTTCATCCAGTGGGATTAAACATGCTAACAATTCATTTTCACGTAAAATAAAAGAGAATCAACGAATCCCCTACCTCAAACAGTTCCTTGTGTTCTTTATCCACACAACGGGTCACGATCCTCCTCTCGCGACAACTGCATCCACCCGAGGATGCCACGGTACGACAGCACCAACCAAACCCCAAGAAAAACCCCATTATAAGCATGGAGATTACATGTTATAAAATGGAAAGGAGAAATAAGAGAAGATGAACCCCATAGGAATGACGATAAAACACACCTTATATCGAAGATTGACAGATACAGCTCGATTGCATCAAAATAGAGCAGAACCAATCCGAGGAGTAAAGTTTGATTATGAAACTCCTATGGGAAGGATTTAAAGATTCTAGCATCACATAGCCGAGAACAAAGAGGAAGAAAAATGGAGGAAGATATCTCTTCCCTTTTAAAGATTTAATGGGGCGACGGTTTAAGATATGCTTAATTCCCCATTAAAATCGGATCGCATTAACCCATGCATTTTGACCAAATAAAAACATCTCGGGCCTTAGGAATAATTAATATAGGATTTATGGCCTTTGAATCGGCCTTAAAAGTCCTTAAAATAAGGCATTAAATGTATTTTATGTCAAAGGAAGCGTCAAAAGGGGGGAAATGTAGGAAGTTGGAAACACTATTCACATACCATTATTGTACACCTACCGATCTGTGAAACCGGTCTGTGAAACCGATATGTGAAACCGATATGTGAAACCGATATGTGAAACCGATCTGTAAAACGGATCTGTGAAACGGATCTATGAAACCAATCTGTGAAACCAATCTATGAAACCTATCTGTGAAACCGATCTGTGAAACCGATCTGTGAAACCGATCTGTGAAACCTATCTGTGAAATCGATCTCTAAAACTGATCTGTGAAATTGATCTCTGAAACCGATCTGTGAAACCGATCTGTGAAACCAATCTGTGAAACCGATCTGTGAAACTGATATGTGAAACACTGTTCACAGAACTGGAAATTTGGAAAAGTGTTGGGGATAAGTCACCTTGACCTCCCGGAACTCCTCCAACACCATATTTTCACAAAGTAATGGATTGGAGAGGTCTAGGCCATTACATCAGATACCTCTCAAAACATTCTCTTCCTTGAGAATTCAAAACCCACCAAAAGAAACGGGGTCCGAACAACCACCCATCAAGATACCTCTCAAAAGAGAGCAAGCCACAAAAGCAACAAAAGAAAAAAATTCAAAAATAAAACATGAAAGGCCTAACTAAAAAGGGAACATCGTTACATGAAAAGTGTTAAACATCAAACAACTCTGGGTACTGAGCACGTATCTATGACTCACATTCCCAGGTACTCTCCAACGTGCCACTATGTTTCCACAAGACACGAACTAAGGGGATAGAACGCCCACGCAACACCTTCTCCTTGAGGTATTGGATCTCCATAGGTCGCTCCTCGAAGGTTGCATCATCATAAACATCGATCTCCCCCCAATCGATGATGTGAGAGTCATCATGAGGATAACGATGGAGCTGTGAAACATGGAAAACATCATGTATCTGACTCATCTGTGGGGGAAGTGCTACTCGATACTCCATAGCTCCAACATGAGCTAACACCTCGAAAGGCCCAACAAACTAGGGAGAAAGCTTACATCCACGACCAAACCTTCACTGCCCACGATGGGGAGTCACCTTCATAAAAACATGATCCCCAAAATTAAACTCCAAGGGTCTCCTCCTTTGATCATCATATGATTTATGACGATATTTTTCAGTCTTTATCCTCTCATGAATCACCTAGACCATCTCTGTTTTATTCTGCACCAGTTCCAATCTGAGAATTGCTGACCCTCTGACCCCAGTCCAGCACAACAGAGAATGGAAAGGCTGGCCATACAAGGCTTCAAATGGCGCCATACCGATGGTGGAGTGAAAACTATTATTGTAAGCATACTCCGCCAAGGGTAAGTGCCTCATCAATGAACCTCCAAAAACCAAGAACACAAGAGTGTAACATGTCTTCAAGAGTCTAGATGGTTCGCTCTGTCTGACCATCCGTTTGAGGATGAAAAGCAGTGCTAAGGCATAGTTGAGAACCAAAAGCATGTTGGAGACCTCTCCACACCCTGGAGGTAAAACAAGGATCTCGATCAAAAATGTTCTTCCTAGGGACTCCATGAAGTCTCACCGCCTCCTCTAGATACTGCCTCGACAAAACTTCCATTGAGCTCGACTCCTTGATTGCTATGAAGTGGGCCGATTTTGTTAAATGATCCACTACCACCCAAATAGCATTATGTCCTCCTAGAGCTCGAGGTAAACCAGTAACAAAATCCATTGATATTTCCTCCCACTTCCACTGAGGAATCTCTAATGGCTAGATAAGACCACCAGGAACACGATGTTCGGCCTTCACCCTCTGGCAGACTAAACATCGAGACACAAACTCTGCAACCGCACGCTTCAGCCCAGGGCACCAAAACCGACTCCTCAAGGATTGGTACATCTTTTTCACACAAGTATGTACTACTAAGGGTGAACTATGGAACTCTCAGAGAACTGTCTCACGCATCGCTAAGGGAACAAAAATCCTTCCATGATACAACACTTGGTGTTGTTCGTCCTCCGACCAACCATCAGCGGCCTCACCACAAACAACTCGTTCTCTCCAGACCTCTACCTTGAGATCTCCCAACTAGGACTCTTCCACCTTCTGCATCAGGGATGACTATACCATCATCAGAAAAAACACAACCTCTACCCCCAACTTCTTCCATATCAAGATGAAATGCTGAAAGTTATTCCATTACTCTCCAAGAATCACCAGATTCACGCACATCATTACTACGTGACTTTCGGCTCAGTGCATCAGCTAAAACATTCCTTTTTCTAGGTGTATACAATATTTCAAATTCATATTACTACAAGAACTCCATCCACCAATGATGTTGTAAGTTCAAGTCATGCTGGGAGAAAACATACCTCAAACTCTTATGATCAGTGAAAACCAAAAAGCACTCACCAATGAGGTAATGTATCCACAACATCAGAGAAAACACCATGGTTTCCAACTCAAGATCATGGGTGGCATAGTTGTGTTCATGGGGAAACAACTAACAAGACCCATAAGAAACAACTGACCTCTTTTTCATGAGAACACAGCCTAACCTCATATGTGAAGCATCATAGAAAACATCAAACTGAACTCCCTCAGCTGGAAGACAAAAGACTAGAGCACTTACTAAAATCTCCTTTAGATACTCAAAAGATACCTAACACTGATCAATCCATATGAATTCCTAATACTTCCTAGTCAAAGCTGTCATAGGAGTCGTAAATCTTGAGAAATTGTCTACGAACCTCCTGCAGTAGCCTGCGAGACCAAGGAAACTTCGCACCTCTAAAACTATCTTGGGGGCTTCCCAAGACACAACTACTTCTATATTCGATGGATCCATAGATATTCCCTGTTGGGACACAACATTCCCCAAGAAATGGACTTCTCGAGTCTAAAACTCACACTTCGACAACTTCCCAAACAGCTGATATTGACGAAGGACTCTCAAAATGGCTTGTAGATGTTGTGCATGCTCATCTTCAAATTTGGAGTACACTAGGATGTCGTCGATGAGAACTACTAAGAACTTTTCCAGTAACTTATAGAACACAGCATTAATCAATCCCATGAATACAGTAGGAGCATTCTTCATGCCAAATGGCATTACAACAAACTCATAATGCCCATGAAAACAATGGAAATTAGTTTTCGGGATATCCTCATCCTTCACACGCATCTGATGATATCCTGACCGCAAGTCGATCTTTGAGAACCAACTTTCACCCTTCAATTGATCAAATAATTCATCAATCCATGGAAGAGGATAGATATTATTTATTGTCACTTTTTTTAAGCGATGATAATCGACACACAACCACAAACTACCATCAGCCTTCTTTACGAACAAAACGGGTGCACCTCACGGTGACACACTTGGCCGAACAAAACCACACTGTAACAGACCATCAAGCTATATACGTAGCTCTCATAACTCAAAAGGGTTCATCTTATATGGAGACATAGAGATAGGATATGCTCCTAGATGTATCTCGATCCCAAACTCAATCTCTCATCAAGGGGGTAATGCTACAACCTCTTCTGGAAAGACATCAGGGTACTCTTCTACGACCCTAGGAAATACCAACTGCTGAACCTCTGAAGAACTCAGAATCATCTCAGACATCATGGATGATAAGGATGGAACATGCCTATGACCCATCTAAGGGTATCGCTCACCAACAAACACCACTTGCTCTCCATCCGCACCAATGAAAACGACCTTCTTCCTGAAGCAATCTACGATAGCCTGCACTGAATACAACCAATCCATGCCGAGGATGAAATCATATGGTTGTATTAATAATCATAGGAAATCTCCCCAAGAGAGGTGTTTCCCCAACACTAGCTCACAGTATCTAGATACTTCAAACAAGTCAGCTCGACCTCCAACTGGCGTATTTCAACGCCAAGGGCATTGGAAGCCTCTCTACCTCAAGTCCCAAAGCATGGACAAGGGTAGGTGATATGAAGGAGTGTGTCACTCCTGAATCAAACAAGTCATAAACCAAGGTAGAAAACAAGAAAAGGGTGCCTTGAACGACATCTGGATCACCTAGAGCTGGCAACGCTGGAGCATGAAACAGACCACGACCTCCTCCATGGCCTCTCTGAACTTGATGATGACCACCACCACGGCCACGCTCTGCTCTCTGAGGATGGGGAGCGTCATGGGGATGTCCTCTGCCTGCCCCATCTACCCTCTGTTGATCTAAAGCTGGTGCAACTGGATACTGCTACCTCGACTGGAACTGCCTCAACGGAGGAACCTGGAGCATAGCACCTGGTGCACGATGACCACTCTGAAAGGTCGGGAACTCTCACTACTGATGTTCATGAACACCACAAGAAAAACAAGCACCTAATCCCTTGGCATAGGCATTAAATTTGTTGCCTCTGGAGAAAAAAAGATGTGATGGGCTGGGACCTACCCCCGGCTGAACGGAAACTCTTCTGCCCTGAAATCCAGGAACCCCAAACCACAACTCTGATTCTTGATGAATCTTGTAGATGCCCCTCTGGTGATGATCTGGTCCTGTCCAAAGTCCTCTCGACAACCTATTCCCTCACCAGTACCTCAAGATATGTTTTTAACATAAATGGGGTGACTTGGTGCTGGATCTATGGAGATAAATCCTCATCGAAATGCCTCGCCCTAGCCTCCTCATCTGGCAGTAGTTCTGAAGCATATCGTAAAAGGTTACTAAAACAGATCCCAAACTCCTGAACACTGGAGATCTCCTGTCGAAGGGTAAGAAGCTCCTGGTGACTGGACGCCTTTACAGCCAAAGAAAGAAACTTGACTCTAAACCTATCTCGGAACTCCTCCCATGGGATCGCTGACTCCTCATGGTCCCTGAGGAACAAGAACCACCACTGCCTCCCAGCTCCACGCAGCATCATCACAACCAAGGACACCCAATGCTCCTTATGAGCACAAATTAAACTGAAGTCGATCTCAACCTCCTCTAACCAGTCTTCCGTGACTACATCTGAAACATAGCCCTCATACTTCTGCAGACTCTGGCGCTAAAACTCTTAGAGTGTCTTCCTCCAATTGTCGTCGTCGTCATCCTCTACTCTGCGGTGATCTGCTGGAACATCCTGTTGGAAATTTTCTACGCAAACCTGATGAGGATGTCGATCTAGAGTCATACCTGTAAAATAACAACCATTAGAGTTTCTAAATCTAGAATATAGAATACTCAACATTAATTAATTAATTGTTTTCTTTTATTCATTTTAGGTTAACCTATCCCAAGGTCTACCCATTCAAACACAGGCACAAAGAATAATGATGAATGATCCTTTCCTAGGTCTCTACCCTGCAACAAGTTTCACCTTGTTTAGTAGCCATTGTAAACTTAAAGGTTTGTACATTAGATCATAGGGGGCCCTAAATGCCTATGTCTCGTCCAGTCTCCAGTGTTTACCTGACTTGCTAAACGTGAATGACATCGTCTCCCTACCAACCCATGCAACCTCACTTGTGTCTAACTCCAAACTCTATCCTATCCCTCAACCAGAGCTCTGATACCACTTTGTCATGACCCCCTCCCCACAAAGTGTACCCCTCCTGGGCTGGCAATGTGAGAAGGGAGATAATGACCCCCGAGTCCTGCCTCCAGTAGGCCCCGGGTTGGCGACTAGCACTGAGGGTATAGTAATACACAAAATGGGAGGCATTACCCTCTAAGATAACACATGCAGAAAATAGAGATAATATAGACACAAATCAACTCCAACTCAGACTCCAATATAAAAAAAACCCCAAGTAAACATATAAAATTTCATGCACAATTACTACCATTGGAAGGGACAAACTGCAAGTACCCAAAAGAAAGTAAAAACAGCAGCAACCACAAGCCCGAACAGCTCCTAAAACCCCAACCTAGTAGAAACTAGATTGATCTCAAACCTTCTCCAAGTGACATGAAAAAAAGTTTATATATAAATAGGTTGAGTATAACAATATATTTAGTAGGATCCTCCCTGAAGCCTCCTGTGCAAAAGTAAAGAAAACATGCTAAAGCACAGTGAACAAAAAGTGAAACTAACTCGTCACCTAAACAGGTATACTAAGTTCCCAACCTCACCATGGTTACTCTCACCAAGTAACACATACAAGAATATATCATATAAGAAATAATATCAAGGGTACCCCACTATTAATTCCTCACTGGTTTGCCGCTTATCCCCAACGTCACACGTCCTGAGCATATCTCTTCAAAAAGGCTTGCCTGCAGACACCTAGGTGAAGCACCACAATATGCACCTCATGCAACAAAACCACCACGTCCCCACACCAAAGTAACCAGGTAGTTTCTGGGATCCACCACAGCTCGCATAACGTGTATCATACATCAAGTATTATACCTCAAGACATTACATCCCATACACCGAGTAAGGATCCTCAAGCCATCACAGCCTATACACGTTACACCTATAGTAGTACATAGAAAACTATATCCAGAATATATGTGTGTGAATAACCACAAGACATTACAGCCCTCTACACACATATATGGGGAAAACTAACCAATGTGCCTTCCAGCACCAGTAACTACCAAGAGAAGAGAGCAGGGCCAAAGGGGGTAGTCAGCCATCCATCCCCCCACCGGAATGTTGGGGAAAACACCCCCCCCCCCCCACCCCCCCAGGGCTCAGAATCCCCGGGGTGTCAGTTTCCCTTACTAATAGGGTGGAGTAGCATATAGAAACACAAAAAGTACAGGATATATTATATCTCACAACCACACTATGGGCATTACCTAGTCTTAGAAACAACTGCAGCTAACGTCTCTCAGACTCCAGGATGCTACTTCTAGAACTAGGTATACTATAATCACGCGACCATTTAAAGAGATTTATTAGATTACTTCATTTCATTTTTATCAGTTCCATTGTACGTTAATTAATTATTTAAATATTAATTAACTATGAACAATCCCACATTAAATTTCATTAGCATCATACCCAAGCCAACTGTTGCTTTAAAAATTACAACCTCATCATTAAGTTCCAGCATCTCCATCCCCATGGGTTAACACCATTTATTAAATTATTCATTATAGAAATACTTTCCCACATTCCCAGGCATTCTAGAAAAATATTATATGCTACCAAACACAAGGGGGATCAACACGGTGAGTATATGTACTACACGTCGAGTCTTTGTTGCTTATAATAAGAGAATATACCCATCCTTCCTTGAGAAACTAAACACGGAAAGCACATGGCATACCCCATGTGTCTTCACCTCTTTCAGAAGAAGGGTAAGTAAGACGAGCTTCCTTGAGAAATGGGGAAAAGTAAATCAGATAAACAACCAATCAAAATTACCAAGCATCCAATAATCGCATCCATCCCATTCCATCATCCTTGGTGTTCTCCCTGACAACCACATGCATAAACTGATGCATCTCACCACTCTAGGTGTCATCTTCTGCCAAAACTAAAAGCCTCCAAGCCCCCCACATATCACAAAAACCATACGGGGTCACATCACAACACAAGCAGTAGGAAAACAGTATCACATCAATAGGGATCTTAGCCCTTTAGTAATCAAGAGGGTAACTCAGAACCCTTTAAGGAATTATCAAACAATCAGTTCTTTAATCCATATTGAATTAACAGATTTGTTATTCGTAGGTTCCAAATTCAAGAAACCTAATCAGTAATCTATCACAAATAACTATACATGCTTACTGCGCCAATTTGATTAACATCAAATTACAACAAGAATCAAATTCGTTTACATGCCTCTTTATCTTTAACCAAACAATTATCAATTATTCCCAATTTACGTTCTTTACCGATTTCTATCAAGAATGAAGGACTAATCAAAGCAAGCATAGATATCACACTATCTAGAAAAACATGAGGCAATAACATAGGATCGATGTAAATTTATTTATCCGGTTAAAATATTTATTATTTAAATTCCATTGTCATATAGTGGGATTAAACATGCTAACAATAAAGTTTCACATAAAATAAAAGAGAAGAAATGAATCCCCTACCTCAAACAGTTACTCACATTCTTTATCCACATAACGGGTCACAATCCTCCTCTCGTGATAACTTCATCAACCCGAGGATGCCATGGTACGACAACACCAACCAAACCCCAATAAAAACCCCATTAGAAGCGTGTATATTACATGCTATAAAATGAAAAGGGGAAATATGAGAAGATGGTCCCCAAAGGAAGGATGATAAAACACACCTTATATTGAAGATTGACAGATACAGCTCGGTTGCATCAAAATAGAGCGGAACCAATCCGAGGAGTAAAGTTTGATTGGGTAACTCTTACGGGAAGGACTGAAAGATTCTAGCATCTCATAGCTGAGAACAAAGAGGAAGAAAAAGGGAGGAAGATATTTCGTCCCTTTTGAAGATTTATTGGGGTGACGGTTTAAGATACGCTTAATTCCCCCATTAAAAACGGATCGCATTAACCCACGCGTTTTGACCAAGTAAAAACATCCCAGGCCTTAGGAATAATTAATATAGGATTTGTGGCCTTTAAATCGGCCTTAAGAGTCCTTAAAATAAGGCATTAAATGTATTTTACATCAAAGGAAGCATCAAAAAGAGTAAAACTGTAGGAAACTGGAAACACTATTCACCTATCGTTATTGTACACCTACCGATCTGTGAAACCGATCTGTGAAATGGATCGGTGAAATCTATCTGTGAAACCGATCTGTGAAACCGATCTATGAAACTGATCTGTGAAACCAATCTGTGAAACCGATCTTTGAAACCGATCTGTGAAACCAATCTGTGAAACTGATCTGTGAAACCGATCTCTGAAACTGATCTGTGAAACTGATCTGTGAAACCGATCTGTGAAACCGATCTGTGAAACCAATCTCTGAAACTGATCTGTGAAACCGATCTGTGAAACTGATCTCTGCAACTGATCTCTGAAACCGATCTATGAAACTGATCTGTGAAACAGATCTCTGAAACCGATCTGTGAAACTGATATGTGAAACACTGTTCACAGAACTGGAAATTTGTCAAAGTGTTGGGGATAAGTCACTTTCACCTCCCAGAACTCCTCCAACACCACATTTTCACAAAGTAATGGACCGGAGAGGTCCGGGCCACTACATGACTATGGTTTGGGGAGAGGGATAATGAATGGGTTGGGTGGTGGGAATAAATTTGGCTAAATTTTTTATTTAGTTGTAGTGATCGTCATTAATGGTCTCAAAATCCCTTATTTGTGCTCGTCAATGGTTTTTACCTCTGTTAGACCACTACTACATATTTTTTGATAATCATTATTTTCTTTTATCAGTGCTAGTTAAAAAAAACTAATAAAGGGGGGAGGGATTATCAGTTCTAAAAAAGCAATTACAAAGGTTAACTTTATCAGCGCTAAAAGAATCATTGATAAAATCCCCCACTTTATTAGAATTTTTAGCACTGATAAAGGGAACCTTTTTCAGTAGCGGTGACAAAAGGTATATTTTATAACAAAATAATATCATTAAAAATAAAATATTAATATATAAATATAGTATATTTTATTAAATATGATTTGTATAAAACTAAATATACATTTACACTTAATATATTATATATTTAGTGAAAATGGATAATATAATAAATATAAAAAATTATATTTATTAAAAAGAATATTTAATATAGAAATATATTTATATCGATATATATATATATATATAATTATCTTAAATATGATTTATATAATACTAAATATGAATTTATAAATCATATTTTATGTAGAAATATATTTATATTAATATGTCATATATTTAGTGAAATTTTATTTATAAGTTAATTAAATTTTAATATTAATTAAAAATATTTACTAATTAATATTAATAAACATTTAATAAAATTTTGTTTTATCAATGTCATTTTTTTCAATTTGACATATATATCAAATAATAAAAATTTCATTATTAATTAAAAAAATTGACTAAATATGTTGCACTTAATATGTCATATAATAAGTTCACACATGCATATATGAAATTTATTCAATTTTATAGAGACAAACACACACAAATAATAAATTTTTCATATTATATTTTAAAATTTTTATATATTAATTTTCAATATTTAATACGTTATGTTATTAAATTGTATTCAATTTATTTATATATATTTAATATATACTATTTATTACTAGTTAATATATATATATATATATATATTTAAAATTTATTCATTTTTATTATTATGTATTTTATTAATAATTTTTTAATATTTTTGTAATTTATTCATTTTTATTTTTTATTTTTTTAATATTTTTTAAATTTTATCACTTTTAAATATTTTTTATTAACATTTAATTATTTTAATAAAGTTGTAATTTACATAATTATAATTTTTACTAATTTTCATTTTAACATATATTCATTTTTATTTTTTAAAATTTATATAATTAATAACTCTTATTCATTATTTCAATATTTTTTTAATTTATTCATCTTTTAATTGAATTTCACTCATTTTATACATTTATTTATTTATATTTTTTATTTATTAATAATTTTCAGTTTGTTTTTACTTTTTTTATAATTTATTCATATTAAATATTTATTAGTTTAATATTTTTGAAATTTATTCATTTTTAATGTTCTTTTATAGATAATTATTCATCGATATATTTAATATTTTAAATATATAAATATCCTCATATTGATATATATATATATATATATATCAATATATATAATATTTCCTTAAATATGATTTATATAACACAAAACACGTATTTACATTTAACAAGTCATAAATTTAGTGAAAATGGTTTTTAATTAAAAATTAATATTAATTAAAAATATTGACTAATTAGTATCAAGTGTTGGATTTTTAATAAAATGTCATTTGTTTTTCAAGTTAACATATATCAAACATGTGTTACATTAATTTTACACACACATATACGTAATTAATGAAATTTTATATAGAAACACAGACACAAAAAATATTTTATAATTTATTCAATTTTTAATATTCATTTTAGAATTTTATTTGTAAACATATTATATTTAATGTATATTATTTTTTTAATCAGTAAATTTTATTCATTTTTTTATTTTTACTCAATACATGTTACTTATTAGTTGTTATTATTTTTTTAAATTTATTCATCTTTAATTTTACTTTTTCAATAATAATCTTAATTACATTTTCATATTTTTTAATTTTCTCATTTTCAATTTTTATTTTTTTAATATTTTTTTAATTTTATCCATTTTTAATATTTACTTATATTTTCTTATTCATTAAAATTTAATATTTTTAATATAGTTGTAATTTTTATAATTAATATGTATTTATTTTCATTCTAACATGTATTTATTTTTAATTTTTTAATAATCTATATAATTAATAATGATTATTTATTTTTCTAGTATTTTTGAAATCTATTGATTTTTTTAGTTATTAAATTTCACTCTTTTTTAACTTTAATTCATTTAATATTATTTAGTTTTATTTATTTACTAATAATGTTAATTATATTTTACTTTTCTTTATAATTTATTCATTTTAATATTCATTTATTTAATATTTTTGTAATTTATTCGTTTTTAATTTTTATTTATACATATTTATTCATTAACATTTAATTTTTTTTAAACGGATATAATTTACATATTTAATATGTATTCATCTTTATTTTAATATATATTCATTTTTTATTTTTTAAAAATTATATAATTAATAAAACTATTCATTTTTTAAATATTTTTGAATCCTATTCATTTTTAGCTATTAGATTTCCCTTATTTATAACATTTATGCATTTAATATTATTTATTCATTAGTAATGTTATCTAATTTTTACATTGTTTATAATTTATTGATTTTTAATATATATTTGTTTAATATTTTTGTAATTTATTTTATATATTTTAATCTTCACTTTTTGGAAAGTGATGATAAAACCATTTTTTCCTTTTAAATAAAACCTAAATAGATAACCCCAGTCACTTGCACCATTCAGTCTCTTGTGAAACTCAACCTTTGGTATTTCCCCCCTCAAATTTCTCATATGAATCGACCCTTTCAAAACCCAAAGTTTTGTAATTCTTTCTACTCCTTTTTAGTATATCTTACATTGTTTCACTATTTTTAGTTCTTTTTTTTATTTGTACCATACAACCGTGATTCCCCTTGCCTATGGGTGTTGTAGGGGCTTTCCCTTGTACCATACAACCACCATTTTCGATTTCCAAATGGTTTGGATACTCAATGTTTGGGTGTTTTAAAATTTTCAAGTTTGGTAGTGGATCTTAACATCTTATTGGTTGAATTTATAGTGAATATTTATAGTTACCCATGGAAAGTTTTATCGGAAAATGACAATGAAATTATGAAGTTTCTTTTTTGTTGAAATTTAATAAGAAAAAAATATCATAATGAAATCACATATATGTATTATATTTCTATTATGATTTAATTTTTTAATATTATATGCATGTATAAATTATATATGGGAACACACATGCACATATGAAATATAAAATTTTGTGTGTGTGTGTGTGTGTGTCTACACACTCATATATCTATATACAAATATATATTTGGCATATATGTGTCTAGGGTTTTGGAACATCTATGTGTTTTGGGCTTGGGACAGTTCGTTCTAATTATAGGTTTATGTAAAGGTCATAAGGATCAATATAGGTCAGTTGTATTCTAATAATTAAGTGTTCTTGGAAATCAATTGGTAAGTTATCCATTTTATTTTCTCTCATATTTGTATTACACATTCTATTAATTTTGATTTCTTTGAATGGTATTAGAGTGTCAAAAGACTATATTATTAACATGTTTCCTAGTATATACACACACATATATCTATATACATATTATTAACATGTGATTTCTTAACATTTTTTATTTATATTATTTTTATGATTTCTAGATATTTTGGATACTTAAAATATTTTTTACATAATAATGTGATATAATTTCCTTAATTTTTTTCTCAATGAGGTTTCTAATTGAGTTCTTTTTCACTTAAAAGATTAACTGATTCAAAATGAATAGAACTAGATTTATTGAAAATAGATTTATGATGTAATTAAACATGGTGTTTTTATTGGAAAATTAGTGTGGAAACAATGGGTTTTAAATAATTAAAAAAATGAAAGAGTGAAAAAGGGTTTAAAAGTGAAGAATTTATCATTTAAGGAAAGTAAAAACTAGATTTAGAGTAGTGACCTTAAACATATTCAAGCTATGTACAGATTCCAAAAATAGAGCATGCATGCACTCAAATTATGATAGTTTGTTTACATATAAATGTATATATACATTATATGAATACCTTATGTGTATTTATTTATTTTTTGTAAAAATAAAAATTATTAAACCATATATGATGGATATTAATAAAAAAATAGATGGATGTTAATCGTATGATAAAGGATTAGAAGTATAGAGTTAAAGAGTTCATCAAGTTTGTGATAGAGCTTGCATATGACCCCTCTAAAATCCTTTTTCCATGTTTAGATTTTTGTTATTCAATAAAAATTCATTAATAAGTGTTTGAAGAATATCTGATTTTTCATCGAATAGATCATAGCTATAAATTTTGGACTAAACATGGGGAAAACTAAATGTACATATTGACTAGGATGATAATGTCATTTATGAATTATTTTATTTGAATAATAGTGTAAATGATGATGGAGATCATATGGAAGAAATGAAAATTATTATTGAAGATAACCTTCATGATTGTCCAAAATTGTTTGAGAAATTAAAAAATTATATAAAGAGACTATCATATATTAGTTGTACTAAATATACAACATTTTTAGCTATATTAAACTTATATAATTTGAAATATGGCAGCATATAAAGAAATAATAGATTAATAGAACTACTTCATCTCCTGAATGATATTATTATAAAATAAAATTAGATTCCTGGTCAAGCTTATGACGCTAAGTGAATGCAATGTTCAATTGGTATGATCTCTGAAAAAATACATACATGTCCAAATGATTATATATTGTTTTTCCAGAACCATGAATAACTCAAAAAATACCCTCTAAGTGTGGTGAATATTTATACAAGAAATATGAATCAAGTCCTTTTAATTTTTTATAGTACTTTACTATCATTCCAAGGTTTATATGATCATATAGATATCAGAAACCGCTAGATAATTGACATGGCATGCAGATACAAGAATTGAATATGGGAAACTATGTCATCCAAAAGACTCTCCTTAGTGGATGAAAAATGAATATGAATATCCTAAATTTAGAAATGAGTTTAGAAAGCTCCATATGGTTATATCTATATATGAAATAAATATACTTCAATACAAAGTAGTACTCATAGTATATATCCAGTTATGTTGGTAAATTATAACCTTTATCTATGGTTATGTATGAAGAATAAAATACATTAGGTTGTCTTATCTTATATCTGGACCAAAAAAACCTATAATGATATTGATATCTATTTATATCCATTGATCGAGGATCTAAAATTGATGTGGGATACATATGTTACATTGTATGATGCTCATAGAAGTTAATAGTTCACATTGATATCCATGTTTCATATGATGATAAATTACTTTCCTCTCTATGTAAATTTTTTAGGATATATTATTAAAGTAATATTGTGGTTTCCCATTAGGGAAGAAGGTACACACTTAATTAAGTTGAAACATTCAATAAAGAAATTTTTTTCTAGGACATCACAAATTTTTACCCTAACGATGACATCATTCAATGGAAATACATAACAAGGTATAGCAATGTCTCCACTTATGGGTGATCAACTATTTAAGAAAGTAAAATATATTGACACTTATTTTGGTAAAACATTTTTGAAAAACCATATGAAATCAGGTTGTAAAAAAGATATTTATTTTATTTGAATTTCTGTATTGGAATTTTTTGTTTGTCAGATATTTTCTTGTTTTCATGCATATAGAGAAAAAGATATGAGATATTGTTATTGGAACATTACTAAATATAGTAGAGAAAACAAAATATTCCATTAAGGATAGGTTATACATGAATGACATGAGGATAAGGGAAGAGTTGGCACCAGTGAAGGATAAAAGTTAAACATTTCTTCCTCCATAAGGTTACACTCTATCCAGATAAGAAAATTTCCAGCTTTTCAACTTCCTTAATGATGTAAAAGTTCTATAGGGATTTTCCTCAAATATCAAGAATGTTGTTCCAATGACTAATTTGAAGTTACAAGGTATAAAATCACATGAATTTTATGTTTTGAAGTAATATTTAGTGTATGTAGCTTTACATTACATTCTTCCTAAAAATGTAGGACATACATTAACCATACTTTTCTTATTTTTCAAATCCATATATAGTAAATTTATAAAGCTAGTGAAGTTTCTAATCATGAATAAGATAATTAAAATAAAATTATTTAAATTGGATATATTCTTCCCACCAATATTATTTGATATAATGGTCCACTGAATGGTTCGCTTGGTTATATAAATTTAACTATGTGGTGTTACATATTACGGATGGATGTACCTCATTTAATGGTATATAAATATTTTAAATGGGTACATAAAGAATCAGAGTCAACTAGAAGGTTGTATTGTAGAGTGATATATTTTTGAAGAATCTATTGAATTCTGTACCAATTACCTATCAGATGTTGATAACATTGGTATCCTAAAATATCCTAAAAGAGGATGCCTTATGGGTGAAGGGATTTCTAGAAGAGATATTATTACAATTAACAACACCGAGTGAGAGCAAGCTCACCTTTAAATTCTAACTAATAGTGCAGAGGTTTCTCCATACATTGAATCCCACAAAATCAATTATTATAAATTTTAATCCATCAAGGGATGAAGGATGGATATTGTAACGCCCCGACCCTAGTTACCCAGATTCGGTGCATTATTACAAAACATTGGCATGATCACAAGAAAGATCAAATCTCGAAAGACCGATTGGTTTAGTAGCCTTGGAAACACTAGATATATTAATAAGTCTTACATTACATCATAAAATGAAAAACTACTACAACAACATATTGTCTCCATAATCCACACTCATATCCCCACATAATATCCCTACAGGTCATTCATAATTTACTTCTTCACTTCCTGGGAAAAATAAAACATAGAAAAGGGGTGAGCTCAAATGCCCAGTAAGGATAAAAAGATAGCGGAAACTTTCATAAATAAGAATAAACATTTAAGGCAATGTATAACTAAAACAAAAGCCTTTCAAACTTGAACTTTTAACATAGTATGGCATAAATAAAATGAAATAATGCCATTTACTTATTCACATGGATATTATAATAATCGAATAATCACATGCAAAATCAATAACCACTTTCATAATGATGAACTTTAATTTCTTTGTCAAGGCCTCGTCCCAAGACCTAGGGGCTAACTGTAACCAGAACCCAACCCGGAGTGCCTCTAATAACCGGACACCAACCCAGAGTGCCTCTAATAACCGGACACCAACCCGGAGTGCCTCTAATAACTGGAGACCAAACCGGAGTTCCTCTAATAACCGGAGACCAAACCGGAGGGCTTACTTTTACCGGTCCCCAACCCGGAACATACTTTTCTAACACATTCATCTGAATGAAAGGTTGAAATATAACATAAACATTAGGATTAAAAATAACTTATGAAATGTCAATACTTTAAACAAAAACCATGAGTGACATAAGAATAACTTATCCACAGTCAAAAATATCACAAAACCTTCAATAAAATATGGATGTTTTGTATCATAATAACTCAACTTCAAATAAGCTTAAAATCCATCAAAGGATGTTGACATAGATGAAATCAAAACTATTTTAGGGAAATATCTCTTTTTTTTAAATCATTTTAAAAGTAACATAATTATAAAATAATACATTCAATTTGAAAATATTCTTATAAGCTTGTAAGGGAATGTTCGATGATTTTATAACGGCGAAAAATAACCACACCCACCGTATAAGTTAAAAAAACATTCTTACCTTAATTCTGTCGAAAAGGTTAAAAAGCACCTTTTTTGGAAAACGATGGAAAGATTCCTTTATAAACCACTTATAAAAAGTCAAACAAGGGTATAAGTGACTTTAACCCATATTCTTGTGAATAGTAAAAATGTTTAAAATACATTATTAAGAAACATGGATGTGGATGATAAAGAGATCCCAGTATATTATTACATATAAACAACCTCGGATAATGAAGAGATTCTGAAATAACCCTTACCTTGTACTTTTCCTTGGTTGGGGTAGGTTAACCTCCTCTTCTTCGGTTTCTTCCTTTTGATTTGATCAAAAGGGCTCCTTAGGTTAGCTTTCTGATCAAACTAAGGCCTATAGGTTGTAGTGAGGGAATTTGGGAGAGTATTTGGGCAGATTTTGGCCGAACCAAAAGGCTTTGAAGGTGTGAAGAAAAGAGAATGAGGAGTGCCCTTTTATAAGAGGGGTGAGGGGCACCTTTGGAAAAGCTAGAAATATTAGTTTACAATAAATTCATATTCAGTTTCTAATGACAAAAAAGTTGATTATTTAAATGTTAAGGTGGGGATGGGTCGAAAAAAACTCAACCAATAGAATTTAGACAGGTTTGGGTACTTATATTAACCTTATCTTTAAGTATTAACTCTAAGTTAATTAGTTTCACTTTTACAATGTCTCTTTGTATTTTTATATTATATGGTTAATAAACTTACCATATAAATCCAAGTGACCCCCAAGTGGCCCATTAATGATTAACCTATCATGATATAAGTATCTTTGCCGAACCTTAGATTTTTAGGAATTTAATATCAATTAATAATATAATATTTGTATTATAAACTCTTTTATGTCAATTTTGAAACTATTCAATAATTGATTTTTGTAAAAATCATAACAGAATTATTACTTCAAAAAACGTTAATTAAATCAATACTAATATATCATATTATCCTATAAAATTATTTTAATTCATTAAAAGTTTCATATTATATTTATTTGGGTATTTATAATATCAATTATTTTAATTTTTTCACTATTATAGTAATTACTTCATCATCATTGTGTCATAAATAAATTAAATTATTTAATGTCTAAAAATTATAAATAAAATATCATTATGTAGGAAATCTTTTTATCTTTCTAATGAATGTTTATAGTCAAAAATCCAACATATATAACCCTATTTAACAATTTTTTTTCTAAAAGATATATGCTTGTGTCATGTTTGTATTCATTTTAACTTAATTAAAATAAAGTGTCCCTATCACCTACAAGTGGCACCATGGGGTCCCCAAATCGACCCAAATATGACTATGGTCGAACATGTATCAACCAATAAGTCTAGGACACATTTTAGGGTAATTTAGTATTATTATAATATTATTTTTTAACCCTCATTTACCGGATTTACCCTTAACCATGGTAAATAAAATATTTACCGCAGTAATTATTCAAAATGTCTAAAAATAAAAGTTACCTATTTACACAATTTGAACATTCTGATTCCAAATATGGAATCCATTTTTCTAAATTCAAAACACATAAGTGGCAGAAATTAATTTAAAATTAATTCCCGCTGTCAAAACAAAAAGCGTGTTTTTTAGAGATAATAACTATCAAAAGATTGACACTTGTTTATGTTCGGTTTAATTGTAAAATTATGTCCAATGACCAACATTATATTAAATGGTAAAAATATATTATAAATATACTTTAAAACCACTTAAATTCATAATTTATCACTATTAATTATTTTGATTAAAAAAGTTGTTTTTAATTAAAATTTAGTAATTTTCACTATTCATCAAAATATTAAAGTTATCCTAAAAGTACCAAAATTTCACCTTAGGATAAATTCGATATTCCGAATCCAAAAATGAAGTCCATTTTGAGAGATAAAATTTCAAAAAGTAGGTATTACTATTCATAACGACTAGTTTGATCGGTTGTGGTGTGTGTTAAAACTCGAAGTTGCGTACAACACACGCTACTGTATTATTCAAAGAAAGCGTACCGTGGAAGCTTGGGATGTTTCATTTTAAATTTTTAATGTCCCCATTTAGTCAAAAAGTTTAAAATATTGTATTTAAAAAGGTTTCACTATTAAAAGTTGATAAAAGTGCAATACTAAAAATGAATCTGTTCTTGCATTATGTC
Source organism: Viscum album (assembly GCA_963277665.1). Classification (NCBI taxonomy): domain Eukaryota; kingdom Viridiplantae; phylum Streptophyta; class Magnoliopsida; order Santalales; family Viscaceae; genus Viscum; species Viscum album. The sequence goes on along the minus strand of OY728149.1, from coordinate 66,849,489 downwards.
TAAGAAACTCATAATATGGATTCTAAAATTATAAGGATTATATAAAGTTTAAAATTTAGTTAATACTATTCATAACCTCTTTTGAACGGCTTGTTTGGTAAGTCATGGTGTGCTTGAACTCGGTGTTGCGTGTAGTGCAAGTTATTGTATTATTTTGAAGAAATAACACACTATGAAATCTTGGGGTGTTACAGATATCAAATACCCATAATAAAAAAATTATAGGATGGTTCTGAGATAATATTTATAAGGAGTTATCCGAAACCAAAATTCAACTATTGAATGACTTATATGGCTAGCCAGGGGACCAAATTTAAATGTTATATCTTAAACTAGTTTTATAATATATGGTTATATGTTCTATATAAATGAACAATATGAACACAGTATGACGAAAAATAGTGGATTTCCACCTGTGGTGGAAGGGATGTGTATATCCCATTCCAATGATAGAAAACCAATTTATAAAAATATGTAATATTTTGGAATCATCAAAAAGATATACGAGTTGGATTATATGACATTTCAATTTTTGATTTTCCATTGGAAATGGGTTGACAATGGGAGTATAGTTAAATTCAATGAATTAGGCGTCATGAAGGTGAATTTCAGTATGAAAGGGTATAAGGGAGAACTATTCACAATGGAATCATAAGCAGTGAAAGTATTTTATATACCAAATCTATTAAAAAATAATTTTTCAATTGTTCTATTAGTGACTAAAACAACTATAGGGTCAGATGAAAATTTATTTGATGGTGACCCTTTCATTGGGATATTATAATTATTTCATAGTGGTCCCAATGTAGACAGTGTATTTTATAGGGAACTATAGAGAAAATATTTAGATACTCAATAGAGAATCTATATCCCTTTAACCTTTAAATAAAAAAATAGAGTTCAATGTATAGGTTAAAGAGTTTTTTAAAATACTATGTTATTCCTCATAATATTATGTTTTATCTACTACATTTATGTAATCTAGATTAAATCTTTCACTACTCTTGAATATAATGACTTCTCCACATGATTATATTACCAATATTAAGGAAGAACACATGATCGATGTTGAAACTATAGAATTATTAGGGTATTAGCAAAATGTAGATGAAAATTAAAAAATAGTGGTGTAGAATCACTATGTTAACTAGAGTTATAAAGGCAAGAAGAAAAGTTATAAAATTTGATGTTAGCTAGAATCAATGTGACCAACCTATTGACACTGAAAATTCAATGTTCATTAGTTATATTGTGATCAAAATGAGAATGCATGTGCATATTTATATAGATACATGGCACAATGTCATTCCTATATTTAAGACAATCATGTGGGAAGATATTAGGGTAATTTTATGGTATACTTTCTCAATTTTACTAAAAAATTATATAATGAAACATTGATTTAATTTTCATTACCCATTGAAGAGTTCATTTATTTTAGATTATTTCAATAATAAATTTGTCCTAATGGTCATTGGAAAATCACATAGATCCTTACAGACACTTATCAAAAAGAATCATCTCAGGGATGTTGAAGGGAAAGTAAACCCCCACCTAGCGGTTGTGCATGCACACATTATAAACTAGGAAACATGGAAATATTTTATTATTTTTGGTGACAAGGAATCATTTTAGGTCCATTTTAGTTGATAATATTTTATTTGACATTGTTTATTTTATGCACTTTTATTCAAAAATATTAATTTATGAAGAAATAAAGGAATACTGAAAATAAGCAACGTGCATCAAAACCAATGTACCCCAACCATAAAGTAAGGATGGGGTATTTTTTTAGGAGGTTGGGGTCGAAGCCTCATTTATTATTAAAGCAAAGCAAAGACCTATTTAACTGGGTAGAGGGAGACCCATTACATAGCCCGAAGGCCCAGTGGGAATTTATCCCATTACATGGCCTGTAGGCCCATTTTTTTGGCCGAAGGCCCATTATATGAATAGTACTACTACAGTACTCTGTGCTGCTATAGTACTGCATAGTACCCACTGCTGTTATAGTACCCTATCGCCACTATAGTGACCTGCCACCGCTACAGTGCCTGGCATTGCTACAGTGTCACCGCTGCTACAGTGCACTACAGTACCTACACCCAATGGGTTTTGAACCCCCATTTTTCATGTAGAATTAAGGGGTGCTTACCACTAAGACAAACCCCAACTACAGTAAGGATGGGGTATACTTCACTTGAAAATAAAAGATTATGTATTTTAAATCTATAATAAAAAATTTATGTGATATGAAACAATATATGTTCCTTTGTTTATATGTAGATTGATGAATCATAATCCAAATCCAATGTCACCCCACATCATGTGTTATGGAAGTAGTATCATGTAAATAAAGTTGGAAAACTATTAGTTGAAAACACACAAGTAATATGATAATCATGTGTAAGTATGACATAATGGTAATTTGTTATTATTTATAACAGTATTAAATAAAAATATCTATTTATTTTTTGTATGATTTATATATGGTTTTGACATAAGAATCGACATTGACTACACCCTAAGAACAACTACTTTAAGTAGTTTTGAAGTGGCTAGAATAATATGATCACATTTGAGGTGCAAGTTTTAGAGTGTCACCTCAAACATATTTTGAGAATAAAAATCCACAATGATATATATATATATATATATATAATATTATGAAAGGTGTCCAGGGGTAGATAGATGCTTCATAAGATATTATTTTCTAGTTTGTTTTGGTGGACCAAGATATGTGAAAGGATCAAAGTAAACCAATAGTGGAACAATGATCTACACATAAAGATCCACATGAGCCCACTAGCATTGAGGCTAACCATTCCCCTCAACCGCCTTCCTTACGTGAGGGAATCAATTTTTCCATAACTCTTTATCATAAATCTTTATCAAATAACTTTTGATAACTTTGTATTACTAAAATTATGTAGGGTAAAATTATTTGTTATTTATATATATCAATATGGGAATGTCACCTTGTTATGAGGGGTACAGTGTACAATATCCCAGGATAAATTATACATAACAAACAACTCCCAAAAGAAAAATTGAGAGTGGTGATTGAATTATCTCTCCATTCGGGCATCAAGTTTCCTATTCTTCTTGATGATATGGATGTTATCATAGTTGATAATACTAATGGAACTTTCCTAGTATTACCATTTAATCTTATAAAGATACATGAGATGTGAAATTAAAAAATTAAAATGAAAAACCTTTTACAGTTGATGAAAAAATACTTGAAATGAGGTATGGTATTAAAAAAAATAAAAAATAAAGGGGAAACAGAAGGTCGAATCAAGGCAAACCAATGTAACAACCAAGAAATCAAAAGAACCTTCTGATAGTACCTTCACTCCACCAGTTATACTTCTACATATATTAACATTACAAGTTCATGTGAATACAACATTAAAAGATGAAAATATGTCCTATATTAAATATGAAGAATGAATATTTGGAGAGGTCATTACAGACACAGTTGATCCCAAGAGTATAAATGAGATTATAAAGTTTGAGTGGATGGTAGTTTCTGTTGTGAATACATACATGAGGTACATTTTCATAATCTATTTGTCCAAAAAATTGTCTAATATATTCATTACAGTTGATAACTATTCATATTTTCTATAGAATTTTAATTAATACTATATAAATAGAAAACCCTGCGAAGTAAGATTTGGACTCATTAATCCCTCTATCATTTCTATATAAAATGTTTCTTTTTAATTGGAATAAATTTAAAAGAAAAAATATAAACTAAGTGCAAAATTTGAAAAGAAAATAATAGATTACAAACTCCTATTTATGCCTACAATGAAGAAAAAAACCTCTATAATCTAATCATGTAAAATATATTTTTATTTTCTTCATTACTTTTTTTAGGAAGCATTATATGTTAATATAAATCAATTTAGATACCCTAAATGTTTATTTTTTGGATCTTAAGCATGGATTTACAGTAAATTGACCACACATGATATCCATTATGAATTTTTAATGCACTACAATCAATATTTTATAGATAAAATTAAAATTATATATTTAGTTTGTGTTTTAACAAGAATTTTTTATGATATAGAGATCTATAAATATTAGCTAAATAATGGGATGAGTTTGATGACTGAACATAAAAAGCCTAAGGATTTATTTAAATAGAAACAGATTAAGGTATATATAATAAGAATTAACTGTCAAAAAATATTTCAAAAATAATAATTATTTTGGTTAATGTTTATGTTGTGTCTAAAACAAAATAAAAAACAATTACAGATATTACATTTGAAAATTTATGAAGTATATTATATACCATCAACAAAATAGCATCCCCAAATAGAAATTTTTTTAAAGTAATTAACTTTTCATTTTAAATATTTTTTAATTGTTTGTTTTTTTATATTTTATTAGTGCTTTCATGACTGAAAATAGTCTACATACTTAAAATAATGCAAAAAAAATTAGATATAAGTGAGTAGAGTACATGGTGTCAGAATGTTTTTCAACATCAATTTGAGGTGATTACCAATTATGTTTAGTGATCTAGTAAAGGATATAGTCTTAGAGATACATTTGATATGTGAAGCATTAGTATTGAAATACTTAAATATTTTTTTTACTAAAATAAAATTCATGTATTATTGGAAATATTTTAGTTATGTTTTTATTTTAATCTTTAATTTGAAATTTCTATCCAAATATTTTGTTAGATTTGATCCTTCCATCAGCCCAAATGAATTTTAACCCAACCATATATTTTCATACCCTATTGAGTGTGGTTATAGATTTCATGACTCTCCCCTACCTATGGATCCTCCACCTAATGGAAAAAATATGAATGTTTTTATTGTGAGTGTTGCATTTGGAGCAATAGAAAAATAATCTTGATAACAAGCCACAACTTGATGGGAAATCACTTTAGATACATTCAAATCCACCTATATATATGGATGTACTGAAGCTTCAATTCAACCATTCAGATAAATTTACTAAACGTAAATCTCATGTGCATACTTCAATCTTACTATTTTTACTATAATTTTTAAATTCTTTTAAAGGGTATATACTCATTCCCCAATTGACCATGAATTTATTTTCAACTATTTATTAATTTCCTTCCTTTAGGGGTTAGGATTAGTTATTAGAAACTAAAAAATTATTTAGTTATGAACTTGATAAGAAAGAAAGATTTAATTTATTTTTGAAGAATAAGTCTCATGGAGGGTTTCACTCTATAGATTATGTTAGATCTAGTAACATGTCTAAAGTTTCTCATGCTCATGAGAGATTAAACTTCATGGTTGTATCTAATATAATAGAAAGTGGAAAATCGGCCAAGTATCCTTCTAACCACAAATATGAATAAATATTACCAACAGTTGGGGAAGGTACTTACATTCTTCTAGCCTCATTATTTGCATTTTGTGTCTTTATATCCTTTTATGATTTTTTAAAAATAGTTTGGGACCTATTACAATCACTTCCACCTCTATGTTGAATAAGAAAGATTATTTCTATTAATTTCATGTTTGATTCAACCAAATACTTTATAATGAAATATACTATAAATACTAATAGAGATTCCTCACCCATATCCTGATCCAATTATCATATTATAAATGAGTAACTAAGTGTGAAGTAAGTTGAATTAGGTTTTGAAATTGATAATGTTGAGAGGGAAGTTGATTTTTACAGGGTAATTTAGTTTAAAACAAGTGTCACATTGTTAAAACTAAGAAAATAAGCTCGAATTGTTTTCAAAATTTTGAAAAAATATGCATGATTAATTTTTTATTTATAGTAATTTAACACGCATATATATAACATATGATGTGAATGGTATAACTCAAAGTGCATGTTTTCAATATAAAAGTGTCATTTCAATTTAAAATGCACATCACATTTTCAAAACTGATAAAACAACCTCAAATTGTCTCTAAAATTTAGTAATATAATCCATAATTCATTTATGACATGTTGGAATTTACCACACATCAATATGAAACACGATGTGTTAGATATGACCCAAATTGCATGTTTTCAATATAAAAGTGACATTTTATTTTAAAACATGAATCACTTTATAAAAATTGAGTAAAAAAGATGATATTATTTTCAAACATTTGTACAATGATCCATAATTCATGTTCAATGTATAGGAATCTACTTCACATTAATCTAACACATAATGTGACTGGTATGACTAAAAGTGCATGTTTTCACCATAAAAGTGTCATTTTACTCTAAAAGACATGTCACGTAGCCAAAATTAGGAAAATGAGATTGGGTTATCTTTAAAGTTTAGGAGGATAATCCATAATTCATTTTTAACATGTAATAATTGGCTATATGTTAATCCCACGCATGATGTGACCTGAATGACTCCAAGTGTGTGTTTTCAAAATAAAAGTTTAATTTCAGTTTAAAACGTTTTTCACATTGTCAAAACTAAGTAAATGATCTCATATTAATTTTAAAATTTTGTATAATGATCTATAATTCATTTTTAACATGTAGGAATTTATCGTGTGTCAATCTTACACATGATGTGGCTGATATGACTCAAAGTGCATGTTTTCACAATAAAAGTTTTATTTTAGTTTAAAAAATGCATCACACAACCAAAACCAAGAAAATTAGCTTGGTTGTATTGATAATTTATGAAAATGGTCTATAATTTATTTTAGGTGTATAGGAATTGACTGAACATCAATTTGAAACATGATGTTGTTAGTTCATATAATGTGATTGTAGCCGGTCTAGAGGGGGGTGAATATACCAAATTTAAAAACTTAACCATATTAAATTATTATTAAAGTTAATTAACATAGTTAATTAGCACTGGAAAATAAATGAAATAACATAAGTAATTTGTATAGTAATTGGTCCTAATTGGACCTAATCTACTCTTATACCTCTCTATTCAGTGAGAGATACGTTGTGAACTATATTGATTTTTAAAGGGGAATCATAATCTGATTATAAGAAAATTTTTTGAGTTGAAGTATAACCAAGGCACATTTATTTTATATGGGAAGTCAAAACCTAATTACAACACTAAATTTATAAACTGGGAGTCATATATTGAATGGACGTGACTTTATATTTTGGGAGTCACAACCTAAAGAAAGAAATAAATAAATAATTTTTCTAATGTAAAAGCATAAATAGAAGCACGTGTGAGATATGAGAAGTAGTGTTATAGAAACAAGAAACTAGTATAAAGTAGAAGATAAATGAAGAAATTAAAAGTACCAGTTCTTGACCAATGTATCAAGTAGCCTCATCAAGGAATTAATATAATTCATACAAGTTTTTATTTAGCACTTGATAGATTGTCCAGTAAACGAAAACTTGATCGTACAAAACTTGGTTTGTATAGAACTTAAAAATTCATAGTAAATATCTTTTGGTTCTCAAATTTTGATGTTCTTGAAACTCATATATCCTTTTAATGTGACTTGAAGACTTTAAATAGGATCGATAAAAATTAACAAGTCAATCTCTAACTGGGTAAAGTAATTCAAATTCAAACTACATAATTATCCAGGATAGAGAAAATTATCATTCTAGAATAATCATAACAAAAATAATTTTAATTTAAAACTTAAAAAATAATTCAAAACAATTTTAATTACTCATTAAATAATTCAAATATACTCCATAAAAATAGGTCAAATTTATTCCATAAATATCATAAAATGGTTTGATAGTCAAATTTAAATTTTAAAATACTTTCAAATTTCATGCACTGCATAATTATTCAAAATTTATGTATAATCCATTAAATACCAAAAAAAGTTAAATAAGTTAGTTGTCACTAAATATTAATTTATAAAAAATAATACCACAAAATCAGCTCAAAATATAAAAAATTAAATATTTGAAATATATAATGTTTGTACATGTGTGAATAAAGAATAAATAAAATCATATTTGAAATTGATTAAAATATTCTAAAAACACTCCATGTGGATTTTATATAATATATATGAATTTAAAAATCAATATAATAATTTAAATAATTAAAATAATAATTTAATAAATTTATTATCAAAAATAACAAAAACCATAGTATTCTCTAAATTTCATATTTCAAAAAATAATAATTAAACTAATGAATTGACTATGAGTGCTGAGTGACCATGAGATATATTTCTTACAGTCAGTTAACTTATCGTGTCATTATAACATGCGGTGGGTTCATACAATGTGTAGTCATGTGATATAACATGTGTTCACTTGATATAATGTGCAGTTACTTGATATAACATGTGGTTTCTTGATATAACGAGCAGTCGGTATACTAACTGTGTGAATAAATATAAGGTTGGGTCAATTGAAATGTAGTCACTTGATATACATGTGGTAGATTTAGTTATTTTGTTATATTTAACTAATGCATGTTCATTTGGTTTCCAATGAAACTACATAAATCACATAACCATCTAAAAAATGAGATAACTTCTTATATTATAAAAATGAGTATGTAGTGATACCGTCATATGGATTTTAGCTCATGGATTGTATATGGATCCTCAACCAAGGAATTATCATTATATAAAAGAATGTAAACTCAATACCAGTGAATTGTATAAGGTGATGAATCATGATAGTATGCAATATGTGAGGTGTAGCTTATGTTCGGGTTAGTAGAGGTTCAAGAAGTTCAATTTCATAAAGTAGGAAGAGCTAAGAACTCGTTCTTACACTAAGATAATGCAATAAAAACTTTACTATAGACTACAGTCCCCTCGTGATAAGTTGACGATATATCATGCAGTAGGTTGTCATTGTATGAGGTATCTTCAAAATAAATTGCAATAACTTTATTATAAATTTGGTATGTTGCATAACACATGTGGAAGCTTCAATGTGGTAGGTTAAGTCATCATGAATCTATTTAAAAGCACCACATGCGGTAAATTTTTAAAAAAAAACTAAATCACCTTTTCAACATAAGAGTTTTTCAATTTCTAGACCATCTAAAAATAAGATTTAGAAGTTGGTTCAGTTAACTTAAATGAAGATAAATTTGAGATATTTCCAAACTATCAAAGAATGCTTTATCCAAATTAAAAAACCTAAGATATGATCAAAAAACACTAACAAATATAAACTAAAAACTTCATAAAAATCACTAAGATATAGTAGATATTAGGTCAGATTATTGAGTATCTAAATGGAAATTTTATACTCCCGTAATGTTGAATTAAGTATATAAAAATGTCTTATCTTTCCACCGTAACAAATGGTGTGAAATTTTGAGATCTATATCTAGAGTTATCAGTGAAAAATAGAATGTATTGTATTCTAGAAATTATAAAATTCCAAAAATATTGTAGAGATTTGGGAATTTTTTAGATCACTCAAACAATAATTTTAGACTTTCTCTTAGTTTAATGAAATTTTGATAAATTTGTTTCATATCCAAAAAAAATTGTGAAAATCCAAGCTATATAACTCAAGTTATCACAGAACAACTAAAGAAAACTTTAAAATGAAAGTTGTTGTAAAAAACAAATGTATTCATCATGTTTGGACCAAAAGTAAGAACATTTAGAGACAGATTTAGACAACATTGTAGTGGAATAATATGTAAATAATTTTTCTATATTTCATATGAAATATTAATTATAAAATTTCAAGCACTATAGATCGATATATAATAAAAATATATTGCGGGATTGTAAAAAGGATTCCCAAGAAAAATGATTAACATAAAAATAGAATATTGTGAGGAAATGTAATATAAAAAATAAAAAATATAAACAAATAAAAAAACTCCCAATAAAATCTCCCTTTAAAATTTAAAAACAAAAAATATTTTAAAAAATTATTCCCCTTTTTGAAATTTTTTAAAAAGACAATATTAAGAAATATAAAAACAAGGAAACTGAAAATGAAATTTAAACACTTCTATTTAGAATCATAAAAACTTCCCCTTAATAAATGTATATTAAGGTATTTTATAAAAAAATTAATATAAAATTTTCCAACCAAATTTATAACATACTAGGATCAAATTTAATTTTATCAAACTTTGAAAAATACAACATTTTGGTAAAAATATATTCCAGTTTATTTTTATTTGAAATATATTCAAAAATAATATCATCTTTATTAGTATAATCTTGAATAAAATGAAATCACATGTCTATATGCTTATTTCTAGAACGCATTAAAGGGTTATTTGAAATATAAATAGTAGATGAATTATCATAATAGATAGGAATATTTCAAAATTAAAATCATAGTCATATAATGTTTTTTTAATTCATAAATATTGAGAACAACAAGATATAACAAAGATAAAATATCCTTAAATAGTTGAAAAAGAAATAGAGTATTGTTTTATTTAACTCAAATAAACTAAATTCTTAATGAGAAAGTGAAACATTCCTAATGTTCTTTTTCTATCAAGTTTACATCCTCCAAAATCAGAGTCATAGAAACTAATTAAGTAAAAAATAATTCTATCTAAAATAAAATATTCCACAATTAATAGTTCCTCTAACATGTCTAATAATATGTTTAACAATATTTAAGTGATATTGATTAGGATTTTATTATAATCTTTCACATAAACAAGCACTAAATATTATATGAGTTCTAAAATTAGTTAAATAAAAAAATTCAATCATGCCTCTAAATAATTTTGAATCAACATATTTTCTAGAAATATTAGATTCTTATTTACAACTAATACTCATAGGGGTTTTAAAATATTTACAATAATCAGGAAAAAAATATTTGACCAAATATTTATCATATTTGGATTGATTCAAAAATATTCCATCATTTCTCTAAAAAATTTGAATCCCCAGAAAGAATTTCAATTCTCCCATAATACTAATGTCAAACTCTCTTACTAACAAATTTGAAAACTATTTGAAAATAAAATTATTTGAAGATACAAAAAAATATGATCAACATAAATTTTAATAATTAAAATATCATTATAAATCCTTTTAATAAACAAATTAGGATCAACTTTACTAACCTTTTACTTTGTCTATGGAATTATCTTCAAATTTAAAAGTGCATCCATTATATTTATTATAAGTGATAAAATTTCATGATTCATTAATAATATTCCTAGATAATCAACTATCCATGTATCATGTGTCATTATTTATACATTTAAGGCATTTTACCTAAAAAATCAATTACATGACAATTTTGGTACCCAAGCTACTTTGGGTTCAATCAAATTAGTAAAACAATTTTGAGGTACCCACATAGAATTTAAAAAAGTATTGTATGGTACTCTAGATAAATAATATTTATAAATATGAGTCTTTCTTAAACCCACTTTTTGAATCCAATATATCAATCATTTTCATGGTGTCCTTTCATGCCACATTAAAAACATGTAACGGTTGAACTACAACCAATTTTACTTTTCAAAAAATTATTTTGATATATTTGAGGTAATATTATATTATATCCAATACCATATTTATTTTTATTAATTTTATTAAAATAAATAATTTTATGATACTTTTCATGACCTTGAATAAATAGAGAAAAATATTATTATGATATTCAACTTCCTTTTTTAAATTTTCATTCAAATCCTAAGAATATTTAAAATCATCATTAAATTTAGAACGAGAAGAATAAACAATGTTCATTAGTTTTTCATTCTCTTTTAAAATTACTCTATTTTTATAAAAACATTTTTCATTATTTTCTGTAATCTTATTATATAAATCATTATCTCTGAAAACATCATTTTTCAAACTTTCAATTTATTCATTTAACTAAGAAAAATCTTGATTTTCATGATCATAGTCATAATTAGAACAACCGGAATAAAAAACTAGAATCAATAACCTAATTCATAGAATCCATGAAGTAAAAGTTAGTATATTATTTAACTTTTTTATATTATATATTGGAATCGGATTCTTCGGTATAAATTCAACTAGTAGTCATTGCCATTTTCTATTTTTTTGTATTTGTATTTATTATTTAGCTTTTGGATAGTCGGGCTTGGTATTCCCTTTATTTATACACTCAAAAAAAGTAACATCTAATGTATTATAAATTATACTACCTTTATTATATATTTTTTGTTTTTTGTTTTGATATTTTCTTCTAAATAGGTTCCTGAATCCTTTCTTTTTAATTTGTTTGTATACTCCAGTAAAAATATGATCCATATCTTCTTTTTCACTATCTTATAGTTCATAGTAATAAGATTCAGTGTAAATAACATTTATAGATTTAAAATCTCCACATTTTATTTTATTTGTCTCCTCTTTGGATATGTTGTTCAATTATAATTCATACTTATGTAGTGATCTAATAAATTAATCAAGAATTTACACTTTGAAGTTCTTTCTTTCATCAATGAAAACATTTTTTCATTCCATTTATTTGGTATTTCTCTTAGTAATCATTCAAAAATTAATATATTTTACAATTTTTCTCAAAAGTTAATTCATTCCATTCATAGTGATTGTGAATCGGTGGAAAATCTAGTTCACAATTTCATCTACACCCATCTTGATGTCTTGTTACTCAACTTAAAGCATTCCAAGATTAGTTTGAATCAATTTGTATGAGACAAGGTGAGTAAGTTGTAGAATCTTCGACATCTCATTAGTTTTCATACATTTAGAAACATTAATAAACACACTTCTATTAATAACACAATATAAAATATTCACAACATTATAATTTAAAAACTATTTAGCAACATTGTTTCATGTAAGAGTATATGGGTAATCTTTTGGTAGTTTATATGGTTTTAACATGATCTACCATTATTATATGCTTAACTACTTGAGGTATGACTCTATTCTGTATTTCCAATAACCAAAGTCATTTCCATCTAAGTGAGGTGGTTTCTAAGGAATCTATGTATCATTTATGTTTATTCTTGTCATCTTAAATATCTTTCCCTTAGATTGTGAGGACTAAGAAAGGGTTATCACAATAAAATATGGAATAATAAATTCTATTATTATCCTTAAAAAGTTTTAACCTTTGATACCAAATGTTTGTATCAGTAAATAGATAATAGATATAAACTAAAAATTTCTAAAAGGTTCACCCTTATATACTAATTCTTCAATAAAATAAGGTGATGGAAGATGGTATAGAGAGGGTGAATAGACTAGATTATAAAATTTAAATATTTAAAATTATTATAAAATTTAATTAATATATTTAATTAGGAGTATAAAATAAATTAAAGAACATAAGTAAATTTTATAGTATTTTGGTGAAAAGTAGACCTACTCTACTCTTATACCTCTCTACCTAGTGAGAGATACATTTTTCATTATACTTTTTTAAGGATAATTATAACCTGATTAAAACCTACTTTTTCTAGTGGAATTATAACCAAGACCCTTGACTTTGGTATGGGGATTCACAACCCAAACTTTCTTGACTTTAGAATTTGGGAGTCTTAACCCAAATAAATAAATAAAGAGAGAATTATTTTAAATGTAAAATCATAAATAGAAAGTGAGAGTATGTGTGAGATATGGAAAGTAGTGTTATAGACACAAGAACCCAGGAAAAATTATAAGATAGACAATAAAATCATAGGTATTGTTTCTTGAGAAATGTATCAGGTCATCTCATCAAGGAAATAGTAGAAATCGTAGAAGCTTTTATTCAGTGCATGATAGAGTATCTAGTAGATGAAAACATTATCGTACAAAACTTGGTTTCTACAGCACTTCAAAATTCATATTAAATCTCTTTTAGTTCTCAAAACTTCATGTTATCGTAAATTTTATATCCTTTGAATGCATCTTGAATCCTTTAAATAGGATATATAAGACCTAAAAAGCTAATCTCAACCGAGTAAAGTAATTCAAATTCAAACTACATAATTAATTAGGAGAGAGAAAATTATCTCTCTAGAATAATCATAAAAAATCATTTGAATTTAAAACATAACGACTTATTTAAACCAATTTGAATTACCCATTAAATAATTCAAATAGACTATAAAAATAGGTCAAAGAAATTCCATGAATATCATTAAATGATTTTACTGTTAAATTAAACTTTTAAAATAATTTCTAATTTCATGAAATTCCTAATTATTAAAAATTTAATTATACTATGTTCAATACCAAAAAAATAAGTTTGAATAAGTTTCTAATCACTAAATATTAATTTAGGAAAGAATAAGGGCAAGAAATAAACTCAAAATATAAAAAAATAAATATTTGAAATATATAATATTTGTGCATGCATAAATAAAGAATAAATTAAATCGTATTTTAAAACTGAATAAATATTTTAAAAACACCTTAAATGTATTTTATATAATATATAATAATTTTAGAAATCAATAAAATAACTAAAATAATTAATATAATAATTTAATAAATCAGATTATCAAAAATAATGAAAAATAGAGTATTCTCAAAATTTCATATTCCATTAAAAATAATTAAAGTAATGAACTGACCATGAGAACCAAGTGATCATGATTCATACACCTTGTGGTAGATTAACTTACCATGACATCATAATGTATGGTCGGTTCATATAGTTTGTGGGCACTTGATATAACATGAGATCACTTAATACAACGTGTGGTCACTTGATATAACATACAGTCCCTTAATATAACATGTGGTTGGTATACTAACTGTGTGAATAAATATATGGTGTGGTCACTTAAAATGTGGCCACTTGAAATACTTGTGGTAGATTTAGTGACCATGTCATCTTTTACCAATGCATGCACATTTGGTTTTTGATGAAACTACATGAATTTTATAACCATATGCAAAATGAGAAACTTATTCTACTATAAAAACAAGTATGTAGTAATACCATCATATGTATTATAGATTGAAAACTATATTTGTATCTTCAACTAAGTGATTTTCATTCTACAAAGGAATGTAAACTCCATGCCAGTGCATTTCATAATAATATGAAGCATACTAGTGCAAAATAGGTGAGGTTCGACTCATGCTTGAGTTAGGTGATGTTCAAGTAGGTCTAGTTTCTATGGTAGGAAAATATAAGAACTTATCCTTGAAGTAATATAATGTAATAAAACCTTCACTTTATACTATATTCCCCTCACTGTAAGTTAAGGATATATCATGAGGTAGGTTGTCATTATATGTGGTAGCTTCAAAATAACTTTCATTATCTTCAGTGTGTAGGTTCCAAGCATAGTGGAAGTGTCATATAGGTCATGTCCAAATTTTCTTTTCGTAATGATCTATGATTAATATGAGATTTACATTATTATGAACATTTGGATCAATAGAATTAAAGCAAATAAAATAGACAGTGGAAAAATGTTGGAACCAAAGAACAGGATCATCACATATTATTTATAATTAATTTAAGTGATTAAATAATTAACTTGAATGAAATTATTTCTTCATTTATGGATATATATATTACCTTCATTTCATTATAGGAATCATGATTAGATATTCTCTAGTGGTGATCCACACATGTTCCAAAAATCATCGATTGCCACAGTAGGAATCTATGGGTACTAGCACAGCAGATCCTATCACTTGTGTCTTTCACCTTTGACTACCTCAAGAATAACTTTTGAAGGATTCTCCATGATCTCTCTAGACTCAAGAGTGGATTGTGTAGGAAGTTCTCTCTCTATTATTGGGAGTATTCTTGGATAAGGGAGCATTATTTAGCTTCAAGAGGATTCTCTATATTTCATTGTGCACAACAAATGAAACGAATTGGATCTATTAGAAAAAATAATATAATTGGGTTTATATAATTCTAGGGTAAGAAATAAATAATTGAACAGGTGGATTTTATTATTTATTTAATCCCTACGTTACCTCTTGTCAATAATAACAATATTATTATTATTTCTTTACATTAATTAAACATGAAAATTAAAATTAAATATTATTTATTCAAATAATATTCAATATATATTATTTCTCACCGAACCATTAAACTAGATCTTTCATTCCTCCATAATATTTATCAACCCTTTAATAATGAATATTTATTTAATAAATTAATATCACTTCATTATTCACAAATAAATGAATAAATATTATATCCAATAAAAAAATTATTAAATATTCCGCTCACATAATATTCTCTCGAATAACTGGTGACAGAATATATAAAATCAAGAAAACATGGATAACTATTAAACCACATGTGGGAATAATATTTATTCAACTTGTTAGATAATAAATAATAATATGTTATTTAATTGATATTATGGATACACTTAGTGTGTGACCCTCTAGGCCTCATTCTCAGTAGCATTAGGTGAAGCAGCCAAAAGTCCAAAGTTAGCATTGAAAAATATGCCAAGGAACCCATAGAGAAATAAGTTAATGTCATAATGACATAATACTACATACATACACTTACTGTGTAATATAATTCTTTTATCGTGATATCTCTAATCAAGCAGGTTGTATGCTGGTGCCATTAACCTATGTAATTGATGTCTCTTTTCTTGACTTTTTGAAAATTGAACTTACCTATAGAACACCATGGAAATGGATTTATTTAGGATATACCATTACCATTAAAGATCCATAGATATCAACTTCTGTTAAATAACAAAATGGAAAAATCCTTTCTCACATTATTCATTAATGAAATATTACTTGTGGTGTGCCCAACGTATCCTACCTCGCTGAGAATATATTTCATCACAGTTTTCATCAATACATCAAAGTATGTGACTTATAACACTCATTAATAAAAAATTTTAAAGTCTAAAAATCAATACACATTTCTGCAGATAGGAACATCTAATGATATATATAAATGTGAATTTTATACTAGTGGGTCTCATTCTCATAATATCCTACACTGGATATTACTAAGGGCATACACCATGAGAAGATGCCTCAAATTCCTGTGAGTATCCACCACTGATAGACTGTATCATTTGTGCCCCTCAAATGATATCATTCAACTATAGAACATATATTTAATAATACTATCATGACACTTTTGTGTTCTCATCATAGTGGGTAACTTTTATGACCTTTAAGTGTGATAGCTACTCTTAGGAAATCGTCACATACTATGTTATGTAGAAGAACAATCATTATGTGATTAGGATTTTATTAATATTCAAAACAGTGAATACATGTTATCATAAAGTACATAGAAGTTAGTTGTGGGGCACCAAATCCAAAAGAATCTCACATTCACTAAATCCAACTTCTAACAACCTTCAATCTTCTAGCTCTCACATGATACACATGATTATGCTGAGATAGACCTTTAATCATGGGGTCTGTCATATTTTCTTCTGTAGGAACTCTACTTACTGTAACTTCACCCCTCTAAGAAAAATCCCTCAAGAGTTGATACTTACAGGGTATATTCTTTGTCTAATGGTGTGACCTTGGCTATTTTGCAAGAGCCACCATCATATTATTATCACAATAAAATGTGATAGGTTCTTTATTACTAGGTAGCACATCAATATCCAAGATAAATTCTCATATCTAAATAGTTTCCTTGGTTTTATCAGAAACCACTATATACTTGGACTCCACTGTATAATCAGTGAAAACTGGATGCTTTGAACTCTTCTAACTCACATATCCTCTATTGATATAGAAAACATATTCTAACTATGACTTTAGATTATTATGATATATTTGAAACTAGCATTAGTATAACCCCTAATGACCAGCTCCTCATCTCTTCCGTACAATAAGAAAATATCCTTAGTTCTTCTCAGATACTAGAGGATATCCTTAATAGCATACCAATGTTTTTCCCTTGGATCTACTTGATATCTTCCAATAATGATCAATCCATAAGAAAAAATCAATTCTAGTATATAACATGTCATGCATGATTGATCTTATTGCTAAAGTGTATGGGATATTACTCATTCTATCTTTCTCCTATTGTGTCTGAGGAAAAATTTCTTAGAAATATATATACCATGTGACACTAGAACCATTCCCCTCTTAGATTTTTCTATACTAAATATATTTATTATCTATTCAATGTATGTACTTTGACTTAGTCCAAGTAGCCTCTTGGATCTACCATGAATGATCTTGATCTCTAGAATATAGGTTGTTTCACCTAAGCCCTTTATGGAGAAACACTTGTTAAATCAGTCATTAACAGACTATAGTATTGGTATTTCATTTCCAATAAGTAATATGTAATCAACATATACTACTAGGATAATGACCTCATTCCCACTAAACCTCTTATATACACATGGATCACATTCATTCTTAATGAAACAAAAAAAAATTATAACTTCATCGTATTGAATTTTCCACAACCTATATGCTTTCTTCAATCCATAAATGGATCTATTCAACTTTTAAATATTTTTGGCATCACCTAGAGTCACAAAACCTTTTGGTTATGTCATAAATACATCTTCTTGAAGTTTCCCATTAAGGAAAGCAGTTTGGATGCCCATATTTCAAATTTCATATTCATGGTAAGCTGTTATAGAAAGTATAATTCTGATGGATTTCAACATGGTAACTATTGAAAATGTTTCATTATAGTAAATTCATTGATTTTTTTCAAACCATTTAGCCATTATCCTTGCTTTATAGGTATTTACTTTACCTTCCATATCTAGTTTTCTCTTGAATACTCATTTTCACCCTACAGGATTTACATTATTTGGGACATCAGTTGGAATCCAAACTTGGTTCTAATACATGGATCCATTTCATAATTCATTGATTATTTTCATCTTTCATATTTTTATCTCTCACTACCTCTTTTTAGGAGATAGGTTCATCATTTTCAATTAATAATGGCCCAGTGTATTTGGTGACTAGAAAATCATATCTCTTTAGTTTTCTTACCTCTCTAATGCTCCTAAATAGTACTTTTGTTTCAGGAACTGATTCTTCTATGGGTACCTATGGAATTTTTTCTTGTACCAACTCTTGTCTATCTTGATAATAAACTTCATCAAAGTCAATATTTCTCCCACTACCCTTTTTGAGGCTTTTCTCCCACTCAAGAAAGACAACATGTCTGGTGATAGTCACTTTCTTATCAGAGGGGTTTTCTAGGTAGTATCCATTTCTTCCCTTGGTATAACCTATAAATATCCACCTTGTGCCTTGGGATGCTAGTTTGTTTCCTAAAAAGGACTTAACAAATACCTTGAAACCCCATACATGTTGGAGTTGGTTCCCTAGAAACAACTTTTGTTTACTTTATGATAAACATTTATTCATTGTTTTTAATATTAATAAACTAATTATCACATCATGATTGTTTGTCTGCATGACATGGTATGTGATAATGTCCTAAAAGTAGTTTTCATACTAAAAGTTCATAGCAGTTACCTGCTATGATGAGAACCCGGAAGTGGTATGACATTATTCTTGAATAAATGTTCTATTTCCAGATGATATCATCTGGGGGATGCAAATGATACAGGCTATTAGGGGTTGATACTCATAGGAGTTTCAGACACCTTCTCATGGTGTACTCCCTTGGTAATATCTTGTAGGATATTATGAGAACAAGTAGGAAATCCACATTTATATGTGTCATTAGATGTTCCTATCTTCAGATGTGTGTATTTGTCCTTAGATTTTAAGATTATTATTAATGATTATTATGAGTGGCACACTTATATGTATTGATGAAAACCATGATGACAGATGTTCGCGGTGAAGTAGGATATGTTTGGTGCGTCATGAGTAATATTTCATTAATTAATAATGTGAGAAAGGATTTTTCCCTTTTATTTATTAATGGAAGTTGATATCTCCGAACCTTTGATGGAAATGATATAGCCTAAATAAATCCATGTTCATGGTGTTATAAAGGCAAGTTCATTTTCTGGGAAGTCAAAGAAATAGACATTGAGCACATAGGTTGATGGAACTAGCATACAACGCTCTTGATTGGAGATATTGAGATAAAGGGATTATATTACATAGTAAGCATCCATATAAGGTGACATGTAATTACATCATTAACTTCTTTATCCATGGGTTCCTTGGCATGTTTTTAGACTCTAACCATGGAATTTATGTTGCTTCACCTAATGCCACTGAGAAAAAGGCCTAGAGGGTCACACACTAAGTGTATCCAAAATCGCAGTTAAATAATATATATTATTATTTAGTATTTAATAGGTTGAATAAATATTATCCCCATGCATGGTCTAATAATTATTCATGTATGCTTGATCACATATAAATATTTATTTTATATTTAGTAAATATAATATTTATTTATTGGTGAATAATGAAGTGATATTTATTTAATAAATAAATAGTCATTATTAAAGGTCTGATAAATATTATAGAGGAATTACATGCCTAGTTTTTAGGTCTGGTGATAAATAATAAATATTAAATATTTTTTGATTAAATAATATTTAATTATAATTCTCAACTTAAGTGCATGTCGATAAATAATGATATTGTTATTATTATTATTTGACATGGGGTTTCTCTATGATTAAATAAATAAATAAGGGCACTTGTGTATTTATTTTATTTTAACCTTAGAGATATATAAATCTAGTTATGGTATTTCCTCATTAAGCCAATTCATTTGTCTTGGTTGTGCACAACATATTTGAAGAAACCTCTAAAGCCTATAGAGCTCCCTTCTCTAAGAACGCTCCCAAGAATAGAGAGCAATCCTCCTTCATCTGATCAACGAGAATGCTTTGGAAGAGGTTCTCAAAGCAATAAAAGGTAGAAAATAGAAGTGAAAAGATCTACCATACTAGCAGCTAAGGATTCCATTGGTGATAATTAGATATTCATGGAACACCTGTAGATCACTACTAGAGGAAATCTATACTTGGTTTCTACAACGCAATAATGGTGCATCACTGATCTGTCACTGGATCCATCAACAAATAAATAATTCCAAAAAAAGTAATTCTTTATTTAATTAAATTAATTATAAATAATATGTGATGATCCTTCCTCTAGTTCTAACATGATTTTCCTTGTTTGTTTTCTTTAATTCAATTTCGTAGATCTCAGCATTTATCATCATTTAGATCTCGTATTGATCATTGATCATGAAAAAATAAATTTTTGCCACCGCCTATCACACGCTTCCATTACAACTAGAACCTATAACTGTTGTCAAAGTGGTCACATAATTATTTATAATTATTTAAAGATCGTTGGTGGTTTACACATTTTAATTTAGTTTTTCAATTCAAGTTTAATTGTTCTTTTTATTTGAATCATGCGATATGCTTCTTCCTCCTTCATTTATCAAATATTTAATCAAGAAGATTAATTTTATGATTAAAATGAAATTGAGAAACTCATCTGAAGGTGCCAAGGTGTCTGGTGGGACAACACAGGACTACACACCATGTAACTAGAGTTACACATTTTGTAGTCATGTTAGTGTATCAAAATTGATTCATAAATTAATTAAAGATTCTATATTAATTATGTAGGACCCCGGGACACCCTGAGAGGGGAGGGGTGAATCAGGGTGACCAATTTTTCTTTTAAAGTGATGGATCTTGTTCCCACGTTGGTAGGAACTTGTTGAACCTGTATGATGATTATGATTAAAAAGTAAACATTCACATGCACAGAGAAGACACAGCCCTTTTTACTTGGTTCGCCACTAAGGGCTACGTCCAAGGAGCATACGCCGACAGGTTGTCGGTCATACCTAAATCCACTATGCTTCCCTAGCTGTAGATTATAAAGGTTCGGGTACAGTCACTCTATCCCAGGCTCACTGCCTTTACAAAGGTTCAGGGATAGCTCACTGCTTCCCTCGGGTCACTCCCGTTGACTCCCCCTAGCTCACTGCCATTGGTTAAGTCCCACTCAGTTTATAGACATGAAGGTCTCTTCATCATTTGCATAATAATGCATCCTTTGTTGTATGTAGATGCTCTATTGAAGTCCAATTCTCACCAGAATAAGAATATCACTTTTCCTCGAATGTATCGGGTAGTCTCTCGGCTTTCGTGCAGCTCCAAACAGGCCGGTGGGATTCAGCAAAACCAGGCGCGCTTCTCCGAGACTGTCGCGCAAGTCCCACTATGGCGCGCAAGTCCAAACTGGCGCGCAAGTGTGATCAACGCACCTGCGCGACGCTTCCTTCCCCAACTTCAATCTTGCGTGGTCCACTTCCTTTCTCTTCCAAACCTCCTTGGGCGCACAGCCAACAACCGGCGTGCAAGCTCTACTTGCGCGACAAAACTACCACCTGCGCGACTCGACCACCTGCGTGATGAGAGCTCGAGCAATCTCGAAGTCTTGAGCTCCGTGAGAAATGAGAAGGGGTGGTCCAGTATTTATAGGCAAACTGGACCCCCTACGCGGCGGCGCGCAAGTCCCTCGACGGCGCGCAAGTCTTGTCTCCAGTAACCTCTGTCGCGCAACTCACTTGTGCGACCCAACCAACACTTGCGCGACCTTCTTTCCTTAGCCAAATTTTGATGTTCTGATCCTCAAAAACATATGGCACGCAAGTCTTTTATCCTCCAAGAGCACGGCGCGCAAGTACCTTTGCCAAAAACACTTTACTTTATTGGCCGATTTTCAGGCCCAAAAATTTGGCAAACACTGGGAAATGGCGCCACCTTCACTACTATTTTCTGCTTGAATGGTATGATCTCTTTGTTGGTACATATCCTGAACTTCCACTGAGTATTGACAACAAACACAAACCATACGCCAAATCATGCTTTGAAGACCCTGGTTCCAACAATCTCCCCCTTTGGGTTTGTTGGCAATCAGAATAAATTCAATAGATCTCCAACCATGAGCAAACCCAAAATGCAAGAATCAACTCAGCCAACACTCTAAGTCTACGTGAGCAATGCTCGGTGTAGAAAACAAGAGAGGAAGCTTGAATTGGGTTCCGATGTTTTGAAATTCTCCATCACGCCCGATTGTATCCTTCTTATACTTCTCATCACAGAAGCATTTCTTGCCTGGAATTTATTCTTTTCTCCCCCATTGACAATAAATCCAAAGACCGATAAGTTGTTCAACGTTCATCTCAAGCCATACTCCCCCTGGATAGTATCTCCCCCAGAAACCTACATCACAGCCATAAGAAGATAAAAACAGTTATAACAAATGGGGAGAGGGGATTTCCGGATCCTCCTTATGCAGTAGGAGGTGGTTGAACACCGAGGTTCAACCGATGCTTCTCAAACACAGCCACGGACAATGGCTTGCTCAGGATATCAGCCACTTGCTCATCAGTTCCAACATGATCCATTCTAATCATGCCTTGTTCAACCTTTTCTTTGATAAAATGATATCGTATTTCAATATGCTTTGTACGAGAATGCTGAACTGGATTCTTCGTAAGATCAATTGCGCTTTTGTTATCACAGTAAATCACCATTGGTTGCTACACCTTATCACCAATATCTATTAGTTGCTGCTTCATCCAAAGCAGTTGAGTGCATGCCTTTGTGGCAGAGATATACTCAGCTTCAGCAGTACTAAGAGAAGTACTTTCTTGTTTCTTGATCAACCAACCAACACATTTCTGCCCAATATAGAAAGCTCCACCACTAGTGGACTTTCTTTCTACCACATCACCAGCCCAGTCAGCATCAGAAAATGCGGATAATTCACTGTCCCTGCCTGCAGCAAAAAATAACCCGAAATTATGTGTACATTGAATGTACCTCATGATTCTTTTTACTACTGCCATATGTTCCTCTTTTGGATTACTCTGAAAGCGGGCCGCAAGGCATGTGGCAAAGACAATATCTGGCCTTGTCGCTGTCAGATACAATAGGCTTCCAATGATCCTCCTATACATGGTGGGATCAACAGATTCCCCATCCTCATGCTTTCCAAGTTTAGTTCCAACTGCAATTGGAGTTGACATTGGTTTGGAGTCTTGCATATTGAACTTCTTCAGTAGCTCTCTTGCAAATTTTTCCTAAGAAATGAAAGTGTATTCCTTCTTTTGAATCACCTGCAGCCCCAAGAAATATGTGAGCTCTCCAATCATAGACATTTCAAATTCTGATTTCATGTGATTGGCAAATTCATCCACTGATTTCTGCCTACTGCCACAAAATATGATATCATCAACGTAGACAAGAACCATGAATTGATCTTTTGGAGAATTCTTCACATGGAGAGTGTGATCAACTCCTACTCTTTTGAATTCCAACTTCTTGAGATATGAATCCAGCTGTGAGTACCATGCCCGTGGTGCCTGCTTCAAACCATATAGAGCTTTCTTCAGTTTGTAGACCTTTGTTTCATCAGTATCCAAAACAAAGCCCACTGGTTGTTCAATATAGACTTCCTCTTCGAGTACACCATTCAAGAATGTTGTCTTGACATCCATTTGATATACTTTATATCCTCTTTGGAGTGCCAGGGCAAGGAAAAGCCTGATTGACTCCAGTCTAGCCACTGGAGCAAAGGTTTCTTCAACATTAATCCCTTCAATCTGGGAGTATCCTTTACATACCAGTCTTGCCTTGTTTCTGATGACACTTCCATGCTCATCAAACTTATTTTTGAAGATCCATTTGGTACCAATCACATTGTGACCTTCCGGTCTCTGGACAAGATCCCATGTCTGATTCTTGTCAATCTGACCTAACTCTTCATTCATGGATTTTACCCAGGATTCATCCTTTGCAGCTTCTTCAAATGAGGATGGCTCCACAACAGAAAGAAATGCAGTTTGTGTGTTATTCCTCATCCTCCTTGTCTGTGTAGGTGAATTCATGTCTCCAATTATGTTAGATGGATCAATTTCTGCTCTTCGATTTTTCTTATGAGGTTCAGACGCATTCTCACCATCCAAGATTTCTACTTCAGATTCTTCGTCTGAGTCAACATCATGATGTGACCCTTGAGTATTTTGTACACCTTCCTCTATTTCTTTATTTGTATTTATTTCATGTTCACATTCATTCTCATCTTCTATTTCATCAGCATAGGTACCATTTGAAGTATTTGGAGTTTTTCCTTCAATGATCTTAACATCATTGCTTTCCACAATCCTCCCCAAGCGTTTATTGAAACACTTGTATGCTTTGTTGTTCATTGGATACCCAAGAAAAATTCCTTCATCAGCATTGTCACCATACTTTCCTTGGTTTCCTTCTTTATTCTGGATGAAACATTTGCTTCCGAAAACACGAAAGTATTTCAATGAAGGCTTCCTTCCATGACACAATTCATATGGTGTCTTTATTTCTCCCATATAAAGCCCTATTCGATTCTGAATGTGCACTGCAGCCTCAACAGCTTCTTTCCAGTAATGGCGAGAGATACCACTCTCAATTAGCATAGTCCTAGCCATATTTTTGACCTGTCGATTCCGGCGCTCAACAACTCCATTTTGTTGCGGAGTTCTAACAGCAGCTACCTCATGCTGTATTCCATGTTTTTCTAAGTAATTTTCAAACTCAATGGACGTGTATTCCCCTCCATTGTCAGATCGTAGGACTTTTATTGTCTGGCCTGTATCGTTCTCTGCAATCCGTCGATAAGTTTTCTTACAATCAAGCACTTGTCGCTTCCTGTGGATGACCATTACACAAGCCATTCTGCTATAATCATCAATGAAAAGGACGAGGTACCTTTCTCCATAGGTTCCATCAACATTTATTCGGCCACATACGTCTGTATGAATGAGATCAAGAAGATGCGATGCCCTTTTCTTCTTTGGTCGATATGAACTACATACCAGTTTCCCACGAATACAAGCTTCACAAGACTTTTCCTGTTCACGTTTTAGAATGGGAATATCCATGACTATCTTTAACTTAGATATCTTTTCCATGTCTTGTTGGTTAATGTGCCCTATCCTTCGATGCCATAAATTATTTTCTTCTTCAATAGACAAATAGCAAGAGTTCACTTTGCTGTCAACCTGATATAAATCTCCATATGTTCTATTGCCTTTCATAAGAGAATTTCCTGTTTTTCCTTTTATGATGCAGCCTTTTTGATTGAAGGTTACTATGATCCCTGAGTCACAGAGTTGACTTACACTCAGGAGATTGTGGCGTAGACCGTCCACGTAAAGAACCTCAGTCTTCTTTAGCTCCCCATTGGCGAGAGCAGTATTCCTGCTGCCTTTGATCTTCAAAGCACCGTCATTACAAAACTGTACTGTTCCATCAACCTTCTTTTCAATGTTCATCAAAAGGTCAGCATTTCCCATCATATGGGAAGAGCATCCACTATCAAGGATCCAGGTGCTGCTGCTTTTTGTAGCTTTGAGTGCTACTTCTGCAAGATTGGATTTCTCGATCTTCTTCTTCTCTTTCCGTGAGATATTGGATTGAGCATAGGATAATGGTGGCCTTTTAATACATTCTTCTACATAATCTGATTCTTCATACCCATGATCTTCTTCCATAGGGGAAAACTGTTTGTGAGAACAACATCATCAGGAGGATGAGCACAGTCCCGTCTTTGAGTTTTGTATGAATTCCTCCTGTCGTACCGCTGCCTGCAATACATAGCTTTATGGCCAAATTTAGAACAATTAAAACAGTAACCATAAAAGATATTTCTTCTATAAGATGGAGGATATGAAATCGTTCTCCTTTGTTGACTTCCCAGATCTTCTCCATTCAAGTAGCTCCTTGCCTCTTTGCAATATGTCATGGTATGGCCCAGATAGCCACAGAACTGACACTTCATGTGAGGGAATGTCTTCTCACCTAAATTTTTCCTCATACCTTCATCCTTGTGAGAATAGTTGAACTGCCTATCATTTCTGAATGTTTGAGGATAATTGTCAGTTCTCCTTCTAGTTTGGATTGAGGGTTCCTTTTTCCGCACTTCAGGAAATGTTTCGACATGTTCAACCTTCGTTTTGTCTTTATTTTGGCTCTCTTTATTTCCAGCAGTTGATGTCTCAGCTTCATAGCCAATTCCACTCTTTCCCATGCAGGCGGGTCTTTGAACGCTCAAGATTTTTTCAACCCTATCTGAACCACATTTGGCTCTTTCCAGTAACTCTGCATCTGAGAATCTTCTAAGAGGTATTTTCTCCCTTGATTCTTTTGAAAATGATTCAGTTTCAAGTTTACTTCTAAGAGTAACAACTTCCTCCTCAAGACCCTCAGCAGTCTTGGACTTTTCTTCTAGTCTTGAAGTGAGGTCATTGATGACCTTTCCCTGCTCCTCAATTCTCAGTTTTAGATCCACTACATCATCATTGCTTTCAAGGATTTTAGACTGAACTTTCACAAATTCTTCCAGACGTTCAATTTCAGTTTCAAGTTCATCAACATATTCTGATGATTCTTTGACCATTTCCTTCCACTTATTACATCTCTTACATTTACTCTCAAGCTTGGAGAAGGCATCCTTAATTTGAATCTTTGGATTACCAATAGTAGTAGTCTGATTATCTCTGTCTTTATTGATTGAGGATTCTGATATTTCAGTGGTAGCCATCATGGAAGCATGGTTTTTGGTTTTAAATTCTGGTTCTTCTTCCTCACAAAATTCAATATCATCATCTTCTTCTTCACAGACAAAACTCTTCCTCTGCATTTTCTTTCCAGATTTGAAGTCACCCTTTTTGAAAAACCTTTTCTGAGGGTTCTCAATGTCTTCATCTTCTCTCTCATCATCATCTAACTTTCTTTGGCACTGAGAGGCAATGTGCCCAACTCTTCCACAACGGAAGCATGCAAGAGGTATCTTACCTCTAAATTTACCTTTTCCCTTTTTCAACTTCTTGGCGATGAGGGAAAGAATTTCTTTTTCTTCGTCATCTTCACCACCACTATCTTCTGAAATTTTCAGTTTGTCCATGGCTTTGAAAGCCATTTCCTTGCTCACGCGAGTCGTGGCATCTTCGGGTTTGACTCTCATCTCATATGCCACTAAACTACTTAACAAATCATCCAGAGATAGTTTAGATAGATCTCTTTCTTCGAGTGCTGACACCTTTGCATTGTACATGGGAGGAAGTCTTCTCAAGATTTTCTTTACGATATCAATGTCTTTGATTTCTTCTCTAAGACCTCGAATTGCTCCCACTACTTCAGTAATTCGATTAAAAAATGAGTCTGCATTTTCATTGCGGTGGATCTTTAGGTCGTCAAACCTGTTGTGTAAAACTTGAAGTTTTTCCTCCTTTACCTTGCTATCTCCTTCATAAATGTTTTCAATTTTATCCCACATAGAATTTGCTGAAGTGAAACTCATCACCTTTAGATAGATCTGATCGGAAAGAGCTGCAGTGAGTGCATTTTGTGCTTTAGCATCAGCATCAAGAATTTTCATGTCTGTTTCAGTCATAGCTAGGCCTGTTGGATCAGTGACTTTTATTCCTTGCACAGTAGAAAACAAAACTTCCATTCCAAGAGATCTTAGATGAGATCTCATCCTATTCTTCCATATCTGAAAATTATTTCCATCGAAGAGAGGGACTCCCCTAACATTGACTGCATTCTCCATGGCAACAAAGGACAGATTCAAATCCAACAACCTTTACCCTCTGATACCACTTGTAGGACCCCGGGACACCCTGGGAGGGGAGGGGTGAATCAGGGTGACCACTTTTTCTTTTAAAGTGATGGATCGTGTTCCCACGTTGGTAGGAACTTGTTGAACCTGTATGATGATTATGATTAGAAAGCAAACATTCACATGCACAGAGAAGACACAGCCCTTTTTACTTGGTTCACCACTAAGGGCTACGTCTAAGGAGCATACGCCGACAGGTTGTCGGTCATACCTAAATCCACTATGCTTCACTAGCTGTAGATTACAAAGGTTCGGGTACAGTCACTCTGTCCCAGGCTCACTACCTTTACAAAAGTTCAGGGATAGCTCACTGCTTCCCTCGGGTCACTCCCGTTGACTCCCCCTAGCTCACTGTCGTTGGTGAAGTCCCACTCAGTTTATAGACATGAAGGTCTCTTCATCATTTGCATAAGAATGCATCCTTTGTTGTATGTAGATGCTCTATTGAAGTCCGATTCTCACCAGAAGAAGAATATCACTTTTCCTCGAATGTATCGGGTAGTCTCTCAGCTTTCGTGCAGCTCCAAACTGGCCGGTGGGCTTTAGCAAAACCAGGCGTGCTTCTCTGAGACTGTAGTGCAAGTCCCACTACGGTGTGCAAGTCCAAACTGGCGCGCAAGTGTCATCAACGCACCTGCACGATGCTTCCTTCCCCGACTTCAATCTTGCGCGGTCCACTTCCTTTCTCTTCCAAACCGCCTTGGGCGCACAGCCAACAACCGGCGCGCAAGCTCTACTTGCGCGACAAAACTACCACCTACGCGACTCGACCACCTGCGCGACGAGAGCTCGAGCAATCTCAAAGTCTTGAGCTCCATGAGAAATGAGAAGGGGTGGTCCAGTATTTATAGGCAAACTGGACCCCATGTGCGGCGGTGCGCAAGTCCCTCGACGGCGCGCAAGTCTTTTCTCCAGTAACCTCTGTCGCGCAACTCACTTGCGCGACCCAACCAACACTTGCGCGACCTTCTTTCCTTAGCCAAATTTTGATGTTCTGATCCTCAAAAACATATGGCACGCAAGTCTTTTATCCTCAAAGAGCATGGCATGCAAGTACCTTTGCCAAAAACACTTTACTTTATTGGCCGATTTTCAGGCCCAAAAATTTGGCAAACACTGGGAAATGGCGCCACCTTCACTACTGTTTTCTGCTTGAACGGTATGATCTCTTTGTTGGTAAATATCCTGAACTTCCACTGAGGATTGACAAAAAACACAAACCATACGCCAAATCATGCTTTGAAGACCCTGGTTCCAACAAATTACATGCTTTAAATTCACCACTTGTTGACTAGAATGTAATAGTGCACAATCATCTGGATTACATGTCATGTAGGCCATATACATAGTGTGTAGTCCCTTTAAGTCACATACGTGCTATGTATTCCATACACGACCTACCTAACTGGTGGCGGTGTAACTTGGAGTTCACATGATGTGTGGCCCATTGGACATTCCTTGTACTCCAACTTTTCTAAGGCACAAATTACACATTGAGTCCTTAGGTGTGTGTCTTGGATAGATAGTGAGATGTGTACACGCCGTGTAGATCGGATCTACACATCGTGTACTTATACCAAGTTATGAAGATTTAAAATGTATTTATTTTACTATGTAAACCTTGAGACATGTACTTGCGTTTGGTCATAAAGATAGGACAGGCCATGTGATAGGTTTTAATATACATAAATATTTAGATGTTTAATTAATATCTATGTAATGTTCAGATCTCCATATCATGTATGATTTGTATTGCAAGTTGTTACTCTACATCTATTTAATCATAACACGTGACCGAAAAAATCATATAATTCATGTAATCATCTATGAAGTACACGTTTTTAAAATATGTGATAAGTCTTGTATGCCATATGTCACAAGAGTAAAATAGTATACAAGTATAATACATGTTGGGAATAATCGGATAGGTATTCAGCATACTGCCTCCAAGGTACATTTATGTACATAGTTAATTTTAAATGAATTTGTTTAATTTGTTTAAAATTATAATGGATGATAATATCAAGGAAATTCATATGAGAATTAAGATAAGAGTATTGATTAATTAAATATAATAATTAACTGATTCAAGCATGGTTTATCTTAAATAATAATTATTAAGAATTGAATGCTAGTTTTATTAAATGCGTGATTTTTTGTATGCATGTGGATGATCATGAGCTAGACCAGACCTTTTGTATGTGATTGGTTTCATTAAATTTATTATTAAATTAAATTATTGGTTTTCGTGCTTTATCTCCTTTAATTATATAGGGTCTGCATGCCCGTGGTTTCTTTTATGTAAACCCCTTTTTCCCCTCACCTGTGTGTGAGTAAAATTCATATGTAATGAATGGATCTCCCAAGCTAGTGAAGGCAATTCAAGTTTAGAGTTGAGGTGAAACCAATCTGAGGAGATACATAGGTGGATAGGTGTAAAGTTTCAACATGAACCTTAATTGGTTCAAGGTGTTTTTTCCCTAGGTTAATGGTTATTTTATCAATTGCTAGATAAACAAACCACTATTAAGATATCATGATCATACTGCTTCATTATTTTATTTCTGTCAGTTGCATGGTTAATTAATTATGGATGTCTTATCGTGATCACATAATTAATTAATTAACAAGCATGCAAGATAGAACTAAAATAAACCAGCTTATGCATAAATATTATCTAAGACGTGGTTAATAACTTAAGTAAATTGACTTAATATTAAAAATCATGTTATAAAGATAATAATTGTAAATTTATGTATAAAGGGATAAAATCTATAAATTAAATATATTAAGTTGTTATTACTTCAGTTAAAATCAAACCATAGTTCAAATTTCTTGATCAACCCAAGTTGGGGTGCTTTCAATTATCAAGGAATTTTAACTTGAAATTCTGGGTTGACTTAACTTAGTTCACATCAGTGGTTGAATTCCCAGGTAGGAAATAGTGTAATTGAGAATAAAAGGTTGATGAAATCCAATTAAGGATTTCAGGATTGGGCAGTCCACTCAGAAGATTAATGAAATGTGAGTTAATGTAGTTGGAATTTGGAATGCCTACATAAAACCATTTAAGTTGCTTGACCAACCCAAGTTGGGGTAATAATAAGGAGAATATAGATCCTTGACACTAGAATGTCCAAGAAATAGGATATTCCTAATCCAATGGTGAGGGATATTAGGTTTTGACAAAATAGTGGGAGACTAATAAATATAATATTTATCTATTTGTCTAAATTTTATCAGATAAATAAATAAAATGATACTTATCTTATTTTATAGAATTGTAAATAAAATGACATCAAACATATCATTGTGATCCATACTTGAGAAGGAAAACCTTCTCATCAAAAAAAAATATAATAATAGAAAATGTGCCTACGTGTCATCCTTCACCATGAAAGGAAATTGTATGTGCTGGAAGAACCTTTTCCAGTTATGCCTGGTAATGAGGAAAGTGATGATGAATTATCTCTCTATGAGAAACATTTGAATGATGCTATAGATGTTCAGTGTTTCATGCTATCATCCATGTTCAGTGATATTTTTAATAAGTATGAGGATATGGATGCCTATAGAATGATGTCTCGCCTTTGGGATCTCTATCAAGAGAAGGTGAGACAAGATAGGTATGAGATCTCTAATGCTTGGTTTACAACTAAACATGGAGAGTCTGTGCCAGTTGGTCCTCATGTAGTCAAACTTATTGGATACATTGAATGCCTGGACATCTTAGGGATTAAATCCCTAGATGATTTTCATAAAGATCACATACTTTCATCACTATACAGGACCTTATCCATCTTTATTGTTAATTATAATATGATCAATAATGAGAATAGTATTTTGAAACTTCTTAATTTGATTCTCTAAGTGGATAAGGACATTGGGCATGACAAACCCACAGTTCTTATGGTGAATAAGATAAGTAAGAACAAGGAAAATGTGCCCAAGACTTATAAATAGTCTAAATCTCCTGATCAAAGTCCTTCCAAGAATAAGAGGATTTAGAGACAGGAAAAGGAGAAGGAGTCCAAATGTTTTTCATGTGGCATGTCAGGCAACCAAAAGAGGAACTACACTTAGAAGTGAGGGGAAGCTAAAGGTGAATTCATTTTTTAGTGTAATATTTCAATCTCTATGCATTTAGTATTAGATACATCTTGTGTAGTTCATGTCTATATCCAAATATAGGAACCAAGTAGATTCAAAAATATTACCAGAGGAGAGGTGGATTTGAGAGCTGTTAATGGTTTGAGGCTGGATAATCTGGTCATTGGTGACTACCACCTCTCATTTCCAATAGGAATGATTTTGGTTTTGAAAGATTGCTATTATGTACCTACAGTTTACAAAAACATAATTTTTGTATCATGCCTATATATAGATGGTTTTATTTTTAAATTTGGAAATAAAAGTTGTTTATTTTATAAGGAAAACATATGTTATGGTATAACACATTTAAATAATGGTATTTATGTATTAAATTATGAAAACCAAGTGTTGGTAATTGATAACAAACATGTTCACATGACTCATATAACACCCATCTTTGGCATCATTGTCTTAGTCATGTAAATGAGAATTGTTTGACAAATCTCTATCAAGGTGGATATTTAGACTCTTATAATCTAAAACCATTTAAAATATTTTATTATTACTTACAAGTAAAAATGACTAAACCATCATTTGGTGGATAGGTTAAAAGGGATACAGAGCTTCTAAGATTAGTACACATATATGTGTGTGGACCGTTTCTAGTAGAAGCTAAAGGTGGATATTCTTACTTCATAACTTTACTGATGACTTGAGTAGATATGGATATATCTACGTGATGAGGTATAAGTATGGGTACTTTGAGAAATTAAAGGAATTCAAGAATTAAGTAGAGAATCAACTTGCTAATAAGATAAAGAAACTTCTATCAGATTGAGGTTGTGAATATCTTAACCAAGAGTTCATTGACTTTTTACTAAAGTTTGGGATTCTATATCAACTCACTCCACCTTATACACCATAGTGGAATGGTGTTGGTGAAAGGAGGAACCATACCTCATTAGACATGGTAAGGTTGATGATGAGTCATGTAGGTATTCCATTATCCTTTTGGGGATATGCATTATAAATTGTGGCTTACACATTAAACCGAGTTCCAACTAAAGTGGAAAATGAAATTCTCTTCAAGCTATGGAGTGGAAGGAAACTCACGTTGTCGCATACACATGTATGGGGCTACAAGGAATTTTTTAAGGCCTTATCAGGCAACAAACTAGCACTCTATGGCACAAAGATTATCTTTATAGGGTATCCTAAGGAAACAAGGGGATACTACCTATACAACCACTCATACAAGAAAGTGAATGTCTCTAAAAAAGACATATTTCTTGAGAGGGAGAACATCCTAAAAAAGGATAGTGGGAGAAATATTGACTTCAAAGAAGTTGATTCTCAAGATACATAAGATTTGGAATAAGAACATATTCTATAAGTCCCCATGGAAGAAGTAGTTCATGAAACACAAGTACTACATAAGAGTATGAGAGAGGAAAGAGAACTAGAAAGATATGGTTTTCCAGTCACTTAGGATGGTGACTCATTATTGGTTGATAATAATGAACCTATATCCTACAAGGATATAGTAGCAAGCTTAGAAGCTTCAATATGGAAAGAATCCATGAATTCAGAAATGGATTCCATGTATCAAAACCAATTTTGGGTTCTGGTAGATCTTCCAGTTGATGTAAAGCATGTTGGATGAAAATGGTTATTCAAGAGAAAACTGGGAATATAAGGTAAAGTAAATACCTATAAAGAAATTTTAGTGGCTAAAGGGTTTAAATAGCATTAAGTAACTACAATGAAAACTTTTCACCAGTTTCCATTTTTAAATCCATTAGAATGCTACTTGTTGTAGCAGCTTACCACGATTATGAGATTTTGCAGATGGATGTCAAAACTGCATTTATTAATGGGAACCATCAGGAATGTGTCTATATAACACAACCAGAAGGTTTTATGACTCTAGTTGATGCTAAAAAAATGCAAGTTGTAGTGATCCATTTATGGATTGAAGCAAGCATCTAGGTTGTGGAACATTTAATTTGATAAATCCATAAAATAATTTTGTTTCATTACTAATTAATGTTCACCATGTGTTTAAAAGAGGTTTAGTGGAAATTTGGTCTTTGTCCTAGTAGTATATATTGATGAAATATTACTTATTGGAAATGAAATACTAGTCTTGTAATCAGTTAAGCAGTAGTTAAACAAGTGTTTATCCATGAAATAATTTGGTGAAGCAGCCTAAATTTTATTGATAAAGATCATTTATGATAGATCCAAGAGGATTATTGGACAAAGTCAAAGTACATATGTTGACCATATACTAAATATATTTATTATGGAACAATAAAATAAAGTATTGGTTCCAATGTCGCGTGTTTTACATATTTCTAAGAAAATGTGTCTTCGGACACAATAAGAGAAAGAGATAATGAGTAAGATCCCATATTCTTTAGTAATAGGATGAATCATGTATTTCATGTTATGTACTAGACTTGATGTTTCTGATGCATTGAGAATGGTAGGAATATATCAAGTAGATCTAGGTGAACAACATTAGACTGTTCTTAAGGCTATCCTTAAGTATCTGAGAATAACTATGGATATGTCCCTAGTGTATGGAGGAGATGAAGAGTTGTTCATTAGGGGATATACTGATGCTAGTTTTTTAGAAGATCAAAATGATCTAAAGTCACAATTGGGATATGTTTTCTGTCTAAATGGAGGATCTATGAGCTGGAAGAGTTCAAAGTAGCCAGTTGTTGCTGATTCTACAGTGGAGTCCAAGTATATAGTGGCTTCTGATGAATCCAAGTAATCCATTTGTATTTAGAAATTTTTTTAGGATCTTAATGTGGTACCTGGAAGTAAAGACCCTATCACATTGTATTGTGATAATATTGCTATGGTGGATATTGAAAAAGAGCTAATATCACACCAACGGCTAAAGCACATACTCCAGAAGTATCACCTATTGAGGGATTTATATTAGAGAGGTGAAGTTGTAGTAAGTATAGTACCCATAGGAGAGAATATAGAAGACCCCTTGACTAAAGGCCTATCTCAGTAGAAGCATGAGTATCATGTGAGAGCTATCGGACAGAAGGTTATTAGCAGTTGGATCTAGTGAAAGTGGGAGTCTGTTGGAGTTAGATCCCTAGAAAAAACTTCTATTTAATTTATGATAAACATATATTCATTGTCTTGAATATTAATAAACTACTTATCACATCATGATTTAACTTCTGCATGACATAGTATGTGATAATGTCCTAAGATTAGTTGTTTCACTAAAAGGTTATAGTAGTTCCCGCTATGATGAGAACCCAAAAGTGCTACGACGCTATTATTGAATAAATTTTCTATAGTTGGATAATATCATTTGAGGGATACAAATGATACAGGCTATCAGGGTTGGATAATCATAGGAATTTAAGTCACCTTCTCGTAGTGTATGCCCTTGGTAATATCTAGTAGGATATTATGAGAATGAGACCCGCCAATGGGAAATCCATATTTATCTGTGTTATGGATGTTCCAATATACGGATGTGTGTATTGGTCCATAGACTTTAAGATTATTATTAATGAGTATTATGAGTCATAAACTTATACGTATTGATGAAAACTATGATGAAATATATTCATAGTGAAGTAGGATATGTTGGGTGTGTCATGAGAAATATTGAATTAATGAATAATGCGAGAAAGGATTTTTCCCTTTTGTTAATTAATAGAAGTTAATATCATAGGCCCTTTGATGGAAATGATATAGCCTAAATAAATCCATGACCATGGTGTTATAAAGGTAAGTTCATTTTTAGGGAATTCAAAGAAAGAGACATCAAGCACATAGGCTGATGGCACCAGCATGCAACCTACTTGATTAGAGATATCAAGATAAAGGGATTATATTACACAGTAAGCATCCATATGAGGTGACATTTCATTGTGGTGTTAACTTATTTCTCTATAGGTGCCTTGGCACGTTGTTAGACGCTAACCTTGGACTTTAGGATGCTTCGTCTAAGGCCACTGAGAAAGAGGCATAGAGGGTCACACACTAAGTGTATCCAAAATCTCAGTTAAATAATATATATTATTATTTATTATTTAACGTGTTGAATAAATATTATTCCCATACATGGTTTAATAATTATTCATTTATTCTTGATCATATATAAATATTTATTTTCTATTTAGTAAATATAATATTAATTTATTTATTAGCAAATAATGCGGTGGTATTTATTTTATAAATAAATAGTCATTATTTATGGTCTGATAAATATTATGGAGGAATGGCAGAACAATTTTTTAGGTATGGTGAGAAATAATAAATATTGAATATTATTTGATTAAATATTATTTAATTATAATTTTTAAGTTAAGAACATGTATAGAAATAATTATATTATTATTATTTAACATGGAGTTTCACTAAGATTAAATAAATAATTAAGGATACTTGTGCAATTATTTTAATTTAACCCTAGAAATATATAAACCCAGTTATGTTATTTTCTCATTATTTCAATTCATTTGTATTGGTTGTACATGATGGATTTGAATAAACCTCTCAATCCTAGAGAGTTCCCTTTTCTTAGAACACTCCCATAAATAAAGAGAAATCATCCTCCATAGAATCAAGGAGAACACTTTGAAAGCTGTTCTCAAAGTGATCAACAGAAGATGACATAAGCACAAGGATCTATCATGCTAGCACCCACAGATTCCTTTGGCAATGGCTGGAGATTCATGGAACACGTGTGGATCACCGCTAGAGTAAATATACAGTTGGTTTCTACAATTCAACGATGGTGCATCATAGATCTATCACTAAATCCATCAATAAAGAAAGGATTCCAACATGGGTAATTCTTTATTTAATTAAATTAATTATAAATAATATGTGATGATCCTCCCTCTGGTTCTGATGTGATTTTTATTTTACGTTTTCTTTGATTCAATTCCATATATCTCGGAATTTATTATCATTTAGATCTCAGATTGATCATTGATCATAAAAAAAGTAATTTTGGGCACTACCCATCACACACTTCCACTATTCCCATAACCTACATTACATGTGTATGTGACAAAACAGTTTTCTTTACACTCCATAACTCAAAGGGAATTTCATTTTCCACTTTAGTTGGTACTCGTTTAAATGTGTATGTTTTAATTTGTAATTCATATCCCAAAAAGGATAATGGAATATCTTCATGACTCATCATCGACCTTACCTTTTCTAACAAGGAATGGATCCTCCTTTCACTAATATCATTCCACAGTGATGTGTAAGGTGGATTGAGTTAAGATAAAATCTACGACTCCTGTAAAAAGTCGATAAGCTATTGGTTAAGATATTTACCACCTCAATCCAATCAAAGCTTCTTTATCTTCTTTCCAAATTTATTCTCTACTTCATTATTGAATTCTTTGAATTTCTCAATGGAATCTGACTCATAACTCATCAAGTAGACATATTCATATATAGTCAAGTCATTATTAAAAGTTATGAAGTAAGAATATCCACCTCTATCTTCTACTAGAAATAGTCCACACATATCAGTGTGTACCAATCATAAAAGATTCGTGTCCCTTTCACTCTATCCGTCGAATAGAGGATTAGTAACTTTTTTTATAAATAATAATGACATCTTTCAAGTGGTCTTAGATTAGAAGAGTCTAAATAGAAATCTTGACAGATATTTTTCAAATTATTTTCATTTACATGAACAAGATGGTGATGTTATAACTAGGTATTATATGATTCATGTGAACATGATTCATTATCTATTTTCAATACTTTATTTTCATAATTTAATACAAAAAGATAATTATTTAACCTAATTTTTCTTTATAAAAGAAACAAATTTTATTTCCAAACATGAAAATAAAACCATCTGCATCTAAGCATGATATAGAATTTTTGTTCTTAGTAACATTTGGTATATAATAACAATTAAAACCAATATAATCCTTGTTGGCAATGAAAGGTGGTAGTCACCGATGGCTAGGGAAGCCATCCTCTCACCATGGGAATCTCACAAATCCACCTATCCTCTATAAATAATTAGGAATCTACTTGGTTCCATCATTTGGATATAGATGTGAGCACAAAAATTTATATCTGATACCCAATGTGTATATATTGAAAAATTACACTCAATAAAGAATGCACCTTTAGATTCCCCTTACTTATGGGTGAAGTTCTTCTTCCAGTGGCCTTTGTTTCCACATTAAAAACATACTACCTCATTTTTCTTGTCCTACATATGGGTCTTCCTCTTCTTGGAAAGATGATGCTCTGGATCTTTAGACTTTTTATGATTCATGTGCCCCTTCACATTTTTCTTCCTTTTCTCATTCACTATAAGGACCGTGGGTTTTTCATGCCCCATGTCCTTATCTACTTGTAAAATCGAAGTAATAAGTTCTAAAAGACTCTTCTCATTATTTATCATGTTCTATTAACAATAAAAAAAGATAAGGTCTTGGTTAGTGAGGAAAGGATGAGATCTAAGTGCAACTCATCTGGTAATTTAATCCTTAAAATTTCTAAGCGTTCAATGTATCCAATAAGCTTGAATGCATGAGGATAATATAGCACAGGCTCTCCAAGATTGGTTGTAAATAGAGCATTGGATATCTCATATCTCTCTTATCTCTCCTTCTCTTTATAGAGATCCTGAAGATGAGAAATCATGCTATACGCATCCATGTCTTCATGTTGATTCAAAATATTATAGGTCATGGATGATAGATTGAAACATTAAACATATGTAGCATCGTTCAAATGTTTCTCATATAGAGATAACTATTACTCACTAGCCTCATTACCAGATGCATTAGGAATAGGTTCTTCTAGCACATATAATTTTCTTTCATGGCATAGGATAACACGCAAGCGCCTTTTCCATTCCTGGAAATTTGTACCGATGAGAAGTTTATCCTTCTTAAGTATGGGTCATAGTGATATATTTGATATAATTTTTATTTATGTTTCTACAAAAAAAAATAAGCATAGTTTTAGTAGTTTTTATAATAAAATTTAGACAAATAAATAAATATTATATCTATTAATCTCATACTATTTTATCAAAATCCAATATCTCCCACCATTGGCTTCAGAATATCATGTTTCTTGGACATTCTAATGGAAACGATCCATATTACCCTTCTTATCACCCAAAAATTGGTTGGTCAAGTAATTTTAATAGTTTTAGGGAGGCATTAAAAATTTTAACTACATTAACTCACAGTTTATTAAATTTTTGAGTGGACTCCCCAATCCTGAAATCCTTAAATTAGATTTCCTCAAACTTTGCCTCTTAGTTACTCCAAGTCCTTCTTTGAAATTCAACCTGTTATGACTTGAATTTTACATGTATTGTTTTTGGATATTGTATGGGTTATTTTTTAGACCAGGCACTGAGAATTCATGTGATTTTGAGGCTTGTTGTGCCAAGAATAAATGTTTGAAATATATTAAATATATTAAAAGTAAGCGTGTGTAGTTTTCTAGAAAAAGGTGAAATAACTCCAGAACGGGGGATTGGATCAGAAATTTAAGGGTACCATTTAGTTTGAAGTGTGGGTTTTACCCTAGGTGTGACAAAACCTTTATCAGTGCAGGTTTTTTGTGGAAAAATCATCACAAACATAGATAATAAATAAATTAATAAAATTTATTTATTTAATCTGTAATAATGTAGTGACCTAATCATATTTTATAATTATATGGATACGGGAAAACCATAAGGTTAGCCACATAACCTTAGAGATTTTGAGGGGAATTGGAGAGCTTTTGTAGGAGGTTCTGTTGATGAATGACAACCGGATCAAGGATTGATGA
This sequence comes from Viscum album, assembly GCA_963277665.1. Classification (NCBI taxonomy): domain Eukaryota; kingdom Viridiplantae; phylum Streptophyta; class Magnoliopsida; order Santalales; family Viscaceae; genus Viscum; species Viscum album. Next base: position 66,809,119 of record OY728149.1, on the reverse strand, counting down.
TTGATGCGTTATAGAATTCAAGGATCTTTCCAATGACGATGATGTGGAATTCATTCTTTGTCATCGATTGATCTGAATTGGGGTAGGATGTTGTTTTTCTTGGATTTATCCCTTTCTTACAATTCCTATGAAAAATGCGAATCAATCAACTAATGAATTGATTCACGGATCATGAGTATTGTGGGTATGGGTTATATTTATTTGAAAATTGGGAGAATTTATTTGTGATTATTTATTTATCTCTTCATTCATCATTCTGAAGAAAATGAATCGAGGCCAATATGAACATTGGATGAGGTTCATTCCTCATGTTTGTGATTGTGCCTTCCTTCCCTATTTCTTCATCCATTGCGGGAAAATATCTGGTCCTGAAGTTCGATAAATACCAATTAATCGAATATTATACACATGTTTCTTGACACAACGGTTTGATATCACAGATTCAGGCTCGATACGACATGAGGATCAAGCAGCGATGGAAGAAAAAGTAGATCTAATGGATTTGGGATACATGATTTATTGTTCTTTAGCACGATGATGGATAATGCATGAGGATGTTTTTTAATAGTTTTGAGGGTCAGAACCCAATGATTAGTGATGAAAAGGGTCAACCAACCACAGATTCGCATTTTTTGGCAAGGTGGGTGGTCATATCGATAGAAAAAGAAGTGGGGGAAGATTCAAGATATAAATATGGATTTATAGAAAATATTGTAACATACGACATGTAATCCAGGATTATATGGCATGTGGGACCCTTTGTGCAGTGTTACAGTTTCCAAAGTGATGTTAAATATCACACTACATATAAATCCATCTCATGACATGTTCCTTGACCTAGCAGCTCGGCATGTACCTCGGAGGGTACACGGACACATCCAGGATTCCATAGGTACAGACACACCGTTTACTCTGACATGGGCATGGCTAGGCCAGGTGTGCATGGGCATAACCATATACTTGGACATAGTTAGAAGTACATAGGTTGGGACACACTTTGCACTTTGACATGGACATGAGAATAGGTCGTGATACATGGGCAAGACTCGGTGCCGAGGGGACATGTCATGTACTAATGTTACACACCGTTTACTCCTTCAAAGAAGGCTTAGAGCCCTTATCTTTTTCATCTTGTACAAGTTTTATTAGGGTGTGTACTTTATATCCATTCCCTAAGGGTTAGTATGTGTTGGTAAAAAATTATTCAAGGTATCATTGATGCATTTTTGAGGTGATTGTGTTTGTTAACAAAGCGGGCCTCCATGATGTGTTTGTTGACAAAGCTAAACACAATTTTCAATTTGTTGACAAAAGGAGGTTTACATGGTGATTTTTTGAGTTCAAGAGATGTTTTTTATAATCCATGATTGATAGAAGAACCATGAAAAAGGAATGGATGATCTGGAGGTGGTACAAAAAGAGAAGATACAAGGTGGTTCCATTTTCTAGTGTTTGCCAAATTTTTGGGCCTCAAAATCAACAAATGGATAAAAGTGTTTTTGGAAAAGGGAATTGGGAGCTAGTTTCTTGGAGACTTGGAAAGTTTTATGTCATATTTTTATCATGATCAAAACATAAAAATATGTAAAATGAAAGAGGGGTGCCCAAGTTTTGGTTTGGGTGTGCAAGGTGACTAGGGTGACAGAGGCTCAGGTAGCTGGACTTGCGCGCCTTGAGGAGACTTTTACGCAACGCTTAGGGTGACCAAAATGCCTATAAATAGAGGGATACCCCTCCTAAATTTTTTTGAAGCTCAGAACTTATAGAAAATATGATATCCAGTCACCCAAGTAGATTTGTGTGCGCAAGTGTTGGTTTGGTCGTGCAAGTAAAAAGATATTCAGATGTTGCATGCCAGTTGATAGTTGTCCACCAATATTGGTTTGGATGTAAAAGAATGTGAGTCTCCCAAGTTCTGAGTTGGATAAGGGAGTTTCGCACAAGTAGTTTTGTGGAACTTTTACACCAGGCATAGAGAAGTGTGCTGGGTATAGATAAGAACGCCAGTCATTCTAGGGTTGCGCGAAAGTTGGAAGATTTCCTGGTACCTCCAGTGTAAAGTGAGATTCATCAGTGGATGAAAGTTAGACGTCAATAGAGCATCTACATACAGGGGAAGATGAATTCATTTTTGTTAATGAAGGGACCTACAAGTCTTTAAACTATGAGTGGATCCTTTCTAGATCAGTGAGCAAAGGAAGTGGAAGAAGATGATCCTTTCTATCAACAGTGAGCCAAAGAGAGAGAAATAGGGAGTGACCCTTGGGAAAGCAGTGAGTTAACCCTAAACTTTGTAAAGGCAATGATTCTGGGCATATAAGTGATATATCCCAAACATTTTAAATTAGCAGTGAGCTTTAGTGGATTTGGTACATCGGCATATCACCATTGTATGCTCCTTGGACGTATCCCAGTGAGGGTGAACCAAGTAAAAATCAATGTGTCTGCATACTTGTTTCCCTGCATTGCATTCAAAGAATCCTCACTAGATAAAGAAGGAAATAATTTGGTCTACATAAACACATCAGTGCAAACAAATTGACCCTTATAACAAAGAGGTCAAGATCTAGTGGGGTACAAGAATAAGTTACAAAAGAATATCCATACCCTGATTCACCCCCCCCCCCTCTCAGGGTATCTAGGCCCCTTTTTTCCTAACAGTATGGAATCATGTTCTACACATAGGATAGTGATCCATTCAATAGGACTTCTTGGATAGAGTTATTTGAATCCTTTTGTGAGGCTCAGAGTGAGATCCTCTATCATCTTCTTTCCCTAGGGTGAGTTCTTGGTATCATTCTGACTAACACTACATGGGTATTGATCCTCTACTTAGTGGGTTATTCCATATTGATTTTTTGGTATACCCCATAGAATTTGGTGTGATACTCATATGTGTATTGTTCCCTTCATACTTATAGCGTATACTTCTAATGGTGGGACCCAATGAGTTTTACATCTCCGATGGAAGCCATCTATGATATCTGAAAGGATTATATTCTCCCAGATGAGTGTTATGTGGAAATTTCAAGAAGAAATACTACGCTCGCATTACGGTTATGACATTACCTTGATAATATGTGTCTTTGTTGATTATATATATATATTCTTTTTGTATTTATTTTAGATATATACTAGTGTAGAGTTGAGTTTTAAAGACCCGTAAAATTCAAGGGAAATTTTTTCTTAATTTTCATTGGAATTTTACAAGAACGTAGTTTCAGACGGCACCAGATTCCGAGGCCCGGTGTGCCCGGAATTTCTATCCGAAGTTTAGCTTGGGTACGTTCAGTAAACGAACGAGCGGGAATTTCTAACTTTTGAATCGGTGCCCGGAATTGAATTCCAAGGACACCGATGGAACCGCAGCACCAGTAATTGCTTAGGAACTCATGTTCTGGAGTTGCGTTTTCACGAGTGTTGATGATAAAAATTGTGGAAGTTTATTTTATAATTACTCTACAATTTTTATTATTTTTACTCTAAGTGTTTAGTTCTTGATGGAAGTTGGGTAACCACCCAACCTCCCTTGGGAGGTTATGAGGGTGGTGGGGCCCACACGAACCCCACCCCTTCATATCCTCTAAATCCCCTCAACTCCCACTTAAATGTTGATAACTTAACTTTATTAAACTTATGGTTTTAATGTGGTGAGTTAAATGTAAGTTTATGAAATTCAAACTCTTGAATTTCAAAAGCTTTGTTGTGTTAATAAAATAAGTTTAGAACTTATTTTATTTGGGTTGGTGTTTAGTTGTTTGAGAGCTTTTGGAGAAAAAAAGCTAAGGAAGCCTTGAGTTCTTCTTTCCCTTTGACGAAGAATGCGAAGAACGAACGATCTCCGATGTGGAGCGTCGAGCCCTCGAAGACCGTCTTCTGTGACACCGACCCGCGACGCGACGTCTCCTTCCACGACGTTATTCTTCCGCGTCGTCTCTTCCAAAACGGTTTCCCACAACGAAATATCCGTCAACGTCTTCGAATCCTTGCTTTGCGACGTCGACGTTCGTTTTCCGCGACGCCCGACCTCCGCGACGCTCATTTTCCGCAGCTCATTGGTAGGGGTTTTATTTATTTATTTTATTCGTGAATACCAACTTGACGATCTTTGTGGATTAAAACCAATTGTTATCGAATAACGCGAGGGGGGGGGGGGGCGGACCGCACAAACACGGCCGACCCTCCTCCTTATTTTCATTCTGGTTCCTTTTGGTTTGGTTCGGGAAGGCGTGGTTCCGTCGCACCACGCGGTATCATGCGAAAGGAAATGTGCGGTGTCGTCGCACCGCGCCATGGAAGGAAGATCAAGGATGCGATGCCGTCGTGCCGCATCGAAGAAAACCCAAAAATACCGCGGCCAGTACCGGGGCCGCGGCGGAGAGGCACGGCGTCGTCTCGCCGCGCCGGACGACAAGGGCCGCGGCCGGTTCCGGGCTGCGGTGGAACAAGGTGACCGGCGGCCGGACCGGGCCGCCGGCGTTAGAGCTGGAAAGGGACCGGCCATCGCCGATCCCGTTGAGTAGGAACCGGCCGGCCAGGTCGGGCCGGCCGGAAGGGGAGGAGCCGGGAGAAATAAATTCCCCCGGCCGGACTTCAAATGGCCCCCATAAATGGGGGGGCCTGGTTACACAAGGGGGGAAGGCGCCCCCCCCCCCCCTTTCCAAAATGGCTCGGCCTTCAGCCCCGCCGGACCGGCCACCTGGCCGGGCCGCGCCCGGCCTGGCCGGGCCGACCAGGGGGTCTCGGGCCGGGTCAGTCCGGGCCCGAAACCCCTGTTTTCGGACCGTCTTCGGTCTTTTGCCCATAACTTGGGCTACGAACCTCCAATCAACACACTGTCAGTTGCGATGCGATCCTTGAATCGAGGTGGTCATTTCAATATATCGCAATCAAGGTTTAGGAATACTTTGAGTTCGGCCGGGTTGGTTCATACATGAAACCAACCGGGCCCTCGAAGCGGAAATGCTCATATCTTGAGCTTCGGACGTCCGATTGACGTGTCGTCGAATTTGTTGAATTCCTCTAAGTGAGACGGATCTTTTGGCATACTCTGCCCGAATTTTGGACACAGGTGGAGTACGGTCGGGTTGGTTTTGCCTTAAAAACCAACCGGGCCCCTGGGACGAAAAAACCAATAACTCTCAGACCGGGCGTCCGATTGACGCGCCGTCTTCGGCGTTGAGTTCCTGTTGACGATACGGAACTTTTGGATACATCAACTATGGACTAGGTGTCAATTGATGTATCAGCCTCTCGGCTCGTGGAGCGGACCCTCCCGAGCGAGCTTGCTGTGTGCGAGAACCCTAGAGCTGGCTGCGACTGCTACATCGACGACGATGAAGACAATCGTACTGGAATCCTATGTGGGTTCGACGATGAAGACAATCGTACTAGAATCCTATGTTGGTTCGACGATGAAGACTGTCATTCTGGAATCCTATGTGGGTTCGACGATGAAGACTATCGTACTGGAATCCTATGTGGGTTCGACGATGAAGACTGTCGTACTGGAATCCTATGTGGGTTCGACGATGAAGATATTTGTATCGGAATCCTCTGTGGGTTCGACGACGATGTCAACAGTGCTTGTATCCTACGTGGGTCCCAGTAAGATGAATTAGAGACTACATCTGATCATCTCTCTTTCTTTTCAAATGATATGTACCTGTGTGAGCTGAATCCTGATTGCTTTCCTATGTGGATTGTGTTATGCTATCCTATGTGGATTACGTTTTGCTTTCCTGTGTGGAATACACATACTTTCCTGTGTGGACTGGGTTGTACTGGGGCTCGGAGGTTGGAGCGTATTGGAATTGATGACTTAGGTATATGTATGGGCATATACCTAAGCCATGTCAGATGTTACTTCGTGATTGTATCTTTCCTTTTTGGATTATCCTTTGTGGATTCTGGGAGACCTTCGGGGGTCTCGGGGTCCCTACTGAGTAGCTTATACTCACCCCTACACGGGCTATGCCCGCACTACGTTTTATTGGTTGCAGACGACGGATAGCGTTGATCGTGGTTGAGGCTTGCAGAGCAGGACGGTACCTGGAGGTGGACCACTGGGCGGGACGTACTCGGAACGGATGGCGGGACCCGAGGAGCAGTGGAGCTATTTGTACCCACCCTTCAGGTGGGATTTCTAGTGGACAGCTCGGTGTAGCGGCTTTTACTTTTCAGTTGTTGTTTTCCCTTTCAATTTGTACTTTACTTTCAGTTTGGGGTTTGTATACTGGCCCACTTACTTTCCGCACTTACAGTTGTACTCTGTTTTTACTTAGTGTTTACTTTTTCTGCTTGCTTACTCTATGGTGCTTATTTACTTTACAAAGGCAATGCCTTCCCTTTTTACCGGTATTTACGCCTTGGTGCTAGTCGCCAGCCCATGGCCTATGGAAGGTGGGCTTAGGGTAGTCACGGCACGGGCCCTGAGGACGGGTCGTGACAAATTGGTATCAGAGGAGTTCGGTTCTACCGCAGAACTTTGGACTCTGATCTTTTTCTATGTGAAGAAATAATGTTAAGCGTATTGGGTGTGGTTATAAGTTCAGGGAGTCCAGTGTTGGTGCGGCGGCCGACGTATCCGTACACCAGGACCCTGACTTCTGATTGCCGACTTAATGCACGAAAACATTGATTGCGTGTGTATTTCAAGTTTTCTTTGTGATTACTTTGTATCAGCTCACCAGGTATACTGTTCTGACCGTGGTGCACCTGTTTCCTTTTCAGAATGGCCCCACGATGGCAGCCAGCTAGGGTTCTGAGCGTTGTGCGTGGCGAGAGCCCACTGAGCGACGAGGACTCGGTACAGGGCCCTTTGACAGCTGAGGCACCGGCGGTACCTATACCCGCCGAGCCACCGATGCTACCAGCCCCAGCTACTGACGATGCACGTCGCCTTAGTGCACTGCATGAGTTCCAGCGCCAGCGACCACCCAGGTTTCGTGGGGAGACGGACCCCCAAGTAGCCGAGGACTGGCTGGAGGTGGTTGTACGAGTTTTCAGGTTAGTGAGGACACCAGCAGACCTCATGGTGATCCTCGCAGCGAGCCTCCTGCACGCGGCATCAGGCAGATGGTGGAGCTTGATGCTCCAGGTGCACGATGAGGCATCTCTCCTTTGGATGGACTTTGAGAGCATCTTCCGCTCGGAGTTCATCCCAGCCACCCTCCGTGCGGTGTGCATCCAGGAGCTACTACAGCTGCGGTAGGGCGGCATGACGGTTGCCCAGTACTCGGCGAGATTTACTGATCTCTCGCGCTACTCCACTGATATGGTACGGGATCCGTTCTTCCGGGCCCAGACCTTCGAGCAGGGACTGAGGCATGATATCAGGGCCTCGATGATCTCCCTCAACATTCCGACGCAGGAAGAGGTGTTGGAGAGATCCCTTTTAGTAGAGAGTTTCCTCGCCGAGCAGGCACCAGCGGCAGGACCCTCCGCAGGACGACCTGTAGCGGAGTCTTCTACAGCTGGAAGTCGATAGGTGACGCAGAGGTCCAAGCGGGCCAGACCTTCAGATGGGAAATCTTAGGGTGATGATTTGGTTGTGCGGGGAACACGAAGGAGAGCCAGCTACTCGAGGAGCAGGCAATGTTACGCATGCGGCGGGCAAGGTCACATGGCTCAAGACTGCCCGACTCGTCCTGCTGATGAACAACAGGCGGTAGAGGGACCTCCCAGGCAGAGGTTCGACCATGACGGTCCGCAGGGAGCAGGCGGGCGAGGCAGAGGAGTTGGCCGTGCAGCTGGAGGTGGACGATGCTTTGGGGTGTTGCCACCACCACCACTAGGAGGTCCACCCCGACCGCAGGGGACAGGAGGACATGGGATAGCTCAGCTTCAAGCAGCTGAGGCCTACGATCATGGAGCTTCGGGAGCAGGTGGATAGGAGCGGGACTAGCTCCAGACCTAGAGACTTTTGTTCATGCTGCTTTTAGTTTTGTTGTTGTATGTTTGTAGATGCTTTGTGTCTTTGTACTTGAGCTACAGTAATAAAAGACACCTTTTTTGTGGCATTTACTTTCTTGTCCTCTTTTGTGTTGTTACTAATAGAATCCAGTTTAGACTGTTGACTTGACCCTCACTTGTGAGACATCTACTGGAGGAGACCCAGTTACCACACACTGATGCTGACAGTGTAACTCAACCCTTGGATGCGAGAGTAATGGTTGGATCTCTTGGTAGTAGCGTCGAGGCCTTACGACGTCATCCTTGGTATGGATTAGTACCATCCATGCCGGGATTGACTGTATTAGGTGAAGAACATGGTTCATCCAGGGGGTGAGACCGGATTTCTCTTATCGGCAAAGAAGAAATCTCAGTAGCTCTTGTAGGACCAGAAAGGTCCAAGTCATCCATGAGCGGATGAGGACAGCTCAGAGCCGGCAAAAGTCATATGCTGACAGGAGGCAGAGGCCACTAGAGTTCGAGGATGGCGACCACGTCTTCTTGTGTGTCTCACCTCGATGTGGATTATGGAGATTTGGCCGAGGCGTCAAGTTGTCTCCACACTTCATCGGACCATTCCAGGTCCTCAGCAGGTTTGGCGAGGTGGCTTATCGCCTAGCTCTACCACCTCAGTTGCACCGGGTGCACGACGTCTTCCACGTATCTCAGCTGAGGAGATACGTGCATGACCCGACGCACATCATTGACCTTGGGGAGCTAGACGTTGATAATGGGGAGACTTTTGCGGAGGTCCCGGTGGAGATCGAGGAATGACAGGATTGGGTCCTACGTGGATGGTTGATTCCTCTAGTGCACATCAGATGGAAACACGGGAACCTCCAGGAGAGCACTTGGGAGAGGGAGGCTCAGATGTGTGCTCAGTACCCTCATTTGTTTCCCTAGCTTATGATGTATCTTTACGGGGACGTAAAGCCCTGAGGTGGGAGTAATGTAAAGACCCATAAAATTCAAGGGAAATTTTTTCTTAATTTTCTTTGGAATTTTACAAGAACGCAGTTTCAGACAGAACCTGATTCCGAGGCCCAATGTGCCCGGAATTTCTATCTGAAGTTTAGCTCGGGTACGTTCAGTGAACGAACGAGCGGGAATTTCTAACTTTTGAACCGGTTCCCAGAATCGAATTCCGAGGACACTGATGGAACTGCAGCGCTGGTAATTGCTTAGGAACTCCTGTTCCGGAGTTGCGTTTTCATGAGTGTTGATGATAAAAATTGTGGAAGTTTATTTTATAATTACTCTACAATTTTTATTATTTTTACTCTAAGTGTTTAGTTCTTGATGGAAGTTGGGTAACCACCCAACCTCCCTTTGGAGGTTATGAGGGTGGTGGGGCCCACACGAACCCCACCCCTTCATATCCTCTAAACCCCCTCAACTCCCACTTAAATGTTGATAACTTAACTTTATTAAACTTATGGTTTTAATGTGGTGAGTTAAATGTAAGTTTATGAAATTCAAACTCTTGAATTTCAAAAGCTCTGTTGTGTTAATAAAATAAGTTTAGAACTTATTTTATTTGGGTTGGTGTTTAGTTGTTTGAGAGATTTTGGAGAAAAAAAGCTAAGGAAGCCTTGAGTTCTTCTTTCCCTTTGACGAAGAACGCGAAGAACGAACGATCTCAGACGTGGAGCGTCGAGCCCTCGGAGACCGTCTTCCGCGACACCGACCAGCAATGCGACGTCTCCTTCCACGACGTTCTTCTTCTGCATCGTCTCTTCCGCGACGGTTTCCTGCGACGAAATCTCCATCAACGTCTTCGAATTCTCGCTTTACGATGTCTACGTTTGTTTTCCGCGACGCCCGACCTCCGCGACGCTCATTTTCCGCAGCTCATTGGTAGGGGTTTTATGTATTTATTTTGTTCGTGAATACCAACTTGACGATCTTCATGGATTAAAACCAATTGTTATCGAATAACGCGAGGGGGGTCCGGATCGCACAAACACGGCCGACCCTCCTCCTTATTTTCATGCTGGTTCCTTGTGGTTTGGTTCGGAAAGGCGTGGTGTCGTCGCACCACGCGGTATCATGCGAAAGGAAATGTGTGGCGTCGTTGCGCCATGCCATGGAAGGAAGATCAAGGACGCGACGCCGTCGCGCCGCGTCGAAGAAAACCCGAAAATACCGCGACCGGTACCGGGGCTGCGGCGGAGGGGCATGGCGCCGTCGCGCCGCGCCGGACGACAAGGGTCGGGGCCGGTTCCGGGCCGCGGCGGAACAAGGTGACTGGCGGCCGGACTGGGCCGCCGGCGTCGGAGCTGGAAGGGGATCGGCCATCGCCGGTCCCATTGAGCAGGAACCGGCCAGCCAGGTCAGGCCGACCGGAAGGGGAGGAGCCGGGGGAAATAAATTCCCCCAGCCGGACTTCAAACGGCCCCCATAAATGGGGGGTCGTGGTTACACAAGGGGGGAAGGCGTCCCCCCTTTCCAAAATGGATCGGCCTTCGGTTGAGCCGGACAGCGTGTTGGGCGCGCTGTGCCCCGCCGGACCGGCATCCTGGCCGGTTGGCCAGGCCGGGCCGCGCCCAGGCCGCGCCGGGCGGGGCCGTGCCGGGCCGGGCCGCGCCCAGGCCGCGCCGGGCGGGGCCGTGCCGGGCCGGGCCGCGCCCAGGCCGCGCCGGGCGGGGCCGTGCCGGGCCGGGCCGCGCCCAGGCCGGGCCGCTCCGGGCCGGGCCGCGCCCAGGCCGGGCCGGGCCGCGCCGCGTCGGGCCGGGGCGGGCCGACCCGGACCCGGGGCGGTTCAACCCGGTTCGGGCCGACTGGGGGGGTCTCGGGTCGGGTCGGTCCGGGCCCGAAACCCCCGTTTTCGGACCGTCTTCGGTCTTTTTCCCATAACATGGGCTACGGACCTCCAATCGACGCACCGTCAGTTGCGATACGATCCTTGAATCGAGGCGGTCGTTTTGGTATATCACACTCAAGGTTTCGGAATACTTTGAGTTCGTCCGGGTTGGTTCGTACACGAAACCAACCGGGCCCTCAGAGCGGAAACGCTCATATCTTGAGCTTCGGACATCCGATTGACATGTCGTCGACATTGTTTAATTCCTCTAAGTGAGAAGGATCTTTTGGAATACTCCACCCGAAGTTTGGATGCAGGTGGAGTATGGTCAGGTTGGTTTTTCCTTAAAAACCAACTGGGCCCCTAGGACGAAAAAGTCAGTAACTCTCAGACCGAGCGTCTGATTGACGCGTTGTCTGCGACGTTGAGTTCCTATTGACGATATGGAACTTTTGGATACATCAACTCTGGACTAGGTGTCAGTTGATGTATGAGCCTCTCGGCTCGTGGAGCGGACCCTCCTGAGCGAGCTTGCTGTGTGCGGGAACCCTAGAGTCGGTTGCGACTGCTACATCGACGACGATGAAGACAATCGTACAGGAATCCTATGTGGGTTCGATGATGAAGACAATCGTACTGGAATCCTATGTGGGTTCGACGATGAAGACTATCGTACTGGAATCCTATGTGGGTTCAACGATGAAGACTATCGTACTGGAATCCTATGTGGGTTCGACGATGAAGACTGTCGTACTGGAATCCTATGTGGGTTCGACGATGAAGATATTTGTATCGGAATCCTCTGTGGGTTCGACGACGATGTCAACAGTGCTTGTATCCTACGTGGGTCCCAGTAAGATGAATCAGAGACTGCATCTGATCATATCTCTTGCTTTGCAAATGATATGTACCTGTGTGAGCTGAATCCTGATTGATTTCCTATGTGGATTGTGTTGTGCTATCCTGTGTGGATTACATTTTGTTTTCCTATGTGGAATACGCATACTTTCCTGTGTGGAATGGGTTGTACTTGGGCTCGGAGGTTGGAGCGTATTGGAATTGATGACTTAGGTATATGTATGGGCATATACCTAAGCCGTGTCAGATGTTACTTCGTGATTGTATCTTTCCTTTGTGGATTATCCTTTGTGGATTCTGGGAGACCTTCGGGGGTCTCGGGGTCCCTACTGAGTAGCTTATACTCACCCATGTACGGGCTATGCCCGCACTACGTTGTGTTGGTTGCAGACGACGGACAGCGTTGATCGTGGTTGAGGCTTGCAGAGTAGGACGGTACCTGGAGGTGGAACACTGGGCGGGACGTACTCGGAGCGGACGACAGGACCCGAGGAGCAGTGGAGCTATCTGTACCCACCCCTTAGGTGGGATTTCTAGTGGACAGCTCGGCGTAGCGGCTTTTACTTTTCAGTTGTTGTTTTCCCTTTCAAGTTGTACTTTACTTTCAGTTTGGGGTGTGTATACTGGCCCACTTACTTTCTGCACTTACAGTTGTACTCTGTTTTTACTTAGTGTTTACTTTTTCTGCTTGCTTACTCTATGGTGCTTGTTTACTTTACAAAGGCAATGCCTTCCCTTTTTACTGGGATTTATGCCTTGGTGCTAGTCTTCAGCCCCTGGCCTATGGAAGGCAGGCTTGGGGTAGTCACGGCACGGGCCTCGAGGACGTGTCGTGACATGAGTTTTATTATTGTTGTCATATGTTTAGTGTTTTTGGGATGTCCTATTGGGTATTTTTATACTCTCCCTTTCATGGGCTTTTACTACATGTGTTGTATCTTGTATAGATGATTGACCTTTTTACGGGGTCCTAAAGGGACCAATACTAAGAGGTGTATAGTAGGTTGGGTAGACCGAGGTGTGTCCCTATGGTTATCTTGACAATAATCTACATCTATACTTTCAATTTGGACTTGTTTTTAGACTCTTTGCGGTGGGCTTATATTTGGACTTGTTTACTTTATAGAACTTTTTTCATACTCTGGTTGTAGTATTTAGATGTATTCATGCATGGTTTATCAGTTTTTTTACATTGCATCATTTTATGGGCTTGGATATGCACATGTGTGTATAGGTACTTTCGGCAAAGGCCTCTCGTGTTAGTAATATGCCTACTCAGTTCTAATCACTAGTCTCTGGCCTATTGGAGGGAGGCTTGCAGAGTTATGGAACGGGACCCATTAGGATGGTTCATGACAAAGTTTTATAAGATTATTAAGTTATACCTTATGAACAGAGTCTGTGAAATTAGGTTGGAGTAATAGTGTTAAGTGTTTCGAGTTTGACTTTCAGGCTAGGGACTCTAGTGTTGGTGCATCAACTGACGTATCCATACACTAGGAGTCTAATCACCTGCCTTTTGAATTGATACATGAGGGCACTGGTTTTAGGGAAAATAATGGTACATGCATCATATAAAAATGGGTTTTTGTTTCAATATCCTTCTTAATTCGGCCCTCCAGATATACTCATTGATCGTGGTACATCTTTTTTATTTCAGGATGCCTCTGCAACGTATTCTAGCTTGGATTTATTATCAGGATTACAAAGATGATCCCCTTAATGATAAGGCATTGATATAGGGGGTTTTCCAAAGGTTATACCTCCAGGTGGTGCACCAGTTATACCACCACCTATTGAGTGGCATATGGTACCCACAATACGAGCAGATGAGGTGCACGGGCTAAGCACACTTTACAAATTTCAGTAGTAGAAACCCCTCAGGTTCTGAGGTGAGTCTGACACATAGGTGGATGAGGATTGTCTTGAGGTGGTGACGTGATTTTTTTATATTTTCAATACACCAGCAGATCATATGATGGTTCTAGAAGTGATACTTCTTTATGGATCTCCAAGACATGGTGGGGTTTCGTGAACCAGTAGTATGATGCGGCATCTCTATCATGGTCAGAGTTTGATTTACTTTTCAGATATGAGTTATCTCTAGCTATATTGATGGATATACACATCCAAAAGATTTTATAGCTTTAGCATGGAAGTATGACAATCTATAAGTATTCATCAAGGTTCACCAACCTCTCCTCATACTCGATGGATATGGTTTATGATCAGTTCTTCTGGGATCAGACCTTTGAGTGAGGATTGTGTAGATACATCCAAGATATGGTTATACCTCTATCAATTCCAAACTATTATTGGGTGATAGAGCATGCCTTAATGTTATAGAGTTTCCTGGCTGAGCATACGCGGACAGTGGTTGTCAGCAGTGGACACACAAGAGTAGAGACTTTGGCAGTAGGGAGCTAATGTCAGTATCAGGGACCTAAATGTGCGAGGAATTTCAATATGAGGTCCTAGGATAGATTTTATATAGTTTAGGTCTCATAGTATGTCTCTATTACTCCTAGGGAAAGGTAGTGCTACTCATGGGATGGCAGGGGAAATCTCGTGGGGGATTATCTGACCCACCGTATGGCTAACAGAAAGATAGTGGATAGTCCACCAAGGCAAAGGAAGTGTCCATAGTAGATAGTTCCATAGGATGGAGGATGTGTAATAGGAGATAAAATAGATTTTATAGGTGGTATACATTTTGTCTTGTTACCACCACCACCCCCAAGTGGTCCACACTAGGCTTAAGAAGATAGGGGATAGGGGTGGGGACAGCTGCTGGCAGTTGAGGCTTATGACCCAGAGACTATAGGGATGATATGAGGTATGATATGATTATTTTATACCTTAGTTGTAGTAATGATAAAAACATGTTCTAGTCATTCCTTTATTTCCACTTATTTGGTTCTATACCTAGATATTTCATTTGAGCCCTTGGACCAAACCTTGTGCTTAGAGACTACTATAGAAGAGGACTCAAAGATCACACACTTGTGATAACAGTGTGACCTGACTCTTAGAGGATATAGTTTCTATTGGGATCTATTTGTATCAGTGATGAGGCCCTATGACGTTATCTTAGGTATAGACTAGTTATCTATAGTTCATTCAAATATTAATTGTTTCAGGAAAAGGATGTAGTGTGACCACAGTGATAGAACTATATTTTCCTTTATGGGTGAAAATTAAACTCAGAAAACTTAGGATGGACTCATGAATAGGAGGATATAGATGATTACTCATTGGTTGGATAGAATGACCCTTGGTACAATGGATTTTATGAGTTTTTAGTTCCCTATAGTGGTGGTGGAGTATGAGGATGTCTTTCCCGAGGATGTTCCAGGTTTACCTCCCTACTGATAGATATGTATTGATCTGCACCCCGAGATGACCCCAATATCTATGCCACCATAACAAATCTCTCCCATATATCTTCTCAATATGAGGTTACAGTTGGAGGACTTATAGAGGAAGGGCTTTATTAGACCCAGTGTTTCACCCTGGGTAGATGAAGTATTGTTTTCCAAGAATGCATATGGGAGTTTGAGGTTGTGAGTAGATTAATGTCACCTAAATCAGTTTAATGTAAAGAAAAAGTATACACTAATGAGGATCGACGACTTCTTTGATCATTTGAAAGGGGTGTGATGGTTCTAGAAGACTGGCCTTAGATCAGGCTATCAGCGGTTGCATATACGGTATGATGATATATTGAATATAACATTCAAATATTGCTATAGTCATTAGTAGTACTTGGTGATTCCCTTTGGTAGGTCGAACACCCCCAGCAGTGTTCATGGGAATCATAAACTAGTTATTTAATCATTTCTTAGAACATTTCATGGTGGTCTTCATGAATGATATCCTTGTGTACTCAGTGTTCAAGGTGTTGGAGTTGGTGTCCTAGAACCAACTACTTTGTACTTTATTCATTAATAAATACCTTATCACATCTTGATTGTTCTTCTACGTGACAATGCATGTGATAATGTCATAAGGATAGTTGTTTTATTAAAGGGTTATAGTGGATCCCTACTATGATGAGAACCTGGAAGTGCCATAACACTATTCTTTAATATATGTTTTATGGTCGGATGATGTTATTTGAGGGACACAAATAATACAGGACATTAGGGGTGAGTACTCATAAAACTTTGAGGCACCTTCGCATGGTGTGCACCCTTGGTAATATCCAGGAAGATATTATGAGAACGAGACCTACTAGTAGGAAATCCACATTTCATAGTGTCATTGGATGTTCCTATATGTGAATGTGTGTATTGGTCCTTAGACTTTAAGATTATTATTAATGGGTATTACAAATCACACACTTAGATGTATTGACAAAAACTATGACGACACACTGTTCGCAGCGAGGTAGGATATGTTGTGTGCATCACGAGTAATACTGCATTAATAGATAATGTGAGAAAGGATTTTCCCCTTATATTCCATAATAGAAGTTGATATCTCAAGCCCTTTGATCGAGTTGATATATCCTAAATAAATCCATGGACATGGTGAGGAATGGGAAAGTTCAATTCCAAAAAGTTAAAGAAAGAATAATCGAGCACATGGGTTGATGGAACTAGCATGAAACCTTCTTGATTTGAGATATCAATACAAATGGATTATATTACGGGTAAGTGTTCGTAGGAGGTGACATGTCATTGCGGCATTAACTTCATTCTCTATGGGTTCCTTGGCGTGTTTCTAAACGCTAACCTTGGACTTTAGGCTGGATCCACCTAATGCCACTAAGAAAGAGTCCTAGAGGGTTACACACTAAGTGTGTCTAAGTATACCAGTTAAATATTAATTTAACAAGTTCAATAAATATTATTCCCTATTGTGGTTTAATAATTATTCAAGGATGTCTAATCGCATTTATTTCAACACTAGTTATTCGAGAGAATATATTATGTGTGAAATAATAAATTTATTAGTGAGTAATGTGGTGATATTTATTTTAGAAATAAATATCCCTTATTCAAGGTCTAATAAATGTGGTGGATTAAATAAATAAAAATGGAAGAAAAAAATTACACGTCGTGTATATTAAATATACACGATGTGTATTTTTTTTCTGGGAATTTATGAGAAATAATATTATTTATTTAATAATATTATGTGTAATTAACTAGGCACATGTCAAGTAATAATAATAGTCAAATGTTATTATTAGACATGGGGTATTACTAAGAATTAAATGAAATGAATAAATTCTTTCAGGTAATTAATTCATTTTATTATTCTATGTAATTAAAATCCAGATTATATAATTATCATTAGCCTAGCTATTTTTTTTGTTGTGCACAACGGATCTATAGAAATATCTCAAGCCAAGAGAGAATTATTTTCTTCCAATAACGCTCTCAATCTACGAGAGAGATATCCTCCTCCACCAGATCAAGGTGATTGAAGGTGAACATCGCAAGTGAAGGCTCTTCTACACTAGCACTCAGAGATCCCTTCGGCGACATCAAGAGATATGTAAAGCATGTGTGGATCATCGCTAGAGGAATCCTACACTTGGATTCTATGACACAACAATGGATCACATCAGATTGTGACCAAAAACATCAACGAAGAAAGAATTACATCAAGGTAATTCTTATAAATTAAATAAATTAATTATAACCAACATGTGATGATCCTTTATATGGTTCCAAGACTCCCCTCATTATTTTTCTTTCAATGTTCTATTACGAAGATATGACGTTTTATTATCGTGATGGATCTCGTATTGATCATTGTTAATGCTAAAATTAAAGTCGGGTACACCCACCAACGCACTTCCACTGTGCCCAAAAACTAAAAGTGCTATCATAGGGGTCATATCGTTGATTATAATTATTTAGATTTTCATTGGTGATTTACGCATTTAATAATTTAGTTGTTTCAATTCAATTTAATCATTCTATAAATCTGAATCTCGAGATCTAGCCTCTCTCATTTCTCATCCACCGTACATAAACAAATTTTTCTTTTAATTTAGATTAAAATAAAATAGTTTTGAGTCAATAATATTTCCTTATAACTTTTCCATTCCTTCTTGTTTTGAAAATCAAAAACACTCTATCTTAAGGAAAATTTCTTTTCCCTATGTTTTACATTCATAAGGAAATTTTATTTCCCTAAGAAAATTTATCTTTACCATGTTTTCATTGTTCATATTATAATCTAACTCATTTTCCTTCTAAGTATAAAATTCGGTTTTGTAATTAAAACCTCAAAATCTAATAAAAACTTAGATATAGAGCATTCTATTTTCAGGATCTGAATTTAGGTTCCAAATTCTCTAAATTTAGACTCTGGAACTTTATGAGTTCAGACTCTGAATTCTCTGAATTCAGACTCTAAACTTTCTGAGTTCAGACTCCAAATTCTCTGAATTCAGACTCCAAACTTTCTGATTTCAGACTTTGAATTCTTTAAATTCAGACTTCGAACTTTCTGAGCTTAACTCTGAATTCTTATGAATTCAGACTCCGAATTTCATTGAAATTCAGACTCTAGAATTCTATAGAATTCAGGTTCTGAATTCTTTTGAAGACATAATCTGAATATTCATGTATTATAGACACTGAATGGTTTTTTGGTTAGACTCTAAACTTTTATTTTTCCTAACACTCCGAAAAATGGATTTGGTTAAGCAACCATATTTTTGCTTACTCTTGTTATAGTTATAAAATGATGTTGTTCTTTCTATTTCTAACCAACTGTTTTTTGAGTGACACGTGTATAGGTCCCTCTGAAATTCAAGGAAAAATATGACCGTTGGAGGAGGGAGTCGACCGTTGAAGATGTGTCTATAAATAAGAGCTCATTTGAAAGAGCTCACAACTTGATGAATAGTTCTACACTTCTAGAGATTACATGTTGTGAAGTGATTTCTAGATAGAGGATTTCATGCTTTTTTCATACTGAACATCTTGTTCAAAATTGCTTCATGTGACTCCGAATGTTGCGGAGTACATTAGAGGGCTTCCGGGGATAGGAAGACAGAGGTGCTGACTACCTTGAAGTTTGAGGGCTTGTGGGGATATAAAGACAGACTCCAATATTCATATTGAGGGATTACCCTGGTGTGGGTAAGACAGACTTTCTTGAAAGTATAAATCAAGGGACCTTTATCCAAGGTTGTTGGATACCCTTCTCTTTTGGTTAAAAGATTTACTACTTGTTACTCGTTTTGTTTCAAGTTTTCCATTGCATTTTTTTGTTGAGGAAAGTATAACTATATTATACTTTCTTATACTTGTACTCTGATTAGTGATATTTTATATGCTTTAAGGTAGAATATTTATCTTTTTAAACTTTTCTTAATTTTCATTTCCAGAACCACATTTCCAGAATCAAGAAAGTTTATAGAACTTAGAGGTTTTGTGAATTTACCATGTTTAACTTTGTTAAACATTACCTTCTTTAAAAGTTCCTAAGAAATTTTTAAAATATACAATTCACCGCCCCCACCCCTCTTATATATTGAGTATCTACATCATTATTTCAATACTAGAATCAGTTTCATTTTGATCCTACAATTGGTATCAGAGTAGGTATCTGAAATAATTATATTATCATATAAGTTTTCTTGATCAAATTTTTCATTTTTCTATATTTTCCTTTCTTAGGATATATTTATCCTTGTTTACATTACTAACAAGTTTGTGTGGAAAGATTTTATTTAAGATGGCAGGAATGAATGTCGGTTTAATTGACAATCTTAATCCTACTTGACCACCTATTTTTTATGGGAATGATTATGAATATTGGAGAGATCATATGAATACGTTTGTCATCAATACTGGAGTGGAAAACTTTGTTTTTCTTACTAGAGATTACAAGATTCCTAATAAGGAAGTCAAAACTTTTACTAATCAAGAGAAGTAAAAATATCAACTTAACTATAAGGTACGCAATACTTTGTTGTGTTCCATGACCAAGAATATATATAGCCAAATTTCTTCTTGTGAAGTAGAAAATTGTATTTAGAAGAAGATTTAAGTAACTCATTTTGGAACTTCCAAAGTTATTGAAACTAGAAGAGCTATGCTTATATCTGAGAAACATGGTTTTTTCTTTCCTTATGGAGAACCTATATGTAAGGTACAACATAGATTTATGACTATTTTCAACAGTTTACAATCCATGGGTGAAAAAGGTTTGGATGATGAGGCACTTGTAGACAAGATTATAGACATCATGCCTAATGAGTGGGAATCCAAAAGAACAGCTATAGATGAGAATAGAAAGTCTCACAGATTACTCTTGATGATCTTTTTGGAACTCTTCTTCAACACAATACTAGAATGAAGAGAGATTCTGAAAATGTTAAGAAGAATAATGGGAATGGAAGTATTGCTTTTACAATTACTTCAAATCATATGAAATCCAAGACTCCTGAGAGAGTTACAAGATCTAAGTATAAGAAGGTTACTGTTTTATTTGAATAAAGTGAAAGTGAACATTCTGAGAAAGAACTAGATAACATTTCTTGAAGAATGAACAAGATAGTTGGGAAGAAAGACTTTCATTATAGATACAAGAAGAAAGAAAGAAAGGATAAGAAATACTCTGAAGTCACTTGTTATGAATGAAAAAGAGTTGGGCATATAAGTCTTGATTGTACTAT
The DNA here is from genome assembly GCA_963277665.1 of Viscum album. Classification (NCBI taxonomy): domain Eukaryota; kingdom Viridiplantae; phylum Streptophyta; class Magnoliopsida; order Santalales; family Viscaceae; genus Viscum; species Viscum album. The sequence continues at coordinate 66,788,858 of OY728149.1, read as the reverse complement.
GCTTAAGAGAAAAGATAGAAAGGAAAAGCATTCTGAGAGGAATATAAATAAGTACTGCAATGCTAAAGCTAAGAAAGTTTTGAATGCTAATGACACCTAGAGTTCCAGTGGTGGAGACACTTCTAATGAATTCTCAGATTATGAATCTTCTAGATAGAAGAATCTTGGTCTAATAGCCAGAATACCTATTGAAAATCATTGTTTAATGGAAAAGGTACACAATACTGAATCCATCACCAATTTATCCTTAAATTCTAATTATAATGATAGTAAATATTATGAATCCTCAGATGAAAAATCTTCTTCTGATGAAGATAATACTTTACCTACCTATGAAGAAGTTTCTAGGTTTGTTAAGCTCCTTGAGAATGAAAATTCTAAAGTCAAGAGAAATATTGATAAAGAAAATTCTAGGATTTCTATTCTTACTAAGGAAATATCATATCTTTCTAAAGATCTTGATAATAAAACCTTTTCTTTTAAAATTATTTCTAAAAACCTTGAGGAAGTTAATTCTGAGAAGGATAAACATTCTAAGGATATAGAAAAAGTAATTTCTAAGAAATTTTTTTTCGAGCCCAACTCTAGTACTAAAACTGATGTTTTTGAGTATAAGAACATAGTTATTAGACTAAAGTCAGAAAAGTTTTCCTTGAGGAAGTTTTTGTCAAACTTTACCTTAGGGAAGGATAATTTTGATAAAATATATTCCCAAATTTTACCTCTAAGGAATAATTCTATTTTTGGTTATACTAGTTGGAAACCGATTTTTAGTAACAATTATTTTGTTCCTCAAAGTGCTCCTTTCTGCACTAAGTGTCAGTGTTGTGGGTATTGGGAAAAAAATTATTCCTTAAACAAAACTCAGTATTTAGATTTTCATAATGCTTATTTTTCAAAGAAAATGTGGATTCCTAAAATTTTTCTTTCTGAAGTTTTTTGATCCAAGAAAGTATGGGTTTAGAAAGTATAATACTCTTATTTTCAAGAAAGTAAGGATAGTAACAATAGAAATATATGGTACATGGATAGTGGATGTTCCCGGCATATGACTGGTAACAAAAACTTCTTTAAAGAGATTGTCAAGATGAAAGGAGGAAAAGTAACTTTCGAAGATAATGATAAGGGAGAAATTATTGGTATAAGTAACATTGTTCTTTTTAGAAAAACTTTGATTTCAAATGTTTGATTTGTTAAGGGTCTTAAACACAACCTCATTAGTATAATTCAATTATGTGATGAAGGTTGCCTTGTGAATTTTAGGAATGTCAAGTGATTAGTATACAATTCCAAGGAAGAGTTTATTCTTTCTGCCAATAGGCAAGAGAATGTATACACACTAAACTTAGAAGACCTTAGGAGATAAGATCTACCTTGCATTAGTGCAATTTAAGATCATTATTGTTTGTGGCATAGAAGGTTAGGACACTGTAACCTTAATAACCTATGAAAACTCTCTAAGAAAAGACTAGTTAAGGATCTACCGGAGCTTAGATTTGATTCTTCAAAAGTTTGTGATCCTTGTCAATATGGAAAGCAACACAAATCAAGTTTTAAATCAGTTGGTGAGGTATCAACCACTAATGCATTACATTTATTGCATATGGATATTTTTGGTTCAACACAAACTGGAAACATTAGAGTAAAATATTATGTATTTTTCTTAGTTGATGATTACACTAGATTTATGTGGGTCTATTTTCTAACAAAGAAATCTGAAGCTTTTTCTTATTTTAAAAGTTTTAGAGCCCGAGTTAAAAATGAGAAAAACCTTCATTTGATAACTATTCATAGTGATCATGGAGGAGAATTTCAAAATTCTGATTTTGAAACTTTTTAAAGTAGAAAAGGCATTACTCATAACTTCTCAGAACCCAGAGAACCTCAACAAAATGGTGTTGTTGAAAGAAGAAATTGAATTATTCAAGAGATAACAAGAACCATGTTGAGTAAATATTCAGTTGACAAACATTTTTGGGCTAAATCTTTAAGTTCTTCTTGTTATACTATAAATCATGTTTTGATTAGACCTTTTCTTAATAAAACTCCTTATGAGTTATGGAATGGTAGAAAACCTAGACTTTCCTACTTCAAGGTTTTTGGTTTCAAGGTATTAATTATAAATACTAAAGATAATCTACACAAATTCAAACCAAAATCTGATGAAGGAATTTTCTTAGGCTACTCCACAACTTCTAAGACTTATATAGTTTTCAATAAAAACACTTGTACTACTGAAGAAATGGTACATGTCAAATTTGATGAAACTGATCCTTTTGTTTTTAAACAACCTCAACCTACATCTTCGAATGTGTTTTAAAAAACTGATTATCAACCTTTGTTAGAAGATCCTTATGATAAGAAAAAATTTAAAGAAAATACTTTTGAAGCATTATCCCTAAAATACTTCCTACCTTATGTTGATGAACATGTTTTACAAAATCCAAATCAGTTGTTTCTAAATAATCATCCCATAAATAGTATCATTGGTGATGTAAATCAACCTATAAGGACTAGAAGTTCCTTAATAAATGAAGTTGAACATCTAGCATTCCTTTCCCAATTAGAATCAAAAAGTACTGATGAAGCTTTAGGTTATGATTATTGGATAAAATCTATGAAAGATGAGCTAAATGAATTCAAAAGGAATAAAGTCTGAACCTTGGTTGAAAGACAAAAGGAAACTTCTGTTATTGAAGTAAAATGGGTCTTCAGAAATAAATGTGATGAAAATGGAATCATGGTAATAAATAAAGATAGATTTGCTGTTAAAGGCTATAATCAACAAGAAGGAATAGACTATGAATAAACCTATGCTCCAGTAGCTAGACTTGAATTTATTCGTATTCTACTTTCCTTAGTAGCATTCTTCAATTTTAAACTTTTTCAAATGGATGTTAAATGTGCTTTCCTTAATGTTTTTGTTCAAGAGGAGTTTTTTGTTGAATAACCTCATGGTTTTGAAGATTCAAAACATTCTGAACATGTTTACAAACATACCAAAGCTTTGTATGGACTTAAGTAAGTCCCTCGAGCGTGGTATGATAGACTTACAAGATTTTTACTTCAAAATAACTATGTTAAGGGAAATAATGATCCAATCCTTTTTATAAAGAAGGATAAGAAAAATGTTTTTATTGTTCAAATTTATGTTGATGACATTATATTTGGTTCAACTCAGCAATATTTAACTAATTCCTTTGCGGATCTAATGAAATCTGAGTTTAAAATGAGTATGATGGGTGAGTTAACATTTTTCCTTGGTCTTTCAATTTCTCAAAAACCAGAAGTAATCTATATATCCCAATATAATTATATTAAAGATATTCTTAAAAAGTATGGATATGACAACACTAAGAGTATAAGTACTCTCATTGGTACCTCAAACTCACTTTATCTTGATGAAGTGTGGAAACCAATAGATCAAACATCTTTTAGAGGTATGATAGGAAGTCTACTTTACTTGGCAACTAGTCATCCAGAATTAATGTTTTCAGTATGTTTATGTTCAAGATATCAATCCAATCCTAAAAAATCTCATTTAAAGGCAGTGAAAATGATTTTTCACTACTTAAATGGAACCATGGATCTAGGACTCTTTTACACTTATGGAAATGATTTTGTTTTAAAAAAATCAGATTTTGACTTTGGTGGATGTAGAATGGATAGGAAAAGTACATTTGGAAATTTTCATTTCTTAGGAGATTCATTAGTTTCTTGGTCATGCAAAAAGAAACACTCAGTAGCACTTTCCACTGCTGAAGTTGAATATGTAGCAGCTAGAAGTTGTTGTGCTCAAGTGTTGTGGATGCAACACACACTCATAGACTATGGTATGAGTTTTACCAAAACACAAATTTTGTGTGATGATACTAGTGTCATTGCCTTAAGTAAAAACCATGCACATCACTCTCATGTAAAACACATAGATATTAGGCATCACTTTCTTAGGGATCACACACAAAAAAGAGATATTATTCTTCAATTTATCAGAACACAAGATCAACTTGATGATATTTTCACAAAATCTTTACCCTATGACAGATTTGAATACATTAAACAAAAGTTAGGAATGATAACTATAAGGTAATCTTCCATGATAACTTCTTGTTGAAACCAATCTCCTTACAGTAAGAAACTTCTTTTCATAGGGGGAGTACATTTTTTTGTTAGTAGTCTAAATTTTTTTGTAATCTAAATTTTTTTGTAGTCTAAATTTTTTCGTAATGTAAATTTTTTTGTAGTATAAAAATTTTCGTAATCTAAAAAAAATTTTAGTCTAAAATTTTTCATAGTCTAAAAATTGTTTTCGTAGTCAAATTTTTTTATTTTTTCTCTTTTGTACTTAAAATTTTCATAATGAAGATTTTTGTATTTAAAATTTTTGTAATGAATATTTTTGTACTTAAAATTTTGGTAATGAAGATTTTTTTATTTAAATTTTTTGTAATGAATATTTTTGTACTTAAAATTTTTGTAATGAATATTTTCGTACTTAAAATTTTCGTAATGAATATTTTTGTACTTAAAATTTTTGCAATGAATATTTTCATACTTAAAATTTTCGTAATGAAGATTTTTGTACTTAAAATTTTTGTAATGAATATTTTCGTACTTAAAATTTTTGTAATTAAGATTTTTGTACTTAATATTTTCTTAATGAATATTTTCGTACTTAGAATTTTTGTAATGAAGATTTTTGTACTTAAAATTTTTGTAATGGAGATTTTCATATTGAAAATTTTCGTAATCAAAATTTTTAGAATCTAAAGTTCTTCAAGAATAATTTTCCTCATTACGAATAAACTTCCAAGAAATATGAAAGGTATGTTTCCTTTCTTAAATTTTCATAATCATCTTTTACTTGTTGGTATTTTCATCTGTTTTTAAAATTTTCATATTTTCTTTTCCTTAAATCTGAATGTTTTTATTAAAAACCTCAAAAGATAAAAATCCATCAAAAATTTTCCTTGGTCATTTTTTTAAGTCGTCAGATCTGATCAAAAGGTTTTTCAACCGTTGGATTGAGTGTGGAAGCTAAATCGTCACCTCAAACACCTATATAAAGGACCCCCAATGGTTTTACCACATCGAAACTCAATCTTTTGCGTGCTGAAACTCTGACCCCATTGCATAAGCTCGTCCCTAATCTTCAAGGTGTACTCAGCTCTGAATGTCTGTTGAAGCTTAATCTCAAAAAGAAATGTCGTCCATAAATGAAATCTCTGAGTGGTGGGTTTATAGAGAAAGTTTGGTTCATCTGATTTTCTTTACTAAGTATGATTCCATTATCTCTAAGAATATAAAGCTGAATAGGTGGGAGAGTGTTTTCATTTTGAAACTGAAAGCACAGGATCTGGTGTATCTGGAGTTGCTGATTGAATTCTAGGAGACAATAACTTTCTTCAAGGAAGAAGGAAGGAGCATGTTTTCTTTCAAGTTTTACGAGAAGATATATTCACTTTCCTACACCAAGGCTGCAATCTTGGTTGTTATTCCTTATAAAGGAGAAGCAGAGTTCTGCTCACATAAGCTGGTTGATGTTCAAGGAAGTTTTATTAAAGAAAAAGTTATGTCTTATCTTGGTCTTTTAGAGTTAAAGACTCCAAATACTCTTCACCTATCTAAAAAATTTTGGATTCTTGAATTATGGTTTCAAGGATTCATCATTCCGAGAAAATGTGATAACGATACATTAAAGAAGAGTGACATCTACATTCTGGATTTCTTAGTAAACTTAAGAAAGATAAACTTGGTTAAGCATATTTTGGTTACGATTGAGAACATAAAGAATGGAAATATGAAGGCTTGGGTTATTATGTATCTAGCCATTCTATTGAAGATGATGTTTGGTGTTTAGAATCCTTCAAAATTCCTTGCAAATCTAAGTCAAGAAATTGCAAAGTCATGTTGCTGAGTGATGACACCTTGAGAAGGATGAAAGTTGGTTTTTCTAAAGAATCTGAAGAATTATATGATTTGCCTAAAGAGTAATTTGAAGCTCCTTAAAAGAAATGAGAGGTAGTCGAAATCTCTAAAAAGGGTGGAAGGAAGAGGAAGGTAAAGGAATTGGAAGACAAGGAAAAAACCCCAATAGCAAAGGAAACTCAATTTGCACCACCAATGCCGAAGAAACAAAAAGCCTATCCTGATGAGGTTGTGGCAAAGTGGAGGGAAGACAAGAAAAATTAGAAAGAAGGGGAGCCTAAGTTTGGATTTGACCCTACTGAGGAAAAATATTTAAAGTAAAAGGCATTTTAAGAGATTGAGAAGCAACAGAAAGAAAAGAAGTAGAAGAAAAAGTTGTATGAGGTAGAAATAGTCCAATCACTTCTAAAGGCTACTGAGAAAGAATCCGATAATATTCTAGTACCAGAATCCTTCCTGGTAGAACCTTTACCAGAGACTCCGAGAAAGAAGTTTGTGACTCTAGAAAAAGTCAAAGAAAATGAAGTCCAAGAAAAATAAGTATAAGAAAAATAAGTAGAAGAAGAAGAAGAAGGCAGTGGTGATACTAAATATTTGATAAAGCAAGTAGAATATTTTTATGAGAAGGAAAGATCTTCTAAAAAATTATCATTTTGAACCTCTGAAGCTGAGTAATCAAAACATGATACCCCAAGGAAATATGAGAAAAGTGGAGAAGAAGTGAACAAAGTGTCTGAAGAAGAAAGCTTCAACCATGATTTCATTCAGCCAGAGGATGTTGAGGTAGGAGCTGAGAAGGAACAGGTAGATGAAGATAAAATTGTGCAACTATCCGATAGTGAACATGAATCACCCAATCAAGAAAAAGTCATTCTAAAAGCTGGTAAGGGTAAACAGGTGGTTGTTGATACACCTAGCAGAGCAGTGGTGAAGAAGAAAGAAGTTGGTGCTTCATCGAAGAGGAAAGCTGCTAATATAGAAAAAGAATCCTCACCAAGCAAAATCTTTGATTCAGAATTGTCCTCTCTTGGGCATGATTTTGTAGTCCAATCTTTGAAGAATCTTATTGGGACTATCCCTCTATTTCCAAGCATAGACTCTATATTCCAGATGCTTCAGCATTCCTTAAATCAGAAATCAGATTCAGTATACATGGTGATGGATAATTGCATCAAACTTGAGGCCAATTTCAAAACCTTTTTCATAAACTATGAAGCCCACAAAAGAACTTTCAAAAATATGACTAGTTGGTCAAAGAAAACTATAGAATACCTGATAATTTTTTACTAATTCCAAGAAAGTGTCAAGGATGCATTTGACATCGAAGATATGAAGATCAAGGATATCACAAAAAGTTTTGAGGAAAATCTATCCCTTGAATCAAATACTCAGAAGTAAGAAGTGAAATATCTGAATGGGAAGGTATATTCAGTTGCTCATAGTTGGAAGAGAGAAAGAGATATTATAATCAAACTTGAGGAAAAATTTTCTAAGCAAGAAGAAATTATAAGGGGACAGGCAGAATCTCTTAAGGCTTAGGAAGAAAAAATCAAAACCTTAGAGAAGAAAACAGAAGATTGGGATTAGCTTCTCAAACGTGAAGAGGAGGATCACAGGGAACTTAAGAAGCTCAAAACCATAGTGATGAAGTTGATACCGAAGGAGAAGGAAGGATAATCTTGTTAAATTATGATATTTTGTTGTATTTATTCCTTATATAATTTTTTTTCAATCCTAATGAAATTTTTGGTTGCTCTTTATACTTTTGGTTGTTTAGTACTAATATTTCAGGTACCATATTTCCTTTTCCATTCCCTGTATTCCTTTTTGAAAATCAAAAAGGGGGAGAAATGAATGATAAAAAAAGAATACAAAGTAAAAGAAGAAATTTCCCTAACTAAGGGGGAATTCATCTAAGGAGGAGTTCTTATCCAAGAAGATTTTTGTATGTAATAAAATGCTAAGTCTCAATCCGGAAAGCAATAATAAAATCCTTAGTGTTTCCAAATCCTAAGGGAGAGTTAGTCATATTCATCATTGTCTATGTGTTAAAGGAGATAAGTTTTATTTTCAAAGTCCAGAAAAATATTTTCTAAATCCTTATATTCTTTTTCATAAGGATGTTTGTGCTTTCCAAAAATGGGGAGATTGTTGAGTCAATAAGGTTTCCTTATGACTTTTCCATTCCTTCTTGTTTTGAAAATCACAAACACTCTATCTTAAGGAAAATTTATTTTCCCTATGTTTTACATTCATAAAGAAATTTTCCTTACCCAAGGAAATTTATCCTTACCATGTTTTCATTGTTTATATTATAATCTAACTCATTTCCATTCTAAGTATAAAATTCAGTTTCGTAACTGAAACATCATAATCTTATAAAAACTTAGATATAGATCATTCTGTTTTCAAAATATGAATTTAGGTTCTGAATTCTATAAATTTAGACTCCATAACTTTTTGAGTTCAAACTCCAAATTTTCTAAGTTCAGACTCTGAATTATCTGAATTCAGACTCCAAACTTTCTGATTTCAGACTCCGAATTCTTATGAATTCAGACTCTGAATTTCCTTGAAATAAAGACTCCAGAATTCTATATAATTTATGTTCCAAATTCTTTTGAATAAAAAATATAAGTATTCATGTATTATAGACACCGAATGGTTTTTTGGTTAGACTACAAACTTTTATTTTTCCTTACACTCCAAAAAATGGATTTGGTTAAGCAACCATATTTTTTCTTACTCTTGGTATAGTTATGAAATGATGTCATACTTTCTATTTATAACCAATTTTTGGTTGAGTGAAATGTGTACAGGTCCCTCCAAAATTCAAGGAAAAATATGACAGTTGGAGGAGGGAGACGACCATTTAAGATGTGCCTATAAATAGGAGCTCATTTGAAAGAGCTCGCAACTTGATGAACAGTTCTATGACTCTAGAGATTACATGATGCTGAAGTGATTTCTAGAGAGAGACTATCATGCTTTGTGTGTACTAAACATATTGTTTATAATTGATTCATGCAACTCCGAATGTTGCTGAGTACATTCGAGGGAATCCAGGGATAGGAAGACAGAGGTTCCGACTACCTTGAAGTTCGAGGTCTTGCGGGGATATCAAGACAGACTCCGATATTTATATCGAGGTCTTACCCTAGTGTGGGTAAGACAGACTTTCTTGAAAGTATAAATCAAGGGACCTTTATCCATGGTTGTTGGATACCCTTCTCTTTGGGTTAAAAGATTTACTACTTGTTACTTGTATTGTTTCAAGTTTTCCACTGCATTTTGGTTGTTAAGGAAAGTATAATTATCTTATACTTTCTTATACTTGTACTCTAATTAATAAGATTCTATACGCTCTAAGGTATAATCTTTATCTTTTTAAACTTTTCTTAAGTTTCATTTCCAGAACCACATTTCTAAAATCAAGAAAGTTTGTATAACTTAGAGGTTTTGTGAATTTACCTTGTTTAACTTTGTTAAACATTTCCTTCTTTAAAAGTTCCTAAGAAATGTTTAAAGTGTACAATTTACCCCCCCCCCCCCCTCTTGTATATTGATAATCTAAATAATTATTTTGATCCTACAAACAAAGTATCTTATCCAGATGTGTCAAACGTTCTTGGCCATACAACACTAGAATACACAGTGTGTATTGGGCAGTACATGCCATGTAGTCTAGGTTCAATGCATCGGACTGTTCCGCCAAATCAGGCTGTGTGTTGGAGTATTTATAAGTCTTAAATGACACTGTTTGTTAAATAGGAAAAGTGGCAAACGGTTTCCAGATTACACACCATGTGGTCCGCTGAACATAGCGTGTAGTCCCTTCGGGTTAGGGTTGGATCGTGTACCCCGTACACGGATTACCCGGATGAAAACCATGTAACATAGATACTACATGGCATGTGTCCCATTGAACATGTTGTGTACTCTAAAGATTTTTTGAAGTACATCTACACACCATGTCCCCGATCGTTCACTTCGGATGGACGGTGAACAAAAGTACACGTTGTGTAGTCGGAACTACACGTCGTGTACTCATCCAAAGTATGAATATTTATTAAAATTTATTATTATATTATAAAAACCCTTTAAACATGTACCATAGTGCAGGTGTAAAGCTGAGTCACGACACGTGATAGGTGTTTTATATATATGTGTTTAATTTAACATTTTTGTAATGTTCATTTCTACTCATTGGGTAGTTATGAACTAGAATTCATCGGGTTTCCTCCATGGTACTAGTTACATACAAAGATAATTTTAAATAAATTTATTTGTTTAAAATTATGATGGATGGGAATCTAAAGGAAATTCATAAAATGGTTTAAGATAAAAGGATTGATTAATTAAAGATAATTAATTTATTCTAGAGTGATTTATCTTAAACAAGAATGATTAAAGAATTGGATGCTAGTTTTATTTATGCGTAAATATCGTTGCATGTATAGATGATCATGATCTATACCAAGACCTTTGTATGTGAATGGTTTCTTTTAATTTAATTATTTAAATTAAATTTATCGGCCTGCGAGCCTTCTCCTCATTAATATGTAGGGTCTGCACGCCCAAGGTTTCTTTTATGTAAAACCCTGTTTTACCCCTCGTATTCATGTGAGATAAAAGCATATGTAATGGATGGAGCTCCCAAGCTGGTGGAGGCGTCTCATGTTAGGAGACAAGGTGAAACCAATCCAAGGAGATATAAAGGTGAACAGGTGGAAATCTGTAAACATGAACCCAAAAGGTTCAAGGTGTTTCTCCCCTAGGTCTTGGGTTAGTTTATCAACCACTGGATAAACTAACCAATAGAAAAATCTAATGATCATACCATTTATTTTATTTCTGTCAGTTTCATGGTTTATTTATTATGGGTGTGTTATTATGATCACATAATTAATGAATTAAACAAGCATATAATATGGAACTAAAATAAGACTGGATTATGCGTAAAATATTATCTTAGACATTGTTAATCACTTAAGTATATCCCACTTAATATTAAAAAGCATGCAATCAAATATAATAAAATGGAAATTTACATATAAGGATAAAATCCCTCAAATAAATATTAAGTTGGTATAGCCATACATAATCTTCATTAGAATCGAACCATAGTTCAAAGTGCTTGACCAACCCTAGTTGGGGTGCTTTCAATTATTAGGGAATTCTAATTCAAGGTTTTGGGTTGACTTGACTTGTTTATCATCAAGGGTTGACTACCACATCAGGACTTCATGTGACCAAGAGTCAAAGGTTGAGGAAATCCAAAATAAAAGGATTTTAGGATAGGGGAGTCCACTCAGTGGATCAAGGAGCTGTGAGTTAATGCAGTTGGAATTTGGAATTCCTACCTAAAACCCTTCAAGTTGCTTGACCAACCCTAGTTGGGGTAATGTGAAGGGAAATATGGATTCTTTCCACTAGAATATTCAGGCATCAGAATATTCTGAAGTCAATGGTGAAGGGCTATTGGATTTCGATAAAATAGTGGGAGACTAATAAGTATTAATTTATTTATTTGTCTCGGTTTTATCATAATAAATAAATAAACCTTTGAACATCTTAATTTTTAGAAAAGGAAAGAAAAATGACTTCAAACATATCATTGCAAACCATACTCGAGAAGGAAAACCTTCTCACTGGCACCAATTTCCAAGAGTGGCAGAGGCATTTACACGTTATCCTTCGCCAAGAGAGGAAATTGTATGTGCTCGAAGATCCTGTTTCAATTATGCCTGGGAAAGAGGCAAGTGATGAGGAACTATCTCTATATATGAAACATATGGATTATGCAACAGATGTCCAATGTTTCATGTTATCATCTATGCCTAATGAGCTCTTGAAGCAACATGAAAACATGGACGCGTATAGCATGATGTCTCACCTTAAGGATCTCTACCAAGAGAAGGTGAGATAGTAGAGATATGAGATCTCCAATGATTTGTTTAAAACTAAGCTTGGAGAGTCTTCACTAGCTGGGCCTCATGTAGTTAAGCTTATTGGATACATTGAATGCATGGATATCTTAGGGATTAAGTTCCTGGATGAGTTGCGTACAGATCTCATTCTATCATCACTACCCAAAAACTTTTCTAGTTTTATTATCAACTATAACATGAGAAAAAATGAGAAGATTCTATCAGAACTTTTGGCCTTAATTCGCTAGGTAGATAAGGACATGGGGTGTGACAAACTCGCAGTCCTTATAGTGAATAAGAAAAGGAAGGACAAGGCAAAGGGGTCAAGGACTTATAAACGATCTGAAGCCCCTAAGCACTATCCCTCCAAGAAGGGGAAGATCCCAAGGCAGGGCAAGGAATGGGAGGCGGTATGTTTTTCATGTGGCAAGCAAGGCCACTAGAAGAGGAACTACACCCATAAGTGTAGGGACGTTAAAGGTTCATTCATTATTGAGTGTAATATTTCCATTTCTACACATTAGGTATTAAATAAAGCTTGTGGGGCTCACATTTGTATTCAAATTCAGAAACTAAGTAGATTTAGAAAGATTGCCATAGGAGAGGTGGATCTTTGAGCTGGAAATGGTGCGAGGCAAGCTGTGTTAGCCATTGGCGATTACCACCTCTCATTTCCAACTGGGATTATTTTGGATTTACATAATTGTTATTATGTGCCTATTGTTACCAAAAACATAATTTATGTATCATGTTTGGATATGAATGGATTTATTTTCATGTTTTGAAATAAGGGTTGCTTATTTTATAAGAACAATGTATGTTATGGTATGGAACATTTAAATAATGGTTTGTATGTATTAAATTATGAAAAACCAAGTGTTGGAAATCGATAAAGAAACAAACTCACATGACTCATATACCACCCAGTTGTGGCATCACCGTATCGGTCATGTAAACGAGAATCGATTGACAAAGCTCTACCAAGATGGCTATTTAGACTCTACTAAGACAAAACCACTTGATAGATGTCATGCTTGTTTACAAGGTAAAATGACTAAGCTACCTTTCGGTGGACAGGGTGAAAGGGCCATAGAGCTTCTAGGATTGGTGCACACGGATGTGTGTGGACCATTTCCAGTATAATCTAGAAGTGGATATTCTTACTTCATTACTTTTTCTGATGATTTGTGTAGATATGTCTATATCTAATTAATGAGGTATAAGTGAGAATCCTTAGAGAAATTTAAGGAATTCAATAATGAAGTAGAGAATCATCTTTGTAAGAAGATAAAGAAGCTTAGATCAGATCGAGGTGGAGAATATCTGAACCAAGAGTTCATAGATCTTCTATGGGAGTCTGGGATTTTATCTCAAATCACTTCTCCTTATACACCACAGTGGAATGGTGTTAGTAAAAGGAGTAGTCGCACCTTGTTAGACATGGTGAGACCGATGATGAGTCATGCAGATCTTCCATTATCCTTTTTGGGATATGCATTACAAATTGCATCATACACATTAAACTGAGTACCAACTAAGGTGGAAAATGGAATTTCATCTGAGTTATGGAATGGAAAGAAACCCATTTTGTCGCACACACGTATATGGGGATGTGAGGAATTTTTTAAGGCCTTCTCAAGCAATAAACTAGCACCCCGGAGCACGAAGTGTATCTTTATAGGATATCCCAATGAAATGAAAGGATATACCTATATAACCCTTCAGATAAGAAAGTGATTGTCGCCAGACAAGCCTTCTTTCTTGAGAGGGAGTATATCCTCAAAAAGGATAGTGGGGGCAAGATTTACTTCGACGAAGTTGATGCTCAATATACATAGGATTTGGTAAAGGAACAAGTTCTATAGGTCCCCGTGGAAGAGGTTTCAGAAACACAAGTACTGCGTAGGATCTCAAGAGAGATAAGGGAACCATAGATATTTGGTTTCCTAGTCACTGAGGATGGTGAATCATTATTGTTGGACAGTGATGAACCTATCTCCTATAAGGAAGTAGTAGAAATCTCAAAAGATTCAAGATGGCCAGAAGCTATGAATTCTGAGATGGATTTTATGTATCAAAACCAAGTCTGGGTTCTGGTTGATGAGCCAATTGATATAAATCATGTTGGATGCAAATGGGTATTCTAGAGAAAACAAGACATAGAAGGTCAATTTAGCGCCTATAAAGAAAGGATAGTGGCTAAAGGATTCAGAAAGCATCAAGGAATTGACTATGATGAAACCTTCTTGCCAGTTTCCATGTTTAAATCCATAAGAATCATACTTGCCATAGTAGCTTACAATGACTATGAGATTTGGAAAATGGATGTCAAAATAGAATTCCTTAACCAGAACCTTCAGGAAGATATCTATGACACAACCAGAAGGGTTTGTGACACCAGGTGAATCCAAACAGGTTTAGAAGTTGCAGAAATACATTTATGGATTAAATCAAGCTTCCAGGTCATGGAATATTCGATTTGATGAAGCCATAAAGGAATTTTGTTTCATTAAGAATTAATGTGATCCATGTGTTTATAATTAGTTTAATGGGAATTTGTTCATTATCCTAGTAGTATATGTTGACGACATATTGCTTATTGGAAATGATGTACCAGTCTTACAGTCATTTAAGTACTTGTTGAACAAGTGTTTCTCCATGAAGGACCTGGGCGAAGTAGCCTACATTTTAGGGATCAAGATCATTCATGATAGATCCAAAAGGCTTCTTGGACTAAGTTAGGGTACATACCATGACTAGATACTAAATATATTTAGTATGGAACAATCCAAGAGGGGATTGGTTCCAGTGTCACATGGACTACATCTTTCTAATAAAATGTGTCCTCATACACAATAGGATAAAGATAGAATGAGTAAGATCTCATACGCTTCGGTTATAGGATCCATCATGTATTCCATGTTATGTACCAGGCTTGACTTTGCCTATGCATTGAGAATGGTAGGCAGATATCAAGAAGATCCAGGAGAACATCATTGGACTGCTGTTAAGATGATCCTTAAGTATCTGAGAATAACTAAGGATATGTTCCTGGTGTATGGAGGAGACGAGGATCTTGTCATCAGAGGGTAAGTTGATGCTGGTTTTCAGACAGATCAGAATGATCTGAAATCGCAATCTGGATATGTTTTCTGCCTCAATGGAGGAGTTGTGAGATGGAAGAGTTCAAAGAAACTAGTTGTCTCCGATTCTACAGCGGAGTATGAATATATAGCAGCTTCTGATGCAGCCAAGGAATCCATCTGGATTTGTAACTTTTTCCAGGAGCTTGATGTGGTGCCTAAAAGTAAAGATCCTATCACATTGTATTGTGATAATACTGTAGTAGTTGCTCTTTCAAAAGAACTAAGGTCACATCAATGGACAAGGCACATACTCCAGAAGTATCAACTCTTGAGGGATTTCTATCAAAGGGGTGAATTTACAGTGATAAGAGTGTCTATGGAAGAGAACGTGGCAGACCCCATGACTAAAGTCATATCTTAGCAGAATCATGAATATCATGTGAGAGTGAGTGGGTTAAAGGTTTTTAGTATTTGGATCTAGTCTAAGTGGGAGTCTATTGGAGTTGGTGGCCTATAACCAACTACATTGTAATTTATTCATTAATAAATAACTTATCACATCTTGATTGTTATTTTGCATGAAAATACATGTGATAATGTCCTAAGGATAGATGTTTCATTAAAGGGTCATAGAGGATCCCTGCTATGATGAGAAACCGGAAGTGCCATAACACTATTCTTGAATATATGTTTTATGGCCGGATGATGTTATTTGAAGGACACAAATAATACAGTCCATTAGGGGTGAGGATTCATAAAACTTTGAGGCACCTTCTCATGGTGTGCACCCATGGTAATATCTAGGAGGATATTATTAGAACGAGACCCGCTAGTAGGAAATCCACATTTCATAGTGTCATTGGATGTTCCTATCTGCAGACGTGTGTATTGGTCCTTAGACTTTAAGATTATTATCAATGGGTATTACAACTCACACACTTAGATGTATTGAATAAAATTGTGACGACACACTTTTCACAGTGAGGTAGGATATGTTGGGCATGTCATGAGTAATACTGTATTAATAGATAATGTGAGAAAGGTTTTGTCCCTTCTGTTCCATAATGGAAGTTGATATCTCAGGCCCTTTGATGAAATTAATATAGCCTAAATAAATCTATGTCCATGGTGAGTAATGGGAAAGTTCAATTCTAGAAAGTCAAAGAAATAATAATCAAGCACATGGGTTGATGGAACTAGCATGCAACCCACTTGATTTTATATATTGAGATAAAGGTACTATATTACACGGTAAGCATTTGTAGGAGTTGACATGTCATTATGGCATTAAATTCTTTCTCTATGGGTGACTTAGCATGTTTCTAGACTCTAACCTTGGACTTTAGGCAGGATCCGCCCAATTCCACTGAGAAAGTGTCCTAGAGGGTCACAAACTAAGTGTGTCCAAGTATCTCAGTTAAATATTAATTTAACAAGTTGAATAAAGATTAATCCCGATTGTGGTTTAATAATTATTCAAGGATTACAGATCGCATTTATTTCGAAACTAGTTATTCAATAGAATATATTGTGGGAGAAATAATAAATTTATTAGTAAGTAATGCATTTATATTTATTTGTGAAATAAATAGCCATTATTCAAGGTCTAATAAATATGGTGGAGGAAATAAAGAAAAATGGAAAAACAAAAGTATGTGTCGTGTATTGTTTTGGGGAATTTATGAGAAATAATATTATTTATTTAATAATATTAGGTTTAATTCATTGGGCGTATTTCAAGTAATAATAATAGTCAATTGTTATTATTAGACATGGGGTATTACTAAGAATTAAATGAAATGAATAAATGCTTTCGGGTAATTAATTCATTTTATTATTATATGTAATTAAAATCCCAATTATATAATTCTCATTAGCCTAGCCATTTTTTTGGTTGTTCACAACGGATATAGAGAAAGATCTCAAGCCAAGAGAGAATTCTTTTCTTCCAAGAACACTCTCAAGCTACAAGATATAGATCCTCCTCTACCGGATCAAGGTGATCGAAGGTAGAAATCACAATCGAAGGCTCTTCCGTGCTAGCACCCAAAGATCCCTTCAACAACATCTAGAGATACGTGGAGCATGTGTGGATCATCGCTAGAGGAATCCTACACTTGGATTCTATGATGCAATTACGGATCACATCAGATTGTGACCAAAAACATCGACAAAGAAATAATTTCATCAAGGTAATTCTTGTTAATTAATTAAATTAATTATAATCAACATATGATGATCTTATCTATGGTTCTAGGACTCCCCTATTTCTTTTTTTATCTTCGTTCTATTTTGAAGATATCGCGTTTTATTATCATGAAGGATCTCAGATTAATCGTTGTTAATGCTAAAATTAATGTTGGGTATACCCACCAACGCGATTCTGTTGCACCCAGAACCTACACAAGTAGAAGCATGTGAGACACTTGGGGATGATTTTGGGCATACTTCAAGAGCACTGGATTTATGGGAAGCTTTAAAATTAGAAATTATAGATTTAGGAGGTCAAATTTTTAGTACATTTTATCTTATAAGATAGCGTGGTAGTGGACCCATATAATGTCTAGGAAGTGTTAACTTGGGATCCACCCAAGAGTGTGACGAAGGTGAAGATCTTCCTTGGGTTGGTAGGCTATTACTGAAGATTCATTCATAATTTCTCTAGGATATCAGATCACATGACAGCTTTAACCTAAAAGGGGAAGCCCTTTCATGTGGATAGAGAGGTACTGGTAGGATTTCTAGGAGTTGTGGTAGTTGTTAATGAGTGCTCCCATCTTGAGGTTTCTAGAGGTGGTTTTCGAGTATGTAGTGTACTATAATTCATCAGGAACTGGGATTAGTTGTATTCTAATGCAGAGGAAAGTGGTGATTTCCTATGATTCATGTCATTTGAGACCACATTAGAAGACCTATGTGATCCACGATCTTGAGTTGGCAGTGTTAGCCTTCACACTAAAGATGTGGAAACGCTGCCTGATGGGTGATCAGTTTATCATCTATTCAGATCATAAGAGTCTCAAGTTTATATTCTCTCATAGGGATCTCAACTTGAGATATAGGGGATGGATATAGTCCCTCCAATATTATGAATTTTAGATTTTCTATACTCCTAGGAAGGGGAACATGGTAGAAGATGCTCTCAGCAAGGGATCTTGGTCGCGGTTGCTGAGTGAGGAATCAAAGTAGATGGCCTCATTACAGTTATCCTTTGGGGGTGTGGATAGAGCATCTTACCTCAAGTAGATGGTTGTGACCCCCTTCTCTTTTACAGTGATTCAAAGAGCCACAACATGGGTATACCAACTGTGATACCCTACGTACTCAGATATCTGCTAGACATGCTCTTAATGGATTTTCTAAAGGTAGGGAGCATGTCTTTATTTTCTATGGATGCATGATGGTACCGGTGATGTTGTGATAGGAGGTTCTATTAGAGTTTCATACACATCCTTTTATGGTAGATCCATGTGTGGAAAATGTTTACCAAGACCTACGACATCAGTTTTGGTGACCATGGATGAAGAAGGGAGTTATAGACTTTTTCTATTGATGCCTTACTTGTTAGAAAGTAAAGGTTGAGTACCAAGTTCTAGTGGGTTTAGCTCAAAACCTTGAGGTTCCAAAGTGGAAGTTGGATAGAATATTCATGAACTTCATGATGTGATTAACATGTACATCTAGAGTACACGATTCCATCTGGGTGATCATAGACTGACTCTTCAAGTTGGACCACTTCTTAGCTATTCAGGAGAATAGTTTAGTAAAGATCTTAGGATGCCTCAACATGTAGGAGATAGTCTGACTATATGAATTTATCTTGACAATAATTACTGATCATGATGCTCACTTCAAATCTTGGTTATGGAAGGGATTATAGGAGGATTTTGGGACTCATTTGTGTTTGATCATGGATTTTCACCCCTAGACTGACGGCTAAACTGAGCAGACCATTCAAGTTCTAGATGACATGTTGTGAGATTTCATGTTGGACTTTAGTTGTATTTGGTAGGATCACCTACCATTTTTGGAGTTTTCATACAACAAAATATAGCATTATACCATTTTTTATGGCACAATTTGATGCCTTTTATGGGCAACCATGCATGTCACCATTTTTCTAGACTAAACCAGGCGAGTCAGCACTTATGGGCCCAGAGTTGGTGTGACCCACTACAGAGAAGGTGAAGATCATCCAGGACCAGATGATGACTACACAGAGTCGTCAGAAGTCCTATGTGGACAAACTATATAGGCCTTTGGAGTTTGATAAGGGAGATAATGTTCTCCTACAAGTTTCACCTTAATGTGGATTATGAAGATTTATCTAGGGTGGAAATATATCTCCAAGATTCATTGTCCCTTTTCAAATACTATATAGAATTGTAAAGGTGGCGTACCATTTAGCTCTACCACTATAGTTAGACTGGGTACACAACGTCTTCTATGTGTCATAGTTGAGGAGGTATGTGCATGATTTGTCACACATTATCGACAAGGCTGATCTAGGCATCGAGGATGGAGATACCTTTACTGAGTAATCAATGAAGATCGAGGATCAAAAGGAGAGGATAATTCATGGGAGATTGATTCCTTTAGTGCATGTTCAGTGGTAGCATAAGAATCTTCAGGAGAGAACCTAGGAGCGGGAGGCTCATATAAATTCTCAGTTCCCACATATTTTTGTGTGGACTTTTGTTTTGGATTTTTAGGATGTAAATATCTAAGGTAGGGAGAATGTAGTGACTCAAGTTTTCCATGTATTATTTTTGAATATTGTATGCATTATTTTTGAGATCTGGAACTAAGACGGCATGTGATTTCAAGGCCCAATGTGCTCAGAATAAAAGTTTTAAATATATTAAATATATTAAAATCACATGCCTGTAGTTTTCCTGAAAAATTAAAATAACTATCAAACAGGGGTCCAGATTAGAAAACCGAGGGTATCGTTTAGTTAAAAGCATGGGTTTTATCCTAGGTCTAACATAACCTTTTTCGATATGGTTTTTTTGTGGAAAATTCATCACAGGTGTGGATAAAAAATAAATTAATAAAATTTATTTATTTAATCGGTATTGATGCAACGACCTAATATTCTATTATAAGTATATAGTTATGGTAAAATCATTGGGTTATCTTCATAACCATGGAGATTTTTAGGGTGAATTAGAGAGTCGTTGGAGGAGGTTTCGTTGATGAATGACAACAAAATTGAGGATCGATGACTGCTGCACCATAGAATTCAAGGATATCACTAGTGATGGCAAAACAAAATTCATTATTCATCGACGATCAATCCAAATCAATGAAGGGAATTTTTTTTCTTGGATTTGTCCCTATTTTATGATTTCTACAATGAACTCAAATCAATCAACTAATAAATTGATTCACAGATCATGTGTAATGTGGTTATGGGTTAGATTTATCTGGGAAATAGTGGAATCGCTTCGTGATTATTTATTTATCTCTTCATTCATCGTTCTAATGAAAACAAATCGAGGCTAACACAAACATTGGCTGAGTTTCATTCCTCATATTTTTTATTTTTCTTCCCCATTTCTTTGTTCATCAAGGGAAAATATATTGGATCATGATTCAACAAATACCGGTAAATTGAATGTTGTGCACCCATTTCTGGGCACAATGGTTTGATATCATAGATCCATGATCAATATGATGTGGGTATCCTATGATAATAGAAGTGGAAGTAGATCAGATGGATTTGGGATACCCAATTTCATGTTATTCATCGCGATGATGGTTGATGAACGAGGACATTTTCCAAACGGTTTTGAGGGCCAAAACCCAGTGATCAGTGATGATAAGGGTTAGATGACCATGAATTCACATTTTCCAGCAAGGTAGGTGAATATATCAATGGCCAAAGAAGTAGGAGAAGAATTAGGATCTAGAAATGGATTTCTAGAAAATCCCATAACACACAGTGTGTAATCCGAGATTACATGGCATGTGGAACCCTGGTGCAGTGCTAGGTTTTGTTCGATGAAGTTAAATATCACACGGTGTGTGACTCCATTACACTTAGTGTGACTTTACTTGGACGTTTAGCATGTAACCTAGAGGGTACGTGGACACGAAAAAGAGTACACGGGCATGTACATGCCATGTACTCTAACATGGACATGGTCAGGTCACATGTACACGATCATAGTCGTGTACTTGGATATGGTCATAAGTACACAGGTTTGGACACACCATGTACTTTTACATGGACATAGGAATGGGATATGATATACAGGAAGGACCTAGTGCTGAGGGGACATGTCATGTACTACAAGTACACATCATGTACTCCTTAAAATAAGGTTTGGATCCCTTTTACTCTTCAGTTTGGAAAAGTTTTTTTAGGGTGAATTCCCTATATCCATTCCTTGAGGTTTAGTATGGAATAAATTCCTACACATAGGATAGTGATCCCTTTAGAAGGACTTATTGGATAAATTTGTTGGAATCCTTCTATGAGGCCTGAAGTTAGATCCTCTATCATCTTCTTTCCCTATGTGGAGTTCTTAGTATCACCGTGACCAACACTACGCGGGCGCCAGTCCTATACTTTGTGGTTTATTCTATATTGACTTGTTGGTATACCCCATGTACTTGGGTTTGATCCTTATATATGTATCTTTGTCCTCAGACTTACAGCATATACTTCTTATGGAAGGACCCGATGAGCTCTATATCTCAGATGGATTCTATCAGTTCTATCTGAATCAGGGAGTGTGTTCTCCCAGATGAGTTCTATATAGAACCTTCGAGCAGGAATCCTTGTCCGGTATTATGATTGTGACATAACCTTGAGGCTATGTGTATTTGTTGAGTATATTTGGATATTATTGTTATATGTATTATAAACATATACATATATAGATATAACTGTTATTCTTTTTGTCATATGCTTAGTGTTTTCAGGGTGTCCTACTAGATATTATTATACTCACCCATGAATGATATTTTCCCACACGTGTCATGTATTATGAAGACAATCAACCTTTTTATTGATTCCTAAATGGATCAAGACTAGGTAGTTCTTAGAGATATGGATAGACTGAGTTGTGTTCCTACGGTTATCTTGAGAGCATTCCCTATCTATAATTTCATGTTGACCTATTTACTTTCCAAAACTTGTTGTTGTACTATGATTGTGGGATTTAGATGTATGCATGCATGGTTTATCAGTTGTTTTACATTTTAGTATTGTATGGGCTTGTATATATGTGCATGTGTACAGGTAATTTAGGCTAAGTCCTTAGTGATATTCCTACTCAATGCTAGTTGCTAGCCCCTGGCCTATTGGAGGCGGGACTGGGGAGTCATGTCATGGGCCCCATTGGGACAGGTCATGACACAACCCTTGATGTGAACTAAGTTAAGTTAACTCAAAACTTCAAGTTAGAATTCCCAGATAATTGAAAGCACCC
The DNA here is from genome assembly GCA_963277665.1 of Viscum album. Classification (NCBI taxonomy): domain Eukaryota; kingdom Viridiplantae; phylum Streptophyta; class Magnoliopsida; order Santalales; family Viscaceae; genus Viscum; species Viscum album. The sequence continues at coordinate 66,766,472 of OY728149.1, read as the reverse complement.
CAACTTTGGTTGGTCAAATAATTTAAAATATGGTTTGATTTTAACTAAAGTAGTGGAAGGATATATTGACTTAATATATATAATTGAGGGATTTTATCTTTTATGTGTAAATTTTCAATTATTATATTTATTAAATTCTTGTTAATATTAAGTGTATTAACTTAAGTGATTAAACATGTCTTAGATTATATTTACATATAAGAAAATTTATTTTAGGTCTATCTTTCATACTTGTTAATTCATTAATTTATGTGATCATGATAAAACATCCATAATAAACTAACCATGAAACTTGACAGAAATAAAAAAATAAAGTGGTATGATCATGAGCTTTTACTAATGGTTAGTTTATCTAGCGGATGATAAACCAATCAGCAACCTAGGAGAAAACACCTTGAACTATTTATGGTTCGTGTTGTAGTTTTCCACCTGTCCACCCATGTATCTCTCTTGGATTTGGTTTCATCATGACTCTAAACTTGAACCGCCTCTGGTAGCTTGGGATCTCCATCCATTAGATATGTGTTTACACACATGAAACTAAGGGGAACCAAAGGATTGGTTACAGGGTTTAGATAAAAGAAAATATGGGCACATAGTCCCTTTCATAATAAGAGGATGGATGACACACATGCCAACTATTTAATTTAATAATAAATTAAAAGAAAACAATCACTTACAATGTTTAGGTCTAGGCTTGTGATCAACCACATGAATTAAATGAATTATGAATTTAATAAAATTATTTTTTAATATTCAAATTGTTCTAATTTAAGATAAATCATGCTCGAATCAATTAACTATATTCTTCAATTAATCAAATATTTTATCTTAATTCTCATCTGAATTTCTTTAAAATTCTCATCCATCATAATTTTAAAAAAAATTAAATAAATTTATTTAAAATTAAATGTGTGAAAAGATTTACCTTGGAGGTAACACGGTGAGTACCCATCCAAACTACCCAACATTTATTATACTCATATATTGTTTACTATTACAACAAGTGGTATACACAACTTTTCACATAATATTATGATGTGTAATATCAACTTAATCATCACATAGTTTACATGATTTTTTTTAAATTTATACGTATCATGTAATGCTTTAATGCACGTAGAGTAATAACTATAATATGACTTATACGTGATATGTAGATCCAAACATTATGTAGAAATTAATTAAACATTTATATATATATATATATAACCCATCACATGGCATGTCCTATCAACTTAATTACCACATGAAATTACATATTGATAAGGTTTTCATAGTATAATAAATTAATTTTAATTCTACATAATTTGGCAAAAGTACATGACATGTATATTTAAGATACACAGAATTTATTATTCTCATTGTTTATTCATGGCACATTCCTAGGGACATGATGTGGAACCATGCCATGGAAAAGTTTTGAGTACATGGCGTGTACGTGGGCTAAATGGCACGTGGTCTTCATGTTATATGACCACCAATCATGTAGGTTGGGTAAAAAGATACATGGACCATCTGTTACTAAAGGACTACATGATGTGTATGGAAGTTACACAATGTGTACTCTAGCTGATAGTGTGCCAAGCTAGCCCGGTCAACACATAGTGTATAATTAAATTCACCACATGTAATAAATTCATAGGACTTGAATAAATTCAAAATTAATTATTCGTGAATTAAACACTGGTAAATGGTATGTACCTCTAGTTTATGCAGAGTGTACTCTTGTTTTATCCGGGAAGACTCCTTGGCACCTCCGGATGAGATCTTCAAAATTATTTTGTTCATAAAATTAATCAATTTGATTATATTTATGAGAAACGAAGAGGGAGAAATCATATCTCACAATTTATATTAAAGAATTATTAAACTAGAACTAAAACCCAATAATAAATGTGTAAATCAATCAATGATCTTTAAATAATTATAAATAATTATGTGATCCACTATCTTGCCACTAATAGGTTTTGGGTGTAATGGAAGCATTAGATGGGTTGTGCCCAACTTTGCTTTTTATCATGATCGATGATTAATTCGAGATTTATACAATGATAAATGTTGTGATTAATGGAATTAAATCAAAGAATATAGACAATAGATAAATGTCATAACCAAAGCTCAGGATCATCACATATTATTTATAATTAATTTAAGAAATTAAAGAATTAACTTTCAAAAAATTATATCTTTGTGATGGATCTGACAACGGATCTATGTTTTACCCACATTTCATTATAGGAATTAATATTATATTACCTCTAGTGGTGATCCACAAATGTTCCAAAAATCATTGCACATCGTCATAGGAATCTCTGGGTTCTAGCATGGAGGATCCCATTACTAGTGTTATTCGCATTTGATCTCCCTGAGAATCGCTTCCAAAATATTATCCTTGATCTCTTTAGACTCAAGAGTGGAAGGTGGAGGAATATCACTCTCTATTTTTTAGAGAGTTCTTGGAGAAGGGAGCTCTCTAGGGCATCGAGAGGATTCTCCGGATTTCATTGTGCACAAGAAATGAAATGAATTAGCTCTGTTGGAAAAAATAATACATTTAGGTTTATATACCACTAGGGTTAGAAATAAATGATTACACTAGTGCCCTTTATTATTTATTTAATCCCTTCAGAGCACCATGTTAATAATAATATTATTATTGTTATTATTATTTATTAACATGTGTTAAACTTACAAATTAAAATTAAATATTATTTGTTCAAATAATATTCGATATATATTATTTCTCACTGGACTATTAAACTTGGTCTCTCATTACTCCATAATATTTATCAGGTCGTGAATAATGACTATTTATTTAATAAAAAAATATCACTGTATTATTCTCTAATAATTATATCCACTAAATAGCAAATAAATATTTATTAAATATTCCACTCACATAATATTCTCTTGAATAACTTGTGATATAATATATGTGCTCAACCAAACATGAAAAATTATTAAAGAACATATGGGAATAATATTTATTCAACTTATTAAATAATAAATAATAATAAATTATTTCATTGAGATTCTGGATACACTTAGTGTGTAACTCTCTAGGCCTCTTTCTCAGTGGCATTAGGTGAAGTAGCGTAAGGGCCAAGGTTAGCGTCTATAAATATGACAAGGCCCCATGGAGAAATAATTTAATGACACAATGCCACAATACCTCATACGGATTCCTTCTATGTGATATAATCCTTTTATCATAGTATCTCTAATCAAGAAGGTTGCACGCCAGTGCCATCAACCTATGTGTCTGATGTCTCTTTCTTTGACTTTTCAGAAATTGAACTTTCCTATAGAACACTATGGACATGGATTTATTTAATCTTTATCATTTCCATAAAAGGACTTGAGATATCAACTTACATTAAAGAATAGAAGGGACAAATAATTTCTCACATTATTCAATTATGAAATATTACTCGTGATGCACCCAACGCATCCTACCTTTCCACAAACATATGTTGTCACAATTTTTGTCAATACATAAAAGTACACAACGTAAAACTCTCATTAATAATAATATTAAAATATAAGGATCAATACACACATCTAGAGATAGGAACACCCAAGATGGCCTCCATTCGATTATTCATCTCTCTGGATTCTCATCATCATTGGCCTCTTCATCATCTAGATGTCAATAATGACTTCCTCCATGGATTTCTTGAGGAAGAAGTTTATATGTAATAGCCCCCTCGGATTTTCTGCCTCCGGCGCTGAGTCTCAAGTCTGTCGACTCAGCCGCTCTTTTTACGACCTCAAGTAGTCCCCTCGTGCTTGGTTTGGTCGCTTCAGCACTATCATCACCAACTTTGGGATCTCTCACAGCATGAAGGACCACACAGTGTTCTACAAGACGACATCCACTGGCTGCATTCTGTTGTTCATTTATGTGGATGATATCATTATTATCGGCAGTGACTTTGATGGAATCACTCACCTCAAGGGGAATCTTCACCAGCACTTCCACACTAAGGATCTAGGCCCTCTCACGTACTTCCTGGGCATCGAGGTCTCCTTTTCTCTGGACACCATCTTCCTTTTCCAAAGGAAATATGCATTGGATATTTTGCAGCATGCTGGGCTGACACAGACCACTGCTGTGGACACTCCTCTGGAGCCTGGGGAACGGTCTCTCTATGACTCCTAGGAACCATATTCACATCCAGAGCAGTACCAGAGACTGGTGGGAAAACTCAATTATCTCACTATGACTCGTCCTGACATTGCATGCGTTGTTGGAAAAGTGAGCCAATTCATGGAGCATATGACCACATCTCAATGGGATGTTGTCCTCCGCATCGCCAAATATATCAAGCGAGATCCTGCCTGTGGTATTCTCTACTCTCAGCATGCTCATCTGAATATTGTGGCCTTCTGTGATGCTGATTATGTTGGTTGCCTTTCTTCCTAGAAATATACTTCTGGGTTTATCGTGTTCTTGGCAGGCAACCTCATCTCCTGGCCCAGCAAGAAGCAGATTGTCGTCTCCCGCTCCAGTGCGGAGTCCGAGTACCGAGCCATGGCCACTGTCACTACGGAGATCATTTGGCTTCAACATCTTCTCCAAGAGCTTGTCTTTCCTATAAAGACGTCTGCTCACATCTGTTGTGACAATCAAGTAGCCACTAATATTGCTTTGAATCCCGTCTTTCATGAAAGTACGAAGCATATTGAGGTGGACTGTCACTTTTTTCGCCACCACCTGGAGCACCATCATGTAAGCTTTAGCCACATCTCGACAGCGGACCAGCTTGTAGTCATCTTCACCAAAGGCCTCCCAAGGGCTCGCTTAGCCTCACTTAGTACCAAGCTGGGCATCCACAACATCTGCGACCCAGCTTGAGGGGGAGTGTGTCTGGTCTTGATTGGGCTTTTTTGATGTCATCTTTCTTTTTGTGGGACTTATGGTTCAAGCTGGGCATGTCTTGCTTGAGAGAGAGTATTGGACCCTTTTTATTATGGTTGACCCTCTTTATGGTTGAACCTCTTTATTATGTTTAAGTAAAGAGTATTTCTGAGTCCCACATCAGATTACTCAACCAGAAAATATCACTAAAATATAGTGTAAATTTGGTCAATTTTTGGAGTATCTAAATAAAAATTTCATACTTTGTTGAAGTTTATTGAAATATATAAAAATATCTTATATTTTCATCGTAATAAACAACATTCAATTTCAAGCTCTATAATTAGAGTTATTAATGAAAACGGAATATATTGTATTATGGAAATTGTATAATTCCAAAAATATTACAGAGGATTGGGAATTTTTTAGAGAACTAAAACAATGATTTTAGACTTCCTATTAGTTTAATTAAATTTAAATAAATGTATTATAAATCCAACAAAACAAGTTTATTAAAAAATTGAGCTATATAACTTATGTTATCATATAAAAACTAAAGAAAAACTATAAACTAAAAATTTTTGTATAAACAAAAAACATGAAACACGTTCAAACCAAATGTTTTAACATTTAGAGACTAATTAATGCAACATAGTAGTTTAAGGAAATGTAAATAATTTTTCTATATTTTATATGAAATGGGAATTATAAAATTTTAAGCACTATAAATTAAGATAGAATAAATAGATAGTGTGGAATTATAAAATAGATTTCTAGAAGAAAATGATTAACATAAAAAAATAAAATATTTGTAGGAAATATATTATTAAAAATATAAAATATAAACAAAGAACAACTAACTCCCAAGTGATGTATTTGGTATGACTCAAAGTGTGTGTTTTCACATTAAAATTTTCGTTTTAGTTTTTTTTTAAAGCATCACAAATAAAAAACTAATAAAATAATATTATATTGTCTTGATACTTTAAGAAAAAATTATATAATTCATGTGTAATTTTTAGGAATTGACTGCATGTCAATCTGATATATGATGTGGTCGGTATGACTTAAAGTGCATGTTTTCAATATAAAAATGTTCTTTTAGTTTAAAATAAGCATCACACATCAAAAACCAAGGAGAAAAGATTATATTGTTTTTAAAACTTATTAAAATGATCTATAATTCATTTTTGTGTGTAGGTTTTGACCGAATATAAATATTACAAATGATGTGGTTGGTATGACTCAAAGTGTGGGTTTTCATGTGTCATTTTAGTGTAAAATGCATGCCACATAGCCAAAACTGAGTAAACAAGCTCATATTGTCTTGAAACATTAGGACAATAATACATAATTCACTTATGGTATATAGAAATTAACTGAACATCAATCCCATACACGATGTGGTTGGTATGACTCCAAATACATGTTTTTAATATAAAAGTGTCATTTTAGTTAAAAACATTTGTCACATTGTCAAAACCAAGAAAATGAGCTTGGATTGTTTTCAAAATTTTGAAAAATGATCCATAATTCATTTTTTGACATGTAGGAATTGACCTGACATCAATATGACACACGATGTGGTCATTATGATTGGCCGAATAGACCAAAGGCCTTTATTTTTTATTAATTTTTGATAACCCCCCTTTCAAGGGATGAGGGGGAACCCTTACAAGGACCATAGGATCAGAGATTATATGGCCCTCAGGCTTAAGAGATTACATGATCCAAAAGTCTTAGGGAATTAAACCAGACTATACCTTCAAGAAACTGCCCCTCCCTAGCATCTACATCGTGATGGTAGCTCTCCACCTTCACATGGTCGTCTGGCTAGGCTTCCCATGCAAGCACAGGCTGGTCCCGGTGGCGTATCCATACCCTCTCATTCTTCCAAATCCATTTGGTTCTGCTTTTGTGAGTGCACTTGCTCTAAATCCTCCTCTAGGGTTGCTCCTTTTTGTAGAGTCTGTTTGCGGCAATTACTCTGATCACAAGTCTGGAGGGCCTTGAGGTAGCCTAAAGGCCTTAAAGGTGGACCAAAAGCCTTACTGAACCAAAGGTTAGGGTGTCTCGAAGGACTTAAGGACTCTAAGCCCAAACTGGTGGCCCAAGGTGAATAGTTTCGGCTTCTACAGTACCTGATACAGTACCCGCACATAACTACTATAGTACCTGCTACAATGCCTACTACAGTACTGCTACAGACCCTTGGAAATATTCCTCTGCCTGGTTTCGAACCTGGGTCTTGTGGATGCACTTAAGGAGTCCTCACCAATTGAGTTGAGGCTCATGTGAAAAATGTGGGTTGCTAACACTGACTCTCAGCGGGGGGGCGACCAAGCCCAAGTGTGTGCCACATTCCCCAGCTAAGAAATGGATTTGAATCACCTTGTTCATAATACGCATAGTGTCCGAGTCTGGAGGGACTCAAGCCTGCGCCAGTTCCCATGGAGAGCGAGGGGTACAACCGGTGGGTGCCACTCAGCTAACACCCCATGGGCGGTCAGTATGACTGAAATTATGTGTTTTCAACATAAAAGTGTCATTTTAGTTTCAAATGTGCATCACATATCTAAAAACTAGAAAAAAAATCTCAGATTGTTCTCAAACTTTAAGAAAATGATCCATAATTCATTTGAGATGTATATGCATTGATTGTATGTTAATCCAAAACATGATGTGGTCAATATAACTCAAAGTTTGTGTTTTCAATATAAAAGTGTCATTTTAGTTTAAAATGCACATCATATAGCTAAAACCAAGAAAAAGAGTGGCGCACGCCTATCATGGGGTGTAGCAAAACAATTTTTTTTAATTACCTAAATATAGTCTAGTGGTTAACCCTAGGTCTTCTCTCGAAGAGGAGTACACACAAAACAATTTTCCACTGTTGATTTGATTAATAAAATTGATTTGATTTGGTTTTGAGAAATTGGAAATTGAAAGAAGTTTAAATTGATTGATTTAAAAAAATTTGAGAAATATGGTGATCAGGGTAGGTTTGGATAGACCTGGTGCTATGCTATCATGGTTTTTCTATCGTTATCCTAATATTTTTCATGTTAACTGGTAAGAGCAAGAATCTGTTATAGCTTCCTCTCTCTCCCTTGGCCAGATGGTGAATGTGAGAATAACCCTAATAACATATCATATTGGTCTACTCTCCTTCCTACATGTGTTTTGTCACAATGGGTCTAATTTATTAATTAGGGAAATCCTTGACTAGGTATTATTATTCTCAAATAACCAATAATTCCTGCCAAGATTTTGAGCATGTGTTGACAATCGCCAGACACTCACCACCCAAACCTAGACTATTCCATCGTATACAGAAAATAATTGGGTGGAGGGATATATGGATCATTGATCGATACAATGGAATTAAGAATAATCTAACCCTAATTCAATCACATTTGTAATTAAAAAATGAAGTATAATCGATACCAGATGGAAGAAGAATGAGAAGATTTCTATTTAATTAACCATAAAAACTCAAGCATAACGACATAGTTCCATCCTCCCCCTTTCCTGATCACTTGAAAAAACTACCCCTCCATGGATGGGGAAGTCGAGTTGATTCGGGAGAGGGTATACATCACAGGAAAGAAATAAAATAAAATAAAAGAAAATAAAGCAGAAGAGCAGCACAACAATAAGTCATTTTCCAGAGCTTCCCTCATCGTTTGGTCCCCTTCAATCCTCCCCTAACCTCTTATTTATAGTCATATATCATTCTTGGGGTACCATAAATGTCCAATTAAATCTTCATGGGTTGTATTGGGTCATAAAATAGGGGAAGCGGCATAATTTCTCATCAAAACTGCCTTTTATGAGCCTGTATAAAATATTTACATCATTTAAGTGATATTCACAATGTGTAATGTGTGGGACCAACCCCATGATTTCCAAAATATTACATGTCATGAATAATGGATCTGTGACATGTAATGTTCGAGACCATCCTTTTCATGTATTGTCTTCATGCTATGTAATTCTTCATGTTATATGTCATAAATGACTTACACAATGTGTAAAGTTGATTTCTAACCGGTTTTTCTCTAGATCAGCCTAGTTATTTATTTTCAAGCTTTATATTCGGTCATTCACTTGTCCCTTCATCATGGTCCATCATATACATCATCAAATCATTATCTTTTAGCTTCAAACATTCGGTGTCGTGTCGCGCCGCTTCGTAGTGCGGCGCGAAGTGTTTTTAGCTCAGTATATTCACCTCTTTTTGTTCTTTTTTTAAACTCCATATCCTTCCACAAAATTTTAAAGACTTATAATTCCCATGGAAATTTTTTTTTAATACTTGGGAATTTTACGAGTCCACAGTTTCTAACGGCGCCTGATTCCAAGGCCCGGTGTGCCCGGAATCAATTTCTGAAGTTTTGTTAAGATTAAATTAACGCGCGTAAGTAGTTTTCTTGAAAAACTGGAATAACTCTTAAACATTTACTCTGATCAAGAATCTGAGGGCACCGTTGTGCTCAGGATGGCAGTTTTACCCTAAGCGCGACTTAAGTTTAGTCGGTGCGGGCCTCCTGTGAAAAATCCCAAAAATGGCATAACCGTAAATAAAATAATTAAATAAATAATTTTATTCTTCAAATGCTTATAACTCACAAATGGTAGCTCTAATTAAAAATACGATACCACCGATGAACTCGTGAGGGCATGATTTATTTAAGAAGATACTAACTTTGGCCGGCGCGGGCCACCAGAAAAAGTTAGTTTTTTGTCGCAAATAAAATAATCAAGTGACAATTATTTTATTGTAAAATTCATAACTTCTAAACGGTAACTCGGATTGAAAATCAAAGAGTACCGTTGGGTTCATAGGTGCGTATTTCACCTAGGCAGAGCCTAACCTCAACTTCAGTGGGTCAAGGGTAATTGATAATAATTTTCTGAACTTTTTTTTCGAGTTTGTTCAGTAAACGCGCGAACGGCGTTTTATATCTTTTAAACCGGTGCTCAGAATTGAAATTTGAGGACACCAATGAACTCGCAGTTCCGGTATTCTCTTAAGGAGACCTTTACCGCAGTTTCATTTTATCGTGAGTGGAAGATAATTTTTGGAGGTTTTTAGTCAATTTTGAATAAAATAAAGTATTCAATTTATTTTATTGGTGGTGGTTAAAACCACCAAGTGGTAGTTAGAGGTGGGGGCCACCACACGATAACCTCCCATGAGAAATTATGGTGGTGGGGCCCACCTCCACAAAACCTTCCTTGGAGGATTATTAGGTGGGGCCCACCCGACCTCTCAAACTCCCTTGAACCCCCAATTAAAGAGGATGAACTCTTCACTTTCCAACATCCTCCATAAATTTTGGAGCCTCTTCACCTTCCCTCTCCAAATTTATTGAAACAACACCACCTTTTAATTATGTGATGTGACTTAATGGATTTGAATCATTTTGAATTCATTAAGCTAACATTATATTAAGATGTGTTATTTTATTTAATTTTGGTTGGCGATCCTTTTTGGTGGAGCTTTAGAGAACTCATGGAAGAGCTTCATCCTTCCAACGAAGAACCACCGTCCTTGATCTTCGACTAAGCTAAAAGAGAAGGATCTGCCCGTGAAGAACACTGACGACGCTTCTTCCTCGGACGCTCCCTGACGTCAACGAATTGACGCTGCCTCTTCCTTCCAACAAAGAACGTGAAAAATGCCGGCGACGTCCTCCGTTCTTCGACTTCTTTCTTGGAGGTCTTCTTCCTTCTCCTACCGGAACAAAGGAGGGAGCTCTGACCTTAAAGAATGCCGACGACGCTGTCTTCGGTTACCTTCTTTCCCAATGTTGAAAAAGTGGCGTCCGTCTTTTGAGACTCTGTCGTTGATCACCCAAATCAAGGTGGGGGTTAATAATTTTAACATATGATTTATACCCTCGTTCTTCGACGTTTACTTTGGTTCAACGGTGGCCAATTGTTATCACCTAATGCGGAGGGCGCGGGCTGAACAAACATGCCCCAACGTCCCTCTGTTGATTATTGTTTGGTTGATGTCGGAGGCGGAGGTGGAAGGGTGTGGTGCCATCGCACCGCAACGGAGAAGAAACACGAAAAATGAAAGAGGCGCGGCGTCGTCACGTCGCGCCGCACCAGAGGTGTGGAACAGCAGCCAGGGCGGGCCACGGAAAAGGGGTACGATGCCGTCGCGCCGCACCGGAGAGGAACCGCGGCCGGGAGGGCAGCGGCGGATGGAGAAACGGGGCTCCATCGCGCCACGCGGAAAGATGGAGGACCACGGTGCCGTCATGTCGTGGTGGGGGAGCAGTGGCGGCCGGTCGGGGCGGCCGTCGTGGAGCCGGACAAGTAGGACCAGCCAGGTCCTATGGCCCCTAAACCGGCATAGTGCACCGGTTCTATTCGACAAATCGGGAGGGGCGCAGTGCCCCCCTCCATCGTGTGGCCGGTCGGGCCACCACAGGTCGGGCCGCCACGGTCAGACCGCCCCTCAGTCAGGCGGCGCAAGGCTGGGCACCCCTCGGTCGGGCCGCCCAAGGCCGGGCAACCCCTCGGTCAAGCCGCCCCTGGTCCGGGCCGCCATTGGCTGGGCCACCCACGGCCGCACCCCCCTTGGTCGGGCCGCCCTCGGTCAGGCTGCCCATGGTCGGGCCGCCCCTTGGTCGGGCATCCCTCGGGTCGGGCCGCCCACATCCAGGCCGCCCCTTGGTCGGGCCGCCCTCGGGTCGGGTCGCCCTCTGGCCGGGCCACCCTCGGGTCGGGCCATCTCTTCGGGTTGGTACATCCCCTCGACTCGGATCGCTTCCTCAGACCGAGTCGGACCCACAGACCAGGTCAGACCCCAGTTCAGACCAGGTCGGGTCGGGTCAGTCCAACTGGGTCGGACCGGACCCAGACCCGCTATGGCCTTTTACACCTTTTAGACCGCATCTAGGGCTACGGGTGTCTGATTGACGTACCACCTGCGGCGATAGAATTCTTGGAGCGATATGATTCTTTTGGCATACTCCACATGAGGTTTGGATGCAGTTGGGGTACGGCTGGGTTGGTTTGAGCCTAAAAACCAACTGGGCCCCTGGAACGGAAATCCCAATAAATCTCAGATCGGGCGTCCGATTGATGCACCGTCTGTCGTGTTGGGTTCCTTATGTTGAGAAGGAACTACGAGATACACGAACTCAGGACTTTTTGATAGTTGATGTATCGACTCTTGGATCGAGGAGCGGACACTCCCAGAATCGATCGTGCTGTGTGCGGGAACCCTAGGGTTGGCTGCGATGATACTGTACCAGGATCCTCCGTGGGTTCGACAGTGATGACTTATGTACCAGAATCCTCTGTGGGTTTGATAGTGATGACTTTTGTACCGGAATCCTTTGTGGGTTCGAGAGTGATGAATTCTGTACCGGAATCCTCCGTGGGTTCGACAGTTCTAACTTCTGATCCTAGATCCTGTGTGGGTCCGACAGAATAGTTGATCCTGTATCCTGTGTGGGTCCGACATCTTAGCTGGTCCTGTATCCTGTGTGGGTCCGACAGTTTACCTAGTCCTGTATTCTGTGTGGGTCTGACAGCTTAGATGAATCAGTGATTACATCTGATCATCTCTATCACTCTACAAAATATGTATACCTGTGTGAGCTGAGTATTGACTTTCAATCATTATCTTCAAGGTGATTGACTTTACTTCCTTTGTGGACTGGGTTGTGCTTGGGCTCGAGAGTTGGAGTCGGACTGTGACTGGTAACTTAGGTATATGTATGGCCATATACCTAAGTAGGGTTGGTTGATACTTCGTGATTGTATCTTTCTTCTTTGGTTTATCCTTAGTGGATTCTGGGAGATCTATGGGGATCTCAGGTTCCCTACTGAGTATCATTATACTCACCCCTGCACGGGCTATGTCCTTACCTCATTGTGTTGGATGCAGACGACGGACAGCGCTGACGGAGTCCGAGGGCGCCAGGACTGGACGGTACCCAAAGGAGGACCTTACAACCTATCGGTACATGGTGGAGTCAGACGAAGGAGGAGTGTCGTGGAGGCCATCTGTACCTACCCTTCAGGTAGGAACCCTGGAGGACGATCTAGGAGCTGCTCTTACCTATCGTATGTTTGTCCCTTTTTCAGTTGTACTTTCTTTCAATTGTAGTTATACCTTTCTGTTTGGCTTGTATTTCCGGCCCCTTTGTACTTTCCAGCATTCTTTTGTATACAGTTATTCTTAGTGTTTGCTTCTAGTTGTGTACTCTGATTGTGTGTGTTTACCTTCATAAATGAAATGCCTTCCCAGCTTAGGGATTTACGCCTTTGGTTCTAGTCGCCAGCCCCTGGCCTATGGAAGGTGGGCTTGGGTTAGTCACGACATGGGCCCCGAGGTTGGGTCGTGACAAATTGGTATTAGAGGATTTGGTTCTACCGCAGAACTTAGGACTCTGATCTGTCTTACTATGAAGTAATAGTGTTAAGAGTATTGAGTGTGGTTCGCAGTCCAGGGAGTCCAGCGTTGGTGCGGCGGCCAACGTATCCATACACCAGGACCCTGACCTCTGATTTTCGACTAAGTGCACGAAAACACTAATTGCATGTGTGTTTTCAAGAGTATTCTTTGTGAACTCTTTGAGTCAGATCACTAGGTATAACTTATTGATCGTGGAACACCTGTTCCTTATCAGGATGCCTCCACGCAGACAGCCAGTTAGAGTTCTGAGAGAGTACACGATGACAGCCCATCAAGCGACGAGGCTCCATGGAGGGCCCTCTTTCTATTTTGGCAGCTTTAGGTCGTGTACCAGCAGCACCACCACCCGTTGGGCAGCAGATGCCACCAGCCGCACTGGTGGATGATGCATGCTGACTGAGCACATTGCACAAATTCCAGTGGCAGAGGCCTCTGAGGTTACGAGGCGAGACAGATTCCCAGGCAACAGAGGACTAGATGGAGGCGATTACTAAAGTATTCCGCCTAGTTGAGACACTAGTAGAGCATATGTTGATCTTAGCTACTAATCTTTTTCATTGAGTGACTATGAGGATGGTCCAGATAGTGATGAAGTTTCGGTACTTGGACCGTTTTCCAAGATGGTGCCTTCGGGCAGTGTGCCAACTATATCACTGCTCGTTGGTCAGTAGACACTACCAGCAGTACCGGTAGAGGACCCTTGTAGGGTTAGTGTCTTGCATGTGTTTCAGCATCATATACCCCTCATGTTCCAAGGTGAGCCCGACTCACAGGCGGCTAAGGACTGGCTTGAGGATGTGGTTGAGAGTTCCCTTCAGCTTCTACAGTTTCGGCAGGACGGCATGTCGGTAGTTGAGTATTCATCGAGGCATACCGACCATTCATGGTACTTGATGAATATGATGGGAACAGTGCTTCAAGGCTTGGACTTCTAAGCGAGGTGTGTTTAAGAACAACTGAGCCAGCACTTTTCCTCTATTCAATACTACTCACATTAGGGTGCTAGAGAGAACCTTTATGGTTGAATGTTCTTTGGCTGATCGGATATAGCCAGTGAATGTTAGCAGTGGGAAAGTAGGAAACTGGTTTCAGTCTTAGAGACTTGGGCATGCAAGAAGCTTCGGGAAGTGAATGTGACATGGATAGATAAATCTACAGGGCAGCAGATGTGGAAGAAGAGTTAGGAGAGCAGCATGTGGTGGTGTACATTTCAACATGTTACAACCACCCACCTTTATAGTCCCCCCCAGGCTCAGGGAGCTGGAGGGAAGAGGAAGAGAGTAGCTGCATGCGGTCAAGGAGTGTGACCCAAGGGCTCTAGGAATGATTCGAGGTACGGTCTGTGTCTACTACTAGCTTCTGTATCAATAGACATAGGTACCAATCATTCCTTCCTTCCACAAATCTTGTCCCAGACCTAGAGTTTCTGGTTAAACTGTTGACTTGGCCCTTACGTCTGGAGATACCTTTGGGAGGATACTCGATAATCACACTTATGACGATGGTGTGATCTGACCCTTGAGGCGAGAGTTTCGATTGGAACCTCTGGTGGCAGTGTTGAGGCCTTACGATGTTAGTTTGGGTATGGACGGGGCAACCACAGTTCATACACAGATTGACTGTATTAGGAAAAAACGTTGTGGTTTATCTACAACGTTGGGATGGGGTTTTCCTTGGTCGGTGAAAAGCGAAACCCAGGAAGCACAAGATAAACTCATGCTTAGAAGGGTGAAGTCGACCAATCATGAGTCATTCGGCCTTACCCTCGTGGCAGTAGGAGTTTTGAGTTTTGAGTTCCTCTAGGTCTATGACTTTGAGATAGTCTATACTCCTGGGAAGGGGAATATTGTAGCGGATGCACTCAGTTGGAGATCTGGTATATAGCTTCTAGGCGAGGTGATAGAGTAGCTGACTTATTTACAGATACCCTTTGTGGATTGAGATGGAGCAGCCTTCCTTCAGCCTCTTACAGTCACTCCCCCCACTTCTTTAGTGATTCAGGGAGGCGCAGTGTGGGGACGCTGACTGCGAGACACAACGTGCTTAGATATCCACAGGACAGGCACCTGATGGATTTTCTGAAGGTGGGGAGCATGTCATCCTCTTCAAAGGATGTACTATGGTGTTAGTGTCACTTCAAGAGAAAGTGTTGAGGGAGTTTCACACATCCCTTTTAGCGGTACATCCAGGAGTGGTGAAGATGTACCAGGACCTTTGACGACAGTACTGGTGACCAGGTATGAAGAAGGCAGTAGCGGAGTTTATCTCTCGATGCCTCACTTGTCAGCAAGTGAAGGCAGAACATCAGGTACCAACAATCTTGGTTCAGCCTTTAGAGGTCCCAAAGTAGAAGATGGATGATATATCCATAGACTTCATGATGGGTCTTCCACGTACGTCCAGGGGACATGACTCTATTTGGGTGATCGTCAACTGACTCACTAAGTCGGCCCACTTCTTATCGACCAGAGATGGTATGAGCTACCACGAAGAAGGTGCAGATAATCCAGGAGTAGATGAAGACTGCACAGAGTAGACATAAGTCATATACTATCAGGAGACGAAGATCTCTGGAGTTCGAGGATGGATACCACATCTTTCAACGGGTCTCACCTCGACGAGGTCTACGGAGATTTGGTCGAGGCGGCAAGTTATCTCCGCAATTCATCGGACCTTTCCAAGTACTCAGCAGAGTTGACAGGGTGGTTACCTCTTAGCTCTTCCACCTCAGTTGCACCAGGTACACGACGTCTTCCACGTATCTCAGTAGAGGAGATACGTGCATGCCCCATCCCACATAATCAACCACGAGAAGCTGGATATCGATGACGGGATGATATTCATGGAGGTTCTAGTGGAGGTCGAGGATCGATAGGAGCGGGTCCTTCATGGACGGTTGATACCTCTGGTGCGCATTCGCTGGTAGCACGGGAACCTCCAGGAGAGCACATGGGAGTGGGAGGCTCGGATGTGTGCTCAGTACCCTCATTTGTTTCCTTAGTGTGAGTTATAGCTTACGGGGATGTATAGCCCTGAGTTAGGGAGAATGTAAAGACCCAGAATTCCTGTGGAAATTTTTTTTTTAAATACTTGGGAATTTTACGAGTCCACAGTTTCTGACAGCGCCTGATTCCGAGGCCCGGTGTGCCCGGAATCAATTTCTGAAGTTTTGTTAAGCTTAAATTAACACGTGTAAATAGTTTTCCTGAAAAAGTGGAATAACTCTTAAAAGGTTACTCGGATCAGAAATCTGAGGACATAAATTTGGTCAGGATGACGGGTTTACCCTAGTTGCGACTTAATTTTAGTCAGCACGGGCCTCCTGTGAAAAATCCCAAAAATGGCATAACCGTAAATAAAATAATTAAATAAATTATTTTATTCTTCAAATTATTATAACTCACAAATGGTAGCTCAGATTAATAATTTGAGACCACCACTGGACTCGTGATGGCATGCTTTATTTAAGAAGATACTAAATTTGGTCGGCGCGGGCCACCAGAAAAAGTTAGTTTTTGGCCACAAATAAAATAATTAAGTGACAATTATTTTATTATAAAATTCATAACTTCTAAACAATAACTCAGATTGAAAATCTGAGAGTACTGTTGGGTTTTTAGGGGAGTGTTTCACCAATTCATGGTCTAACCTCGATCGTAGTGGGTCGAGGTTGATTGATAATAATTTTCTGAACTTTTTTTTCAGGTACGTTCAGTAAACGCGCGAGCGGCATTTTATATCTTTTGAACCTGTGCTCGGAATTGAAATATGAGGACACCGATGAACTTGCAGTGTCGATATTCTCTTAAGGAGACCTTTACCGCAGTTGCATTTTATCGTGAGTGGAAGATAATTTTTGGAGGTTTTTAGTCAATTTTAAATAAAATAAAGTATTCACATTATTTTATTGGTGGTGGTTAAAACCACCAAGTGGTGGTTGGAGGTGGGGGCCACCACACCATAACCTCCCATGAGAGGCTATGGTGGTGGGGCCCACCCCCACATATCCTTCCTTGGAGGATTATTAGGTAGGTCCCACCCGACCTCTCAAACTCCCTTGAACCCCCAATTAAAGAGGATGAACTCTTCACTTTCCACCTTCCTCCATAAATTTTGGAGCCTCTTCACCTTACCTCTCCAAATTTATTGATTCAACACCACATTTTAATTAAGTGATATAACTTAATGAATTTGATTCATTTTTAATTCATTAATCTAATATTATATTAAGATGTTTTATTTTATTTTATTTTGGTTGGTGATCCTTTTTGGTGGAGCTTTGGAGAACTCATGGAAGAGCTTCATCCTTCCAATGAAGAACCACCGTCCTCGATCTTCAACCAAGATAAAAGAGAAGGAGCCACCTAGGAAGAATGCCGATGACGCTTCTTCCTCGGACGCTCCCTGACATCAACGAATTGACGCCGGCTCTTCCTTCCAATGAAGAACGTGAAAAACGCCAGCAACGTCCTCCGTTCTTCGACTTCTTTCTTGGACGTCTTCTTCCTTCTCCTACCAGAACAAAGGAGGGAGCGCTGACCTTAAAGAACACCGATGATGCCGTCTTCATTTACCTTCTTTCCTGACGTCGACAAAGCGACGTCTGTCTTCCGCAACTCCGCCGTTGATCACCGAAATCAAGGTAGGGGGTTTGATAATTTTAATGTATGATTTATACCCTCGTTCTTAGATGTTTAATTTGATTCGACGGTGGCCAATTGATATCACCTAATGCGGAGGGCGCGGGACGAAAAAACACGGTCCGACGTCCCTCCATTGATTCTTGTTTGGTTAAAGTCGGAGGCGGAGCCGGAAGGGCGCGGTATCATCGCACTGCACCGGAGAAGAACCGTGGCAAACAAAAGAGGCGTGGCGCCGTCGCATCACGTCGCACCAGAGGTGCGGAACTGCGGCTAGGGCGGCCTACGAAAAAGGGGTGCGGCGCCGTCGCACCGCACCAGAGAAGAACCGCGACCAGGAGGGCCGCGGCGGATGGAGAAGCGCGGCACCGTCGCGCCTCGCGGTGGAGCTTAAGGCCGCAACCAGGTCGGGCCACGGTGGTGGAGGTGCGGCGCTATCGTGCCGCGTGGAAAGCTGGAGGACCGTGGTACCGTCGCACCAGGGTGGGGGAGTGGGGTCGGCCGGTTGGGCCGGCCCACGTGGAGCCGGACGAGTGGGGCCAGCCAGATTCTACAGCCCCTAAACCAGCGCAGTGCACCGGTTCTGTTCGAAAAACCTGGAGGGGTGCAGCGCCCCCTCCCTCGCATGGTCGGCTGGGCTGCCACGGCTGGGCCACCCCTCGGTCGGGCCTCCCAAGGCTGGGCCGCCCCTCGGCCGGGCCCCCCTTGGACGGGCCGCCTTCGGCCGGGCCGCCCCTTGTTCAGGCGGCCCTCGGGCCAGGTCGTCTCTTCGGGTCGGGTCATCCCCTCGGCTCGATCACTTCCTCAGACCGGGTCGGACCCACGGACCAGGTCAGACCCCAATTCAGACCGATTCAGGAAAGGTCAGTCTGACTGGGTCAAACCGGACCCAGACCCGCTATGGCCGTTTACACCTTTTAGCCCGCATCTAGGGCTACGGGTGTCTGATTGACGTACCACCTATGGAGATGGAATTCTTGGAGTGAGACGATTCTTTTGGAATACTCCACTTTAGGTTTGGATGTAGTTGGAGTACGTCCGGGTTGGTTTGAGCCTAAAAAACCAACCGGGGCCCTCGAACGAAAATGCCAATAACTCTCAGATCGTGCGTCTGATTGACGCACTGTCTGTCGCGTTGAGTTCCTTATATTGAGACAGAACTATGAGATAAATCAACTCAGGACTTTGTGATAGTTTATGTATCAAATCTTGTCTCTAGGATCAGACCCTCCAGGAATCGAGCGTGCTATGTGCGGGAACCCTAGGGCTGGCTACGATGATACTGTACCAGGATCCTCCATGGGTTCGACAGTGATGACTTCTATACCGGAATCCTCTGTGGGTTCAACAGTGATGAATTCTATACCTAAATCCTCTGTGGGTTCGACAGTGATGACTTCTATACCGGAATCCTCTGTGGGTTCGACAGTTCTGACTTTTATTCCTGGATCCTGTGTGGGTCCGACAAAATAGTTGGTCCTATATCCTGTGTGGGTCCAACAGCTTAGCTGGTCCTGTATCCTGTGTGGGTCTGACAGCTTAGATGACAACATAATAGCTGGTCTTGTATCCTGTGTGGGTATGACAGCTTAGTTGGTCTTGTATCATGTGTGGGTCTGACAGCTTAGATGAATTAGTGACTACATCTAATCATCTCTATCACTCTACAAAAGATGTATACCTATGTGAGCTAAGTCTTGACTTTCAATCATTATCTTCGAGGTGATTGACCTTACTTCCTTTGTGGACTGGGTTGTGCTTGGGCTCGAGAGTTGGAGTTGAACTGTGACCGGTAACTTAGGTGTATGTATGGGCATATACCTAAGTAGGGTTAGTTGATACTTCGTGATTGTATCTTTCTTCTTTGGTTTATCCTTAGTAGATTCTAGGAGACCTCCGGGGGTCTCAGTTTCCCTACTGAGTATAATTATACTCACCCCTGCATAGGCTATGCTCGCACCTCGTTATGTTGGATGTAGACGACGGACAGCACTGACGGAGTCCAAGGGTGCCAGGACTGGACGGTACCCGGAGGAGGACCTTACGACGTATCGGTACATGGAGGAGTCAGATGAACGAGGAGTGTTGTGGAGGCCATCTGTACCTACCCTTCAGGTAGGAACCCTAGAGGACAATCTAGGAGTTGCTCTTACCTATCGGTTGTTTGTCCCTTTTTCAGTTGTACTTTCTTTCAGTTGTAGTTTTACCTTTCTGTTGGTCTTGTATTTCTGGCCCCTTTGTACTTTCTAGCATTCTTTTGTATACAGTTATTCTTAGTGTTTTCTTCTAGTTGTGTACTCTGATTGTGTGTGTTTGCCTTCATAAAGGCAATGTCTTCCCAGCTTAGGGATTTACGCCTTTAGTGCTAGTCGTCAGCCCCTAGCCTATGGAAGGCGGGCTTGGGGTAGTCACAGCATGGGCCCCGAGGATGGGTCGTGACAAAAACATACAAACAATAAAAATTTTATAAGTTTAATCAATTAATTTATACAAATGTTCCATTTTATATCAAAAAAGACATGCATAAAATGGTTCTGTCAATGAGATCATATTATTTTCAAACATTATGAAAATGATCCAAAATTCATTTTTGATGTATAAGAATTGGTTACATGTCAATTCAAAACATGATGTGGATGGTGTGACTCAAAGTACATGTTTTCAATATAAAAGTGTAATTTTAGTTTAAAACACATGTCACATGGCCAAAAAATGAGAAAACGACCTCAGATTATTTTCAAACTTTATAAAAATGATCCATAATTAATTTTTGACATGTAGGAATTGACTACACGTCAATTCAACATATGATGTGATCGATATGACTCAAACTACATGTATTCAATATAAAAGTGTAATTTTAATTTAAAACACACCTCACATAGCCAAAATCGAGAAAGCGGACTCAGATTGCTTTCAAACTTTAGGAAAATTATTCATAATTCATGTGTGATGTATAGAAATCGACCACACGTCAATCTGAAAAATGTTGTGATTGGTTTGACTCAATGTGTGTATTTTCAATATAAAAGTTCCATTTTAGTTTAAAGCACGTGTCACATTATCAAAATTGAGTAAAAGATCTCTGATTATTTTCAAAATTTAGGATAATGATTCATAATTCATTATTAATGTGTAGGAATTGAGCACACATCAATCTGACATACAATATGGTCAGTATGACTCTAAGCATGTGTCTTCAATATAAACATGTCATTTTAGTTTAAAACATGTGTCACATTATCAAAACTAAGTAAAAGAGCTCAGATTATGTTCAAACATTAGAAAAAAAGTCCATAATTCATTTTTTTTGGGTAGGAAACAACCGTACATCAATCTAACACACGATGTGGCCGGTATGACTCAAAATGCATGTTTTTAACATAAAAATATCATTTTAGTTTAAAATGTACATCACACTATAAAAACTAAGTAAACAAACTCTAATAATTTTCAAAATTTAGGAAAAATATCCATAATTCATTTTTGATATGTGGGAATTGACAGCACATCAATTCAATGTACGATGTGGCTGGTATGACTTCAAGCATGTGTTTTCAATATAAAAGTGTCATTTTGGTTTAAATCACGTACCACATTGGAAAAATGAATTAAAGGAGATAAGATTGTATTCAAAATTTCTAAAAATAATCCGTAATTCATTTTTTTTTGTAGGAAGCGATCACACATCAATCTAACACATGATGTGGCCGGTGTGAATAAAAGTACATGTTTTCAATATAAAAGAGTTATCTTAGTTTAAAATTCATGTCACATATCTGAAACCAAGAAAATGATCTAAAATTGCATTCAAACTTTTGGAAAATTATTCATTATTCATTTGTGTTGTGTAGAAATTGACCGTGTGTCAATCTGATAGATAATGTGGTTAGTATGACTCAAAGTGCGTATTTTCAATATTAAAGTATCATTTTAGTTTAAAACACATGTCATGTATCCAAAACCAAGAAAACGATCTTGTATTGTTTTTAAATTTTAGAACAATGATCCATAATTCATTTTTTATGTGTATGAATTGACCTCATATCAATCTGACAGTCAATGTGGTTGGTATGATTCAAAATGTGTGTTTTTAATATAAAAGTGCAATTTTAGTTTAGAATACGTCACATAGTCAAAACTAAGCAAAAAGACCTCAGAGTGTTTTCAAAATTTAGGTCGATGATCCACAATTAATTTTTGATATATAGGAATTGACTTCATCTCAATCTGACACATTGTGATTAGTATGACTCAAAGTGCATGTTTTTAATATAAATTGTCATTTTAGTTTAAAATGTGTGTTGCATTGTCAAAACCGAATAAAAAAGTTGTGGTTGTTTTCAAACTTCAAGACAATAATCCCTAATTCATTTGTGATGTGTAATAATTGTCATCAATTCAATATGCAATTTGGATGGTATGACTCCAAGTGCGTCTTTTCAATAAAAAAATGTTATTTTAGTTTCAAACGCACATCACGTTGTCAAAACTGAGTAAATGATCTTAAATTATTTTCAAATTTTATAACAATCATCTATAATTCATTTGAGACATGTAGGAATTGACAATGCGTCAATCCAACACACAATGTGCCCGATATGACTCAAAGTTTGTGTTTTTAATTTAAAAACATCATTTTAGTTTAATGATATAATTATTAACAACTATATAAGTGATTAAGCTAATTAATAACCGATAATATCAATGAGGTATTCAGTGTAACAAGATAATTTATATATATTATTAATTAACAATGTAATTAGTAATTCATAATATAATTATTAATTAATTGTATAATCTATATTTAATATTTAATATAAATTAATAATATAATCATTAATAATATAATTAATAGTATAACTGATAATATCATTAATATGTTCAGTATTTAACAATATAATTGATCACATGTGGATTATATAACATTAAAATTAATTTTGTTTTATTTTTTATGTATTGTTTCTAAAATAAACATTTGTTCTATTATAATGGCATAATTTTGTACAAAGGTTGATTGTTGGAAAAAGTATGTTATAAGACTTTTGATGTGGTATATTGGATTATAATTTTTTTGTTAATTGTAAATATTAAATCAATGTAAATGTTTTGTATGTAAATTTTGATTTGAAATGATAGTACAATGTAATATTTTTATTCCAATTTGATTATATGTTTCCAATATGGTTTTGTTATAGGGCTAGTGTAGAGGTGTATGTTTTGCACTAGTTATCATTACCTTCATAAGCGTTAAAAAAACACTGATAATGAGGATCTTTATCAACGCTGAAATAAAGCGCTTATAAAAAGAGTCTTTATTAGCGATTTTTCTAGCATTGGTAAAAGTAGAGTGATTTTAAGGACAGTCAACATGTAGTTGTTTTTTAGTGCCGACAAATCTCATTTTCCAGTGTTGATAAAGGTGATTTTTATAGTAGTGACTTATTTTTGTGGTGATATGGAGGACATGGCCTAGATTTCATGCTACTAGTTTTGATGGATGTAGTAGAGGTTTGAGGAGTTTCAATGGGGTCAGTATGGTTATCCTTGTTGATGGTCTAAAGTTGAGTGATGATCACTTACTGAGTTTTTTGTATATATGGGTTTTAAAATTTTTTATTGAAAAGGGATAGGGTTTGAAATATTTTTAAAAATTGGTCTCTAGATGCATGAACCCCATTCACGCATCTTCGGCGCGGAGAGATGCGTGAACGGGGTTCATGCATCCGGCTGAGAAAATCTATAAAAGGGTCCCCCCCCCAAATTTATTCTTCTCCTTTGGATTTTGCTGCGAAGCCCTGCAGAATTTCTTTCTCAACAAATTTTTTATGCTTTTAAGAAGGTAAAATTTATATTTAAATTTTCAATTGTTTAATTGTGTTTATTTATTTCATTTGTATGATTTATTTATTTGATTTTTGATATGTAGAAACTAGTTCTTGTGTGTATGGTTTATTTATTTCATATGTATTGATGTGTAAATTAGTGTTCTTTTTATGATTTAATTTATGAACAATGTGTTCGTTGTATGAATTTGTATTGAATGTTTAGAAAAATTAATTATGCCATGTCTAAAATGTTGTATGAATTCATATTGAATGTTTATGAAAATTAAATATGTTATAAAAATGTTATTTTGAAAGTAATATTAATTTAAATTATAATATTTTATACACTAGTAATATAATTTGTGAATAATATATTAGTTATATGTATCATATGTAAATTTATTAAAAAATATATAGAAAAAATTTTCTGTTAATGTTATAAAAACGGTTTTGTATAAATAATTTTTTTAAATTATATTAGTTATAATTAAACTTATTAAATATAAAAGAGGTGTAGATATTTAATATGTATTTCATATAGTAATAGATATAATAAGTATACCCAAAAACATGGTAAGTTGTTTGATGGATGATCTTGAGATGATCGAAAGATGCATAATTGAAATTGCATGTCTTGTTTTGTGAATGTGGTTATTAAATTTGTAATAATTGCATTTATTTTTCTGTATTGATGACATGTGAGTTGTCTATGACTAAGTATGTAAGGACCTGCATGTCCGCTTAAAAAAAGTTATGTATTTCATACCCCTAGACCCCCTCACATGCATGTGAGTAAATTTGTAATTAAAAGGCAATCAACAAGAGGTTTCCGTGAAGAGGCATCCCTGGAGAGGTGTCCCTGAAGAGGTGTTTGAGAACAAGCGTTCAACATGAGGCGTTGTGGTTTGAAAGGAGACTAACGGTTGCTGAAATATTTGATAATAGAGACTCCATGAGTCTACCCATTGGTTTTGGTTAGTTTATTAAATAATTATAAACTAATCATAAGTCTCAAGATCAAGTCATGATTAATTATTCATAACTAATTAAAATATATAACGTTAAATTAAATAATGTAAAATATTGATGTAGTATATAATATTTTATTAATTATTTTTTATAGGTAATAATTTCTGCGCAAATATATTGCAACAGTGAGACCATTTATACGGAGCAGGTATTTAGCTATAGTGTGCCACCTGTCAGAGTGGTAAATCCTCATGGTTGTATGACATTAGATGCAGTTCGCAATAAGATTTATAATAGGTTAAAATTGAGGGTTGATCAATCCATTTCTTCAATCACATATCGAAATCTACAACATCCTGAATGTTTCTGGCACACTGAGTACCCTTTGGTCGATGATGATGATTGGATAGATGCATCTTCTTTATTTAGACAGCATTGTGATAATGGTTTGATGGAGTTGTATGTGGTGATTTCTGATATAGATGTGGTGTAAATGACTACTAAATAACCATGTTTTGTGAGCTATGTACAAGTTGGTCCTTCACATCAGTCTTTTTCATTGCCTCATTCTCATTTGACTCTAGTTATATAAGCAAATTATGAAGAAGATGATCAAAATTTAGAAGGAAATGTAGATGACATCCCTTTTTGTGCTGATATAGTGAATGAAAGTTTATCTGAGGAAGAAGAATCTGGGGAG
The DNA here is from genome assembly GCA_963277665.1 of Viscum album. Taxonomy (NCBI): domain Eukaryota; kingdom Viridiplantae; phylum Streptophyta; class Magnoliopsida; order Santalales; family Viscaceae; genus Viscum; species Viscum album. Next base: position 66,741,025 of record OY728149.1, on the reverse strand, counting down.
CCATCAAGAGATGATGTGGTTGAGGGTGATGTGTGGAATGATCCTTCTAAGGTTCCTTTGAGATATGTGGGTGAGGGTGATGTGGGCAACCTTCTGATGTTCCTTTGATAGACAGACATCCACGACATCCACCGATTAGTGGTAATCATCCTTCAATTTTGACTTCCTTAGTTAAAGGAATGTCTCGTGAACAATATTTTGATTGGGATGTCATTACACCGGCTTCTGAATTCCTCGGCATTATAGGGAATAGGTTTGCATCAAATGATAATGCCATCTATGTCGGGCATAAGTTTTAAAGTAAATTGGTCATGAAAAATGGGATAAATCAATACCACATTGAGCGACATTTCACATTTGTGGTTGATGATTCAAAGAAGAAAAAATATATCATTCATTGTGAAAAATATGTTCCATAATGTAAATTTCGATTAAGGGCAATATTTGATAATTTTTTTGCATGTTGGAGGATAACCAAATTAGAAGGGTCACACACTTGTGTGCATCCAAGATTGTCGCAAGATCACTATTCCCTTGATTCAGAGTTTATATCAAATGTTATTTGTGAGATGATACAAACATGTCAGGATGTTCCTGTTTCCCTTATTCAGGAAATAATTCAATATTTGTATAACTACAAGATATCATATACCAAATCATGGAATTTAAAATAGAAGGCATTTGTAAAAGTGTATGGTGATTGGGATGAATATTATGTTATGTTGCCACAACTTATGGAATTGTTATCTCTCAACAATCAGATTGTTTATCAGTTGGACACTGTTGAGTATGTATCCCCCAATCACTGAGTTGATCAAAAAAATGTGAAGTTCAATAGGGAATAGACGAGCTTTCAAGTAAGATTGTGCTACGACCGGGCTACATGCACTAGTGGTCGACTGTTTGTAGTGGTGTTAGATAGTAGATACTGTGATTACGACAACTTTTAGGCATTTAGATATCCATGTGCACATGTTATCGTAGTTTGTGCTTCAGTAAATATATCATGGGATCTATATGTTGACCCAGTGTATCACATGAATACTTTGGTTAACTGTTATAATGCAGCTTGGATGCCTGTTGGTGACTTTCATTCTATCTCATTGCCTGCTGATCAGCCGACCATCATCCCTGATATTTCTAGGTTTCATAATTTGGTTATGTTTTCATTTATGATTTTTTTAATGCCCGTAATTTTTTAAATTATTGGATTCATACTACTAGGTTACGGACCTGAGGAAGACCAAAATCAAGTCGAATCAGAAATGAAATGGATTGGCTTCGACAATGAGGAGGGAGAATACGATGCAGTATTTTTCATGCAGAAGGACATACTCGTAAGAGATGTCCCCAAGTGGAAGCACAGAGCTCAACATCTCATCATCCATGACCGAGTTTGTGTATTGTATCACGAATATGTATATTTTGATTTGTATGTAGAAGTTTCAGTATTGAATCCTTTTATTTTTGACTTTCTCTATTTCTAACATGTTTCAGTTTTGGTTTTTCTTGTTTTTTGATTCTCTAATAAAGAATTTTGTGATACTCAAACTATTCAAAAAAAACAACATAGAACGAAAATGAATATATCATTCTTCCATGTGTAACAAAGTTAGTAATCTACACAAAAAAATGAAGTATAAATCGAAAATATTAACACAATCATTTTTCATTTGATTATTCTAGATTTATTTAAATAATAGTTGGAAATTCTTATTGAACCTCTCATACCACATGCACCAATGCATACTACCTTGAGATTATATGAGAAAAATGACATATCACTGATACTATTCATATGATTATCATCCCTATTCATTCAATTATCTTATGGTCCGCATAAAAGAACTAGCTCATGGAATCCCACATGCAATGCTTAGAAGAACTCTATAAGTTTTAATTAATGCAAACCTCGTAAATATTGAATCTAAAAATTAGGTAATAGGGTGCTTTATTTATTGAGGGGATTGGTCAAGTAATACAAACATTAATCCACACACAACAAATCAAGTATAAATCAGAAATATTAACACAATAATTTTTCATTTCATTGTTCTAGATTTATTTAAATAATAGTTGAAAATTTTTATTGAATTCACTATAATAAAGTAACGATGATATCATTTGTGCAGATGGAAGATTTTCCATTTCTAACATCTCAGGCTACTCATGTATCACGACTGCTTTTAGGGGGACGTCCAGTGCCTCCATTGAGTGTACGCAGATCTCACTATTTCCATCATACCACACCACCTCCCGCTATCATCCCTCATCTTCATCGTGATGGATTCTATGGTGTAGCGATGTATGACTTAACCTTTTTTGATCATCAGCTCATTGTTACGCTTGTAGAGAGATGGAGGCCAGAGTCACATACATTCCATTTTAGAGAGGGGGAGATGAATATTACCCTGTAGGATGTGGCCATTATGTTGGGTCTCCCCATCGATGGTGCAGCTCTGACTGGCTGAGTTGGAGTAGATTTTCTGGAGCTTGTTCATAGACTACTGAGCATAGAGGTCCCTGATGATGGCAGGACCATCGTTGGTGGTCGATTACGCATGCCTTGGTTAGACCAGCACTTCACACAGTTAGCAGAGTATGCTGATGAGATCACCGTGTTGTGATTTTCACGTGCATATATTTTGAGGCTGATCAGTGGCACACTTTTTGTTGATCACTCCACTACTTTTGTACATTTGATGTATTTATCTTTTTTGGAGGATTTGGATGAGGTCGGCTGATATATCTGGGGGTCTGCTTGTCTAGCATATACATACAGGGCATTATGTAGCACATGTTTCATCGATAAGATGCAGATCACGGGATGCATGGTTCTTCTACAGATGTGGGTATAGGAGCACATCCCTCATTTAGCTCCACATGCTCATGTGTCATTACCATCAAATATTGTAGCAGAGGCTCCGTGTGGACGTTGGTATGTTATTCCTTCCTTATACTGTCTAACTTAATTGTATAACTTTCTATTATGAAATATAAATATAACAATATTATCTACAGGTGGAGTTAGGCACATTGACATTCAGATTCCCCCAGACACGACGTCCATGCCTACAGACTCATGTTGGACAGAATTCGACCACACGATGTAAGTGATTAATATTTATATTGTTAAATATTTATTCTTTACTATACATGTATTTATTTATTTATTGATTATTTATTTTTTCTTTCAGAATTTATGGATGTCATATACAAATGCTATTATCCAGAGTCTTCCACCGTATTGTATGACGATGCTTGCTATCGGCTCCTCTAGGGTTCCATTGATTCATTTTCATATAGTCGAGTGACATCAGACCCGACAAAATTATGAGGCAGTTCGGATTCTTTCAGCATGTTCCTAACCCGCCCAGTCAGTTAGATTCACTGCATTCCATGAAGATTTCAAGTAAGATAGATTTTGATTGGAGGAGATACCACGCTAGATATATTGATTTATGGGATTGATGACAGGACTTCCAGTTGCGAGGGGTGGGGACAGTGTGTTTTCATTTGGTGGATCAGATGGATTATGCAGCTTGGTACTACAGGTGCCCAGTCATATTTCTAACATGACACGGACGAGGCTTTCATGAGCTGGTATATATAGTTCCTTCCAAAATTCAGTGGAATTTTTATTCATATTACTTAACAACATAATTTTTTTTCGTAGGATGCTTGTATCTGTCATCTACTACACATGTCTGATCTAGTAGAGCACACTGTATTTTACCCAACATATTTTAACACCCTTGTATCACAGTTGATTCCTTCGATGGATGAGATTTATCATGTCATTTTATTTGATCCACCACATGCTGAGGAGGCTGTGGAGCCTGTTGAGGCTCATATAGATGTACTAGAGGGTGACGACCCTGTTATGGATTGTCATGACCCCCTCCCACCAAAAATGCCCCTCCTGGGCTGGAAATGGTGAAAGGGAGATAATTACCTCTGAGTCCCGCCTCCAGTAGGCCCCGGAGTGGTGACTAGCACCAAGGGTATGAGTTTTCACAAATATGGGAGGCATTACCCTTTTTATTTTTTAAGATCAAAAAATAAGATGAGTAAAACACCAAAAGAAAAAGGAATAGGTAAATGAAAAAAAACCCAAAACCAAATCTATATGCATGTTTTATACAATACTGAAACAAAAGTACAAGTACAAGAAAAGCTTCAAAGTATGATACCAAAAAAATAAAGAAAAAACTATAACCAGCAAACTCCAACACCCAACTAGCAAGGTCCCGCACGGTCCCTGAAGTCCTCTTGAAAACCTGAAAGTAAACGTAGGGTGAGCATACAAGTATACTCAGTAGGAAAACCTAAAGCTCTCAGGCACAGGTGGACAGACATCCTAATGCCCTGTGAGAAAACAGAAGGAACCAAAGCCTAGAAAGGAATCTATCCACCCAACCTTACAAGCCACACTCACCAAATATTGAAAGTCAATAGAGTAGTATAGTAATATTATCAAAGTATGGGTACCCCGCACCACCTTCCCACTTAATATTGCTCAATCCCTTATGCCTAACGCTCAGATGCTTCCCCCTCTTCCTGAGCTAGTGTCGCAACCTGGCCATACGAAGCTCATAGTATCCCGCCGGCACTCAATCCTCAGCCATCACAGTATCCCGCCGGCACTCAATCCTCAGCCATAACCACATCTCATCCCGAAGACACCTGGGAACCACATCATATCCTCATCCCGAAGACTCTTGGGAAACATCTGTCATAACCTTCCCGAAGGATCTTGGGATATAAAACCTGGAAGAGGGAGCACAGGGAAGAACAGTAACCAGTCATCCTTTAGATGTTTGAGAATCTCACCCCCCCCCCCATCCCATGGGTGTTTGGCACGTAGTGCTCAACATGGGTGGGGTGCGTAAAGAAACATAAAACGTACATATATATATATATATATATAATTATATCAACCACTCAGTCCATCCTAAGGCTTCTACACAAAAGATCTGAGCACATGCCTCAGCACTGCTACCTCAAAAGTATGCACACAATAAACACCCCCAAATCCCATTAAGATTTTCATGTTTCAACAGTTTTAGTTTATCAGTTCCTTAATTACTAAGTAACTAACAACAACCAAGCAAGATCAATCGTTCATAAAACATATCCCTGCCAACCACAAATAAAGTTAGGGAAAACACAAGTAACACAATACCATTTTCTTTTATCATCCAATCAATTCCATTGATTTTCCGTATTTAATCAACTACCATGCCCCACAATTCATTAGTTAACCCTTCCACTTTTATTAAAATGCACAACCCATCCCTGCAGCCCTGATGCCAACCACCATAACCACAGACACATCGGAAGCAATACTCGTACCACATCATCATACCTTTGATACCTTTTACCGCAGCTCTTCTGCCCATCACAACCATATCATACACGCCAACCCACAACCCAGCCAACCATAGCCCCGCTGCTCATCCGTTCCACAACAACCCACGAAACACCTCTTCACATAATTAAACCCCAACTAGCACCCACAAAAACCATTCTTTCATTTAGTTTAACTGGGGTGATCATACAAGGGTTCCAAGAATTCATTTAATCAGCCAACTTTACATGATTAACTAATTTCCACATTCTATGAAAAACCATCCACAAAACAACCCAGAAAAAAAAACATGGCAATATTTAATTGCGCAAGCAAGGGCCCCCAACAACCGTGATTTTCAGTAGTCATAAGTCTATTCAATTCACAACATAATCAAAGGATAAGCATTGATGGAAATAAAACGACAATATCAACAAAATTTCCCCCAAACAATCCAGAAAAAACATGGCAACATTTAATTACGCAAGCAAAGGCCCCCAACGACTGTGATTTTCAGTAGGCATAATCCTATTCAATTCACAACATAATCAAAGGATAAGCATTGATGGAAATAAAACAACAATATCAACAAAATTTCCCCAAACCCGTTCTTTAACCAGTTATTATCTTTATTTACCGGTTCCACCGTAACCCACGAAAACAAGAGGATACCCGCCCCACAAGATTCACAAAACAGAGAGAGACAAAGGTAAGATCCCTACCTCAAAGTTTTTTGACGGAACCCACAACGGTTAAGGAATGCTCAAGGAACCCGGGTCGATTCTCCGAAACCCCGCCTTAGATCTCTCCTCCTAGCAAGATCAAGACCAAGACTCATCATATTCTACATCCACAGACTTATATCTACCCATAACAGGCGTAGATTTAAGAAATCGAGGGAAGAGAAGGAGTAGATCTAAGAAGATCTAAGAACCCAACAAGAACGATCACATACCTTGAGAAACTGGCTTCTATTTGAGAAGAGAAGCCTCTGGATCGCCTCCATAATGTTTGGGAGAGGGTCTCTTACCTCCAAGGAAGAGTAATCCTGGGTTATGGCCGCTTAGGGGCTTAAACGAACCATTTAGAGGCAAAGGAGCTCAGATTCTAAATTTTAGGATCTAACTTTAAGTGCCCGCACGGTTAGTCTGCACGGTTTAACAAACCGTGCGCTAACCATGTGTTAGCTTCTATCTTGACAACAATCCTTACACGGTTAGGCCGCACAGTTTGTCCTAACCGTGCGCCTCCCGTGTGAAGGATACTGCCTCCAACACCAACCTCGCACGGTTTGGTCGCATGGTTTGACAAACCATGCACCTCCTGTGCGAAGGCCATTACCCCTTTAGTTTTTCCTTAAAGGTCCACCCAAATGCACCCCCAAGTCACCTTGATTTCCCAAAACACCTCTTGCCCCACATTTTCACAAAATAATGGACCGGAGAGGTCTGGTACATTACATCAGATACCTCTCAAAACATTCTCATCCACGAGAATTAAAAGTCAACCCATAAAAATGGGAAAGGTCTAAACAACCACCCCGCTAGATACCTCTTAGGACTCTCATCATAACAGGAATCCAACCACTATCCTAATTATATGAGTCATGGAATTCCTTCCCCCATGTCGAGATATTATCCGCTTTAGGTGGCACTGACTCGCCTGCACGGGTTTAATCGCATCCACATTAATGCGTCTCGATTAGGGATTAGGTCCTCCCACCCCCATATTTTAGGATTTCTCATACACATACTGCCCCCACCACCACACAAAACAGGCAACATGCTTTCCCAACACATGGATTGGGGAATTCCTTCTCCCGTGTCAAGATACTATCCGCTTTGGGCGGCACTGACTCGCCTGCACGGGTTTAATCACATTCACATTAATGCGTCTTGATTAGGGATCAGGTCCTCCTCTCCCCATATGTTAGGACTCTTCACGCACATTTAAAAGTAAAGAGGGAAACAACTTAGCATTATAGACTAATGAAAAACAAGGTCCAGGCCCAAAGCATGGGCGAGAATAAGGTTCAACAAAGGAGTGTGATACTCCTGAATTTAAACAAAACATAAACGAGAGCATTTAAGTAAAACCAAAAACATTTGTCTCGATCTCTAGCCTTTCTAGGGTTGCCGCTTCTATTGCGTTCAACTGTCCGCGTCCCACTCCTTTTCCTCTCTATTGATGTCCACCTCCTCGACCATGTCCCAGTTGGGGTCCTTGAGGAACTCTCTGTGGTTGGCCACTACTTGCTCCAGCTCCCCTTAGGGGGACTGGAGCATGTTGCTGCTGGAAGGGTCGGGCTGGAAACTACTGCTGGGGCTGGGGCTGAACCTGGCCAGTCCCTCCATACTGAGTCTGAAAAGGGCAATGTCTGCTAAGATGCCCATGATTCCCACATGCAAAGCACCTCAGTCCCTGGACCATAGAAAACGGGCAGAAAACGTGAGATTGGTAGGGGATCTGCTAAAGTCTGATCCCTGCCTGTCGAAACTCGGAAGGTCCTGTTGCTGGGGATCTACTGCTGACTGCCTCCTTCTTGGATGAACTTGGGTGACTCCTCTCTTGTGGTGGACCTACTTGAGAGTGCATCCTCTCAATTATCTCTTCCTTATTCTATACTTTTAGGTGCGTAAGTAAGGTGAAGGGGGTCACCGCGCACCGAATAGAGGGGTGAAGTGCCTCCTCTAAATGTCTCGCTCAGGAATCTTCATCCGGGAAGAGATTCGGGGAAAAATAGAAAAGATCCTTGAACTTGACCCCTAGTTCCCGCACTGACATGCTTCCTTGCTAGAGAGACAACAACCCCTGCCTCTTCTCGTCCTTCCTCGTCAAGGAAAGAAATTCCTCGCGGAACTCCTTCTCGAAGTTGTCCCATAGAACTTTTATTTCCTTCCCCTCCCCAAGGTAAAGCATCCACCACTGATGTGCCGCTCCTCGTAGTTGGATTACTGCTAGAGGAACCCAGTACTCTGATGGGGCCCTGATCATCCCAAAGGTGATCTCGAGTTCCTCCAACCAACTCTCTGATTCTGTATCAGAAGTGCTTCCTTCATACCTCTTCAAGCTATGTCGCTGGAAAGCTCGTAACGTGCGCTGCCACAAGTCGTCTTTCTCCTCTCGGCCAATCCTCAATTAGTCGACCATCTGAAACTGCTGGGCCTCGACTGCCCGAGTCACTCGGGGATGACGTTCAGGTGCCATAGCTGCACGGTAAACAAAGAACACCTAAGCCCAAGTAGTAAGGGAAATTTTTTCAAGGTTTAATTTTATCATTTCATTTTGACTTCTTTCCCAGAACACCAAAATTAAGTAAACCAAAAATCATGATGATTCGTGTACCTTTCCTAGGGTCTCTAACCTGTAATCAATCTAGACTTGGTCGTTCGGTAAGCTCAGAGTCCTTGCATTGGATCACGGGGGGCCCTAAAATCCCGTGTCATGTCCGGTCTTCCCTGGCCTATGTCACGCACCAAGATCAGCCAACATTGTTTCCCTACCATCCCATGCAATCCTCACTGTGCCTAACTCCAGACTTCATCCTCTCTCTCAACCATCAGCTCTAATACCATTCTGTCACGACCCCCTCCCACCAAAGATGCCCCTCCTGAGCTGGCAATGGTGAAAGGGAGATAATGACCCCCGAGTCCCGCCTCCAGTAGGCCCCGGAGTGGCGACTAGCACCAAGGGTATGAGTTTTCACAAATATGGGAGGCATTACCCTTTTATTATTTAAGATTGGGAAATAGGATGAGTCAAACACCAAAAGAAAAAGGAACAAGTAAATGAAAATAAACCCAAAACCAAATCCATATGCATGTTTTATACAATACTGAAACAAAAGTACAGGTACAAGAAAAGCTCCAAAGTACGATACCAAAAAAAGAAAGAAAAAACTACAACCAGCAAACTCCAACATCCAACTAGCAAGGTCCCGCATGGTCCCTAAAGTCCTCCTGAAAAAACTGAAAGTAAATGTAGAGTGAGCATACAAGTATACTCAGTAGGAAAACCTAAAGCTCTCGTGCACAGGTGGGGAGACATCCTAATGCCCCATGAGAAAACAGAAGGAACGAAAGCCTAGCAAGGAATCTATCCACCCAACCTTACAAGCCACACTCACCAAATATCGCAAGTCAATAGAGTAGTATAGTAATATTATCAAAGTATGGGTACCCCGCACCACCCTCCCACTGAATACTGCTCAAGCCCTCATGCCTAACGCTCTGATGCTTCCCCCTCTTCCTGAGCTAGTGTCGCAACCTGGCCATAAGAAGCTCATAGTATCCCGCTGGCACTCAATCCTTGGCCATCATAGTATCCCGCTGGCACTCAATCCTCGTCCATAACCACATCTCATCCCGAAGACACCTGGGAACCACGTCACATCCTCATCCCGAAGACTCTTGGGAAACATCTGTCATAACCTGCCTGAAGGATCTTGGGCTATAGAACCTGGAAGAGGGAGCACAGGTAAGAACAGTAACCAGCCATCCTTTAGATGTTTGAGAATCTCACCCACCATCCCACGGGTGTTCGGCACGTAGTGCTCAACATGGGTGGGGTGCGTAAAGAAACATAAAACGTACAGATATATATAATTATATCAACCACTCATCCCATCCTAAGGCTTCTACACAAAAGATCTGAGCACATGCCTCGGCACTACTACCTCGAAAGTATGCACACAATAAATAGCCCCAAATCCCATTAAGCTTTTTATGTTTCAACAGTTTTAGTTTATCAGTTCCTTAACTACCGAGCAACTAACAACAACCAAACAAGATCAATCGTTCATAAAACATATATTTTCCAATCACAAATAAAGTTAGGGAAAACACAAGCAACACAATACCATTTTTTTTATCAGCCAATCAATTCCATTGATTTTCTGTTTTTAATCAACTACCATGCCCCACAATTCATTAGTTAACCCTTCCACTTTTATTCAAATGCACAACCCATCCCTGCAGCCCTACTGCCAACCACCATAACCACAGACACATCGAAAGCAATACTTGTACCACATCATCATCCCTTTGATGCCTTTTACCACAGCTCCACTGCCCATCACAACCATATCATACACGTCAACCCACAACCCAGCCAACCGCAGCCCCGCTGCTCATCCGTTCCACAACAACCCACGAAACACCCCTTCACATAATTAAACCCCAACTAGCACCCACAAAAACCATTCTTTCATTTAGTTTAACCGGGGTGATCATACAAGGGTTCTAGGTATTCATTTAATCAGCCAACTTTACATGATTAACCAATTTCCACATTCTATGAAAAACCATCCACAAAACAATCCAGAAAAAAAACATGGCAACATTAATTACGCAAGCAAAGGCCCCCAATGACTGTGATTTTCAGTAGGCATAAGCCTATTCAATTCACAACATAATCAAAGGATAAGCATTGATAGAAATAAAACAACAATATCAACAAAATTTTCCCCAAACAATCCAGAAAAAACATGGCAACGTTTAATTGCACAAGCAAAGGCCCCCAACAACCGTGATTTTCAGTAGGCATAAGCTAATTCAATTCACAATATAATCAAAGGATAAACATTGATGGAAATAAAACAACAATATCAACAAAATTTCCCCAAACCCGTTCTTTAACCAGTTGTTATCTGTATTTACCGGTTCAACCGTAACCCATGAAAACAAGAGGATACCCACCCCGCAAGATGCACAAAAGAGAGAGAGACGAAGGTAAGATCCCTACCTCAAAGGTTTTTTACGGAAACCACAACGGTCAAGGAACGCTCAAGGAACCCGGGTCGATTCTCCGAAACCCCGCCTTAGATCTCTCCTCCTAGCAAGATCAAGACCAAGACTCATCATATTCGACATCCACACACTTAGATCTACCCATAACAGGCGTAGATTTAAGAAACTGTGGGAAGAGAAGGAGTAGATCTAAGAAGATCTAAGAACCCAACAAGAACGATCACATACCTTGAGAAACCGGCTTCGATTTGTGAAGGGAAACATCCGGATCACCTCCAAAATACTTGGGAGAGGGTCTCTTACCTTCAAGGAAGAGTAATCTCGGGTTATGGCCGCTTAGGGGCTTAAACGAACCATTTAGAGGCAAAAGAGTTTAGATCTGAAATTTTAGGATCTAACTTTAAGTGCTCGCACGGTTAGTCCGCACGGTTTAACAAACCGTGCGCTAACCGTGCGTTAGCTTCTGTCTCAACAACAATCTTCGCACGGTTGGGCCGCACGGTTTGTCCTAACCGTGCTCCTCCCGTGCGAAGGCTACTGCCTCCAACACCAACCTCGCACGGTTTGGCTGCACGGTTTGACAAACTGTGCGCCTCCCATGCGAAGGCCATTACCCCTTTAGTTTTTCCTTAAAGGTCCACCCAAACGCACCCCCAAGTCACCTTGATTTCCCGAAACACCTCTAGCCCCACATTTTCACAAAAGAATGGATCAGAGAGGTCTGGGCCATTACATGGATCTTGTTGTTCCACAGGAGGGGGATGTTCAGATTGATCAGTCAGATGTTGTTGTTCCACAGGAGGGAGGGTGTTCCGCATGATCAACCATATGCTCCTCCAGCTTCTCAGGCTCAACCACAGGTAGATACAGACGTTGACTGGGTTGAGCTCGATTCTTTATTACAGACATCCTCAGCACAGCATCCATCTTCTTTCCATGTTGGTGAGAGTTCCAACCAGCCTCCACTATCATTAGATGCAGGACAGGGTACAGATGGTGAGATTGTACATCCACCGCCTGTCACACGGTAGGATGTGGGGGGTGGTTGCTGAGGATGATGTGCATTGTACGCTAGAGCGCAGATAGAGACGGACACGACATGGACGTGTCCAGTATACACCTGGTTGTAGGACGGATGAGCATCCACGCCAGAGGCGTAGATTAGTTTGATTTTTGATTTAGGATACATTATGTATGTGCATTACTATTATCATTTATAGAGTTATACTTTTTTTAATAAGTGTCTTACTGTCATCAAATTATCTTCCAAAAGTAATAATTTCTATTTGGTAATCATTAATAAATATTAATACTATGGATGAAAAGATCTGTGAACATCAAGAAATCTTGACAAATATTATTGATCTCAATGATTTGAATCTTAAAATCATGGAACATGATTCTTTGTTTAAAAAAATTAAATTGCATGAAGAAGAATTTCAAAGAATAATGAATAATTGTGAAGAGTAGATGATTATGATTGAAGATCAAAAAAACCACAATATGAGATGTATGGAATTAGAAGTTCATTTGGCCAATTTTGAGAAAATACATATTCAAACTTTATAAAAGGACACATGTTTTAATGGTACACAATCTTCACTGGAGGATTTTACTGTTAAAATACTTCCATCATGTGATAAAATTATGAACATTATGAAAAAGATTTATTTCATATTCTTCTAAAATAAGAAACAATCCTTAAGAGGGTTGAGAATGTGTTAGCATATGTAAGAATAAGTATTGAAGAAGACCATTCTTGGTGAAGTTATATAAGATTTCAAAACTGATGTTTAATGCCAGAATTAATATATCAATTAGAATCAAATCTAATTACTGTAGAACATTCAGGAAGATCATGTTATAGAAATATAAATGTTTTTCTAAATCTCTCTTCCTTTGTTAACAAAAAAAATACTAAATAGAAAGGGGTTGTAATTGAATTAATCAAATACAAAAGAAATTTTTGCTTCTAAATAAATGATGGTTTTTTTTAATCTTTCTGCAGGATGCGTGAACGAGGTTCATGCATCCTTTAAAGACTTCATAAAGGATGCGTGAAGCCCATTCACGCATCAACCATTGTTAGGATGCGTGAACGGGGTTGACGCATCCTTCGAAGACGGGATGAAGGATGCGTGAACCCCGTTCACGCATCTCTCCACGCCGAAGATGTGTGAACGAGGTTCACGCATCTGGAGACTCATTTTTAAAAATATTTCAAACTCATCCCTTTTCAATAAAAAATAATTAAAACCCATATATACAAAAAACACTCACTTACTCTATATGGATGGTGTTCATTATGATGTTTGGGTTTGCAGATCTTATTGTTTTTGTTATCTATGTTTTAACCTGTGGATGCACGGAGTGTTGTCCGGAAGGGTTCTTGTTTGATATGAATGGATTCTGAAGGTGTGGGTTGATTAGCAAAAACAAAAAGGAAAAAAGAAAAAACCATTTCGCTTCACGATAAAATGTAAAAATTGTATTTTTATCACAATGCATAAAATGGATCATGGGCCGCCCCACCGACCAACCAAATCTGCCCACGCATTAATCTCCGGCATTAATACGGCAACTACTTTCCCGGAACCTACCAATCAGATGGACAAAAAATAAAAAACCTCCTGGAAAATTTGTGTACAACGAATTTTCTACAATTTCCCGGCGAGAAAATTCCGTCTACCAGTCCGGTAAATGGTTGAAGATATCCGGCGAGGGGATGGGGGACGAGAGAGGAACAGAATTGAGGAAGGCGTTCCCGGATGAGAAGGGGCTGAGATCGTGTAGGAAGGAAAGCGCGTTTGGGTCCGACGCCGGGGAAAATATCGCCGGCGACATCATCGACAGCATTGCCGGCGTCGGCGTCAATATCCCAGGGTTCCGATCCAACTCGATCCCCTCCGCCGCCATGCCCATCACCACTCCCTTGCCCCTCTCCCTCTCCGACGACGGACTAGTCTTCTCGATGGCGGCCATCCTCGCCGCCGGGGACACGACTGCCCCGGTGTCCCCGGTGGAGGGCCCGGGATCGGCGCCGGCGGAGGTTGACGACGGCGAGGAGGGTCCCGTGAGGCGCTGAACCAACAGCATGAAGTCGCTGACGGTGGTGTGGATTACCTTGGGGGAGACGGTGTAGATGACGACGGGCTGGTGGGGCGGGCGGGGCGGCGGAGGCGGAGGCGGGTGGGAGGGGCGAGGAGCCACCGGGGGCTTCTTGATCTTGCGGGAATCCTTGCTGACGAGGAGGGGAGTGGGGCGAGGGCCCCGGAGTTCTCGTCTCCCCGAGGGGGTGGTGTCGCCGCCGAGAACATCCGGTGAGTCCATGGTGATAGACGGCGTGGGCGGCGGGGATGGAGGGGGTTGGGGGAATGGGTTTGGGTTTGGGTTTGGGTGGTGTAGATGATTAGTGGGATACAAGTGGTGAACATCTCCGAGTCAATAAAAGACGGCTGACCCGAATGTATTTATTGGCATGCTTGGTTAAAAGTCAAGTGAAATAGTAAACATTTGGCATTGCTTTTACACGGATATATATATGTTATGCCTATTCACTCGAAATCCCCGCACGTACCATTTAGTGATGCACCGTTCCAAAAAGAAAAACAAAAAAGAAATATACAGTGCGATAGGCAATGGAATGAACATGAAGAATATGGGAGTCAACATACTGCAAAAAATAAATAGATCTAATTATTTTATGCAGTTTATTCCTACATTCCAACCACATCTCGAGTTAGAATGACAAGCAATTCATGTAGGTTCCGGGCACAAGGGAAGCGTGTGATGGACGATGTCCAACTTTGCTTTTTGTCGCGTTCACTGATCAATCTGAGATCTATACGACGATAAACACTGCGTTCAATGAAATTGAATCAAAGAAGACATAAAACATGAATCACGCCGGAACCAGAGAGAGAGAGTCATCACATATTATTTATAATTAATTTAATTAAATGATAATTACCTTGATGAAATTCTTTTTTCGTAGATGGATCTGGTAACAGATCTCACTACTACAAATCGTGCTTTTAATAGAGCTAGAAAACGCTTTTAACAGCGCTAGAAAAAAGTTGTTAATTTCAGCCAATATAAAGGAGGTACCTTTTAACACCGCTAAAAAGTGATGATAAAAGGTGTCTTTTATCCGCACTAAAAAAACACTGATAAAGACCCCCCTTTATCACCACTATTTTAGCGCGAATAAAGGACCACTTTATCAGTGTTTTAATTAGCGCTGATAAAGGCCTAGCTGCCTGTGATGTGTTATTTATATAACAACATACCTACCAACACATGCACGGCAAACACACACACCACCTGCACAGCGCACACAAGAACAAAGCAACACACACAATGGTTTGACAAACAATGATATATACATTTCAAACAATGTTTTATATAATTACATTTACAATTATCTAACAAACAGTTAAAAACATTAATGTTTCATCCTTTGACATATGTGATCCCCTCTTAAAAATGTCCGTCCATGGTATTAGTTGTCGAACAATTCATCACAACTCAAGCAAAAGGTTCCACCTACATAAGAAACCAAATATTATGTTAGTAATACTATTAAGAAATAAATTAAACAGTAATATGAAAGAATACATTAATAAAATGTCAATTTTTAATAAAAAAGTCACATTTAGAGTTATACAGCTCACACCGTGCGTCATATTGAGGTGAGGTTGATTCCTACATGTCACAAATAAGTTATGGATCGTTGTTCTAAAATATCAAAACAATCCAAATGAGTTTGCTTGGTTTTGAGTATATCCCTTGTTTTTTTACTAAAATTAATATCAAATTTAAATGACATGTTTGGATTTATACCGGTCACATCGTTCGTCGGATTGAGGTGTGGTTGATTCATACACGTCACAAATGACTCATGGATCGTTGTTCTAAAGTATCAAAACAACCCGAATGAGTTTGCTCAGTTTTCAGTATGACAGTTGTGTTTTTTTACTAAAATATCATTTCAAATCGGAAACACCCATTTTGAGTCATATCGATCACATCGTGCCTCAATTTGAGCTGAGACTGTTTCATACACGTTACAAAGGACTTACGAATCGCTCTCCTAAATTATGAAGACAATCAGAGGGCGTTTGCTTGGTTTTCAGTGAGTAAAACGTTTTGAGCTAAAATGTCAATTTTAAACTGACAATGGATACTTTCAGTCATACTGATCACACAGTGCGTCGGATTGAGGTGCGATGGACTCTTATACATCACAAATGACTCATGAATCATTGTCTTAAAGCATCAAAATAATCTGAATGTGTTTGCTCGGTTTTTAGTATGTCACTTGTTCTTTTTACTTAAATTAATGTCAATTTTAAATAAAACATGTTTGGATTTATACCAATCACATCATTTGTCAGATTGAGGTGTGGTTGATTTCTACACGTCACAAATGACTCATGGATCGTTGTTCTAAGGTATTAAAGCAATCTGAATGTGTTTGCTCAGTTTTTAGTATGTCACTTGTTCTTTTTACTTAAATTAATGTCAATTTTAAATAAAAACACATTTGGATTTATACCAGTCACATTGTTCGTCGGATTGAGGTGTGGTTGATTCCTATACGTCACAAATGACTCATGGGTCGTTGTTCTAAGCTATCAAACAATCTGAATGTGTTTGCTTGGTTTTCAGTATGTCACTTGTTCTTTTTTACTTAAATTAATGTCAATTTTAAATAAAAACACATTTGGATTTATATCACTCACATCATTCGTTGGATTGAGGTGTGATTGATTCATACACGTCACAAATGACTCATAGATCATTTTTCTAAGGTATCAAAAAAATCTAAATGCATTTGCTCGATTTTCAGTATGTGAGTTGTGTTTTTTACTAAAATATCATTTCAAACCAAAAACACGATTTTTGAGTCATACCAGTCACATCGTGTGTCAATTTGATGTGAGATTACTTCATACATGTCAGAAATGATTTAAGAATCACTATCATAAATTATGAAGACAATCGGAAAGTGTTTGTTTGGGTTTTAGTGAGTGACGCATTTTGAGCTAAAATTTAAATTTTAAACTGATAACAAACACTTTTAGTCATACCGGTCACATTATACATAGGATTGAGGTGCAGTTGATTCCTACATGTCACAAATGACTCATGAATCATTTTTCTAAAGTATCAAAACAATCCGAATGTGTTTGCTCAGTTTTTAGTATGTCAGTTGTTCTTTTTAGTTAAATTATGTCAATTTTAAATAAAAAATACACATTTGGATTTATACCAGTCACATCGTGCGTTGTATTGAGGTGAGGTTGATTCCTACACGTCACAAATGACTCATGGATCGTTTTCCTAAACTATCAAAACAATCTGAATGTCTTTTCTTGGTTTTCAGTATGTCAGTTGTGTTTTTTTACTAAAATTAATGTCAATTTTAAATAAAAAGAGATACTTTGAGTCATACCGGTCGCACCGTGCATCGAATTGAGGTGCGGTTGATTCCTACACATCACAAATAACTTATAGATCATTGTTATAAAGTATCAAAACTACCTGAATGCGTTTGCTCAGTTTTTTGTACGTCAATTGTGTTTTTTTACGAAAATATCACTTTAAACTGGAAACACGCATTTTGAGTAATACCGGTCGCATCATGCATCGGTTTGACATGAGACTGCGTCATACACGTCACAAAGAAATTATGAATCGTTGTCCTAAATTATGAAGACAATTGGAGTGAGTGTCACACCCGGTCTTCGCACTGCGACATGTTTCTAATTTTTATTTTTATCTTATAATTTTATCTGCTTCTAATTATTTTTTTTATGAAATGTGGGCCGAACCCAACTGTGGTTTTGCGCCTTTGCACTGATAAATGAGCATTTTGGCCTTGACATTGTCCAGTGGATGAGCAGGTGAAGTCGAAGCCGCGCAGCTTTGCCCGAGTCACCGTGTGGCCTGCCTGATGTTCGAGTCAAATAAACAAAAATGAAATGAATAATAAAATAAGAGAAATAAAATGAAGTTTAATAAATTATCTTAATAATAATATTAATGGTAATTATTATTATTATTATTAATATTTTAATTAAGTTATTAGTTATTATTAATATTATTATTACAATTACTATTATTAATATTGTTAATATTCTATTAAGACATGATTATTATTTTTAATATAGTAATTATATATGGTTTTTTTGGGGGATTTCGTTTTCCTTTTTCCCTTTTTCTCTCATCTTTCTCCCCCCCTCTTTGCATCGCGACCTAGCCCCCACTCCCCCTGATTTTGTCATGCTCGGTTCTCCCCTTCCCAAAACCCTTGTGCACCCCTAGCCAGCTCGAAGTGTCGCCCCCTTTCTCCCCTTGGCCTCTCGCCGCAACAACCCGCACCAAACCCCCCGGTCAGCCTTATCGTGCCGCACCACGACTCCCCAGCCTCGCACGCTCCACCGCCACGCCACCTAACCGTTGTGCCACCTCCCTCCCGACCAATAGTTCTGTCTGACGAACCCAGTCTGGTGTGCACACCCCTTGCTGGTAAGCTCTATCCGAGGTTCCCCCTTTTGTTGCCGGCGCCTCTTCCGGCAACCGCGACCCCAACCGCCGACTTCTCTTCCGGTGCACCATCCCCCGGTAAGCTCCTCTTCATTTCTCCCAAGGGTTTGGGTTCTTGTTATTTGGGGTTTAATCCTCTTGTTTTAGGGTCTGTTTTGGTTGCTGGTGGTGTGGTCAAGATGTAATGGTGTTTTCACACCTTTCTTCGAAGGATTCTTGGTTCAAGGTAGGTGGTTCCGCATTTAACCATTGTTTGATGAATTAATTTTCTTCTTCAATTAATTTAGCATATTTATTAATTAGTTTGTTTTATGCGAATCAAGTTTTTAATTGAAGTTGATATGTATATGTGATATAGGTGTGTTTTATGTGAAAATTCATGTTGAACTGTTTATTAGAAGTTTATAAACTATACAAATTGTGTTCTGTTTTAGCGTCAATTTGCGTTGAGTCATAGAGGAATTTTTGGTTGAATTTTTAGTATTTTGAGTCATGTGGCATATTCTAAAAATTGTTTCATAAATTTTATGGTGAATTAGTTTGTTAATTTAATTAATTTAGCACATTGTTAAGTAGTTTACATGATGCAATTGTGATTTTGACTGAGTTTTGTTGTGCATTTGCTTTGTTAGTAGAGTTTTTATGTGATGTTAACGTGTTTTGTTGTGAAAACCAACATTGAGCTATTTATCAGTGTTCTCGAAATTGTGCATTTATTTTGTTTGAATGTGAAAGAGATGCGGTGTGTGTTTTGGGTGTGGCATCAAAGTGCGTTTTTTCATAAAAGAGGTTTTGAGTGCGTTTTGGTGTTTAAAGTCGCGCAACACATTTTTGAATTTTCTTAATATATTTTCTTGGTGGTCATCTAATATTAAAAGTGTTTTCTTTAAAAATTGCAATTGGTTTAATTGATGGTGTAAGCGATGCAAATTAAGTTCTAAAAATATTTTGGTGTGCGCTTAATTCAAAATGGGGATTACAAGTGTGTTTTCATGTGTAAAGCCCAGTGATACTCTTTTAGAATTGTTTTATAATTTTTTTAAAGGGTTTTTAAAATTATATCGATGGTGCGGAACTTTCTTGGACAAGGATTTGGTGTGCGTAATTTTTCAAAATGGCATTTGGGTGTGCAAATGGTGGTTTTGTGTGTGTAAGTACCATGTTTGGCTTTTATGCATAAATGTGACATGTGACGTGATCTTGGATTTTAAAAGTGAAATTGATGGTGTAAATGGTATCTTGTCATGCATGGTGCTTTTATTGTCTTATTTATGTGATGTGCACCTATTATGAACTTGAAACATGTTTGAGCACAAAGAGGGAAGCCTGGGTAGCTAGAAAGGTGGACTAGACTAGTGGGCTACTGATCCGAGGGTGGCTTCGGCCCTATTTCACTTAGCAGGATTGACGACTGCAACACTAACTAAACATATGAATTATTAAGGGTCGTGGTTTCTAAGCAATGTTTGCTGAGGGTCGTGGTTTCTAAGCCATGTTTACTGAGGGTCGTGGTTTCTAAGCCACGTTTCACCAAGACACGAAGATCTAGGGACCCACGCTAGCTAAAACCCATGAGGCCACTCCCATATTTGGTGCTCCTTGTTTACTTTATGCTCACCAGCATGACACTTCAGGTATCTTAAAAGTAAGTGTTTGTGTGTGATTTAATTTAAGTTGTTGTCTTTAAAATTGTTTTCATTTAAAACACCTCTCATTAAAAATTGTTTTCATTAAATATTGTTCAAGCATTTATTTCCTTTTTATCTATTTACTGGAAAATATATTCGTCATTTATTGGTTATGCGTGGAATCTTTTTCTTTCAGTGGAATCCTGCCGGGCCTTCGGCTCACACCCCACATACACCTTTCGGTGTATGTAGACCTTGTTCTTTTTGTATCCCAGGTTGAGGCATCATGCTTAGCAATGATGGTTCAAGTTGTTGATGGTCTTCGCGTACAGGTTGGTGTTGGTAGCTTGGGGATGTGGCTTCTCGTGTTGCTTGGAGGTTGGTATTAAATTTTTAGTTTTCTATCTTGTTGTAGTCCCCTTTGGGTATTTTGTTGAATTGTAGACTTTAAATCTGATTATGGTTTAAAGGCATGTTTGGCTATCTGTTTCCAGTTTCAGTTTATTTATCTTGCTAGTGGTTTTATGCTAATTATTTTGGGTGAATCGTTCCCATGTATTGGTTTTGATACCTGGGCACTTGTGCCAGCCTGTGGGAATCGGAAACGCCCTTCATGCCATGTCACGGACCGGGTCAGGCGTCGGGTTAGATGGCGACCCGGCCTGGTTCGTGACAGTGATTTTTCTTGGTTTTTAGTGAAAAACACATTTTGAACTAAAATGTCAATTGTAAACTGATAACGGACACTTTTAGTCATATCGGTCACATCATTCATCGGATTGAGGTGTGGTTGATTCCTACACATCACAAATGATTGATGGATCGTTTTCCTAAAGTATCAAAACAATCCGAATTCATTTTCTCAGTTTTTAGTATGTCAGTTGTGTTTTTTTTTGCTAAATTTATTGTTAATTTAATATGAAAATACACACTTAACGTCATAACGTCCACACTGTGCGTCAGATTTAGGTGTAGTTCATTTCTACACATCACAAATGACTTATGGATCGTTTTTCTAAAGTATCAAATCAATCCTAATGCATTTTCTCAGTTTTCAGTATGTCACTTGTCTTTTTACTAAAAATACTATCAATTTTAAATAAAAATAGACACTTTGAGTCATACCAGTCACATATTCATTCTATTTGTGTACATTCTTCCATCAGTTATGTTTCCCATTCATTTCTAAACAAATCTATACCATCTTGTGAATATGAGTCTTTTCGAAAATCATAGTAGTACTGAAAAAATATAAATACAAAAAGGATTAATAAATATTTTAAATGAAATAGTAATTAGTTTTGAAAATACCTCTTCATGGATACTGGTTTGTTCATGGAATACCATCTCTTTCATAAATTTACAAACATAATAACCACAATATTTATCGTTTGTTTGTTTTGGACATTGCAGAAACATTGAAAAAAATAAGTAGTTTTTTTATATGCGTTTGGATAGTGAAATATTATTGTATATACCCTGATTTGTATCCAGTTGCAGCACTTGTAATGTTTCTTTTCCTTTTCCCCTAGCCTTATTCCATGATGTAGACAATATTCACACACCGCTCTATCATAAAATAATCCTCATTAAAAGATAATATAAATTATATAACTAGATGTTTAGTTCTAAAATATTAGATGTAGTGTATTAAAAATTGACAAAAACCATAATGTGTGGTCAGTTTGTTGGATATCCATGCATTGAATCAAGGAAATAAATCTTTGGAGTATCCAAATTGACCACAATGAGCATCCAATACTATCTAAGAACACAAAAAGGAATAAGTAATGAATGAAATTAAAATATATTTGATATGATTAAATTGTAGAGTTTTATCCCTGCATCGTTGGTATTAAGAAGAGTTTGTCATCTGTAATTTTTGCTGTTAAAAAATATGAGTAGTCCTTCCACTATTTCACCCTCTTTCTTAGATTCTATTTTTTTGTTCTATAGAGGTGACATGAGGACTAACGAGTCCAAATTTTTGTTCATGGGGAAATCCCTTCAATTGTTTTTTATATAAACGCCTGTGAAAAATATGAAATGTATTTATTCATAATTATAATAGTATATCAACTTTTGGAAAATCAAATCATGAAAACATTCCTCATATATACATTTAAAACTGAGCCACTCTAGGATTTCACTTACATTTTCAGCACTAATGAAATATGAATCTTCCCCTCCGTACATATTTTTATCAAAAATAATTGTGTGAGTACCACCATCTTTAAACTTCATATTCACATGATCTTGTAATGATAATAAATGTGGATATAGAATGAGCGGGTTTAAGGTGCTTTCAGTAGATCGTTTTGATCAGTTGGTTGATCCTTGAGATGGTTTTGAGATGTTCTTTCTTTTCACCCCCTTCCCTGTGTCCATCTATAATAACATTCATCAGTATAGACCTTTTTTTATTAAATTTTAATGGTTTATCTTGAAAAATAAATTGGAAAAGAATACCTCCTTGCCGACATGTTTTTTTACAAGCTGTAATGACCATGAAATGAATGTTCCAAGAGCTTGTTCGGCCTTATGAATATCATTATCATCAATTAGAACATGTAGCTCGACACTTTGCTCATGGGCTATGTTAATAAACACTTTGACATGACCTATTGGAAGTGGTCTGTTGTGTAGCATGACGTTCTGAATATTGAACATCGTAACCCTCGCTACAAGGTGATGGGTGGGTGTTTATAGATATAAATCACAGTAATTTTCACCATGTACAATATCAGTATAGGAAAGGTATAAGTGTCTATCTAATTCACAATTCACAAAAAACAATTATTAGAACACTGATTACCTCAACTAAGATAGGTTTTTGAGGGAAATAGATCGCCTCAAAGCTAGTGGGGGGTGGGGTAGGATCTTCATGCACTGGTTGTTCTTGAGTTGTTTCTTCTCCCCCCCGCCATCAAAATTTCCATGAACTCTCTTTGCAATTTCATATGTTCTTCAAGGATAGATATTCTTTCTCTCATCATTTTTATGTCTTCACTTTAATCCTCATCTTGTTTTTTTCTCAACAAATGTTCGGGGTGTCACCCCAAAACCTGCTCCTCTAACGCAACCATACTTTTCTGGCTACTTCAAGGCTACCGAAAGTATGTTTGCATTCAATTTGGATGTTGCTGATTCCTATGAATATGTAAGATAAAAAATATAGGAAAATAAGTAATCATTACTATGTAATATTTATTTAGAGAAAAAGAAATATTTATTATGCCATACTTACACATGTTTGCCACATTTTTTTGTGTGTTTTCATCTATTAGTATCTTATCTTTATTTACACGCACCTCCTTCCATAACACATGGCATGGGATGGAAGTGACTTTAGATTTGGATTCATCAATCTACATATAAATAGAGGAACATAGTTATGGTGTTGTTTTATGTCACATAAAAGTATTATGGTAGATTTAAAATACGTACCAATTTTTTTTTCAAGTAAAGCGTACCCCATTCTTGCTTTACGGCAGGGGTACACTAGTTTTTTCTACTCGTTACTTATTTTCAACACTCAGTTTCTATTTGAAAGCATGGCCGATTTTATCCTACCTACCGTCCAAATTTCCGATGCTCTGCTAATGTGTATAGCAGCACTCGGGTCGAATCCTCAGTGATGATACTTTTTTAATAGTCGAATGTTTTTAGTTGATTATATTTTGATTGGGGGGGTTTGTTTGAAGAGATTAAATGAAGTGATTAATGATTGGTGTTTAATTTAACAATTTAATAAAGATTGGGGTGAGTTCATTTTTAGGGAGTTAAGCTTGTGATATCCTTGATCTTTGCTTTATATTTCATTTAAATTAACAACCAATTCACAAGATAATGTTGATTGGAATTCCTAAGTGTCAAGGCTTTAATCCAAGACTTAACTTATATTAGGGTTCTAATCTCAATTAGAGCTTGTTTATGGTAGTGTATTTATGGTTCCAATAATCCATGGAAACCACATGTTAAACAAATCATGTCATTAATCCACGAAATTCTAAGTTTAACATACACAATGTTAATTTAAATAATATCCATCGAGAAAATGCTCTCAATCACTTAACATCCCCAAATTATAACTAACCCCAATGGTATATTTACTCAGCCATTATCTTGGTTAATAATCTGGTTGTAATTTTTATGATTATGAATTATAAATATAAGAAAAAGAAAGGGATAAGAAAAGAGTTGTGCGTCGAACACACACACACAAACAGTGAAGGGAATTAAATACTGACTTTAGATTGAATGAGAAAGCATAATAAGGGAAGGGGATTCAACTGTATTTAAACTATTTTAAGACCACTAATACTATTTAATAGAAGGTGGATGAGAATAATAGATGAAGAATGTTGGAACCTCTATGATAATGTAGTTTTAATAATCACAAATAATGTCAATATACATATTCTATTCTTTCATGCCATTTCAATATCTCTAAGTAAATAAATTATGTCATATAGAAAAATATACTTAAATAAGTCAATAACCTATATTCATGAATAAATATGTTTACAGTGCATTTATACATGTATTTTTGGATAACACTTAGTCTTGTAATGATTCTTCTAGGATAGATACTTCACAACCTTTTTTAGATTCCCTGGCACCGATGGTATGTTGACAGACCGAAGTTGACAGACTGAAATTGACACACTGAAGATGACACACCGATGTTCAACACACTGAAGATGACACACCGAAGTCGACACACTGAAGATAACACACTGAAGTTGACACCCCGAAGTCAACACCCCAAAGTCGACACACTAAAGATGACACACCGAAGTCGACACACCATAGTTGACACACCAAAGTCGACATACCAAAGTTGACACACCGAAGTCGACACACCGAAGTTAACAAACTAAAGTTGACAGACCGAAGTCGATACACCGAAGTCGACACACCGAAGTCGACACACCGAAGTTGACAGAACGATGCTACCAAACCAAAGACAATACACCGAAGATGACTCACTGATAGTCATAAATAACTATTTCGATTTTATTAATTCAAAATTATTTCTAACAGTCATATTTAGACAAATTAATGTTTCTGACATTATTTAATGTTGTCTGCTAGACTATCCATAGACAGTATGAGGTACATGCACGTGCATAGATCTTTATGCCTAGTTGACATTGAACTATAAAGGACTTCAATCAGAGCTCAGAAGTATAAGAGACATAGAGATATACAGATACACATAGAGCTTGAAGAACACACTAAAATAGAGACTGTGTGAATACAAAAACAGAGGAACTAAAAGCTTGAGATCACAAGAAGTTTCTAACAAGCAACATTCTGCTGAAGCTCACAATACACTAAAAAATTAAAGAGTAGAACCTTTTTCACACCTAGAAGCTGGATTACTAATACTGCAATACTCTGTTCTGAAGCCAACTTCCAGAAGAGGACTCAATTTTTTTTCTCTACATCCAATGAGTCCAGAGCTCTACTGCACATCACACAGAAATTTCTAAACTCCACTCTTCCTTATTAAACTCTATTGTGATATTGTAGTTACTATTTGAGCAGTGTGTATATCTGTTTTGTATCACACACACTGTCTCCTGAGCTAAACTGGAGGATAACGAAATATCCCCACTCTCAATCTCTTAATACACTTGTATCCCATGTAGAATTGTGAAAGAGATCCTGTGAGATCTGTTTATTTGTTTTTCCCACGAATAACTGTGGTAGAGGTCAAGTGTGACCTAGAAAGCCTGTGTGCTATTGTGAACCCTGATCTAGGGTGTGGATCACAAGTTTATTAATATAAACTACTTAGTGGCAGGTGATCACCAAGTAGAGAGGACTAAGTATTTTCTTGAGACTAAACCTCTTGTTTTATCTGTTGTGTTGTTTATCTTATATTTTTATCTATTATGTATTTCTGGCATTAAGATAAACTGAACTTTGATAGTTAGTTTAGAATTTTTTTATATATGTTTTGAATCAGTAGGTTTGTTTCAAAAGTTTTACTAATATTTAGATTTGGAAAGCTGAGAACTAATCAATCTCCAGAGAACCAAATTGAACCTTCAAGGATTTTATAAATTCACTACAAACTGACTTTGTGTTTATTTTCATAGGGGGATATTATTTTGAAAAGAACCTTGTTTAACAGAAATTTTTATAGATACTCAATTCACCCCCCTCTTGAGTCATCTACTACGACCAACATTTGGTATTAGAGGATTTTGAAATTTAATGTTAGTTTTTGAAATCGTGTCAACTGTGAATATAGTTGTATTTCAAAGATCTTAAAATTTCTGTTATTTCTAAATTTTTATATCTTTGAAATTATTTTACAACCGTTATCATGGAAAATAGATTATAAGGGTCTACTACTAATCGACCACCTTTCTTTAATGGAACTAACTATGCTCAGAGGAAGCTTAAAATAAAAATACATCTAGAAAGTATGGGTTTTGAAATCTGGACTTCTATTGAAAGTAAATATGCAATACCTGAAACTACTAGAAACACTTGGGATGAACCTACCAAGACTACCTATAACAATAATTGTAAAGCAATGAATACTCTGTACTATGCACTAGAAGATGAAGAGTTTAACCGTATTTCTACTTGTAAAACTGCACATGAAATTTGGGATACTCTCTCTATTTCTCATGAAGGAACATCTAATTTTTAAGAAATGTGATTAAATACTTATACTATCAAATATGATAACTTTATAATGAAGACTGATGATTCAATTTCTGATATGTATCTCAGGTTCAATGAAATTGTGAATACCATGATTTCTTTAGGAAGAGAAGTAACTGTCAAAGAGAAGATCATGCAGATTCTACAATGCCTACCAAAAAGATGGCATGGAACATCTGTGTCTATTAGATAATAATGAGATATTGATAAGATTCCAATGAAGGAATTGATTGGAAAATTAATGATGTTTGAAGAATAATTGAAGGTAAATCAAGAGAAGGATGAACCAAAACGAAAGTCTATAGCTTTCAAGACAACTGCATCCAAAAGTAAAGATAAAGAGAAAGTTTAAGCCTCTATTGAAAGCTCAAGTAGTGATAAAGTTACTTCATATAGTGATGATGAAATGGCCCAGTTGTCTAGACGATTCAAGAAATTCTATAGGAAAAATAAGTTCTTCAAAAATCCCAGTTACAAAGGAAAGTACGAAAATAAGGGCAATTGGAAAAGGGATTGGAAGAAAAATGATAAATCAAAAGAGATAATCTGCTATGAATGTAAAAGGAAAGGACATGTCAGGGCTGACTTCCCAAATATGAAATATAAGAAAAAGTATGAAAATAAGGATAAAAGGTATAAGAAAGCAATGAAGGCCACCTAAAGTGCCTCAGAGGAAAATTTAACTGAATTTGGCTCTTCTCAGAATGAGAAAGATTATAGGGATAATATGTGTTTCATGACAAACACAATTGAGGTAACCTTAGACTCTCCTGCACATAATTCTTATTATTCTGAAAGCGAGTCAGAAAAAATGAAAAATTATTAACTATTAAAATATTTCAAGATGTTAGAGGAAACCTGTAATGAGTTGAAAGATAAACATAAATATTTGAAGAAACAACATGCTCTTACTGTGACTGCTAAATTTGAACTTACAACTAAAAAGGAGAAAAATGCACAACTGCTTAAAGAGAACAATGAGTTAAAAATGTCTAATGAACAATTGAAGAAAGACTTACAAAAATTTACTAATGGAAAAAACAATCTTACTCAAATTCTTGGTGAAAAAATAGCTACTAAGTATACTTCTGGGATAGGATATCAACCAGGTCAAAGGAATTTATCCAAATCAC
The DNA here is from genome assembly GCA_963277665.1 of Viscum album. Taxonomy (NCBI): domain Eukaryota; kingdom Viridiplantae; phylum Streptophyta; class Magnoliopsida; order Santalales; family Viscaceae; genus Viscum; species Viscum album. The sequence goes on along the minus strand of OY728149.1, from coordinate 66,712,929 downwards.
ATTTCGTACCCAAATCTAGAAAATCTTCTACTTTTTTAAAAAACCAGAATTATATTGCAAGTTCTAGTTCCACAAATTCTTTTACTATATCTAATTCTTCAGGACCAAACATATTTTATTTTTCAAATACTCTATATTCTACATATAGGAAACCCATAATACAGTTGTGGGTTCCTAAAGCTTATATTACTAATGTATGTGGACCCAGAAAAATATGGGTACCGAAGTCGTTTCTTGGTTAAATTGTTTTGTAGGTAAACTGACTAAAGAGCTCCTGCAAAAAGCTGTGGTACTTGGACAGTGGGTGTTCAATACATATGACAGGGTATTTTTCAAGCTTTAAAAGTCTTATCAAGATTGATGGAGGATATTTTACATTTGGTGACAATGGTAAAGGAAAAATCATCGGCCTAGTCCAGATTGGTAACCCTAACTCTATTTCAATTTATAAAATACTGTATGTTGATGGACTGAAGTATAACCTTCTCAGCATATCTCAACTATGTGATGATGGATTTAATGTTAAATTCAAAAACGATTCATTCAATGTTTTTGATTCCAAGAATAATTTAGTATTTACTTATTTTAGAAATGATAATGTATATGCTATAAATCTAGACACACTAGCCTCACATAATGTCTCTTGTCTAAATGCATTTCACGAAGAGTCCTGGCCCTGGAATAGAAGACTAGGCCATTGTAATATACATTCTCTTATGAAGTTAACTAGAAAAGGATTAGTTAGAGACTTACCCAAATTAGAGTTTCCAAACAACAAAGTATGTAATCCTTGTAAAAAAGGAAAGCAACATAAAATCTCTTTCCAACCATAGAAAGAAGTAACTAATTCTCAACCTCTCGAGATGGTTCAAATGGACTTGTTTGGACCATCTAGAGTTTCAAGTCTCAATGGGAAGCACTATGTTTATGTTCTTGTAGATGATTTATCTAGGTATACCTGGACCTTTTTTCTAGCTTATAAAAGTGAATCCTGTTCACAATTTACCAAGTATGCTATGACTATAGAAAATCTTAGTAGACTTAAGATTAAATCCTAAAGAAGCGATCATGGTCATGATTTTGAGAATCAATATTTTGAAGATTTTTGCTCACAAAATGGCTATAATCATAAATTCTCTGCACCTAGGACACCTCAACAGAATGGTGTGTTAGAAAGAAGAAATAGAACATTGCAATAAATTACTCAGACTATGCTTAACGAATATGATTTACCCATTTATTTCTGGGCTGAAGCTATTAATACAGCCTGCTACATAATAAACAGAGTCTTAATTAGACCCATTCTTAAGAAATCTCCTTACGAGTTGTGGAATAATATGAAACCCAAAGTAGGTTATTTTAAAGTATTTGGATGTAAAGTTTATATTCTGAATACTAAAGATAATTAAGATAAATTTACTTCCCAAAAGTGATGAAGGAATATTTCATGGATATTCTACATCAAGCAAGGCCTATAGAGTCTTTAATAAAAAATCCAAATGTGTGGAGGAATCTGTACACATCAAGTTTTATGAAGCAGATCCACATGAGCCCAAGATCTCACTAGAAAATATTGAAGAGGATATGTCCAATCTGGACATAAATGATACAACCTCAAATCATCATGTGAAGGAATCTGTGAAAACTTCCAGTTCTGGAAATTCTCCATATCCTAACTGTAGTGAACCAGATCAATATGACCAACCTAAAATATCAAGTCCTACTTTCTCTAGACCAACTAGAACCCTTAAGAATCATCCCTTAAATGTTGTTGTTAGAGATTTAGATAGAGGAACACAAACCAGAGCTTCCTTGAGAAACCAGTTTGAACATCAAGCCTTCTTGTCACAACTTGAACCTAAAAATATCAATGATGCAATCAATGATGAATTTTGGGTAATGTCTATGAAATAAGAAATTAATCAATTTGAAATAAGTAATGTTTGGAAACTTGTAGATAGACCTAAGGATAATTTGATCATTGGAACCAAATGGGTGTTTAGAAATAAGGTAGATGAAGTTGGAAATATAGTTATAAATAAAGCTAGATTATTTGCAAAAGGATATAATCAAGAAGAGGGAATTGATTATGAAGAGACTTTTGCACCATTATCTATACTTGAGGTAATTAGGATCTTACTTGCCTATGCAGCACACTTGAATTTTAAAATTTATCAAATGGATGTAAAAAGTGAATTTCTGAATGGTTATATAATTGAGGATGATTTTGTTGAACAACCCCCAGGTTTTAAAAATCCACATATTCCAAATCATGTGTTCAAATTATTAAAAGCTTTACATGGTTTGAAACAAGCTCCAAGAGCTTAGTATGAAAGGTTACGTAATTTTATTATTTATAAAGGTTTTAAAAAAGGACTCACATATCCTAATTTATTTATAAAAAGAATTTTGAAAGAAGTTTTAATAGCCCAAATATATATAGATGATATTATATTTGGATATTATAAAAATTCTATATGTAATGATTTTTCAAACATAATGAAAAGTGATTTTGAAATGAGTTTAATGGGTGAACTTAAATATTTTCTTGGATTTAAAATATTTCAAAATAAAGAAGGCATAATCTTAAATAAAAGTGAGTACACAAAAGATATTTTGAAAATATATGGATTTGATAGCATTAAGAGTAGTTAAACTCCTATGAGTTCTACATGTAAGTTAGATCTTGATGAAAATGGAAAAACAGTTGATCAAACTGCTTACAGAGGAATGATAGGGAGTTTGCTGTACTTAACTACTAATAGGCTAGATATTATGTTTAGTGTGTGTATGTGTGCGACATTTCAAGAAAACCCAAAAGAGTTACATTTAAATGTTGTTAAAAGAATTTTCAAATACCTCAAATATACAACTAATTTAGGATTGTTCTATCCTAAAGGTCAACCTTTTGATTTAGTTATCTATTCAAATGCTGATTTTGGTGGATGTAAGTTAGATAGAAAGAGTACCTCTAGAACATGTCACTTTTTGGGAAAGTCATTAATATCTTGGTGTAGTAAAAATCAAAATTCAGTTGCATTATCAACTTTTGAAGCGGAATACATTGCTGCAGGTAGTTGTTGTGCACAAATTTTGTGGATGAAACACACCTTATTAGAATAAACTGTGACAAAAAAAGTGCTATTAACATTTCTAAAAATCCAATCTCTCACTCTAGAACAAAGAATATTGATATGAGACATCACTTTTTTAGTGATCATTATCAAAAAGGTGATATAACTCTTGAGTTTATTGGGACTGAACATCAACTTCCCAATATATTCACTAAAACCTTAAATTATGAGAGAATAAACTATACCAGACATGAAATAAGAATTATAAATCAATAGAATATCCTTGAAACTGATCTCATGAAACTGATCTTGTCAAACTTATCCTTGAAACCGATATCATGAAACCAATCTTGTCAAACCGATCTTGTCAAACAAATTCTTGAAACCGATCTCATGAAACCGATCTTGTCAAACCAATCCTTGAAACCAATCTCATGAAACCGATCCTTGAAACCAATCTCATGAAACCGATCCTTGAAACCAATCTCATGAAACCGATCCTTGAAACCGATATCATGAAACCGATCTTGTTAAATTGATCCTTGAAACCGATCTTGTCAAACCAATCCTTGAAACTGATATCATAAAACTGATCTTGTCAAACCAATCCTTGAAACCGATCTCATGAAACCGATCTTTTCAAAACAATCCCTTGAAACCGATCTATTGAAACTGATTTTCTTAAAACCGGTCTTATGAAACCGATCCCTGAAACTGATTCATTGACACCGATGTATTTAAGGATTGTTCTGTAATTCAGTCTGTTTTTAAATAAAAAAACACTGTTTTGTATTCTTCTTTTTTTTGCATTTAAATTTTTATGATTTAAAATTTACAATACCTAAATTATATATTTAGTTCAATCCATCCTGACCTTTCACCTTCCCCTCTACCGAAAATCTTTCTACCTTGTCACACTCCCTATCGACTCTCGACCTCTCAACTTTGTTGGAATCCGAAGACCTGTCATGGTGAGGACCAAGCGTGCAATGGAAGAACCTAGAAAATCTCCTGCTAAGCGTTATAAAGGTGAGTCCAGTGGGACTGTGAAACCGAGATTGGAAATCTGAGTGGTTACGTTTGGAAAAGAGGTGTCTGCTGAGTGGCTTCTGTCAAGAAAATCTTTTTTATTGAATGTACTATAATCTCAAGGATGGCTCAGTTGGTTTGCCAACAATGAAATACCCTATTATCCCCAGATAGTTCATGAGTTATATCAATATTTGAGGATATCTCTGGATGAATCTGAGGAAACAAAGATTAAGTCTGTGGTAAAGGTAAAGGAGATAGCTTTCTCATCTAAGGAATGGGCTGAATTCTTAGAGATACCTCATGAAGGTGTCTATGCTGACTATCCTGGTAATATTCTACCTTCCTCTAATTTGTTCTCTTATGAAGATTCTCTGAAGAAGCTGAATGGAAATGGATAATACAGAAGGACTGTTGCAAATGAATTCGAAGGAGAAGTAAGGCTGCTTTTTAATTTCATACAACATCAAATCTGCCCAAGGAAGGAAGATTTCTCTGTTGTGAAGTATCAGGATGTTTCCTTGATCTTTTTGTTAAAACATGTAATAAAAGTGAAACTACGTAGGTATCTAATGGTGCATATCTAAGATTTGATTAAGCCATCCAAGAAGGCAACCTACTTGTACTATCCGAGGATGATTTCTATCATGTTGAAAAGGGTAGGTTGTGTGGAAGATGAAGATGAAGTGATAAGTGACTGTAGTGGTTTTTTTCTTCAAAAAGAAATTTATAAAAGGATGAAAAATATTCTAGAACCCATGGAAGATATGTTGGGTAGGATACGAGGAAAGGATATATGAGGATTTCAATCTAGTTGACCACCCTTCTAGACCAAAGGATCAAGTTGATCCAGATCTCAAACCAAGAGAGGTTCCAATTTATTCTGATGAGGAAGCTGAGCCTAAAGTGCCAAGGGAAGATGAATCTACTTTTGATAATAAGAGTGATCCTGATATTGTTGAAAGTTCCAAAGACATGTCTTATAGACCTGCTAGTCCACCTTTGGACTTTCCCTCAAGAGAATCTTTATTATGTGACAAGGATGAGGAAAAAACTGAATTTATTGGAGTTGAAGTCTATGTTAGTAAATATAATGAGGAATAATATGATGATGATGATGATGATGATGATACTAGAGGAAATGATGAGCATGTAAGTGACACTCTAAAAATGGGACAACAAGTGGTTCACAGATCTAGTGAGGAATCTGTACATGGAGATGGTGATGGTATTGAGCATGTTGAACAACACGCTGTTGGTCATCGAGATGCTGAACATGAGGACAAATCACCCCTTACTAATGCTGAAAATCAAGAGATCATTCATGAATTGAATGACCTTATGGCTGCTGGACAAGAGGAAGAAGATGTTGTTCCAATGCATCAAATTGAGGAAGTGCCTGGTGAAGCTGAAGTGGCTGGAGAAAAAGTAGAACCTAAAGTTCAGTTGGTTCCTATTCCCAGACAAGTTTTTATAGCCCGAAACCAGGATGAAGAAGTTGATGATGATAAAGTTGTTATTGAGCCTCAGAGTAGAAGGACCAGAATTGATACTGTTGAGCCAAGAGACTGGACCTATACTAGAGAGTGGAATAATGATCCTGGATACATTGTTTTTGGTTTATAGTATGTCTCAGATGAGGAAAGGGTGACTTATCCTCCCGATCCAAAAGTCCATGCTAAACTAGAACCTATTGCACCTGTTCCACTAGTTTCACCTACTATACTAGAACCAATAGCACATGTAGTTCCCAGTGACTATGTCACTAAGGCTGATTTGGAGAAATTTAAAAATGATATTTGTGAGTCTGTGATAGCCTCATTTGGATCCAAAAGTGAATCCTCCACCTCCATAGGTATCTCAGATGCTGATGCCGCAAATATTGCAAGAATAGTGATCCATGAGATTCAATCGAATCTCATTACCACAACAAAAACCATTATTAGACACAATACCCTGCTAAGAGAAGAAGTAAGAAAGATGAGAAATGAGTTGAATTTGTTAACCTCTGACTTCAAAACCTCCTTTAGTGGTGTTATGGAAGTTCTTAGGAACTTGGTAACTCATCTAATCAGTGTGGAACTGAAGAAGTTGAAAGAAGAGCTTGGGAAAATGTTGACTGACCCATCCAGTTCTAGGAGTGGGAAAAGTGCTGTTGCTAATTTGGAGTCTCTCAAGGTTGTAATGAGAGAGGAACTTAAAAAACTTAAAAGTGTTTCAGACAAAGAAACCCTTGAAAAAGTACATCAAAATACAGATCTTGTATACAATATGGTCAGAAAGTGAAAAAATGAAGCCTCTGTAGCTCAGAAATAGATTCAGGAAAAGGTGGATAAATATTTCACTAAGATTTATACCAAGCATGATCTCATCAATAGCTTCAAGTTTCTTGCAGAAAATATTTGAACTCCTCCAGTCATAGAAGCATTCAAGAAGTAGGTTCTTAAATTGAAGGAGTTTACACCTTTATTGAGTAAATTTTTGGAAAATAAGGATGACTTCGAGAAGGCGATGCAATATGGTGGTGAAATCATTAATGACTTCATCAACCTGCTCAAACCTTATCTTCATGTTCAGGCCGAGGCTATTGTGGTCCCTCTAGCTACTTCAATTGGTGCTACCTCTTGACCTCCTGCTCCAATGTCTGTCTCACAGGCTCTTCCCTAGATTAGACCGATCATCACAGAGAAAACTCCAAGTCAAGTGTTGTTAGAAAGGCGGCCTGACCTTGCACCTACTGTTCCTATAGGTGTTTACCTGCCTGGTGTAATCTTCAGACCACCTCTTCCCTCTGTAACTCCCAAACCTTCTCCTTCTCCCTTGGATCCTTCAGAAAAAGGAAAAGCCCCACAACATCCAAACCCTTAGTGATGGATTGTTTCTTTTTGATAGGGATTTGATATTTTTTTTGTCTTGTACTTTTATGCCTCTTAATGGAAATCTTTATGGTGTCTTTCTTTTATGTTATTTCTCCTTATCTTTTTTTTCTTCTTTCTCTCTTTTTTTTGATAATCCCAAAAGGGGGAGAAAATAAGGCATACATTCAAATAAGGCATACATTATTTATCTAAGGGGGATATTTTCTAGTTTAAGACACATGGCATGCACTCACCTTAATCCATTTATTGAGGGGGATCTTTGTTTTAAAAATTCAAACAAGGAAATACTTTAGTCATATCGAACAATTACATTCAGTGAAACATGATATGTCAAGCTATCTTTATTATATATATATTTTTTCATGTATGACATAATTTGTGATTATCAAAAAGGGGGAGATTGTAGGACCCTTTATGATAATGTAGTTTTAATAATCACAAATAATGTCAATATACAGATTCTATTATTTCATTCCATTTCAATATCTCTAAGTAAATTAATTATGTCATACTTAAAAATATACTTAAATAAGTAAATAACCTATATTCATGAATCAATATGTTTACCAGTGAATTTATACATGTATTTTTGGATAACACTTAGTCTTGTAATGATTCTTGTAAGACATATACTTCATAACCTTTTTTAGATTCCCTAGCACCGATGGTATGTTTGATAGACCGAAGTTGACAGACCAAAATCAACACACTAAAGATGACACACTGATGTTCGAGACACCGAAGATGACACAACGAAGTAGACACAATGAAGATGACACACAAAAGTTGACACACCGAAGTCGACACACTGAAGATGACACACCAAATTCGACACACCGAAGTACACACACTGAAGTCGACAAACCAAAGTTGACACACTGAAGTCGACACACCGAAGTTGACAGACCGAAGTTGACAGACCAAAGTCAACACACCTAAGTTGACACACTGAAGCTAACAGACCTATGTTATCAAACCAAATACAACACACCAAAAATGACTCACTGATAGTCATAAAAAACTGTTTGGATTTTATTAATTCAAATTTATTTCTAAAGGTCATATTTAGACAAATTAATGTTTCTGACATTATTTAATGTTTTCTGTAGGACTATTCGTAGATAGTACGAGGTACATGCACGTGCAGAGATCTTTATGCCTAGTAGACCTTGAAGTATAAAAGGACTTCAATCAGAGATCAAAAGCATAAGAGACATAAAGATATAAAGATACACATAGATCTTGAAGAACACACTGAAATAGAAATTGTGAGAATACAAAAACAGAGGAACTCAAATCTTGAGATCACAAGAAGTTTCTAAGAAGAAACATTCTACTGAAGCTCACAGTACACTGAGACTTTAAAGAGTAGAAGTTTTTTCACACCTGAAATCTGGATTACTAATACTATAATACTCTCTTCTGAAGCCAACTTCCAGAAGAGGACTTGATTTTTTTCTCTACATCTAATGAGTCCATATCTCTACTGCACATCACACAGAGATTTCTAAACTCCACTCTTCCTTATTAAATTCTATTGTGATATTGTAGTTACTATTTGAGCAGTGTGTATATCTATTTTGTATCACACACACTGTCTCCTGATCTAGACTGGAGGATAACGAAATATCCTCACTCTCAATCACTTAATACAATTGTATCCCATGTATAATTGTGTAATAGATCCCGTGAGATCTGTTTATTTGTTTTTTCCACGAATAACTATGGTAGAGGTCAAGTGTGACCTGGAAAGCCTGTGTGATATTGTGAACCCCGATCCAGGGTGTGGATCACAAGTTTATTAATATAAACTGCTTGGTAGAAGGTGATAACTAAGTGAAGAAAACTAAGTCTATAATTGAGACCGAACCTCTTGTTTTATATGTTTTGCTGTTTGTCACGACCCGTCCCCCGGGGCCCATGCTGTGACTACCCCAAGCCCGCCTTCCATAGGCCAGGGGCTGGCGATTAGCACCGAAAGGCGTATTCCCTAAAACTGGGAAGGAATTTCCTTTATAACCTATAAACACATGAAACCAAGCACACATTGAGATACAAACACAAGTAAAACTGTATAGAAAAAAGAGTTCTAAAAGTAAGAGGGTCTGGAATACAAGCCAAAAAGTAAAGGTACAAGTACAACTGAAAAACAATACAACTGAAGAAAAAGAAAAGCAGCTACTAGGTCTTCCTCCGAGGTTCCTACCTGAAGGGTAGGTACAGATCACCTCCTCAGCACTCCACATCCACCCATATCCTCTACATACTGACATGCCGTATGGTCCACCTCCAGGCCCCATCTAGTCCTGGTACCCTCAGCCTCGATCAGCACTGTCCGTCATCCGCACCAAACACAACAAGGTGCGGGCATAGCCTGTGTAGGGGTGAGTATAGTGATACTCAGTAGGGACCCTGAGACCCTCAAGGTCTCACAAAATCCACAAGGATAAACCAAAAGCATGAAATAAACTGAAAACCCTACTTAGGTATATGCCCATACATATACCTAAGTTATCAAGTATGCCCATCTCAATCATAAGGAAAACACTAGGTCCAACCCATAAGTCCAAAGCTCAAAAGTTCCAGAAAGAAAGGAATACCACAAAGGTAAGTAAGACACAGGTATGAACTTAGATCACACCAGGTATATTTTAGGAACAGTAGTAGAGATGATTAAATGTAACTACTGATTCATCTTACTCTATTAAGAGGTAGACCCATAAAGGATCCTAAATCATCATCAGACCCACAGAGGATGGTAGCACATCGTCAGACCCACACAAAATCCTAGTACCTCATCAGACCCACACAGGATCCTAGTACATCGTCAGACCCGCACAGGATCCTAGTACACCATCAGTACGTCATCAAAACCACACATGATCCTAGTATAGCATCAGTATGTCGTTAGACCCACACAAGATCCTAGTACACTATTAGTACGTCATCAGACCCACACAAGATCCTAGTACACCGTCAGTACATCGTTAGACCCACACAGGATCCTAGTACACCATCAGTACGTCGTCAGACCCACACATGATCCTAGTACACCGTTAGTACATCGTCAGACCCACACAGGATCCTAGTACACCGTTAGTACGTCGTCATAACCACACAGGATCCTAGTACATCATCACAGCCAGCTACAGGGTTCCCTCATTAAGCCTTCTTGTCTCCAGAAGAGTCCGCTCCTCAAGTTACTGGCCGATACACCAACTGCCTCGAAGTCCCATGAAGAAGTATCTCAAAGGTCCGCCACGTCATAGGGGTCTCAATGCAATAGACGGTGCATCAATCGGACACCCGGTCTGTAAGTTATTAGCCTTTTAGTCCCGAGGGCCCGGTTGGGTTCGTGATTGATCCAATCTAACCGTACCCCAACTTTATACAAATATTCAGTGGGGTATACTATTAGGTCCACAAGGCTGAATACCCTGAGAGGGGGGGTGAATCAGGGTATGAATAATTTAAAATTAAAGCCTGTTCTGATCTTGTTTCACTACTAAGAAAAATACTCTTCTCTCTCTTTCCTATTGCACGATATAATCAGAAAGTAAAGAAAGCACATGACACAAAAATTTTTACTTGGTTCACCACTAAGGGCTATGTCCAAGGAGCATACGCCGACAGGTTTTCTGTCATACCAAATTCCACTAAACTTCACTAGATGTGGATTACAAGGTTCAAAAATAGTCACTCTGTCCCAGGATCACTGCCTTTATAAGGTTTAGAGTCAGCTCACGGCTTTCCCAAGGGTCACTCCTTGTTTCTCTCTCTTTGGCTCACTGCCGGTGGAGAGGATCACCTTCTTCCTATTCCTTTTCTCACTGCTCCAGAAAGGATCCACTCACAGTTTATAGACCTGCAGGTCTCTTCATTTGCATGAAGAAATGCATCTTCCTCTGTATGTAAATACTATTTTGAAGTCCAACTTTCACCCGTAGATGAATCTCTCTTTGCACCGAAGGTATCGGGCAAACTTCCAGCTTCCACGCAGCTCAAAAACACTACCGGGGAAATCAACCTTACTTGGCGCTCAAGTCAAATCCGGCGTGCAAGTATCGGTGCACAAGTCACAACTGGTGCGTAAGTCCACCTCAGACACTTGCGCGACAAAAGCTTCTTCAACTCCAAACTTGCGCGACACATTTCCCTTTACGCCCAAACCAATATTGGCACGCAACTAACAACAACCGCGCTTCTTCAAATATGGCGTGTAAGTCCCACTTGCGCGACACACCACCACTTGCACGACCACCTAACCTGCGCGACGAGAGATCTGATTTTTCAAAGTGTTGAACTCCGTCTCAAAAATGAGGAGGGGTGGTCCAGTATTTATAGGCATTTTGGACACCCTGTGTGACGGCACACAAGTCTCCCCTCGGCGCGCAAGTTACGACACACAAGTCTCTTCCCCTGCAAGTCACTTGCGTGAACCACTTCCAAAATTGCACGAACCTCTTTCCTTTTCCATATTTCGAAGTTCTAATCTTGAAAAACAACAGGCGTGCAAGTTTCCAATCCTCCTAGGCACTGGCACGCAAGTCCTTTCCCAGCGCGCAAGTCACCTACGTGACCAACCCAATACTTGCGCAATCCTTATCCCTTTTCCATATTTTGATGATCTGATCTTGAAAAACTTATGGCGTGCAATTATCCTCACCTTAGAGAACATGGCACACAAGTCCCTTTTCTAAAAACCACTTTTCTTCATTTGTCGATTTTTTGAGGCCCAGAAATTTGGAAAACACTGGAAAACGGCGCCACCTTGTATCTGTTATTTTTGTACCGCCTCCAGATCATTCATTCCTTTTTCTACATTCTTGAATCAAACATGGATCGTTGACCACATATCTTGAACTCGACATTCCACCATGAAATCTCATTTGTCAACAAATTTGTATGTCATTGTTTTGCTTTGTCAACAATCACAACACATATGTCCACTTTGTCAACAAACACAATCACCTCAAAAATGCTTCAATGATACCTTGGGGGATTTTTGACCAACAATATCCCCCTTTGGGTTTGTTGAAAACTCTTCTATAAAAAGATACATCTTTAATTCTTCATCCACTATTCTCCTTTTGTGATTCTGACAGTGATCAAGGATTTACTCAACACATACTCTAAGCCCACATGAGCAATGCTCGACGTGAGAAACAAGAGTAAATGAAAAGTTCATCAATGAATCACTTCATCTCTGACATCCACTGTTGACACCAAACTGATACCATTTTTTACCAAACTGATTCCAATTGTTGGAAATATTCTTACCACATTCCAACATCTCTCTTTTTCTTTTATCATGATCCTCAACTGTCGTGATATCTATTCTTTAATCGATCACTTCTAGCATCGTCAGATTTAATACGGCCCCCCTTTCTGCTCACAGCCTTAACCATTGTCAACTTCAAAACTTCTTTAGCCCTACTGCCTATGTTGTCCAAGCTAAGCTTTGGTTAAGCATGTTCAACTAGCTTCAACTCCCCCTATTTGGCTGCTCCACCTATCAGCTTCTCCCCATATCATTCATGATTTATCAAATTGCCACACTGTCTCCCCTTGAACAATCACTATTTTCTCCCCCTTTTTCAATGAACCCAAAGGACACTCCTTTGCAGTTTGTAATAGAGTAGAGAACACATATCAGTACATTAGGGAAAAACACACATCATACCTCGGGGAGAGGGGGGGGGGGTTCCACATCCACACTATTTCAAGTGCGGGGAGTTGACAGAACTCCCAGATCCAGTTGATGTCTTTCAAATGCTTCCTTGGGTAAGGCCTTTGTTAGAATGTTTGCAACCTGTAGCTCTGTAGGCACATACTCCAAATTCACGATTCCATGCTCAACTTTCTCCTTGATAAAATGATACTTTATCTCAATGTTCTTTGTCATTGAGTGATGGACGAGATTTTTGCTGAGATTTATAGCACTTGAGTTATCACAGTGGATTTTGATCGGAGACTTCACTTCAACTCCCATATCTTCAAGATGCTGCTTCATCCAAAATAACTGTGTGCATGCTTGAGTGGCCGCAATATACTCAGCCTCCGCGGTGCTCAATGAAATGAAATCTTGCTTCTTGCTTAGCTAAGAAATACACAATCCACCAAGATAGAATGCACCTCCTGACGTTGATTTTCTTTCATCTACTGATCCAGCCCAATATTCATCTTTATAACCTAATAACACTGACTGATATTTGTCATTATACATCTTAACGAAATCCACAATGCCTTTGATATACCGAATTATTATTTTTCACTGCAAGCATGTGGCTTTCCTTGGGATTAATCTGATATCTCGCTGCTTGGCATGTGGAAAAAACAATACCAGGCCTTATTGCGGTCAAGTACAACAAACTTACAATAATTTGCCTGTATTCTATGATATTAACTGGCTTGCCATTCTCATATTTTGATAATTTCATCCGGGTAGCAACCGGAGTCTTCATTTCCTTGGAATTCTCCATTCCAAACCTTCTCAGAACCTCCTTGGCATATTTATATTGAGAAATGAATGTTCCATTCCTTCCTTGTGTCACCTGTAGACCAAGAAAAAATGTTATCTCTCCAATCATTGACATTTCAAACTCATTTTTTATGAATTTAGAAAACTATCTGCACTGAGCTTCATCTGATCCGCCAAAAATTATGTCATTAACATACACCAGCACCATCATCCTATGATTACTGTCATTACTGAAATAGAGATTGTAATCAACTCATCCACGCTGGAAACTAATCTTTTTCAAGTACTAATCAAGCCTTGAGTACCATTCCCTTGGTGCTTGTTTAATCCCATACAACGCCTTCTTCAGTCTAAAAACCTTGTTCTCATTCTCATGAATGAGAAAACCATCTGGCTGATCAATATAAACTTCCTATTCCAGAACCCCATTCAAGAATGCATATTTGACATCCATCTGGAACACTTTGAACTTTCTTTTCACTGCTATGGCTAAAAATAATCGGATTTTCTCCAGCCTTGGAACTGGTGCAAATGTCTCATCAACATCAATTCCTTCTATCTGGGAGTACCCTTTGCACACTAGTCATGCTTTGTTTTGAACCACTGCACCATCTTCATTCATCTTGTTGCAATAGAACCATTTAGCCCTGATGAAATTCTTATCTACTGGTCTCAAAACAATCACCCACGTCTGGTTCTTCTCAATCTGATCAAGCTCTTCATTCATAGCCTGAACTCAGTTTTCATCTTCAGCTGCATCAACAAAACATTTTGACTCTACCTGAGATAAGAAAGATGTCTACTGTAGTGACTTTATTCTTCTTGTCTGAACTGGAGCTGTCTGATCACCAATGATATTCTGCTTATCAATTTCATCTTGACTCTTTGGCTTCCTTGAAGACATATACTTTGTTTCCTCTTGCTTATCATCAATATCTTCTTCTGAGTCAGCTTCTGCCACTTCTACTCCCCCTGTGTTTCTTACCTCCTCATCACTTTCATCCAGAAACTAGTCACTAGGTTGTTGAGTATTCTATTCATTTTCAACTATCTCTCAACAATTTTTCCCAGCCTTTTGTTAAAGAATTTATATGCTTTGCTTTTTCCTGAGTAGCCAAGGAATATTCCCTCATCTCCTCATGACTCAAACTTCCTGTGAATTTCTTTGTTGAGAATGAAACACTTAATTCCAAATATTCGAAAGTATTTCAACGTTGGCTTCTTTCCATACCACATTTCATACGGATTCTTCCCTTGCTTCGGACACAACAGAGACCTATTTGAAATGTAGACCGATGTCAAAACTACTTGCTTCCAAAATTTCTCTAGTAGGTCCTTTTCAATAAGCACTGTTCTGGATATGTTTTTGATGATCCAATTTCTCCTTTCAACAACTCTATTTTGTTTTGGAGTTCTCACTGATGAAACTTGATGCCTTATCCCGTGTTTCTTGAGATAGTCTTCCAATTGACTGTTTGTGAATTCTGTACCGTTATCTGAATGAAACTTCAAAATTTTCTGCCCAAGCATCCTTTCTGATTCCCTTCTATACTGCTTGATACAACTGAACACTTCTTTCTTATGGGTAATGACAAATACCCAAGCCATTCTGCTATAATCATCAATGAAAATGACATAGTACCTTTTCCCATTTATGGCTCATGGTGAGATAGGTCCACACACATCAGCATGCACCAATTCAAGCACTCTAGTTGATTTCTGTTCCTTTGCCCTATATGTATTTCTGATGATCTTCCCTTATTGACAAGCATTTCATGTATGATTATAATCATGTGATAGTTTGGGAAGATCTCTAGCAGCATCACATTTTACCAGATCTTCAATGGATGGTTGGAATAGGTGACTAAGTCACTTATGCCACAGTTGGTTTTCTTCTTCTCTGGATAAAAGGAACATATCTTCTTCCCCACTTACAAGGTAAATATTTCCCTTTGTCCTTTTTCCTTGTAAAACAACTGCTCCATCTTTTTCTTTCACAACACACATCTTCTTGGTAAATCAGATAGAGTTCCCAGAGTCACATATTTGACTAACACTAAGCAATTTATGACTAAGAACCTCTACTACCAAGACATCAGTACGTCTCATTTATTTTTCCCCAAACTTGGCTTTTCCTGAGCCAAAAATCTTCAGGACTTCATCATTTCCAAATTTGAAAACTCCTTCTTTGTCATATTTTATGCCTGTAAAAAGATCCTTATTACCTGTCATGTGAGATGTGCAACCATTATCAAGGATCCATACACCAGAGCGATCTGATGCCTTAAGGGCAATTTCTGCCACCACAACCTTCTCATTTTTCTTCTTCTTGGTCTATACTTTTTTCTTCACACTCGGCATGTATTGAGAATTTTTTTCTTTCTCAAAGTATGATGTACCAGCTTCTTCCTGTAGAGCTGCAAATGGATTTTTTATTTTCAGTTCACTTGACGATTCCCTAACTCGCTGCTTACGACTGCTCGAGTTTTTCTCTGGCACATTCCTTTGTATGAATGATGTGCAATATCTATCCATGTACCCAAATTATCCGCACCAAAAATAGCATCCTTCGAAGTATGTTATGGATAAACGTTCTCTATTTTTATGCCACCTTTTTTCTTGTTCCCTTTGATATTTCTTGGCTATGGAACACACATACTGTGAATGTACCATCTTCCTGCAACAATAACACTTGATATATGGTGCATTCCTCTGTGGTACTTCATCACTACAAGTTTCCCCTTGGAAGCTTTGAATATTCTGATTCTTCTTTGTGCCTAAATCAACCTTCAATCTTGGGACTGGTGCTTCTGGTCTGACTTCAATTGTCACAAATTTTTGTTTCTGATTAAGCCCTGAAATAGCCTTAACGTCTGAGCTCAACTGCTGCTTCTTACCTGCTGAACTACTAGGATCCTCTTTCATCTTTTCAGTCTTCATAATAACCTGATTTCCCAAGAATGTGTTAGGAATCAAAGGTTTTTCCTGGTCTTTGACTTTTCTCTGCAGACTGACAACTTCCTCTTCAAGCTCTTCAATACGCTTGACATGATATTTCAATTTTCCATTCAATCCACCGATCTCCCTTTTCTGTTCTTCAATCTTGAGCTTATGCTCATCAACCTTTTCTGTGCTCTCTGTCCTCGAAGACTTAAGGTTTTCTATTTCTTTTACTTGCTCAGACTTCTCTTCTTCCTACTGTTGCATGTAGAGTTTGGCATCATGTACCACCTTGTTGCCTTTCTTTGTTTTTTCTCTCCAAATATCTATCTCTTCAAGAGATGCTTCTAATTCATCTTCCATGTCAACTCTCCCTTCAATTTATTATTCTTCTTCATCAGTGTTAGTTTCTTCCTTTTCTTGAGTAATACCGGCAACAAACACCATTACATTTTTTCCATGATCTTTACAATTTTTAAACTCCTCAACCTCTTCACCCTCAGACTCATCTGAACTGTCTATTTCTTGTGAAAGAAGATTCTTCTTCTTGAAGAAATTTCTCTTGAACTGCTTCTTACCTTTCACATAGGCTGAAGATTTCTTCTTGGGATTTTCAAATTCATCTTCATCATTTTCTTCTTGAAACTTTTTGGGGCATCTTGCAGCAAGATGACTAACTTTTCCACATCTAAAGCAAGCAAGTGGAAGTTTCCCTTTGAACTTTCCTTTTCCTCTTTGAATATTTGAGGAAAGGAATGAAATAACCTCATCTGTCTCTTATTCTTCCTGAGAATCTTCAATGGTGAGCTTCTTTATGGCCTTAAATTCCATCTCTTTGGATTTCCCCTTTTCCACAACCTCGTTATCATCATTCCTCATTTCATATGCAACCAAGGTACTGTTCAAATTGTCCAGTGTTAGCTCTTTGGGATCTTTATGTTCTAGTATTGAAACTTTCAGATTGAACCGAGGTGGAAGCTTCCTCAAGATGCTCTTTACGATCTTTATGTCTTCAATGACTTCACCAAGTCCTCACATATCTTCCACAACAATATTTACCATATCAAATAATGCATCAATAGACTCATTTGGGTTCATCTTCAGATCTTCATAATTATTCCACAACACTTGCAGCTTTGCCTCTCTAACCTTTGTATCTCCTTCATATATATTCAATAGATTTTCCCACATGGCATGTGACGTTTTTCATGACATCACATTTGTATAGATGGGATTGTAAAGGGATCCCTCTAAGGCATTTATTTCTTTGGCATCAGCATCCAACTCTCTATGATCAGCTTCTGATAATGCACCACTATTAATATCAGCTGTGATACCATGCATAGCTGCAGAAAACACATCCATTCCCAAAGATAGGAAATAGTGTTACATTCGATTCTTCTATATCTAAAAATTACATCCATCAAAGATCGTAATCCATTTATGATTAGTGACCTCCATTGAGAGAAGAAAAAAT
This sequence comes from Viscum album, assembly GCA_963277665.1. Taxonomy (NCBI): domain Eukaryota; kingdom Viridiplantae; phylum Streptophyta; class Magnoliopsida; order Santalales; family Viscaceae; genus Viscum; species Viscum album. The sequence continues at coordinate 66,695,049 of OY728149.1, read as the reverse complement.
ATCAACCTCTCCCTCTGATACCAATTGTTAGGTCCACAAAGCTGAATAGCCTGAGAGGGGGGGGGGGTGAATTAGGGTATGAATAATTTAAAATTAAATACCATTCTGATATTGTTTCGATGTTAAGAAAAAAACCCTTCTCTCTCTTTCCTATTGCATGATATGATCAGAAAGTAAAGCAAGCACATGACACAAAAATTTTTACTTGGTTCACCGCTAAGGGATACATCCAAGGAGCATACGCTGACGGGTTTCCAGTCATACAAAATTCCACTAAACTTCACTAGATGTGGATTACAAGGTTCGGGCACAGTCACTCTGCCCCAGGCTCACTTCCTTTACAAGGTTTAGGGTCAACTCACTACTTTCCCAAGGGTCACTCCCTGTTTCTCTCTCTCTAGCTCACTGCCAGTGGAGAGGATCACCTTCTTCCTCTTCCTTTTCTCACTACTCCAAAAAGGATCCACTCAAAGTTTATAGACCTGTAGGTCTCTTCATTTTCATGAATAAATTCATCTTCCTCTGTATGTAGATGCTCTGTTGAAGTCCAACTTTCACCCGTAGATGAATCTCTCTTTGCATCGAAGGTATCGGGCAAACTTCCAGCTTCCACGCAGCTCGAAAACACTGTCAGGGAAATCAACCTTACTTGGCGCGCAAGTCAAATCCAGCATGCAAGTATCGGCATGCAAGTCACAACTAGCGTGCAAGTCCACATCATACACTTGCGCTACACAAGATTCTTCAACTCCAAACTTGCGTGATGCACTTCCCTTTACGCCCAAACCAATATTGGCACGCAACTAACAACAACCGCGCTTCTTCAAATCTGGCGCGCAAGTCCCACTTGCGCGACACACCACCACTTGCGCGACAACCACACCTGCACAATGAGATATCTGATTTTTCAAAGTGTTGAACTCCGTCTAAAAAATGAGGAGGGGTGGTCCAGTATTTATAGGCATTTTGGACACCCTGCGCAACGACGCGCAAGTCTCCCCTTGGCGCACAAGTAACTTGCGCAACCCACTTCCAAACTTGAGCGAACCTCTTTCCTTTTCCATATTTTGAAGTTCTCATCTTGAAAAACAACAGGCACACAAGTTTCCAATCCTCCTAGGCACCGGCGCGCAAGTCCTTTCTCGGCGCGCAAGTCACCTGCGCGACCAACCCAATACTTGCACGATCCTTATCCCTTTGCCATATTTTGATGATCTAATCTTGAAAAAAATATGGTGTGCAAGTATCCTCACCTTCAAGAACATGGAACGCAAGTCCCTTTTCCAAAAACCACTTTTCTTCATTTGTCGATTTTCAGGCCCAAAAATTTGGCAAACACTGGAAAACGGCGCCACCTTATATCTGTTCTTTTTGTACCGCCTCCAGATCATTCATTCCTTTGTCGACGTTCTTGAATCAAACATGGATCGTTGACCACATCTCTTGAACTCGAAATTCTACCATGAAATCCCCTTTTTCAAAAAATTTGTATGTCATTGTTTTGCTTTGTCAACAATCACAACACAGATGTCCACTTTGTCAACAAACACAATCACCTCAAAAATGATTTAATGATACCCTGAGGTATTTTTTCCCAACATATACCAAAGGGGCCATCTCACTCTAAGGTTTACAATGCTGAAGACGGTTCGTCAAACGAACTCCTGGTGCCAAAGTTATGGCCAGAAGAGTGGTAATGGGTTGAAGTTGGTCTGGGTCCAGTCCGACCCGTCCTGGGCCGACCTGATCCAGTTCGGGTCGACCCGGCTCACTAGGTCTGTCCCGACCCGCTGGGCGGCCCGGACCACTAGTTCTAGCTCGGACCGTTGGGTCCGGCCCGACCCGTGTTGGGCTGCCTAGCCCGCGCCGGGTGGCCCGACCTGGGCGGCGGGGCAGTGAAGTGGCCGCAGTGCGGCGGTCCTCCGCGGTTGTGCCGTCGACTTTGTCGCAGAATGAGGTGTTCCGACCATCGTATCTGAGTCTCACTAGTTCCATTCACTGGAACTGGTCGCCACCTTCTTCCAATGCGAGGAACACATCAAAAACCTCAAGAAATTGCGGAGAGGTCATGCCATGTTCATTTGGCCCGCACCCTCTATGTTAGGGAGGTAGCAAGAGGCTTAATAAGACTTGTATGAAGAATTCCAAACCCTAAAACCTTCGAAAATGATTATTCCCAAACCCACAAAAATAAATCATCCGTAAATCAACTAGTTAGAGAGTTGGTCCACGTTCTTTGTTTAATAGGGAAGAACATGGAAATCATTAATCACACATAATTAAACCCCTACCTCGGAGGTTTGTTGATAGAGGTCATGGGGAAGGAGACAAAGTCATTGGGGATAATGGCGTCGGCTCTCGTCTCTTCTGTAAGAAACTTCTGAAGTCAGCTCAAACTTTGTCCTCGTTCTTCAATTCTAGAGTGTGTTCTTTGTTGGAGGATGTGTTTCTCCACGATTCTCCAAAGCTCCTCCCTTTTTTCCAACACTCTCCCAAAAATCCCAAGATACGAAATTCCAACTTAAATTAAAATAGGTTTAATGTAAGTTGACAGCACAATTAAATGACACTATTGATTAAAATGAGAGTTGGCATAATTAATTTACTCAATTAAATGGGAGGAGTAATTAATGGGGAGTTGAGAGGTTTTCTCTATTAAGGTGGGGTTCGGGTGGTCCCCACCACCATGGATTTGAATTTGGGGTTTTTTTCAGGTGGTTCCCACCTCTTAACATCCACATGGGAGTTTCAAGTAAAAATAAAAATGTTAAAAAATTTTTATTTTTCTTTTTTTTTTCCATGAAAAAGTGAAAAACTATCTTTCACCCTCGACCTACTGTGGTCGAGGTAAAGGTCTCCTTAAGAGAATACCAGTGCTACGAGTTCAATGGTGTCCTTATATTTCAATTCCAAGCACTAGTTCAAAAGTTACAAAAAACCCGCTCGAACGTTTACTGAACGTACCCAAAAAAATGTTCAGAAATTCATTTCGGGCACACCGGGCCTCAGAATCATGCACCGTCAATTTTCACAGACTCGTAAAATTCCAGTTTAATTAAAAAAAATTACAAGGAATTTCTGGGTCTTTACATTCTCCCCACCTCAGGGCTTTGTGTCCACGGAATCCACATCACAAAACTAGGAAAACAAGTCGGGGGTACTGAGCACGAATTTGAGCCTCCCGCTCCCATGTTCTCTCCTGGAGGTTCCCGTGCTGTCAGTGAACGCGCACCAAAGGTATCGACCACCCACAAAAGACCCTCTCCTTTCGATCCTCAATCTCCACTAGAACATTCAAAAACATCTCCCCATCGTCGATGTCCATCTCACCGTGGTCGATGACGTTAGATGGGTTGTACACGTTTCTCCCCAGCTAGGATACCTGGAAGACATCATACACCCGATGCAACTGAGAGGGAAGTTCTAGGTGGTAAGCCACCTCAGAAAATATGATGAGGACCTGAAAGGGTCCGATGAACCTAAAATATAACTTTCCACCTCAACCAAATCTCCGCAAACCTCATCAAGGTGATACCCATAAAAAGTTGTGGTCGCCATCCTCAAACTCTAGAGGTCTCCATCTCTTGTCAGTATAAGACTTCTCCCTACTATGTGAAATCTTCATCTGCTCCTGGATGATCTGCACCTTCTCTGTGGTAGCCCATACCATATCTGGTCCCACGAGTGATGACTCCCCTGTGTCAGTCCAACACAAGGGTGATATGCAAGGTCTCCCATACAAAGCCTCTAAAGGTTTCATCCCAATGGTGGAGTGATAGCTGTTGTTGTATGAAAACTCCACCAAGGGAAAGTGATCCTCCCAGCTGTGACTGAAGTTGAGGACACAAGCACACAACATGTTCTCAAGGGTCTGAATGGTCTGCTCAGTCTGGCCATCCATCTGAGGATGGAAGGCAGTGCTCAAATGAAGATACATCCTGAAAGCCTCCCGAAACCCCTTCCATTGCCGGGAAGTAAAACAAGCATCATGATCGGAGACAATTGTCGAGGGTACTCCATGTAGCCACACAATCTCTTACACATAGAGGCATACCAGGCTCTCTACTAAAACCTTCTCTCTGATCGGTAGGAAGTGTGCTGACTTGGTGAGTCGGTCGATGATCACCCAGATAGAATCATGACCCCTGGATGTACGTGGAAGTCCTATCACGAAGTACATGGATATCCCATCCCACTTCCACTCTGGGACCTCTAAAGGCTGAACTAAACCTGCTGGCACCTGATGCTCTGCCTTCACTTGCTGACAAGTGAGGCACCTTGAGATAAACTCTACTACTACTTTCTTCATTCCCGACAACTAGTGCTGTCGTCAGAGGTCTTGATACATCTTCGCCACTCCTGGATGTATCGCTAGAGGGGATATGTGGAACTCCCTCAACTCTTCCTCCTAAAATGACACTGGTACCATGGTACGTCCTCTGAAGAGGATGACGTGCACCCCACCTTCAGAAAATTCATCAGGTGCCTTTCCTTTGGATATCTGAGCACGTCGAGCCTTACAGTCAGTGTCCCCACACTTTGCCTCCCTGAATCGCTGAAGAAGTTGGGGAGTGACTGTAAGATACTGAAGAAAAGCTGCTCCATATCGATCCACAAAGGATATCTGCAAATCATCTAGCTGCTCCGTTGCCTCACCAAGTAGCTGTATACCAGATCTTCTGCTGAGTGCATCTGCTACAACGTTCTCCTTCCTAGGAGTATAGACTATATCGAATTCATAGTCTTGGAGGAACTCAAGCCAATGTCGCTGTCTCAGGTTTAGGTCCTTCTGAGAGAATATATACCTGAGACTCTTGTGATCCGGGTAGACTGTAAAACACTCACCAATCAAGTAATGTTGCCAAAACGTCAAGGAAAAGAACACTGTTGCTAAATCCAGGTTATGGGTAGCGTAGTTCTGCTCATGTTTTCTGAGCTGTCGAGAACCATATGCGATCACTGCTTGCTCTTGCATTAGGACACATCTGAGCCCAGTCCCTGATGTGTCGCAGTAGACTACGTACACAACACCCTCTTTCGGTAGCCTCAAGATGGGGGCACTAGTCAACCCCTGCCCCAGCTCCTGAAAACTCCACTGGAATCTCTCTGACCAAACGAAGGGTTGGCCCTTCTTTGTCAATGCTGATAAAGGTGCTGCAACTCTGGAGAAATTTGGCACAAACCTCTGGTAGTATCCAGCCAAACCCAGGAAACTCCGTACCTCCGTCACACTCCTGAGAGGATCCAAAGCAAGTACCACCTCAATCTTCACTGGATCTACTACAACTCCAGGATCCAAGATGACATATACTAGAAAGTGAACCTCTTGGATCCAGAACTGGCACTTTGAGAGCTTACCATAAATATGGTTCTCTATAAGTGTGTCCAGTACTACCTGAAAATGATAGGCATGGTTCTCCTTGGTAGCTGAGTAGATCATAATGTCATCAATGAAGACCACCACAAAGCAATCAAGGTATGGCTGACCTGAGGTCTATCTTTGAGAACCACCGTGCTCCCTTCAGCTGATCAAAGAGGTCATCAATCCTCGAGAGTGGGAAATTGTTCTTCACAGTCACCTGGTTCAGGCACTGATAGTCAACACAAAGCCTCAAGCTCCCATCTTCCTTCTTGGAGAATAAAATTGGGGCTGCCCAAGGAGAAACACTGGGCCGGATAAACCCTTTCCCCTGTAAGTCCTCCAGTTGTAACCGCGGCTCACAAAGCTCCATAGAAGCCATATGATACGATGGTGTAGATATCGGCACCGTACTGGGGTACAAGTCAATGTAAAAGTCCACCTCTCTATGAGGAGGTAGACCCAGAACATCATCAGGGAAGACATCCGCATACTGGTCCACCACTACAGGATAACTCGGACTTTCCATATCAACTGCTCCAAGGGTAAGGCTAGCCAACTGATGAGTGATCGGATGCACTCTTATCCGGGTAAGTCCATCCTGTACTGAAAAGGCTACCTTCTCACCGATGAAGGTAAACCTGGTCCCATCTGTGTGGACAAACCACACTTTTCACCTAATACAATCAATCTGACCATGGACTGTAGATAACCAATCCATACCCAAGATGAAGTCGTAAGGCCTTGACGCCGCTACTGGGAGATCCCAGTCAAAGATCTCACCTCCTAGAGTAAGCTCACATAGCCGACACCAGTGCGTAATCATTTAATCCTATCCCGTAGAATTCTATATCCATAAGGATCAAGCCAATGACTCCGTCGGAATCTCTGAGGTCTGAACGAGGGCAGTGGCAATAAAAGAATGACTGGAACCTATGTCTATAAGTATTGAAGCTAAGGTGGAATAGACACAAATCCTACCTCGTATCATCTATAGAGCACCATGGTCGTAGGCCTTAGCTGCCTAGAGCTGAGCTCTACCCTGTCCACCTGCTCCCTATGGTCTGGGTGGACCACCTGGTGGTGGTGGTGGTAACACCTTGAATCGTCACCCACCGCCAGCTGCATGACCAACTCCTCTATCACGTCTGCTTTCTCCATGTGTACCTCCTCGGTCAAACCTCTTTCTCTTCCTAGGCGGTCCCTTGACCGTCCTCTGATCATCCATTCGACGGGTCGGACAGTCCCGAGCCATGTGACCCTACCCGCCACATGTGTAACACTGCCTGATCCTCGCATGACTGGCTCTGTCTCAGGTTACCCGCACAACCGACCCTAAATCATGCGGTCGTACACCTGTTGGTCTGGTCCTCTTGGACATCTATGACATTTGTCTGCTTCTAGTTACAGAAGACTCCACTACGTGATGTCCAGTGGTAGGTCTCGCTGCTGGTGACTGCTCAGCAAGAAAACTCTCCACTAAGAGGGCTCACTCTAACACCCCCACCTACATCGGGATGCTGAGAGAAATCATTGATGCCCTGATCTCTCTCCTAAGCCCCTTCTTGAAGGTCCGAGCCCTAAATAATGGGTCCTGGACCATATCAGTGGAATAGAGTGTGAGGTCAGTGGACTTTTCTGAGTATTGAGACACAATCATGCTGCCCTGCTGTAGATGAAGAAGCTCCTATATGCGCACTGCGCGAAGAGTCGCTGGAACAAACTCTGCCTGAAACAGGCTCTCAAAGTCGGCCCAGAGTAGTGTTACCTCATTGTGAACCTAGAGTATCAAGCTCCACCATCTTCCTACTGCTTCCTGTAGATAGCGGCAATGATCACCATGAGATCAGATGATGTCCCTACCAGTTAGAAGACTCTCACTACGGACTCCAGCCAATCCTCAGCCGCCTGTGGGTCCATCTCTTCCCTAAACCTAGGTAGCCTCTGGTACTGGAACTCATACAACATGCTCAAGTGTCATGCACCCTATGCTACTAGAGATGGTGGCATCAGTGGCACAATGGGTAACAGTACCACTGGTGCCTTCGCTGGTGCCTCTACTGGAAGAGGGCCCTGCACCGAGGCCTCGTCACTCGGTGGGCTATCAGTGCGTACTATATCTGGAACCTTAGCTGGCTATCTGCGTGGAGGCATCCTGAAAAGAAACAGGTGTTACACGATCAATAAGTTATACCTGGTGAGATGAATCAAAGAGATCATAAAGAAAACTCTTGAAAACACACATGCAGTCAGTGTTTTCGTGCACTAAGTCAGAAATTAGAAGTCAGGGTCCTGGTGTATGGATACGTTAGCCGCTACACCAACATTGGTTTCCCTAAACTAATAACCAAACTCACTACAATTAACACTATTTCTATTAAAAAAAAGATCAGAGTCCTATGTTCTATGGTAGAACCGACTCCTCTAATAACATTTTTTCACGACCCATCCACCGGGGCCCATGCCGTGACTACCCCAAGCCCACCTTCCATAGGAAAGGGGATGGAGACTAGCACCGAAATGCGTATTCCCTAAAACTGAGAAGGAATTGCCTTTATAACCTATAAACACACGCAACCAAGCACACAACGAGATACGAACACAAGTAAAACTGTATAGCAAAAAGAGTGCTGAAAGTAAGAGGGGCCGGAATACAAGCCCAATAGTAAAGGTACAAGTGCAACTAAAAAACAATTCAACTAAAGAAAAATAAAAGAAGCTACTGGTTCATCCTCAGAGGTTCCTACCTGAAGGGTAGGTACATATCTCCTTCTCAGCACTCCATGTCCGCCCGTCTCCTCTGCGTACTGACACGCCATATGGCCCACCTCCAGGCCCCGTCTAGTCCTAGTACCCTCAGCCTCGATCAATGCTATCTGTCTTATGAACCAAAAACAACAAGGTGTGGGCATAGTCCGTATAGGGGTGAGTATAAAGATACTCAGTAGGGACCCCGAGACCCTCATGGTCTCACAAAATCCACAAGGATAAACCACAAGCATGAAATCAACTGACAACCCTACTTAGGTAAATGCCCATACATATACCTAATTTATCAAGTATGCCCATCTCAATCATGAGGAAAACACTGGGTCCAACCCATAATCCCAAATATCAAATGTTCCACAAAGGAAGGAATACCACAAAGGTAAGTAACACACAGGTACAAACCCAGCTCACACAAGGTATATTTTAGGCACAGTAGTAGAGATGATTAGATGTAACTACCGAATCATATTACTCTGTTAAGAGGCAGACCCATGAAGGATCCTAAATCATCATTAGACCCATAGAGGATCGTAGTACATCGTCAGACCCACACAGGATCCTAGTACCTCGTCAGACCCACACATGATCATAGTACATTGTCAAACCCACAAAGGATCCTAGTACACCGTCAGTACGTCGTCAGACCCACACAGGATCCTAGTACACCATCAGTACGTCATAATACCCACACAGGATCCTAGTACACTGTCAGTACATCGTCAAACCCACACAGGATCCTAGTACATCGCCAGTACGTCATCAGACCCACACATGATCCTAGTACACCGTCAGTACGTCTTCAGACCCACATAGGATCCTAGTACACCGTCAGTATGTCGTCAGACCCACACAGAATCCTAGTACACCTTCATTACATCATTATACCCACACATGATCCTAGTACACCTTCAGTACGCCGTTAGACCCACACATGATCCTAGTACACCGTCATAGCCAGCTACATGGTTCCCACACTAAGTTCACTTGTCTCCAGGAGAGTCCACCCCTCAAGTTACTATTCAATAAAAAAATACCACTAAGTACCATTAAGAGGTATATAAATGTTTTTACACGTCATAGGGGTCTCAACGCAACAAACGGTGCGTCAATCGGACGTCCGGTCTGTAAGTTATTAGCCTTTTAGTCCCGAGGGCCTGGTTGGATTAGTGCTCGATCCAATCTGACCGTACCCCAAATTTATCCAAATATTTAGTGGGGTATAACAAAGGGTCCATATCGCTCCAAGGTTTCAACCGCCATAGATGATTCATAAAATGGACGCCCGGTGCCAAAGTTATGGCCAAAAAAGCGATAATGGGTCAAAGTTGGTTCGGGTCCGATCCGACCCGACCCGACACGGCATGAGCCGACCCGGTCCTGTTTGAGTCGACCTGGATTGCTGGGTCCAGCCCGACCCACTGGACAGCCCGAACCACTGGGTCCGGCCCGGTCCGCGGTGCGGTCCGGCCCACTGGGTGGCCTAGCCCACTGGGCCCGGCCCGACCCTTGTTGGGCGGCTCGGCCCGCGCTGGGTGGCCTGACCCGATCTGAGCGGTGGGGCACCACAGGGAGGCAGGGTACCATAGGGCGGCGAGGCAGATGCGGTGTGGCAGTCTGCCGCGGTTGTGCCGACACCTTCATCATGGCTGACAGTGTGCCATCCGCCCTATCAGAGTCCCACCGATGCCATTCTCCGGCACCTATCGCCGCCTTCTTCCAATGCGAGGAACACATCAAAAACCTTAAGAAATTGCGGAGAGGTCGGTCCATGTTCGTTTGGCCCTCACCCTCCGTGTTAGGGTGGTTGAAAGAGGCTTAATAAAACTTGTATGAAGAACACCAAACCCTACAACCTCCAGCAATTATTATTCCCAAACCCGCAAAAAGAAATCATCCGTGGATCAACTAGTTAGAGAGTTAGTCCGCGTTCTTTGTTTAGTAGGGAAGAACATGGAAATAATTAATCACACATAATTAAACCCATACCTTGGAGGTTTTTTGACGGAGGTCGTGGAGAAGGAGATTAAGTCATTGGAGATAATGGCGTTGGCGTTTGTCGCTTCCATAAGACACTTCCGAAGTCGGCTCAAACGTCATCCTCGTTATTCAATTCCGGAGTGAGTTCTTCATTGGAGGATGTGTTTCTCCACGATTCTCCAAAGCTCCTCGATTTTTTCCAACACTCTCCCAAAAATCCCAAGAGATGAAATTCCAACTTAAATTAAAATAGGTTTAATGTAAGTTAACACCATAATTAAATGACACTATTGATTAAAAGGAGAGTTTGCATAATTAATTTACTCAATTAAATGGGAGGAGTAATTAATGGGGAGTTGAGAGGTTTTCTCCATTAAGGTGGGGTTTGAGTGGTCCCCACCACCATAGATTCAAATTGGGGGTTTTAGTTCGGGTGGTCCCCAACTCTTAACATCCACATGCAAGTTTCAAATAAAAAAAAATGTTAAATTTTTTTTCTTTTTCTTTTTTCTTCCATGAAAAAGTGAAAAAATATCTTTTAGCCTCGACCTACTGTGGTCGAGGTAAAGGTCTCCTTAAGCGAATACTGGCGCTGCGAGTTCAACGGTGTCCTCAGATTTCAATTCCAAGCACCAGTTCAAAAGTTACAAAAAACCCACTCACACATTTTCTGAACGTACCCGAAAAAAAGTTCAGAAATTTATTTTGGGTACACCGGGCCTCGGAATCACGCGCCGTTAATTTTTTCGGACTCATAAAATTCCAATTTAATTAAAAAAAATTTACAAGGAATTTCAGTGTCTTTACACTGTTTATCTTATATTTTTATCTGTTATATATTTATGGCATTAAGATAAACTGAACTTTGATAGTTAGTTTAACAAGTTTTTATATCTGTTTTGAATCAGTAGGTTTGTTTCAAAAGTTTTACTAATATTTAGATTTAGAAAGCTGAGAACTAATCAATATTTAACAAACCGAATTGAACCTTCAAGACTTTTATAAATTCACTACAAACTGACTTTGTGTTTAATTTCATAGGGGGATATTATTTTGTAAAGAACCGTGTTTAACAGAAATTTGTATAGATACTCAATTAACCCCCCTCTTGAATCATCTACTCTGACCAACAAATAAGAAGAAACTTTCATTAAAATAGAATTATAAAAACCAAGACTTACCAGATTACAACAAAGAAGAACACAAAAGTAAAAGGAAACAAATAGAGGATGAAGGGTATCTCAAGTGAAAACTTGAGTATGGAAGGTCCTCCAAAGACCTTGGAAAGGCTTTGGTCATGACAATATGTGCTCTTATTTTCTGAAATGCCAACTCCTTTGAAGGAGAGGAGGGGGATGAATTTATAGCCCAAGGAAGTGGACTGTTTTCATTCCCAATCTGTCCCTCCACTTGGCTTGAAAATTTGGACATCTAGACATCCGAATCTCGAGCTATCTCATTCTTAAAAGTTGTAGATAATAATGTTGTCCGAAAAATCTCAAAATTTGGAGGAATTTGGACTTATGGATCCAATGTTATGACGGTTTCAACAAACAATGGTAAACTGTCCATTTCTATCCATGATTTTTCGATGGCCAAAATGTGAATGGATTTTGGAATAGGAAGATGCCTTCAAATCTGAATGATTTCTTCAAAAAAGTCTGCCATCTATATCATCTATTTCACATTGAGAAATCTAAGCTTGATTTGATAAATAGATGATGAGATATGTCATGAATACTGTACTGATTTTATTTCTCGACCATAATGGTGTGCTGAGTTTAAATGAATCATTTGGGCCCCTTGTCTTTGGAGTTGAGCCTTGAACTTTTTATCCAAGAATTTTTACATTGTCCCCAGAACTTTAGAGGAGAATAAAAGAATTTATACTTCCTGATAGATCCCATCAATTAAATCTTCATAGATGGGCTAGTTTCTTCATAGATTCTGTTGGTCTTATTGTGTGGCCCATATGTCTATTTAAATGAAAAAATGGGCCAATGATTTATTCTAATGATATGTGGGAAATTGAATAAGGAATCCTAAAAAACAATAACCACACAATTTGGATTAGTAGGGTGAGAGTTATAAATAAAATAGTAAACTGAATCAATTGGACTACTTCTAAAAATGCTCAAAAATTATAATTAGTATTAAAACATTAATATTTCACACAAATTATGCATATTTCATTTAAAATCAGTAAAGGGAGTATATAATAAGTCATGAAACTATTAATAACATCACTATTTCATAAATAAAAAACTATCAATAAATGTGATGAATAAACATATCATTAAAAAACATATTTCCAAACATAATGTACCCGAAAAGACTGATCAGCACGATGGCTAGTAAACACATCCCATGCTCCTTGGGTTAGTAGGTGTTCATAAATAGGAGGTGGGTTTGGGTTTATTTTCCCTTCAGCATATTTAAGATAACATCTTGTTAAAATTGTGTGAAAGCCTCTGTGAATCCTTCCAGCAACCCTTACTTCATAGTCATTGTGCAAGTCATCCCCTATAAATGCACTCTACAAGGGATGTTGAATAGTAAGTCAATGTTGCAATGTTTTATTTTTTAGTAAATTAAATAAATGATATCATAATGTTACCGTAATATCTCCCTACATCAGTGTCTTAAGCCCGATGACAACATGGTGCCACGATTGTACATCAATCGACACACGTTACTGAGTGACGATTCCAATTTAAATACTGAACCTGGCCTTGTTGGGGTTAACATGCTGGCCCTTCTTATTCCATCAAACCTCATGTTTAATTCCTTTCGCTTTTTTCCTTAAGGATTTTTTCTAACACCGTCAAACTACAACTCTCCTATTTTTTTTTTATGTTCCACCAGTGTTTTTTTCCTACCATTTCCTCAATTTAAACATCATCAATATTTTCTTACAGAGCGCTAGCATCAGCATGTGTAGATGGTGGTTGTACCTCTGCACTGGGAGTAGCAGCAACAACAAGTTGCGAAACCTATTGGTCCTATGCACTGTGAGTAACATCAGGTTAAGAGACTTGTTGTTCCTCTGCCCTGCAAGCAGTAGTAGGTTGAGAGACCTATTGTGCCTCAGGATTAGGATCATCATCACATGAATAAGTCATTATATTTATAATTGGTTTAAAATTTAATTTTGATTACATAAAATCAATAATAAAAATATAATAACATAAGGTAACATGATGTATATTACAAAAAATATAACCTAATTATTGAACTATTTTTTTAAAGGATGAAGGGATTTGACCCCTCTATTGACCATCCAAATACCTTCATTGTTGTTTTCTCTAAAATTAAAAACACCATCTATATTGGGACCACTGTGAAATGATTGCGATGCCCCAATGAAAGGGTCATTCTCCGTTGAATTTTCATCTGACCCTTCAATGGTTTTGGTCAATAACAGAACAATTGACCAATTCCGGTTTGCAAGATCTATAATATAAAATACTTTTACTATCTATGATTCCATTATAAATGGTTCATCTTTGTAACCTTCCTTACTGAAATCAAATTTTACAAATCCCAACTCATCTATTTTAATAACACTTCTATTTTTAACCCACTGTAATTGAAAAATCAGCACTTGGAAGTTCGTATAATCCAACTCCCATATTTGTTTGATGATGCCAAAGTATGACATATTCGCATAAATTGAATTTCTGTACTTAGCACCAAAAACATGCATCACTTCAGCCACAAGTGTAACTCTACTATTCTGCATAGTACTATCTTCATCATGTTCATTAGTATAGAATATATAACCATTAATTACATAATCATTATAAGATAATATATACACACTTGGTCCTCCGGCTAGCCATCAAAGTTGTTCTGGAATTGAGTCTAGATTTTCATCTGAATCCTTAAATATATGGTCCCAAACCATCCTATAAACTGTCGATTATGTGTATTTGATATCCATTTTTCATCCCTTGATGGATTCAAATGCCTAATAATTTTTTGTGGGTTTCGAAATATGGGTCAACCTCCAAAATGTTAGGAAAAACGTAAAGGTGGGCCTACTCTTGATATGTAATATTGATTTTGACAACCTCTCTTCCATAAATTTCTTCACCCTCAAGCCACCCAATGTGACAAGATTTTAGTAGACCAATTTTTTCAACACCTGATAGGTATTCGGTATTGAATTCAATGGATTCCTCAACAATATATCGCTCCGCAATACAACCCTCTGGACGAATTTGATTTTTGACACACCCTTTCAAAATATTCATATACCATTCAATGGGGTACATCCATCTATAGTGTACAAGACCATATAGTAAAATCTCTCTCACCAAGTGAACCATAAAATGAACCATCATATAATAGAATGTTGACAGGAATAACATTTCCAATTCATATAATATGATGAAAATTTCTTTTTCCATACTCATCAATTTCTTCGGGTCTATAACTTTGTGGCATATAGCTTTGAAGAAGAAATATAACTTCATTAATGTATAACGAAAATTCTTGGAAAAAATGCAATGTAAATCTTTAGGAATTAGATCTTGCATCAAAACGTGTCAGTAATGTGATTTCAGATCCTTTAACATTAAATCGGTCATTTACATGATATTCTTTATATTCGATGAATACCCCTATGAAACATTTACACCATTCAAGAAGTTTCAAAACTGATATCTCTCCTTTCTGGAAAGAGTGAAAGTAGCTAGTGGAAGAAAAGTTCATTTTTCACTCTTCACTAGCACCAACTCTTCTCTTATTCCCACATCTAACCTAGCCTTAATTCCATCCTTTGTTTTTTTGGGTGCATTTAAAAACGTGCCAATGACACTGCCACATACATTTTTTTCAACATGAATAACATCAAGAAAGTGTCTGACATACAGAAAATTACAGTATGGTAATTCAAAAAAAACTGATCTCTTCTTCAAACTGGTTTTTGTAAGGTTTTTTGAAAATAGTTTACCAAAAGAAGTGTCCACATATTTTAGTTTCTCAAATATTTGATCACCTGTTAGTGGATACAGTGTTTTATTTTCTTTTAAACTTCCATCGAATGATGTCTTCCAAGATCGGTACTTATGTCATCGAGGTATAAATCTATGATGTCTTATAAACACGATTTTTGATGAATGTTTCAAACTAATTGACAGTGTACCCTGTTCACAAACAGGACACTTGTGACTTCTTTTAATGATATATCCTGAAAAATTTCCATAAGTAGGAAAATCATTTATTTTCTCATACAACAAGGATCTCAACGTGAAATCTTCATTTCTATAATCATTATACAACTTAACACCTAAATCCTACAATAATTTTAAATCCTTTATCAATGGATCCAAATAAACATCAATATCATTACCCGGTTGTTTCGGTCCTAATATAAACATAAATAGCATGATGTATTTTAATTTCATACATAACCATAGTTTCAAGTTATAATTTACCAATATAACTAGCCATGTACTATAAGTGTTTATTTGAAAACCAAAATTATTCACTCTATCTATAGATAATGCAAGACGAATGTTTCTTGGCTTGTTTCTAAAATTAGGATACTCATGATCGATTCTCTTCCACTGAGGAGAGTCTACTGGGTGACATAGTTTCCCATCTTTATTTCTTATGTCTACATGCCACGTCAATTTCTCTATAGTCTCCTCACTTCAATATAGGCACCTAAACCTTGGAATGATTGGAAAGTACCATACAACTTTTATAGGACTAGATTCATCTTTTTTGTATCGAGAAGAACCACACTTTGGGCATTCTCTAAGTGATTTGTGGTTCTTTTGAAATAGTATACAGTCATCTGAGGAGTCTTGTATTCTTTAGAGATCATACCCATAGAACTTAGTATTCATTTGGTGTTGTATGTTCGGATTGGGAGCTCATTATCTTCTGGGAGCATGTCATTCAAGAGATCAAGTAATTCTATAAAACTGGCGTCACTCCATCCGTTGCCAACCTTTAAATTATACAACTTTAGTACAGCTGAAAATGATGTATATTTAGTGCAACCACCATACAAATGTGTCTTTGCACAACTCTTTAACTGCTCAAACAATTTTGGGCAATCATGAAGTTCATCTTCAACTGTCCTTTTCATTTCCTCGATATGATCTTCATTATAATTCACATCTGTAATCACATCCTCGATACAATCTTTTTCATTTTCCATGCTTGTAATCATATTAGATGATCCATAAAACACACTGTTATCCTAACCACTAGCTACATTCACTTTTCCCCATGTTTATTCTAACATTTATAACTTTGATCTATTCCGTGAAAAATCAAGTGTTCTTACAACTCCTCTGAACTAACTTTTCTTGAATAACAATAGTGTAAAAACAGAAAAAGAATTTGAGAAGGGTCATATGCATGATATTTTGAAAACTTGATGAACTCTTTCACTTCATCTTCATACTCTCTTGTCAAACGATTGGCATCCATCCATTCTTTATTCATATCCATCATATTTTATTCAGTGATATTAGTATTTAACAAAATAAATACACTAACTAGTGATATAATGTAATGGTTTTCCTAATTCTATAAAAATTTAAACTTAAAAGATTATGGAAAAACTACAGTTCAAATTTCCTTTGAAAACTATTTAAAAAATCACACTTGAAATCCCATTAAAAAACCAAACATTTACACAAATTACTCTTTAAAAAAACATGCACTTTTTAAAATAAATCAATCAGTTCTAAACACTCTCTCACAAAACCACAATTCCTTTTTTAAAGCATTCAAGAAAACTTCATGAACCAATAATCTTAATCATTTAAAATGAGAGACATCCCTCTAAGAAATATTTCAAAACACTTGAATCTTTTTAAAAGATCCACTTAGGAATTTTCATAAAGACATAGATCCCAATAGAGACACTTTATAAAAGATACATAGAAAACACCTTAATTAATCCCAAATCAATCAGTGTTGTATGATTCCATCACATTATTCCAAATTTAGGTGTAATAATAATAATTTATATAAGAATTTTATATTTTGATCCCCACCATTGGATATCTCTTATCCATGCTTCCATTGTCCAGTTGTATCAATTATCCTTCACCATAATACCAGAGTCCCAATAGATATGTTCCATAGTCAGTGACCACACTCGCAACCATGAAACACTCGTGTTCCAGTTTACTACAAACACTGCATTATCCTAATGATCCTTGGATCACACCAAATCAATTGATTTTACACCCCAAGAACAATGTATATGTCCCTCATATGAAGTACTATTAGTTCCTTCCTTTATAAATACTCCTAATAAAATATATAAACCTAAACCCATTACATAATCAAAAATTTCCCAAGTGTCATTCCTTTCACACAAAGAATTTCCCTATACCACTCATCACTAGAAGAAACTATGTTGGTTTCCAGATCCTTTTAAGTACATCATGTCTCATGTTAAAATAAGAAAAGAACTATGGTACTAAACTAATAGATGGTATGATTTTCCATAGTCTATTTTCTAAAATATTTAAGAAGACTTTATAAATGACATTACAAATACTAGTCATTCTAAAATTCTTAACTAAACTCATATCAGTAACCTATATAATCAAAGTTATGCGAGTATCATTATAAGTCTCAAGAGAATTATTAACAATCCAAAAATCATTCATGAGGTTAACAACATCAAGTCCTAAAAAATTCTAGAACATTTTAAAGAAAATTTCTTAAAGAAAATCTAGGTTTGGTACCTTTGATGGATAGATCAACCTAAATGTCATGGTCACTTCATAACATTGAATATCAATAGTTAATAATTCATTCATATAATTTTTAAATTTTTTAATAAAATAATAATTTATATATTTAGATATAAAATTATGCTAAGAAGAAAATATTATTTGATAATCACTAGAACTATATTATTTGTCCCTTTGAGTGGATTCACCATAAAGTGCTTGCAGGTGGAAGGATTTGTTACATGTGTTATTATGGTTATTTGACTAGGGTATACATAAAGTGTATCATGTAACTTTGGATAGGTAGGGCTAACAAAATATATGTTTCCCTTATAACTCAGCTTATCCCTTAATAAAAATATCAATGTATTCCCCTATTAAGTAGGATTTTCATCCAAACAACACAAATTTCATACAGTGTGCTTATTCCATTTATTTCATGAATTTATCCTTTATTGATAATTTTCCTATGGGGGAGGTATTTTCAAAACCATGAGGTTACTAGAACTATAAGGTAGAGATCATATGTAGTGACTTAGCTATAGCTTTACTTCTATGTTATGGTATATCAGGTTTGGGGATTTGTTTCAATTCAGGTATGTTCTAGAATTTATTCTGCTATCTGCAAGTTTCGGTGGTTTAATTTATGTTTTGGGGGTTTAACATTAGGATTTTTGATTTGTACCAAATCCAAATAGTGGTATCATATCTTTTTATTATTCTAATATCAATTACCAAAAATTGGTATTAAATCTTGGTTACATAACATATGGTTATTATTTTATCAAGACTTGATAGAATGACTTGGTTTCAAGACTATTGGGTTTCCTCTAGTGAAGTGGTTTTCTAAGATTTAGTGGAATTTCACTAGTAAAAAAGTGGTGGTTCCATTGAAATGATTAAGTTTTGGATTGATATTAAATGGTGGAGTATTAAAAATTTGGGGAAACATGGACTTCCTACTATTGGAGAGTTCAAAAGTTACATTTATTTTTTATTAGTCAGAAGTGAGGTGTTCAGTAGAATGGGAAACCATAAGATGAAAGCATTAGAAATTTTTTAAAAGGCTTGTACATGAGAATCTGGATCAAAGAGGGAATAAGGACATCTCTCAATGATGTTTAACATTAAATGTGGATGTGTAGTAGAGGGAGGGATCAAGGAGTATGATTGGTCGAGGTTTTGGTGCAACAGTGGTTCTCAGTGAGAATGTATCAATGCCTAGAAAGTGAAGAATTTTTATCCATATCTAGGGAGAGAATATTGATTCCTAGTAAGTGTGGGGATGTAATCCCATACTAGGGAGAGCAGATCAATGTCTAGAAAGTACATATCCTTTGTCCCACCTAAGTAACTGGGGTTCTCATGATAAATAAAATAGAGGAGATCAAAATCAATCATGAAGTCAATCACATAAAATATGAATGACATAAAAAAACTATTCATATCACCTACAAACACCCTTCACTACAATGACTCCTTTTTACCCATGTATAACACATTCCAAAATAAAATCAACCCACTTTATATAACCATCAAAATAAAAATATAATATAGAAAAAATGTTCCCAAATCAAAAATGATTTTTATAAAGTTCCAACCCGGCCTTTGAGAATTCATTGATAACCAAAACATGAAATTATTCTTAATAATTTTATAAATGATCCTTAAATATTTCACCCAAGTTGAACACATAAAATCCTTTTTTGGAGACCAAACATGATTCAAAACTTAATGAATAACTACTTTAAATAATAAATGAATTAAATTCCAACATAAATATATCAAACATACATAATGGGGTGTCCAAAAATCATATAAGATATCATTATATATTACTAAATCAAACTAATATATAAGATTCATAAAATGATAAAAAAAGAACACCAAAGTTCAATAACAATCAAATCCCATTCAAAAGGAAACATTTAATTAGGAAATAAAGTTGAATTCTTAATTTATTACTTATAGAAAATGTTTCAAGGTCATTAGGTGGCTTGGAAAACTATTTAAAAATACAAGTGCATGAAAAGGGACTATAAGGAATTTACAAAAATACTTAGAGTGAATTAGAAAGTGGTTCTAACAATATACGGATAAATAAACTTTGGGAAACCCATTTAAGTTAACTTGAAGGTCACCTTGATAAGGAATCATTATTTCATCATCCAAACTTGCATAATTCAGTATAATTTAGATAAATAAGGGGTTTAAAATATTCAAGAACCCAAATCATGTAAATTAAAAAAAGTTTCATACAAAGAACTACCTAAACAATGTTCAGATGATAAGAAACATTTGAGGAAGTGAAGAGAATGTTGGTATTATGGATATCTTCTGATAAACCCAAAAAATGACCAGAAAAGATTTAAAAAGTTTATAAAAAGGTATAAGTGAAAACCATATGAGAAACCCATAAACATGATCATTACAATACATTCATACTTGGAATAAACTTTCCCATGTTCACACACACACACACATTCAGGGTATACGATCATGTTTCACTAGAGGACCACTAATTTCTTTTCAAAAACCAACCAACATGCAATTCATTTAGTGTGAAAACAAAGACCAACAAAGACCATGATTTTCAGTGGTGGTGTTTAAACTGTATAATTCACAACATCACCATCAAAAAAAGAGAAAGAGGAGAAAACTCACTGCGAAGGTGTCGTTCAGCACGTGACGTAGGTGCATTCATGGAAGAGGAGAGGCGTGTAGTGAAGGTTCCTCTAGCAGAGGAGAGGCACCTGACAAAGGAGATGTGCACGATAGAGGAGAGGTGCATGAAAAACATGTGGTGTGTGATAGAGGTGTGGCACGTAGAGGAGGTGTGGCGCACGGTAGAGGAGAGGCATACGAAGGTCTGGTTCAAGCATGACGGAGGTGTGGCGCATGATGAAGGAGAGATGCACAGTGGTCTGGTTTGTGGCGGAGGAGAGGCGCATGACAGAGGTGTGGTTCATGGTAGAGGATAGGCGGTGTGAGAGGAGTAGGAGGAGGAGGAGGAGTCACGACAGCAGCGATTGGCTTCCACGATATATTGAGGGGTGCAAGGAAGGAGGAGAAAGTTAGAGTTTTTTTATAAAACCCGGTGAACCTTTTATCAACACTAGCTAAAAAGAACTGATAAAGGTATGTTTTATCAATGCTAAAATAGAAAGTGCTGATAAAACATGCCTTTATCAACATTAAAATGTAATGATAAAGGATGTCATTATCAGTGATAAAAATATAGCATTGATAAAGATATAATGTTAATAATTTATTTCTATTATTATATATATTTAGAAAATTATATACATGATAAATATATATTTATATTTATAAAATAATAATTTAAATAATTATAAAATTATAAGAAATATACTTATTATATTTATAATCTTAGAAATATATATAATAAATATATTAATTATATATATTTATAAGATTATAGATGTATATAACTATATTTCTTCTAATTTTATAATTATTTATATGAATATATATATTTATAATTATAATTATAAATGAATATATATATATTTAAATAATTATAAAATTACAACAAATTAATATTTCTAAATTTTTTAATTTTATTAATATTTATATTTAATATATTTATTATAATTTTATAATTTTTTAAATATATCTGTCTTTATTTATAACTATAAATATAAATATTTTCATTTATTTCTCAATATTTCTGTATATTTATTTATTTATATATAACATTATATATGAAAATAATAAATATATTTTTTATGAATTTATAATTATTTAAATTAATATATATTTATTTATATTTATAACTAATAAATAAATAAATATTTATTTATAATTAAAAATTATAATAAATAAATTAGTTATAGTTGTAATTATAAATATATATATATATATAAATAATTATAAAATTATAACAAATATATTTATAATTTTATAAATATATATAATAAGTATATTTATTATAATTTTTTAATTATTTAAATATATCTACATTTATTAAGAATTATATTTATAGCTATTTGTATTTATTTATAGATATTTGTAAATAAATATATATAATAAATATATTTATTATAATTTTTTAATTATTTAAATATATATATTTATTTAGGAATTATAATTATAAATATTTGTATATATTTACAAATATATTTATTTAATTATATATTTATAACTTTATAAGTAGTATAATAAATATATTTATTATAATTTTATAATTTTTTACACACACACACATATTTATTTATAGTTATAATTATAACTATAAATAAATATATTTATAAATATTTGTATATATTTATAAATAAATAAATAAATAAATATTTATAAAATTATAATATGTATATATATATATTTATATATTTATAATTATTTATATATATAGTTATAATTATAATTACAAATAAATATATTTAAAAAGTATTTATATATACTTAAAATTTAATAATTATAAATATAATAAATATATTTATTCTTTAAATATATTTAATGTAATTTTATAAGTATGGAGAACATAATATAGTATATATATGGGTAACATGAATTAATCATATACACCTAGTAAAATATACATAATAAAAAACAAGCCTTCAATGGACAACATGAATAATAATAAGAGTGTAATATATAGATGAACATTCATGATGATACATAACATATATGCGCGCATGATCAATATATTAATTGGCCAAATTCATTGAAAACACATATATATTTAATTATAATCTTATATTTTTTTTAAAATGTTATATATATATATATATATTTGAATTATTAAAAAATATATATTAATTATAAACATGCATTTTTATTTAATATATACAAATAAACATTATTTTTGAATATAAATATAATAATTTTATATAAATTATTATTAAAAACTTTTATTAGCGCTAAGACTAGCGCTGATAAATCCACCCTTTATCAGCACTTTCCATTTAGCGCTGATAAAATGATGCACTTCCCTTGCTCCGTTTTGTGGTAGTGTCTGTGATGCTTGCACCGTCATTGCATTGTAGGAATGAAGTGAAAATTTCCTAGAGCAGTGATCCACACGTGTTCCACAAATCTCCAGACATTGTTGAAAGAATCTTCAGGTACTAGCACGACAAATCCTTGCACTTACACCGTCTACCTTTGATCGCTAGGAGAATTGCTTCCAAAGCATTCTCCTTGATCTGGTGGATCAATATTGCTCTCTATTATTGGGAGTGATTTTGAAGAAGATAGATCTTAAGGGATTGAGAGTGTTCTTCAATTTCGTTGTACATAACCCAAACAAATGAATTGTTTTATTGAGAAAATAACATAATTGAGTTTATATATTATTAGGGTTA
Source organism: Viscum album (assembly GCA_963277665.1). Classification (NCBI taxonomy): domain Eukaryota; kingdom Viridiplantae; phylum Streptophyta; class Magnoliopsida; order Santalales; family Viscaceae; genus Viscum; species Viscum album. The sequence goes on along the minus strand of OY728149.1, from coordinate 66,671,905 downwards.
AAATAAAATAATTGCACAAATTCCCTTAGTTATTTATTTAATTCTAGTGAAAATCTCATGTCAAATAATAATAATAATAAAATTATCTTTCAACACGTTCTTAACTTGAGAATTAAAATTAAATATTATTTAATCAAATAATATTTATTATTTTCTCACCGGACCAAAATATTGCTCCATCATTCCTCCATAATATTTATTAAACCTTGAATAATGTCTATTTATTTATTAAATAAATATTACTACATTATTCTCCAATAAATAAATAAATGTTATATTCAATAAATTACAAATAAATATTTATTAAATATTCCACTCACATTATATTCTCTCAAATAACTAGTGAAAGAATAAATGAGATTAATCAAATATGAATAATTATTAAACCACATATGAGGATAATATTTATTCAACTCGTTAAATAATAAATAATAATATATTATTTAACTGAGATTCTAGATACACTTAGTGTGTGACCTTCTAGGCCTCTTTCTTAGTGGCATTAGGCGAAGCAGCCTAAAGTTCAATGTTAGCATCTAGCAATACGCCAAGGCACCAATAAAAAAAGAAGCTAACACCGTAATGACTTGATACCTCATATAGATGCTTACGGTGTAATATAATCTCTTTGTCATGATATCTCAAATCAAGTAGGTTGCATGCCGGTGCCATCAACCCATATGCTTGATGTCTCTTTCTTTGACATTTTAGAAATAGAACTTGCCTATAAAACACAATGACCGTGAGTTTATTTAGGATATATCATTTCCATCAAAGGGTCTGAGATATCAACTTCTTTTAAAGAACCGAATAGACAAATCCTTTCTCGCATTATTCATTAATGTAATATTATTCATGACACGCCTAACGTATCCTACTTTGCTATAAACATCTGTTGTCACAGTTTTTGTCAATACATCAAAGTACATGACTCATAATACCCATTAATAATAATATTAAAGTATAATGAACAATACATATGCCTGCAGATAGGAACATCCAATGACACATATAAATGTGGATTTCCTACTGGCGGATCTCATTCTCATAATATCTTATTGGATATTACTAATGGAGTACACCATGAGAAGGTGTCTCAAAGTCTTATGAGTCTCCACCCTTGATATACTGCATCATTTGTGTCCCTAAAATGATATCATCCAATTATAGAACATATATTTAAGAATAGAGTCGTAGAACTTCTAGGTTCTCATCATAGAAGGAATCTATTATGTCCTTTTAATGTGACAACTACTCTTGGGAAAATATTGCATACTATGTTACGTAGAAGAACAATCATGATGTGATAAGGAGTTTATTAATATTCAAAAACTTTGAATAGAGGTTATTTTAAAGTGCACATAAGTTGGTTCTAGGGCACTAATTCCAATAGTTCATTCCAACATGCTGCATACGAATCAAACATTTTTTTCTAGAATTTTATGACAATCTGATATCATTTTATTAGAATTGATCACGTGATACATGTTTTTAACTAAAATGTTACTTTTAAATTAAAATCACATGTTTTCTATCATTTCAATCACAACACACACTGAAATGACATGTGTTTTGTTTCTATATATGAAAAATAAACTAAAGACTATTAACATAGAGTTTCATGATATTCTAAGAATATTTACTCAATTTTGAGTATGTGATGTGCATTCGGTATACCTTAAATTCTTCAAATTGAAAAAATACTCTTTAGGTCAATCTGACCACACTGTGCATCAGAATGACATGTAGTTCATTCCTGTATGTTACAAAAGCATCACAGACCGATGATGTACAATTTTAATGACTATCTAAGTATGTTTTCTTAAAATTGAGCATGTGATACATGTTTTAAATTAAAATATCACTTTTAAATTGGAAACACATTTTTTGAGCCATTTTGACCATACCACTTGTCAGAATGACTTGCGGTTCATTCCAACATGCCACAACAGAATTAACAATCATTTTTATATATTTTCATGATAATATGATCTTCTTTTCCCAAAATTGAACAAGTGATGCGTGTTTTAAACTAAAATGTAACTTTTAAATTAAAACCATGTGTTTTATTCATTCTGATCACACCAAGAGATAGAATGAAACTTGGTTTATTTTTTCATGTTACAAATGAATCAAATACTATTGGCAAGAGTTTCATGAAAATCCAAACATGTCTGTTCAGTTTTGTTTATGTGGCGTGAATTTTGTATTTATTAAACACTTAAAATGGAAAAATAGATTGTAGGTTATTCCTACCATACTACGCATTATAATGATATGAGGTTCATTCCTACATGTTACAGATGAATCAAAAATAATTTAAGTATAGTTTCATGATAATCCAGGTTCTTTTTATAAGAATTGAGTATGAGACACACATTGTGAACTCAAATATCATTTTTAAATTGAAAAAATGTATTTTCATTCTCTCTAACCATACCAAAAGTCATAATGTGGTGTGGTTCATTCATACTTGACAAAAACAAATCAATGATGTTTTCCTATAGTTTAAGGATAATCCGATATTGTTTTCATGGAATTGAGAACGTGACACTTTTTTTACTAAAATATCACTTTTGAATTGAAAACATGTGCTTTCAATCATTCTAACCATAGCACATGCTGTAATGATGTGTGGTTTATTTATATACTTTAAAAATCAACCAAAGAATATTGAATATAGATTCATGATAATCCTAGAGTGTTTTCTCAATTTTGAAAATATGACACACGATTTGTAGCTCTTAAAATCTTAAAATAGAAAAATACCCTTTAGGACATTTTAACCACACTACATGCTGGAATGTCATGTAGTTTATTCATATACATTACAAATGAATCAAGGTCTATTTACAATGGGTTTCTTGAAAATTCAAGCATGTTTTCTTAAAAATTGAGTATTTTCCAGATTTTTTGAACTAAAATGACACACTTAACTTAAAAACATTTATTTTCAGTTAAGTGATGTGTAATTTGTTCCTACATGATAAAAAATATTCAAATATCATTTTTAAACTTCTTTATGAAAATACGATCTCGTTTTCTTAGAATTGAGCATGTGACACATGTTTTGAACTAAAATGTCACTTTTAAATTAAAATCAAACATTTTTAGTCATTCCAACCACACTACAAGTCCAAATGACTCTTAGTTCATTTTTACTTATCAAAAATGAATTGAAGACAATTGAAATATAGTTTCACAAAAATTAGAGTGTGTTTAATCTATTTTCTGTATGTGATACACGTTTTGTACATCTTAAATGCTTAAAGTGGGAAAATACACTTTAGGACATTATAACCACACCACACATATAAATGGTATGTGATTCATTCCTACATGTTAAAAATGAATAAAAAATCATTCACATAGAGTTTCATGAAAATTTGAGTGAATTTTCTTAGAATTGAGCATGTAATGCATGTTTTTAACTTAAATGTCACTTTTAAATTGAAATCAGACATTTTCAATTATTATGACCACACCAAATGTCAATATGACACGAGATTAATTCTTAATTTCAAAAAATGAATGAACAACTTTTTCTCTTGAGTTTCATGATAATCTAATCTCGTTTTCTCAGAATTGAGCATGTGATGCACACTTTGAACTAAAATATCACTTTTAAATTAAAAACAAATGTTTTAATTCATTAAAAACACACAACATGTTAGAATGACATGGGGTTCATTATTAAATTCCATAAATAAATCAATGTTCATTTTCCTAGGTTTTTAGGACAATCTGAGCACATTTTCTTAATTTTGAGTATATGACATGCACTTTATACCTCTTAAATAATTTAAATAAAAAATACACTATAGATCATTCCAAAGACACTATGTATCATAATGAAACTTGGTTAGTTCCTATAGGTTAAAAATAAATCAAGTCTAATTTTCTTAGGGTTTCATGATAATCTAACTTCGTTTGAATATTTTTTAGCATAAGATACACATTTTGAACTAAAATATAAATTTTAAATTAAAAACACACAATTTTGGTCATTTTGACCACATAATGAGTTAGAATGACATTAAGTTCATTCCTAAATTCTATAAATGAATAAAATATCATTTTCTTAGTTTTTCATGACCAACCAATCTTATTTTTTTAAAAAATTTTATGTGACAAATATTTTTAACTAAAATGTCACTTTTGAATTGGAAATACACATTTTCAGTCATTATGACCATACTGAGCATCAGAGTGAAATTTGGTTCATTCCCACATGCCACAAATGAATAAGAAATTGTAGTCTTACATTTTCACAACAATCCTAATTCAGTATTGGTTTTGAGATAAATACCTTTTGAAGAATTGTATGAATATTACAACATAACATAAAATGACCATTCAACCTTGGATTCATCTGTATAATCATATATATGAGTTATAATCACTACCCATATAATACTAAAAAAATATAAATAAAGTAATGGATAATAAAGATATCAACTGAAAGTGTATCTATTTAAAAATGGATACACAAAATAAATACCTTTAATGTGATTTGAGTTATAACATGGGTTAAAATATAATTTATATATATTTATAAACATAGTAACCATAGTTGTTTCCATCTGGTTGCTTTGTGCACTTTGGTAAAATTGAAAATTAAAAAAATTGTTTTATAACATATGTTTTAATACTGTAATGTTTTTATATATACCTGGATAGAAATCCATAAATAGTTGCTCATCGGTTTCTTGTTGTTGTTCATTTTACTTAAATGCAACACCCTGATATTTTAGAATGTATTAATTTTATTAAATACTTTATTGAGTATCTCTTAGTGCACGTAACATTGAATTAAAATGAACTATAATACATATTATTGTTATAAAAAAATATAATACAAGATAAACATTAAATCCAGGTAGGGGAGGAATTCCCGGGTTACTGTAGCAGCACTGTAGTAGTGGAGATACTATAGCGACGGTGGCACTATATCAGCCCAGGCACTGTAGCAGTACTATTCACTAAAAGGCCCTTTGGGGAAAAATGGGTTTTCAAGCCTTGTATTCAGGACACTTGGCCTTGGGCCTTCGAGCTATGTAATGGGTCTCCCTCTACCCACACAAAAAGAGGAATTTTCTTTAATAATAATAAAATGAGGCTTTGGCCCCAACCTTAAAAAAACCATAAAAGTAATTATAATAAGAGTAAAACCTTAAGTAAATAAAAGATAATAAAATGATTTATTATAGAAACATATATATTAATTCTTTATATATTGTTTTTTAAAATAAAGATTGATTTGTTCTAATACTAATGAATTGACTAAATCTATTGGTGAGAAGATAAATAATTAATGGGATGTGATTAAAACCATTTAATATTAAAAAGTTATTTTTTAAAAAATTATTTTTAAAGTGTTGTTTATTTTATCTAAAATTAAACTAACCATTTTTAAGTGATCATTTTAATTAAATATTTCAATATAAAAAAAAATAGGCAAACACTCATTGGTAAATGATAAGAAATAATATTAAGAACATTAAAAGTTTAAAAATTCATTTCTCTATAAAAAGAAGTTTTGCATTATATTTTAGATTTTCATTTAAAAGTTTAAATCACAAATTTTAGAATTTTAATTTGAAAAAATCAACTTAATTTTTAGATTTAGAATGTAAATATTATATTAGGGTGAATTTTTGAGATTTTTCTAAATTCTTTTAGGTGAATAGATAAAATACTGTTTTTTACAATCACTGCAACTTTTATGACATAATTATAATATAAACATGAATTAAAAATATATGAAACCTTTTTATAGAATAAAAATTTACTTAATAAGTAATATAATGTATTTAAAAATAACATTCTGAATTTATAAACCTATGGTTGACATTTTAAAACTCATGCTATATTTTATTCTAATAAAAAAACTCTTTTTGGTCCTATTCCTTTAATTATGTTTTCAAAAGGCTCCATTCGATTTTGGATTTATTTTAAAGTTAAAAAATACTACACGTATAATCATAAAATAAAAAATTTAGTGGGAATAAATACCATACAATATTTTGATATAAATTCATTTTTATGCCTAAAAATAATTTTTTTATAAAAACAATTTTTGTTGCATTAAACACACTTTTATTAAAATTAATTTTTACCATATATAGAAATTGAATCATTTAAAATGATTTTAAAATTTTGAATAATAAATTTTAAATTAGTTAATAATTTACATTTCATTTTTTTCATAAAAACAAGTTACCATGGTAAAATTTAGTCATCATGGTAGAGGTTTAAATGGTTAACAGTGGGTTAAATTAAGAGATAAGTCCACACATATAATAGAACCTGATCTCTAATTGATTCTATGTGTGTATTTTATACCTAACCTATCCTATATTTTATATTTTTCTAATTTGGATCCACTTTCCATGATTATGAATTCCCTTTTTATATTAAGAAATTAATATTACAAAAATGTCACTCCTCTCACTTAAAAAATGATCCCTCCACCCCTTAAAATTTGCACAAAAAATTTGAATTCCTCTCATTAATATAAAATATTTGGTTCCTTGAAAGTAATATCTCATGTAATTGAGATTCTGGTTCCTAGAAGAAGTCCTTAACCTCTCATTCCCAAGAGGTCCTTCAAGAGAAGATTCAAGCTCTCAACATAAAGGATATCTTCCTCTTGATTATTATTTTATAAATTATTCATATAAATTTTATTGAATCTGATTTATAACTTTAGAAAAATGTTTTAAGAACCATTAATATTCTATAAAATTTATATTATCACTATACAATAGAATTTTCTTACTCATTCAACCGATATAACGTGTTTTTGTTTTGGTCAGTTATACCACCAACATGAACATTTCTATAATATTTATCCCATGAATGAAAAATAAAACTTAAATATTGGTAAAAAATGTAATAATTATGAATTTAATTTTTTTTCATAATTTTATGTTTGTAATATTCAAAAGTATATATACCAATAAATCCAATTCTTTTTTTAATTCAATAATCACTAATTGTTTTAAGTGTTTTACTAAAACCATCACCATAAGTTTCATAAAATGACTATGGGTCTTCTAAACTATATCAAGCACACAAATTTCTTTATCATGGAAATTTTTGAGGTGATTAACTAATTAACAAGACTCAAGGATAGGAACCACCAAACCAGAGCATTTAAAAGAAATAGAACAATTAACACCCGAATGTTAATTTTAATATTAAAAAATTAATATATGGATAATAAGGAATATAAATAGATGTTATAAAGTAAAATAAATATGAATTAGTTTTTTATAAACTTGTATAAAAAATCCAAAGTTATTATATAGGTAATTTAGAGCACGTTCGACTAAGTGGAAGTCTGAGGTAAGTGTTCTTGGTCTCAATTTCAATTCCTTGAGACATGTTTCATTTTTTAAACCATGTTTACTTTTATATGGCGTCCTATTGATTTACTTAGACATGAATATCATATATTAAATTTCACATGTAATTTAAAGCATTTAAAATTCAAATCAAGTTCTTTTTTTCATTGCTTTTTGATTCAAGTGTTATAAAAGCTGTAAGAGTTTTTGTCTCAATTTCCATTTATTGAGATATATTTCAAATATTACATTATTATTATTTGGCATGGTGTTCTTACCATACATTTATTTTTTTGTCATAAAAAATATTTTTAATGTGTTTTAAAATTTCACTTCATTTTTTCTTTCCATGTGATTTTGATTTATTACCAAACCCATAAGGGAATTTTAAACTCTATTTACCTTCATTGAGTTATTTCCTTACATAATTTATTATGTTACTATATGATTATGTAAAATATAAAAAATTATTGTTTTATGTTGTGTTTCCCCTCATTTTATTTGCATATAATTTTATTTTACATAATATCTTCATTGATATATTCCTACTTCACTTGTTACGCTCTTGGTAAGAGTTTTTCGTCTCTTTTTCACTTCATTAAGAGATATTTCTTATTATACATTTATTTTTATTTATATGGTGTATATGATACCTATTTTTTATATTATATCATGAATCTATTTATTCTCATGATAGTTTATGTTCCTTCTTAAGTTATTTATTTCAAGGGGGTTTTGATTTAAAACATCATTGGGGGTTTCATTTTAAAAAATTATTTTAAAAAATTTAAAGTCTCTTACCTAATTATTTTTACTATAGGTCCAAATTATTTATATTTTTTCAAGAATTTTATAATATAATTATTTTTTAAAGTCATTTTCAACTATCTTTGACACTCTATAATTTTTTAAAAATGAATCTTTCTAACATTTTCTATGCGAGTTATTTTTTAACTTTATTTTAAAGGTGTGAAATAATGTTTTTTTAATGTTTATAAATTGAGCTCATATTCCCACCATCATGAAAATTATTTTTTAATAATATTCCATTCAAAGTTTATATAGTTTCTAAATAAAATAATATTCCCATTTTTCTATGAATTTTTCATTTTAAAAATAATGGGTAATAATTTAGAAGAATAAATAATAGGATTTTATTCCACTCTTGTAAATTTTTTCTTCCACTCCACATTTCTTATCATTAAATTTATTTTATTCTAAGGTTTAAATATTTTTAATTATTTTAAAATTAATGTTTTAAATATCCTAATTTCTTTACTTTGAAATGGATTTTTGAAATCGAGGTGCCCTAGACCCGCACTCCCAGGCCCAATGAAAAAAAAACCGTTCTTTACAATCTAGATTTGACACCAAGTGAGATTTACCAAGATAAAATTTCATATATTACACATTATTTTCATTTTTTAAACATTAAATATCACAGTAATATCAAAATACCAAGAACTTAAGGTTTGGTGTTTTTGAGGACTAACTACCTAAGAAACTTATTTTTCAATAATTTTTAGTATTTATATATAATCAAAACACAGTAGAATCCATTATAGACTTATCATAAGTTATACTTGTCTTAATAACTAGGGGAATGAAAACATAATAAAGGGGTGATCTTATACCCTCATCAATAGAAAACCTATCAACATGTCATCAAGGTTTAGATCATAATCACATGATAAAACATGATCATAGAATAAATATGTTATTAAAAATAATTACCAAAAAATAATGTTTGTCTATAAGGTATAATAGAATGAAATTTAGTCTTAAATTATCAAACATACACCATGGAATAGGAGTGCAAAAACACGAGACAATAAAAATGTTCCATATTAGTATAACATAATAATATAATAAAAAAATGTGCAATAAGAGAAAGAATATGAAATCATAACCTTGTGAAGAAGACATTGATACCCAATTTTCATAACATAGTGGGATTGGGATAACGACCCATGCCCCCTATTGGGATTCAGATAATAACCTATATACCCTCTTGGGATAGGGCTAACAACCCATGTACCCTCTTAGTATTAGGATACAAAATCATTTACCCTTTTGATATCATGAGATATAAAACCTCAACTAATTCATTGGAGGGATATATAGGACTACAACTGTGTGCCAAGAGAACATGAAAAATATCCTTATTTCAAAAATCACTTATTAACATGTGGAAAAGAGATGAGTTTCATGAAAACTTCCATAGATCATTTAGTCTGAATGTCCTAAAGGCATTCTTTTTATTGATTTTTGATAATCCCCCTTTTAAGGGATGAGGGAGAACCCTTATAAGGCCCATAGGCTTAGATATTACATGACCCGTAGGTCTTAGAGGAAACATCTAGACTATAACTATATTGAATTTATCCTCCCCAATTTCTACATTATGATATCAACTCTCCACCTTCGCATGACTGTTCAGCTAGGCTTCATGTGCATTCATAGGCTGGTCCCAATGGAAACGCCATACCCTATATTTCTTCCACATCTGTTAGATTATACTATAGTGAATATTCCTGCTCTGAATCCTCATCTATAGTCTGCTCCTTGTAGAGTCTTCCTGGTCTACTAAGAACAAATTCAGGTGGCCCGAAATCCTTGAGGTGGCCTGAAGGCCATGAGGTGGCCCAAAGACCTTGAGGTGGCCTGAAAGACTTGGTTGGACCAAAGGCCTTGAAGTACCCAAGGACCAAACTGGTGGCCCGAAATCCCAAAAAGATGAATAGTTCTAGGTGATACAGTACCTAACATTACCTGCTACAGTACTGCAACAGTACCAAAAATATGTCTCCACCCAGATTTGAACTCGGGTTTCTTGAATGCACTTGTCGAGTCCTCACCAACTAGGATGAGGATTCTGTGCACTTCTATAGATCATTTCATAATCCATTAAGATAAATAAGGTGGATTGTGGCATAATAACATATACCCAATGTAACATAAAGAGAATTAAGGATACTAACATATGTGAAAAATACCTTTTTTAAATCATTGGATGAATTACTTTGAAATAAGAGGAAGTGCCCCATTTTATTTTTAAAATAATTAATAATTAATTTAATTTAGAAAATAATTTTTAAAACGTGTAAAGGAAGATTTATTGAGAAATTTGGTCATAAAAATGAAATAATGTGTTAACAAGGAAAAATTTTCAAAAGATATTTCTGATTTTTTAACATTATCATAAAAAGATGAAGTTACAAGTTAGATTCAAAAGTTACTTTAAAGGGGATGACATAAATACCTTTTTAAAACATTATTTGGAAATAAATATCAATAATAGAGCCTTGTAAAATATATAAAGGTTTTTTGGATGAAATGTGTAGTGAAATATAAAACATATGAATGGGAAAGGAAAAACCTTTTCAATATTTTAAAAATAACTTTATTGAAACCCACATTGTAAAAATAGTGATAAATATTTGATTTGAAAATAGGAAAATATAAATTTTAAGACCATAATAAATAAAATATATTTATATTTTACAATAATAATGAAGAACATTTGTGGGAAGAGAGAACATGGACATAAAAGAGAAATAGATTATTTGGGAAGGATGATAAATATTCTTAATATCATCAAATTTTATTAAGAATAAAATCCATCAATGAAGATGTTTTTTTATGTGAAAATATAATTCCGTATAAAATAAGGTGGAAGTTAAATATAATATCATCATAAGATCAAAGAAAACAATCATGTAAAACTATTGTCAAAGAGGAATAATTATGGTTCGGGAAAAGAAACTGAGTTAGGAAAACCCCTTATAGATTTAGTAATACTTGAATTGAAATAAGTATAGAAAAATATAACTTTTTATATATTTATAAATCAATTTAATTTCATGAAATTTATGATTAAAATAATCAATAGGGTAGTATATACACCACAAAAAATAAAACAAGTAGTGAATATGACATATGACTTAAAGAAAGAAAATAAAGATGATAAAAACCCTTAAAATTTTAATAAAAATTGAATCAAAATTATTTGAATAAGGGAAAATAATATAATAAAATGGGTTATTAAGTACACAATTTAAAATAATAATAGGTTCATAACTTAAAACCGTGCTGTAATAAATGAAAATTGAGATAGAAACCCTTACCTTAGCTTTTGACTTCCACAGAATTTATTTAATGTTATACATAATAAACATAAATATATTAATATATTATTTTAGAACCTTGTTCATATCTATTATCCTATATAATGCTTAATTATAATCATTCACTATACATTTATTAATTAGTTATAGTTTATTTTTATTATCAGATGTTAGCGATTCTAATTGTTTCAAACATGTTTTAAAATGTTGATGTAGATTCTAATTATTTAATACCAATTTAATCATTCCTATGTTATCCAATGTACTAGAATAAATGGTTTATAAATTTCAAATTTCATTCCATGAGGATTTCAGTCGTGATTCTTGAAGATGGAATCAATATTGAGCTTATCTTATGTAATTTATTGATATAAAAAATTACTTTATAATGATCTTTTTTTGTGTCATACTTATAGAATATTAAATAAATTATTATAAAATAATTATAATTATATTTAAGAATAAAATTATTTCTATAATCATCTATGAAGGCTGTGATGAAAAATGAAGCACTTCGTCCATAGAGGTGGTAATCTGCATATAACACGGTCAACGATTTCATTTTCTAATAGACAGGGTTATTAGTAAATTTACCTATTTCTACTTACAAAATAATTTCATAAATATCATATTTATTCATTAATTATATTCATAGAACCATACAAGTAGGGTGGTGATGAAAAATGAAATGTGTTATTCTTTGAAGGCGGTAGTCCACACATACACATGGAGTAAATTTTTGTTTTCCACAGAACAAGCTAAAATTAGAGAAAGGTATATACTTTAATAATATTAAACATGTTATAAATATTATATTTATTTATTAAATACCCCTTTATAACCATCCAGGTAAGGTGGTTATGAAAAACTAAAATTTTTACTCCGTCGAGGCTGCAGTTTGCACGTACACGCAAATGGATATCTAATATTTCTAAGGGGGAAGGTTCGATAATGGTTGTAATATTAAAATAATATATTTTTTATATTAATAATACTTATTTCATCATATTATAATGGATAAAATATATTTTGAGGATAAATATGGAGGAGAAAAATATTAATAAGTGATTAGTATTCACGTTAATAATTTGAACATTCTCTTAGAGGATCTCTTAGAATAAAGGATTTAGGTATTTTCCATTGACTAGGAGGATGAAAAATGTGGTATAGGTATATAAATAAATTAAAAATAATATAGTTTCAAGAAAAATTTGGATATTTAGAGTGTATACAAAAGGGTAGTGAAAGTTTCCTTTTATAAGTGAGGAGAGTGGCATTTTGGTAATAACAAGTTAATTATTTAAGAAAAATGGATCTATAACTGAGAAATAATATAGAGTATATGAGTGTTGGTTGATAAAAACATTAAGCACACATTTTAATATAATGTTTTGAGAATTTTAGGCTTTTTTCTTTTTTAGTTTTAATTTTAACTATAATTTACTTTTACCGTAGTAACTCATTTTTTAAGCTCAATAATATATTTTAATGATCAAAATAAAAATTTATCATACTACCAAATTTTAAAATGATAATTTAAAATATCAAAATAATTTTATTAAACAAAATTTTTAGTGGTGATTAAAATTAATTTTAATATTAGTGCACATAATGCGTAAAAACTATTTTTTTGGAAAAAATGTATTTTTAGCATAAAAATAATGTTTAGGATTAAATTATCAATGTTATTGATTTTCCTAAAATTTAATGGTTTATTACTAAAATAATAGTATTTATGTCTTTTAAAGAAAGAAAAAAACTGAAATCCATCATATGGATATTTATTTAAAATAAAATACCAAAAAAATTAAATATAACATATTTAAATATAGAATTTTACTCCTTAAATAATTTTTTGATTTATAAAAATGTTTTATAAATTTTTTAAGTCCTGTGTACCTTATGATAAATTCATAAAATTTATGGTATTGGTAAAATATATATTTTTACTATTCACCTAAATATCATTTTTTAGAAAAGACTAAGAAATTAGTCCTAAGATATTCTTTTTATACAGAATCCAAAAATAAAGTTAATTTTATCAAATTGAAATTCTAAAATTTATAAATTTAACTTTTAAATAGAAACATAAAATACTATGAAAAATCTATTTATAATAAAATGAATTTCTCAAATATTATGTGTTCTTATTCTTATTTCATATCAATTTATAATTAATTTAGTGTTAATATATTTTGAATATCCATAATATATTTTATCATTATTAAACCATATTATACTTATTTTCTTGAAATAAAAATTCATAGTGCTAAAAAAACCAATTTTTGAAGAAAAAACATTTTTAGTAAAAAGTGATCTTTTTAGTTTTTTATTTATCATACTTGAGTTTTATCCATACATTAGTATTAAAAGTGTCCTTTATTTTTATTTCTAAATATATTTAATAATGTATTTACCTCTATTTACACCCTTTAATTCAACAATTACTTTACAACTATTAAATTTATATTTATAAAAAGTGTCACAATTTTTTTTGGTTCAGTGTTTCCTGTGAAATATTATATTCAGAAAAGTATTTATATAAATGGAAATTAATACCAAAATCTTAGGGTGTTTCATTCTCCCCCTAAAATAAATTATTTCCACTCATTTTTAATTATCACCCACTAAATTATCTAAGAGTATATAAATAAAGAATTTACTCAATATATAATTTTAAGTGAGATATCAACCTTACTAACTTGGGTAAGACTAGGGTACTTATCTCATGATTGAGTATTAAGACCCATAAAAAGGAATTAATCCCGATAATAAGTTTATAGTTATCCTTCCACTAATATATGATCATAGGAAGATTTAGGATATGAAATTTGATTTTCCTATTTCATTAATAAATATGGAGTCTATGTGGAGATAGACAATCCATTTCCAAAATTTCTTCAAGTTCATTTAAAGGAAGAATAATATGATTTTAATGATAAAAATTCCCACAAAAATCAACTTAGGAAATAATCATCATTCAACTAAAATTTTCAATATCAAATAATTGGTGTGGTGATTTGATGCTCTTATAAAATTTTCTAGAAATAATAGAGTGGTTAAAACCATCATCCAATAAGACATCCATAAATCTAGAGTGGAGGAAAAGTGAAACTTAATTATCCCAATACATCTTAGTGGTATTTATAGAATATGATCTTTCTTTTTTCCTTGGTCATGGAGGTTTCTCATGACTATTATCATCATTAGACTTTTGGTTAGGGCATCAATTTTCATATTTCCCAAAATATTCGTAGTTTAAGCATTGAAGTGTGGGTGAAGAATTAGTTGGGGCCTTTATAAATTCCATTATATTATATGGAATATTTATCTCTCTTCAATAATTATAAGCTTTATAGACAATCCTTCTATATTTAAACATTTTAGTATTCCTTTGAGACATTCCCTTGGTTGATTATTACCATTTGTTTTGAAATGTAAGAAGTTGAATCTTCTCCCCCATGGTGTTTATTAGTTGAAATCATATGAAGATCTATCTTTATCTTCTTTGGAGTTATTGGGAATTTGGTATGATTTAAGTTATTAATAATAACTCAAGATAGTTGGGTGAGAATAACCACAATTGTTTCAACACCAACTTCTATATAATTTTGTTTCTTATTAGGATAATCACCACTTTATCCATCACACCTATTTTTAACTTGGTTTAAAAAGAATAAATCATAAATGAAATTTGTACTTTAATGTATAAATTCATATTTTTCAATCTAGGTTATTCATTGTCTACTTCCTATTAGGTTCTCTAACCTAAATATATTCAAATCCCACATAATGGTCCATAAAGAGTGTTAAAATTATCAAAGCATATCCCACAAGAGTTTCAAACTAGGCATGTAGATAGACCCACTTTTTGTGAATTAAGTGAAGTTTGAATTAATACTCAACCCACGTTTTTAGGGTTATTACCCCTTGGTGTATCTATCCCAAAGCCTTTATCTATATTTTTATTTCCAAACAGGGATGTAATTTCTATGAAACTGCACAATATATGCTTTACAAAAACATCAGGATATTATCATATACTTAAACTTTTCCATAGGGTTTTGAATAATGTTCTCTAGTCCTAATCCCAAAAAATAACTAAACTAATCCCCTAATATAACTAAAACTTACTTTGATACAAACCGAGGCACCCCAAACCTATATTCCCGAGTCCAGTGCTGAAAAAAAATTCTTTATAATCTATTTTTGACACCAAGTTCTATTTTCTATGCAAAACATTCATATATTATACATTATTTTTAAAGTTTAAACATTACATATCACAATAATATCAAAATACCAAGAACCTAAGGTTTAGTATCTATGAGGAATAACTATATAAGAAACTTATTTTTCAATACTTATGAGCATTTATCCATAATCACACCACACTAGAATCCGTTCTGGAATTATCCTATGTTATACACATCTTCATAACTTGGTGAATGGAAACATAAGAAAGGGTTTATCTTAAAAAACTATTAAGAGAAAACTTATCAACATTTCATAAATGATTATATCATAAGAATATCATAAAACATAGGCATGGGATAAAAAACATGAGACAATAAACATGATTCATTATAGAATAATATAAGCACATAACATATAAATGTGTCATAATCAAAATCATAACCTAGTGGACTGGTCATTACTACCTAATTTCTATAACATAGTGGGATTAGGTTAAAAACCCGTGTACCATATTGGGCTTGGGATAATAACCCTTGTACACTCTAAGGCTTGGAATAATAACCCATGTACCATATTGATCTTGAGCTAACACCCCATGTACCCTCTTGGTCCTGGGCTAAAAACCCATTTACCCTTTTGATCTCAAGAGATATAAAACTTCAACCAATACATTCAAGGAAAATATAGGACCCCACCTAGAAAAAAATAACCATCCATACATATGCATACTGAGAGAACAATAAAAAAATCCATATTTTATACATCACTTATTAACCCGTGGAAAAGGGACGAGTTTCATGAAAAATTAAATAGAAAATTTTATAATCCATTAATATAAAGAAGGTGTATGGTAGAATAAGAACATAACTCTAGTTTAGCATAAGGAGAATTAAGGATATCAACATAGATGAGAAATTCCTTTTTAATATCATTGGAAAAATCAATTTAAAATTAATAGGAAATATCCCCCTTTTCTTTTTAAAATTTATTAAGAATTAAGGTAATTTGTAAAATAATTTTTAAAACATGGAATATAACCTTCATTGATAAAAATGGTCACAATGGTGAAAGAATGTGTTGACATATAAATATATTAAAAATATATTTCATAATTTTTTTAACATTATCATAAAAGGATAAGTTATGATTCAATTTTGAAAGTTACTTTCAAGGGGTTAACATAAAGACATTTTTCAAAATATTATTTAGAAATGAATCTCAGTAATAGATCCTTGGAAAATCCATAAAATTTTTTAGAAGGAAATATATAGTATAAGATAAAATATATTATCTGAAAAGGAAACCATTTTTAAAATTTATAAAATACCTTTATTAAAACCCACATCGTAAAAAGAGTGATGAATCTTTCATTCAAAAAGAGGTAAATTTAAATTTTAAGATAATAAGAAATAATATATATTTGGATTTAAAAATAATAAAGGATAATATTAGTAAGAAGAAAGAATATGGACATGTAAGGGAAAGAGATAATTTGGGGAGGATGGAAATTATTCTTAACATCATCAAATTTTATGAAGAATGAAATACATAAAAGAAGATGTTTTTGAAGTGAAAATTTAATTATCTAGAAAATAGTGGGTAAATTAAAAATAATATCATTATAAGATATCATATTTTTTTTAAAACCATGGTCAAAGAGGAATAATTATTACTCAAGAAAGAAAGTTACTACAAGAAAAGTGCCTCATAGCAGTGGTTTAAACCACCACCATATGATTCTACGATGGTTTCATAAAACTACTACTAAATTGGGTGTTGACATCCAAAACATGGTGGTTTATTTATTTTAGAGGTAGTTTTTGGGAAGTGTTATAGTAAACATATTTAGCGGCGGTTTTGGTGGTTTTAGCGGCAGTTTCATGTGAAAAAATTTCTTATTTTGCGGCGGTGTAAACCGTCGCTATTTTTTTTTTCATTTTTTACATTAAAACTGCCACTAAACCACCATAACTGCTACAAAAAATAACACACATTTTATTAGTGGAGGGTTTAAAAAATATTGATAAGAGAATATCAAACTATAACAGTGGTTTAAACTATCGTGAAATATAGTCCATTTTGTTAGCAGCGGTTTAAAACGCAGCTAAATGTAGATTTATAAGTAAAAAAAGGTAGTAGATTCTATATCCCCAGTACCAGTACCCTAAAAAACCATGTGTAGAGAACATATAGTAGAATAATATAAACCATATAATAATGTTTAATAGTCAAAAATCTAATAATATTTCATAAAAAAACCATGTACAGAGAACATATAGCAGAATAATCTAAACCATAACATCTCAACCATCTAACAATGTTTCATAGATCCAAATCTAAGGATTTAAACTGTATAAAACCAAAATCTTAGTTTAAGCCTTAAAACTACATAGAAAGAACTTATAATATGTATCCCTAAGACATTCTAGTATGGATGATTTATCCCAGTGCTCAGGATAACATTGTAAAAGGAATTGGGTCCGAAAACACTACTGATTAGTTTTAGTTTGTACTTTATGTTTGATACTGATGAAGTGATTAAACATGAATCTGTAAGATAATAATGCATGAATCTATGAGAAAACCTATACTATAACACTTTTAAGAGGATGGTGGTTTTTCAATTTATGTTGATGATTAATATAAGCATGTTATCCTAGTTTTGGAGTCACATTCAATAGTGGATGAAGCATGTGGCATATAATGTTTTTTATTTCAATAAAATGTTTCCCAGTAAATTCCTAAGGTGGAGAGAATCATGAGTATTATGGAAACCATGTCCTTTCATATAGAGGGACACAACTATAATGGACCCATTGAAAATTTTGAGAATGACTTCTTAAAGCTGATGAGTTGGTATATTCAATATTTTATATCTCAAACATGATGATAAATTTTAAAACATAGGATTGATTTTAAAATAATTCTGGATGATAGATTCATGTTCAAGATTAATAAGAGATCCATGAGTTTTACCGGTCATTAGTGTGTCTATGAATTCATGGGAACACGATGGAAAGGTGGTTGGTTGATTACCCAACCATCGATGAATGATGAGATTCATTATTGGATTTTTTTGGTTATGCATGAAATAAAATGGTATCATTGGGATATAAGGTTGTGTGATTAATACCTTAATTAAAAAACCAACTATTAATATGGGAATCTCTTAAAAAAGTAAGTCCATAGTGGATTGATTAATGATTCAATGATCAAATTTTGAAGGGGAGTTGAGCCTTCCATCTTTTCATCATGTTAAATATGATGTGAAATTTTTGGGGTGTAACCCTTTAAAGATATACCATAGAAGTACAATGAGGGTTTTAGGGTGTGCTAAAGTGATTGAACCATTATTGGACCTAGTCACACATCATCGAGAGACATGGAATCAAGGGTTGGTTCAAAGAAAGTACAACATGTTTTGATAGAGCGTGTATCAGAAGATCTAAACAGGACTATTAATATAATTTCTCAAAAATGTTAGGATGTTTTTATTTGTGGACCAAGAATGGGTAATGTTTAGAAACTTGGTGTACTTATATTCTATATTTATTAATTCCCAATATATTGACACCATCCTAAGTATGTTGGGAGAGAATCTATATACCGAGATAAATAATTAAAACCAATGCCTTTTTTTTGTATGGAAGGAATCCATGGGAGGTTTACACAAGGATTGATTTATATAAATACTTAAGATATGGATTAAAAATGTCAAATATTGGAGGGTAACACTCATGTGAGTGTTGGATCGGTCGTTGGATGGTTGTTTTAATTTTTTAGTTTCTTGATGACTAGAAGTGGGTACTATTGTATTCCACGATGAATGCAAGGTACTAGTTCAAATACATAATTGGGAGAAGATTGATTCTAGGAATTATTCTTGGGATAACTTTTGATTATCTAGGTGTGTTGGATCAGGAATGCACTATAATGTTTTTTTGGAATGGTGACATAAACGAGTAAGATTTGGTAATATCAAGAGACATCACCTAAAGTTGGTTACAAGTAGTGGTGATCATGCTCAAAGTGATATTGGGGTAACTTGGATAAAATGTGTCAGAATATGGATTTAGAGACGTCTACTATTAAAGTTGAGTGTTCTTGAAAAATACTCAACCAAAATCAGTTCAATATGAGTAATTTCTAAAATTAGTATGTGGCCAGTGAGGAACCACTTCAAGCACATGGTGGGTTGAGACATGTGCATTTTAATGGTTTCTGAGATCTTTTAAAGGAAAATATAGTCTGAACGGTATGAGCTTGGACAATTGGATTTCAACTATTTCAAAAAAATTTAGGACTAGGGGAAATATCCTCCTATGTAAAATATTAAATGTGTTGGGAGCACCGTTAGGACATTGAGGTCTTGCATAAATAGGAAATTGTGATAGTGGGAGTACCGAAACTCAGAATTGACCATTAAAAATTAAAATTTATTATGGATATATCTATATGCTAGTTGATAATATGATGATTACATGATCATATATCTTATATATAGGCTCACTCAATGTGCTCAAGCACACAGTGGTGTAGCTCCCAATTTGGATCTCCATCATTCTCTAAGTATTATTTTCCCCTACAGTGATGACGCATGACCAAAATAGGCTCACCCATTATCTAGGGAACACAGCTCAAAATATATCTTGTGAGAAGTGATCATTACCATGTTTCGAATGTGGTCAATGGTCGACCCAATATTTATGGGCCCCATCCTTGAATGACACAGCTGTGGGGCTTGTGTCTCCAAAATGAATAAAATGAATCAAATAAACAACATAGTAGTTAGTCCAAAATACTAATGTAGAAATCCTAACATAACTCAAATGAAACTATTAAATATCTTCATATTCTATATGGAACATAGATTACTTCATACTCCAGTGACTTCATACTTCAGCAATTCTAGACTCACTACCTTACTAAATCATCAAGCCATATCAAATTCCAATGCATTTATCAAACATGGGGAATCATGAACATGTTAGGACATAAAAATGTTAGGTGACTAATCTGTTCCACAAATGATACATGATACATGAAAAAACCCTTTGTTTCCACATTTTTCCAACATATCAACAAGACCACTAATAACTATCTGATGATGAACACTTCTTGTCACCCTCTCCACCTCCATATCTACTTCCTACTACCGACACATGTAAGAAAATTATATTGAAAATTAAACAATGTTGTATATTTATATTTAAACTTAAAACCAATATTTTTTTAAAACTAAATGATTTTTAAGTTTTATGATTTACCTTCTCACCACCCGTCATCGATGCAATATCACCAGGGATAGATCCAATCATCTTTTGATATAAATCGACCAACGCTTTCTACAAAGCGGATATCTGATCCCCATATTGATGAATTATGTTTATCATAGAAACATAATATCTCTGAGCATATCGGCTAAAACTAGGAGTAAATATAGCTTTAATCCACGATGGCCTGCTAAAGTCCTCAGATAGTAAGAGTCCCAAACCCATCCTGCACACTCACCCATGATTCTCCTTCCCAAGCACTTTACCAACTAGGTCATCTTGGGAGACTGAGTAGGACTCCATAGGATTGGAATCTTATAGTTATTTAATTTTTACCTATAAATAAAATATCATTTATATTATAATCAATATATATTAACATAGTGACAACTGATAATATGTAATTATAATGAAAAGTGAATTCATACCCCAAATTCTTTGGTAGGATAATTAAAAAAATTCCCATCATATTTTTTATGAACATCCAACTACACTTCTATTTGGGATGCTTGGTGACCTAAAATCTGTGACTGCATTAAACAAAGATAAATCAATAATTTAATATATTAAATAGATAATATTTTCTTATAAATATTTAAACTAATGAAAATATTACCAGAGTCGATCAACTTCTAGAAAACCTCTTTGACCCCATAGTGTGAGGGATGATTTACTTAGCTTGACTCAATGCATTATTCCTTGAAAGATCCTAAAATAAATAAAATATAATTAATAGTAATGTATGAAATGTCATATCTTTTTCATATATATGTATAAATGTAAAATGAGATTAATATAATAACATATATTTAAATACCATGTGATTCTCATCACGATGTCTGTCAATAAAAACTTTACATTTCTCTCTAGGTACCCCATTGGGTACCTTGTAATACATCAGTTTGGCACTCACTGAAGTATCATTGACATCACCCCATAATCTCCATTTAAAGTCTTTCCATTTATTACCCATATTTTTTGATGTCCACTTTTGTGTTAGCACATCAGCAACTGTATAGTGGAAAAACATATATACAAATAAATTCATTTTGAAAATATTAGAATTTAATAACATAATGAAATTAAATTACACCATGATGTACTAAAATTACTATTATTTGTGAATCAAAAACTTTATTCTTCCAAGATGAAGGCATATGCCTCCAATCATCATACGTAATTGGAAGGGAAACTGGATACGTGGCTAGGTGACCTAGAATCTGGCCAAGTAATCCTATGTCGTCATCTATAGGGACCCCATATGAATCAAATGGGACAACTATTTTTAGTCCAGTCAGATTACATACATCTGAACTTTTCATATTTTTTTTCCATAGTTTCATTGTTTCCAACTTTTATAAACAAACAGTTAGTATAAAAAAGTTCAATAAATTTATTCATATTAAAATTTGAACCTATAATAGTAACTCTCTAGTATCTCCATGAAGAACTAGGAGTGGTGCCCTACTACTTCACTGCTGAGGATACTAAATGGGAAGTCATTAACTGAGCTATTTATGGGATGCTCATGGAGGGTGTGTGAGATAGAGTAGGGGGAAAAATGGTGTCTCATATGATGTAGGGAGGGATACATATGGATCTTCATCTGTCGATGTGGTCGATAGAACCGTATAGCACTTCCTCCTTGGCATTCTAATAATTTAATCAAATAAAATTAAATCCAGAACATATAATTCAAAAATTAAACTTGTGATGGAG
Organism: Viscum album; assembly: GCA_963277665.1. NCBI lineage: Eukaryota > Viridiplantae > Streptophyta > Magnoliopsida > Santalales > Viscaceae > Viscum > Viscum album. The sequence continues at coordinate 66,649,240 of OY728149.1, read as the reverse complement.
TTTGGATATTGAGATTATATCCTTAAATATCACGTTATATGTGATGTATTTTCTATATGATTATCACTGGATATTGTGATGAACTTACCTTATGATTTTTATTATGGTTAATAATAGATATTGAAATTCCATTCTTTTATGGAACTCTAATGACTTGTGGCTACAATATATGTATCACTGGAATTGATCAAAAAAGGTGAAGTTAAGTGTTGGGGTAACCTGGTTAGAACCCGATGACTCAACATGTATTATAGTAGACAAGTTTCAAGATGAACCCTATAAGATAATTCTAAAATGTTTCATATGATATTCATATCAAAATCAAGGTTATACATGTAAAATTTAAAATAAGGAAACCTAAGGTAATCACAATGAAATCAATAAATGATAGAGAAACACAAAGTTTTCCATATTTACACACCAAACATTCTCTACATCATAACTATAGACATGATTTATATCAAAACAATAAACATTCCCTATATTAAATGATTTTACAAGTATAATATCAAAACAATATATTATTATAATTTATTCATATAAAAAACATGCTCTAGAGGAAAACATAATTCACCTTCATCATGCACAATATAATTTATTCTATAATCCATTTATTTCTATCCCCAATAAACTTAATTCATGTGAAGTTCATTTAATTTGAGAATGATACTTTTTAATCAATCAATAACCACTAGGAAACAACCAAGCCAATACAAAACCCCATACATAATTCACATACCAACTCCATGCTCCTGCATAACACATCATCACAAAAACCATGATCATCACAAAACTATATCACAGATCATCCGATGTCACATCTCATTCTAACCAACCATTTTTTCACTAAACAACACACTCTAACTCAAACCCAATTACCACCGCTAATGGTAAAATCCCCATAGGTACCTCATGACGCACAAAAAATGCATCAATCACATAAACATATAAATGATATTTCAGTATACACAATACCACATTTCAAAGGGGCCTCCTATGTGTCTAGATAATAATGGGATTAAGGGAGAAAGGGGAAAAGGATCAAGATGGGGCAATTGACAAAAAATCCTCATATATATATATACACATAAAGTTTATCAAGTACATTTTATGGGGCCATGAGGTCCCTAGTTTCACTCTTAGGATACCCAGGACTCTTACAAGTCTAAAATTAACTATTTAACTCCCACCAGGTACCCAGTGTCACCTATAATTGTAAAATATATGTGGAAACCCATTGTCAGTACCCTAAATTCCCAATTCACACACCAAACCACAAAAATCATTAAAAAATAACTTAGAATGTAAACTCAATAACCTAAATCAATTTTGAATCCATTATAAAAAAATACCCCTCAATGAGAATCAAAAATTGAAACTATTGAATGATTTTTCCATTCAAATTTCCAACATAAGACCTTAATGACACCATAATCAAGGTAATAAGGTAAAAACATTATATCCTCTTAAAAATATCACTTTTAAATATAGATAATTCTCAAGAAACATCTATCTAAAGACTCATTACTTCTATATGATCAATAAAAGAATTGAGGAATCTATTATATCAATAATAATAATATTTGAAACACACCAAAAATCCCCAAAACTAACCAGCTGAAGAATCCAAATAATAAACCAATATCATATAACTTATACATAATTTTAAACACATCTCAAACCATATCCTAATTCATTCATCCCATGTCCAAGTCATAGCTCCCAAATCTAACCCAAATCATTAAAAACACCAAAACATCTACATCCAAAACAATAAAACTAATAAATATCTTTAATTTTACAATACACTTCTAATGGATTACTCAAAAATCCAAAAAATACCATACCATAAAAAATATAAATACTATACCATATGCACTCATCCCCATAATCCCTTTTTTCTATACTAATCATAATATAGGCCATGATACTCTCCATTATATGATTCCATTGGGATTTTATTTATTTGACCTAATTTTAAATTATATCTTATCAAGGAAATAAATTTATCAAAATGTTTATAGAAAACCAATTCTTATTTTCAAAATCAATATATAAATTTATTTTTTGGAAATATCACACAATATACAACTGAACAATGATGAAATTTTAGTGATAATAATCACTTCCCACCATAAATTTTAAAGATTAATTACACTTGGAATGTGTTTTATAACTAATTTAACACTAGGTTCCATTTTACTTAAAAATTATAAATGAATTACATTTCAAAATTACTTTCCCATTTCCTTTTAAAAATTGAAATTCATGTTTTAACATCTATTAACCGATTTAAAACACATATAAGTTTAAAATATTATTTTTATCATAACCCATTCTAGTTCAAGATCTAATAAAAAATTTCTGATTTAGGAATAATAATTTTATTTTTGTTCCCCACACTGAATTATTTGAAAAACTTGTTTTAAAGGACACATTATCCCTTTTTAAAAATATATAACCATTTTAATAATATTTTGATTAAATAACATCAAATGAGTTATAAAACATGGAATTAAAAAATATTTCCAATTATAATAGGACATTAAAAAAATCCACCTATCCACTTATAAAAAGTGACACATGTTCCCATGCAGAATTGTACAAAAAGGTTAGGACTATCGCGATAAAATGATTTATTTTCAAAAATAAATCTAGTAGAACATCAATACACATTGAATAAGTAAGATATACATTATCAGTATAATAACATGCTAATAAATATAAAAAAAACAAAAAAAAAAACAAAAAAAATGCTCAACAAATAGAGGGGTTCACCTGAATGAACATCCAAACAAAATAGAGGGGTTCACATGAGTGAACATAAAAAAAAATAGAAAATGACAGAGAAAACGGAAAAAAATATACCTTGATTAATGGGGATAATTTTTTGGATGATACAAGAGGTTAGAATCCACAATAGATATGATCAAATAGAGTGAGGGGTGGTGGGGCTCGAGACCAGCGGTGAGGCTCGGGACCGGTGGCAAGGTGAGGCGAGGGTCGGGACTGGCGACGAGGCGCGACGAGGGTAGGGTTTCGGCGGGTCGCGGGGGTCGGGGGAGTGGGGGGGGGGGGGGGGGGGTTCGGGGGAGAAGTGTCAGGTTTTTGAAAAAAATATATGTTTTAGTAGATATTTTTAATAAACCACTTCTAAACACTGATTTTGATGTAGTGATTTGAATCAAAGGAAACCCCTTACAACTTTAGTAATACATGAATCAAAAACAAAATATTGAAAAATTTAATTTGTAATGAGTTTTTAAATAAATTAAATCTCATGAAATTTATGATAAAAATAATTCATAGGAAAGTATGGAAACTACCAAAAACAAGCAGTGAATATGAAACATGTCTCAAAGAAGGAAAATTGATATGAGAAAAACCCTTAAAAAATTTAGCAATAATTTAATCAAAAGTATTAGAAGGTGGGATTCATGAAAAGACTTATAAATACCATGTAATTAATATTAATTATATAAATATAATCCAATGGGGTAGTAATTACACCTTTTAAAATATTAATTTATGTATAACTTGAAAACATGTCTCAATGAATGGAAATTGAGACGGAAACCGTAACCTTACCTCTCAAATTACATAAAAGAACATTTTCCTTATTTATAAGAAACTTAAATATCTTAATGAACTATTTTATAACCTTATTCATATATATTACTCTATATAATCTTTAATTATAATCATTTACTATACATTTATTAGTTAGTTATTGTAACAATCCGAATTGTTATAAATGAAGTTTCCCTTTTTGATTTAATTAAATGTATTATTATGTTATATGGTTATAGAAAACACATGAAATTACTTGGTTATATAATTGTATTTAAAATACCATTATTACTATTAAATTGTTAATATATCCATTAAACAACAATATCAAGATTAATATAAATATAGGGCTTTAACAAATCCAATTGACACATTCAAAGGAAGTGTTGGCCTCATCCAGTAGAATTATACCCTATAAAGCCATTTTATTGGAGCTTATGAGGGAGATAGAAGAACTGGAACTTTCCCTTGACTAATACCAAACTGAGATCCAATAACTTAATCATGAGATAAACCATTTACGAGAGAATTTCAAGATCATCGAGATCACGACCTAAACCATATTCACCAAACGACCCCATAAAAGAATCACCATCGCACACCTTACTCTTAGGGTGTACGCCTGTGTAATAAATGTATATGTATCAAAACCATAATAACATGAATATGTATGTTTCATAGAATAATGAATTTATTTTAATTTTTATTATTACATTATAAATGATTTTGATTTTGATTCAATTAAACACAAATTGTATTTTTGGGTAATATTCATATTAAATTAAGAGATTTATTTTTATGAATTAATTTATTTTTAAAATAAATAGAATTTTGATAAAATTTTATTATTAAACTAATTTTATTAATTATAAATGGTCATATAATTTTTATGACGTGAAATGTACTTTTTATAAGGGTTCAAAAACTATTATTGTAAAAACCCAACATTTTTCAAAAAATGTAAAATATTATTTTAAAAGTAAAAATTAAAATATTTTAAAAATTATTTAGATAAAATGAATATTATTTTTTGTAATTAGAACTTTGAAATTATCCAACTATGATTTTTTCATAATTTTCGGAGATAGTTGTTTTTTTGAGTAAAAATTTAACACCATATAAATATACAACATATCTTATGACATCACAATGATGAAAAAATGATGTAATAAATACTATAATGGGTATAATAGTAAAAATATATATTTTAACCTTAAAATAATATGATTTTAAGTTTACTTTATTAATTTTATAAATCCTTTATGAATCCTCCGAAACATTTAATATATTTTAGAGTTTTATATTCATTTATTTAAAAATATGACTCACCTCTACATAAGAAAGGAAATTATTTTAGTATATTCATAAATTTTCTTAATAAAATAATCAAAACCTCCCTAATTTTGTAAAAAAACCATGGGAAAAAACCTTTGTAAGTTTTTCGGTTTTGAATATTTTATTATATAGAGTCCAAAACCTAAGTTTGTGAAATATTAAAGAATTCCCCTCTCATTTCCTATATAAACCCTCTCAAGCTCCCACTTATCTTCACTAAAAATCCTTGGAGAACATCCTTACTTTTATCTAATCTCTCTATATTCCTCCCAAGGTTATCAATCTCTCATTAACCCCCCTTTCAAGATTTTGGAGCCGTACATTCAAGTAAGGGTTCTTTCCTTTCTCATCTTTATCCTAGTTGCTTTATCTTGTTATACCATTTTATTTTCAATTAATAATGATGGGGTATATTTTTTCAATTCCCCTATAATAAACTTATTATTTTTAAATGATGATATTCCCCTTTACCTCTCATTAATCCCTCCTATGTATACCTGTTACCATGCCGAAATTTCGTAAGCATCATTTCTTTTCTCTTTTTGTTCAAGATTATTTTTTCTCACATGCCTTATTTTTCTAGTTATTAATGTGTTTAAATGTACTTCCATGTCCCTATTACTGTAAACTTTATTTAAAAATGATTATATACCCATTTATCTATCATAAACCCATTTTATGATTTTTTAAGTGACGTTGTTATGTTGCCTAATTTTCACCGTGATTTTCCATGCCAAACCATTTGTGTAGTGAATGCCGTACGAATTTAATATCAAGGGTTTTAACTTTTATAAACATATAAATTTTGATTGGGAACTTAAATGTATATATTCCACACTCCTTGATCTTGTAATAAATTATGATGATGAATGAATCCATGTTTTATGATCTGTGTGGTACACTTAAGCATATGAGAATGAAATCAAAGTGACGGGTGCACCTAGAATTATATTGTGATCCAATGCATTAGGTAATGATTAGTATCATGATACATCATATTAATATAGGGGTATAACTTATTTATTTATGGGAATTTTTCCACCATGAAGTCTTGGCAGTTTAGCCTTGACCTATGATGTAGTGTTTTAAGTTGTCGCTAGATTTACCATGTTATGATTATCATTCTATATCATGCCATATTATTCATGTTACTAAATGAATCATTGATTTTAATTGTATAACATGTATTATTATATTCATGTTATTCCATGTTTATTACCTTATTGTGCTTTATTAATTAATCCTTTCTTATGTATTTCCCCAGGTTATCTAATATATTTTTAAGCTCATGCATGTAAAAGAACTTTTCAATAGAGATTTTGTAATTCATGTTTAAAGTTGAAATGCAATGTACCTAATTCCAAAAGATACTAGACTTATTGATCTTTTGGGTTGTATTAAGTGAAATTCTATTTAATTAAATCATGTATTAATGTGTAATAAAGATAAGGGTTATTATAGTTTTCATCGAAGGAAAAGTTTAGTTATTTTTGGGATTAGGATTAGAAAAATGTAGAAAAATCTTTATAGATAAGACTAAGTATTAGAATACATACCTAATTTTTTTGAGTATATATTAAGTGTTTTATCAAGAAAATATATCCTTGTATGAATATTATAAGTTGATGTGGTTCTGGAATAGATGTACCTATGAGTAACAACACCAATAATGTGTTCTGGTCCTGACTTGGGGTAACCTGGTACACAAAAATGGGCCTAATTGTGCACCTGATTTGACACTCCTAAGGGAAATGATTTGGTAATTCATAAAATAATTACTAAACATTATTAAGGAAGTAAAAAAATGTCCATAAGAGTATATTCTAGGAAGTATATCATGGATAACAAAGACTTAAGACTATAAATCCATAAGTTAAGGAAATACAAGTAAGTTATAAGTTATCCCTTTAATGTCATTAAATTCCCATTTATGTGTTTAAAATTTAAATATAATCCTATATAATTTACCTTTTATTCTATCCAAAGGTTGAAAATAGGTGGAATCAGGTTAAAAATCAACGTGAATATAAATGTGATTACTGCCCCAATGATATGCCCAACCCGATGAGAGTAGGAATGACACACTTAATGATGATACTATCTCATATGACTCAGGTTTTTAATAGAAACCTAGATTTAGAGGGGTGTCCAAATCCCCCCAAAAGAGAATAAGTTCTAATAGAGAGTTTCATGTGACAAAGGCCTCCTACTTTCAATGGATAATCAGATACCTTAATCACTGAAAAATGGATCAACTCCATTGAGAAGATCTTTTTAATCCTTAAATTCTCCGAACAAGAGAAGGTTCTTTTGGATATTTTTCATATGAAGGGTGAAGCTGATAAATGGTGTAAATTGATAAAAAATAAAAAGAATGAGGAATATATCTAAGTAATGATGTGTAAGGATCATCCAGAAAATGTTTTTCGATAAATATTTTCCTCACACTCTCTATCTTAAAATGGAAAGGTATTTCCTTGCCCTCAAGTAACAAGAAAACAAATATATCAGGGCGTATAAGGAAAACATCATAAGACTTAAATGGTATGCCTATAGATTTGTCGTTACCCATGAATGCAAGGTTGAAATCTTTTTTTTTGTGTGCTAAAACCTACCCTTTAGAAATCCCTGGTGATCCATGACTTTGATAGCTATGAGAAAATTGTCCGATGTGCCTTAAAAGTTGAATAAAGATCAACAAATATTAGGGGTATAATGGGGATAAAAAGCGTAATGTTGAGATAAAATCTGAAAGTTTGATAGAGATATATAATGGTACTAAGAAATTTCAATATACCAATTACCAAAGGTACAGAAAGAAGCACCCTGTAAATTTATTGAAGGGGATGAGGAAGTGTTTTAGGTATGTGAAAGAAGGGAACCTACGCAGTGATTCCTGATAGGAGAAATACACTACAAAGATGGAGGAAATGAATACTCTAATAAAACCTCAACGTATTGTTCATTGATAAAAATTCAAGGAACTGGGGAAATTTGAAAACCAATGCACTATTTCAAGGGTTTTTGGAGACAACCAACAACCTATAAGGTAGAAAGGGTGAGGTTTTTTTCATCAGAACTACCAAATCATATTATGAAAATGTGGTGGTGATAGGTATGCTTGTTATTCATTTAAGAATAGAAAACTTACTTTTTGATTTTAGTTCTAGTTATTCCTTCATATCATGAAATTTTATTAAAACTATTCAAACACCATCAAAAATCAAGGAAGTGGAGTTATCAGTGAAAATAAAAAGTGGGACAATTATTTCATCCCAAGTATATCACCCCTCCCCTATCAAAGTTTGTGGGATAAATTTCCCAAAAAACTTTATCATACTCCCTTTGGTGGAATTTGATGCAATTCTAGTCATAGATCATCTTTACCTCTATGAATCTAACATAAATTTCAATGATAAGGAAATTACTCTACATATTATGAATTGTCTTTAGATTCTATACAAATTCAAGGAGAAGGATTAATCTTCTTTAGCACTATCATCTCAAGAATGGATATTATTGTCCCATGAGAAAGCGTATCTAGATCAAATAATTCAGTCTAAGAAAAGAATCATCCTTGAAGACATTACCATTTTGATGGAATATGCTGATGTGTTTCGCAAGGAATTTCCTAATTTTCCTCCTAGTTGAGATGTTGAATTTTTGACCAAGCTTATACCTGGGGTGTTACCATTATCCTAGAATACATATAGAATGGATATTATGGAACTTGAGGAGCTGAAGAAACAACTATAGTAGAATTTTGATAAAGGTTTCATATACCAAAGTGCTTCACCATGGGGTGCACTAGTCCTCTTTGTCAAGAAGAAGGATGGGTCAATGCACCTTTTCATTGATTATCATGAGCTCAAAAAAATCACGATAAAGAAAAAGTGTCCTCTATCTTACGTTGATGGCTTTCGATCAGATATGTGGATCACAATACTTTTCCAAGGTGTATTTTTAGTCAGGAGATTACCAAGTTAGGGTGAAGAATGGGGATATCTCCAAGACTTATTTTTGTACAAGGTATGAGCACTATAAATTCATATTAATACCTTTCAAACTCACTAATGATCCATCAATATTCATGGGAACGATGAATATATTATTTAGAGATTACATAGAAATTTTTTTGGTAGTTTTTATAGATGATATTCTAATATACTCTAAAATTAAGGAGGATCATGAAGAGTATTTGAATACTATTCTAAAGACCTTACCAAAGGAAAATATTTATTCCATGTACAAAAAATGTGAGTTTTGGTTGAAGGAAGTCTCTTTCTTGGGGAATATCATTATAATAAATGGGTTATATTTAGACCATTCTATAAAATAAGCAATAGAAGGATGGATGAGGACAACATCTATGATATATACCTATAGTTTCCTTGGGTTAGTTGGGTATTATTGTTGATTTGTGAGAAATTTATTACGATTGTAAAACCCTATCACCAAACTAACTCATAAGGGAGTCAAGTTTTCTTGGAATGATAAATGTGAAGAAAGATTCAAGGAGTTGAAAAGGAGGATTATCACTATGCATATTCTCACACTAACCACAAGTGGAGCGATTTTCATGGTATTCAATGATGCTTCAAGGAAGGGCCTATGCTATGTATGTTGGGACCAAGTTGGATGGACAAGGAAGTAAGAAGAGTTTTATTTTGCAGAGTGTTGTCTTTTTTTGTCAAAGAGGATAAATCACTTCACATTGTGAAAGTCGTGGACAAACCAGATTATGATTTTATGATTTGTATTTCAAAAATATCATAAGTTTTTTAGAGAACTTGTGATAAAATCTTTATAGTGGGAAGGGGGAATATAGGTGCATACAATCATATTTAGGTTTGATTGGAAAGAAAGAAGTTGTTGGAAGATAGATAAGTTACAATACGTTCCTTTGAAAATATAACAATACTAAAGATGATCGATAAAAGACTATATATCATGATAGATAAGGATCATGATGAAAGAATCTGTTTTTTGAATAATCTAGATAATAGCAAAGAATCATGGTTTTTCTTACCGAAACATATTTTAAGATGGCGCCATTTTCCAGTGTTTGCCAAATTTTTGGGACTCAAAATTGGGAAAATAGAGAAACATGTTTTTGGAAAAGAAAGGTGTGCACAATATTAAATGTGAATCTAAATGTTTTGCACAAGTGGGTTTTGAGGATCAGCACATAAAAATATGGAAAAGAAAAGAACCACATGAAAGATTGGTTTTTTCATGCAAGATTGTCGATGGTTTGGAATATTGTGTGCAAGGAAAGTTTCAGGATCAGAACATTGAAATATGGAAAAGTCATTAAGTGCACAAAATATTTGGAATGTGTGCAAAATATGAGGTTACATAAAAGTGGTTTTCATGCCCAATGTGACGTCAAGTTGGGTTTTTCACACTCAGATAGGATCTTGTGTAATGCATTGAATCTTCCAAACTGGGGTCGGAGATGCCTATAAATAAGAGGCGACCCCTCTCATTTGATAATCTCTACACATAGAGAAATATAGAGGTCTAAATCATAAAATAATTGTAGGAAAAGGTAGTTGCACAAAATAATTAGAGTTACATGAAAGATAAAGAAGTTGCATGTAAGAAGTGAGTTGCGCGTAAGAAAGAAGTTGCACAGAAGAGGTCTTTCGCAAAAAAAGTTAAATTTTGTGTGCAAGGAAATAAAGTTACGTGAAAGACACCCAAAAGGTTGTGCGAAAGATTGGAAGTTCTGCACACATAGTAAGTTGTGCACAAAGAAGTTTTTACTAGGTTCTGGGTAGGAAATTGAAGAATTTCTTTTAGAGATCAAATTTGTGAATGTTTGTGAAGAATCACTAAAACATTGCATTACCCTATTTGTGCTAAGAGGGAGCACACAAACTGTTGTATTATTTTCATAGTGCTACATGAGTGTAAGGGCATATCCTACTCATTATATTCCACACCAAAGGATCATTTTCTAGTGAATTGTGTGGTATTGGATTATTTCCATACCATACAAAGGAAGTAGCTACTCTTATTGATTAGCGAAACTTGTGAATTCTTGTGTTACTATGGATGTATGTTTGATTTGTGATCAGTCGGGAAATAATTATTTAACATGAGGTAAATGTTTTTTTAAAAGTAAAGAAACATAAAAAGAAAATATATATCTTATTCACCGCCTCCCCCTCTTAGTTACACTTGAATCCTGGATGGGAGACTTCAGTGTGTTGATGAAAAATGAAAAAATTCCTTGCCTATACTTCAAGGCAGTTGAAATTTCATGAACAAAAATACCCAACACATGATCTGGATTTTGCTGTACTGATTTTTTGCTTTAAAAATTTGGAGGCATTATCTATTTTTGGAGAAGTTTGAAATATATACGAATAAAAAAATCTCAATTATATATTCACACAGAGAGAGATGAATATTCACAAATGAAGATGGTTAGTTCTCATCAAAGACTATAACCTCTTAATCCACTACCATATTAGGAAAGAAAATGAAGTGTAATATTTTCTAATTAGAAAGGATCTGAAAATTCTATAATTGATAAGAATTTAGATGGATCCAATATTCTTATATTTAAAAAGGATGGACATGGGAATCATAAAGGAATAAACATCACCAATACTTTCACAAATTATTGTTAAAATATCGCTCCTGGAGTGGTTAAAATATTCTCAAAGAGTTGATGTGGGAATTCAGAAGAAAGTGGAATCTATAAGAAAAGGGAAATACTTAGAGTTAAATGTTAATGGTGAATGTGTAGTGATATTTGGGTCAAGAATATGTGTACAATAAAATATTAAGTTAAAGGAGTTGTTGGATGATGCACATATATCAACCTTCTCCATCAACCCAGAAAGCACATATATGTATTGAGATCTCTAAGAACACTATTAGGGGGATAATATGAATAAGTAGATCACAGAATATACATCAAGATGTCTTATATTTTAGCAAGTGAAAGTGGAAATGCAGAAATCCAAGGGGATGATTTAACCATTACCCATACCTACATAGAAATGGGAAAACATCACCATAGACTTTGTCACTGATATTCCAAAGACATAAAGAGGGAATAATGTTATATGGGATATGGTGGATTATATTACAAAGACTGAACACTTTATTGTGATATGATAGAAATTATCACTAGATCTACTTGAACAAATATACATCAGGGAAGTGGTCATGCTACATGGAGTACCACCATTGATTGTATCCAATCGATATCCAAGACTCACCTGTAAGTTCTGGAAGAGTCTCCAACATGCTCTAAATATTTAGTTTAACTTTATCATGACCTATAACCCTAAAAATAAAGGCCAATCTAAGCGGACTATCCAGACACTTGAGAACATGATGAGATCATGCTCATCGGACTTTAAAGGAGGATGGGATCAACACATTTCTCTGGTCATGTTCTCTTACAACAATAGTTTTCACGTGAGCATATAAATAGATATATATGAATCCCTTTATATAAAGAGGTGTATGACACATGCATTCTGAGATGATGTTTAGGAACTAAAATTGATAGGTCCTAAAATGGTTGAGGAAATGGTGGAAAAGTTTAAGACCATTCAGCAACACATCAAGGATGCTTAGAGTCAAAAAAGAGTTATGCTGATAATCATTAATAAGACCTAGAGTTTAAAGTTGGAGACATTATATTACTCCATAAATCTCCATGGAATAAAGTAATGAGATTTGGGAAGAAGGGAAATCTTATTCCAAGATACATCGACCCCTTTGAGATCCTTGATCGCATCAGAATGGTGGCCTATCAACTTTCACTCCCACCTAACCTATCTTGAGTTCATGATGTATTCCATGTATCACCCTCAAGGAAGTACATACCTAACCCATTACATGTTCTAAATCTATAGGTGGTACCATTGGAGAATGATCTTTCCTATGAGGAGCAACTGCTAAAGATCTTAGATTATAGAGACAAAGTTCTATGAAATAAGACAATGCACCTTGTCAAAGTGCTATGGATAAACCACAAGTTTGAAGAATAAATGTGAGAACTAGAGGAAGTGATGAAACATAATCACCCTCATATATTTTAAGGGGGTGTTAAATGAAAATTTCAAGGGTGAAATTTCTCATGGGGGGAAGATTGTAATGACCTGAACTGTTATAAATGAAGTTTCCCTTTGTGATTTAATTAAATGCCTTATTATGTGATATGGTTATAGAAAACACATTCACTTCCTTGGTTATATCATTGGATTTAAAAATTGTTAATAATATTACCATTGTTAATATATCCATTAAATAGTAATCACATGATTAATATAAATACAAGGCTTTAACAAATCCAATTGACACATACAAAGTAAGTGACAACCTCATCCAGTAGGATTGTACCCTATGAATCCCATTTATCAGAGATTCAAAGGGAGATACAAAACTGAGATTTTCCATTGACCAAGCCCAATCTAAGATCTAACAACTTAATCAAGAGTGAAACTGCTTATGGGTGAAGTTTAAACTCATCAAGATCACGACCCAAACCATGTTCGCCGAATGACCCCATAAAAGTCTCACCATCTCGCACCTTACTCTTAGGGAATACGTCAGTGTAATAAAGGGATATGTATCATGACATTAATAATATGAATATTAATATTTTATAGAATAATGAATTTATTTTCATTTTTATTGTTTCTTTATAAATGATTTTGTTTTTGATTCAATTAAACACAAATTGTATTTTCAAGTAATATTCAAATTCAATTAATGGATTTATTTTGATGAATTAATGAATTTTTGAAATAAATATTATTTTAATAAAATTTTATAATTAAATAAGTTTTAGTAATTATAAATGGTCATATAATTTTTATTATGTGAAATGTACTTTTTATAAGGGTTTAAAAACTGTTATCGTCAAAAAACCCATCATTTTTTAATAAATGCCGAATATTTTTTTAAAATTGAAAATGAACATATTTAAAAAATTATTTAGATAAAATGAATATTATTTTTGAAATAAGAATGTCGAAGTTATCCAAAAGTGATTTTTTTATAATTTTTTGAGACAGTCAAATGTTCGGGTAAAAATTAAATACCATATAAATATACGGTGTATTTTATGACATCATAATGACCAAAAAATTAGGTAATAAATACTATAATTGGTATAATCAGAAAAATATATGTTTTCCTATTAAAATAATTAAATTTTAAGTTTACTTTATTAATTTTATAAAGCCTTTATGAATCCTCCAAAACATTTAATATATTTTAGAGTTTTAAATTCATTTATTTAAAAGTGTGATTCGCCTCTACATAATCAAGGGAATTATTTTTATATGTTAGGATAATTTTCTAATAAAATAATTAAAACCTACCCACTTTGGAAAAAATCATGGGAAAAAACCATGGGAAGTTTTGTGGTTTTGAATATTTTATTATATAGTGTCCAAAACCTAAGTTTATGAAATATTAAAGAATTCCCCTCTCATTTCCTATATAAACCCAACTAATATCCCAATTAACTTCACAAAAAATTATTTTATAACATCCTTACTCTTCCCTCCCATCTCTATAATCCTCCCAATGTGACCCAAGCTCTCAAGAATCCCCTTTTCAAGCTTTTGGATCCACACATTCAAGTAAGGGTTCTTTCCTTTCTCATTTTTATCCAAGTTTCTTTATATTCTTATGCCCTTTTATTTTAAATTACTAATGGTGGGTTATGTTTTATCACATACCCCATACTACATTTATTATTTAAAAATGATGATATTCCCCTTTCTCTCTCATTAATCCCTCCCATGTACACCCATTACCATGCCGAAATTTCATAAGCATTCTTTTTTTTCTCTTTTTATTCAAGATTATTTATTATCATATGACTTATTTTTCTAATTCAAAATGTGTGGACATGTAATTATATGTCCATATTACTATAAAATTAATTTAAAATGACTATATACCCATTTTTCTCTCATCAACCCATTTTATGAATTTTTAAGTGATGCCGTTATGCTGCCGAATTTTCACCGCGATTTTGCATACCAAACTATTTGTGCAGTGAATGTCATACCCATTTAATATTAAGGGTATTAAATTTTATATACATATAAATTTTTATTTGGGACTTAAATTTATTTATTCCACACTCTTTTATCTTGGAATAAATTATGGCGATGAATGAATCCATGTTTTATGATCTATGTGGCCCACTTAAGCATGATAATTAAATAAAAGTGACGGGTGCGCCCAGAATTATATAGAGCTCCAATGCATTGGGTAATGATTAGTATCATGATATTTCATGTTATGATAGAGGTTTACATAATTAATTTATGGGACTTTTTCCACCATTAATTCTTGGAGGTTTATCCTTGACCTATGATGTAGTGTTTTATGTTGTTTCTACATTTCCCATGTTATGATTATCATCCTATATCATGCCTTATTATTGATGACCCTCTATGCCTCAATGATTTGACTTGTATAACATGTATTATTATCTTAATTTTATTCAATTTTTATTTCATTACTGGTATTTATGGCTCACCCCTTTTTTATTTATTTCCCCAGGTTATCCAATACAATTTTAAGCTCAAGAATGTAAAAGATGTTTACAATTGAGATGTTGTAATTCATGTTTAAAGTTGTAATGAAATGTACCTAATTACTAAATAAACTAGACTTATAGATATTTAAGGTTGTATTAAGTGTAATTTTATTTAATTAAATCATGTATTAATGTTTAATAAAGATAATATTTGTTATATTCATAGTTTATTTTCACCATCAGATGTCATCGATATTGATTGTTTCATGCATGCTTTAAAATGTCGATGTATGTTACCATTCTTTAATACCAATTTAATACTTCATAGATTACCAAATTTATTGGAATAGATTCTTTATAATTATTTATAATTTTCTAATTTAATTCCATGATAATTTTAGTCATGATTCATGAATTTGGAATCAATGACGATCTTGTTTCGGGTAATTTATTGATATCAATAGATTATTTTATAATAATAATTTATTTTTGCATCATACTTAAATAATATGAAATAATTTATAATATAATTATTAGAAACATATTTAACCATAAAATTATTTATATAACTATCCATGAAAGAAGTTATGAAAAATGAAGCATGTTGTCCATAGAAGTGGTAGTCCCCACATAACGTGAAAGATAATTTCATTTTACAATGGCTGGGGTTATTAATAAATTTCCCCATTTATATTTTATGAATAATGTCATAAATATCATATTTATTCATTAATTATATTCTTATAACAATCCAAGTAGGGCGATGATTAAAAAAAATACATCGTTCCATGGATACGGTAGTCTGCACATACACACAAAATACATTTTCAATTTATATAGTGTGACATCCCATGCCCAGTTCATAAACATGTGATTAGTTCAGTTGGATACAATTCTTCAAGTTTTCCTCCCTACACACCTGAGGCTATCGATGATTAATGATGGTGTGTGGTGGTATGGTGGGGAAACTATACCCTCTCCATCAGAGTAAAACAGAACAATAAAATAAAAATAGTGGGAAAATAAAGGCAATGTAAAATCCTTCTATATAATGAATAAAAAACATAATGAAATAAATAATATCATATACAAATTATTCCATGATTTGATACAAAATATGAGTAGGCATATATGGTAGTAGACATAAAAACAGTACCATCATAAATTAAATGAAAGAAAAAATACCAAAAGAAACTATCCCCATGAGAATGTCGAGCACTAGCTTAATCATATACTCCCAAGATCTCATCCTAGAAAGAAAATAAGACATCCATAACTGGGTTCTTACCATTATCCATACTAGAATCCATAAAATCTTCCCATGTATCAAACTACAGACCAAACAGTGTGTGAGTACAACTCATTTGGCCACCACCAACGGTGTCTAATGAAAATCAAGACTGTGAATATATGTTGTAATAGTGTGTAGTTACAATAAGTAAAATTATGAAAATAAATAGAAACCATATTGGGCTTAGGTTCCTCATGGGATTCCCATATGATCCTACCTACATCGGCCTAAGTTGAATTTCATTGAGCATACGACCTTTTAATTCATCCAGGGACCTGAGGTATATAGATAAGGAATCCTAGAATAAGAATCATATGGAATCCATGGGAAGAACATGGAATTACTAAGTTTTTTAATTCAATCCTACTCATGGTGATCAAGTGAGATATTAAGATATTTGGTTTTAAGTATAATCCAAGGGGTAAACCCTTGGAATCCCAATTTCTAAAAGAAATCTAACCGATCCCAAGGAGTAAGTCCAAGGTAATATTAAGATAGAATTGATTGGAATCCAAGGAGGTAATAAAAGTCATTACATGTATAATGAAATCAATCCAAATATTTAGAGCTCATCCCAAGAATTCTAATTTTATAGAGTTCACAGGTTAATCGTTAGTGTTAGGCCATAGAATTCATAAATGTAAGACATTGACTGAATCCAAGTTAGGTGTAACACTTTGAATTCACATCAATGAATTAGGTGGCATCCTATGAGTTATCTCAAGAAATTAAAAAAGAATATAAGTCTTGATCAAGGAAAAAAAAACTTTTTATACTTTGATCAAGATCTGTAAAAATTATCCAAGAATCATTAGTAATTAATTATAAGGCCAAGTTAAGTATCCATGTCATTTTATATTTAAATTGATTTAACTATGATAATCCACTTGTAAGAAAGAATCCAAACACACCCTAAGGCATGGTTTAAGTTGAGTTCTTCAACCTCCTATGGTGTTGAGGGGTCTCATGGAATATCTAGGTTAAGGTCTATGAAAATAATTAAATTAGTTACATATTTTAGGGAAAACACACAAAATTTTTGGCGTGTAAGACAATAGAAAAAATTATAAACATTATGATTTTTAGGGAAACGAAAGGGACTACCTACCTAGGGCCTATAAAAGACTCCTATTCCCACATAAACCTCATATTTGAGTTGGAATGAGAGAATTAGGGAAACTAGATAGAAGCCCTAAAAATATGGTACATTATCTTGTATAGATATAACACAAAAAACAATAGATATAATTGAGAAAATAAGGAAATGGAGTGTTAGAATTATTGAGGGTGTTCCAACATGACCAACGGTGAAGAAATTAGAGGTATAATGAATGTGATCCACCAAATACTTAGATAGGGGAGAAGAAAGAGCTCCGACATTATATTTTAAACATGAGGGAGGAATAGAGGAATTTATTTCTAAGGAAAGGAGGGGGAGAAATAATTTAGATTATTTTAAATAGGGTACATAATTTGGATGCATGGTTGGAAAAACAATGCACCAATCATGAATCCATACCATTTAAGAGCACCACATCTCACATGGTTTAGGTACACGATTACACAAAACATTCATAAACTGTGGGAGATGCACCAAAAATAAATTGAATACCTTGTACATTTTATAGGTGACATTCACATGGTTTATCAAACCATTATACTACCTTTTATAAGATACATGATTGAGGTGCACATTTATCCAAACTGTGTGCCTTATCCCAGTTCTTTGAAAACTAGAACACCAGGATCAGTACCTCCCCAAATGCTATTGAAACATACTCTACCTCCAATGCACTTTTATTAAGGGAAAAATTGGTTCTGAAAAAAATTTAAAAAGGTTTCACACCTTACTGAAGAACCAGGTTCTTACAACCTCCCCTCTTTAAGAAAAATCTTCCCCGAGTTTCACTTTCAAGGGTTGTTGAGCTACATCAGAGAAAAAATCCATCCACTAATAACATACATTAGACCCCCATTCCCACATATCATCCTATATATTCTCATGATTCTATATCACATGAACCAGAGGAACCATCATACTCTAAAGAGTCTTAATTCTATAATTGATGATGTGAACTAGATAATCCTCAAAATAAGAATCAGTCTTTAATTCAATTTTCTCAGGATTTAAGGAATTATATGAGTTGGAATAATAACTACAAATCTAAGAAACATTTAAGAAATCGTGCATACCCTTGTATCACATAGGGATATCTATCAGATATTCTACTATCCCAACACTCTCTAAGATCTCGAGAGGCTCGATGAGTCTAGGTGATAACTTACCTTTCCTCTGAATCTGTTGATGACCCAATCTTAGTGAGACTTGAAAGAAGACCCAATATCCTTCCTCAAACTTCATAGGTTGGAGGAGGTGATCTATATATGAATTCTTCCTAAACTAAGCCATATATATATATGTTTCGTGACCAACTATTCCTATTATGATTTTTTCTAAATGATATCTAGTCCTAGTAGTGCTACCTCCTCGACCTTAAACTAGCACATAGGTGAATGAAATGGACTATCATAGAGTGCCTCCTAATAATCCATATGGATTGTCTCTTGGAAACTATTATGATAGGAAAAATAAACAAGATGAAAGTGATTTTACCAAGATCCAAAAAGTCAAGGGCATACACACAAAGCATGTACTCTAGTACCTGCATAGTGTACTTGAACTTACCATCGATTTGAGGGTGGTATGATATACTCAAAAGTACATGTGAACCAAGGGTCATCTAAAACCCCTACTAAAAAAAGTAAACTGATCGTCCTAAAATGATATAATGGTATGAAGAGTCCCATGAAGGAGTATAATATATTAAATATAGAGTCTTCAAATATCATCCACTAAGAAGGTCTCCCAGATTTGTAAGAAGTGGCTGATCTTTGTCAACCTATCCATAATCACCCATACAATCTCACTATCTCAGGGTGAATTTGGAAGCCCCATCATAAAGACCATTGTGACATAATCCCATTTATATTATAGGATAGGTAACAACTATAAGAGTCAATTATATTTTTGATGTTCCTCTTTCACCTACTGATAGGTGGAATATAGGGTAAAAAAACATGTGATCTCTTTTTTCATCCCTAGCCACCAATACTAGAAGAACATATCATGATACATATTTATGAGTATGGTATGTATTTCCAATTTATAATCATGAGTTTCTCACATTATTTCCCATTTCATGCCAATAAAAACTCAGTCACGCCCATGGATATGTAGGATCTCATCCTCACCAACAACCCAACTAAGCGGTACGTACTCACCAGAAAAACTTTCCCTCAGGACCGAGCCTTCAGGATCTAAATGTTGTCTCCACTTCACTCAATCAAAAAGTGATGAGATCACTGATAAATACAAGAGTATATTCTTCTTATGAAACTCATAAAATTCAAAATTCATTTCATATAGATTATCCATCAACTTCCATTCACTACTAGCTTCTTGAATATCTTGATTCTGAGTCCTTCATTTCAAAGAATCAATAACCGCATTGCCTTTACTTGGTGTATAAATGAGATCAAAGTTGAGATTATAAAGATATTCAACCCAAATATATGGACTAAGGTTCAATTAACACTAATATGATATGTATTTTAGGATATTATAGTCCGTTTACACCATGAACCGTTCCCCCAACAGGTCATGCCTCTAGAAATGAAAGGCATGAATAATAGATACTAACTCGAGATCATTCATTAAATAATTAAACTGGAGAGGCCTCAAATGATGATACCTATACTCTAAAACCCATTCCCTTTACTTTGAAATAGTTACCAACCCAATTCTTGATGCATCATAATAAATTGTGTATCCCCTATCAAGATCAGAAAAAATACAGATAAATACCGAGGTCAACCTTCCTTTCAACTCCTGGATGTACTTATCACAAGCTTTACCCCCGAAATGGCCCGAAGGCCTTCATTTTTATTGATTTTTTATAACCCCTATTTCAAGGGATGAGGGGGAACCCTTACAAGGACCAAAGGCTCAAGGATTACATGGACCGTAGGCTTAGGAGATTACATGACCTGAAGGTCTTAGAGAATTCAACCAGACTATCTACAAGGAACTGCCCCCTCCCCAGCATCTACATCATGATAGTATCTCTCCACCTTCGCATGGCCATCTGGCTAGGCTTCCCGTGCAAGAACAGGCTGGTCCCGATGGAATATCTATACCCTCTCATTCTGAAAAATCCATTTGGCTCTGCTCTGCTGAGTGCACCTTCTCTGAATCCTCTTCTGGGGCTGCTCCTTTTTTTTAGTTTGTCTGGGGAAACTGCATGTGGCCTGAAGGCCTGGAGGTGGCCCTAAGGCCTTAAAGGTGGATTGAAAGCCCTACTGACCTGAAGGCCTGGGTTTCCCAAAAGCCTTAAGTACTCCAAGCCCAAACCGGTGGCCCAAGGTGAATAGTTCCAGCTTTAGACTAAATAAAATTTACACCTTTCTTGGCCAAGCCTATAAGTTGTACTAAAAGGTGCGAAAATTTTTATATGTAACAGCTATAGTAATTGGATATCCCCAACAAGATTCTTATATCAAAAATGGTCTTGGGATTCTCCTATGAGACAATGGTCTCACTATCTATAGATCCATTTATATCCCTACTTCTAAGATAACATGACCCAGGAAGTAATCTTTATCGATCAAAAAATGGAATATACTAAGCTTGGAATATAGTCAGTTCTATCTTAGTGTTCCAGGTATGATGCCAAGGTGTTTTTAATGATTTTTTCTAGTCTGAGAGTACACTAAGTTATCATCCAAAAATAACCACAAAGGTATATAGGTATGGTTGGAATACCCAATTCATCAAGGCCATAAATATATGAGGTGAATTCTTTAAACCAAATGACATCATCAGATATTTAGATAGAATATACCTACTTTAGAATTATATAAATGGTATATCTGAGGGTATAACTCTCACATGATGATTGCTCGATCTCAAATCAATCTTTGAGAAGACTCTGGATCCTTAGAGCTAGCTGAAGAGATCACATGTATGAGGAAGTGGGTATTAGTTATTAACTGTAAGCTGATTAAATTTTCTGTAATCCACACATTGCCTCAGGGAACCATCCTCCTTCTTAGAGAAAACTATTAATGAACTCAAATGAGAAGTACTAGGTCATATAAAACCTTTGGATTCCTGGTCTTTTAACTGTCTCTTGAGTTCCTGAAGCTTAGTACGAGCCATCATTTATAAAGGGATAGATATCTATTATACTCTTGGAACAATATTGATGATGAAATATACCTATCTCTTAGGTGGAATCCCAAAAGGTCTTCAAGAAATACATCTCTTAATCAATCCACCAATGGAGGAATGATAGCTTTCCATATATTCTAATCATCAAGAAAAAGGCTAGTATTCTGGGTCAACATTCTTCCCATCTTATGATGCTCAGGACTACCTCTAGTTTCATGGTCATCCAATTATCCCTTGTGAACGTAGACACTACCCTTATATGATGAGAAAGATACCCTCTGATGATAAAAATCAATATTGGCTCGAAAAGGTACCGACTATTCCATTTTGATAATTATGTCAAAGCATTTCATCTTAAGGATTAAATGTTCCATAATAAATGGTATCTTCCTATCTCAAGAAGAAACTCCTTACATTGGAGAACACTCTATGACCATATTCCCAATAGAGTGTAAAGAGACATCAACCCATAGAAGTATTGAATCTCAATAACAAGAATTCCTGTTAAAGATGTAGATATGAATTAGTGTGAATCACCTGAGTCAAACAAATCATATAATAAATCTGAGGAAATTAATATCATACATCATACTATAGATGGCCCAAAAATATGATCCTCAGGTGTAGGCTACAATACTTATAATTACCCAGATCCATGACCTGATTTACAACCTAACCTCCTTGATAAGGTCCACTCTGATGGCACTAAAAAATTGTACTTGGCTTCCTTAAACTCAAATTCCTCTTAAACTTGAACAAACACTAGTACTTCAACTTTTTACCTTTCATGGAACCACTGATCCCACTCCAAAACCCAAATATGGTACAGATCCTCTCCCACTGGGAATAAGAGTAAATTTCTTCAAAAATATATAGAGATGGACCATTTTGATATAGAATTGGAACTCTATTGGATCTCTACTACACTAGGGCTTCAAGTGACCCTGATTTCCATATTGAAGGTTTACAATATAACTACTAGTGCATACACTCTGTCTGCTACTGGCTTTATAAAAAATATCAAGGTGATGAATCCTACCACTAGAAAAACCACTTCCCTACCTAGCTACTGAACCACTTTCTTTGTACCTTCAGTTTCTCTTATATTATACTCAAAGATAAGAGCATAGTTTACCATATTAGAAAAAATAGTCAATAAAAATACATTCACCTGAGATCAGATGGAATACCTAATTCCATCCTCAGAATGAATCACCCTAGAGAACTCATCATCAACAAGAGTGGGTGAAAAGTATTGGAGATCAGTGAAATGATATGGGTAATAAATGAAGAACAAAGTACTCTATTCTATGTTCATGAATTTCCTAGCTTGAATAGATCTTAGAATATTTGGGGAAAATTATATATAGAATGTAGTTTGGAAGTCCCTCCAGACCGTGCCCCAATGATGATATGCCTATATAGGAAAATCCCACCATTGATTGGAAGATACAAGAATTGTATAAGTTGTGAGATTAACCCTCATTTCTATATGTATCTCCATATGCATCTATATATTAATCTTCAGATGCTCAAATATAATAATAATATCCTCTAACCAAGACTATGCAGCCTAGGGACCATAATCTCTTGAAAAAGTAGGTGAATGTTTCTAATAGAATTCTTTTTTCAACTCCAACATAGTTGGTGCATGTCCTAGAGCTTACTACATGGACTACAATAGACATAGGAATCCCTATTTAATTTAAGAATTAATTCCTAATCCAATAACAATAGGTGGTACTGTGGGAGGTGACGTAAGTGGAAATACAGTTTTTTAAGTCTTGACACCTTAAGAGCATGATCATTAATACCTTAATTGTGCTCGACCTGAGGCCACTATGGAGGTATATATTTAAAATTCTAAGCTCACACCTCAAAACAATATACAAGTAAAAAGAGATTACAAATAGGAAATCAAGAAAGGTACAAGGCCTCACTACACAAGAGGTATGATAACTCAACTACCCATTCTAAAGTTAGGTTATAAGTTGAGTATCACATTTTAATCATAAAGGTTCAGTTATATATGGTTTCAATTCCAAGATATTGAGGAAAATAATATTTAAGATTCAATTAGACCTATATTTAATAGTAACCAATTTATAATTTAATAAGTCCTCATGTAACAGTTCAATACATGGGTTTCCATTTCCAAGTTATAAACACAAAAACATTATAAATTACAATATGCACTCTATTTAACTACAACAAACTTATTAATATTAGGTATTAGAATATAACAAGTGTATATACAATTATTCAGTTATATGGATTACCATTCCCAATTTATATAGGAATAATAATATAAATTTCAATTTTCAATCCACTTAACTACAACAAGCTAAAAGCCCCAGTGTATCTAACCAAGTTTTCATAGATTTAACAATGTAAAAATTATTTAAGTAAAGTTCCATCATTAATCTATACAAGAAAACATCATTTAGGAAAATAAATACACTTTAAGTAACTAATTTTCTTCTCTTGTTACTGAAATAAATGTTATAAATTAGAAGCATAGTACTAAATTCATATATATATATATATTAAGAAATAATAAGAACAAGAAATGTGATATGAATGGAATAAATTATGTATGACATATAATTCCCAACATGTTTTTGATGATTAATGAGATAATTATTCCTTTATGTACCACCCCAAGGGTGAAAATCCCTAAAAATAACACTACAAATAATGTTCATCACCTAATGGTGAAAATAATATAACTATAATAGCTGATATCTAGAACAAAAATTACCCTCCTAGGAAACTTGTATTTTACCCCACATGTGGGTTAGCTACTCCCAGGAAAAAATTATTACCATGTTATTACACTTCCTAGTCTCCTATCTACCAATCCCAAATTGTAATGAAATGAAAAATAAACGGATCTGATACCACTTTGTAATTTCCTAGACTCAGTTCATAACATGTGACTGGTCCAACTGGATATAAGGCTTTAAGTGCACCTCCTTGAACTCCAAAGGATTTCGACTGGCAATGAGGGTATATGGAGGTACATTGGGGAGACTATACCATCTCTATCAGAGTGAAACATAAGATAAAAATAAACATTGTTGGAAAATAAAGGTAATGCATAACCCATCCAAATAATGAATAACACACATAAATAAGTAAACAATATCATATACTGATGATGTCATGAGCAGATAAAAAATATGAGTAGGTGGAAATGGTAGTATATAAACAAAAGGAAAGAAAAATACCAAAATAAACTATCCCCACGAGAATCCAAAGAACTAGATCATTCATATTCTCTTAAGCTCCCATCCTAGAAAGAAAATCAAGTTTCCATAGTTGGATGCTTCCCCGTATCCTTACCTGCATCCATGAAACCCGTATGGGTACCAAATAATAGCCTGAATAAGATGTGAGTATAACCCAGTAGGTCACCAACAATAGTTTCTAATGAAACTAAAAATGATTAATATAATTTTTAATAGTGTTTTGGTATAATAATTAAAAGTTGTAAAATATATAGAAACCATTTTAGGATCTGGTTCCTCATGGGATGCCTGAACGACCCTACCAACTTCACCCTAAGTTAGATGTATCTAAGCATATGAACTTTTAACTTTTCTACATATTTGAGGAATATAACCATGTTTTACTATAATAATAACCACATTTAATCCATGGAAAACCTTTTGAATTTATAATATTTGGAAGTCAATCCCACTTGTGATGATCATCCAATATTTTAGGCTATTTGATTTTAAGTGGAATCCAAGGGGTGAACCCTTTTCATCCCACTTTATGAAAGAGATCTAAATGAGCCCAAGGAAAAATTCCAAGGTAATATCAAGATAAAATTGATTGTAATCCTAGGATATAATCCAATTCATTCTATGTATGAGTAAATCAATCCAAATCTTGGGATATCATCCAAGTAATTCTAATTTTCTAGAGTTTTTAGGGGAATTATCGATGTCAAGATGAGAAATTCATGAATATAATATAGTTAATGAATTCATGTTGGTTATACCACTTTGTATTCACATCAATGAATCAGGTTTCATCCTACGAGTTTACTCAAGGCATTCAAAAAAAATCTAAGTCTTGCTCAAGAAAGGATACACATTTAATAGTGTGATCAAGATCTGTAAATACTATCTAAACATCATTAGTAATTAATTATAAGACCAAGTGAAGTATTTATTTCATTTCATAGTTCAATTGATTTAGTTAAGCCATTTCAATTGTAAGTGACAATCCAAACACACCCTAAGGGGTGGTTCGATTTAATTTAAATTATTTTTAATAAGGGTTTTAATATAAACACACCCTAAGTGGTGGTTCAGATTGAGGACATAAACCTCCTACAATGCTAAGGGGTCTCATAAAAAATCCAGGTCAAGGTATAGGTAATTAATTAAAATACTTACACAATTTAAGGGAAACACATGTAAATTTCAACATGCAACATAATGAAAATAATTACAAACACCAATACTTTTAGGGAAAGGAAAAGGACCACCTAAATAGGCATTTTGGAATACTCGTAATCTAATATCATCCTTAGATTTAGGCTAGAATGAGAGAAATTGGAAAACTATTCAAAAACCTTGAAAATGGGGTATATTAGCTCTCATGGAGATAACACTAATAAAGGTGAATACAAATGAGAAAATATGGAAAATGAGCATTAAAACTACTGAGGGTGTTCCAACATAACCAATAATGAAGGAATCAGAGGTGTAATAGAGGAAATCGATCAAAGATCTAAATAGGGGAGAAGGGAGATCTTCAATGTATTATTGTGAGGGAGAAGGAGAGAAATTTAATTTTAAAAGAAAAGAGGAAAACATTCATTTACAACATTTTAAATAGGGTTTATGATATGGATGAATGGTTTCCCAAACCATGGACTAATAGTGCGTCCCTAATATCTAGGAGCCCCAAACCACACATAGTTTAGGTGAATGGTTAGAAAATCCATGAAAAAACCATGCGATATGAACCTGCAATAAATATTAGACCTTGCATTGTTTACAATCCCCCTTTACATGGTTTATCAAACCATGATCCTCCATTTCATGCTATTCAGGATTTATGTGTATGGTTGTATAAAACATGCACTAACCATGTGCCTAATCTTACTTTAAAAACCAAAAATCTGAGATTTATACCTTCCTAATTGATTTATAAACCTCATTTACCCCTAGAGAACTTCCATTAAGGTAAAATATGATGTTTAGATAGAATTTAAAAAGTGTTCATACCATACTGAATAACCAGGATCTTATATATACCATAGTAAAAAAAATTAAAAATGGATTATCCTTTAAAAATATTATACATGTTATAAATTTTCTATTTGTTCATTAAATACCCTTTTAAAATCATCCTTGTAAAGAAGTTATGAAAAAAATACATTTCTTCATAGAGGAGGTAGTCTACATGTACACACAAATGATGTTATCATTTTTCCAAGGAAGGGGGAATAATGTATAATGGTTATTCCATAAACAGAATAAAATTTCAATATATTAATAATACTGATTTAATTATATTTTAATTGGTAATATATATTTTTAGTATAAATATGGAGAAAAAAGGTTAATAAATGATCAGTATTCATGTTTAGAATTTGAACCTTTTCTTAGAGAGGGGGTAAAAAAAACTAGATAGGGCTATAGGAGAAGTAAAAAAGGGAAGTGGTTTAAGATGAATTCAAATTTTTAGAGTGTATATAAAATGATATTTGAAGTCTTTATAAGTTAGGGGAGTGATATTTTCATAATAAGTGGGGAACTATTCAAGGAAAGTGGCTCTGAAAGTGGGAAATAATGGAGAGGGAATGGGTGCTATGGGATATAGTCTACACTATAATCCCACCCCCTAAGAAAATAAGATCTGTCTAGATCTATAATGTGTTCCTCAGACATGATCTTTGACTAAGGGAGATACTACATGGTCCCTTGGCCTATATTGCAGTATATCTATGTCTTAGGTAGTAATGCAGCATGATCCTAGTGGTTATATTATGGCCTCACAAATTTCATAATTCCTATAAATACCCCCATTCCCTCCAAACCCACTTTTCTCCCATCTCTTTCACTTGAATTATAGGCATCCTAGAGTTATTTTGAAGACCTTTAAATCCCCTTTTAATTAGTATTAAGTCCCAAATTCTAGATATCAATTAATAGTGATCCATGGCAGGTTCTTCCTCTTTTCTTGTGGGTTCTCCTCCATTCGATTTTGTCTTCCCCCCGTTTCTTATTAACATCTTATAGAAAGTGATATCCTCCATTATAATGGAGTTTATTTTGATTTTGTTGGTGCGTTTTTGGAATTAAGTCCTTAGAGGGATATAATCATATTATGGGAGAGGGGATCTGATATCTGTGTCGACATTCCATTCCATAAAGGTGTGTTG
The DNA here is from genome assembly GCA_963277665.1 of Viscum album. Classification (NCBI taxonomy): domain Eukaryota; kingdom Viridiplantae; phylum Streptophyta; class Magnoliopsida; order Santalales; family Viscaceae; genus Viscum; species Viscum album. Next base: position 66,620,877 of record OY728149.1, on the reverse strand, counting down.
AAAGATTTTAAAGTAGGTGATTCATTACTTCTATTTTATTTACATGTAATAGTAAATTGATCATGCTTTAGTTTCTTTGGGTGGTTTTGGAATTAATCTAATAAAGGATAAACCATATTGAATAAGAATTGGTTTATAGTCATAGAGATCACATGATGATGTTTTCCACCATGATAATGGTTTGCATCTTGATTTTCTAGATATTTTTTCATATATAATATGATTTGTATAACATGTTGTTTTTATTAGTTTATCATATTGAAATTTTTGAAATTAGAAAAAGAATATAAAGTTTCTAATAATTTTTTTGTGGGATAAATAATTAAATAGGAGTCATGATTATTAAATATAGCATTTCTTATAATTTATGACAATAAAATTGATGAAAAATTCATGATTAATTGAATATATTATTCCACATGTTAATGTAATTGGGTAAAGAACATAAATATGGAATTCTTATTGATGGGATTAATTATTAAATTCATGATAATGGGAATTGGTTTTATTTAATTTTTTTTAAAGATATAAAATTTTAAAAATCATGTGTAAATACTTTAATATCTTGTTATAGATGATTCCTTAGGTTAACCAAAGTTGTAACCTTTGATAATTGAATTAGGTAAATAAATATGGTATAAAAAACATTTTTTTTGATGAAGTTAAATACTTGGGGCCAGGAGTTTCCATTGTTTATAAAGGATGGATGCTTTGTGTTGGGGTCCACGAGAGCCTATTTTCACGTGAAGGCAAAAGGCCTTGTTTTTAGGGCCATGCTTCCTTATTGACTTTGTTTCTTTCTACCTTTTTTGTACTATAGATGCGAGTCTTCCTATGAGATGTGATATGATCCTAGGATGGATGATGAGATATGGGTGGGGAGGCCTAAGGTTGTTGAAGTAGTTGATGCTTGTGATAGTGAGATGCGTGGTGATATGCATTATAGCATCGAGGATGTAATGGAGATGATATTATGGGTTGAAATTAGTCTTACTCATTGTGATTCCAAGAGATGGGATTCTTGTTTTTTAATGTTCCTCTTAAGGTCTAAATGGTTGAGTTACTTATTTATATGATTTCATTTTCCCACTTCTTGAGGTAGATGAATGTGATTGCCCTCATCTCTCTTTTGTGGAAACTTAGGATGTTTCCTAGATTACCTAGAATTTTGGAATGGTAAATTATTAATAAATGTTTAACCCATGGGATTAGTTATTTCTGGAATGAAAATGTTAATTTTAATCCAGAGAAACTATGGAATCATTTGGATTATACTTGGAGGGAATAAAATTCTCTTAAGGATAATAAATCATAGTTTAAATCAATGTTAATTGATTGTTAATTAAATGTAATCGGTGTAATGTAAATTAATGGATAATGAATTAATTAACAAAAGAATAACTATAAAAAGGAAAGAAGTAATTTGATGTAATCCATTAAATTCTCATGTGATTATAAGATATATAGTCATTAGTAGTGGTAGTTGAGTATCTAAGTGATTATAACTACATTTGAGTTTAGAACTAGGTTCTTTCAAATAGTGTGGTTGTGAGAAATATTATATCCTATATGTTTTGTGATTTCATATGCTACACCACCTATATTGGTTGTGATAATAAAACCTTGTGGACTTTAGGAGTTTGTTTTCCCGAATGTCCTGATAGTGAGGATGTATGAATAACTTATCCTCTATCCCTACTCTCTTCTCTTGGTAATATTATGTTTTGGAATGTATGGATGTTAGTTTCCCATATATATGTGTAGAGGGTTGTAATGGATTGTGGTTATTTCACATAGATGTATCTCCAAATATAGTGTTGATAGAAGAAATATTTTTAATTATTTTAATTTTAATTTCAATGGTTTAATCCCACCAATATGATATTTTAAGGTCAACTTTCACATTTTATGGCTTTAGAAGCATTTTGAGTTTAATTGCACAAATGGACTAATTTTGGATTTTAACTATTTTAATTTTTTTTCTGTATTTTGACCATAAATTTTTATACTCTGATTTAATTTATGAAATTAATATTTTTTAGGTTTAAATACATCTTGATATTTATTTCATTTTTATGAACCCAAATATAACTCCATCATTTGAAGGTCCTCAATAAGCTCACAAGTCAGACCTCAAAATTTATGTACATATTTGAAGATTTTTGAAGATGAGAATATAACTCATAAATGGATAAAACAATGAAGATAAAATTATAAAATGATAAAGATAAGATATGGGGTACAAACTTTCATAACCATGTACCCAATTTAATCTGCCAATATCAAGGTCATAAATGCATAGGAAATCAAATTTTGGAAATTCAAAGATTCTTCATGGCCATAATACATATTTGGAGTAGATGAAATACAACTTATTATACACATTGTTGATGAAGATTAAATTTTGTGGTGAAATGTGAAATATATTTTGAAACAACTTTATATAAGAATAATTTTCCAAATTTATTCATTAAATGAGAACACCATGAGAAATATTTCAGATGAAATATCATGGAACCAAAATTTCACCCCTTTGGCCTATAAAGATATATCCCATCTCCTTCTAAAATTTTTGGAAAATCTATGCATACATTTTCTATAAGTTTTTAGTTTCATTTTTACGTAATATTATTATTAATTTTTAATATATTTTACTCTTCTTCTTCTCATTATCATTGTCATATTTTTATCTTTTGTGTTTCAACCCTGTTCTTATCTACCATGATCTCTAAAACTCATGATCATGAGTAACTAACCTAAGGAAGTTCCCTGGGGATCAATCTAGTGTTTTACCCAAGTTATTTAAAATTCATATATATTGTTTCTTATTTTATTAGATTTAGGTGAAGGGGGATCATAGTGGGTAAGGTGCCTTTGTGTATCCACTTTCCACCAGAGACTCAACTTTTCTTCTTCAAGATTTTCCCTCGATTGAGGAGGTGGATGTGTGGTGTCTTAGTGATTATTCAGTGAACTATATATGTAAAAACATAGGTATAAGAGTATATTCATGCATACAATGGATGGTCTTCATTAAGTAATTTTGAAACTTATAAATAAACGATGAAGGTTCACTCTGGGTGTTCTCCTGGGAGGATCTCCTTTCTGTTTAACATCATTATATTATCATTCATTCTTATTGAATATATATATATATATATATATATATATATTTCATTAATCTTTCAAACTCATCCACTTTATATTATTTATTTTTATTTTAGTAATAATAAAAATTGTGACAATATAAATTTGATGTTGTGTGAGTTTCCTCTTTGAGGCCAACCCTAGGTATGCACTACATTGAATGATTAGGTAAACAAAATATTGATTGAGTATTTAAAAAAAAATCACACATCAATTTGGTGCCATTTTCATGGAGTATCAACACTTTCACACACCATTTTTCACAATAAAAAAAATCATAAATTAAAAAAAAAATTAAAAAATATTTTCCCATGATCCTTTCAAATGATTATTTCTTTAATTCATGGAATAATTAACCACATGTTCAAGAAAAAATTATTAACTCACTATTGTCTATGGAGGATTATATTTCTATTATTATTAGATAATTGAGGTTATTTTGGAAATCAAATAATAGGGTGAAGGAAATCATAGAATTAATAGATGTCCTGAGGGAGTACATTAACACATAAATTTTTAAAGTGATGTCTTAGGATATAACTATGTTCTCCTATTAATTTTCATAATTTTATCACATGGGTAAGATCTAATAAGACCCCCCTTAGTATTCACTGATTTTTCAAAGTAAATTGAATAAGTTAAGGTACAACTCTAGGACCATCAACAACCCAACCATTATAATAATTATATCCAATCTAACCATGATGAGCTAGAGTGGATTCATGATAAAAAAGACTTACCTACTAAGGTATATGTCGGATATAAACAAGACCTGGAAAACTTTTGTAATGAGTATGAGGTACAACATGATCTCCCCTTTCCTTACATAGTAGAAGATCCAACAAAACTCTACTTGTCTCTGTCCATGGAAGATGAGGAAGACACACGAGTGAAAAATTTGAAGAAAGGATGGAGGATCATAATTACCTACCTCCATCCATTGAGATCCAACTTCAAGAGGCACTTATCACTGAAGAAGTGATTGAACCAAAACCTACTCAGGAAGATGATACTTTCTTGAACTCTATATTTTTTTATTTCATTCAATCCAATTTAATTATCAATCCTTAAAGTTTTTAATTTTCATATTTGGTAAATCCTTACCATGGATTAGAGGAAGATGAATAAATAACACATGAACTATTGAGTAACACATGGAGATTATTTATTTTGATGAACATACATTTGAGAAACTATATGAAGAAAACTAGTAGATAAGATTGAGGAAACCAAGATAAAGGCTACTCACACTAATAGAGGGAATTTTTATTTAAATTATTTATGTTTAAATTCTATCAAGTTAAAAATACATTATAACCTACCATTGATAATTCAATTCATGCAGCTCATGCTAAGAAAGAACTAGAAAACAAGGAGAAGGATGCACAAGTATAAACCAAATAAGAGACTGATTATTACTTTATCCTACCCACTCCATAAAAACAATACTTAATTTTGAAGGGGGAGGATCTGGTATACTCTATCCATGGATCACTCCTCACCAAGAAATAAGAAGCAAAACTAGGAAAAGCTATATGTGGTAGTTCAAATCCAAGAAGCTCTAACCACCATCTTATTTTGGGTAACAGCTAGTATTTCTCTTTGGAGGAAGTAAAAATTTAGGGCCCACTTTGGGGATCATACAAATATATATCCTTTTACATGACTTATTGGAATTTAGATTTCAAATTCACTCTTAGGTTTAGTCCATCATACAACCCACTCCCTTATAATTTTTTTTGAGATTAAATGACATGATCCTTGAGATTAATTGAGTAATTCCATTTTATAAGTTCCTAATAGAAGAAGTTATGCCCAAAAAAATTGAATTAAGAGGACAATGAATCATGGTAAATAGAGTTCACTTTTATATTTATATTTTAAACTCCCTATATTTTTGTCCAACAATATTTTTTGTGATTTAAACTAGAAAATTTCATGTCCATGCTTGAATTATACTTTACTTTAATTATCTAAGAGATATGAGTTTCTTAGGAATTTTGTGGTTCCATGTTTTATATTTTAAGGTTAATGAGATTGAATGAGTCAAATTTAGAATTGAATGTTTAAAATAAAGCATGGATATTTCAATGAGGATCATGATTTTATGGAATTAGTTTATTCATGTAAATAAAGCTTCCCTAAAATTTTTCATGCTTTAAATTTCTAAAATTCATGTGAATTTATTTTTTATTATTAATAATGCCTTGAGTGACTGTCTCAAATCATCTGACCTATTCCCAAGAGGGTTTATAGACCAATTAATTACTATTTTATCTTGAGAGTATATCTTGAGTGATCTTGGGACATGTCACCTACCAGAACTTTCATTGAAACTTGTCAAATATATGACTATGCAAAAAAACATTTAAAATGATTGAGAAATATTTAGAAAAGACCGTATCCTTAAAGGACACCTTAATATTAATCCTTTTTTATACCATATAAATCATGAATGAATTTGTCATGTATGATCCATGTTTCAAGACATTTATATACATTCCTACCCTCCTCTTAGTATTTGTATGATATTTTAAATTTTAAGTGTGGGGATGAAGGGAGTCAGGGTGGAAGGGATGATATACATTTTAAGGAATAAGTGTGGGAGTGATACATATGGTAATTGAAAAATGTTTTTGATTCATTCGCTATAATTTATTTTTTATCCTCTTGAATAAACAAATAGAAAATGACAAAAAGAACAAAAAAATGAAAATAATGGGTTGTAATTTGGGGAAAAAAAATCACCATCAATAAACTGATGATTTTTATCATATGTGGTTAAGTGATCTATATGATTTCTATTTCTATAATAGATTAATTAAAAGGAAAAAAAGTGAAAAATTTATTTGGAAAAAAATTATAAAATTAGAGAAAAATTCAAGAGGGTGAAAAAATCATTCATTATGATTTACATTGATCATGACCTACTTTGAGATTGGTGAAGTTGGAGTTGTAATTTAAAGGGGATAATTCCATTAAACTTTAATTTTTTATAACGTGCACTATAATTAAGAGATAATCCTTTTCTTTGAGCCTTAATTCTTAAACATAAATTCCTACCAACCTTAAGCCTTAATGTTATTTGAACCTTTAATGAAATACCTCATCATTTTATGTGCCTTTTGTATTTAAAAATTAGAGAAAGTAGTTCCTTTAAAATCCTATGGATAATAAGAATGTATTGATGATATGAGCATAAGTATACTAGAATTAATATCATGAATTATCTGTGAAAATATTGAAAAGTGAGGTAAATCATGATTTGGCATGTTTAATAATACTGAATTAATGAACTAGAATAAATGAGAAGAGAAGTTCCATAATTTTCAAATGGGAAAAATTAAATGATTTAATTGATTGTTTATTTAAAAAATGGGAAATTGAATTGATATTTTAAGTGGATTCTTGAAAAGTATATTTTATATTGATAATTGTTGAATTTCATTGGTTTAGAATTTGAATCATGGTACTATTGGTTCCATCTGAATTCCATATTGAAATTTAATACTTGAGGACAAGCATGGTTTAAGTGTGAGGGAATTGTTAGAGAAAATATTTTCAATTATTTTAATTTTAATTTAAATTTTTAATCCCACCAATGTGATATTTTTAGATCAATTATCACATTTTATAGTTTTAGAAGCATTATGTGCTTAATTGAAAAATGGCATAATTTTAGATTTTATATATTTTAATTTATTTATGTATTTCAATAATAAATTTTTATACATTGATTTAAATTATGAAATTAATTTGTTATAACATTAAATACATATTTAGATTCATTTAATTCTTCTGGAACCAAATCCGAATCCATTATTTTTTAGGCCCTAACGAAGCTCACAACTCAGACCTCGGAATTTGTGTACAGATTTTAAGACTTTTGAAGATGGTAATATATCTCATAAATGGATAAAGAAATAAATCTGAAATTAAACAATGATAATGATAGAATCTGGAGGAACAACTTTCAAAACTATAGACCACTTTAATCTTTAAATTTAAAGTTGATAAATGCATAGTAAATAAAATTTTAAAAATTTAAATATTCTTCCTAGGAGAAATAATTTTTTGGAGTAAATAGGATATAAATTAATTTAAAAATGGTTTATAAATATTAAATTTTGTGTTTTAAATGAAAAATATATTTTTAACAAATTTCCAAAATATGTATTTTCCAAATTCTATCATTAAATGGGTATACCATGCGAAAAATTTCAGAGTAAAAATTATGGATCCAAAATTTCACCCCCTTTTCCTATAAAAATATATCCCCTATCCTTCTCAAAATGTTGGAAACTCTATTTATCCATTTTATATATGTTTTTTAGTTTAATTTTTGTGCAATATTATTATTAATTTTTAATATATTTTACTCTTATTCTTCCTCCCATTCTCATATTTTTATCTTTTGTGTTTCCACCCTATTCTTCTCCACCATGATCTCTAAAACTCATGATCATGAGTAACTAACCCGAGTAATTTATTAGGGGATCAATCTAGTGTTGAAACCAAGTCATTACACGTTCATTTATATTTTTTCTTATTTTATTAGATTTAGGTTAATGTGGTTCTTAGTGGGTAAGGTGCCTTTGTGTCTCCACTTACCACCCTGAGGCTTAACTTTCTCTTTTGCAATATTTTCTCTCAATAGAGGAGGTGGATGTGTGGTCTCTTAGTGATAGTTGAGTTTACTATATATTCCAAACCATATGTTCAATAGGATATTCACTCATACCATAGAGAGTTCTTGTTTAGTAAATTTGAAAATAATAAAGTGACGATGAATCTGGGTGTTCTCCTAGGAGTATATCTTTTCTATTCAACATCATTATATCATCATTAATTTTTCTTACATTATATATATATATATATAAATATTTTAGGAATCTTTCAAACTCATCCACTTTATATTATTTAGTTTTATATTAGTAATAATATATATAGTGACAATAGAAATTTGATGTTGTGTGAGCCACCTCCTTGAGACCGACACTGGGTATGCACTATATTTCATGCTTTGGTAAATAAAATATTGACTGGGGATTTGAAAAAAATCCTCATGCATCATGTGTAAAAAGGATTATTATAGGTATGATGTGTGTGGGATGTGATGGATTAAGGTATATACTAAACATATGGGATATGATGGATTTCAGTATAATACCCAATGAATGCTACATGACATACAAGATGTGATGGCTCCCACAACCTACTAAATTATTATAGTGATGTAGATGGGATTATGAGATGATGTAATTCACAAGTTTCATGTTGGGATACTTAACCTAGGTGTCTTCATGATGGATTACTTTTGGAGAGATATAGAATAAGTCGTACAATGTTGGGGTGGACCAATAAACCATTGGGGAAGTGGTAACAAGGTACCATTATTTTATCACTACAATATATGATCTCTTGTATGCAATAATTAGCAATAGATATCCATGGAAATGATGGGAACTTAGTATTACTATTTAATTTATGAGTTAGTTTCAATTTTTTTCACTAAGATTTAGTATGATTTTTTTTTTATCTTTTTCATCATAGTCTCCAGGGATGATCTTATTGATTATAAATATTATGATTACCTTACATATATATAATCTATTTTTAGGTCAATAAGATAATGATGGATATTGGGATAGATATTACTAACTCATGGGTTTTTAGGTTCTATTTGTGATTCTTAGCCACTTATGAGTTTATCTTTTGGTACTTGTAGTTACCTTTCAATTTGTTTAGTACAGTATGGCATTACATACATTCACTTGGGATCTCTTTTATCTTTCTAAGAAAAAGTTTATTGGTGTATTTGTATTATCTCTATCTTATGTATGTTCTCTTAGTGGGAAATACCTCCAATTTATATGTATGATATACCCTCGGTGATAGTCAATAACCCAGGGCCTACTAGAGGTAGAACTTGGGAACTCACAATCTCCCTTCTCTCATTTCTAGCCTAGGAGAGATACTCTTTGGGAGGATGGGGTCATGAAAGAGTGGTATAAAAGGTTCAAGTTTAGGGATAAGATGTATTTTTGACTTAGGAATGGGTGAGGACTACATGAGTTGGAAGGTAAAAGTTCTCATCTAAGTTTTGTAAGTGATGTAATCACATGATTCTGACTAAGACACGAGTATTTAGGGAACCCTATGTTATAATGGATGGAAATTTAAATTTATCAAGCCTACTAAATAAAGTGATACTGGTTGCGGGGTAGAGACATAGGAAAGGATTATTTATCATTCTTTATTGCACATGTGTTTTAAATGGGTAGAATATGGGATTATGTTAAACCTTAAATAAATACATAAAATAAATAAATAAATAATTAATATTAAATATTACATATTTTAGATTTAGGTGTCTCTAAATATTTGTTATTTTATAGGTATGGATATAGGTTTATGTCTTAATTAGGTTTATCCCAAATCTTTTCAGCAGGATGTGCCAGTATATTGCACTCGGGTAGAGTTCGATGATGATGAAACATGGAGGATAAAAATGTGAGAGTTTTAGTGTTAGAATATATATAAGTATAAAGGATATATTTCATAAAGATTGGTTGGAGGAGGTTGAGATATATTTCAGTTCAATATGTGCTCGAAAGGATCACTGAATTTCAGTGGCCGTGACGATACTGCATGGGGTAGAGAGGAAATGGTGGATATTGTTCCTAAAGGATCATAAAGAGTTGAAGGTCTCATTGGGTAATTTTATGGAGTAGTTCTAGGTAGAGTTAATTTTTTCAACCATAAAGATGGATAGCTTCTAGGAGCTATTTACCCTTTTAATTGGGATTTCTAGCATGTGGGATTTTGATATCCATTTTGGAACCTTCTCCAATATTCTTCGGATATGTTTACAAATGAGGATTCCAGTGAAAGGAATTTCAAGGAGGATTTTCATCCAAATATACAATTCCAAGTCATACCATTTATGCTAAAGATACATCTTGAGGTGCTGGTAAGAGCAAAGGTTGTTGAGAGAATGCTGACCAGAACCAGATATTCATAATATGGGAGTCATAATGATTCTTCATGAAGAAAAAACATATTATGATGTTCCTAGTTTCCTATGAAAATGAGATTTCCATCATCTTGGGGTAGGTCCCTTCTCTCAGGATGTCGTTTATCTAGGGGAGGTGTCTCTTAATCCTTTTCTAAGAGATTATATATGAGTTTTTCTTATAGAGGCTAACATCATCATCGAACAGAGTTCCTGGCCTTTCTAAGAAGGCATCATATACCATGTGTTCTAGTTTAGGTTTATCTATTTAGGAAGTTTCAAACAAGGAAATAGAAAAAGAATGTTACAACTTGGGATCAACAGAACAGAGATGGGGTAGGTAGAGGAAAACCTTGAGATACTCCCCATACTTACAGAGTAGAGCATGACTATGGAGGTAGTCTTCACCTGGGCCAAAGAGGCTATGGACTATGTCATGGTTATCTTTATGATCTAGTGTTTCTATCTCTGAGTGATCTATAAATCATTTGAAGAACCTTTTTATTATTTTCTACATGGGTGCATGCCTAGTTTGATTTAGGAGCTACACACTCTTTCATATCACATACCCTAATCCATGGTTTGGTACATGAGGTGGATAGGCTTCCAGTGCACTTGTCATTAACTATTCCAGTTAGAGGTCAAGCTTATCTGAATGAAGTATGCATATATTGTGAGCTAGTATTTTGGAAACATTGTTCTTGGGGAGACTTCTTATTTTTATGGTTATAAAATTATGATATCATACTCAATATTAATTATTAGTATTTAGTGTCAGTTGTTGTGGACTAATTTAGGATAAATGTTGTGTTATATGATGCTGATAGAGATATTATAGTGTTTTTTAGAGAGAAAGACCCTTGGATGACATGGAGGCATGTTTAATATTTATCTTCATTTTATTATAAGAATATACTGAGTTCATCACATGTTAAATTGATAGTGTTTCCTAGGGTTTTAGAATAGTAACCTGATGTTTTTCTAGAGGATGTTGTGGTGTTACCCCTTCTATGAGAGATCTAGTTTAGGATAGAGCTATAAATAGGTTCTTCCTCTATCTTGAGGTCTTTTCATAGGATGGAACATTCTATGTTTTGAGATATGTAAGTAAAAATTAAGGATCTATTGTAGTGGGGTTTTGTTATGTAAAGTGTGTGACTTTAGGGTACACTAGTATTTGTTTTGAAAAGAAGGATGATGAAGGTTTGAATCTCTGTATCAATTATTATCACTTGAATAAGGCAAGAGTGAAGAACCACTACCCTCTTCCATGGATTGATTATTTATTCAATCAAATAAAAAGATATAGTTTTTTATTTATGGACCATAGGGTGTCTTTAATTTCCTATAGTGCTACAAAAATTTAATAATTTATAAAACTCAGACAACCTAACTAAAAAAGTAGTATTTATCAAGTCTGAGTGTTTAAACCACAAGGACGGTCTGTATGTTATAAATTAATTAAATAAATTGAAATTACAATTGTTTTATTTTTTGTAAATAGAGAAAAATAGAAGAAAATATTAGGTTTTATATCAAGAGATGAGGCATACTAGGTTCAATGATTTTTAGGTTCATGTGTTAGGGACTCAATTGATTAAAGTTTAAAATTATATTATGTGTCAAAATTGGGTCTGTAGAGATCCTTGGTCTGGGTACTGTACCCTAATCCTATGGTTTCACCATTGGAATAATCATCTACTAACCGAAATAAAAAAACTGGGCAACCCAAAATCAAATTTAAACATAACTAAACCTGCATGAATTATGGTTATACACAAAATAGGGAAATCAATTTATGAAATAAAATAAACCTCCTTAAATCACAAGAAATGGTCATACAATTGAAAAAATAAGAAGATTGTAATTTATAATCAGGATTGCAACAGTTGAAAAAATTAATAATAAATAAAAACAATCCCTAACAACACCTCCCCATAAATCACATAAACCGACATAAAGAAAATAACTCTCCCATGCTAGGAATAATGATAATGAGTATAATTGATACCCAAGAAAGGATGATGGCGAAGAATGATGACGAAGAAGGGATCTAGTGGTGCATGTGTCACCTAGAAATCATATGGGAATATCCCTCTTAGTAGGATTTCTTCTACTTTTCGACCGTTTTTTATTTTTATAAGAGTTTTAATCAACATATCTTCCACTGATGTCTCTATTTTTCATTTTCTAAATACATTCACAATGTGTAATTTTATAGGATGTTCAATCCATGCCAGCAATAGTTTTTCAAATCTAACTATGTATCTAACTTTCATATCATGTAAAGTGTACACGACATGTAATGGATTTTCATGTGTAATCTTTCACGAATTGCAACATGTGGTAAAGGATCCTACCCGTTAAATCACATAATGTAATGAAATACAAATTTTTTAAATTACCTTCTCTAGTTTTATATCTATGTTGAATCAAAACACAAAGTGTCTTTTATCTCCAATATTCACCTCTTTTTATTCCATTTCTACTTACCTATTATTTCCTAACATAAAACATAAAACAAGTAAAATTGTCAAAAAATTGGTAATAATAATAAATTAGAAATAGAAATAAATGTATTAAAACACCATAAAATACATCCTGAAATATAGATATCAAATACCCCCACACTTAAATTCATACTTGTACTCAAGGATGAAATCCAACATACTAAAAAGTATGCTCACTCTACCATGCTTTAAATTGAAATTCAACAAAAAAAATTGATCAAAAGAAAAATTAAATTTTTTAGAATAACATGTAGAAAATTTATCAGTGCCTCATTTTTAATGAAATCAAATCAGCCATCTATTTTAATTTTCTTAGTTTTAAAATAGAAAATATTTTTCAATAATCCATTTTAAATTTTCAATTCATTATTAATATGCATGGAATTTTTGAAATTACCTCACATGATTTTTTCCACTCATCATAAAGGTAAAATTGAAGATAGAATAACACACATACATCAAGAACATGTCACTTACCATAAGATTTCAAGGCATCTATCATCTCCATCGTGTAAAGAAAAAAATATCAAGTAATCATGAGGGCTTCACCATTTAGGACCAAATGAATATAAGGATTCATAATAGGTAGGTAAATTATGTAAAAATTAAAGCTAAAAATGGAGGTTTGAATCTAAAGTGTAATGCATGATATAAAAATATAAGCTCAATAAAAATGTCCCTCTATAGATTTCATCTCTATCATCCACCCAAAAGATCAAATTGGGCTCAAGTAACATTTAAGCACAATTGTGTAATAAGCCTCTCTTGATATTTTTCTTTCATTTTCATTTTTTATTCATTTTTTTCTAAAACTATGTTTAAGGAAAATATCACATAAACCACCTAACCAATATAATAAAAAATCACCAGTCTAGAAAATGGTGATTTCTGATCCTCCAATGTCACAACCAAATTTTATTTCTCTCTCTTTTTTTCAAATATTTTTTTAGCAAGAGAGGTGAAAAATAAAATACAACGGAAAATAAATGTATTATCCTCAAAATAATAATGTATAATCCCCCCAAAAAATATCCTTAATGAATTATATCCCTAAAAACCCTAGAAAATTCCTCCCCACACTTATTATATTAAATATCATGAAAAATATTTATAGGAAGGTAGGAATGGATAATATAGGATTGTAACACTAATAATTTCCTAACAAGGCTATTCATGGATTCTATGGGATTAAAAAGGATTAATGTCATGTGGGTCCATGGATAAATGGATAAAATAATATTACCTCAATCATTTTAAAATCAACTCCATGCAGTCGAAGCTTTGATAAGATGCAAAGAATTTTTAGAAGAAAACATTCCTGAGGTTCTCAAAAATATATTATAGAAAGGATGGGAAAAATTGAGATAATTGGATGTATTAGTATTGAGCTGAATGATTGGGAAAAATAATCATGGAAATTCATATGAATAATAAAATCAATGAATTCAAATATTCGAAATTTAAATCATTCCAAATCATAGAAAAAATTCATTTACAAAAATCAAAATGCTCCACCAAATCATGATTTTAAAAATCTTTATCCACATGTTTATCCTTACTCATTATTTCTCCCATTTTCTCATTCATATTTATTAAAAATAAATTTAAATTAATGGCATGGTAATTATTCTTGGTAGTTTATGTTTCCTTGTTCAGTTGAGTAAAGTAATAATGAAATGCATGCATGCAATTTTGCCGTTAATTATTTAAAAAAATTAAATGTGGGGAATACAATTGAAAATTACAAAATTAAAATGATTCCTCCATTTGAAACTGATTCTTCAAACATGGTTTCATAGGTTATTCTCACTCTAAATTCAAGATGTGTATAGTTTTCAAGACGTGTGTAGCTTTCATAACCTGTATAGATTCATGTAGCTTCTTTTCATGCATCCACCTTTGTAATTCGTTTGAGTCTTGATGGTTCTAAAAAATAAAAACACACAAGTGAAACCACATTCCATAAAAATTTAATTTAAAATATTTAGGGAAGGGTGATTCTTCTTAAAAATATAAAATAAATATAGAAAAATTTAAAAACTCAGGTTGCCTCTTAGATGATTTTTTTACCGTTATTGTCTTTACCTTACCTCCTTCAGATCAAGTGGTTAACAATAGGATTGAGGTTAATTGATATGGATATAAAAAATGTTAAATTCGTGATTCCTCTATATAGATGGGTAATATACCTTTTTTTTACACTAATTTTACTCTTCCATTGGTTAAAACCTTTTCAATTTCCATGGGCCCAATCTAGAAATTCTTGGACCTTATTGAAAAATAAAATGGGAGCTCACTAACTACCCAAACCTATTATCCTTATTTGAATTCCTCTTGGATGAAATTTCCTCCATTCTTTTAAAAATTTTCTAGTAATTTCTTACCTTTAATTTATATAATAACTACTCCATCTCTTCTTCTAGGTACAATAATTTTCTCTTCTTCCAGCATACTATCTTTTAAAAATTCATCAACTGTTTCATCATATTTATTCATTGACTGGTAAAAATTAAACTTTACTTCTGATCCTCCAACTCTTAAAATAATTTCCCCATTTCGAACATCAATTAGTTCCCTTATCATCACTTGGAATGATCTTACCAAGATTATTGGGTGATTTTATTCATCTATGTCCAACACCAAAAAATAAACCATAAAATAGAACTTGTCTACCTTGATAATGAAATCTTCAATTATTCCTTAATAAAGTATCACTATTGTATCATCTAGTTGAAGCATAACTCTATTTGGTTGCATCTATCCCAATCCCAGGCTCTTTAATGTTGCATAAGGCATTATATTTACACTAGAACATAAATCATATAAAGCACTACCAAACCCATTATAAACCACATTAATTGGAATAGAAAAGCTACCAGGACCACTTTTATTCATTTATAGGATGCTTTATACTATGAAGGGACTTTATCCTTCCAGTGGAATGATGGCTAATTTTTTAATCTTTTTTTTTTTCATCATCAACTCCTTCATGAATTTTTCATAGAAAGGCATGTTTATTATTAGTTCAAAAAATTGAATGTTGATATGTATCTTTTTGAACATATATAAGGAATTTTATTTTCTTAGATCAATATTTACTTGATTGAAATAATCCGTAAATGGTAGCAGTGGTCTATACAGTGGTGGTGCTTCTTCTACATTATGTTACTCAACTTATATGTGGTTTTATTTAATTATTCCCACTGGTTGTTCTTTATTACTTTATATAAATTATACACCAATTATTTGAGTATTATTTACACTTATAAGAAATAAATCTTTAAAATTTACATGGGTATGCTGGTATATGAATCCTAGAAGTACTTCTCTAGGTCTTTCTCTAAGATTCTCAACAATCTGACCGACCAGACTTTCCAAGTTCCTCAATGTAGATTTTTGGTTTTGTGAGTAATTTTTAAATTCTATGATTATAGTTCATTTATCCTTTGATTTATATTTAAACTATAATTAATGTATTTGACTGGTTAATAATGGACCTTGGTGTTGTGGTTGAAAATCACGTTGTCTTGGCTAAAATCCCAGCCTTGATTTTGATTTTACTGTTGTGGTTGTGGTTTCCTCTATCCATGAACATAATTTTGAATATTATAATACAAATAATTAAAATCTTCACAATACATACCTTGGGGATTTTGATTGGTCATCATTACATTGAGTTTCTTTGATATGACATTCATTTGGGTAGAAACCAAGTTGTTTTCTACCATGTTTAATCCTTGTTATTGACTGTAACATCCCGCCCCATCCCATTGGCTTGAGAGAGAGAGGATGAATGATATTTGTCTTTAAGTGATGTTCCCAGGGTTCCAAAGGATAGAAATAAATTCTAATGGTTTCAAGAATTTTTGGGGAATAATTTTCCATTAAGAAAAAATAAACCAACCAAAAATTTCATTACTAACAAAGCTACATGATACATGTCAAAAAATAAACCCAACCCATACATACCAAAAGAAAACCAAACTATTCCATTATAATTACTGAATTACAATATGACCAAACCAAATATTAGAGTACTAAGAGGAAGATTACACATCAAGACCCCAAAGAACTAGGACACCATCCATAGCTCCACACCAAGCTCCACGCTCCAAGCTCCACAGCATCCCAAATAATCATGCCTAATCGCTAGCAAAATGAGATGCTTTACCCTTACCTATATCCTAGAATACAACATCTAAAAAAGCACCAATGTTCCAAATAAAGGGTGAGTACAAATAGTCAGTAGGTTTTCCCCAAATGACTTCCCTACACATTCCACTATAAAATAACCGTTAACACATTTATATAATGAATTTTATATTAAACATTAAATAGTGCAACAACTTATAACAATCCAAAAAATCCGTTACCAATCCATTTTCACCCAAATTCCTGAAACAAATAGGAAAGACAAACAACCCTTCCACAATCCATTTCAGCCTTTCACATTGGCACAACAATTTTCATCTTGCATAACAACACACAACAGGGAAAGAAACATGGTTTAACTTTCCGTCCAAACCAGTTACTACTTTCCAAATCAAGTGGTACTTCCCACCCACCTATACTTGATGGTTTCCCTTCCATCCACTATCCGTCCTCTTTTTATATTGGTACTCCCTACCCACTTCACATTATTCCAATCAAAAACATAACAGGCACAAGCCAATAATCAAGCATATACACACCAATGCCACAACAACATTCCAATGACCATTTCATTAACAAACAATACCTTCAAGCATAATCTATGTCATATCAAATTTAAATAAAGAAACCCATTTTTATTGAAAATTATTTTCTCAAACCATTTCCATAAAAAAACCCAAGTTATCGATTTTAAAATCAATATGTTAAAATCCAACAACAAGAACATTTCACCACAAAACCCCTTTTTCCACAAAAATCTACAAAAAATTAACAAAGAGATTTTTAACCAAATTTTCACATAAAAATCACCCATTAATTCAAGAAAAACCAATTAATTAGAACCATCCTTCTAGTTCTAAAAAATGGGAGTTGAGAGAGAATCCACCTACCTTTAGGGTTCTAGCGAAATCGACCCACAAGAAACCACACCACAAATCTGGACAAATTCTCCACAAAAAATAGTCCTAGATATACTCCCCTATCACCAAAAATCCCTAAAATCAACACTTTAGGAAACCAAAAAACTATATATACATGAAAAATATGTAAATATATAAAACCAAGAGAGGGGGAAGAGTATATCTAGAGAAAACCACAAAATAACCAAGAGAGCAGACTTACCCGAGATGAACCACCTTCAAACCATCAATAAACCCCTTAAAATCCCTTCAAAAATGAGTGTAAGAGCACCCCTAACCCTTGATAAGTAGAAATAATACATAGGGTTCGTATGGGATAAGATTTGGATGAGTTAGGATAAATCTTGACTAACCCCATTAAAAAAAACTATTTTTAAAGGGATGCAAAATTAGCTCACACGGTTAGACAAACTGTGCGCTAACCGTGCGCCTAATAGTACCTCAAAGGGTCATCTTGCACGGCATCCTTGCATGGTTAGACAAACCATGTGAAAAACATGCATAACCCCACTACCCACATGGTTTTCTCACATGGTTCCCCCTTTACCATCCTCAAAACGTGCAACCTTAAAAGGCCTCCAAAGTTTTCCAAGACCTTCCCAAACTCTCCCAAACTCCACCCAACCACCTTATATACTTAAAAAGACATGAATAAGGGTTAAATAACTCAAAATGGGGGTGCTAAAGTCTGCCCACGATTGGAATTTTTGTCCTTAGAAAGTAGAGAACCATTGCTTTGCCGAAAGAGCTCTGGCCATTGCTCGACCATATATTTCTCATGATCCCAAGTCTCCTCCTGAATCTGACCATGATTCCACAAAACCCAAACTAAACTGATGCTTTTACCACACAAGAATTTCTTTTGCCTATCCACAATCCACACTGGCATGCGAACAAAGGAAGCATCCGGTTATAGATCAACATGACCCCAACGAATCACATGGTCACAATCTAGCTGATACTCCTTCAACTGCAACATATGAAACACATTGTTCACCATAATAAACCATGGTGGAAAAGCCAACCGATAGGCCACCTCTCCAATCCTCTCAAGTATATCAAAAGGACTAATATACCTCAAAGATAACTTACCCTACTTCCCAAACTAACGATGTCCCAACCTAGGAGAGATTCTAAAAAACACATGATCACCCACCAAAAATGACAAGGGTCATCGATGATGGTCCACATATGATTTTTGACAAATTTGAGCCGTCTCTATCCTCTTTCTGATCAACTTGAATAGTAACATACCCTTATGAATAGTAACATACCCTTATGAATAGTGGTATAAACTAATGAATAGTAACCTTACCTATAATAGTATATAAATAATATTCAAGTGTAAGTATGATATAACTATGCTTTAAAATACGTAAAAAATGTTTTAAAACTACTATTTTTAGAATAAATTATGATTTTAATTAAATATTAAACTAATAATATTTAGAAAATTATTTTTGAAAAATGGAATTTATTTTTGGATTTTACACATCGAAAAATGGTTGGGGTAAATTCTTGGGATTTTTCTAAAATACTTGAATTTTTGATGAATAATGAAATACCATAATTTACAAAATAAGATGAATAAGAAAATTATAGAGTCATGCATGATGTTCTGCTGATTTAAGCCCAATTGGTTCGGTTTCACATGATAAAATTACTATTCTTTGTCATGGAATACTCACTATTAATTTTCTTCTGGGGAAATAATAAATTAATGAATTTTATATTAAGAAATCCCTTCTCTCCTCCACTATAAAACCCCCCTCTCACTCCCCCTTCTCTTCACTCCTCTAAAGCCTTGTTCTTTATCCAAATTCTGTCAAAATACCTTCTCAACCTCCTCCCCAACTTCCATCAATCCTTGGTCTCATAAAAAGGCCAAAACCTCTCCTTAAGGAGGTTCTCAAGGAAGTTTGGTTCAAGATGTAAATTCCTCTTTTCAATTCTTTGTCTTTCCTTTCAAGTTCATATGTTTTCTTTTTATATTACCTATCCTTATAAAAATTTAGTGATGACTAAAGTACCTTATATGTACTAGAATTTTTTCATGATAGTGGAATAAGTTACCATCATCTCCCCCTTTTTACCTTCTTTTATACTAGTAGCAAGAACACCATCTGAGATGTGTCAATTTTCCACATTCAAGGATGATGGACTTTTGATTTCAACTATCATTCTAAATTATGGTCATGAAACCATTATTATTATGGTTTAACCAGATTATTATATATAATATAACCTATTTAATATTCTGTAAACCCTTTGTACAAATGGTATTAAGTTATAAATAAAAATGAGTTTGTTGTAATCAAAACCCACAAATTAACCGAAACAATTATCATTAAAGTTCTATATAACAATTCATCCTATTTCCATGTAACCAAGTTATATAAATGACCAATAAAAACTATTTATATTCATAAATAATATATAATTTCAATTCTGGAGATTTACATCCATTCCACATACTTAAAAACAAGTGAACCGAAGATGAAAATAAAGAAAATGAACACTCCGGAGCGACGAAATTCAATACAATAACTTATCAATAAGAACATAAATTAACTAAAAATAATTATGATAAACTAAATAAATGTCTAATATGTTCTTAAATAAGTTATTAATAAGTATAATTTCATATTCCATGAGCTTAAGTTTGAGAGAGGAACACGTTCGGAGTTAAGGTAAGGGTTTTTCCACCCAAACATCCATTTTCATTCGGGTTATTTCGTTGTCTAATTACCTCAATGAAATTATTATGTATTCTTATGGACTGAAAATATATTCTGTTTGGGTATTATATATATGTACACCAACCATAATCCTTACTTATTTTATGTATAGTTACACGTTTTAAAAGGAACTTTCAAAATTGATTTCAAAATACAAACCTGATTCAAGGGAATATCTCAACTTCTTACCTATTTTCAAGGGTAATATATAATCTATTTTTGGAAAACATTATATTTATAAAATCACTCATTTTATTATTAAAATAATATCTTACTTCACTTATTTTTTATACAAATATTTTTCCAAAAGAACTCTTCTTTTTAAATAAAATAGTATTTATCTCAAGATTGCTAAATGATTTTCTAAGATCATTTTAGTTTGATTCAACACTCTTGTTGTTTCTTATGTATTATTGGGTTTACTAATTTATGAAGTCATTAAACATATTTTATTTAATGGTTTATGAATAACTCTATTGTGGATGAACTATCCTAAAACCATTCTCCATATTACTCATAATGGTTAGTGTTTTATGTTTAATGATTGGGGTAAGTTAGTTACATTTCATATGATAGTTTCAATATGAATGTATATGTTGTTTATGTTTATATCGGAACATATGAGGAATGCATTGGACTTATTATGTGATGGGTTGGGCCTACTATATCCCCTCGATGTATCGGTAGGTCTCATGAGACAAACTACGATCTTGGCACAAGGCCTTGAAAATTTGATTATTTATGGCCCTAGCACGATGCTTGGACGGTATGGTTATGATGTCTAGCATATGAACTTCCCTCATTATGATGTGAGTATTTGAAGTTCATGTGGTTATTATACTAGTATAATACCCATGATTATGTTTTATTATAGAATTATTTACTTAGATCATATTCATGCCATAATGCGTATACGTTTATTATTAAAGGCATGTGTTTCCAATTACTTACCATGTCTTATGTTTATGCTATCTTCCACTATTTTTTTTACCCTTACTGAGTATTTGAGCTCACCCCTTGCTTATGTTTCATTTTCTCAGGGTATGAAGAAGTAAATTATGAGTGACTTTCAAGCACAATCTAGGAGGCCTGGATATTTTGAATAGAATAATTTAGTGTTGTTTTCTCTTCAATATGTAAAGTTGAAATTATGTATGTATCTTGTTTCCAATAGTACTAAACTACTCAATCCTTCGGGATGCTTATTCCTTTTTTATATACCAATGTAATCAAATAAGGCATTGACTTCGGGAAACTGGGGTCGGGCCCTTACATAGCATATCCTACAAAGTTTGTATTGTTCTCTTGGATTGGACATCCATCGGAGGATGATAACCCATACTCATCATCAATTGTATCCCAAGGGCTTGCTGTAAGGATTTTAAAAAACAAGATGTGAACATCAGATCTCTATCTGATACAATCGAAACTGGAACACCATGCCTCTTTACCACTTCCTGAATATAGATTTTGGATAGATCTTACATCGTATGAGAGTCAAAAATCGTAATGAAATGGGCCGACTTTGTGATCCAATCCAAAATTACCCATATGGAATCGTGTTTACTGACTGTTCTTAGAATACCTATCAAAAAATCCATCAATATCTTCTCCCACTTCTAAATTAGAATAAGCAAATATTCCAACATTCCTGTTGGCCACTGATGCCCTACTTTGACTTGTAGATAAGTCAAGAATCTCAAAAACAAACTTGACCATATCCCTTTTCATACCAACCCACCAAAACTGCACTTTCAACACCTTAAACATCTTCTGAATTCCAGGATGTACATCCCACTTGGAATGATGATCCACCTTTAGAAGTTTCTTCTAACAAGCCACTGGTACCACCATCCAATTTTGAAAACACAAAACTGAATTTCTATTCAGTTACCAACTCTCAATGGTCTCCCCACCATTGATTTTTGACCTCATCTCCATACACCCAGAATCAGATTCTTGTGCCTCTTTAACATAACCCACCAAGTTAGGAATCAATGAAACTAGAAAGAAGACCGCTTTGTTTCCCCGATCCTCTCATTCCAACTGCATGTTGTCTTTGATCGACATCAACTTCCACTGATCTGATGCATGTTTCATCACTTGAGAATATGATTTCCTACTTAATGAATACGCCACTAAATTTCCCTTACTTGATGTATACATTAAGTTGAAATAAAAACTCTGTAGATATTCTATCTATCTACTTTGGCTCAAATTTAAATCTCTCTATGAGAAAATATTCTTTAACCTCTTGTGATTGGTAAACACTGTAAATTTTTCACCAAAGAGATAATAACACCAATTTTATAAAGCATGAACCACTGTTTCCAACTCCAAATCATGTGTTGGGTAGTTATTCTCATTCAACCTCAACTACTATTATCCATATGCTACCACATGACCCCCTGCATGAGAACACACCCCAACCCTGATCTCGATGTGTCACAATACACCAATTACCCTTTCTATAGTTCAGGAAATACCAAGATTGGTGATGATTTAAGGTTACCCTTTAGCTCTTCAAATAATTTCTGACACAACTCATCCCATTGAAATGGGATATTCTTCCTTGTTAAAGTTTTCATTGGTGAATCCAATCATTATAAATCACAAAAAAATTGTCGATAATAGCCAACTATCCCAAGGAAGCACCATATCTCGAAAACATTCTTTTAAGGGTGCCAAGAGATAACATCCTCTATATTTTCTGGATTAATTGAAACACCTTTCTTATAAATAACATGTCTAAGGAAATGAACCTCCTGTATCCAAAAGTTACACTTTGACAATTTGGTATACAACCGATGATCCCTCAAGATCCCCAACACTATTGCTAGGTGCTGATCATGCTCTATCCTTGTCCTTGAATACAACAGTATATCATCAAAAAATACCACCGCAAAAGAATCAAGATATATCTGAAATATCTGATTCATCAATTCCATGAACACTGCTGGTGCATTCGTTAGAATCAAGGTCATATCCACATACTCGTAATGGCTATATCTACTTCTGAAATATGTTTTTGGGATATCCTTCTTTATTACCCATAATTGATGATATACTAACATCAAGCCAATCTTAGAGAACCACTGATCTCCCCTCAACTGGTCCAAGAAATCATCAATGCATGTAAGTGGATATCAATTCATTATGGTAACCTGATTAAGTCTACAATAATTAATACAAAGCCGAAGAGTTCCATCCACCTTTTTAACAAAAAAACCGGCACTACCCATGGAGACATGATAGGCTTTATGAAACCTTTGTTCTCTAACTCTTCTAACTATACCTTTAATTCCAGAAGTTATTCTAATTCCATTTGGTAAGAAGGAAGTGAGATAGGACTGGTCCCCGAAAGGAGATTAATCTTAAACTCCACTTATCTCATGGGTGGCAACCCTGATAATTATTTATAAAATACATCCATAAAATGATCCATAAACACTGGGAAACCTCTTTTCTCAACTGCTTCCACTGATACCAATAACAACACTGCTAAATGATATAAGATCGTTCCAAGATCTGGTTCTAACAAATCTGTTGCACCCAGCTTTTCCTTCTTCTCCCCTCTAATGATTCGTTTAACGCCATCCTCCATCGTAAAAATAATCGTTCACACATAGAAATCAATTCTGGACTTAAACATTGCCAGCCAATCCATTCCTAGGATTATTTCATAATAATCCATCTCAAGAACTGATAAATACCACATCAATTCAATGTCATCCACAACTAATCAACACGCTCTACATAGGAAGGCTCGATACTCTCTTTGAACTAGACGAGTTTGTAGTTTCAAAACAAAAGGTATAATTTCTATAGTTAAACCTAATAAACTTATAGCACATGAAGCAATAAAAGAATGTGATGAAACCATATCAAATAAAGATTTTATCAATGTGGAATTTAAAAGAACCATACCTCGAACTGTGGATGGTCCCGACTGATCATTCATCATAACATGTTCATCTCCAAACAACTTCTTTCTTGATACGCTCTGCTCTTTATTACCATGTTGAAGTGTTGTGGTATTATGAGAATCACAATGACCCAATTTTCTCTGCCAATGAGGGGTATACTACTACCCCCGTCCCGTCAAGCCGTAAGACCCCTGTGACCCCTGAGGAGTGTCACAAATATTTGACCTCAGAGCATTCTGACAATACCACTGAAGATGCCCCATCTAATTACAGTAATGACATGCTCAAGGTTGTGATGTACAATCCCACTTGGTGTGTCCTATGGATCCATACTGAAAACATCCTGACTTACTATGAGGCTTCAGTGGAATATTCACTAATCCTTTCGTCGGATTCTAATTCATACTCCCACCTCGGAAATAAGTTTCCCTCTTCCTCTTAAACCCAACATTCGAGTTCCCACTATTTCCCATGGGTAACAACATAATTCCCCCACATGTAGCGCCCATAATATCCTTCTCATCCACCATAGTTCTATTCACCATTTTTGTGTAATCATTTATACATAGCACTGCTATCTTGGAATGAATTTCCTGGTTTAACCCAACTTCAAAAATTTGTGCCTTTAACGTTGTAATACCCGCCACCTCAGGTCAAAACCACACTAAGTTCATAAAATTAGCCACATATTATATTACCTAAAGGTAATTATAACTCAAATGAAAGAAATCCATTGTAATCTGAATCTTAAATGTATGAGGGTAGAATTTTTTATTAAACAAATCCTCAAATCCCTCCCATGCCACACCTTGTTCCATACCAGCTTGGACTACCAGCTCCCACCACTGAAGGGAAATATCTTCCAACATATACATGGATAGTTTTACTTTTTGCTCAGTCAGTGTTCCCAAGAATTCAAATATCATATTCATTCTGTTCATCCATGCCTAATCCCTTTCTGGCTCTGAATCACCCCTAAAAATGGGTGGATTATACTTTTGAAATTGAACCACATGATCCCCATGCTTTGGTTCATCTAATTTATTCCAAATTTCCACAGCTTGGAAATATTGCACTATACTCTACACTAGCTACAGGTTCACCTAGGGCTCAGGTGCAACCACATTTTTAGCAGCTTCCTCCGATTGGTCTCTATGATGCCTACCGCATTCCATTTCTAACAATATAAAAACAACCATAAGAGGAGACTTACCCAAGATGAAACACCTTCAAACCACAAATAAACCCCTTCAAATCCCTTCTAAAATGAGTGGTATAGCACCCCTAACCCTAGAGAAGAAGAAATATCACATAGGGTTCGTGTGGGAGAATATTTGAGCAAGTTAGGGTAAATCCTGACTAACCTCATTTAAAAAAAACCATTTTTAAAGGGACAGACAGTTAAATCGCATGGTTAGACAAACCATGTGCTAATCATGCTCCTACTGCTACCTTAAAGAGTCATCTTTCAGGGCCTCCTTGTACGGTTAGACAAAATGTGCACAAAATGTGCATAACCCCACTACCCGCATAGTTATCTCGCATGGTTTCCCCTTAATTGTGCTCAAACTGTGCAGCCTTAAAAGGACTCCAAATTTTTCAAAAACCTTCCCAAACTCTCTCGAACTCCACCCAACCACCTTATATACTTAAAAATACATGAATAAGGATTACATACTTCAAACCGGGGGTGCTACGTTGACCTTATTTTGTATTCCACTATAAACTATTACTAGATATATCATCCAACAATTCATAGCTCTCCACTAGTTACTTTATCATAAGGGAATCTTCTAGAGTAGCATCCACGATTGAATGAATTTCTCATGATGATCCTTATTATAAATTTTGAATTAATTACCACATTTTGATTCCATGATGAGTACATCATATTATTAAACCCTTAAATCTATGGAATGGACTATATAAATATTCATCATTAAATTTCTCAAAATTTAAAATACTTACCCACAGATCCATAGAATTTTAAGGCAGAAAAAACCATGTTATAAAACTTCTTACCAGACCCCCCAAGTGGTGATTGAATGCGGAGGAATACTTTGGATCCACTCATGTGCCTTATCCTTATATGAGAATTTGAAAAGGCATAGTCTTATATCATCATTTATGAAATTATGAAATTGGAACATGTTGCAAATTTCTAGGAAACTCTGAAGGTGAAAGTTTGGGTATTCATGAGGTAGCCCAAAAAATTAGAGTGAATATGTAATCATTTGTATGACTATCGAGTCGATCTTGAAATATTTAGTGGAGATGCGGGGAATGAAAATTCTTATATTTACCCCAATGTTCAAGGGAATTCCTTAATATATCATCTCTTCCACTCCTTGATTTCTTCTTAGAGTTTTGGTCTTTCTCTCTATCCCAGATCATGATCATCCCCTTAATGTTGATCCTTTCTATCCACGATGTCCTCTTCTTGGTCAGAATCTTCCTTTTCATTTCTTTTGTTGTGTATAGTATTATATAGTTTGGGTTGAATATAATATCAACTTGTAAGAACCCGGTTTTTTTATATAAAGGACTTTAGAATATTCTTGATGTTATTTCGGAGCAGCACCTTCAGATGGCGTACGATTCCGAGCCCCAGTGCCGCCGGAATTAAATTTTCAGTGCGTTCACACTGGGCATGCCAGTTAAGTAGAATAACATATAAACGGTAGCTCAGATAGGAAAACTGAGGGAACCTTTGAGTCTGAAGCATGCTGTTTACCCTAGAAGGGGTTTAATTTTTGTGGGCGCGGGCCTCTTGTGGAAAATTCCACCTAGGGCGTTTTCGTAATTTAGCTGCCTCGGGCGTTAAGTTTTATAACTTTCGAACGAAGTCTCAGATTAAAATTCTGAGACCTCCACTGTGCTCGAGAGGTGGTGTTTACCTTATGGGAGTCTTAAACTCGACTTCATCGTGAGTTTCAGATGCGGGTCAATTTGAGGGTTTAAATTAATTAAACTTTTTAATTAGGTTTTCTTTATTTAAGCCTAAAATCACCCCTCCCCTTCCCTTGTTCTTTCTCTGGTGGAAGAACCCCCAACAAGAGCCCCTCTCCCTTCATCAATCTCTCCTCCTCTCCTCTTCAAGGCGGTGGCAGATCCGGCGAAGGAAGATCGCTTGCGAAGCCTCGGGCTACGCCCAACAAGGTAGGATCGTGCGTCTTTCTTTTTAAAGTTCCACACCTACTTTGATCTTGATTCATAGAATCGAGCTGTCGTCGAATTTTATAGAAAATACCATGAATGTGTAGTATATGTTATGAGCTTTCTGAAACATACTTTGGTTTTTAATTTCGAGTCCCGAGGTGTCCGCAACTGTCCGACTAAGATCCGGAGGTGTTTGGGTGGTGTCCGGCGGGTTTCAGGCCGGTTCGGCGGCTCCGTGCGGCGGCCCGGCGTGTCTGGTGGCAGTGCGAAGGGTCTTCAGCGGAGGTGGATGGAAGCTCGCGGTTGTGCAGTGCAGGTGGACAGGAAATCACACAGACGGCGAGGGCGAGTGGGCCTTGGCAAGGGTGAGGCGGCCAAGCGGTCGACGGGTCAACGCGGTCGGCAAGGGTCAACGAAGGTGGTCACCAGTTGGGGCACGACGATGAGGGAACCAAGGTCTTCATGACCCCGAGTAGCGGGCAGGGACCTGCAAATCGCGAGTCCTGTGGAATCTCAGCTGGACCAGCTGAGCCGGTTCGGGTGAGATGGGCCGGCCAGTGCGTTGAACCGCGGGCCGTTTTAGGCAGGGTGGGCCGGTCGAACCGGCCCGACCCACCTCGTTTCGTCCGTTAAAATTAAAATGTCACTAATTATCAAACCGTAAATTGGATTTTCACGAATTCTATGGAGACAAGTTCCTTGGTTTGAGACGGATGTTTTAAGATGGTCTTGGGAGTTTTTAAATCATGAGACAGGGGCTCGGTGGTGCGATATGTACGTTAAGTGGTTTAGCGTGTTTCTCTGAGGTTCTTGTTTTGGACGGCACTGACACATCCAAAGTCCGTTTTGAGCGCCATCAGTGGCGTTGGGACCTTAGCACCGAGACAGAGTTTTCCAGTATGGTTTCAGGCGTTGATACCATATTTGAGGTGTGGGCCCCATGTCCCAACTTTTAAGCTGCGAGTAGCGTTTCACAACATTCTTATTGGACGTCTCTTTGGGGCGTGCGAGCAGTCGATTCTGAGTGTTTTTCTGAGGGTATTACAATGGAGCAATCCGCTCACTTAAATTCTGCATGATGGTGCGGGCCCCAAGCGGTCCGTTTTGGGAGTTGGCAGTGATTTCCATCTTCATCACCGGGTGTCCGTATCAGATAAGCGAATAGTCAATTTTTTGTACTTTTTCGAGAGGATCACAACGGTGCAATCCGTTCATAGTGCTTCAGGACCGGGATGCGGGTCCCTCATAGCACTGCTCGTGTGTGGTATGGAAATATGCATCTTTTTCTCCGGATATCCGTTCCATGCAAGTGAGTAGTCAATTTGACTTGTTTTTCTAAGGGGATCACAATGGTGTAATGCGCCCGACTGTTTTCAGGATGGAGGCTCGGGACTATGGGACGCCATTCGGGCGTAAAGCAGTGTTGATCGAATTTGACGTTGTATGTCTGTTAGAGGAGAGTAAATAGTTGATCTCACGTGTTTTTCTGTGAGGATTACAATGGTATGATCCGTTTGGATGTGTGGAGTCTCATTTGAGATCTCATTAAATGTGGAAGCATGAAAGGTGCTCTGGGGGCTGTTCTTCTTGCTGTGTTTGGAAGAAAACCCTTGGCGTGTGATTGTGTCCACTCCCGTGTGAGTGAATTTGATGTTTGAAGAGATATGGATGGATGTGCTAGGGCCGTGGAGGAAGCAGGTTGGCAAAATTATATTTTCACCCTTCACGCTGACGTTGGGTGTTGTGTGCACGATAGCCTTTGGGCTAGATATGCGGTATACTCTGTTAGTATACAAGGATGCTTGGAGGTACATGTTGTAGTTTGTATCTGATAATGTTTGTGTACTTGGGTTGGAGATGAGATGGGGCCACACGTCATGTGGGCCCCTTGTGCATGTCGTGTTCCGCTTTATGTACCATTGACCTCTCGCAACATAGGGGGTTCTTCACGATGGTTTAAACGAGCAGGGTTGAGTGGTTTCCCCTGGTTCTGTTCTCGACGGTGTGATCAGCGGAGTTGTTTGGGTTCCCCTTTATCCTTCATCCATGTGGGCTTTCAGTATCACATCCCTTCGTGTTCCTTGGTAGAGTTTTTTTGGATTCAGTGTGACCAATAAATTATGTGGGCACCAATCCTCTACCCAGGAGGTTGTTTCTAGTAGGGTATAGAGCCCCAGTGAGCCTGGGCACAGTTTCCCTAGCTAAGTATCAATATCATATCCTCCTTCAACGATGTATTGTGACGTGTTTCCCTAGGCAGAGCTCCAGGTATCGGCGTGACCCACATTACACAGGAGCTGAACCTCTACTAGGTGAATTGTTTTGAGGTTGGGTGGTTGCGCGATACCCACTCCATGTTCTGGTGGCCAGTGTTGTACCATCCAGTAGGGATGGCCAGAG
Source organism: Viscum album (assembly GCA_963277665.1). Classification (NCBI taxonomy): domain Eukaryota; kingdom Viridiplantae; phylum Streptophyta; class Magnoliopsida; order Santalales; family Viscaceae; genus Viscum; species Viscum album. Next base: position 66,590,910 of record OY728149.1, on the reverse strand, counting down.
AAGTTCCGGGTTTACCCTCCAGCGGGGCTGGGTAGTGGGTTTCTCATCGACTTCTTCAGGTTTACACTCCAGCGGGGCTGGGTAGTGGGTTGCTCATTGACCTCTTAGGGTTTACCCTCCATCAGAGACTAGGCAGTGGGTTACCCGATGACCACTTAGGTTTTACCCTCCATCAGAGACTGGGCAGTGGGCTACATTATGACCTCTTAGGGTTTACCCTCTAGTAGATAATGGGCAGTGGGTTACCTGACGACCTCTTAGGTTTTACCCTCCAGCAGAGACTGGGCAGTGGGTTACCCGACACCCTCTTAGGGTTTACCCTCCAGCAGAGACTGTGCAGTGGGTTACCCGGCGACCTCTTAGGGTTTACCCTCCAGCAGAGACTGGGAAGTGGGTTACCTGAAAACTTCTTTTAGACTCATTCCTTTCTACTAGGCTAGTATGTGGATTTTCTCCATGACTACCAGAGCGGGACCCTTGGTTGTACCGGTCAGTGATGTGACAACTTTAGCTTTGAGAAGACATCTCGACTGTGGGACAGTGACGCGGTGTGGTTTGAATTTCCCCAGAACTCTCAAGTATGAGGGGTGCTTTCCCCACCAAGACGCATCCTTGAGATGCGACCTAAAACCATGCGGGTGAGTCAGTGACGCCCAAAGCAGATAGTGTCAAGGTGCGGTGATTTGAGCCCCTTGACTTGCAGTTCGGGGCAGACATGCGTGATACTGGGCATCGATGGTGTTTACTTCTGGGACTATTGGCGTCTCACTTTTTTGGGCTGAGCTATGAGATGTATATCCTCTTATGATCTTGTTTGGGTTTCTTTTTGAGCATATGGATATGTATATACCTTGTTCCAGTACCCTCTTCTTGGGTTTCGGTTACTCTCCTTCCAGGAGAGGCAAAGACACGCGGGGTATGCCACATGATTTCCATGTCTAGATTCTCGTGGTTTAATGAGTCTACTCTCCTGATAAAGGCAGCGAAGGATCTACAGTAAGTTCATCTTCTCACCGTTTCTAGCTCCTTGTGTTAGGACGAGTCTACTTAGTTCCTCTTTTTGGGTTGAGTTGTACTCTTTACTGCACTCTCTATTTTACTCCTTTACTACTCCCTGTTCGATCTACTTCTCACCCTTTGGTACCTCCTTTTTTGCTCCCTCGAGCCTTCAGGGTATATTACGGAGTATTTTTATACTCACCCCTGCTTGGGCTTTGCTCGCACTGGGTGTGCCCTTACAGATGATGAACAAGTTTCTTCTGACTATATAGGAGCTTATGAGTTCAGAAGCTTGGACCGTGTGCAGTGGTCGTAGTCGGGTTCCAGGTGTGGGACTATTCAAACTATTTTATTTTTGTTTACCTGTTTCTAGGTTGTGGGACTTTTTTTGGTTGTGTGCATGTTTTTACCTTTTCTTTTTAGTTACCTTCAGCACTCTCTTTGTACTGTTTAGAGGTCGATGCACCTTGTTGGTTCGTTCCTTGGGAAGTTGTTCGGACATCCCTAAAAAGGAATTGGTTGGGATCTAGGGAAACAATGTCAATGTGTCTCGAGAGTGGATCTTAGGCTAAGGAGTCCAGTGACGGTGCGACGACCGACGTATCCATTCACCAGGACCCTGATAAACTGCTTGCTTACTCGGAATGCTGAGACACTCATTGCAGGGAAATTGGTTTGTGCATCACATAAGATTGAATCTTGACTGTCCTTCTTGAGTCAGCTCCCCATTGTTGTTATGGTCATATACATATATGGTCATCTGATCGCGGTGCTCCTTGATAACATTCAGGATGCCTCCATGAAGACAGCCAGCCATGATACCAGCTTTGGTTCGTAACGACGACCCTATGAGTGATGAGGCCTCAGTCCATGACCCATCATGCGAGTCCCTTTCTCCGGGTGGGCTGTTAGTAGCACCCCCACCTGGTGAGCAGCAGACAGCTCCAGCAGAGTAGACAGAGCATGCACGCAGGTTGAGAACACTCTGTGAGTTACTGCGACAAAGACTGCTGAGGTTCAGTGGTGATCTAGACCCTCAGGCAGTAGATGTTTGGATTGAGTCAGTGGTTTTCTTCTTCAGGCTTGCGCAGACACCGAAAGATCATAGAACGGCTTTGGAAGCTATCCTTTTTCAAAGATAAACTGGGAGTTGGTGGAGTCTGGTGACTCAGTTACTTGATGGGTCGTCACTTTCATGGGGTGACTTTCAGCTACTGTTTCATGAGGAGTTTTACCCCTCCTGCTTATGCTCTGTTCAGATCCAAGAGCTCCTGTAGTTTCAACAGGAAGGGATGATGGTGACTGAGTACACGACTAGTTTTGCAGACCGTGCACATTTTTACCTGGACATGGCCCATGACGACAACTTTTGAGAATGAAAGTTTGATCAGGGTCTCCGCAGAAAGATTAGTGCTATCATAGTACCCTTGGGAATTTCGAATTATGTCAAGGTTCTAGAGTAGGCGCTGGTGACAGAGAGCTTCCTGTTACGTTCTACAGTTGGTGGTGGCAGTAGGCATGATGGAGTCGAGACATCTGCCGCAGCTAGCAGGCATCAGCTGACAGAACCTCGATGTAGGCGGACTTCCACCCACTGGTTTTGGAGATGTGGTCATGCACCACTGTGGTAGAAAAGAACTGGGGATCATCCGAGGAGACCCTTCTCTGAGAAGACCCAAGGGTAGGGTCATACACCACAGTGGCGCTGGAGGGCACCAGGGAAGCCTAGAGAGCGTCAGTGCTATGCTTGCGATGGGCGAGGTCACTTGGCATGGGACTGCTCGACCAGGTATGATGAGAACTTTGGGCAAGAAATAGGTGCACCGCCATGACAGAGGCATCTCCGTGATCAGAGTGGTACCCAGAGAGGTGGTGCTAGCAGAAGAGTGGGAGCAACTATAAGCGGGGGACAACATTACAAGGTCTTTCCATCACTACCAGGTGGTCCATGTCAGGCCCCGAGAGCAGACAGTTGGGACCGGGGATATCTGCGATCTTTGAATGTTTACGATCCTGTAGAGCATGAAGTGACAAGAGGTACGCTTTACGACTCTTCTACTTTTTGAAGAATAATTGGTAGACTCTGTGTATGAAATGATTTTTCTCCCTACTCCTTACTTGAGTTGTTACCAGGGTGACGCAGGGTGTTGGGTGTAACCCTGTGTTGGTAGAGTAAGAGGCGTAAAACCTTTTCTGTTAGTCTATGGTGTCGACTCCATCGCTTTCCGAGCGTGTAAGAGAGTCTTGGTTTCAAGACATTGACTATGAAATCTTGCGTGACTAGATATCCTTGGGTGTTTCACCATATGGATATTCTGAAGGAGGGAATAACCGGGCTTTGTCCTAGGTACAAATAGTGATTCCAGTTGCAGCGTGTGACGTATATATGCGACCGGGGAGGTGAGCTACCCCTGAGGTCCTTCGGGCCGTTTGAGACCGTGCGAAGGGATGGAAAGGTCCCCACCACCTTTCCCTAAACCCAAAGGCTGGTTTGGGTGCATAACTTCTCCCACGTGACTCACTTGAGAATAAGTGTGTGTGCACCTATGCACGTCATCGAAGAGGATAGACCCCATGTGAATGGACCAAATCCTTTGGTCCCTACACGATGACGCAAAACTGTGCAAGAGTTCTTCTGGGTATGGGAGAGCTAGGTGTGGGCTTAGTACCCTGAGTTATTTCTCTAGTTTTTCTTTTCGGGGATGAAAATATTGAAGGAGTGAATGATGTAAGAACCTGTTTTTTTTTGTATAAAAGATATTGGAATATTATTGATGTTATTCCGGAGCATCTCCTTCAGACGGCATACGATTCTGAGCCCCGGTGTGTCCATAATTAAATTTTCAGTGTGTTCAAACTGGGCACACCAGTAAGTAGAATAACTCCTAAAAGGTAGCTCGGACGGGAAAACCAAAGGCACCGTTGAGTCCGGAGCATGCCATTTACCCTAGGAGGGGTGTAATTTTTGCAGGCACGGGCCTCCTGTGAAAAATTCCACCGGGGGCGTTTTCATAATTTAGCGGCCTCGGGCATTAAGTTTTATAACTTTTTAATGGAGGCTCATATTAAAATTCTGAGAGCTCCATTGTGCTCGGTGTTAGAGTTGGTGGTCTAGAACCAACTACTTTGTACTTTATTCATTAAATAAAATCCTTATCACATCTTTATTGTTCTTATGCGTGACATGTCATGTGATAATGTCCTAAGGAAGGCTGTTGCATTAAAGGGTCGTAGCAGATCCCTGATATGATGAGAACCCGGAAGTGCCATAACACTATTCTTGAATGTATGTTCTATGGCTGGATGATGTTATTTGAGGGGCACAAACAATACAGGTCATTAGGTGTGAGGACTCATAAAACTTTGAGGCACCTTCTCATGGTGTGCGCCCTTGGTAATATCCAAGACGATATTATGAGAACGAGACCCGCCAGTAGGAAATCCACATTTTATAGTGTTATTGGATGTTCCTATCTGCGGATGTGTTTATTGGTCCTTAGACTTTAAGATTATTATTAATGGGTATTACAACTCCTGCACTTAGATGTATTGACGAAAACTGTGATGACACACTGTTCACAGCGAGGTAGGATACGTTGGGTGCGTCACAAGTAATACTGCATTAATAGATAACGTGAGAAAGGATTTGTCCCTTCCGTTCCATAACGTAAGTAGATATGTCAGGCCCTTTGATGGAATTGATATAGTCTAAATAAATCCATGTCCATGGTAAGGTATGGGAAAGTTCAATTCCGGGAAGTCAAAGAAAGAATAATCAAGCACATGGGTTGATGACACTAGCATGCAACCCGCTTGATTGGAGATATCGAGACAAAGGGATTATATTACACGGTAAGCGTTCGTAGGAGGTGACACATCATTGCGGCGTTAACTTATTACTCTATGGGTGACTTGGCGTGTTGCTAGACGCTAACCTTGGACTTTAGGCATGCTCAGCCTAATGCCACTGAGAAAGAGGCCTAGAGGGTCACACACTAAGTGTGTCCATGTATCTCAGTTAAATATTAATTTGACAAGTTAAATAAATATTATTCCCGACTTTGGTTTAATAATTATTTAAGGATGTCTGATTGCATTTATTTTGACAGTAGTTATTCGAGATAATATATTGTGGATGAAATAATATATTTATTAGTGACTAATGCAATTACATTTATTTAAGAAATAAATAGTCATTACTCAAGGTCTAATAAATGTGGTGGAGAAAATGGAAAATAAAAGTACACACCATGTATATTAAATATACACGCCGTGTAGTTTTATGGAAAACAAGTACACGCCGTGTATTAATTATTACACGCCGTGTAGTTTTTCCAGTAGGTATTTTTAGGATTTAATATTATTTTATTAAATGATATTTATTATAATCAGCGTGGGCGCATGTCAAGGAATTAATAATTCGACATGGGGGTTTTCAATAAGAGTTAATGAAATAAATAAAACACGTAACGAGTTTATTTATTGTCATAACTCTATTAACCTCAAATCATATTATAAATATCCTCACAACCCCAACATTTTGAAGAGCCATTATTGTGCACAATAGATTTGGAAATACTCTCAAGCCAAGAGAGAATTCCCTTTCCACCAAGAACTCCCTCAAGTTACGAGAGCAAGATCCTCCACCGGATCAAGGCGGTCGAAGGCGAACATCGCAAGCGAATGTTCTTCCGCGCTAGCACCCGGAGATCCCTTCAGCGACGTCCGGAGATACGTGACACACGTGTGGATCACCGCTAGAGGAATCCTATACTTGGATTCTATGACGCAACAACGGATCACCGAATTATGACCGGACACATCAACGAAGAAAGAATTACAATGAGGTAATTCTTATGAATTAATTAAATTAATTATAATCAACATATGATGATCCTCCTCAAGGGTTCCAGGACCCTTCTTTTCTTTTCTTTCTTCATTCTATTCCGAAGATTCGGCGTTTTATATCGTGACAGATCTCAGATTGAACGTTGTTTAACGTTAAAATTAAAGTTGGGGAAACCCACCAATGCGCTTCCGCTGCGCCCGGAACCTACAAGTGGTATCAGAGGGTTCATATCGTTGATTATAATTATTTAGTTTTTCGTTGGTAATTTACGCATTTAATAATTTATTTATTTCAATTCAAGTTTAATCGTTCTGGAAATCTGAATATCGAGATCTATTCCTCCTCCCTCGTTTCTCATTCACCTCACAGAAACAAATTTTTCTTTTAATTTTGATTAAAATAAAATAGAGGAACTCATCCGGAGGAGCCAAAAGTTTCTGGCCGTATAACACCAGAATACACGGTGTGTATTCAGAAGTACACGCCGTGTAGTCTTGGTTCAATGCATTGACTGATCCGCCAAATCAGGCCATGTATTGGATTCTTTCTAAGAATTTAAGACACCGCGTGTTGACCAGAAACAGGTGGCACATGGTTTCCGGAATACACGCCGTGTAGTCCAATGAACACGACATGTAGTCCCTTCGAGTTAGGGTTGGGTCGTGTACTCCGTACACGGCCTACCTGGCTAGAAACCGTGTAACGCGGAAACTACACGGCGTGTGTCCCACTGTACACGCCGTGTAATCTGAAAATTTCCGAAGTACATTAACACGCCCTGTCCCCGGGAATGTACTTCGGATGGACGGTGAAGAAAAGTACACGCCATGTAGTCGGAACTACACACCGTGTACTCACCCAAATTACACAGATTTATTAAAATTTATTATTATATTATACAAACCCTTGAGACGTGTACCATGGTGCAGGCGTAAAGCTGAGGCACAACACGTGATAGGTGTTTTATATATATGTGTTTAATTTAACATCTGCGTAATAAATGGGAATTCACCGGGTTGCCTCCAAGGTACAAGTTACGTACAAGGATAATTTTAAATGAATTTATTTGTTTAAAATTATGATGGATGAGAATCTCAAGGAAATTCAAAAAAGGGATTTAAGATAAAAGGATTGATTAATTAAAGATAATTAATTGATTCGAGTGTGATTTATCTTAAACAAGAAATATTAAAGAATTGAATGCTAGTTTTATTTATGCGTAAATATCATTGCTTGTATGGATGATCATGAGCTAGACCGAGACCTTTGTATGTGAATGGTTTCTTTTAATTTATTTATTTAAATTAAATTTGTTGTCCTGTGAGCCATCTCCTCATTAATATGTAGGGCCTGCGTGCCCAATAATTCTTTTATGTAAAAACCCCTTTTACCCCTCACCTACATGTGAGATAAATGCATATGTAATGGATGGAGCTCCCAAGCTAGTGGAGGCGGCTCAAGTCAGGAGCCAAGGTGAAACCAATCCAAGGAGATACAAAGGTGGACAGGTGGAAAGCTGTAAACACGAACCTGAAAGGTTCAAGGTGTTTCCCCCCTAGGTCTTGGGTTAGTTTATCAACCGCTAGATAAACTAACCAATAGAAAAGCTCATGATCATACCATTTATTTTATTTCTATCAGTTTCATGGTTTATTTATTGTGGGTGTGTTGTCATGATCACACAATTAATGAATTAAACGATCATGCAAGATAGAACTAAAATAAAACCGGCTTATACGTAAATATTATCTTAGACATGGTTAATCACTTAAGTATATCCCACTTAATATTAACAAGCATGTAATCAAAGATAATAAAATGGAAATTTACGTATAAGGATAAAATACCTAAAAATAAATATTAAGTCGGCATATCCTTCCATAATCTTGGTTAGAATCAAACCATAGTTCAAAGTGCTTGACCAACCCTAGTTGAGGTGATTTCAATTATCGGAGAATTCTAATTCAAGGTTTTGGGTTGACTTGACTTGGTTCGCATCAAGGGTTGACTGCCACAGCAGGAATTGGTGTGACCAAGAGGCAAAGGTTGAGGAAATCCAAAAAGGATTTCAGGATTGGGGAGTCCACTCAGCGGATCAAGGAGCTGCGAGTTAATGCAGTTGGCATTTGGAATGCCTACCTAAAACCCTTCAAGTTTCTTGACCAACCTTAGTTGGGGTAATGCGGAGGGTAATATGGATCCTTGCCACTAGAATATTCATGCAACAGAATATTCTGAAGTTAATGGTGAGGGATATTGGATTTCGATAAAATGGTGGGAGACTAATAAGTATTAATTTATTTATTTGTCTCAATTTTTGTAATAAAGTACTAAACCTTTTCTCATCTTAATTTGTAGAAACGACAAGAAAATGACTTCAAACATATCATTGCACACCATACTCGAGAAAGAAAACCTTCTCACCGACACCAATTTCCAAGAGTGGTAGAGGCGTTTACGCGTCATCCTTCACCACGAAAGGAAATTATATGTGCTGGAAGAGACTATTCTAGTTGCATCTGGGAAAGAGGCTAGTGATGAGGAATTATCTCTCTACATAAAACACATGGATGATGCCACAGATGTCCAGTGTTTCATGCTATCGGCCATGTCTAATGAGCTCTTGAAGCAACATGAAAACATGGACGCATACAGCATAATGTCTCACCTTAAAGATCTCTACCAAGAGAAGGCGAGATAGGAGAGGTATGAGATCTACAATTCTTTGTTTACCACGAAGCTTGGAGAGTCTGCGCCAGTTGGGCCTCATGTATTCAAGCTTATTGGCTACATTGAATGCCTAGACATCTTAGGGATTAAATTCCTGGATGAGTTGCATACAGATCTCATCCTATCATCACTGCCCAAGACCTTCTCTAGCTTCATTGCCAACTATAACATGAGCAGCAATGATAAGAGTCTATCGAAGCTTCTGACCTTGATTATCCAGGTAGATAAGGACATGGGGAGTGATAAACCCGCAGTCTTTATGGTGAACAAGAAAAGGAAGGACAAGGCAAAGGGGCCAAAGACTTATAAACGGTCTAAAGCCCCCGAGCACCATCCCTCCAAGAAGGGGAAGATCCAGAGGCAGGGCAAGGAACGGGAGGCAGTGTGTTTTTCATGTGGAAAGCAGGGCCACTGGAAGAGGAACTGCACCCAAAAGCATGGGGACGCTAAAGGTGCGTTTGTTATCGAGTGCAATCTTTATATTTCTACAAATTGGGTATTAGATACAGCTTGTGGGGCTCACATCTATATTCAAATGCAGAAACCAAGTAGATTTAGAATGATCGCCAGAGGAGAGGTGGATCTTTGAGCTGCTAATGGTGCAAGGATGGATGCATTGGCTATTGGCGACTAGCACCTCTCATTGCCGACTGGGATGATTTTGGTTTTACATAACTGTTATTATGTTCTTAGTGTTACCAAGAACATAATTTCTGCATCTTGTTTGGATATGGATGGATTTGTTTTCAAATTTGGAAATAAGGGTTGTCTCTTTTATAAGAACAATATATGTTATGGTATGGAACATTTAAATAATGGTTTGTATGTATTTAATTACAAAAACCAAGTGTTGGCAATCGATAACGAAAAAAACTCACATGACTCATACATCACCCAGTTATGGCATCACCACCTTGGTCATGTGAACGAGAAGTGTTTGACAAAGCTCTTCCAAGATGGATATTTAGACTCTACTGAGCTAAAACCACTTGATAGATGTCACACTTGTTTACAAGGAAAAATGACCAAGACGCCTTTTGGTGGACAAGGTGAAAGGGCCACAGAGCTTCTAGGATTGGTACACACGGATGTGTGTGGACCATTTACAGTAGAATCTAGAGGTGGATATTCTTACTTCATTACTTTTACTGATGATTTGAGTAGATATGGATATGTCTACTTAATGAGGTATAAGTCAGAGTCCTTAGAGAAATTGAAGGAATTCAAGAATAAAGTAGAGAATCATCTTGGTAAGAAGATAAAGAAGCTTCGATCGGATCAAGGTGGAGAATATCTGAACCAAGAGTTCATCGATCTTATACGGGAGTCTGGGATTCTATCTCAGATCACTCCTCCTTATACACTACAGTGGAATGGTGTTAGTGAAAGGAGGAACCACACCTTGTTGGACATGGTGAGGTCGATGATGAGTCATGCAGATCTTCCATTATTCTTTTGGGGATATGCATTACAAACTGCAGCATACACATTAAACCGAGTACCAACTAAGGCGGAAAATGGAATTCCATCCGAGTTATGGAATGGAAGGAAACCCACTTTGTCGCACACATGTGTATGGGGATGCGAGGCGTTTGTTAAGGCCTTCTCAGGCAACAAACTAGTACCCCGGGGCATGAAGTGTATCTTTATAGGATATCCCAAGGAAATGAAAGGATATTACCTATATAACCCTCAAGACAAGAAAGTGACTGTCTCTAGAAAATCCGTATTTCTTTAGGGGGAGCACATCCTCAAGAAGGATAGTGGGAGCAAGATTGACTTCGACGAAGCTGATGCTCAAGATACACATGAGTTGGTACAGGAACAAGTTCCACAGGTCCCCATGGAAGAGGTTCCAGAAACACAAGTATTGCGTAGGAGCTCAAGAGAGGTAAGAGAACCAGAGAGATTTGGTTTCCTGGTCACTGAGGATGGTGAATAATTATTGTTGGACAATGATGAACCTCTCTCCTACAATGAAGCAATAGAAAGCTCAGAAGATGCAAGATGGCTAGAAGCTATGAATTATGAGATGGATTCCATGTATCAGAACCAAGTTTGGGTTTTGGTCGATGAGCTAGTTGATGTAAAACCTGTTGGATGCAAATGGGTATTCAAAAGAAAGCTGGACATGGAAGGTCAAGTTATCACCTATAAAGAAAGTCTAGTGGCTAAAGGATTCAGACAACGTCAAGTAATTGACTATGATGAAACCTTCTCACCAGATTCCATGTTTAAATCCAAAAGAATCATACTTACCATAGCAGCTTACCATGACTACGAGATTTGGAAGATGGATGTCAAAACACCATTCCTTAATGGGAACCTTCAGGAAGATGTCTATATGACACAACCAGAAGGGTTTGTGACACCAGGTGAAGCCAAACGGGTTTGCAAGTTGCAGAAATCCATTTATGGATTGAATCAAGCATCCAGGTTATGGAACATTCGATTTGATGAAGCCATAAAGGAATTTTGTTTCATTAAGAACGAATGTGAGCCATGTGTTTATAAGCGGTTTAATGGGAATGCGGTCATCATCGTAGTGGTATATGTTGATGAAATATTGCTTATTGGAAACGACATACCATACTTATAGTCAGTTAAGGACTGGTTGAATAAGTGTTTCTCCATGAAGGACTTAGGAGAAGCAGCCTACATTCTAGGGATCAAGATCATTCATGACAGATCCAAGAGGCTGCTTGGACTAAGTCAGGGTATATACATTGACCAGATACTAAAGCGATTTAGTATGGAAAAATCCAAGAGGGGATTGGTTCCAATGTCACATGGCTTACATATTTCTATGAAAATGTGTCCCCAGACACAACAGGAGAAAGATAGGATGAGAAAGATCCCATAATCTTTGGCTATAGGATCCATCATGTATTCCATGTTATGTACCAGGCTTGATGTTGCCTATGGACTGAGCATGGTAGGAAGATATCAAGCAGATCCAGGAGAACAACATTGGACTGCTATTAAGACTATCCTTAAGTATATGAGAAGAACTAAGGATATGTTGCTGGTGTATGGAGGAGACGAAGAACTTGTCATCAGAGGGTATGCTGATGCTGGTTTTCAAACAGATCAGAATGATCTGAAGTCGCAATATGGATATGTTTTCTGTCTCAATGGAGGATTTGTGAGCTAGAAGAGTTCAAAGAAGCCAGTTTTCGCTGATTCTACAGCGGAGTCTGAGTATATAGCGGCTTCTGATGTAGCCAAGGAAGCCGTCTGGATTCGAAACTTTGTCTAGGAGCTTGATGTGGTTCCTAAAAGTAAAGATCCAATTGCATTGTATTGTGATAATACTGCAGCGGTGGCTCTTGCAAAAGAACCAAGGTCACATCAACGGACAAACCACATACTCCGGATGTATCACCTCTTGAGGGATTTCTATCAAAGGGGTGAAGTTGCAGTGAGCAGAGTGTCCATGGAAGAGAACGTGGCGAACCCCATGACTAAAGACCTATCTCAGCAGAAGCATGAATATCATGTGAGAGCTAGCGGGTTAAAGGTTGTTAGCAGTTGGCTCTAGTCCAAGTGGGAGTCTGTTGGAGTTGGTGGTCTAGAACCAACTACTTTGTACATTATTCATTAAATAAAAGCCTTATCACATCTTGATTGTTCTTCTACGTGACATGTCATGTGATAATGTCCTAAGTACATCTGTTGCATTAAAGGGTCGTAGCAGATCCCTTCTATGATGAGAACCCAGAAGTTCCATAACACTGTTTTTGAATGTATGTTCTATGGCCGGATGATATTATTTGAGGGACACAAATAATACAGGTCATTAGGGGTGAGGACTCATAAAACTTTGAGGCACCTTCTCATGGTGTGCGCCCTTGGTAATATCCAGGAGGATATTATGAGAACGAGACCCGCCAGTAAGAACTACACATTTCAGAGTGTCATTGGATGTTCCTATCTGCGGATGTGTGTATTGGTCCTTAGACTTTAATATTATTATTAATGGGTATTACAACTCACACACTTAGATGTATTGATGAAAACTGTGACGACACACTGTTCTCAAAGAGGTAGGATACGTTGGGTGCGTCACGAGTAATACCACATTAATAGATAATGTGAGAAAGGATTTGTCCCTTCCGTTCCATAACAGAAGTAGATATCTCAGGCCCTTTGATGGAATTGATATAGTCTAAATAAATCCATGGCCATGGTAAGGTATGGGCAAGTTCAATTCCGAGAAGTCAAAGAAAGAATAATCAAGCACATGGGTTGATGACACTAGCATGCAACCTGCTTGATTGGAGATATCGAGACAAAGGGATTATATTACACGGTAAGCATTTGTAGGAGGTGACACATCATTGTGGCGTTAACTTCTTTCTCTATGGGTGCCTTGGCGTGTTTCTAGACGCTAACCTTGGACTTTAGACAGGATCAACCTAATTCCACTGAGAAAGAGGCCTAGAGGGTCACACACTAAGTGTGTCCATGTATCTCAGTTAAATATTAATTTAACAAGTTAAATAAATATTATTACCGACTGTGGTTTAATAATTATTTAAGGATGTATGATCGCATTTATTTTGACACTAGTTATTCAAGAGAATATATTATGGACAAAATAATATATTTATTAGCGAGTAATGTAGTTACATTTATTTAAGAAATAAATAGTCATTACTCAAGTTCTAATAAATGTGGTGGATAAAAATGAAAAATAAAAGTACATGCCGTGTATATTAAATATACACGCCGTGTAGTTTTATGGAAAACAAGTACATGCCGTGTATTAATTATTACACGCCGTGTAGTTTTTCTAGTTTGGATTTTTAGGATTTAATATTGTTTTATTAAATGATATTTATTATAATCAGTGTGGGCACATGTCAAGGAATTAATAATTCGACATGGGGGTTTTCAATAAGAGTTAATGAAATAAATAAAACGCGTAACGTGTTTATTTATTTTCATAACTCTATTAACCTCAAACCCGATTATAAATATCCTCGCAACCCCAACACTTTGAAGAGCCATTGTTGTGCACAACGGATTTGGAAATACTCTCAAGCCAAGAGAGAATTCCCTTTCCACCAAGAACACACATAAGTTACGAGAGAAAGATCCTCCACCAGATCAAGGCGGTCGAAGGCGGACATCACAAGCGAAGGTTATTCCGCGCTAGCACCCGGAGATCCCTTCGGTGGCGTCCGGAGATACGTGACACACGTGTGGATCACCGCTAGAGGAATCCTACACTTGGATTCTACGATGCAATGAAGGATCACCGAATCGTGACCGGACACATCAACGAAGAAAGAATTCCAACGAGGTAATTCTTTTGAATTTATTAAATTAATTATAATCAAAAGATGATGATCCTCCTCAAGGGTTCCAAAACTCTTCTTTTCTTTTCGTTCTTCGTTCTATTCCGAAGATTCGGTGTTTTATATCATGACGGATCTCATATTGAACGTTGTTTAACGTTAAAATTAAAGTTGGTCAAACCCACCAACACGCTTCCACTGCGCCCGGAACCTACACTCAGGAGGTTGTGTTTACCATAGGGGAGGCTTAACCTCGACCCCGTTGAGAGTTTTGGATGCGGGTCAATTTGGGGGTTTAAATTAATTAAACTTTTTAATTAAGTTTTCTTTATTTAAACCTAAACTCACCCCTCCCCTTCCCTTGTTCTTTATCTGGCGGAAGAAGCCCCAACAAGAGCCCCTATCCCTTCATCAAGCTCTCCTACCCTCTTATCTAAGGCGGTGGTAGATCCGGAAAAGGCAGATCACTTGCGAATCCTCAGGCTACGCTCAACAAGGTAGGATCATGCGTTTTTCTTTTTAGAGTTCCGAACCTATTTTAATCTTGATTAATAGCGTCGAAATGTCGTCGAATATTAGAGAAAATCCCATTAATTCTTAGTATATGTTCTGAGCTTTCTGAAGCATATTTCAGTTTTGAATTTTGAGTCCCGAGGTGTCCGCAGCTGTCCGATGAAGATCCGGGGGTGTTTGGGTGGTCTCCGGCGGGTTTCAGGTCGGTCCAGCGGCTCCGCGCGGCTGCCTGGCGGGTCCGGCGGCAGCACGACCGGTCTTCAGCGGAGGTGGACGGTGGCTCACGTTCATGCGACACAGGTGGATGGGCGAGCATGCAGACGATGAGGGCGAGCGGGCCTCGGTGAGGGCGAGGTGGCCAGGCGGTCGGTGGGTCGATGCGGTCGGTGAGGGTCAACGGAGGTGGGCGCCAGCTGGGGTGCGACGTCGAGGGAATTGGAGTCTTCGTGACCCCAAGGAGAAGGCAGGGACCGTAACTCACTGTTCCCATAGAATATTTTCTAGACCAGCTGATCCGGTCTGGGCGATATGGGCCAGCCCGCGCGGTGAACCACGGGCCGGTTCTGGCTGGGTGGGTCGGCCGAACCGGCCCGACCCACCTCGTTTCGTCCGGTAAAATTAAAATGGCTCTAATTTTCAAACTATAAATCGGATTCATGTTCCGTATATGGTGATACGTTCCTTGGTTTGAGACGTACATTTTGAGATGGTCTCGGGAGTTTTTAAATCCCGAGACGGGGGCTCGGTGGTCCGACACGTACGTTAAGTGGTTTAGCGTGTTTCTCCGAGGTTCTTGTTTTGGGTGGCGCAGACACATCCAGAGTCCATTTTGAGCGCCATCAGCGGCATTGGGACCCTGGAGTCGAGACCGAGTTTTCCAGTACAGTTTTGGGCGTTGAAACCGGAGTTGAGGCATGAGCCCCACAACCCTTCTTTTAAGCTGTGAGCAACGTTTCACAACTTTCTTATCGGACGTCCGTTCGGGGCATGTGACCAGTCGATTCTGAGTGTTTTTTCAAGGGCATTTCAATGGTGCAATCCACCTTCTTAAATTGTGCATGATGGTGCAGGACCCACGTGGGCCGTTTTGGGGGTTGAAGATGATTTCCATCTTCATCACTAGGTGTCCATTTCAGATAAGTGAATAGTCAATTTTGTGTACTTTTTCAAGAGGATTGCAATAGTGCGATCCATTTGTAGCACTTCAGGATCGTGATGTGGGTACCTCATAGCACCGCTCATGTGCGGTATGGAAATATGCATCTTTTTCTCAGGATATCCATTCCATGCAAGTGAGCAGTCAATTTGACGTGTTTTTCTGAGGGGATCACAATGGTGTGATGCACCCGACTGATTTTGGGACCGAGGCTCGGGACCACGGGACACCGTTCAGGCATAAAGCAATATTGAACGACTTTGACGTCAGATATATGTTGGAGGAGAGTAAATATTCGATCTCGTGTGTATTTCCGTAAGGATTAAAATGGTACGATCCGTTTGGATGTGCGGAGTCTCATTCGATATCTCATTAAATGTGGAAGCATGAAATGTGCTCCTGTGGTAGTTCTTCTTACTATGTTTGGAAGAAAACCATTTGCGTGTGATTGCGTTCACTCCCATGTGAGTGAAGTTTATGTTTGAAGATATATGGATGGACGTTCTAGGGCCGTGGAGGAAGCAGATTGGAAAAATTACGTTTTCTCCCTTCGCACTGACGTTGGGTGTCCTGTGCAAGATAGCCTTTGGTCTAGAGATGTGGTATACTATGGGAGTATATG
This sequence comes from Viscum album, assembly GCA_963277665.1. Taxonomy (NCBI): domain Eukaryota; kingdom Viridiplantae; phylum Streptophyta; class Magnoliopsida; order Santalales; family Viscaceae; genus Viscum; species Viscum album. The sequence continues at coordinate 66,574,738 of OY728149.1, read as the reverse complement.
GGGATTCTTGGAGGTAAATTTTGTAGTTTGTATCTGATAATGTTTGTGTACATGGGTTGGATATGAGATAGGGCCACACGTCATGTGGGTCCCTTCTGCATGCCGTGTTATTTTTTACGTACCTTTGACCTCTCGTGACATAGGGGGTCCTTCTATTCATGATGGTTTAAACTAGCAGGGTTGAGTGGTTTCCCCTGGTTCTTTTCTTGATGGTGTGATCAACAAAGTTGTTTGGTTTCCCCTTTATCTTTTAGCCATGTGGGATTTTAGTATCACGTCCCTTTGTGTTCACTGGTAGAGTTTTTGTGGATTTGATGTGACCAATACATTACGCGGGCACCGATCCTCTACCCAGGAGGTTGTTTCCAGTAGGGTACAGAGCCCAAGTGAGCCTGGGTTCCGTTTCCCTAGCTGATTATCGAGATCATATCCTCCTTATGTGATCTACTATGACATGTTTCCTTAGGCAAAGCTCCAGGTATCAGCATGACCCACATTACACAGGCACTGAACCTCTACTAGGTGAATTGTTCTGAAGTTGGGTGGTTTTGCGATACCCACTTCGTGTTCTGTTGGCTAGTGTTGGACCATCTAGTAGGGATGGCCAGAGTAGTTCTGGGTTTACCCTCTAGCGGGGCTAGGCAGTGGGTTTCTCATCGACTTCTTCGTATTTACCCTCTAGCCGGGCTGGGCAGTGGGTTTCTCATTGACCTCTTAGGGTTTACCATCCAGCAGAGACTGGGCAGTGGGTTACCCGACAACCACTTAGGGTTTACCCTCCAGCAGAGACTGCGCAGTGGGTTACCCAATGACCTCTTAGGGTTTACCCTCCAGCAGAGGCTGGGCAATGGGTTACCTGACGACCTATTAGGGTTTAACCTCTAGTAGAGACTGGGCAGTGGGTTACCTGACGCCCTCTTAGGGTTTACCCTCCAGCAGAGACTGGGAAGTGGGTTACCCGACGACCTCTTAGGGTTTACCCTCTAGCAGAGACTGGGCAGTGGGTTACCCGACAACTTCTTTCAAACTCAGTCATTTCTACTACTCTAGTCTGTGGATTTTCTCCATGACTACCGGAGCGGGACCCTTGGTTGTACGGGTCAGTGGTGTGACAACTTTGTATTTGATCAGACCTCTCGACTGTGGGACAATGACGAGGTGTGGTTTGACTTTTCCTAGAACTCTCAAGTATGAGGGACTCTTTCCCCACCAAGATGCGTTCTTGAGACGCAACCTAAAACCGTGAAGGCGAGTCAGTGACGCCCAAAGCAGATAGTGTCAAGGTGCGGTGATTTGAGCCCCTTGACTTACAGTTCAGGGCAGAAATGCGGGATTCTGGGCATCGATGGTGTTTACTTATGGGAATATTGGCGACTCACTTTCTTGGGCTGAGCTATGAGATAGATATCTTATTAAGATCTTGTTCGGGTTTCTTGTTGAGCATGTGAATATGTATATACCTTGTTACAGTATCCACTTCTTAGGTTTTGGTTACTCTCCTTACAGGAGAGGTGAAGACGCACGAGGTATGCCACGTGCTTTCTGTGTCTATATTCTCATGGTTGGATGAGTCTACTCTCCTGCTATTGGTAGCGAAGGCTTGACGGGGAGTTCATCTTCTCACCGTTTCTAGCTCCTTGTGTTTGGAGGAGTCTACTTCCTTCCTCTTGTTGGGTTGAGCTGTACTCTTTATTTCACTCTCTGTTATACTCCTTTATTACTCCCTGTCGATCTACTACTCAACCTTCGGTACCTCCTTTGTTTATCCCTCAAGCCTTCGGGGTATCCTACTGAGTATTTTTATACTCACCCCTGCTTGGGCTTTGCCTGTACTTGGTGTGCCCTTGAAGACGACTGACAGGTTTCTCCTGACTATAGAGGAGATTAGGATTTCGGGAGCTTGGACCGCGTGTGGTGGTCGTAGTCGGGTTCTAGGTGTGGGACTCTCCCAACTGTTTTATTTTTTTACCTATTACCGAGTTGTGTCACTTTTCTGGTTGGGTGCGTGTTTTACCATTTTCTTTCCGGTTACCTTCAACACTCTCTTTGTACTATTTAGAGGTCGATGCACCTTGTGGGTTTGTTTATAGAAATTGGAACTTTACTTTTCCTTTTACTCTACACTTCTGCATTTAGTGGGATGTGTGTGTGTGTACAGGTACTTAGGAAAAGGCCTCACTGAGTTGTTTAGCCTTTGGCGCTTGTCACCAGCCCCTGGCCTATGCAGGCGGGCTTGGGGTAGTTGCGGCTCGAGCCCGGGTAGGGTTGGGTCATGACACATCCACTTTTTTCCTTCCCTTGAGTGGAGTAATCATGTAATGTATTATTACCTGAAACAACACCAAAATAATAGAAAGTATAAAAAATTAATTAAAATAACAAAATTATAAATTTTTTTAATTAAATCAAACATAGCGGTAACCATCTCTAATAATGGAGCCAAAAAATTGATGGCTCGTTGGGCATTGTTAATTTCATATGGGGCTATAAAAATTTAAAAATTTATAAAACTCAGACATCCTAACTAAATATGTATTATTTATTAAGTCCAAGTGTTGAACCCATATGGATGATCCGTATTTTCTAAATTAATTAAAAAAATTAAAATTTACATTGTTTGATTGTTTAAAAAGAGAGAAAAATAGTAGTAAGGATTGGGTTTGATATCAATATATGAGATATTCTAAGTTCAATTATTTTTAGGTTTGTGTGCTAGGGATTCAATTGATTAAAGGTTCATTCATATTTGGTGTTAGAATTAGATCATCTGGGATCCTTGGTCCGAGTACCCTACCCTAATCATGTGATTGCACAGTTGGAATGGTCATCTAAAAGATGAAATCACAAAAATAGGCAACCCAAAACCATATTTAAACATAACTAACATATAATGGATAATATCCATATACAAAATTGTGCAATCAGTTGATGCAATAGAATAAAACTTCACAAATAAGAATCAATGGACATGAAATTTCAAAAAGAAGAAGATTGGAATTGATAATCCGAGTTGAAACAACACAAAAAATTAATAATAAATAGAAAAAATACCTAACGGAACCCCCTACAAATCACATCACCTAATATAGAGATAAATACTCTCTCATACTAAGCATGATGAGAATAATAAACATGGATACCTGAGAAAAACTGGTGGAGAAGAATGGTGGTGAAGAAGGGCTTCAGTGGTGCGTACGTCACTCAGAAGTCATCTAGGTATCTACCTATTGGTAGGATGTATTATTCTATGAAACAATGGGTTATTTTTATAAGAGTTTTCATCAATCCCTTATCTACTAGTGTCTTTATTTTTTAGTTTTCTGATACAGTCACGATGTGTAATTTTACACGATGTGTAATCTATATCACCATCAACTTTTGTGAATTTATCTCTATCTCTAATTTTCACATAATGTAAAGTGTATACGATGTGTAATGTATTATTGTAGTGTGTAATATTTCATGAATTTCAACTTGTGGAAGTATATTCTCTCGATCAAATCACATTATTTAATGAAATATATGATGTGTAAATTCCCTTCTCCAGTTCCATAGCTAAGTTGCATCCTGAAGTGTGTTTTAGCTCCAATATTCACCAATTTTTGTTACTTTTCCACTTACCTATTATTTCCTGCCATAAAACATAACACAAGTAAATTTTTTCAATATTTGGAAAGAATAATTAGTTAAATATAGAAATCAACGTGTTAAAACACTATAAAATACATGCTTGAAATGCATATGTCAGTTTTAAAAGATCTATTTTAGATAATGATATAATCATATATGGGTGAAGGATGAGGATATTACAAATACTTATTTCCATGGTCATTATAGGAATTATGAGTTGTTTTGATACTATTCAGTGTGAAAAATTATCCAACATTGTTCACGGGTTTGATGAATACAGTGTTTAGAGAGTTCTTAGATCAGTTCATGGTGGATTTTATCAATGAAATCCTTGTGCACTCCACATCTGAGGAGGAGAATGCATAGTATCTACATGTTGTTTTGGGAGTTCTTCCCCATCAAAAGCTATTAGGGAAGTTTCTAAAGTGTGATTTCTGGGAAAATTGAGTTTTTTTCTTAGGGAATTTCATGTCCTAACAAAGAGTAGTTATGGATCCTTAGAAGAACAAGGTAGTCATTTATTGGGAATCCTTTAAGAAATTTGAAGAGGTATATATTTTACATGGTCATGTAAGATATTATAGGATATTCATAACTGATTTATCTTGGGTTTAAACTCCAAAAATAACATTGAACAGAAAGGATCAAGAATTTTTTTGAGTTGACCAGTGTCCAGAAACTTTTTAGTATCTAAATATATGTTGGTTAGCACTCTAGTTCTTTATCTTCTATAAGAGGGTGTTTACTTTTAGGTTTCTTATTATTCTTCACCTATTGGTTTGGGTTTTATTCTGATGTAGTATAGATCAATTATTTTTTACGGGTCTTGGAAGTTATATCCCCATTATTGTAACTATGTCACCCAAGATCTCAAGTTAGTAAAAGTTATGTTTTCCATGATGTTGTGGTGACATGACCTCACTGGAACCTAGGGTATGTATTCTACCGACATTATTTTAACTTGTAATAATGATGGTGGATGAAGTTTATATAGGATTACGACTTTGAAATATCATATACACTAGGAAAGGGAAATATTGTGGTTGATGTGCTGAGAAGGAAGTCATGTGGTGTTTTCGTTCTTAAATCTAGAGATTCATGGAAAGTAATGGATGATCACTCAACAATTCATCTTGATATGGGAGAGGTTATAGACAGATGTTGTATTTTTCTAGATGAAAGTGCAGTCAACTTTGGTGCAGTAGGTGGATTCTAGCTGGGGGATTCTAATGTAGAGGTCTAGAGAAACCAAGTTGTATTTGGTGATTCCCTTGATGTTTGTTCTAAAGACGAACATCACCAGGTGGTGTTACAGGGGAGGATTTTTATACCTTTAGAAATGCATGATATGGTTCTCTATTAGTTCCATTTCTCACCCTTGGAAGTACATATTATAATGATAAATATGTAACAATCTCTAAGTGTCTAGTTTTTGTGGCCTAGGTTGAAGTGTTTTTAGTTGTAGGGTTTGTGTCTCGATGTTTGTGCTGCAGAAGGTGAAGGATGAGCACTGTGTTCCTGATGGTTTGATCCAACCATTGGATGTTACTCAATGAAAGTGGGAGGACATATCGATAGAATATGTCACCTGTTTAACTCAAGATCAAGGAGATTTGATTCTATATGGGTGATTTTGAATCATTAGATGAAATCATTCCACTTTATAGTGGTTAAGGATTAAATCTCAGTGGTGGTTTTGTCAAGGAAGTATTTAGAGAAAGTAATAAGACCCCATGGAGTCTTGAGGATGACCATATATTATTGTGATCTGAGTTATACCTATCAGATGTGGAGAGGTATCTAAAATTATTTTGGATCTCATTTATGAATTATTACAAATTTTCATCTACAAAAATACGGCCAGAAAACATAGACTATCCATACTCATGAAGACATGCTGTATTCTTTTATCCTAGATTTGGAGGTTTTTGGATAAGGGACCAACCTTTGGCCATGTTTTCTTATAAATATAGTTTTCACTCCACTATTTATATGAAACCATATAAATATTTGTAGATTTTTCCTTCTTATTCTACATTTTTTGGACTAGGGTCAGAGTGGTAGGAATCCTCAGGCCGGAGCTAGTGTAAAACACAACAGAGATGGTTCATGTAATTCACGAGAGTATAAAGGTTGAAAATGATCGTCATAATCCCTATGTTGATCACAGTAGGATACACATGGAGTTTAACATTGGATATCATGTGTTCTTATAGGTGACTCCTCATCATGGTCAGTGAGGTTTTGGCTGTGGGAGTAAGCTTTCTCCTTAGTTTTTTGGGCCTTTCGAGGTGTTGGATCACATTGGATCCATGCCATATCAGATAGAACATACACCATAGATGAGATAGATACATAATGTATTTTATGTCTCTAAGATTTACCATTATATTCATGACAACTCTCATGTCATCTATTGGGGTGAGATCTATGTTTACAATCTTGCGACCTTTGAGGAGTGGCCTATGGAGATCTAGGATCACCAAGAGAAGGTGTCGTGTGAGTGTTCTATTTCATTGGATTGTATTTTTTGGTGAAACATTGGAATTTAAGAGAGTACCTAGGATCATGAGTCACAGATACACACTCATTATATTGATCCATTTGATTCTTAGGTCTACTCTTGTTGTGTTGGACTTTGTGATTATTGTCTTATTCTGGTTTATGAAATGGTTTCTCTCTTATTGCCTTGTTTTTTTAGTGACCCTTTCTATCATTTGAGAGGTATCTAACCATATTTTGTGCTTTATGAGCTGGTATTTGTCATTGTTTGGTTTTAATTTTTTCATCTGAGTGAGGTGGTTGAGCTCCTGTGATGGCGAGATCCTTGAGAGTTATCTCATAGAGTGGTTGTTTGGACAATCCTTTCTATTTATTTTATCTCTAGGTTTGGTTTTGAATTATAGATAAAGATAATGGTTTGAGAGGTATCCGATGTAAGGAAATATATTCTATTAGCCCTTCCATTTATGTGTTTTGGGTTTTAGAGGCTCTTTAATGAGGTTTTAAGGTGTTTTGGAGGAAAAATGGGGGAGTTAAGCCAATTCTGCACCATAGAGCCCTAGCTTGCATCTTAAGATAGTACGATGCTGTGTAGCGGGTATGGATATAGTATTGGTTAGTTGGATTATATGGTAATGAAGATATGACTATGGAATAGGGAATCCTGGGGATGATTTTAAAGTATATTTACTTTTTTTGAGGTAGCTACACTATAGTGGTTGGTTGTGGTGTAGACCCTTCCCCGGTGTTGATCACTATGGCATAGGGGTTTTGGGTAGTTCTTACAAATCCGGGGTTGTTGTTCCATGGGATGTAGGATGAATCAATTTAACAACCCGAGATTTTATGAAAAATATTCGTTTTAATTTCATTAATGTCTTGTGTTGTACGCTACACCAAAAAGAGCTTGCACGACACGCAACCCTGACTTGGCTTGCATTACACGCAATCACGACCTTCCTCGATAGCGTGTGTTGTACGCAATACCAGGTGTTACTAACAATGATATATTATTATAATATTATTTTGAACTAGCCGTTAGGAATAGTATTAACTAAATTTTTAATTTTATAGCATCATTATTCATCTTACACATTTTCTAGAACATGGTATAAGAACAAAATAAATTTTTCGGGTAAAATAAGTATTTTTCAAAAAATGCAGTTTTGCCGCCTTTTGATGGCGCACCAACTTTAAATCTATTTTTTGAAATGTTTATAAGTTAAATTTTTCAAAATAAAATTATTATTTGGAATCAGGATATAAAATTTTACCTTGGATAAATTTTTCATATTATTCTGATAACTTTCATATTTTAATGAATAGCAAAAACACGCTATATTTTAATTAAAAACAACTTTTTTCATCATAATAACTTATGTGATTAAATTATAATATTGAATGGTTTTAAAGTATAAATATAATATATTTTTACCATTTAACATAATTTATGTCATTAGCATTGACTTTACCTTGAATTTGTAGGTTAAATCAATTCAATCTTTTGCAATGTTTTAAACAAAAACCCGTTTTCTTTCGACAACAGGATTAATTTTAATTTAATTTATGCAACTTTTGTGTATTGAATTTTGAAAAATGGATTCCATATTTGGAATCAGTTGGTCCAAATTATGTTAATAAGCTACTTTTTATTTTTGGGCTTTATGAATAGTAACTACGGTAAATTTTATTTACCATAGTTAAAGGTAAATCGGGTAATTAAGGGTAAATATAAGATTAAAAAATTAACCTAACACCTAATAAAATCCTATTGGATGACTAAACATCGACCCATATCACCTAAGGGTCAGATTAGAATCATTTAATGGACTTTTACCCTGAAAATAACTTAATTATTATTAAAACCAAAGAAAGTGACAACATGTCACTCTCTTAAATCTTATAAGTATTTTAATTTTAATTTAGTGATAAACATCATGAAACTTCGAATATGAATAGTCTCCAGAAATATAATGAAATTATCTACATCATATAAATTTATTTATAATTTTTAGGTATTAAATAATTATCATTAATTTTGACACAATAGGGATGCAGAAATTATTTATTTAGTGAAAAATCAATAATATAGTTTTTATTAAAATATTAATACATATCAAAAGGCCCAAAAATCTTCACAAAACTTATTATTAGTGTATATATAAACCCTCATCATCCAGTTTCCGAATTGTTGACCATTTGGATCCTTATTAAGATGATTATGACACTTATATTATTTTATGTTAAATGATGCCAAAGTTGTCACCTTCATAATTTAATAAATATAACAATTTAAATATTGTGATTTTAAGATGATAAATTATATTAAAAGTATTATTGTGAAAGTTAATATATTTATCTTCATCATAGGATTTTAATTTTAATTTTTATTCAACAAATAAGTATATTAAATAATTATAGAAAAAATGATGTAGTAATTATTTTATTAAGAGATAAACCAAATAAATGGTTTTAAAAATAATAAAATAAATATTATATGAACTATTTAATGTTCTACACTAATTTTATAGAAACATATGACCTTTTATGAATCTATTAAATATTTTAGTTCGAACATATCTTTTGTATATAATTTTATTTAATTTCAAATAAATGAATAGTGTCAAAATTGACACTATTGTTATTTTATAAAAATAATATATTATAAAATTGTTTAAAAATCACAAAAATATTTAAAAATTATAAATTTAAATTTATATGGTATAAAATGTTATAAATTATCCAATTATGGAAAATTAACAACAAATAAGTAATTATTTGTTATAATTTAAAATTTTGAATGTTATTACCACAAATAAAATTAAATTGATTAAATAAGGCTAAATCAAGTTGATAATGTTTAAAATAAATTCATAACATGTCTAAATTTTATTGGTTTATGAGATTACAACCCTATATAATCTAATATTTGTATATGAGTCATTTTTGGAGGTTTTTAAGTGGGGTCAGATTTATTATAAATTAATATTTTTAAGAATTCCAAAGGTGACCCTCTCCTCCCTTATAAAAGAGCACCTCCTCCCTCTCTTCCTCACACAAAATTGAGCCTTCAAGCTCAGCCAACCCCGGCCAAATTCTCTTCTCCAATTCCATAGAAACATCCTAGAGTTCCTGGTCTTCTTCAAAGACAAATTTTAGTGCCCTAAGAGGAGGTCTCAAAGAGGCGCTTCAAAGAAGAGGTAATGTCCATTACCGATTCTTTCAACTTTATTTCTTCTTCCACTTATTTTTTAGTTGTTTCATTATGAGGTAATAAAATCAGTATCAATAATATACTGATATGTTATTATAAGTATGAAACAACCATATTTCACCATCTATCCATCCAACGAAAAATGAAATCACCGCGCGTGCGTACGTACGAAATACCGTCTCCACGCCGTGGTGTAATCTATTTTCCACCACCACCTTACTTGGATGGGTATAAGGATGAAAGTAATGAATATATATGATTATTTTAAAGTGATATTGATTCTGTAATATTATACATACACTTTAATACAATTCCACATTCTTGGGAATGATATCATCGCTCGTGCGTACACACGAACTACCGTCTCCACGACGCGATGAGATTCACTCTCCATGTTAACCATCCATGAATGATTATAAAATACATATAATAAATAATAATGAAATATATGACAGAATAATTATAATGGATTTATGTATATATATATATGTATGTCATTTACTTAATTCCACTCAATTCAAAAGGGAAATGAAAACAACGTTCATGCGTACGTACGACCTACTGTCTCCATGAACGGTGTATTTAATTTCTTTAATTGATCTATAATATATATGTATATGATGAATATATATTATATATAAATCATGTTTTATATTCTGGAATTATGTAAATCAGGATATAAGTAATAATATCAAGAACGACAAGTCGAAACACATACGATAAATGAAATGATTTTACCCAAAACGCTGCTTTAACATGAAATTTACAAAAGAACGGGTAATATAAAGTAATAAGTGAAACATATATGATATCATAACAATGAATATGATTCTGTAATAAGTCAATGACATTATTTAAATCATTATACAGGAGGTTCGGATACGTACAAAGCATATCAGACCTAAGGTAATGGATAATTTTGCAAATCTCATTTTTATCCGAGATTGCTTATTCGTAAGTATTTACTGGGGGTTATTTCTATAGTCCATGTCCATGTTTTATAAAAGTGTATTCATGTATTTTTAAATTCCTTTTTACCCATTTTGACTTTTACCCCATGGTATGGAAGGAATCTTTCTTTTTTTTACGTTACGAGGTACTTTTTTGACTTTTCCGACAAAAGTACGGGGAGAATGTTATTTTTAACTTATACGGCGTGAACGGATTTTTATGGTTTTATGAAGCCTTATTTTCATGAATTTTCCTTCAAAATATTTCATGACTATTTTCAAAAAAAACCTTTTCTTCTAAAATTTCATGACATTTTGTGAAAAGAAAATGATTTTGAAGAAAAAAGGATATTTTCCTCAAGAATTCATTTCAAGTGTTTTATCAAAACCATTTTCATTTAAGATGACATTATTTCACATGTGTATGTTTCAAGAATCATGTCTCTATGATTTAAATGGTTTAACGTTTCTTATTATGAAATGATATCCATTTATTTTATATGGATTATGTGATGATTGGATGATGTTTATGAAACCCATTTTATTTATTGGGTTATTATGAATGATGTATGTTTATTTTGTGGCACAAGTAAGAATGATTTAATTATGAGATGGGTGGGGCCTATATCTCCCTCCAATTAATTGGGTAAAGATTTTATATCTCATGAGATAGACATGGCTGGGACGGTAAGTTAATCCGGTTCAGTGTTACAGGACTGAAACGAGGAGTGAACTCGATTCAGAATGAGACTTTTTCCACTAAGATGGTCTTGGAAGCAATGCCTTGGCTACTATGGAAATCATTACATGTGCTTAATGGATGACACAATTACATGTTTTATTCCCATGCTATTTTATCATGGTTTATGTTCCATTATGATCTATGCCTTATGTACTTCCATGTTTTATGTCGTTGCTCAAGATTTTGATGTTTAATCATTATGTTCATGTTTTTAAGTTCAAATGTATATGGTATGTTTTATTTTATCCATGCTTACCCTTAATGAGAATTTGAGCTCACCCTTTTTATGTTTTATTTTCCCCTAGGATCAAAAGAAAGGTTTTAGGTAAGGAAACAAAAAGTGGAAGATCTATATGGGAGATGTTGAAGATCTTTCACCACGATTAGAAGATTACATTCCAAGTTTCCAAAGACACTAAACTATTATGGTCCTTGTATGTCTGTTTTTGTTATGTATTAAGTATTCGGCAAAAGTAATGTAACGTCTATGTATGTCAAGCTTCGGGTATCTACAGTTGGTATCAGAGGAAATGTTTAGTCAACCTTTGGAAACTAGGATGTGAAAACGTTAGTGAGATCCCTAGAGATATTTCTAAGGTATGTCTAGGGATGTACCTAAGGATAAGTATACGTATAGGATATAGTCCTAGAACTATGGTAACGATCTTTGAATTTAACCTAAGATGTTAGATATTGAGGGTGCTCCCCCTTTACTATGTTGTTTTCCCTATCATGTCACACTATTCTTTTTGGGTTTTAGAAAATGGCTGGAAACAGGAATATTCATGATAATGGAGGATATGACGGACAATGGAATGATATTCTTAATGAGAAACCAAATGAAACGGGATTTGGAAGTCCAACCATCGTTATTATGCCTAATCAGAAATCTCATAATATGATCAATAATATCAACTTTGGTAAGTTTCCCGACTCAGATAATAAGAGAAAGATGGAGTTTCATGATGATCATAGAGGAAAGAAAGTTCAATTTCCCTCATGTAATTCATGTGGGAAGAGGCATCGGGGAGATTGTTTCAAAGGAACTGGAAGATGATTTGGGTGTGGAAAAGAAGGACACAAATACAGTAAGTTCAAAGGAAAAGGTTCAAATAACACCATTGATGAGGATAATGGTATTGCTACGACATCAACAATGGTTAAATGTTTTAAATGTGTAATGTACATGCATTATGCAAACCAATGACCTAAGGGAATGTCTCATGAAGAGAATCAGTACGGTCGTATGGGAAGTATTTATGTTGATTATGATGAAGAGACTACAAATGATATGTGAGATGAAAGAATTGTTGAAGCTCGGTCAATGGTTTAAGAAGGTAGTGTAATGATTACATGTTTATCAAGTGTAATGTTGTATAAGTAATCTAATGGTACTATGGAATAAAGAGAAATATAAGGATTGTTACACTATTGTCTTTCCTAAGTTTTGAAAGTGTATGATTAATGGTACTAGTAACCATGAAAGGTTATTCAGATATTTTTGGAAAGTAGATGATATGCACATAATGAAGGGATAAGGAGAAAATTAAATGTTTGATAGTATTCATGAGCTCATGACTGATATAAGGAGAAGGTTATATCATGGTTTGAGTATATAGAATTTTTGGATTTTGGTATGTGGAAAGAGTTAACTTTTGACGACATTTATGTTTTCACTAAGATTCAATGGGTATTCATTTTTCAAGATAATACATGATTAAGGTCTTTGAATGTTTGGAATGTGACCAACAAGACATATCTTATGATATATGGGGATCAATGATGGAATTAACATACTTGTTATATGAAATATCTGGTAATCGTTTTCACTATAATATGAGAGTGGACTGCAGTATTATGGATAAGCCTAAATATTGGAATGGATTATGTTGTACATAAGTTAGTATTGTTTATGGATAAAAGTTTTTTTTCTATATTATTTATGGGATGTTATAGTAATTTAGTTTTAGAAAAACGACAACCTACAGGATGGACGGCAACCCATCGCGTCAGACAAGGCTATGGGAATCGAACCCACAACCGAAGTGCGACTGGCCTTTATTGCCTACCACTAGCCTACAGGAAGTCCCTATTTAGTAGAAACTAGTTTTATTATATTAAGAAATATGATATATGAAGTATAAGTCCATTTTAGGAACCATATATGATTAATCTCACTATAGATGGACTTATGTATTTTTTTGATAACTTTTTAACCCTTTGTTTGAGACAGATGGAATGACCCATCATTCTATCACATGATCTGCTAACACTTCACGAATGAAAAATTCAACTTAATTTCTTTAAGAGATGAATTAGAAATTGTCCAAAGAATGACGAACGGTGAGACTATACCAGAATCACAAAAGTATTTCTTCTAATTCCAATTTCATCAACTTTAGGGAAATGATCTGGAAAACCAAAAATGTTGTCCTAGTGCTCTTATATCCGATGAATCAGATGGTACCTTAGATCTTCACAAATTTATGTCTTTGTGATTGTTGGCTTTTTTATATCCATGTTCTCTACCACTCTCCATCAGAACTTGATGGTTAGATTTTTCTTCCATATCCATATTTTCACCTATGTTCTCCTACGTGGAAACCCAGTGATGAGTTATTTGGGTATCCTTTATCTTTCTAACATTATTTTTTTAAATGAAGTTTTATTATTCCTTTTTATGATGTGGGTTTCTATTAAAGAAACTTTCGAGTAGAAAACCATTTATAGCCCAAACAAATTTCGAGGGCGAAATTCATTTTAAGGGGGGAAGAATGTAATACCCCAAGATTTTATGAAAAATATTCTTTTTAATTTCATTAATGTCTTGTGTTGTACGCTACACCAAAAGGAGCTTTAACGACACGCAACCTTGACTTGGCTTGCATTACACGCAATCGCGACCTTCCTCGATATCGTGTGTTGTACGCAATACCGGGTGTTACTGACAAAAATATATTATTATAATATTATTTTGAACTAGATTTTATGAATAGTATTAACTAAATTTTGAATTTATAGAATTATTATTCATCTTACACATTTTCTAGAACATGGTATAAGAACAAAATAAATTTCTCGGGTAAAATAAGTATTTTTCAAAAAATGCAGTTTTGCCGCCTTTTGATGGCGCACCAACTTTAAATCTAGTTTTGACTTGTTTATAAGTTCAATTTTACAAAATAAAATTATTATTTGGAATCAGGATATAAAATTTTACCTTGGATAAAATTTTCATATTATTCTTATAACGTTCATATTTTAATGAATAGCAAAAACACGCTATATTTTAATTAAAAACAACTTTTTTCATCGTAATAACTTATGTGGTTAGATTATAATATTGAATGGTTTTAAAGTATAAATAGAATATATTTTTACCATTTAATATAATTTATGTCATTAGCATTGATTTTACCTTGAATTCGTAGGTTAAATCAATTCAATCTTTTGCAATGTTTTAAACAAAAACCCGTATTCTTTCGACAACGGGATTAATTTTAATTTAATTTATGCAACTTTTGTGTATTGAATTTGAAAAAATGTATTCCATATTTGGAATCATTAGGTCCAAATTATGTTAATAAGCTACATTTTTATTTTTGGGCTTTATGAATAGTAACAACGGTAAATTTTACTTACCATAGTTTAAGGTAAATCAGGTAATTAAGGGTAAATATAAGATTACAAAATTAACCTAACACCTGATAAAATCCTATTGGATGACTAAAAGTCGACCCATATCACCTAAGGTTCGGATTAGAATCATTTAATGGACTTTTTTCCATGAAAATAACTTAATTATTTTTAAAACCAAAGAAAGTGACAACATGTCACTCTCTTAAATCTTATAAGTATATTAATTTTAATTTAGTGATAAACATCATGAAACTTCAAACATGAATAGTATATAGAAAGATAATTAAATTATCTACATCATATAAATTTATTTATAATTTTTAGGTATTAAATAATTATCATTAATTTTGACACAATAGGGATGCAGAAATTATTTATTTAGTGAAAAATCAATAATTTAGTTTTTATTGAAATATTAATACTTATCAAAAGGCCCTAAAATCTGAAAAAAACTTATTATTAGTGTATATATAAACCCTAATCATCCATTTTCCGAATTGTTGACCATTTGGATCCTTATTAAGATGATTACGACACTTATATTATTTTATTTTAAATGATGCCAAAGTTGTCACCTTCATAATTTAATAAATATAAAAAATTAAATATTGTGATTTTAAGATGATAAATTCAATTAAAAGTATTATTGTGAAAGGTAATATATTTATATTCATCATACGATTTTAGTTTTAATTTTTATGCAACAAATAATTATATTAAATAATTATAGAAAAAATGATGTAGTAATTATTTTATTAAGAGATAAACCAAATAAATGGTTTTAAAAATAATAAAATAAATATTATATGAACTATTTAATGTTCTACACTACTTTTATAGATACATATGAAATTTTAAGAATCTATTAAAGCTTTTAGTTCTAACATATATTCTATATATATTTTATTTAAATTCAAATAAATGAATAGTGTCAAAATTGAAACTATTGTTATTTTATAAAAATAATATATTATAAAATTGTTTAAAAATCACAAAAATATTTACAAATTATAAATTTAAATTTATATGATATAAAATGTTATAAAGTATCCAATTATGGAAAATTCACAACAAATAAGTAATTATTTGTTATAATTTAAAATTTAGAATATTATTACCACAAATAAAATTAAATTGATTAAATAAGGATAAATCAAGTTGATAATGTTTAAAATAAATTCCTAACATGTCTAAATTTGATTGTTTGATGATATTACAATCATATATAATATAATCTTTGTATATGAGTCATTTTTTGAGGTTTTTAAGTGGGTTTAGATTTATTATAAATGAATATTTTTAAGAATTCCAAAGGTGCCCCTCTCCTCCCTTATAAAAGGGCACCTCCTCCCTCTCTTCCTCACACAACATTGTGCCTTCATGCTCGGCCATCCCCTTACAAATTCTCTTCTACACTTTCCTAGAAACATCCTAGAGGTCCTTGTCTTCTTCAAAGACCAATTTTAGTGCCCTAAGAGGAGGTCTCAAAGAGGCGCTTCAAAGAAGAGGTAATGTCCATTACCGATTCTTTCAACTTTATTTCTTCTTACACTTATTCTTTTTTCGTTGTTTCATTATGAGGTAATAACATCAGTATCAATAATATACTGATCTGTTATTATAAGTATGAAACAAGCATATTTCACCATCTATCCATCCAACGAAAAATGAAATCACCGCGCATGCGTACGTACGGAATACCGTCTCCACGCCGTGGTGTAATCTATTTTCCACCACCACCTTACTTGGATGGGTATAAGGGTGAAATTAATGAATATATATTATTATTGTAAAGTTATATTGATTCTTTAATATTATACATACACCTCAATACTATTCCACGATCTTGGGAATGATATCATCGCTCGTGCGTACATACGGACTACCGTCTTCACGACGCGATGAGATTCACTCTCCATGTTAACCATTCATGAATGATTATAAAGTATATATAATGAATAATAATAAAATATATGACATAATAATGATACTGGATTTATGTATATATATATATGTATGTCATTTACTTAATTCGATTCAATTCAAAAGGAAAACGAAAACAGCGTTCATGCGTACGTACGGCCTACCGTTTCCATGAACGGTGTATTTTATTCCTTTTATCGATATATAATATATATGTATATGATGAATATATATTATATATAAATCATGTTTTACATTCTGTAATTATGTAAATCAGGATATAAGTAATAATATCAAGAACGACAAGTCGAAACACATACGATAAATGAAATGATTTTACCCAAAACGCTGCTTTAACATGGAATTTACAAAAGAACGGTTAATATAATGTAATAAGTAAAACATATATGATATCATAACAATGAATATGATTCTTTAATAATTCAATGAAATTATTTAGATCATTATTCAGGAGGTTCGGATACGTACGAAGCATATCAGACCTAAGGTAAGGGATAATGTTGCAAATCTCATTTTTATCCGAGATTGCTTATTCGTAAGTATTTACTGGGGGTTATTATATCGTCCATGTACATGTTTTATAAAAGTGTATTCATGAATTTTTAAATTCCTTTTTACCCATTTTTACTTTTACCCCATGGTATGGAAGGAATCTTTCTTTTGTTTACGTTACGAGGTACTTTTTTTACTTTTTTGACAGAAGTATGGGGAGAATGTTATTTTTAACTTATACGGCATGAACGGATTTTTATGGTTTTATAAAGCCTTATTTTATTGAAGCTTCCTTCAAAATATTTCATGACTATTTTCAAAAAAAACCTTTTCTTCTAAAATTGCATGACATTTTGTGAAAAGAAAATGATTTTAAAGAAAAAATGATATTTTCCTCAAGAATTCATTTGAAGTGTTTTATCAAAACCATTTTCATTTAAGATGACATTATTTCACATGTGTATGTTTCAAGTATGATGTCTCTATGATTTACATGTTTTAACTTTTCTTATTATGAAATGATATCCATTTCTTTTATATGTATTATGTGATGATGGGATGATGTTTATGAAACCCATTTTATTTATTGGGTTATTATGAATGATGTGTGTTTATTTTGTGGAAAAAGTAAGAATGATTTAATTATGAGATGGGTGAGACCTATATCTCCCTCCAATGCATTGGGTAAAGATTTTATATCTCATGAGATATATATGGCTGGAACGGTAAGT
Organism: Viscum album; assembly: GCA_963277665.1. NCBI lineage: Eukaryota > Viridiplantae > Streptophyta > Magnoliopsida > Santalales > Viscaceae > Viscum > Viscum album. The sequence continues at coordinate 66,556,894 of OY728149.1, read as the reverse complement.
AAATTCGGTTCTGTGTTACAGGACTGAAACCAGGAGTGAACTCTATTCAGAATGGGACTTTGTCCACTAAGATGGTCTTGGAAGCAATGCCTTGGCTACTATGGAAATCATTAAATGTGCTTAATGGATGCCACAATTACATGTTTTATTCCCATGCTATTTTATCATGGTTTATGTTCCATTATGATCTATGCCTTATGTACTTCCATGTTTTATGTCGTTGCTCAAGATTTTGATGTTTAATCATTATGTTCATGTTTTTAAGTTCAAATGTATATGGTATGTTTTATTTTATCCATGATTACCCTTACTGAGCATTTGATCTCAACCTTTTTATGTTTTATTTTCCCCCAGGATTAAAAGAAAGGTTTTAGGAAAGGAAAAAAAAGTGGAAGATCTATATGGGAGATGTTGAAGATCTTTCACCACGATTAGAAGATTACGTTCCAAGTTTCCAAAGACACTAAACTATTATTATGTTCCTTATGTGTCTATTTTTGTTATTTATTAAGTATTCCAAAAAAGTAATGTAACGTCTATGTACTTCAAGCTTCGGGTCTCTACAATCATAGTCCCTCCCCCAGGTAAATGGGTTTTGGATGGATTTCTACCATGTTCCTTAGACATGTGCTTTGACCAAGGGGGTGCGACATTGTCCCTTGGTCTGCGCCGTAGTATACACTATGTGAGGAAGTTTTGTGTCATGGTCTTAGGGTCTTCTCTATAGTCTTATGAATTTTAGAATGCCTATAAATACCCCCAATATCTTTAAACCAAAATTTATCCCATCTCTTCCAATCAAAACCTAGGCACCTGGAGTGATTTTCGAAGGCCTTTAAAGTTGCTTTTGATCAGAATTAAGCCCTGGACTCTAGATATCAGTCTGTGGTGATCCAAGATAGATTCTTTATTTTTTCTTGTTATTTCTCCTCCATTAGGTATTGTATTCCTATAATATATTATTTCCATGTTTTAGTGGTTGTTATCAACTATTCTAATGGAGAATTTTTTTATGTTGTTGGTATGGTTGTGGCATGTCATCCTTGGAGGGATATAGATTTCTTAAGGGAGAGATGATCAGAGATCCATGTTAACGTTATATTCTATTCAAGAATGTTGAGGTAGTGGATTAATTTTTTCTATTTTATTTATGTGAAATCAGAAGTTAGACGTGCTTTAGTTTATTTGTGTGGAAGAGTAGTTTACCTAATAAAGTATAAAACTGATTAAATAATATTTGGTTTATGGTTATATCGATCACATGATGATGTTTTCCACTATGATAACAATTTTCCTCTTAATTTTCTAGACAATTTTATATCTATAATATAATTTTTTTAACATATTTTTATGATTAGTTTAGCATTTATAAATTTATGAAATCAGATAAATAATGTAAATACATTAATAATTTGTTATTTGGATAAATAATTAAAGAATAGGTGGGTCTAATAAGTCCCATGTTTCCTATAATTTTATGATACTAAAATGGATGTAAAATGCATGTTTAACTGAATATATTATTCTATGTGTTAATGTAATTAGGTAAATAACTTCAATATAATTTATTTTTGATGAGATTAATGATTAATATCATGATAATAAGAATTTTTTTTCTTAAAATCTTGTTAAAATAGAAAGTTATAGAAAGCATGTGTAAATACTTCAACGGATTGTTATAGTTGTTGCCTTAGGTTACTCAAAGTTGGAACCTATGATAATTGAATTAATTAATTTATAATGGAATAAAAACTAATTTTTTGATAAATATAAATGATTGAGAATGATATTGGACATTGTGTATAAAAGACGGATGCCTTGTTTTTTGGGCAGTGAGATCCTTCTTTCATGTGAAAGTCGAATTCCTAGTTTTTAAACTCATGTTTTCCAATTGAATTTGTTTTTTTCTTACCACATTGTATGTTATATAGATTAGTGCCTTTACATGCGATGTTATATGATCCTAGGATGGATGGTGAGATATTGGGTTGGGAGGCCTGAGGTCGTGATAGTATTTTATTCATGTGACGACAAGATGTATGATAATATAGAAGATGGATTTAGAGATGACACTGAGATTATAAAATGGGTTATATCTAGTCTTACCTATTATGATGATTAAATCTAGGATGTTTGGTTGTTAATGTTATAATTAAAGTCTGAATGTCCATGTTTCTTATTTATCTTTATTCCTTTTCCCACTGCTTGAGGTAGATGGATGTGCTTGGTTACATATCTATTTTGTGGTTTCTTAGGATGTTTAATAGAGTACTTAGAATTAAGAAATGGAAAATTATTAATAAAATTTTAACCCATGGGGTTGGTTCTTGATGGAATGAAACTATTAATGTTAATCCCAAGAAACTACAGACTCAGTTGGATTATTCCTGGAGGGCATGGAATTTGTTTGAGGATAATAAATCACAGTTTAAATTAATGTTAATTGGTGGTTTATGAGATATAATCAGAGTAATATTAATTAATGGCTAATTATTTAATTAACAAAAGGATAATTATAAAAATTAAATAATAAATTTAACTTAGATCCTTTAAATTTTTGTTTTATTATAGGATATCTAGTCCCTAGAAATGAAAACCAGGTATTTGATTGATGATATATATAATTGAGATTAGGACTGGGTTATTTACGATAGTGTGGTTGTGAGATATATTATACCTTATACATTCTTTTATTTCATAGGCTACCTAAACCATGTCGGTCGGTATAATGAAACCTAGTGGAATTTGGGAGGGTGTTTTCCCCAACATCCTATTGGTGAGAATGGATGAATGACTACCCCCTTTGTCCCTACTATCTTCTCTTAGAATAATCATGTTCTATCACATCAGTGATTTATTTTATGGTAATTTTCTCTTTTATTTGGGTTTTATTTTTATTAAATGGATTTTAATATGAGTTTTTGATAAAAGTGGTGGTTTTAGAGATCAAAATAAGGTGGTGCATGGTTATTAGAAACCATGTTTCATCCCAGAGGAGATTGTGAACCCTGTAAAGTGGAACTATTTAGGCTACACAACTTAGCACACATGCGTGCAGGCTAACAATGTGCTTATGAAAGGGTTTGTTTTGAGGTGTATTATTAGGAACATGGTAATATTTCCTACCCCATGATACCTCACAACCTCTTTTATTTAAGTATAGAGTTTCCTCATGGTTGGCACAAAGTCTGGAAAACTATGCGGCCTTACAAGAACTTCAAAAATGATAAAATTCATCTTTACTCTGTTTGTATTAACCCAAAAACCACCTTGTCTCACCCCATTTGGCCTCCCTAACCCTAGGTTCACCTCCCCATTCCTCTTTACTCCCTTGGCCTCAATCCTCAGGTGGATTTGGTGTGGATTCTGCAAGAAATATTCGATTAAGCCTCTCTTCACTTTCTTTCTTCCTTCATCTGGTTCTATTTATCCTCTCTTAGCTTCTCCTTTCTCTAGTAGATTGTTTGGCCCAATATGGGTTCAAATTTTAATCCTTAGGTTTTATAATGGTGTCTATGTTGGGTTCTTTCCTTTATAGGGGCTCTTTTTTGTGCGTTTAAGGTTTCCAACCTATTTATAGAAGTTTCTAAGTGAAAGGTAGGTGGTTATATGCTTTAACATTAGTTTATGATTTTATTATTCTTTATTGGACTTATAAATGGGTTCTTCTTATTGTATGGGTGGTGAAAATTATGTTTTCAAAGGGTTTTAGTTTGGGTAAGGGTTTGAAAGGGCATTTTCCTATTGGAAATGGAGGTTTTTCTTGTATGTTTCCATTATTTCATATTTGTGTGTGGAAGAAGTAGTTCCTATGACATATGTAATGGAATTGACCATTAGAGAATCCGATTTATCTAGGTGGGTTGAATATGTATAGTAAACTAGGCTGTCTGATAGTGTTGAGCCCAGTTCCCCTTGCAGGATTGATACTACAACTCAAGAGAAACATTTGATGATGATTGGAGACCACTAGACCTTGGAATGAGAATCCCTTCTAGTGGCTCATGCATGTATATGATATGGGTTTTGGTTGTACTTTTCACCAAGGTTTGAGGATCCTAGGACACCACTAATACTAGTGACTTAGGGATTACCCGTTGTTCTCATGTGATTCTATACTTATCATTCTACTTGTTGTTGTGGTTACTTTCCATTTTAATTTCTAAAAATATATCATTTAAAATGTTTTCTTTATTTTTCATAAAAAAATAGAATATTGATTTGTATTATGATGTTATAACATGGAGTATCTTTTGGTGGTATCTTATTGGGCTTTGGATCATAGCCTATATACACCATTGGGTGTATTTAGACCTTGTTATGTTTGACCTAGGTAAAGGAAAGTTGTTCCATAGTGGTGATGGTGGATCCAGTTTCTAGTGGTTCCACTTCTTGTAGGTGTTGTTGGTGATGGAATGAGGGTTTTTACCCTCTTATTTCATGGTGTATTTGTTTAGTAGTTGGTTCCCCTACCCATTTTGGTTTTTTGGTTTTTTGTGAAAATGTAATTTTTTAAAATATTTTTTAGTGTCATATTGTGATATTTTTATTTCCTTTGGTTATGGTTATCTCATACGATTTTATTCCTGATTCCTGTGAGTTTTTTGGATGATTACTATGAGAGAAATTATTCCCAAATTAAATTTTTGATGGACAAGAACCAGTCACCAACCCATGGGGATCAGGAAATCCCTTCAGGCCTTACCATGGGTTGGGTAGGGTATTGGGTTTGATGGAATCTCATCCTAGTTCATGAGAAAATGGTATTAATTGAGTTTTTTTCCCTTTTTTGGGTCATGATATTTAGGAGAGTCTAGATATATCAGATCTTGGACCATTGGGGATTAAGTTACTCTTTGTGAGTGGGGTGTCTGACCAACACACCTTGTGATAGGTCTTGGGTCACCATGTGATGTGTGGTATTTGGTTTGACTCCTCTTCTAGGTGCGGTGTCATGAACCAACCTAGGTTAACCCCAAACCGGTCACCCAATCCGATCTGAGACAAGTCCCAAGAGGCATCCCCAATCCCCCTAGGATGAAAAATAATGTTGGGCATCAAAAATTATTAGTTGGGAATGATTTATCACATGAATAAAAAAATAAAAAAAATCACTCTAAATTTCACAATAAATAAACTCTAGAAATGGAAAGAATTAAAACTACACATACCCCCATGTGACCTTGTGGGTGACCACCGAGTACTAAACCAACATCACTGTACGATGACCAAGTCTGATCTATAAGTAGCCCCATAAGATAAAAAAATATAGGCATGAGTATTAAAACTGATTAGGCATGCCTAAAAAAACTATTCCCTATGCCTTACCTTTAAAGGAAAGCCAAGACATACTAGTTTATAAACAAGCCATATAAAAATGGTTTTTTTCATTCTTTTCAAATACAAGTAACAATATTCCATTCACAAGAAAAATATTTCCATTACATTTCCAAAATAGTTTCCAAAACATGGATGGTAAATTTTAAAAAGAAATCTTCATACCAGTAACTAAAAAACATTTGTAAGTAAAGAATGATTTCTATTAATTTTTACACGAAATGAAAATTAAGAATTAGGCACTTGATAAATAAGTACCATAGAAAAACAAAGGTAAAATATTACAAGCACCATGGTCAATCCCTAAGTAGCTAGGGTTAATGGGGACTTAGGATCCTTGTTCCTCGATAATTAAAGTAACCCAAAACCCACAACTTCCTTATGCACGATCCACTAGAGAGGAGTAAATCTAAAGTTCTAGTGGTCTCCAATTATTATAAAATGTTTAGTTAGTGTTTTATAATCAATCCTAGCAGGGGGAATTAGGACTTGGCCCTTCTGATTTACTTAGCGTACTAGAATGAGTTTACCCACCTAGAAACCGAGGGTCCCATTTTCTCTATTCTAAATGGTGGTGAGTTTTTATCAAGATAGAATTTACACACATATCATTTCCTTTACCCAAAAACCATCCAACTTCTCACCACTAATATAACTCCTTAAGAACATCCCCCCTTCCAAGCCACACAACAATGAACAAGCCTATTAATTAGGCATATATCATACACTACACATTTAACACACACACCCCATTTCCAAATCATGGGAGCATGAATTTAGAGGGGTTTTCCATTTTCATGAAATATTTCAAAATTCCAACCAGGCCATAACACTTTAAATAAACACTTCAATTTTAGATAACACACTTAAAAATTATGTTGATTTTCAAAACCACACTTCATAGGTCAAAAATAATTTATAAAACCATTTTAATCATTTATGATTCTTCACATTTAAAAAAATATTTTAAAGAGGCTTAGAAAAATTATGTAAATAAATGAAATCAATTCTAAGATATTCAACCAATTTTTATAGAATATATAAATTACATAATAATAAAAAAATGTTTTTGAAACAATCAAGAAATTATGGAATTCAAAATAAAGGGTTAAGCATAGGTAACCTACCTTAAACTCAAAGCGCTTGAAAACAGCAACCTAAAACTTCCCTTTTTCCACTTTCACACATATATACCTTCCCAAATATATAATGTTGGAGTTGGTTCCCTAGAACCAACTTATATATACTTTATGATAACTTATATTCACAGTTTTGAATATTAAGAAACTACTTGTCACATCATTATTTTTTTTTGTAAAATAGTATGTGATAATATCCTAAGAGTATATGTCATAGTAAAAGGTCATAATAGATCCCCACTATGATGAGATCCTAGGAGTGATATGACACTATTATTAAATATATGTTATATTGATAGATGATATCATTTTAGGGGAATAAATTATACATGCTATCAAGGGTGAAGACTCATAGGAATTTGAGGAACCTTTTCATGGTGTATGCCCTTGGTAATATACAGTGTAGGATATTATGAGATCAAGACTCGCTAGTTGAGAATAAACATTTACATGTGCAATTAGATGTTCCTATCTATTAACATGTGTATTGATCCTTAGACATTAAAATTATTATAAATGAGTATTATGAGTCATGTAATTTGATGTATTAATGTAAACTGTGATGAAATATGTTCACGGTGAGGTAAGATACGCTGGGTGCATCATGAGTAATATTGCATTAATGAATAATGAAAGAAAGGAATTTTCCATTATGTTATTTAAAAAAAATTGATATCTTAGGCCCTTTTATGGAGATGATATAGCCTAAATATATCCATGGGCATGGTGTTCTATAGAAATTTTTGATTTCCAGGAAGTCAAAGAAAGAGACATCAAGCACATAGGTTGGTGGAACAGACATTCGAACTACATGATTTGAGATATCAAGTTAAAGGGATTATATTACATTGTAAGTGTATATATTAGGTTTTATGTCATTGAGGCACTACATTATTTCTCTATGGGTGCCTTTGTGTGTTTCTAGATGCTAACCTTGGACTTTAGGCCGCTTCTCCTAATTCCACCGAGAAAGAGGCCAAGATGGTCACACACTAAGTTTGTCCAAAATATCTGTTAAATAATATATATTATTATTTATTATTTAACAAGTTGAATAAATATTATTCCCAAATATAGTTTAATAATTATTATTGTTTGATTAATTACATGTATTCTGTTACCAGTTATTCGAGAAAATATAACACGGATAGAATATTTAATAAATATTAATATGATATTTAGTGAATATAATATTTATTTATTTATTGGTGAATAATATAGTGGTATTTGTTTAATAAATATATATTAATTATTCAAGGCCTGATAAATATTATGGAGGAATGGCGGACTAAGTTTTTAAGTCCGATAAGAAATAATAAATATTGAATATTATTTTATTAAATAATATTTAATTTAATTCACAAGATAAGCACATGTCAATAAATGATAATAATATTGTTATTATTATTTTTCAATGGGTTTCACAGGGATTAAATAAATAATAAATAGAACTTGTGAAATTATTTTATTTTAACCCCAAAGATATGTAAATCTAATTATATTATTTTCTAAGAGATCCAATTGATTTATATGGTTGTGAAAAAATTTTTTGGAGAATAATATCAAGTCATAGAGAGATACCTTATCTAAGAATGCTCCAAAAAATAGAGGTAAATCTTCCTCCACCTCCCACTCTCAAGTCAAGAGAGATCAAGGAGAATGATTTAGAAGTGATTCTCATGGAGATCAACGACAGATGACATAAGTGATAGGATTTTCCATGCTATCACCCTAAGATTTCTATGACAACATTTTGAGATTTATGGAACACATGTGGATCACCACTATATAGAATATTATTTTGATTCCTACAACACAATGATGATACAACATTGATATGTTGTTAGATCCATCAATAAAGAAAGAGTTCCAACATGGTAATTATTTATTTGATAAAATTAATTATAAATAATATGTGGTGATACTATCTATGGTTCCAAATTTATATACATTGTCTATTTTTTTGATTCAATTCTATTGATCATAGTGTTTATCATCATATATATCTCGTATTGTTCATCGATCATGAAGAAAAAAAATAAAAGTTGGGCACAACCCATTGCACTCTTCCGATGTGCATGGAATCTAAAAGTGGTATCAGAATGGTCAAAAAATTATTTATAATTATTTAAATATCATTGATTGATTTAAACATTTTTTATTTAGTTTCAATTCAAATTTAATTGTTCTTTTAATATCATTTTCAAGATATGATTCTTCCTCTGTTTCTTATAGATCTAATAAAAAAGATTAATTTTATCAATGAAATAAAATAAAAGAACTCATATGAAGTTTCCAAGGATTCTAGATGGATAACATAGGAGTACACACCATGTAATCAGAGTTACATGATGTGTACTTGTATTCAATGCACCAGGAATTAATTTGGAATTAATTCTAACCGTGTGAATTGATGACATGCAATGCATTTATTTCTTACACCGCCTATTGACTGGGACAACTTGGTGCACAGTTAGTCAGAGTACACACCATGTAGACTATATACACAACATGTAGTAATTTAATTCATAGACGGTTTGTGTAATTCCATACAAAAATTACCCAATTGGTGACTGTATAACTTGGAGGCCACATGACATATAGTCCTTTATACATGTCGTGTACTCTAATTTTCTAAGGCATGATTTACATGCTGATTCCCTAGGCGTGCACCTTAGATAGACAGTGAGGGACACACACTCCATGAAGCATAATTGTACATATTGTGTACTTATACCGAATTATATAGAATTAAAATTAATTTATTATAATGAGTAAAATGTATCAACATGTTCTTGAGTGTGGTCATTAAGTTGATAGGTCACACCATGTGATGGGTTTTAATATACATATATAAATGTTTAATTAATTTCTTTATAATATTTATATTTTAATATCATGTATGAGTCATATGAAAGATATTAATCCACACATATTGAAGCATAACACTTTAATGAAAAATCTTGTAATTCATATAATCATGAATTTGAAAGTACATGTCATGAAAGTACATGATAATTCATTTATTCCATATGCCACAAAAGTAAATAGTATATGAATATAATAAAATTTTGTTAGATTCAAATAGGTATTCAACATGTTGACTGAAATGTACATTTATATACACAGTTAATTTTAAATAAATTTATTTAGTTTGTTTAAAATTATAATGGATGAGAATATCAAGGAAATTCCGATGAGAATTAAGATAAAAGAATTGATTAATTAAAGAATATAATTAATTGATTTGAGCATGATTTATCTTAAATAAGAACAATTAAAAAATTTAATTCTAGTTTTATTAAATGAAAAATTCATTACATGCATGTGGATGATCTTGATTACAGTCCAAACCTTTGTATATGAGTGGTTTCATTTAATTTATTATTAAATTAAATTTGTTGGCCTGTGTGGCTTATCTCCTCTTATTATATAAGGGACTACATGCCCATGGATTCTTTTATGTAAACCCCTTCCCCCTCACCTATGTGTGAGTAAAAGGATATGTAATAAATGTAGATACCATGATAGTGGAGGTGGTTCAAGTTTGGAGCTAAGGTCAAACCAATCTAGGAGAGATACATAGGTAGATAGGTGGAAAGCTATAACATGAACCATAATTGGTTCAAGGTGTTTCCCACTAGGTGAACAGTTAGTTTATCAACCACTAGATAAACTAACAATTAGTAAAATTCATGCTCATAAAACTTAATTATTTTATTTCTATCTTGTTTAATGGTTATTTCATTATAGATGTTTTGTTACGATGATAAAAATTAATGAAATTAATGAGCATGCAAGATATAACTAAAATAAATTGTCTTATGTGTAAATATTATCGAAGACATTGGTAATAACTTATGTAAATCCAATTAATATTAAAAATCAAGTGAATAAGATAATAATTGGAAATTTATGTATAAAGGATAAAATCCCTCAATTATATATATTAAGTTGATATATCCTTCCACTACTTCAATTAAAATCAAATCATATTTCAAATTTCTAGACCAACAAAAGTTAGAGTGATTTCAATTATTGGGGAATTCTAAATTGAAGTTTTGGGTTGAATTAACATAGTTCACATCAAGGGTTGACTACCAAAGTAGTACTTGGTGTAATTGAGAAGAAAGGGTTAAGGAAATCCAATTTAAGGATTTCAGGATTGGGGAGCCCACTCAACAGATCAAGGAATTGTGAGTTAATGCATTTGGAATTTGGAATTCCTACCTAAAACCATTTGAGTTGCTTTACCTACCAAATTTGGGGCAATGATAAGGGTAATATGAATCTTTGTCACTATAATGTCCAATAAATATGATATTACGAATCCAATGGTGATGACTTTGGTTTTTGATAAAATATTGGGAGGTGAATAAATATAATATTTATTTATCTATATAATTCTTATAAGATAAAGTACTGAAATTATACTCATATTATTTTTTAGAAACAACATTAAAATTACTTCAACAATATAATTTTTATCCATACTTGATAAGGATAACATTCCCACTAGCATAAATTTCCAATAGTGTCAAATATTACTACATGTTATACTTCACCATGAAAGGAACTAATATGTGTTGGAAGAATCTATTCCAAATTCACCAGATAAAGAGGTTAGTGATGAAGATTTATCTCTCTATGAGAAACATATGGATGATTCTATAGATTTTTAGTTTTTCATGCTATCATCCATGACCAATGAACTTTTGAAGAAACATGAGGACATGGATTTATATTGAATGATTTCTCACATTTGGGATCTCTATCAAGATAAGGAGAGATAAGAGAGGCATGAGATCTCCAATGCTTTTTCTATAACTAATCTTAGAGAGTCTATGCCATATGGGCCTCATTTAGTCAAGATTATTGGCTACATTTAATTCTTAAACATCTTAGGGATTAAATTCCCGAATGAGTTGCATATATATATCTTATACATTTATCACTACCCAAGACCTTATCTAGTTTTATTGTTAATTACAATATGAGAAATAATGAGAATAGTATTTTAGAACTTTTTACTTTGATTAGATAAGTGGATAATGACATGAAGCATGATAAACCTATGATCCATATGGTGAATAAGAAAAGGAAGAATAAGGAAAAGGGCCCCAAGAATCATAAAAAGTATAAATCTCATGAGTATCATCCTTCCAAGAAGAAGAAGATCCCAAGACAGGTTGTGGAAAAGGAGATAGTATGTTTTTCATGTGGCAATCCTTGCCACTAGAAAAGGAACTGCACCCAGAAGCAAGGGGAAACTAAAGGTGTGTTCATTATCGAGTGTAATCATTCAATATATACACATTGGGTATTAGATATAGATTGTGGTGTCCACATCTATATCCAAATATAGTAATCAAGTTGATTCCTAAAGGTTTATAGAGGATAGGTAGATCTGACAGATGTTAATGGTGTGAGGTTGGCTGCTCTAGCCATTCGTGACTACCACCTTTCATTCCCAACATGAATTATTTTTGTTTTAAAATATTGCTATTATGTACCAATGATTACTAAGAAAATAATTTATCTATCATTACTAGATGCAGATAGGTTTATTTTCACATTTGGAAATAATTTTTATTTTTTTTATAAAGACAACATATGTTATGGTATATATGTCTCATATAACACCTTGCTATGGCATCACCATCTTGGTCATGTAAACGAGACGTATTTGACAAATCTCTATCAAGATGGTTATTTAGACTCATCTCTGATAAAACCACTTGAAAGATGTCATTCTTGTTTATAAGAAAAAATGACTAAACCTCCATTTAGTGGATAGGGTGAAAGGTCCATAGAGATTATTAGATTGGTATACACTGATGTGTTTGGACCATTTAAAATAGAATCTAGAGGTGGGTATTCTTACTACATAGGTTTTAATGATGACTTGAGTAGATATTGTTATGTCTACTTGATGAGGTATAAGTCTAATGCCTTTATGAAATTCAAGGAATTCAAGAATAAAGTAGATAATCAACTTGGAAAGAAGATAAATTATCTTTGATCAGATTGAGGTGGTGAATATCTTAACCAATAGTTTATCAACCTTCTATAGGAGTTTGTGATTCTATCTTAACTCATTCCCCCTTACAAACCATAGTGTAATGGTGTTAGTGAAAGGAGGAACCATACCTTGTTAGATAGGTAAGGTTGTTTATTAGTCATGTAGATCTTGCATTAACCTTTTGGGGATAATCTTTAAAAACTGCAACATAAACATTAAACTGAGTACCAACTAAAGCAGAAAATGAAATTCCCTTCATGTTATGGGGTGTAAAGAAACCCATTTTTCTGTATACACATGTATGGGGTTGAGGGAAATTTGTTAAGGCCCTATCAGGAAAAAAACTAGCACCCTAAGGAATTTTTTTTTATCTTTATAGGGTATCCTAAAAAAATGGATACTACCTATACAACCTCTCAAACAAGATAGTGATTGTATCTAGAAAAGACATATTTTCTGAGAGGGATCACATCCTTTAAAGGACAGTGATAGAAATATTGAATTCTATAAAGTTTTTCCTCAAGATATAAAAGATCTGGTATAGGAATAGATTCCAAAAGTCCTCATGGAATAAGCTGTTATTGAAATACAGGCACTATGTATGAGAAAAAGATAGGTAAGAGAACCAGAGAGTTATGGTTTTAAATCATCAAAGATGGAGAATAATTATTGGTTGACAATAATGAAACTCCCTCCTGGAAAGAGTAAATAGAGAGCTCATAAGACACAAAATGGAAAGAAGACATAAATTATAAAATTAATTCTATGTATCAGAACCAAGTTTGGGTTTTGGTTGATGCGCTAGTTGATGTAAATCCTGCTGGGTGCAAATAGGTATTCAAGATAAAAAGGGACATGGAATATAATAGAAATACCTATAAAGTAAGGATAATAGCTAAAGGGTTTAAACAAAATCAAGTAATTGACAATGATGAGACCTTTTCACCAGTTTCCATGTTTAAATCCATCGTAATTATACTTTATATAGAAGCTTACCATGACTATGATATTTGGTATATGGATGTCAAAACTACATTAATTAATTGGTAAATTTAGAAATATATACATTTGACACAAATAGAAGGGGTTGTGACTCTAAGTGTTTGAAAAAGTATTTTCAAGTTGTAGAGATCCGTTTATGGATTGAATCAAACATCCAGGTCATGTGGCATGCGATTTGATGAATCTATAAAAGAATTTGGTTTCATTAATAAGGAATGTGATCCATGTGTTAACAAGAGTTTTAGTGTATATGTATTCATTATTCTAGTAGTATATGTTGATGAAATATTACTTATTGTAAATGAGGTACTAGTCTTAATGTCTGTTAAGGATTGGTTAAAAAATTGTATCTCTATGAAGGACTTAGGTGAAGCAGCCTATATTCTAGGGATCAAGATCATTCGTGATAGATATAATAGGATTATTAGACTATGTCAAAGTACATATGTTGACCAGATACTAAGGAGATTTAGTGTGGAACATTCTAAGAGGGGATTAGTTCCATCGTCACATGGTTTACATCTTTCTAAGAAAATGTTTCCTTAGACACAACAAGTGAAAGAGAGAATGAATAATATCTCATATGCTTCAATGAAAGGATCAATCATGTATTCCATGTTATGTACTAGACTTGATGTTTTCTATGCATTGAGAATGATAGGTAGATATAAATCATATTTAGGAGAAAAAAATTTGTCAGCTATTAATTCTATCCTTAAGTATCTAAGAGGAACTAAGGATATGTTCCTAGTGTATAGAGGAGACAAGAAACTATTCATTAGAGGTTATATTGATGCTAGTTTTCAGATAGGTTATAATGATCTCAAGTCATAGTCAATGTGAAGCCCAAACCTTTTCCCCATGTAATAATAATATTATGGTTTTATTTTGTTTAATTTTCATGTTATTCGAACAAAACTTACAAAATAAACACAAGGAATTTTATTTAATTAAAAAAAGAAGTGTTTACATTACAACAAGATCAAAGGAAAATCATAATACCCAAAAATAAATATTAAGAGACCTATTAAAATTACAGGTAAACCAACCAATACAACAAAGAACCAAAGCACAGAGTAATGATCTTTTGGATTCGTCACAATGAACATTAGTATGGCCAGAGCCACTAAAACCGCACTGAGAATTAGTGCAATGATGTGCACTATCTTAGTCAATTGTCTTGAATTTGGAACACCCTAATGCATTGTTTTATAAGACCTCAATTCAACCATTTCCCCTTGGGTGACCATTGAGTTTCTAACGACTATAATTATAGTTGTTGGTTATTCTGGTGGTCAAATTTAAAATCTTTAGGTATAATTAGTTTTGAAAAATATATAAAGTATATATTGAAATTATAACATTAAAAATATAAACTATTTATATAATCTTTAAAAAGGATAATGATTTAATATTTTAGATACAATTAGTGTGATTTCAGAATGAGGTATGGATTTTAAATACTTTTAAAATATTTCAAATGCATTGAAAAGTGTTTATAAATATTTTCATTCTCGATGTTTAAAACACAGTTTAACTAAAAATATGTCTTTGATTTTTATAATACGAGTATAGGATTTTCTTAATGAGGTATTAAACATTGATTTATTACTTTATGTTTTAAGACTTTATCATTTGTAAAACTAAGAAAAATGTTGGTTTTAGGACTTGTTTTATCTATAATAGGGAATATACACCTATATAGGTATATAGAAATCTATTTCTATATTTAACAAAAAATGAATATTTAATTAGCTAAAATTTAGTTGAGTACCCCACCTAGCTGAGGGCCACCTTATGGAAGCCCTCTAGGCCTTTATGGGATTATCACACAACCCCCTAGAAATATCCCAGGGGTAGTGAGCATGCATCATGCATGCTAGGGGGCATAGTTACCCCTAAGGGTGCACAGTTATGTGTGAAAGGACTAGAGCACACCACCATGCGGGCTGTCATGAAGGTGTGGGTGGGCGCAGGAGCACACCCGCAGAAGAACTCGGTACAGGGAAATACTGAGAGGTGGGAGGGGGATTTATGGATGAATACCTGGAGCCTAAGGCTTATAAGGAAGTCCCAGTGTTCACTCCATTTTGATGTGGGATGGAGATTTTTAGCCGAGATGCGATCTGGGCCGTCAGATCGTGCCACGCGTGATTTGATTCATTCATTTGGTTCAGCTAATGAACCCCAACGGCTGCAGATATTCTCTACATTTTTGTATGATATCTGATCCATCGCAGATCTAATCACATCCATTTCTTACTTTTTTAAATCACTATGTCTTACCATAGTCGTCCCATCATCTCCTCAGTGGATCTCATCCATCCATTCCATTAAATTCACGGACTCGCCCCCAGCCGTTGGATCTGGGAAAGATATAATCCTAGCCTTTCACTTTTTTCCAGTTTTTCTTTCTTGCACTTCCTTCTTCTTCCTCTGTGTGTGCTGCACCAATGGGTATTTCCACTTTCTCCTTTAAATTTCTTCCATGCCCGTGACTCCAGTGGCCCTCCCTTGCTCTCATTTTCCACAAAGACTCACCCTCAATCTTTTTGTAAACCGAGTGGGTCTTGGTTTCCATGAAAGTGGATTTAAATTTTTTATATAATTTGTATAATATATTTTTTATAAACATCTCTTTGCACTTCCATCCTCTCGGTTCCACCTCTTCTCAAGCCTCCTTCGAGCCTACCCGAGACTCTCCTCCTCATTCATATTAGGTAAGGGTTCTATGTTACCTTTACTTTCTTAGGTTTTTGGTTAATTATATATATACATATAGATGTATATACTTGTGTATATATATATATATATGGTTGGGTATAAGATCTGCCAATTCCTTCTAAGATGGTGAGTCCTTACTCCTGCAAAAGTTTTTAATCTTTTATCATGAAAAGGATGTGTGATTTTTTGTAATTATATATAATTTTAAATATACATAAGCATATATATGTATACATATTTCATAAATAAAACTATTTATAATTAATGGAACATTTAGGAATTTATGAACCTTTGTTTTTACTAATGTTCCTAAAAATTTAAAACTTGTAAGTGTTAATAAATCTCGGTGTAAGACCCTTATATATATATACTATGTATAATCGGTTATACACCTAAATAATTTAGATGTATTGATGTTACATAAACACATATAAGAGTTTTTTAGTAAATAAACCTTTTAAATTTTATAAAATTTAAGGACCTTTGTTAATTAATGTGACTAATATATTAATTTCATATGGGTGTCATTGGATTTTTGGTGTAAACCCTTCAATACATAATGTATATTCAGTTATGTGACTATATGTGTATACGTCTAAACTTGGATCCTCAATTTTATTTAGAATTTTCCAAGGATTGCTAATAAAGATTAAAAGATTTTGTTTTTGAAATATGAATGGTTTTTATTTAAAAATACAACTCTTTATATACACCCTTGTGTATAAACGGAATTACACGACTCTAAACTTTAATTTTGGATATTCCAAATATTATACTCTTGATGCATTTAGTAATTATGGAGAATTCATGAGTATGATATTTGGGGTTTTCTACTCTTATATACATATGTTTGAATCACTTATTTTCATATATATTAAATTGTATTAATTATGGTTGAATTTCATACTTTTCATGTTTAACATTATGTATACCCTTGTGATATGTTAAACATAAGAATACCAGTAATAAATGTTTGGAAATCTATGTGTTTAATACCGCACATGAAATATATTTTTTACCTTTAAATTAGTTATGTATCCAATCCATGTTTAATTTCTAATATGTATTTTATTAATAAGATTTTTGAATTTAGGGTTATCATTTTATGTGACAAAACCGGTATTTCTTTTTGTGCTTTAATTTTCATCACGCATGCTATAATCTTCTTATCATACCAGTCATTTATTCCCATAGAGTTGCAGCTATTAGTATTTTTATTAACACTTATATGCATGATTCACTTTATATATATATATATATGAAAATTATAAAGAATGAAATTTAACTATTATGAACAAATATATACTAAACAATAAATTATTCAAAGTGGTATGAGACACTTTGAATAATATATAATGAGAAATTAAATGTTCAAATTGGTAAGGGAAACTTTGAGCATACAACCTTACTTGGAATATGAGGAATGTATAGGACATAGAAAGTGTCGGGTGGGCCCTGCTATATCCCCTCGGTGCATCGGTAGGTCTCATGATACAAACTACAGTCTTGGCACAAGGCCTTGACAAATGAGTATTTATGGTCTTGGCACGCGACCTTGATGTTATGGTTATGTTGTCCTGTATTATAAATCACCTCATTATGTTTATAATAGTTAATTAACCAAGTGGATATTCGACTAGTAGAATATCCGTGGTTGAGATCCTCTACTATGAGTATAAGAAGAAGTAAATTCTTATGGCATGATGTTTTTTCAACACTCAAAGAGTTTATTAGCCAGATACAACTTATGGTTAGTAATAAAAGAAATTAAAGTTATTATTATGCGCAACTCTGATCATGTATTACTCTTAGTTATAAATTTTTTACTTGCATATTCACATGTCATACCTATTAAAGTTTGAATGTCTCTTACTAATTATTCTGTATGAGCATGCTTATAATTGGAACATGTTTCCTTATAACTCTGTTAATATTCCTTGAAATGTACACTTGTATTTTGTAATCAAACATTATGTTATGATTTTATTATGAAAATGTTTTATAAATAATTTTAAAGGAATGTTTTCAAGAGGTTTAAATTTTAGGATTATGTTATTTTAAAACCCCTTACTAGGAATTTATATTCTCACCCTACATTTTCAATATGTTTCCTTTTATAAGTTTAGTAGATTTGTGTCCCTCTATTTGGTGACTGCTTAATGAAGACATTTTTTCTCAGTTTTGAAGGAATTATAATAATTGTATCTGATTCTCTAGGACCTAAACCAAAACAATCCTCTTGAATGGAACATGTGTGTTTGTTTTCAGCTCTTCTTTTAAAAAAATATTTACACACCATGTTTTATTTAAGCTCCACACCGGATTCGGGGCAGCCTAGGGCTGGAGCGTGACAATTGGTATCAGATGATTTGTTTAGAAAACCTTGGAAAATTAGAACAATATTACAAACAATATTAGTTATATTTTACTAAGTAGAAGTTTTCTTTAATTTTTTAGATGGCTAACGAATCACTCTTTCTATCTCTTCCAACAGAAGTATTAGATACCATAGTGGGAAAATCATGTGTAGAAAACTATGATACTTTTGAAAACATTCGTTTATCATGAAAAACCCTCTACCATGTATCCAATTCTCCTAGTGTACTCCAAATCTACTGAGGAGAAGGCTTCGTCTATTATCTCACGTTGAATGCTAAATTCCCGTTCTATGCACGACAAGGGAAATACTTTGAGAGTATCTTTAAATTTTTTGACCTAGAAAATAATTTTTTTTCTCTTAAGGACTTTGAGGAGGCTACACAAGGGGGTGACCTCCGAGCAGCATATCTATGTCAAATTTTGACCTACGGTCTCCATGGTCATGTTAAGGACTTTGAATCCCTTGAGAACGAGACTACCTGTTTATGCTACTGAAATCAATTTCATACCGATGTCGCTCAACTTGATACCTGACATGATTCTCTCAATCTAAACTTTAGATGTCCATATGCGGTTGATCCTAGTTGCACATGTTTCATCTGGACCAAGGAGATAGAAGAATTTAGAACCGCTTTAGGAATCCATTTGTCTGGGAACTGGGGGAATTCCCAAAATTAGGGGGTACCTATGTGGAGTCATCTTAGAGGACGTCAGGAAATCCGTACTAGTGTTTTTTGGGAGAGAGAAAGTGATTATGTAATACCATGGGCAATATAAATCATGTTTAAATGTATAATATTGTATTTTATGTTTTCATATATGATTTTATATAAAAAATGACTCTATTTTAAAATAGATTTTTTATACTGACAGATAATTTCTTAAAATTTTTCAGATAGAAGACATGAGTTCACCAAACAATATTTTATAACTTCCTACCGAACTGTTAGAGATAATAATCGTCAAGACATTATTCGAGGAATACCAACCCTATGAAAACTTACGTTTGGCTTGTAAACAACTCCATCAGGTGTCGAACCTCACAAACATCCTCTATCTTTACCAAGGAAACAATCTTGTCTATTACAGTATTGCATATGCACAATTTTCAGAATATAGGCAAAGAGGAAAGTATCATAAATCTCTTTTTCTATGTTTCAATTTGCCTGATAACTGTAATATCCTAGGTAAATAAATAATAAGATATTGTTCATATTTATTAATATTCTTGAATTAAATATCAATGTTACTTTAAAGGGGTTTTTATGTTCAATGGAGTACCTGATACGCAACAACGAGTTTCTTTGAAATCTTACGTTGCACACTAACAATATAATATTATTATTTTAAATGGCTGTTAACGCCCAATAGTTATATTGGAAGGAATGAACAGAACTAACTAAAATATGATTATACATGTTTGTTAAATTTTTTTACATTTATCCAATAAATTTTAGAGGCTTAAAATAAGAAAGAATCTGATTTTAAGCATAAATACTCTAATATTTTTTAAAAGGTCAATTTACTACCTTTTGATGAAGAACCCTTTTTAAATATAGTTTTTTTTAATATTATATGTTCTATTTTACAAAATAAAATTATTTTTTATAATCGGGACATCATAATTTACTTTGTGTAATTTTTTGGTATTTTTCTGATAAAGTTCATTTTTTAATGAATAGTGAAAAATGCTGTATTTTAATTCAAAACTGCCTTTTTATATAATTTATTTATATGGTTATATTATCTTTTTAATTGGTTTTAAAGTGTAATTATATTATATTTTTACCATTTAATCCAATCTTGTCCATTGGAAGTAATTTCACTTTGAAATTGGACATTAACAAGTATCAATCCTTTGATAGTTATTGTTTCTAAAAAACACTCTATTTGTTTTGACAACGGGAATTAATTTCAAATTAATTAATAGTCCTTATATGTTTTTAATTTTTTAACATAGACATCATTTTTGAATTCTTAATATGAAATTTATCTTAGGGTGAATTTTTGGAATTTTTCTAGAAACCTTCAATTTTGATGAATAGTGAAACCACTAAGTAGTAGTTAAAAAACTGAACCTTTCATTTAAATAAAATTTCACCGATTATGTGAATTGAATTTCAAAAATCTGACATAAATGGTTGTCATTAGTAAGTAAAATGTGGTTCAATGGGATGAAAATAATTTTTGGTGAATAGTAATTTTTGACTTTTATTAACCGCGATTAAAGGTAATTAGGGTAATTAAGGTAAAAATAATGTTATAATAATATAAAATTACCTTGATTCTTGTCCTAACCTTATTAGTTGAGTCATGGCTGACCAAGACAATCCATGGGTCAATTTTGGGACCCCATGGAGACACTTGGGTAAGATAATGACATTAATAACATTTTATTTAAAGCAAAAATAAAAATGTTATAAACACGTATTGTTTTACTAAAACAATTTTACTGTGGGGTTATATAATTGATATATTTAAATATAAATATTAATTAAAAATATAAAAAGATTTCCTAAATCATGGTTATTGTTTTATAATTTTTAGACATCAAATAAATAAAATTATTCATGACTCAATGATGATGCAGTGTTTACGTCATTAATGAATGATTTAAATAAATAAGAAGATAAAAATTAAAAAAATATGAAAAACTTGTCCAATTATTATTGGATGATTTTATTTCGAACATGGTCCACCTTATCTTTTACTTTAATGTTTTTGGGACCTTTAGAAACTGAAAATCATTATATAATAAAATAATATTTTCAAACTTTCCATAAGAGCCCCACCTCTTCCTTATAAAAGCCCTCAATTCCTACCCATTTCTCACACTTCTCAAGCCCTTTTCTCTTCCAAACTATGCTCCAATAATATCCCAAGATCCATATCTTCATCCTAGAATCCTTACCTTAGGTAGAAAGCACTTCAAGAAACCCTTTTTGTTCAAACCAAAGGGAGTTACCTGATTTAAAGGTAACATCTTCTCTTAAGTTCTTTTTTTTACTCCTCCAACCCCCTTAACTCTTTTTATTCCTTTATTTTATAACAAAACCAGTATCGTAAATTTACTAAGATGTTTTTATGAGAATTATTAGAACCACACTTACACACAACTCCATCAAATGGGTAAATAACATACTGTTTCTGTGGACGACGAACTACTGCCTCACGGAATGATGATTGTTAAATTATTTCCTACCACATCTCATGGTGGCCATTATGATGGAACTATATTTATATATGATATATATTATGTTTATTGTTTCTTTGTTATTATTTATTTTTAATTTATATCATACTTTTATGGTTTCCATAATAGATAAACGCGATAATTTCATTTTAGGAAGCGCGGACTATCGCCTCCTCATAGTGATATGACTCATTAATGCGTTATGTGGGACATATAAAGGATGGAGTTAATGATATTATATATGATATTAGACTGGAATTATAATATACATTTTTATCATTATGTTTTCATTCCATCAAAATATGGAATGGAAATAAAAGTAGCGTTCATGCGTACGTACGGCTTACCATCTCCATGAACGGTGCATTTCATTTCTTACCTCCAAATGTTTTGTACTAATATAAATAAATGTATATAATGTATATATATGATATATATGATATCTAAATATTTAATATGATTCTGGATATAAGGAACGTTTGACCACATGTACAACTTGTTGTAATAAGAAGTCTATTTTTGACTCAAGTACCAAATATCGACAAAACGATCATTATTAACTAAAATGACTACATAATGTTTATAACATTGTAATAAGTAATATAAAAGGAACAATAAACTTGAAAAATGTTCTTAATCAAGTAGAAATTAACATTAGTTTATTATTCAGGAGATTGAATAATGAACGAGTCAAGTCGGACACGAGGTAAGGGACTTCATCCCAATCTCCTTTCATTGAGGCATATTTTGTTTTAATACATGAATTTATTTTATACGTCGTATAAAAACCTTTGACCTTTCATTTCATTCAAAGGAAATATTTTTATATGAATTATTTTACTAAAAGAAAAAAAGGAATGTGTTTTTAATGTATGCGGTGAAAACGACCTTTCCACCACCGCGAGTATTATTTGATCTTTGGCTTCCTTAACAAGCCGAAATGTTTTTTTAAAAGGAAAATAAATACCATATTATCTTTTATGTACTTTGTTATTGAATATGGTTTTGATATTGGATTTGTTATGTCAATATATTTAAATGATATATTGTGATTGGAATTTGGAAATTTTATCTTTTCATTTTTTTTTTTATGTGTTATGAATATGTTATGGTTCTTGGAAATTGTTTACATATATGAGTGGTTCTGTGATAAACATAGGGAGAGTGAGCCTGAGATATCTCTCTAATTCATTGGGTAACATGACAGAGGTAAACGTGAATGTTTTTCCTAAGTTATTTACGTAGTATACTATGATGGGTATTCCAAATGTAACTCCCTACATAGCTATGATAGCTACAGTGTAAGTATGATATGGATGCTATAAGTTACCTTTATGATTTATGTTTTCTATGTGTTATTCATAAATATTATGATTTCATGAGGTATGTTAAAGAGATTATGTTATGTATGTAATGATGAACTAATGTTTTTATTCTTTGTTTTATAACCCTTACTAATATATTTATGCTCATACCATGTTTTGAAATGTTTTTCACAAAACTGAAAGATGAATAGGGTCAAAGATGGGATCAAGGAAAAGTCATGCTTTCTAAAACATGGAACTAGACATGACTCTTTTTTTCAAGTGTTTTTATTTTATGAAAAAATGGAAACTGAGTAGAAGTGTCTACTTTGTAACTTTTGTGATGTAATGTAATAGTTATAGCCTAATTCTCTAAAACTCTAAACCTGAAAAGATCCTTAATGTGAATTATTCATTTAATTCAAGATTATGTAATGTTTTAAGGCCATGTCCTTATAGTTGGTATCAGAGGCCAGTTTAAAAAACTTTAGGAGTTAGGGTATTGTTAAATTAATATCCATATATTAATTTATGTTAAGATTGAAATGATATAGCATTTAAAGACTACCATGTAGCTTCGCCTAAGATACTTTTGTGTTCAGAATGGTTTTCCATAGAGGAAATAGGGAAGCTATGTTAGGATGACATCAGGAGGAAGACAACCTTCCAAATCAGCAACCTGAGATGGTTGGAATCAGAACTGAAAAATTTGTTGTAGTAATGGCACAATTAACTCAGTATATAAATGGTGGTGGTATCCATGCATGAGATCAACCAGAAAATCCACAAAGGAACATGTTAGTATTGGAGAATTTACTGAGGCAGTATCCCCCATCATTCAAAGGATCATCTGACCCTGTGCTAGCTGAAGGGTGGATTAAAGCACTGGAGAAAATTTTTGATGTCATTGGGTGTTCAGAACATCAAAAGGTTAGTCTTGATGTTTACCATTTCGAAGGTGAAGCTAATCAGTGGTGGTCGATGGTGAAAAATATCAGGGATAGTGATGAGATTGATGCACTTGATTTGCATGAATTGAAAGGTATATTCTTTGAGAAATATTTTCCTAAGGTGGTTCAACTTAGGATGTAAAAGCAATTCATTGAATTAAGGTAGGAGGATGACTTAGTGGCTGCTTATGAAGCAAAATTCACTCGACTAGCAAGGTATGCTCCAAATTCCATACAAGATCTTGATAGTAAAATAAACCATTTTTACTCCAAATTAAATCCAAAGTATCGAAGGTCTTTAGATTTTAGTGAGTTCAAAAGTTATGAAAAATTTGTTTGATGTGCGGAGAAGGTGGAAATGGAGTTTTCTGATGATCAGGTGTTCTTTGACAAACAACAGAATAATAGGTCAAGGTGGCAGGCAAAAGGGAAGAACTCTTCAAAAAAGTCTGATTGTAATAAAATTAAGTTTATAGTTTGTGAAAATTGTGGTAAAAAGAATGCTAGGGAATGTCTTTTGAATTCTAGTAAGTGATACTGATGTGGTAAAATTGGAAATAAGGCTCATAATTGCACTGAAAAAGATCAGGATTATGGTAAGACAAAATCTGATTTACAATCAGTAAGATGTTTTAAGTGCAATGAAATGGGTCATTATGAAAATGAGTGTTCGATGAAGAATTCAACTGAGGGAAAGCAGCCAGACTACAAGAAGAAAGGGGTGGTGAAATCCTTTGCAACTACTTCAGTAGATGTTGGTTCATCGAATAAAGT
Organism: Viscum album; assembly: GCA_963277665.1. Taxonomy (NCBI): domain Eukaryota; kingdom Viridiplantae; phylum Streptophyta; class Magnoliopsida; order Santalales; family Viscaceae; genus Viscum; species Viscum album. The sequence continues at coordinate 66,532,070 of OY728149.1, read as the reverse complement.
AGTACCAGGCACACTATTTGTTTGTTCATATTATGCCAATGTGTTGTTTGATTCAGGGTTTACACACTCTTTCATTTCTTATAAATTTTCTAGTAAATTGGGAATTCCATCTCCAGATATGAATCAGGAACTTATGGTAAAAACACCTGGAGGAAATGTCAATAAAAAAAGAATTTATAAGAACCTTCCTATCCTTCTGTGTAGAAAAAAACTACCTTCAAACCTTATTGTTTTGCCTCTAGTAAAGTGTGATGTTATTTTGGGTATGGAGTGGCTTTCTATTTATCATTCTAAGATTGAATGCTGAGCTAAAGAGGATTCCTTTCAGAAATATTTTCAGTTTGTGTACAAGAATGAACCCTTACTTTTGATAACATATCATGAAGCCAAGAAACTGGTAAAAGATGGAAATGAATATTACCTTGCACATATTGTTGAAAACAAAGGAACTATTCAGATTAATGATGTGCCAATTGTAAATGAGTACCATGATGTTTTTACTGATGAGTTACCTAGTATTATACCTGATCAGGAAGTTGAATTTACTATTGAATTAGTTCTTGATGCTAATCCAATTTCAAAACCCCCTTATAGAATGGCTCAAATTAAACTTTTAGAGTTAAAGAAGCAATTGCAGGAGTTATTAGATAAATGTTTCATTCGATCTAGCACATCACCATGGGGTTCTCCTATCTTGTTTTTTAAAAAGAATGATGGTTCAATGAGAATTTTCATTGATTATAGAGCATTGAATAACATCACTATTAAGAACAAGTATCCTTTGCCTCATATCGATGATTTGTTTGATTAGCTCTAGGGAGCTCAGTATTTTTTGAAGATTGACTTGAGGTCGGGGTACCATCAGTTGAAAGTAAAAGAAGCAGACATTCCAAAGACTGCATTTTGTACTAGATATGGCCATTATGAATTTGTAGTCATGCCTTTTGGGTTAACCAATTCACCTATTGTATTCATGGATCTTATGAATAGAATTTTTCATGAGTTTTTGGATAAGTTTGTGGTTGTGTTCATTGATGATATTTTAGTTTTTTTAAAAATTAAATAGGAACATGAAAGTCATTTAAGGGTTGTCTTGGAAACCTTAAAATAAAATAAACAGTATGGAAAATTCAGAAAGTGTGAGTTTTGGTCACAAAAAATTTCTTTCCTTAGTCACATTGTTTCAAAAAATGGAATAACTGTTGATCCAGCTAAAATAAAAGTTATTGAAGATTGTCCAATACCTAAAAATATAACCAAGATTCATATTTTTCTTGGTTTGACAGATTATTACTGGAGGTTTGTTGAGAATTTTTCACGGTTATCTAGTCCAATGACTAAATTAACTTGAAAAGGTATTAAGTTCATTTGGATAAAATAATGTGATGATTGTTTTCAGGATTTGAAAAGAAGATTTGTGAATGCTCCAGTTTTGGCATTACCTTCCAGAGATGGTGAATTTGTTATCTATAGTGATGCTTCGTTGAAAGGACTTGGTTGTGTCCTTATTTAGAATGATCAGGTAATTGCTTATGATTCACATCAGTTGAAACCTCATGAGTTAAATTACCCTACACTTGATTTGGAATTACCTGTTGTTGTTTTTTCTTTAAAAACTTGGATGCATCATCTGTATAGAGTAAAATGTGTAATATATACTGAACAAAAAAGTTTAAAGTATATATTTAAATAGAAATAACTGAACATGAGACAGAGGATATGGATGGAATTAATCAAGGATTATGATTTCATGATCTTTTACCATCTGGGAAAATAAAATAAAGTAGATGATGCTTTGAGTCAAAAAAGTAATGTTTCATTATCCATAATACGTTTAGAAAGAGATCCTTTGGTTTTTGATTTGATGAACTTTGGCATAGAAGTTATTGTTGCAGGAAGTTATTCTGTTTTGTTTCAAGTGATAGTGAGATCATCTCTATCAGACAAAATTAATAAAGCACAGAAGGAAGACAGTGAGTTGTAAAAAAAGGTAGAGTTGGTTCAGAAGGGTAAGTTGCCTAAATTTAACATTGATAATGATTATGTTTTGAGGTTCGGAAAGAGATTATGTGTGCCTTATGATTCATAGTTGATGAATGCATTATTATGTAAAGCTCATTTTTCATCATTTTAAGTTCATCCTAGAAGTACTAAGATTTACAGAGATCTTCATGAGTATTACCAGTGGGATGGAATGAAACGAGATATTTTTGACTTTACTATGAAGTGTTTAACTTTTCAACAGGTTAAAAAAGAGCGACAGTTACTGAAAGGGATGATTCAGTCTTTACTGGTGCAAGAGTGGAAATGTGGAAATATATCCATGGACTTTGTTGTGGGATTACCAAAGACATCTTGAGGAAATAATGCAATCTGGGTTATTGTTGATCGGTTGACTAAATCTGCTCACTTCCTTCCTATTTGGGATCCTTTGTCTCGAGATCAAATTTCTTGGTTGTATGTTAAAGAGATAATCAAGCTGCATGGAATTAACCTCTCCATTGTATCTGATCATGATCCCAGGTTTACTTCTAACTTTTGGAAAGGCCTTCAGAAGTCATTGGGTACTGAATTAAATTTTAGTACAGTTTTCATCCTCAATCAGATGGGCAGTCAGAATGAACAATTCAGACCTTGGAAGATATGTTGCATGCTTTCTCAATGTATTATCAGGAAAGTTGGGACCAACATATTTCTTTTTTTGAATTTTCTTATAATAACAGTTTTCATTTAAGTATACAGATGGATATATTTGAGGCATTATATGGAAAGCGGTGTTGAACTCCAGCTTTTTTGGGATAAAGTTGGTGAAAGGAAACAGATGGGACCAGAATTGGTGGAAGAGATAACAACAAAAGTTCATTTGATTCAGAAGCACATGAGAACATCTCATAGTCAGCAAAAAAGTTATTCGGATAACAAAAGGAACGATTTATCTTTCAAGGTAGGTGATCATGTCTTTCTCAAAGTTTCTCCATGGAAAAGTGTGATGCGTTTTGGTAAGAAGGGAAGGTTGAGTCTGAGGTTCATTGGACCTTATGAAATCCTAGATAAAGTTTGATCAGTTGCATAAAGAGTGGCTTTACCTCCAAGTTTATCCTAGGTACACAATGTTTTTCATGTTTCAATGTTGAGAAAGTATATGCCAGACCCATCTCATGTTTTATGTTAAGAAATATTTCAATTGGAAGAGAATCTCTCTTATGAAGAACAAACATTCCAGATTCTTGACCATAGAGAGAAAGTGTTGCGGAATATTTTAATTCATCAAGTAAAGGTTTTGTGGAAAAACCATATGTTTGAAGAGGCAACGTGGGAATCTAAAAACGCTATGAGGGATAAATACCCCCACTTATTTGATAAGTCAATAAAATTGTGAGGACGCAATTTCCAAAATGGGGGAAGGATGTAACATCCAAGGTAAATAAAGAATAAGACATTGTTTATATTTATTAATATTCGTGAATTAAATATTAATGTTACTTTAAATGGGTTTCTATGTTCAATGGCGTACCCGATACACAATAATGAGTTTCTTTGAAATCTTACGTTGCACACTAACAATATAATTTTATTATTTTAAATGGTCGTTAACGCCTATCCTTTGTATTGGAGATAATGAACAGAACTAACTATAATATGATTATACATGTTTGTTAAATGTTTTTACATTTATCTAATAAATTTTAGAGGCTTAAAATAAGAAAGAATATGATTTTAAGCATAAATACTCTAATATTCTTTAAAAGGTCGATTTACCAACTTTTGATGGAGAACCCTATTTAAATCTAGTTTTTTTACACTTATATGTCCTGTTTGACAAAATAATATTTTTATAATTGGGACTTCAAAATTTACTTTGTGTAAATTTTTGGTATTTTTCCGATAAAGTCCATTTTTTTAATGAATAGTGAAAAATGATGTATTTTTATTCAAAACCACCTTTCAATATAATTTATGTATATGGTTAGATTATCTTTTTAATTGGTTTAAAGTGTAAATAGATTATATTTTTACCATTTAATCTAATTTTGGCCATTAGAAGTAATTTCACTTTGAAATTGGACATTAACAAGTATCAATCCTTTGATAGTTATTGTTTTTTAAAAACATGCTATTTGTTTTGACAATGAGAATTAATTTTAAATTAATTAATAAACCTTGTATGTTTTGAATTTTGTAAAATAGACATCATTTTTTAATTCTCAATATCAAATTTAGATTAGGGTGATTTTTTGTAATTTTTCTGAAAACCTTCAATTTTGATGAATAGTGAAACCACTAAGTAGTAGTTAAAAAACTGAATTTTTCATTTAAATGAAATTTTACCACTTATGTGAATTGAATTTAAAAAATATGACATACATAATTTTCATTATTAAGTAAAATTTGGTTCAATTGGATAAAAATAATTTTTGGTGAATGGTAATTTTTGACTTTTATTTACCGTGATTAAAGGTAATTAGGGTAATTAAGGTAAAAATAATGTTATAATAATATAAAATTTCCTTTATACTTGTTTTAAACTTATTTTTTGAGTCATGGATGACCAATACAATCAATTTGTCAATTTGGGGTCCCCATGGAGCCACTTGGGTAAGATAATGACATTAATAACATTTTATTTAAAGCAAAAATAAAAATGTCATAAACATGTATTGTTTTACTAAACAAATTTTAATGTGGGGTTATATAATTTATATATTTAAATATAAATATTCATTATAAAGATAAAAATATTTTCTACATCATGGTAATTTTTTTATAATTTTTAGACATCAAATAAATAAAATTATTTATGACACAATAATGATGCAGTGTTTACGTCATTAATGAATGAATTAAATAAATAAGAAGATAAAAATTAATACAGTATCCAAAACTTGTCCAATTATTATTGAATGATTTTATTTCGAACCTGGTCCACCTTATCTTCTAATTTAATGTTTTTGGGACCTTTAGAAGCTTAAAATCATTATATAATAAAATAATATTTTCAAACATTCCAAAAGAGCCCCTCCTCTCCCTTATAAAAATCCCTCACTTCCAACCCATTTCTCACACTTCTCAAGCCCTTGGATTGTCCAAACTCATCTCCAATAATATCCCAAGATACCTCTATTCATCCAAGAATCCTTACCTTAGGCATAAATCACTTCAAGAAATCCTTTTGGTTCAAACCAATGGGAGTTACCCGATTTAAAGGTAACGTCTTCTCTTACATTATTTTTTTATTTTACTTCTCCATCCCCCTTAACTATTTTTATTATTTTATTTTTTAAAAAAACCAGTATCATCAATATAATAAGATTTTTTATGAGAATTATTAGAACTACACTTTCACACACCTCCATCAAATGGGTAAAGAACATACTGTTTCTGTGGACGACGAACTACTGCCTCACGAAATGATTATTGTTCAATTATTTCCTACCTCCTATCATGGTGGAAACTATGATGGAACTAAATTTATATATGATATATATTATGTTTATTGTTTCTTTATAATTCTGTATTTTTCATTTATATCATACCTTTATTGTTTACATAATACGTAAACACGATAATTTCATTTTAGGAAGTGCAGACTACCGCCCCCTCAAAGTGATATGACTCGTTAATGACTTATGTGGGATGTATAAAGGATGGAGTTAATGATATTATATATAAAATTATACTGGAATTATAATATACATATGTATCATTACGTTTTCATTCCATCAAAATACGAAATGGAAATGAAAGTAGCGTTCATGCGTACGTACGACTTACCGTCTCCATGAACGGTGCATTTCATTTCTTACCTCCAAATGTTATGTACTAATATAAATGCATGTATATAATGGATATATATGATATATATGATATCTAAATAATGAATATGATTATGAATATAATGAAATTTTGACCACATGTACAACTTGTAGTAATAAGAAGTCCATTTTTGACTCAAGTGCCAAATATCAAAAAAACGGTCATTATTAACTTAAATGATTACATAATGTTTATAACATGGTAATAAGTGATATAAAAGGAATAATAAAATTGAAAAATGTTCTTAAGAAAGTAGAAATTAACATTAGTTTATTATTCAGGAGATTAAAGAATGAATGGGTCAAGTTGGACAAGAGGTAAGGGACTTCATCTCAATCTCCTTTCATTGAGTCATATTTTACTTTAATACACGAATTTATTTTATAAATATTATAAACACCTTTTAACTTTCATTTTATTCCAAGGGAATATTTTTCTATGAAATATTTTACTGAAATAGAAAATGGAATGTTTTTTAATGTATGTGGTGACAATGACCTTTTCGCCACCACGAGTATTATTTGATATTTGGGTTCCTTAACAAGCCGAAATGTTTTTTAAAGGAAAATAAATACCATATACTCTTTTATGTACTTTGGTATTGAATATGGTTTTGATAATGGATTTGTTATGTAAATATATTTAAATGATATATTGTGATTGGAATGTGGAAATGTTATATTTTCCTTTCTGTTTGTTTTATGTGTTATGAATATGTTATGGTTCTTGGGAATTGTTGACGTATACAAGTGGTTCCATGATAAAACTAGGGCAGGTGAGCCCGAGATATATCTACATTGCATTGGGTAACGTGACAGAGGTAAATCTGAATGTTTCTCCTAATATATTTATGGAATATATTGTGATGGGTATTCCAAATGTAACTCCCTACGTAGCTATGATAGCTATAATGTAAGTATGATATGGATGCCACAAGTTACCTTATGATTTATGTTTTCTATGTGTTATTTATAAATCTTATGATTTCATGAGGTATGTAAAAGATATTATGTTTTTTATGTAATGATGAACTAATGTTTTCATTCTTTGTTTTATAACCCAAACTGATCTTTTTATGCTCATCCCATGTTTTGAAATGATTTTCACAGGACTTAAAGATTAATTGGGCCAATGATGGGATCAAGGAAAAGTCATGCTATCTAAAACATGGAACTAGACATGACTCTTTTTTTTATGAGTTTTTATTTTATGAAAGAAATAGAAACTGAGTAGAAGTTTCTACTTTGTAACTTTTGAGATGTAATGTAATAGTTATGGCCTAATTCTCTAAGACTCTAAACCTCAAAAGATCCTCAATGTAAATTATTCATTTAATTAAAGATTATGTAATTTTTTAAGGCCAGGTCCTTATAATAACTACCATGCTGTAAGTAAATTTCTAGAAGCTGCTTTGGATGGTGACCATCGAGCGATCTACCTATTCCAGGTACTGAGTTTTAGTATGTACGAGGAACTCTACGACATCAATATTTTCTAGCACGATGTAGTGAATGGTATTTATGGGGATTTATTCCAATCCAAAATCACCAAAATCCACACCTCTCGTGCCTCTCTATGGAAAGAGGAGTGATTTAGGCACAAGTTTGACCCTAGCTGTTCATTGTGTATCTCATCCAAGTAAATTGAGGAGAAAAATTCTACCTTATGAATCCACCTGAGGTCGTCATCACCCTACCATCGGTGGTGTTCCCTATAAAGGGACCTCAGGAGTGATGTGTGTTCAGTTTTGCTGTGGTCATGTATGAATATTTTAGAATTGTGAGGACACAATTCTTTTAAGGGGGGATATTGTGATGACCAAACCTTTTTCTCATGTAATAATAATATTCTTGTTTTATTTTGTTTAATTTTCATGTTATCTGTACAAAAAATTACAAAATAAACACAAGAAATTTTATTTAATTAAACACTGAAGTGTTTAAATTACAATAAGATCAAAGGAAAACCGCACTACCCAAAAATACCTATTAAGAGACCTATTAAAATTACAGGGAGACAACCCGGTACAACAAAGACCCCAAGCATATAGTAAGGATATTTCGGATCCTTCATAACGATCATTAGTATGGCCAGAGCCACTGCAACCGCACTGAACATTAGTGGAATGATGTGCACCATCTTAATCAATTTTCTTGATTTAGGACACCCTAATGCATGGTTTTATAAGGCCTCAATTCGACCATTTCCCCTTGGGTGAACGTTGAGTTTCTAATGGAAATAATTATAGATGTTGGTTATTCCGGTGGTTTAATTTAAAATCTTTAGGTATAATTGTTTTTCCAAAATATCTAATGTATGCATTGAAATTATAACATTAAACATATAAACTCTTTTTATAAACTTTAAAAAGGATAATGATTTAATATTTTAGATACACTTAGTGTGATTTCAGAATGAGGTATGTATTTCAAATACGTTTCCAATATTTCAAATGCATTGAAAAACGTTTATAAATATTTTCATTCTTGATGTTTAAACCATGGTTTAACTAAAACTATGTCCTTGATTTTTATAATACTAGTATATGATTTTCTTAATGTGGTATTAAACATTGATTTATTACTTTATGTTTTAAAACTTTAGCATTTGTAAAACTAAGGAAAATTTTGGTTTTAGGACTTGGTTTAGATATAATATGGAATAGACACATATATAAGTATATATTAACCTATTTATATATTAAAAAAAATGAATATTTACTTAGCTAAAATTTAGGTGAGTACCCCACCTAGCCAAGTGCCACATTGTGGCAGCTTTATAAGCCTTGATGAGATTCTCACACAACACCCTGGAAATGGCCTAGGGGTAGTGCGCATGCATCGTGCATACCAGAGGGCATAGTTACCCCTAAGGGTTCACATGTTTCGGTGCAAGGACCAGAGCATGCCACCGTGCGGGGAGGCACAATGGCATGGGTGGGCACATGAGCGCGCCCGTAGAAGAACCCGGTACCGGGAGGTACTGGGAGGGGGTAGTGGGATTTTTGGACGAATTCTTGGAGCCTCAGACTTATAAGGAAGTCACGATGTTCGCTCCGTTTTGATGTGAGATGACTATTTTCAGCCAGGATGCGATCTGGGCCGTCAGATCGCACCGCGCATGATCTGATTCATTCCTTTGGTTTGACTAACGAACTGCAGTGGCCACGAATATTCTACACAATTTTGTATACTATCCAATCCATCACAGATCTAATCCTAATTGTTCCTTCTTTTTAAATCACTGCGTCTTACCATAGCCGTCTGATCATCTCCGCAACAGATCTCATCTGTCCATTCCTTTAAATTCATAGACTCGCCCCTAGCCATTAGATTTGGGCAAGATCTAATACTAGAAGTTCATTTCTTCCCCAGTTTTTCTTCCATGCACTGCCTTCTTCTTCCTCCGCATGTTCTACACTAGTGGTTATTTCCACTTTATCCTTTTCATTTCTTCCACACCTATGATTCCAGTGGCCCTCCCTTGCTCTCATTTTCCACAAATACTCACCCTCAGTCTTTTTATAAACCGAGTGGGTCTTAGATTCGATGAAAGTGTCTTTAAATTATTTTATATAATTTTTATAACATAGTTTATATACACATCTCATTTCACTTCCATCCTCTCAGTTCTACCTCTTCTCAAGCCTCCTTCGAGCCTAACTAAGCCTTTTGTCCTCATTCACATTAGGTAAGGGTTCTATATTGACTTGCTTTGCTTTGGTTTTGGTTAATTATATATATACATATATATATACATATATATGTATATACTTTTATATATATATATATATTTGGGTATAAGATCTGCCGATTCCTTTTAAGATGATGAGTCCTTATTCCTATAGAAGTTCTTAATCCTTTATCTTGCAAAGGATGTGTGATGTTTTTTAATTCTATGTAATTTGAAATATACATAAGCATATATATGTATACATTTTTCATAAACAAAAATATTTATAATTAATAGTACATTTTGGAATTTATGAACCATTGTTTTTACTAATGTTCCTAATAATTTAAAACATGTAAGTGTTAATAAATCTCGGTGTAAGACCCTTATATATATACTATGTATAATCAGTTATACACATAAATAATTTATGTGTATCGATTTTACATAAACACATATATGATATTTTTAGTAAATAAAACATTTAAATTTTATAAAATTTAGGGATCCTAGTTAATTAATGTGACTAATATATTAAAGTCATATGGGTGTCATTGGATTTTTGGTGTAAACCCTTTAAAACATAATGTATATTCGGTTATGTGAATATATGTGCATACGTCTAAACATTGATCCTAAATTTTATTTAGAATTTTCCAAGGATTTGTAAGAAAGAATAAAACATGTTGTTTTCAAAATATGAATGGTTTTTATATAAAAATACAACTATTTATGTACAACCTTGTGTATAAACATATTTACACGACTCTAAACCCAAATTTTGGATTTTCCAAATATTATAATCTTGATGCATTTAATAATTATGAAGAATTAATGAGTATGATATTCGGGGTTTGATACTCTTATATACATATGTCTGAATCACTTATTTTCATATATATTAAATGGTATTAGTTATGTTTGAATTTCATACTTTTCATGTTTAAGACTATGTGTACCCTTGTGATATGTTAAACATAAGCATATTAGTAATAAATATTTGGAAATCTACATTTTTAATACCTCACATGAAATATATTTTTTACCTTTAAATTAGTAATGTATCCAATGCATGTTGAATTTCCAATATATATTTTAATAATAATATTTTAGAATTTTGGGTTATCATTTTATGTGACAAAACTTGTATCTCTTTTTGTGATTTAATTTTCATCACACACTCTATAATCTTCTTATCATACTAGTCATTTATTGACATATCCATGTAGCTATTAGTATTGTTATTAACACTTTTATTCATGATTCACTTTATATATATATATAAATGCTAAAGAATTAAATTTAACTGTTATAAACAAATATGGATTAGACACTAAATTATTTTAAGTGGTATGAGACACTTTGAATAATATGTAATGAGAAATTAAATGTTCAAAGTGGTATGGGAAACTTTGAGAATAAGACCTTAATTGGCATATGATAAATGTATTAGACATAAAAAGTGTTAGGTGGGGCCCACTATAGCCCCACGATGCATCGATAGGTCTCATGAGACAAACTAAGGTCTTGCCACAAGGCCTTGAAAAAATGAGTATTTATGGTCTTGGTACAAGGCCTCGATGTTATGGTTATGTTGTCTCGCATTATACATTCCCTTATTGTTTTTTATGATAATTAATTAAAAAAGTGGATATTCGTCTAGTAGAATTTCTATGGTTAAGAGCCTATGCTTATAAGTATCAGAAGAAGTAAATGCTTATGGCATGATGTTTTTTTAGCAGAAGAGAACCTAGTGAATCCCCTGACTAAAGGCCCATATTAAGAGAAGCATGAGTATCATGTAAGAGCAAGAAGACTGTAGGTTTTTTGCAGTTGGATCTAGTACAAGTGAGATTCTGTTGGATTTGGTTCCCTAGAACCAACTTTTGTGTACTTTATGATAATATGTATTTATAGTTTTCAATATTAATAAACTAATTGTCAAATTATGATTGTTCATCTGCGTAACATAGCATGTGATAATGTTCTAAGAGTTTACATCATACTAAAAGGTCATAGTAGTTTCCTATTATGATAATAACCCATAAGTGATACACACTATACTAAAATATATGTTATTATACCCAAATGATATCATTTGATGGACAAAAATGATACATGCATCACGGGTGGAGACTCATAGTACTTTGAGGTACCTTCTCATGGTGTACTCCCTTGGTAATATCCAATATAGTATATTATAAGAATAAGAACCGCCAGTAAGAAATCCACATTTACATGTGTCATTGGATGTTCCTATCTACGGATTTTTGTATATTCTTATACTTTTATATTATTATTAATGATTATTATGAGTCACATAATTTGATGTATTGATGAAAACCATGATGACATATGTTCACGGTGAGATAAGATATGTTGGGTGTGTAATGAGTAATATTGCATTAGTGAATAATGTGAGAAATGATTTTTCAATTATTTTCTTTAATAAAAGTTTATATATTAGGCCATTTTATAGTGATGATATAGCCTAAATAAATCCATATCCATGGTGTTCTCTAGAAAAGTTTTATTTCTAGGAAGTCAAAGAAAGAGACATCGAGCACATAGATTGACGACACCAACATGAAACCTTCTAGATTAGAGATATTGAGTTAAATGGATTATATTACATAGTAAGCATCTATATGGGATTTTATGCCATTGTGACATTAATTTATTTATCTATGGGTGCCTTGGTGTGTTTCTAGATTATAACCTCACACTTTAGGCTAATTCTCTTAATTCCATGGAGAAACAGGCCTAGAGGGTTGCACACTAAGTGTGTCCAGATTCTTTGTTAAATAATATATATTATTATTTATTATTTAAAAAGTTGAATAAATATTATTCACGTACATGGTTTAATAATTATTCATGTTTTCTTGATCGCATGTATTCCATCACCAGTTATTCGAGAGAATATAATATGAGATAAATATTTAATAAATATTTATTTTCTATTTAGTGAATATAATATTAATTTATTTATTAGCGTATAATGTAGTGATATTTATTTAATAAATAAATTTTCATTATTCAAGGCATGATAAATATTGTGTAGGAATGGTGGATCGAGTATTTTTCCCTGATGAGAAATAATAAATATATAATTTTATTTGATTAAATAATATTTAATTTAATTCATAATATAATCACATGTTGAGAAATAATAACAATATTATTATTATTATTTGACATGGGGTTCTGTAGGGATAAAATAAATAATAAAGGAAACTTGTGAAATTATTTCATTTTAACCCTAGTGGTATATAAACCAAATTATATTATTTTTTTAAGAAAGCCAATTCATTTGTTTGGTTGTGTTCAAAAAATTTGGAGAATCACATCAATCCCTAGAGAGATCCATTTTACAAGAATTATCCCAAGAATAGAGAGTGATCTTACTCCACCTCCCACTCTCAAATCAAGAGAGACCAAATAGAATGCTTTGGAAGCAACTCTTGTGGTGATCAAAGGCAGAAAATGTAAGCAATTGGATATTCTATGCTAGCACTCGGAGATTTCTACGACGACATTTGGATATTTTTAGAACTTATGTGGATCACTGCTAGAGTCAATCTAATCTTGATTCCTACAATGCAATGATAGTACAACGTAGATCTGTTGTCAGATCCATCAATGAAGAAATAATTCCAATAAGTTAATTATTTAATTGATTAAATTTATTATAAATAATATGAAATGAAAAACTCTTTGGTTCCATCATTTTATCCATTGTATGTTTTCTTTGATTCAATTCTATTGATCATGGCATTTAGCATCATGTAGATCTCATATTTATCATCAATCATGACAAAAAGAAAAGTTGGTCACAACCCATCACATGCTTCCACTATGCCCAGAACCTACATATAAGGACACCTAGCCCCAATTTATATATTTTCGTGGATAAATATGTACAAGAGGATCCTTACATATATGATTCTACTTAAATATACCCTTTTACAGTTACAAACATATACATTTTCATACATATATATAAGAACACCTAACCCCATTATATATATTCATCCTACTATGGGTGAGTATATATAAAGTGGGAAATTACATATATACCTGCCTACCTATGCATACTCATGTAAGTCTTCAACAAAGGAAGATCAAATCCCCCAAAACAAGGTCTAAGATGCCATGAAACAAAACTAGGAACACAAAAATTAAAACAACCTAATTAAAATTGGGCTAAAATAAAAAGTAGAAGGAATCCAACTAAAAAATGGTGGCAGGCGGACTAAAATAGCTTGAAATGCATCAACTTTAGTGAAGAATGATGAAACATGATCATAATCAACCTGAGATACCCATTTCACACCCTGATAGTGGAATAAAATTAAGATAATTGAGTTAACCCTCACCATAGGGTTCGACCGAATTAAATTGGGTGATGGGGAAAAATCACTAGAATAAGGAAGAAAGAGGGAGACAGAGACCATACCTTGGGGAAAAGACCATGAATCCATATTAAATCATGAAAAAATGGTATGGAAAGGCAGTTTAAGAGGGGGGGGGGGGGGTGGGTGTAACACCCCAGGTAAATAAAGAATATGAAATTTTCTTATTTATCCATATTTGTGAATAAAATATTAATATGACTTTAAAGGGGATGCTATGCTCGATGGCGTACCCAACACACAACAACGAGTTTCTTGGGAATCTTACGTTGCACTCTAATAATAAAATAATATTATTTTAAATGGTAGTTAACATGTAGCCATTGTATTGGCGGGAATGGATAGAAATAACTAAAATATGATTATATATGTTTTTAAATGTTTTTAAATTTATCCAATAAAAGATAAAGGCTTAAAATACGGAAAGAATTCAATTTTAGGCGTATATGCCCTAGTTTTCACTAAAGGTTCACTTATCGCCTTTTGATGGCGAACCGTCATTAAATATAGTTTTTTTCACTCTTATAAATTCTATTAGACCAAATAAAACTCTTCTTAAGAATTGGGACATCAAAATTTACTTTGTGTAAATTTTTGGTATCTTTCCGATAAAGTTCATTTTTTTTAATGAATAGTGTAAAATGTTGTATTTTAATTCAAAACCTCTTTTTAATCTAATTAATTTATATGATTATATTATCCTTTTAATTGGATTTAAAGTAAAATTAGAATATATTTTTACCATTAAATCCAATAGTGGTCATTGTAATTAATTTCACTTTGAAATCAGACTTAAACTAGTGTCAATCTTTTGATACTTATTGTTTCATAAAAACACGCTTTTTGCTCTAACAGCGGGAATTAATTATTAAATTAATTAATGTGACTTATATGTTTTGAATTTTGTAAAATATACTTCATTTTTGAATTCAGAATATCAAATATACCTTAGGGTGAATTTTTGGTAATTTTCTAAAAAACTCCAATTTTTGATGAATAGTGAAACCACTAAGTGGTAATCAAGCAAACTGATTTTTCAGTTAAATGAAAGTTTACCACTAATGTGTATTGAATTTTGAAAATCCGACATACATGGTTATCATTAGTTTGTAAAATGTGGTTCAATGGGATGAAAATAATTTTTTGGTGAATAGTAACTTTTTTTCATTAATCACGATTAGAGGTAATTAGTGTAATTTAAGGTAAAAATGATATTATAAAAATATGAAAACACCATGAAACTTGTCCTACCCCTATTGGATGAGTCATGGCCGACCAAGACAACCCATGAGTCGATTTAGGGGACCCTATGGAGCCTCTTGGGTGAGATAATGACTTTAATGCCTTTTTTTAAATAAAGGTGAAAATGACACTAACATAAATTGTTTTACTAAAACAATTTTTAGAAGGGGTTATACTAATCATATATTTGTCTATAAATACTATTTGGAAATATAAAAAGATTTCCTACATCAGGATATTTTTTTTATAATTTTTAGACATTAAATAAATTAATTTAATTATGACATCATGATGATGCAACGATGACCTCATTAATGAACAATTTAAATAAAATGAAACGATAATATAAAATCTAAGAACTACACATGTCCAAAAACTATTGGATGGAAATATTTAGAAGCCTTATTGTCTTATCTTAGAAATATATCAATGTGGGACCTTATAAATTCGAAACACTTTTGAAAATAAAATAATAGTTTCATGATTTCCAAAAGTGCCCCTCCTCTCCCCTTATAAAAGGCCCCCACCTCTACCTCATTTCACACACTCCTCAAGACTTTGTCTCGGCCATCCCCTACCCATTTACTCTCTCCACATCCCTCTACTCATCTTAGAGGATTCCATTTGGGCATAATCCTTTCACAAGAAGCCTTTAGGCTCAAATCAAAAGGAGTTACACTTTTAAAGGCAATTCATTCTCTCATGTTCATTTGTTTTATTTTGCTTCTCCAACCCCCAAAACTCTTTTTATTTACTTCTTTTATAAAAACACCAGTATCTTCAATATACTAGGATGTTTTTATAAGATTTATTCGAGCTACACTCTCACACAAATATATAAAATGGTTAAAGAACATACGGTTTCCGTGGATGGCGAAATTATGCATCCCGAAACGATGATTGTTCAATACTCATTTAACACCTTCAAAGGTGGCCATTATGATGTCACTATTTTTATATATGATATATAATATTTTTAATATTTCCTTAAGCTTCTGTATTTTTCATTTATGGTATACCATTATTGTTTCCATTATGGGTAAACACGATATCCTCATTTTAGGAAGTGCGGACAACCGACCCCTAAAAGTGATTTGATTCGTTAATACCATATGTGGGATGTGTAAAGGATAAATTTAATGATATTATATATGTTATTATACTGGAATTATAATATACTCTTACATAATTATGATTCCATTCCAGAAAATACGAAATAGAAATGGAAGTAGCGTTCATGCGTACGTACGGCTTACCGTCTCCATGAACGGTACATTTCATTTCTTATCTCCAAATATTATGTACTATTATAAGTACATATATATAATGGATATATATGATGTATGATACATCTAAATGATTAATATAATTCTGGAATTAAAATATACATACCTCTCATATAGTTTTAATTCCATTAATACGACATAGAAGTGAAAGTAGCGTTCATGCGTACGTACGGCTTACCGTCTCCATGAACGGTGCATTTCATTTCTTTCCTCTAAATTATTATGTGATATTATAAATAAATGTATATGCTGGATATATATGATATATATGATATCCAAATCAGTAATGTCATTATGGATATAAAGAACCTTTGACCACACGAACAACATGTAATTGTAAGAAGTCCACTTTCGACTTAAGAACCAAATATCGACAAAACAATCATTATTAGCTTAATGATTACATAATGTTTATAACATGGAAATAAGTGATATAAAAGGAATAATAATCTTGAAAAAGGTTCTTAATCAAGTATAAATTAACTCAAGTTTATTATTCAGGAGATTAAAGAACGATCGAGTCAAGTCGGACCCGAGGTAAGGGATCCTACTCCTCTCTTTCTTTTTAAGTACACTCTTTTATGTCATTCCTTTTAAAGATCATATTTCTTGTTATTGGGATGTTATTTTATATTAATCTTACTGTAATTTTTATGTTCATGTGATGAGAGACCCTATTCTCTCTCATCAATCCATTTTGGAAGTTTTGAGTGGCGCCGTTAGGCTGCCGAATTTTCGTAAGAGATCTAACCTCTCTCTTTCTTTTTAAGTACTCTCCTTTATGTCACTTCTTTTAAGCTCCTATTTGTTATGTTGGGGGATGTTCTTTTCCTCTTTCTATAAACTTTATGTTAATATGATGAGATATCCTATTTGATCTCATCAACCCATTTTTGTATGTTTTATGTGGCGCCGTTAGGCTCCCAAGTTTTCGTAAGGGATTTTTCATCTCACTTTTATTCCCGTGAGATTTATGCTACATTTGCCACAATTTCCTTTGATTGGTGTATGTACTGCCCATTATTTTACTCATTCTGTAATATACTTTCTTTTATGAGTATTTACATCAATGTTGAATCGTCCTTCTTTCACGAGGTGTATGTTTCGAAAGATACCCATGTCGGTAAGGGAACCTTTCACCCTCCTCTTTTTAAAGGACTTCTTTTGTTGGGTCTTTTAATTTACATATTGTTATGTTGGGATATGTTCTCATATATCCTTATTGATTTAAATTTTATGTCCAAGTGATGAGATACCCTTTTTTTTATTTCTCATCAACTAATTTTGATGTGACGCCGTTAGGCTGTCAAGGGAACTTCTTAACCCAATTTCGATTTCTTTGGGTTCAACATGTAGTTATTGAATATGTCATCCTTTGAATATGTGTGAATGACCTATTATTGTTTTACACTTAATATCCAATTATATTGGGCGTATTTATATTTGTCACACATAATTTTGAGATTGATTTATCCTTAATTTAAGGATACCTTCTTTATAAGGGATTTTATCACATTTTACATCTCTATTGAGACTTCATTGTTGTTATGCACCAATTCACTCATATATGGTGTATATACTATCCTTTGGAATATTATATCATGAATCCAATTATTATCATGATATTATAAAGTTCTGATTAAATGTTATTCCTCAATTAGTGTATTCAAGTGTCTCTAATTTTGGTAAAACCCCTTTAACCAAAATACCACTTTAAATGTTTTAATTGTTTGTTCTTATTAATATCCATGTTTTCAAAATGGTTTTAAGGATTTATTTATATGGATAATAATGGATTAAAATGTTAAAAGCTTCAAGGTGGTATGTGACTTTGTCTCAATATCCTTTCATTGAGGCATATTTTTATTTTATACACAACTTTCTTTTATACGGTGTATAAACCCCTTTGACTTTTACGTTTATTCAAAAGGAATCTTTTTTATACGAAGAGTTTACTAAATGAAAAAAGGGAATGTTTTTATCGTACGTATGCGGTGAAAATGACTTCTTCGCCGTCGTGACCGTTATTTGAGTTTCGGCTTCCTCTACAAGGCATACCTTCTTTTTAAAAGAAAAAAATAAATACCATGTTTTACTTTTCTTTTATTTTTGTATCGAAAATGGTTTTCATAATGTTTTTATATCAATGTGTTGTATTGATATCTTGTGATTGAAAGGTGGGAATGTTATGTTTCCTTTATGCATGTTTAATGTGATATGATTATGTTGAGGTTCTTGGGCATTATTATGAAGACGGGTGGTTCCGTGATAAACTAAGGGCGGGTGAGCCCGATATAGCTCTCCAATGCATTGGGTAACGCGAAGAAGTGAAACGTTAAGGTTTCTCCGAAGAGATTTAAGGAATATACTGTGATGGGTATTCCAAACGTAACCAAGAGGGTTACTCCCTACATAAGGATGTTATGAATTCCTCAAGTTACCTTTATGTCATATGATTTCTATGATTTTATGAGGTATGTTAAAGTGATTATGTTTTATGGGTAAAGTATGATTTCATTCTTATGTATACATGTACTTATGTTTCCTTTCCATATTTTTATATCCCTTACTGAGATTTTTATGCTCATCCCAAGTTTTTTTTGAAATGTTTTTCACAGGTCAAGGGAAGGGTACATGATGTGATGATAGTGTCAAGGATGTGTCAAGAAAGAATCCATGTTATATTTTAAATATGTTTCCGTTGATGGGAAGAATGAATACTGTCTTTTATGTAACCACTTTGTTTAAATGTGGAATGTAATGCAAGTTTCATGATCTAATTCTCTAAAACTCTAAACCTAAAAAGATCCTCAATGTGTAATCTTGTAATAAATCAAGATTAAGTAAGGTTTAAGGCTAGGGCCTTATAGTTTGTATCAAAGGTCAGTTTAGATAACTTTAGAGGTTAGGTTATTCTCTAAGCACAAGTGACATTACCATAATGGTTAGGATTTCAGAAAGAGTCCCAGTTTTAGATAAAGTGAATGAGTAAGTATATCTTAGTGTTTATCTTCCTCATTAGTACATGATGGTTATGTTGATATACTCACACTGACCTTTTTGGTTTTAGTAAATGGCTGGATCTAGCAGGCACCAATGTGACAATGGGTTTGAAGGAAACTGTGGTGGTTCTCTGATTAAGAGACTGGATGAGATGGGGGGATTCAATGAGGAATCTCATGGTTGTTCTAAACCAACTATCAATGAGTCATGATCAACCACTTCAACCTTGGTGAGTTCTCTAATGTATCATGTACGAGATGGCCAACTCGATGTGGAAATTCAGGTAATAATTATTAAGGTAACCATTAGGGTTTATATGATCCTTACTTTTTAGGTAATTATGGGTTGCTCTATGATATGATGGAAAATGAAAGGAATGAGATAAAATTGAGGTTAAAATATGTTATGATCATTTTTGAAGATTTTATCTCATTTTGGGGGATGTTTTAAGAATTATATAGTTTTGGAAAAAGGACAACATGCAGACCGTGTGACAACCCGTCGCGTCGGACAAAGCTGTGGGAATCGAACCAGTCCCTGGTTAGTTTGACTGATTCATTCTAGTTATATGATTTTATTAATTACGAGTAAGTTGATTTTGGGTTATTTATGAAAATGATTAACCTATCATGGAGGATATGTGATTAGGTTAATTACTTTTCAATACGAGACTTTAGGAGCAACTGATGTTGTTTGGAGATAAATGTTACGATTTAACTTGGAAGACTATGTGAATAAATCCTTCAAATATTTGTGTTTCAACCTTAGTTTGGTTTACGTTGAAGAATTTTATGAACAAATTGTTTATCTAATGGCCCTCGTTGAACTTTGGGTTTTGTTGGACAAATTTTGGAGGTTAAGAATAGATTTTCTTTTTATAAAGGGTTATCCTTTTCTGGATTATCTGACCTTGTACTAACCTTTTTGGTTTTGGTTTTGGTTAAAGCCTAAAGACATGGGATGTATATAGTTCTCTTTGGTGGATTAGGTGATTCTCTAGAAGTTGATTATAGTACTCTTAATGCGAACAAGTCTCCCTAAATACTCGTCTTTTGGAAAAAAATATAAGTTTGATTAAGGAATCTAGTAAAAGTTGAAAGTCAACATGATAAGTGATTATGTTTCCTTATGAATAAATTCCTCAATAAAAAGTAACTTAAAACAAAAATGTTGTCTATTAACTTTTCCTACTGGGGAATCGAATACCGTTTAACCCATCACAAGTTTGTGATTTTCTCGTGGTTAACTCTCTCCTAAACATGTTTTCTATCACTCTCCATCAGAACATGACCCTTTGTTTTTTCCTCCATGTCCATATTTTCATACTTGGAATCCTAGTATGGGTTAACTCGGGTGACCTTTTTAATTATCTTTCTTTATTTTAAAGTGATTGTTTTACCGACTCTTGTTCCGACGAGGGACTTTCAAGGATGTTTCTAAGCGCAATTTTAAAATTGCGAGGACGTAATTCCCAAAAGGGGGGAAGGATGTAACACCCCAGGTAAATAAAGAATATGACATTTTCTTATTTATCCATATTTGTGAATAAAATATTAATATGACTTTAAAGGGGACGCTATGCTCGATGGCGTACCCAACACGCAACAACGAGTTTCTTGGGAATCTTACGTTGCACCCTAATAATAAAATAATATTATTTTAAATGGTAGTTAACATGTAGCCGTTGTATTGGAGGTAATGGATAGAAATAAATAAATGTGATTATATATTTTTTTAAATGTTTTTACATTTATCCAATAAAAGATAAAGGCTTAAAATACGGAAAGAATTCAATTTTAGGCGTATATGTCCTAGTTTTCACTAAAGGTCCACTTATCGCCTTTTGATGGAGAACCGTCATTAAATATAGTTTTTTTCACTCTTATACATTATATTGGACCAAATAAAACTCTTCTTAAGAATTGGGCCACCGAAATTTACTTTGTGTAAATTTTTGGTATCTTTCCGATAAAGTTCATTTTTTAATGAATAGTGTAAAATGTTGAATTTTAATTCAAAACCTCTTTTTAATCTAATTAATTTATATGATTAGATTATATTTTGAATTGGTTTTAAAGTTAAATTAGAATATATTTTTACCATTAAATCCAATAGTGGTCGTTGGAATTAATTTTACTTTGAAATCAGACTTAAACTAGTGTCAATCATTTGATACTTATTGTTTCATAAAAACACGCTTTTTGCTTTGACAGTGGGAATTAATTATTAAATTAATTAATGCGACTTATATGTTTTGAATTTTGTAAAATAGAATTCATTTTTGAATTCAGAATATCAAATATAGCTTTAGGGGGAATTTTTGGTAATTTTCTGAAAACTCCAATTTTTGATGAATAGTGAAACCACTAAGTGATAATCAAGCAAACTGATTTTTCAGTTAAATGAAAGTTTACCACTAATGTGTATTGAATTTTGAAAATCCGACATACATGGTTATAATTAGTATGTAAAATTTGGTTCAATGGGATGAAAATAATTTTTTGGTGAATAGTAACTTTTTTTCATTAATCGCGATTAGAGGTAATTAGTGTAATTTAAGGTAAAAATGATATTATAAAAATATGAAAACACCATGACACTTGTCCTACCCCTATTGGATGAGTCACGGCCGACCAAGACAACCCATGGGTCGATTTAGGGGACCCTATGGAGCCTCTTGGGTGAGATAATGACTTTAATGCCTTTTTTTTAAATAAAGGTGAAAATGACACTAACATAAATTGTTTTACTAAAACAATTTTTAGAAGGGGTTATACTAATCATATCTTTGTCTATAAATACTATTTGGAAATATAAAAAGATTTCCTTCATCATAATATTTTTGTTATAATTTTTAGACATTAAATAAATTAATTTAATTATGACATCATGATGATGCAACGATGACCTCATTAATGAACAGTTTAAATAAAATGAAACGATAATATAAAATCTAAGACCTAAACATGTCCAAAAACTATTGGATGGGAATATTTCGAATCCTTATCATCTTATATTCGAAATATATCAATGTGGGACCTTATAAATTCGAAACACCTTTGAAAATAAAATAATAGTTTCATGATTTCCAAAAAGTGCCCCTCCTCTCCTCTTATAAAAGGCCCCCACCTCTACCTCATTTCACACACTCCTCAAGCCTTTGTCTCGGCCATTCCATGCCCATTTACTCTCTCCAAATCCCTCTCCTCATCCTAGAGGATTCCCTTTGGGAATAATCCTTTCAAAGGAAGCCTTTAGGCTCAAATCAAAAGGAGTTACACTTTTAAAGGTAATTCATTCTCTCATGTTCATTTGTTTTATTTTGCTTCTCCAACCCCCTAAAATCTTTTTATTTACTTCTTTTATAACAACACAAGTATCTTAAATATACTAGGATGTTGTTATAAGATTTATTCGAGCTACACTCTCACACAACTACATCAAATGGTTAAAGAACATACGGTTTCCGTGGATGGCGAAATTCTGCCTCCCGAAACGACGATTGTTCAATACTCATTTAACACCTTCAAAGGTGGCCATAATGATGTCAATATTTTTATATATGATATATAATATGTTTAATCTTTCCTTAATCTTATGTATTTTTCATTTATGGTATACCATTATTGTTTCCATTATGGGTAAACACGATATCTTCATTTTAGGAGGTGCGGACTACCGCCCCCTAAAAGTGATTTGATTCGTTAATACCATATGTGGGATGTGTAAAGGATAAAGTTAATGATATTATATATGTTATTATACTGTAATTATAATATACTCTTATATCATTATGATTCCATTCCAGAAAATACGAAATAGAAATGGAAGTAGCGTTCATGCGTACGTACGGCTTACCGTTTCCATGAACGGTATATTTCATTTCTTATCTCAAAATATTATGTAATATTATAAGTACATATATATAATGGATATATATGATGTATGATACATCTAAATTATTAATATAATTCTGTAATTAAAATATAAATACCTCTCATATAGTTTTAATTCCATTAATACGACGTAGAAATGAAAGTAGCGTTCATGCGTACGTACGGCTTACCATCTCCATGAACGGTGCATTTCATTTCATTCCTCTAAATGATTATGTGATATTATAAATACATGTATATCCTGGATATATATGATATATATGATATCCAAATCAGGAATTCCATTAAGGATATAAATAACCTTTGACCACACGAACAACATGTAATTGTAAGAAGTCCACTTTCGACTTAAGAACCAAATATTGACAAAACAATCATTATTAACTTAATGATTACATAATGCTTATAACATGGAAATAAGTGATATAAAAGGAATAATAATCTTGAAAGAGGTTCTTAATCAAGTAGAAATTAACTCATGTTTATTATTCATGAGATTAAAGAACGATCGAGTCAAGTCGGATCCGAGGTAAGGGATCCTACTCCTCTGTTTCTTTTTAAGTACACTCTTTTATGTCATTCCTTTTAAAGCTCATATTTCTTGTTATTGGGATGTTATTTTACATTAATATTACTTTAATTTTTATGTTCATGTGATGAGAGACCCTATTCTCTCTCATCAATCCATTTTGGAAGTTTTGAGTGGCGCCGTTAGGCTGCCGAATTTTCGTAAGAGATCTAACCTCTCTCTTTCTTTTTAAGTACTCTCCTTTATGTCACTTTTTTTAATCTCCTCTTTGTTATGTTGGGGGATGTTCTTTTCCTCTTTATATAAACTTTATGTTAATATGATGAGATACCCTATTTTATCTCATCAACCCATTTTTGTAAGTTTTATGTGGCACCGTTAGGCTGCCGAGTTTTCGTAAGGGATTTTTCATCTCACTTTTATTCCCGTGAGATTTATGCTAAATTTGCCACAATTTCCTTTGATTGGTGTATGTACTGCCCATTATTTTACTCATTGTGTAATATACTTTCATTTATGAGTATTTACATCAATTTTGAATCATCCTTCTTTCACTAGGTGTATGTTTCGAAAGATACCCATGTCGGTAAGGGAACCTTTCACCCTCCTCTTTTTAAAAGACTTCTTTTGTTGGGTCTTCTAATTTACATATTGTTATGTTGGGATATGTTCTCATATATCCTTATTGATGTAAATTTTATGTCCAAGTGATGAGATACCCTTTTTTTATCTCTCCTCAACTCATTTTGATGTGACGCCGTTAGGCTGTCAAGGGAACTTCTTAACCCAATTTCGATTTCTTTGGGTTCAACATGTAGTTATTGAATATGTCATCCTTTGAATATGTGTGAATGACTTATTATTGTTTTACACTTAATATTCAATTATATTGGGTGTATTTATATTTGTCACACATAATTTTGAGATTGATTCATCCTTAATTTAAGGATACCTTCTTTATAAGGAATTTCATCACATTTTACATCTCTATTGAGACTTCATTGTTGTTATGCACCAATTCACTCATATATGGTGTATATACTATCCTTTGGAATATTATATCATGAATCCATTTATCCTCATGATATTATAAAGTTCTGATTAAATGTTATTCCTCAATTATTGTATTCAAGTGTCTCTAATTTTGGTAAAACCCCTTTAACCAAAATACCACTTTAAATGTTTTAATCGTTTGTTCTTATTAATATCCATGTTTTTAAAATGGTTTTAAGGATTTATTTATATGGATATTAATGGTTTAAAATGTTAAAAGCTTCAAGGTGGTATGGGACTTCGTCTCAATCTCCTTTCATTGAGGCATATTTTATTTTATACACAACTTTCTTTTATACGGTGTATAAACCCCTTTGACTTTTACGTTTATTCAAAAGGAATCATTTTTATACGAAGCGTTTACTAAATGAAAAAAGGGAATGTTTTTGTCGTACGTATGCGGCGACAACGACTTCTCCACCGTCATGACCGTTATTTGAGTTTCAGCTTCCTCTATAAGCCATACCTTCTTTTTAAAAGAAAAAAATAAATACCATGTTTTACTTTTCTTTTATTTTGGTATCGAAAATGGTTTTCATAATGTTTTTATATCATTGTGTTGTATTGATATCTTGTGATTGAAAGGTGGGAATGTTATGTTTCCTTTATGCATGTTTTATGTGATATGATTATGTTGAGGTTCTTGGGAATTATTATGAAGACGGGTGGTTTTGTGATAAATTAAGGGCGGGTGAGCCTGATATAGCTCTCCAATGCATTGGGTAACGCGAAGGAGTGAAACGTTAAGGTTTCTCCGAAGAGATTTAGGGAATATACTATGATGGGTATTCCAAACGTAACCAAGAGGGTTACTCCCTATGTAAGGATGTTATGAATGCCTCAAGTTACCTTTATGTCATATGATTTCTATGATTTTATGAGGTATGTTAAAGTGCTTATGTTTTATGGGTAAATTATGAT
This sequence comes from Viscum album, assembly GCA_963277665.1. Classification (NCBI taxonomy): domain Eukaryota; kingdom Viridiplantae; phylum Streptophyta; class Magnoliopsida; order Santalales; family Viscaceae; genus Viscum; species Viscum album. Next base: position 66,506,239 of record OY728149.1, on the reverse strand, counting down.
TTCATTCTTATGTATACATGTACTCATGTTTCCTTTCCATATTTTTATATCCCTTACTGAGCTTTTTATGGTCATCCCAAGTTTTTTTTGAAATGTTTTTCACAGGTCAAGGGAAGGGTACATGATGTGATGATAGTGTCAAGTATGTGTCAAGAAAGAATCCATGTTATATTTTAAATATGTTTCCGTTGATGGGAAGAATGAATACTGTCTTTTATGTAACCACTTTGTTTAAATATGGAATGTAATTCAAGTTTCATGATCTAATTCTCTAAAACTCTAAACCTGAAAAGATCCTCAATGTGTAATCTTTTAATAACTCAAGATTAAGTAAGGTTTAAGGTTGGGGACTTATAGTGGGTGTGCAACTATAGAGGTGGTGGGGGGGAGGGGTTCATGTGATGTATAGGGGGATAATTAAGGATTAAAAAAAGGATGATAAAAATGTAATAAAAAAAGAGAAAAAGTAAAATAAAATAAATACAATTTTTTTTTAAAAAAACTAGGAAACCCACACATTTTATGCATAGTTTAGAAAACTATTCACCATCCTTGAGTTGTTCACTTCCTAGGCTAGAAACCCTCGCATAGTTACACCAAGGCAAACACACAGTTAAGAAAACCAATCTCATACCGTGCCACTTGGCACTGCAAACTAGAATAGTACAACCGAACACTTTTAGAATGGTTTGATAAATAATGAAGAAGTCATTCACCACCCCATTGAACCACCTGGTAACCCTCATGGTCACCGCACATTTACTCCTAACTATGCTGGAAAACCATGCAACAACTAAAATCCTAAAAACAACTCTGGTATTCTAGCTTTTGTAACTCAAGCCCGCTCAAGTAAAAGACATATTAAGACAAAAAATAAATAAAATAAAAGAGAGGTATATATTTGGGGTGTTAAAATTCTCCCCACCATTAACACTTTCTTCCCCCAAAATGTCACCTGACCAAATGTGGAATAAAACTAGAACTCGAAATTAATCAAAACCAAACTAAACCATGAAACCTGATGTGACCTTTCAACTCCAGAAGTCACACTTGACAAACTCTAGATAAAATGACAAGGAGATACATGGGGAAAGAGAGGGAGATATCCCCACCATTTTAGAAACTGCTTAGTACATCAGCTAAAATAAGAGGAATGCCCAACGAAACCACCCACCAACATGCCAAGGGTTCAATCTCAAAGACTCTAATGGGGAACTTGTCCAAGCCACAATTCAAAATTACTCAAGCCACATGCATCTCCAAATGAGTACCAAATGAGAACTAAGATCGATCCAATGGAAGAGAAACCATTTATGAGTTCACATTCATAATGCGCAACCACATAAATTTCAGGAAAGAGGCCACCAGGATCTAAAAAAATGTTCCCAGGAATATAAAACCACAATAGGGGGAAACATTAATGGTTACCTCTATAAAATCAGAGACAACATGTTCGGTAAACATTCATCACACCCAAAATTTTTTTGGCTACCTGAAAAGACTCACTCCAGGACCTATGGATAGATACCAAATGTCTTCAAGTATATGCTACCCCACATTTAGGATATGGAATCCTTCGACCATGGATTCCTCTTTTAGTAATAAAACTTACAGAACTTTTCCACATACACACCATTAACAATCCTGAAAAGGATTAGGGAAATATTTCTTTGAGTTCCCAAAACAACCACACTAAAAGAAACCAATTGAGTGGTACATCAAACATGAAGAAAACAATGATTAAGAAGACACCCCAGGAATAAGTTTCTTTGGTTCACACTCCTCACTGAATGTGAAACCCTTCACATGCACCAAGAGGAACTATAGAGGAAACCCCCATAGGTTCTCCTCTACAACCAACTCAACTTGGGACAACTCATCCACAAACATCCAAAAAAGAACATGCCTAGATAAGAGAAACTAGTCCATAATCTCTAGGCAGATACCCCATATGATGAATTGAACTTTCAACTAATCACTCGATGCTAACTCTGAGGAAAAGAAAATTACCTATTCAAGAATGTCAACACAACCCCTTCACTGTCTGTCGAACTAGATGAACACCCATTAGTTATGTACTCCTTCAACCTATAAATATCCTTGGCCACCATGATAAACAAACAACAAATGAAAATAACTCAACTCTACTACTCCACTGAGAGTCTAGACCAAACCAACAACATGAAGAAACTCTCTAGAAACCTTTGTTGAACTTTCTGAGTTACATAATCTAAATAACATAAAAAACCTAAACAAATACACATCAAACCAAATATAAATGGAGATAAAATTTCAAATAAAAAACACCAATTAAAAAACCAAGCACCATACAATAGAACCAAAATGCCCTTTTTGAAACCACCACTTTCATTATGAATTCAAAATCATTTCCACTTCAAAATCATTTGAACATAAAAACCCATTTAAAAATACACATTCTATTTCAAGTAATCTAGGACTAAAATAATTTCAACACACATAATTATCAAACATCACAATCATTTTTTAAAACATTTTCATAAAGTAAAACATGATAATAAGATTGGGAATGTACCAATAGTGTTCCATGAAGTCTCGCACATATAACTTCTCATGCCAGCTCAGGCACTCATCCAAACATACTAATAAATATCCACTCACCACATAAATACATAAATGTGAGAATATATTGGAATAACAAGGGAAAAATAGAATTTTGTTTCCAAACCATTCTTCAAAACATGCTTTCCAAAACCCCCCAAAACTTTTTCCAAACTGATTTCATTTCCAAAACAACTCCCATTTCCAAAACAAACCATTTAATTTTAGAATAACCAAATATTTTTATTTTTGAAATCAAATTTCAATAAACCAAATACCATTTCATAACTTAATATAAATACCCAAAAATCATATAGGAAAAATCGTTAAACACAGCTTGGCCACATGGCTTGGCCATAAAGTTTGGAAGGCTGTGCACCAACTAGGTGAGAACATTAGAGGCCATCAAAGGTAGTTTCATGATATGTGTATGGTTTTATAAAAAATCCAAATATACCATGAAACTTCTAAATCACACCAATAATTACTACCAAATTATCAAAACCAACTAGAAAGTATTAAACAAAACCAAGGAACTTGAAAACACCCAAGATCCAAGCTCGGACTTTGAGGCATAACCATCCCGGACTACCCTATAAATTCAATAATACTTACGAATATATGGTGATAAACCACCTACACATGATTGAACACATGAATTAGAAAAATAATATCTCTAAAACTATTGAACATCCCCAAATGACAAGGGATAAACCTCCTCTAATACCATTTTTTCATGAACCAACCTAGGTCGACCCCGAACTGATCACCCGAGATGATTTGCGACAAGGCCCGAGAGGCATTCCTTATCCTACCAGGCTAGAAAATAGTGTTGAGAATTAAGAATAATAAGTTGGGAAAGATTTATCCCATGAAAAATAGAAGTCAAATAAATGACTATAAACTGAACAATAAAATAAATAGTAGCAGAAGAAAAAATTAAAACTATACATACCTCACTATGACCATATGGTTCACCACCAACCACTAAACGAAAGTCACAAAATGGTGACTGAGTTTGATAAAAAATAAGTACCAGAAGCTAAAAACAATGATATGATATTGGCGTTATCATTTAAACTTAGTAGGTATTCCTGAATAAATTATTACCTGTGCATTACCTTTAAAAAAACCAAGACATGCCTGTTTGGAAAAAAGACATATAAAAATAAGGTTTTTCAGTTATTTTCAAATATAAGTTACAAGATTACAATCGCAAGAAAAAACATTTTCCATTGAATTTCCAAAACAACTTCAAAAACCTAAATAGAACATTTTAAAAATAAAGCTTCATATAAGGTGCTAAAAAGCACGAGTAAGTAAAACATGAATTCTACTACTTTTGACATGAAAGAAAAAATGAGCATTAATTACTTGATAAATCATTAGAATATAAATAAAAAGGTAAAAAATAATAGTGACCATAGAAAATACCTAAGTAGATAGGGTTAGTGGGGACCTAGGATCCTTGTACCTCAGTAATGAAAGTAACCCAATATCCATAGTGTCCTTGTGCACGAGTCACTAGAGAGGATTAAATAAAAATTTTTAATGGTCTCTGATCATTATAAAATGTTTAGTTACTATTGTAACATCAATCCTACTAGGGGGAACCAAGCCTTAACCCTTCCAGTCCACCTAATGTACTAGACCCAGTCTGCCCACCTAGGTACCTAGGGTCCCATGTGCACTATTCCAAATACTGGTGATTTTTTATCTAGCTAGAATATACACACATATCATTTAATTTAACCAAATCCCATACAACTTATCACCACAGATCTCCCCCATTAAGAACATCCCCCTTTCCAAGTCACACAACAATATACAAGACTCTTGACCAAGAACATATCACACAGTATAAATTTAACATACACACCACATTTACAAATCAATGGGGAATACCTTAAGAGGGGTTTTCCATTTTCATCAAATATTTAAAAAATAAAACTGGGTATTAACACTTTAATGAAACACTTATATTTTAGAGAACACACTTGACCAAAGATGTTGAGTTCCAAAACCACAATTCACATGTTAGAAATTATTTAGAAAACTATTTTAATCATTTTGGATACTTTAAATTTAAAGGAAAGCTTGTAAATAGGCTTAGAAAAATTATGTAAATAAATTAAATCGCTTCCAAGAGATGCAACCAATTTTCATAGAATATACACATTACCTAATAATGAAAATAGATTTAAAAATAAATAAATAAATTAATAAATTAAAATTAATGGGTTAGGCATAGGGAACATGCCTCAAACTCAAGGTTCCTTGACAACAACAACCTTAAACTTCACTTTTTCTTCTTTCATGCATATACACCTTTACACACACATATATAAGGACACTGATCCCCTATGTACATATTTTCATTTCCAAATATATACAAGGGGATCCTTACATATATGATTATACTTTAATATACCCCTTTACATTGACACACATATGAATTTTCATATAAACATATAAGTAAACCTAGCCCCATTATATATTTTCATCATACCATGGGTGAATATATATAATGCGGGGACTTATATATATACATGCCTACCTATGAATACACTTATAAGTCTTTGATAACGGCGACTTGAATCCACCCAAATGAGGTCCAAGACACACTACAACCACATTAGGAACCAAAAATTACAAAAAAAATAATTGAAATTAGGATAAAAGAAAAGGCAGAAGGAAACCAACCTCAAAATGTTGGATGGTGGACCCAAATGGCCTAAAATACATTGCCTTGGGTGGAAAATTCCAAAACATGCTTGAAGTCAAACCAAGAGACCCATTGAATACCCTATAAATAGAAGAAAACCAAAATTACTGGGTTAACCCTCACCTTAGGGTTTGAATGAATGAAATTGGGCAATGAGTGATGAAAAAATGAAGGAATAAGAAAGAATGAGGGAGGCAGAGACCATAGATTGGGGTAGCGACCATGAATCCCTAAGGAATCATAGAAAAACAGTGTGGAAGGGTAGCTCAGGAGAGGGGGTGGTGAGTGGCCATGGAGGAAGGGAAGGGGGGTCACACGATGCATTTGGGGAGAATATATGAAGAGAAAAAATAAAAGGAGGAAGGATAGAGAATAAAAAAAGAGAAAAAGAAAATAAAAACCAATTTTTTTTAAAAAACCAGGCTCCCCGCACATTTTGCGCATGATTTACCAAACCATGTTCCAACCATGCGCTGGTCACTAACTAGGCTAAGAAACCTCACATGATTACCACTAGGAGAGGAAAAAGTTGATAAAACCATGATAAAACCATGACACTTGGTACTGTCAACTCATAGAGACCAACCACAAGCTTGCTACATGACTTAATAAACCATTCTCAAGTTGTGCACCATAAAAATAAGCAACTTGGATACCCAAATGAGCACCGTACAGTTACTCCGAACCATTTAGGATAACCATCAAACCACTAAAATACTCAAAAAAATGAAACTATGGCCATCCAACTTTGAGATATCAATCTCACTCAAGCATAAGATATATTAAGACCAAAAATAAATAGAATAAAAGAGAGGTGTTGGGGTGGGGTGTGACATGAAATGTATATGCTGTATACTGTGAATGGATGCCGAGTGAGGCTGAAGTGGTTTAACTTGTTAATGTGATTTTTATGGTTTTGGTTTCAATTTATAATAGTGTTTAAAAGTTGTTGCTGAAACGATTTTGGTTGGTGTATTGATAGTTTCATTGTGTTTATCAGTTTTTGTAGAAAAATTCCTCTTTGGATGCTTCTTATAAATCTGTGGGAAGAGGATGAAGAGAGTTATCCCTCACCAGTTAATTAGAGGCTAGTGTAAGTAGTTGTTCAGGTTATCCAAGAATTAGATCAGGGAGCATGCTCTAGTCCTGGTTGTGAAAAGGATGTCGAACTATGTATGGAAAAGGAAAAGGCTTAAGAGTTTCTCAAGAACAATACTCCTTCCTTATAGGGTGGCATGGAACCTTAAGAATATGAGGATTATATTGGAAATAGAAAAATGAAATTTGGATTCTTAACACTTTTGAGGTGGTTAAAGTGAAATGTGGTTCATTCTTATTGGAAGGTCCTAGTCACCGGTGGTGGGACTCAGTGGTCCTGGTTAAGACGTATGAGCAGATGGGTTGGAAGTAATTCAAGGTAATATTCAATGAGTAGTATTTCCTTGAGAACTTTTCATTTTACAAGACTTGAGAGTTTTTATATCTCCACCATGGGGATCTTACTGTGTAGGAGTATTCCAACCATTTTTCTAAGTTGGTTCGGTTCACACCTAAGGTATTTTCTGTTGAGAATTTTAAGGCTCAATGGTTTGAGATGGGGTTGTGGTAGGATATCTGATTCTAAGTATTTGTGATCATGTTAAAGATATATTCTGAGGTGGTCAATCTATCCTTGATGGTGGAGATATATTATGCCATAAATTTTGGTTTTTCTAGGGCTGTTTTAGTAGTGGACCACAAAAGTGGTGGGTTGTCTGAAAGGAAAGGGAAGCATGATAAGAAAGAAAATAATGGAGGTGGTATTTTCATCCATCCTTCCTAACCATATTTTTATATAGCTTTGGATTTTGGGTAAATTATATTCCATCAATGTGGAAGGCTAGGGAATATGCGGTTAGCATGTCTATACCCACCTAGACCTTTCCACCAGTGTGGACTTATGGGGAACTTGAAGTGGTTTTGTAAAGTTTCATGCCCACATTAGGGTGGTGTAGGTTCTATATCCTCTCAGGGAATGATATCCCAAATAGAACCATCTAGGATAGAGGGTTCTTGGTTTGGAATTCATGGATGTAAGGATGAATCTACTACTAAATAGAGTCATCTTAAGGAAGCACCGCATGTCAGTAGTCATTCTTAGACCCAAGCAGAGATGAGGCACCTTCATGATATGGATTAAGTACCAGTGGAATCAGATATAGGGCCTATGATAGTTCAAGGTACTATTTTTAGTTCATCATCCAAAGTTATTTCCTTATTTGATATGAGTTATTCTAATTCATTTATTTCTTACCGTCTTGTGGATTTCTTGAAATTTTCAATCTAGCTCATCACATATGTAGTGGAGTTGGGGACACTACTTAGTAAGAAGAGAGAGAAGGGTTTTATCTGTCGACCATACACTCTTAGTTTATTAGGGGTCGGGCTAGAATGGGATTTATTAGCTCTAGAAATAGACCTCTTCGACATGATTATAGGTTTGGATTGGATGGTGAATTTTAAAAAACACATTGATTGCTATTGTGAGTGTGTAAGCTTTATGGAACCTGATTAGAGTACCTAGGTTTTTTTAAAGTGAATGAGATCCTTAGGGATGATGTGTTGGACCTACACTTACCAAATTGATAAATCTTGTTTTTTAGATATCATCACTCATATTGGAGGAAAATGGTAGAGTTTATAATAGTGGATTACTTTCTGCGGTGGATGAGTTTCCATAGGTATTCCCAAATAATATCTGAGGTTTTCTGCTAGAGTGGGATGTGGAGTTCACTATGTATTTTTAACTGATAAAACAACCAATATCACTTCCCTAATATTATATTTCCCCCATATAGTTGATGTAATTAAAGATAAAACTGGATGATTTGGAATCTAAAGGATTCATTCACCCAAGCATCTCACCTTGGGTCTCCCCAATTCTATTTACAAAGAAGGCTGATGGATCTCTCCAGGTGTGCATCTATTACTAGTAGTTGAATATGGTAACGATGAAGAAAAAATACTCCTTAAATTGTATTGATGAAACATTTTATTATCTTAAGGGGGAAAGGTGGTTCTCCAAGAACATTTTGCATTCTGGGTATCAACAAGTTAGAGTTAGGGAGGTTGATGTTCCTAATATAGACTTACAAAGAAAGTACCACCGCTATGAGTGTTTTATTTTACCATTTGGGTTGATGAATAATCAAGTGGTATTTATGGAGCTTATGAATAGGGTGTTCCATTAGTACCTTGAGTCCTTTTTCATTTTGTTTGGGGATGACATCATGATGTACTCTGGGACTGAAGAAGAGCATGAGCAGTATTTTCAAATTGTGTTGGGAACTCTCGGAGATCACTTTCTCTATACCAATATCTCTAAGTGTTACTTATGAATCATGGAGGTAAGTTTCTTGGCCATATAATTTCAGAACATAGTGTTTCAATGGACCCTGAGAAGATCAGAGCATTAATTTCATGGGAATAACCAAGGAATATTTTTGAGATCAAGATCATTTTGGGTCTGGAAGAGTATTACAACTGGTTTTTTGGGACTTCTCTAAACGTTCCTTTCCCATGAATGTGCTTACCAGAAAATGGGAAAGCTTTTATTGGATCACAAAATGTCAGGCATCCTTTGAGGAGCTCAAACAAGTTTTGTCAACTATCCCTATTTTGATCTTACCGGAGTCTGGAAAGGGTACATGGTCATTTGTGATGCCTTAGGTATGGGTTGTGGGTGTGTGTTGATGCATGATAACCATGTGGTAGCATATATTTCTCTATAACTTAAACCACATGAAAAGATCTACCCAACCCATGACTTTTAATTGGTAGCAATGATGCATGCTTTAAAGACATGGAGTCACTATCTATTTAGAGAGAAGATTGTAGTCTATTCATATAATAATAGCTTGGCCTGTATTTTATCTCAAAAGGATATTAATTCAAGGAAATGATATTGGTTCGAGTACCTTCAAGGGTTCGATCTTGATATCATCTATACCCCAGGAAAAGGTAATGTGGTAGTAGATTCCTTGATTAGAAATATTCATGTGCAATCATCAAAATAGTCTAGTGATGATTTGAATTTTATTGGGATTTTTTCTCAGATGCATCCGGAAGACAAGGAGAACAGTGGGAGGACGTTCTTGTCCAGTGTTCAGCTAATTACCAATTCAGTAAGAGTATCCAAGTAATGATATATTATATCATTATATGATGTTTCTAAATGGTGGGGAGGTACCTAGTGAGTGGTCATTGTCTTCATATTGTGTTATTTTATGTTGGGATTGCTTTATGGTGTTGTCATCATTGTGGAAGGTGGTGATTCAGGATAACCACCAGTATTAGTAGTCCTTTTATTTTGGGACCACCAATATGTTTTATGATTTACGTCGCTAGTTCTTATGGCTAGGTATGAGATAAGATATTTCTGACTTTTTATCCAAGTGTTGTACTTTTCAGAAGGTTAAAGCTGGGCATCAGAGGCCATCTAGTTTACTTCAGCTCCTAACGATTTTTACTTGGATGTGGAATGATGTCACCATGTATTTTATCATTTCCTTACCTCGTACATTCATAGGAAGGAATTCCATTTGGACGATGATTGACCTTCTAAAAAAATTATCTCATTTTATTCCAATCAAGGACTCAACCAAGGTGGATGAGTTAGGGTAGTTGTATGTTCAGAATATAGTGATTCTTTATGGTGTTTCATCAGATATTATTTAATATCAGGACTAAAAATTTAGCTCTCAGTTCTGGGAATTCCTTTAGAATACAATGGGGTCACAGATCTAATTGAGTATGGTATACCATCCTCAAATGGATGGTTAGACAAAGTAAGAGAATTAGATCTTGGATGACAGGATTCAGGCATGTGTGTTGGATTTTAGAGGATCACAGAATAACCATTTGGTATTAGTGAATTATGAATAAAAAAAAGTTACCAATAATCAATAAGAATGGAACCCTTTGAGGTGCTTTATGGTTAGGTGTGTCAACAACCTTTTTTTTGTAAGGAAGTGGGTGAGACTTCCATGTTCGGTCTGAGCATTCTGCAGGAGACGTCTGATAAAGTCCTATTTATTAGGTAGTATTTACTAATAGTGAAGATCCAAAATATGTCTTATGATGATCAGTGTAACCGAGCCTTGAAATTATCTGTTGGTGATCGGGTGTTTCTAAAGGTTTCCCCTCACTTGGGTCACTATCATCTTGGTAAGAAAGGGAAGAAAAAACTAAGGTATGTTACACCTTTTGAGATTACTGAGAGTGTTGGAAAGGTGAAATACTAGTTATCATTTTTGTCCCAGTTTATGTCAATTCATGACATGTTCCATGTCTTTCAATTTAATAAGTACAATTCATACCCATATAATGTTCTTATTTTGGAAGAGTTGGAGCTAGAATCTATTTTTTCTATATTGGAGTGATTGGTGTGGATTGTGGATTCCCAAGATAAAGTGATTCAAGGAAAGTACATACCATTGGTTCAGGTTATTTAGTATCATGGGAATGATAAACACGAGACATAAGAGTGAAAATATTAGGTTGAGGAGTAGTATCCATTTTTATTCTCTGATCAGACTTTGGGATGAATTTCTAAGGGAGGAATGTGTTCATGGTGGTGTGAATTGTCACATTCAGGATTTATTTTGAGGTATTTTTCTCTTTTATTTTGGTCTTATCATTATTGAATTAGTTTTCTCAACAATTTTTTTAGAAAAGTTGTAGTTTTTAGTCTTAAAAGAAGGTGGAGCATGGTTGGAACATGGTTCATAGAAACCATGTAGTAACCTAGAAGAGACCGTGCAACCTGTAAAATGGCACTATCTAGGCCGCATGACCAAGTGCATGGGCATGATGGCTATCAATGTGCCTATAATAGTGGGTATATGTGAGGTGCATAGCTAAGAGTATGGGAATGAGCCCTTCCCTAGTCAACAATGCATATTATTTTTCTAGGGATATAGGTGACTCACAATTGGCACATGTTTTAGAAAACAGTGTGACCAAACCATGTAGCCTACGTAGAACATTAAAAATGTTGAAATTACTCTTTTTATCACTTTTTTTAACCCCCAATCCCTCTTATCTCACCCCATTTAGTCTCCCCGACCTTAGGTGCTCCCCTCCCTTCCTGTCCTCTTCCTTGGGCCTTAATCCTTGGATGGATTTGGTTGGATCCTTTAAGAACTCTTCAAGTAAGCCTGTCCTCTAAAGCTTTATTCCTTCTTCTCGATCTATCTCTCATTATATTGAGTTATCCATGATCTTGTGGATTGGTTGAACCAATCTGGTTTCAAACTTGATTATTTTGGTTTTACCTTCATTTTTATGTTGGGTTCTTTCCTTTAGAGGGTCTCTTTTTTTACTGTGGTTAAGGTTTCTATCCCATTTTTGAAAGTTACCAAGTGAAAGGTAGGTGGTTCCACGATTTAACATTATTTTATGATTTTAGTATTCTTTATTGGAATTATAAATGGATTACATATTGTGTGGGTGATGGGTATTATTATTTCATAGGGTTTTAGTGTGTGTTGAGGTTTGAAAGGGGTTTTTTCTATTGAAAATGGTGGGTTTTCATGTATGTTTCCATTATTGCATATGTGTGTATAGAAGAAGTGTTTTATATGACATAGGGAATGTAATTGACCCCAAGGAAATCCTATGTATCTAGGTGGGTAGGCTAGGTCAAGTACTCTAGGTTTTCTAGTAAGGTTGAGGCCTAGTTCTACCAGCAAGATTGATGCTAAAACACTAACTAAACATGTGATGATGATTGGAGTATAGTAGACCTTGGGATGTGATTACCCTCTAGTGTCTCATGCACATGGACATTGTGGGTTTCTATTTTACTTATCACTGAGGTATGATAATCCTTAGAACATTCTAACCCTAGTGAATTAGAGATTACCTATGGTAATCATGTGATTCTATGCTTATCTTTTGTCTTGTTGTTTTGTTTACTTTCCATTTTTATTTCTATGCATGTATCATTTAACATTTTTTCTTTCTTTTTCATAAAAACTAGAATGTTGATTTGTCTTATGATGTTATATCATGGAATATCATTTGGTTTTATCTTATTGGGTTTTGGATCTCACCCTATATACACCCTCGTGTGTATGGAGACCTTTTTATCTTTGACCCAGGTAAAGGAAAGTTGTTTCATGGTGGTTTTGGTGGATCACGTTTCTTGTGGTTACTATTCTTGCATGTGTTAGTGATGGTAGAATGAGGGTGTTTACCCTATTATTTCAGGGAGTATTATTTGTGTATTTGGTCCCCCTCCCCATTTTTGTATTTTGGTTTTTTTATTAAAATGTAAAATGTTCAACTCATATTGTAGTGTCAACTTGTGATAGTTGTATTTTCTTTGGTTATTGTTATCACTTACAATGTGATGCTTGATTCTTGTGAGTAATTTTGGATGATTATTATGGTATATATCATTCCCAAATGTTATGTTTTATTACCATACACTAGTTTCTAACACTTTGGGATCAAGAATTCCCTTCGGGCCTTACCACGAGATGGTTCAGGTGTCAGGTTGGATGGCATTCCGGCCTATTTCATGACATGTTCTAGAATGCATGATTGTTAGTTTCCCATATATGTGCACAGAGGGATGAAATGTCTTGTGTTTATTTCAAAAAAATTTATCTATAGATATAGTTTCCAAAGGATTATTATAGGTATGGCATGTATGGGCTGTAATGTGTTGTCATACATACTTGATATATGATTTGTGATGGTTTGAGGTATAATACTTGATGTATGATACACGACATACACACTATGGTGTATCTTGGAACCTATGTGGATAAAATATGAATATTTTTCATGGTCTAATGAGATGAATTTATACATGAGGTTCATTTTGTGATACTTAGCCCATGCATCTTTAAGCTGGATAACTTTTAAAGAGAGTTGCATCATGATGTTCAACATTAGGGAAGAGTAAAAAACTATTAGGGAAGTGGTAGAGGGGTAAACTTGTTTTATCACAATAATATATGATATATTATACATGATACTTGGGGAGATATATCCATGATGCAGCTGGGGACTCAGTATACTTGTTTTGTAGATGAGTTAGTTTCACTTGTTGTTCACTAGGATTTAGTATAATTTCTTTATCTTTTTCATGAGAGGCTCTGAAGAGGATCCTACAGAGTATACCTGTTATGATAACCCTAAATTTATATAAACTATTTTTAGGTCAATATATTCATGTTGGGGATTAGTTTGGATATTACAAGACCATGATATTTTAGGTATTTATTGAGTTTCATGGACGCTACCGAGTTTATCTTTTGGTACTTGTAGTTACCTTTATACTTGTTTAGTTATATATGACATTAAATATATGTACTTGGGATCTATTTTATCTTTATGAGCATGTTTTTATTGGTGTATCTGTCTTATCTCTATGTTCGGAATATTCCCTTTGAGGATAATGCCTCCCATTTTTATGTATGATATAGCCTCAGTTCTAGTCGTCAACCTAGGGCCTACTGGAGGAGGGACTCAGGTGTTCACCATATCCTTTCTCTCATTGTTGGCCTAGGAGGGTTACTATTTGGGGGGAGGGGTATGTGAGACATATACACCATAAAACATATATATAAATATATTTAAGTATTATCCATAAACATACATTATAAATTTAGTATAAATTATACACACACACAAAACATAAATGAAAATACTATATATATAACACAACACATAACATTATTAACATATATATAACCATATAAAAATTTATATATATAAATATAATAAAACATATACATATTTATATTAGAAAGAAAATAAATTAAGATACACATATAAAGAAAATAAAAAATATACATATATATAAATTTATATATATATAAATATATATTTAAATCCACCCATATTTATTTAGTACACTCACACACATAAATTAAAATCCACACACACACACACATATATATCTATTTCTTTATATACAACATAAAAATATATATTTATATAGATATGTAAATGTGTGTGTGTGTATATATATAAATTTTGATATATATAACATATATATATATATATATATATATAAATTTATATATATAAATATGAATATAAATATAAATATATACATGTTTATAAATTGATTGTATGTTGATTAAAACTATGAGGAATTTCAAAATTGGGAAAAAGTGATCAATCATAGATCAAGTTAAGAATTGTAAAATCAAAGCGTTAAATATTTGGGATGATGATGATGAATGAAAATAATAATGTAAAAGTGGTAAAAAATAAGTAGAAAGAATGTATGGAGGGCTAAAAGTTCTTTATTCCATTATCATAGTGAAATGTATATATAGAATATGAAGTTTATAGTCAAGGTTCTAGATCAATACCTATCTCCCATGTCAAATCAAATGGGTGGAATACCAAGGGTTGGATTAAATGAAGGGTTGGGCATATGGAGGGTTAGAGTTGGGAATGCAGAGTAACAATAGTTCAATGATTTTGACATCTATATAATAAATATTTAATAACACTATCCCTTGGATGTCATAATTTATTGTAATATCACATAATCATTACTTGAAAAAACAATATGGGAAGAAAAAGTGAAACCATATAAATTGAATTCCATGCCATATTGCCACATCCAAAACCTTATCAGGAATACCTAGTCTAAAAAAACTCAATAATGGGGAAAATAGTTTTTTATTCCATCTCTCTCTTAAAAAATCATGATAGAAACTTCACATTCATATTCACTAAATAATGTCTCAAAAGTTATAGTCAGTAATTCCACTGGGAATAAATTAACAATAATATAACAAGACCTTATTTGTTGGATATTAGTATCATAATTATTTTAAATATCATGTGTGAAATAGAATTTTGGTGACATTTTTTTGTTCTATCACATTTTATATACCCACCCTTCAATTATGTTATAAATACAACATTATGTTTATATAATATGATAGGAATATTATTATTCATATCCAATCCAAAATTATTTATGATATGACAAATCACCGATCTTATCCAAACATATTCTCAACTTGATTCATGAATTGAAATCAACTCACTGAGATAATAGGAAGTTGTATAAATAGTTGATTTCATAGAGCATCATGAAATGGAAATTACTATATATTTGAAAAAATGTATAGTTTTTGATCTAGATACATGTGAATCTGATAAATATCTAGGATTGACATAACCAATGTTTTTCAAAACTTTTAGAGTTAAACAAACCATAATCAACAAATACTAGAAGGTATCTTAATATATGTTTAATACCATTCCAATGTCTATGAGTAGAAGAAGAAATGTACTTACCCAATAAATTGTCTCAAAATAATATATCTTTCCTCGTATTATTTTAAAGGAATATTAGTGAATTTCTATAACTCAGATTTGGTACAATGGGACTAACATGTTCTTAGTTGTCCTCTCATGGTCTAAAAGGATATTTATAACAATCAAGAGATCATACAACCATTGATGTAAATAATGTATATGTTTTTTGCATATAAAACTTTTTAGAACCTTTTTATTAGACTGATATTATTGAATAAAAACTCAATCTTCTAGATGTATAATTTATAATCTAAGGTATAACTTTTCCATTCCAAATTCTTTTATTTCAAAATATTTATTTAAAAATTACACTACCTTGTAAAGTTAATCACGAGTTACAATAATATCAGGAATATATAATGTAATAAAATATTCCTTTCTACTCCTCTTAATGAATACAAATTGAAAAATTAGACCATTTTTATAACCCTATTTTATCAAATATTCATTTAGAATGTTATGACACATATTCCCTAACTATTTTAATCCATATAATGATTTATTAATCTTTATATAATAAAGATATCAAGATTAAAAACATGTATTCATAATTTTGAATCCCTATTGGATTTCTGTATAATCATCATTATCAATATTACTATAGATCCATCCAGTCACAACATTCTTCATGTGCAATTCATTATGTTTATGTATAATAGACATATGGAGATACTGAAAGGTTATAGAATATATTATAAGAGATCATGTTTTATTATAATGAATTTTAAGTCTTTTTGAGAATTCTTGAGAAATTAATCGTTCTTTATATCCTAAAACTTTATTGTTTTCATTTCTATTTATCAAAAATATTATTTTATAACCAATAAGTTTAATATTTTATGGGTTTTTATAATCAAACCAAAAACCTAATGTTTAACTAGAAAGTTTAATTCATATTTTATTGAAACTTTCCATTTATCCCAATCTGGTCTATCATGATATTAATCATCTATTCTTAGTTCTTAATCTTCATAAATAATATCAAGTTTCATATTGTATGGAAATATGACATATACATTGGTATCCCCCTGATCCCAATATCTTTTAGTGTTAGTATAGTTTATAAAAATATACTCTTGATTAAGATCATATACTTTTATGATATTGGTTTCTTGAGGAATTTTATGATCAAGTGAATTTAAAATATAATTAGATTCATTTATGTCATAAACCATCAGGATTTATTCTCTTTACTTTGATAAGGATTTTAGTATTTTGAACCAAGCGGTCTTCCTTGATTTTGATGTGGCTTGGAAGCACTATTTATTTCACTATTATATTATCATTTAATGACATATATTTTGAAAGTATCCTTTTTAGGGGGTATGTATAAATTTGTAACCAGTTTTGAATCATTGAATGCATCAACCAATTGATTTCATAAATTTTAAAAATTAATAATATTTTGAACTTTTAGTTAACTCATACTTGTATAAGGATCAGGATGTAATAATGAAGTTGTCACAAACCAACCTAAGTCGACCCTGAACCAGTCACCCGAGCCGGCCCACGACATGGACCGAGGGGTGTTTCCGGTCCCCATGGGCTGTAAACTAGTGCCGGGAATCGAAACTAAACAAGTGGGAATGATTTGGTCCTTAAATGAAAGACAAGAAAAATAAAAAAAGACTGAAAATAGAACTGAAAACTTGTAGCGGAAGGAAAAAAAGTTGTACATACCTCAATGTGACCCTATGTGACACCACCAAACACAAACCAATGTCCCACGACAATAACCGAATCCGGGCAAGAATAATCACTAAAGTTAAAAACAAATAAAAAACTATAGGCGAGAGTATTAAAACTAAGTAGGCATAACCAAACAATATATTTCCATATGAATTTACTTTAAGAAAAGAAACATTAATTTCATGTTTGATCTAAAATATATAAAAGCAAGTTTTTCACACATTTTCCATTTAAAATCAAATCATGGTCCATTTCCCTTTTTCAATTAAAAACCAGATTCCCCTAGAAATGGATATTGGCATTTTAAAGGAGGTGATGTTTACACTAAAAAGGGTGTAAATTTAAAACATTTTTGAAACCTTTTTCCTTAAACACTTAACCATTTTATCATTTTTTTCAATAAGTTACACTACGCATGGAAAGAAGATAAAAAATCATACAAAATGGGCAATGGAGAGACACCACACAAGAGTAATCAACCAACACATGCATATGAATCATCTTTCGTAGATAACTAAGTACCAAAAAACATGGGAGAAACTAGGTGCTCATGAATAATCTAGAACATACTATACATGTGACTCATGCCGAAGGAATTACCTATGTGAAGAAATCATAATCTCCAAACACCCGATTGTTACCCTACCTAGCCTAATTGAGGGGCCCAATCCCATAGAAATGATAACAAAATAACCCCCTCCAATGGTCCACTAGCGTAATATAAAATATTGCAGAAATATTTCTCTAGAAATTCACTCTCTATGATAGGTTCCCATATCAACATATATAATAAAAATGGTGATCCAACCGATGACAGCTGAGCATCAAATCATGTAGACATATATCCTACCAGGCATCACCCGAGTCACCCCAAGGAATATGTCCCTCACCTTTAAACCATTTGATCACAGGGGAGTCCTACCCAGTAGACCTCCCATAACATAAAACTCTACCAAAGCAAGGGGACCATATCCAAGGATAGTTTTCTTAAGATAACTAGTTTTACAAAAGTGCCAACCAGGCCTCACATGATTTTTTCATGCCAAACCATTTCTTAAAAAAAATCACACGCACACCACTTTGAAAACTAGAAACACACTTGGAAACCCATTTAAGAAACCCAAATAATCATTCCAAATCTGAAATAAATTTATAAAGGACAAAGGGGAATTTTAATAAATAATTGATGGGAAAACTCAACCCAACTATTTAATGTAATACATCACAAGAAATCAACCAATCCAATTCAAGACATAAAATTTTACTAACAATTATATATCCATAATTAATATGAAAACTATATGTGAAATGAAAGAAATAAAAGATTCTTAAATTTAAAGGTCAATGCGTATGGAATCCAACCTCAGAGTGGAACCAAAACAAAAATTCAGCCCTTGAATCTTTCTAACTAAGAGCTATTTCTCCCCCACTGAGCATATGAATTTTCACATACATATAAGGGCACCTAGCCCCTATGTACACACCTTCTTGGAAATGAACGTGTGCAAGGGGACCCTTCATATATGCTTATATGCATATACCCGTCTCTACTCACCTGTGTATGCATTTACATATATATACACAGGAACAACTATACCCATGCTTGTATATTCATTGCCATGGATGAATATACACATAACGGGGGAACCTACATATATATATATATATACATAACTATTCATACACAAGAAAGTCTCCTTAGAACCGATGACTTGAAACCACCAAGCAGTGACCAACACAACTTAATTAAAAAGAAACAAGAATTCATAAACATCATAATACCATAAAATAAAATAAAGTCAAAAAAAGGAAACTAGATATGATTCAAAAACCAACATAAATTTTAAGAAAGACAAATGTTAAAGGGAAACACTATTTTTAAAGTAAGCAATGCCAATCATGCCACTCTTTTCCACAAATAAGGCTCATTGAATTTTACACACACCAAAACCATTCCAAAACACACTTCCACATGACTTTAACATTTCATAAAGAACCCATTTAGTAATATCAAAAGAGAAACACAATTAAATCCAATTTTTTTCATAGGCCAATCACATTTCACATCCACCCATAACATGTTTCTTATTATTTACTCAATTATCAAATAATATTTCAATGTCTACAACAAGGATAACATGCCCGATATAATTCATTTCATTTGAAAACCCCATTTTGATACATTTTTAGTACAAGTTCCCTTGAAAACACACTTCTCATTCCCAAAACAATTCATAAAATACTTTAAAAAAGGAACACAATAAAACACAATTAAAACATAGCCATTATCCTTTAGGAAACCCATTTACGTCACTTAAGAATGCCAAAATACATTTGTAACACATCTCGCACCACACAATAGATCCATGGGACTCAAAAAATATGATAAATACCCAATTTAGAGGGTGCGAAACCAAAAAAGGGTTTAGAAATTTAACCCAAATTGATGGCGATAGAGAAAAGTGACCCGAAACGCCTCACCTTTAGTTTCAGTTTCTGGAACACGGACCAATGGGTCCCGAGTGACCCTTTGCACAACTTAGAACCAAAAGAAATAAGAAAAAATGAGTGACCCCTTTGACTAGGTTTTTGAATGAACAAATAAGGTGACGAGATGACCTAAAATCGGCCCAAGCAAGGAGAGAAGAGGAAAAACTGCTCTTACCTAAAAAATCCGAAGATAATCCGGTGATAAATAAAGGAAGAAGAGGGGGCCATAGAGGGAGGTTGTTCACACGAGAGGGTCGGTCACCGGTAGTGTCTCGTTTGCAGGCAAGAGAAAAGGGGTCAACATCTTGCAAGGGGTATCTGGAAGGAGATGTGCACACTGGAGGGTTAGGGTATTGGGGGGGGGGGGTCGTCAGAGGGAAGGTGTTGGAGGAGGGCACACATAGGAAATGGGGTAGGGGGAGGGGGTGATGCAAGAGGGGAAGGAAGAGGGGAGAGTGAAACCAAGGTTTAAGAAGAAAATAGAAATAAAAAAATAAAAAATAAAAAATAAAAAAATAAACATATTAACAATACTTATAATAACAATAACAACATTAATAATAATAATAATATTCAAAATAATAATACGAATATTATTATAATTAATATTAAACATTCTTATAACTTTATTTTTTTCTAATTTTATCTTATCTTAATTTTATTTTATTTTTCATTTAATTAATTTTTTTAATTATTTTTAGAGGTAGAGAGGGACGCATGGTTTGGCTTCATGGTCTTCCAGGCCATGTGCCAACCGTTTGTAGGCCAAAAACACACCCGAGAAGTGTTTCCAAGGCTGGGGTGTGATAATTTCCCCCACCATAGACACTTTCAGCCCCCATAAAGTGACCAAGTAAAAAGATAACCAATGCTTGAGTCTGTTCCAGAACAGAACTGAAGGAAAAATAAAGAACCTTAGGTTGATGATTCACTCTATAAGTCACACATGAATGATCACAAAGAAACCATGACATAAAACGAGGGGGAAACACGAGATAGTTCACTCCACCACAAGAACTTGATTAACATGGAAACTTTAAAACCCACACACACCACACTAAGGAGGAGATTACACGGGAACTCCCAACCCAAACATATAGACTTACACACATGAGTTGAATATGACCATTGATACTTAAATGGAAAACCACTACAAGGCCTCCTAGCATATTGGGGCACCAGAATAAGTAACTCCCTATAACAACACCGTCGAGCTAATAATTCCCCTCACCGATCTAAAACTCCTCAACACCTCACATCCCCAAACTATCACTAATAAAACTAGGACTAACCCACACAAGGTCCAAATACACTTTGAAGAAAACAAAAATGATTCTAGAGGCCACATACAGAAGAACACAACTAGTATGATCACAGAAGAATAAGTTCAACACACTATCACCATAAAAGATGAACTTACAATAGTACAAAAATGAGAACAATGAAGCCCTGAATGTCTATATTACAAGATAAAAGATAAATAACCAAGAAAAGGTCTCACATGCCTCTAACACCCTGACTATGAGTGAGCTTCACCCAGAAACTTGAGGCTGGGGCTCTGATGGCTGATGCATCTTATTCCACACAGTAAGACACTAGAATCCATCAATAATAAATCCTTCCTATAATAGTGATTCTTAAAAAACTTTCCCCAGTGACTCAAATGTACACAATGATGGTAAGGCTTCGGAGGGATGTGGAAAGGCAGTTTGGAATGCCTGAACTGACCATACCGACGATACATCAAAAAGTGGTATGAAGAACTAGAGTCCGACATCGATGAAAGGTATTCTTCATAAATGGGTTCCTCTAGTACACCCCATTCACCAGATGGGGAACCCTCATGAAGGATGAGGGGCACCAGATTTTCCAGGAACTCACACTTCGGATGCCAACTCCTTAAAGTGGCTGACACAGGCCTCCACCAACCACTGGCCTTGTTAACTATGGATTGGATCTTATATCTTTTCACCTTCACCACATCAGGTATGATCCATTGGATAATGATAAACTTAAACACATCCCACATCATCCCAACTCCAACTATGATGAGACATCTACCTCCACTGGTCCAAGGCTGGACCCTCCACTGAACCCAATACAATACTAACTCTAACAAACTCAGGAGCCCCCACCAACCCAAAGACATGCTCTACTCCCCTCCAACTGCTTCACTTCCCCTAAAGAACCCCGAACGCCTAAAAGGACAAGTAACGCTAAATAGAAACCAAAATTGGACATGACTCATTAACAACAACTAAGAACATTTCTAGGTGGAATATTCAGAACAACATGAAAAAAAAAATCAAAACCGACATCAAGACCAAAATCAATCAAAAGAAACATCCCAAGCCGAGACAACCACCCCATAATCCTAAACAAGCTTAAAAATAAATAAAATCAACACCCCAAGCAAAGGGTAAAAAACTCATAAGTTAAACATATACAAACACATGTGAAATCCACTTTTCAAAATACCAAAACCCACTTTTCAAGAAAAACCAAGTCCCAAAATCACTTTTTATTCATTCAAGTCCATTTTAGAAAAATCAATCCAATACTTAAATTCCAAAACCCCACCCATGGAATCTAATAAACCACCACATGATTCTTCATCCATTTCCACTAAAATCACTCATACATATGTACCAATGTGCACTTCACGTGTATACCCACACATATGTGTATGATCCTAATGAATACTAGGCGTTTCACTTTTTGTTCCATTACCAAATCCAAACATTAGACAAATTTTCCAAATCAAAACACTTCCTCTTTAAAAACCCACTTCACCAATTTCAAAACAAATTGAAAGAAATCCCCTTTTGACCAGTTTTAAAACCATTAGAGAAAGATACCTATCAATTCAAAACCACTTTCATTTCCAAAAACACTCTAAAACCTACCAAAATCATGACAAAGCACAACAAAAAATGAAAAAAAATGAGTAACTAGTGATTATTCCCAACTTAGAAACATGGTAGTGAGCCACGCCCCAATAATACATAACACCATAGGACCTTGAACCAATCATCTGAGCTCGACATGGGTCACTACTCCATGTGGGGTCACACCATGACACTAATTAACCACTTTTTTCAAACCTCAATCCCAAACAAAGACAAAAGACTCAAAACCCATACTACCCCAGGTAATTCAGTTCTCGTCACGAGCAGTGGTGATCAAGAATTGACCCGTAACCAACATCCTAAGCCTCGATAATCCTAATCTCCATCTACTAGAAAACCCAAATAACAAGGGCATGATCTGGTACCATTTTTTCATTAACCAATCCAATTTGACCCTAAACCTGTAAAAACATAAAAATTCCACGTATGTTTTTTATTAAATGGAATAATTACAAGACTACGAAAATTCACGACACGTGATTCTGAGGCCTAGAGTGACTGAAATGATATGTCAAAATTTTTTAAGATTTAAATTGCGCGCGTGAGTATTTTTTCTGAAAAATTGGAATAACTATTAAACGGGTTCCCAGATCAAATATATTAGGGCACTGTTGCATTCAGTATGGAGGGTTTACCCTAGGCGCAAGTTAAGTTTAGTCGACACATGCCTCTAGTTAGAGAACCCGAAAATTGAATAACCATAAATAAAATAGTTAAATAAAATTATATTATATTTCAAATGATTATAACTCAAAAATGGTGAATTGGATTAAAAATCTAGAAGAAACGCTGAACTTATGAGGGTATTCTTTCCTTAGGCAGATCCTAACATTGGCCGGTGTGGGCCAACAATGGAAGTTAGTTTTTGTCCATAAATAAAATAATTCATAACAATTATATTATTATTAAATTATTTAACTTCTAAATGGAAACCCAAATTGGAAATCCAAGAGTACCAAAGAGTTTGTGAGGTAGTGTTCCCCTTAGGAAGATCCTAACCTTGATCGGTATAGGTGAAGGATGACTATTAATAATTTTTTTTTAACTTTTTTAAGGAATTCTCAGTAAATGTGCGAGTGACGATTTCTATATTTTGAACCGGTGATCGGATTGAAAATCCCAGAGCACCATTGAATTCACAACACTGGTATTTTCTTAGGCAAAGATTATCTTTGATCTACAAGGGTTGGATGAAAAAGTTAATTTGTGGACTTTAAAAAAAGTAATAAAATAACTCAATGAGTTATTTTATTTCTTTCTTTTTAACTATTGAGTGGCGATGGTGGGACCACTGAGTTGTCAGACCATTTAATGGCTGGTTATACTTGTTTGTGTAACCACAATATTTGGAAAACTAATAGGTTCATTAATGAAATTTATTAATGAACCACATTAATTGGGTAGTGGTTTGATATTCTCCCTTATGTCTGTTTAAATGAAGCCTGAGCATGGGTTTTTGGTACTCAAGAGAGGAACCTCTAACAAAGTTCTGTTGCGTCTTCCACAAATGTAGAACATAGATTCGACGACCGTTGGAGGATTCAACAACGAGTGAAAAAGGACGTGAACCTTATCCTTTATCTGCAACACCCTCAAATGTGGACACTCCTTACTCATCCACAGTGACTTCCAACGAACTCAAGGTAGGGTGTTATGTGCTTAATTCATCCCTTTTTTGTGTTCTTGAATATTATGAAGAACATGGATCAACCATACAACGGGTTGATCAACATTTCATTCTTTAATGTGTAAGGATAATGCTGAGATTATTTTATGGGAGTTTTTATGATTAAATAATCTTTTCTATGTTATAACACCAACGCAGAGGGAGCGGGCCGAACCGAACAAGTCCAAAACCCTCCATTGATCTAGGTATTGATTTCGTACTTCATGTGTGACCGATACATATGATGAAAAGGTGGAACCAAGGGCTGTGAAGCATAGGTACCATCTTGGGAAGCCCATAGGTGCAGATGGGAATAAAATCAGAATACTAGAGCTTCACAAGTGGCCCATGGAAGCTATGCTGGTGCGGCGGTGCCGATGACCGAGGGAGGAGGTGGCCGACACCTGCCGGCCGTGAAGGGATAGCAGCACTGTGGCAGAAAAGGGGAAGATGACCTCTATAAGCTGCGTTGGAGTAGAGAGGTGTGCTGCAGCGGGGTGCTGCGGAGGAAGGCCATGGCTTCGAGCCGCGGTGGAGGGCGGACTCGAGGTCTGTGGGTTCCACAAGTGACCAGTCCAGCAGGACCAACCAGGTAGAGCGATGCCATCTAGAACCACTGATTGAGGGACCTCAAACGACTCAACCATTTGGGAGGGGAGAGGACCCCTGCGCCCAACTAGCAGGCCGAGTAGTTCCACGGCCTGGCGGGCCGTGCCCAACCGGGTGGGCCAGGTCGAACCCGTGAAGAGAGGGCCTAGCCCGCAGCTAGTGGGATGATCCCATGGCCCAGCGATCCGAGTCCATGTCCCAATAGGCTATAACAGGCCCAACCAAACTGGGATGAGCCCAGCGGGCTAGGTTGGGTTGGTCCGCCCGGGTCAGGCCGGACCCGAACCCCTTTTAGGCTCAGTTTCACTTAAATTGGCATATCTCCTAAATAGGATGTCCATTTGACAAACCATATATGGAACCCAAACCCTTAGGATTAGGTTGTCCTTTTCAGATACTCCAATCGAGTTTTGGAAAAAGTTGGAGTATAACAGGGTTGGATTGAACCCGAATCCAACTAGGCCCTTGGTTGTAAAAATGACTATAACATACAGACTGGGCGTCCGGTTGACACGCCGTCTATTGTATTGGAACCCTTATGACATGGAATTTAATTGGGTTAATTCTTCATGGGACTTCTTTCCTATTGAAATACGGCTGATGGCTTGAGGAGAAGATCCTCCCAGAATCAAGCGTGATTTATGCGGGAATCTAGTGGCTGGATGTGACGTGATGAATGGATAGCGATCCTGTGTGGATCATCACTGAGCAATCCTATGTGGATCAACACTGAGCAATCCTGTGTGGATCAGCACCCAATGATCCTATGTGGATCATCACCGAGTGATCCTGTGTGGATCAACACCGTGGGATCTTGTGTGGATTAGCACCGAGCGATCCTATTCGGATCAAAACTAAGTGATCCTATGTGGGTCAGCAGCAGAGCCTCTTGACAGAATAAGATGATCTATCTTTACATATCATCATCTTTACATTTGTACTTAAGTTATACCATGTTTGAGTTGAGTCTTTTGATTTGTGCTTTGTGATTGCGATCATGCTTTGTGGCTTTCCTTTGTAGAATTCCGGGAGACTATCAGGGGTCTCGGGGTGCCTACTTGGTATTGTTACACTCACCACTGCATGGGATTTTCCTGCTCCTTGTTGTGTCTTGTGTAGAAAATATATAGCTAGACTGAGTCTTGAGGAGTTATGGTTTGATGGTGCTCAGAGTTGATTGACAGACGATGTACAGAGGTAACCAGTAGATGTGGAGAGATGCGGTGACGAGCTATACCTACCTTTCAGGTTGGAACCTTGGCGGAAAACCTCATGAGATTTTTCCCATTTTGTTGTACTTCCATTTCAATTTGGCTTTTATTCTTACCCCTTTACTTTTAGTACTCACTTTTACACTCAGTGATGGTTTTTAGTTGTGGTTGTACCTTTCTTCTTCAGTTGTGTTTACTTGTGTGCAATGTTCCCTATCTGTGTGTGTAAAGGTTTTTGAGGCAATGCGTTCCCATTTAGGGATATGCCTTTCTTGTGAAAGTCACCAACCCCTATCCAATGGGAGGTGGGATTAGGGTAGTCACGACATGGGTCTCGGGGTACGAGTCTTGAAAAAGTGGTATCAAAGGGCGGTTGGTTCTACCAAAATAACTAAGAGTCTATATTTTTAATGGGGGAAATAGTGTTAAGTGTCTTTAGTTCAGATTTCAGTCCATGGAGTCTTGTGTTGGTGCAGCGGCCAATGTATCAATACACCAGGACCCTGAGTTCTATTTTCCAGCTCAGTACATGAAAACACTAGTTCCATGTGTTTTGAATTTATTTTTCTATTGATCTCTTTTGAGTCAGCTCACCAGGTATAAATTATTGACTGCAGTTCATCTTGATTATCTTTCAAGATGCCTCCACACAGATAGCCATCCAGGATTATAATGCGTGACCATGAGGATGGTCCATAGAGTGATGAGGCTTCAGTAAAAGGACTTTTGCCCGAGATGGTACCTACGGGTGGTATCCCGGCGATACCACTGCCTGTTGGTCAACAGTTACTACCGACGCTACTGGTAGGGTACACATGTAGGATCAGTTCCTTCCACAAGTTTCAATGAAAAATACCCCTCAAGTTCTGAGATGATCCCGAATCACAGGTGGCTAAGTTTTGGCTTGAGTTAGTGACCGAGTTTCCATATAGCTGGGACACCATTAGATCATATGGCAGTCTTGGAAGTGAGCATTCTACATGGCTCTGTAGGGTGATGACAAGGTTTAGATTACCTGTATCATATGATGAGGTGACTTTTCTGTGGATAGATCTTGAGATACTTCCTCAGAGAAGGGGGTCTCTTTCCATAAAAAGATAAAAGATTTGTGTTTCCAAGAGTTTCTACAGTTTTGACAAGACGACATGTCGATAACTGAGTATTCACCAAGGTGTACCAACCATTACAAGTACTCGATGAATACGATATGAGTAGTGCTTTAGGGATCATACCTCTGTGTGAGATGTGTTTAGGGACATTCAATCCAACACTATTTATCTATGCATTCCTACTTATGTTAGGGTTCTAGATAGAACCTTTGTGGTTGAAAATTCTTTGGCTGAGTAGATACAATCAGTGAATGTCAGTAGTGGGAAAGTAGGGAACCGATGTCAGTTTCATAGACTTGGATGTGTAAAATGTTTTGGGAAGAGGAAGTGAGAGGAAAAAATGAATTTGCAGTGTAACATATGTGGAAGAGGATCTAAGAGAGCAGCAGGAGGTGGTATACATTTCGACATGTTACAACCACCACCCCAATGTGGTCCCCACTAGGCTCTTGGAGCTGGAGGATAGGGGAAGGGAGTAGCTACTTGTAGTCAAGGAGTGTGACCCAAGGGCTCCAGGAATGATTTGAGGTATGGTCTGTGTCTACTAATAGATTTCGTATTAATAGACATAGGTGATAATCATTCCTTGTCACGAATATTGTTCAAGACCTAGAGTTTCTAGTTAAATCATTGACTTAACCATTAGATCTAGATATACCTATGGGAGGAGACTCGATAATCACACTTATACTGATGGCGTGATCTGACCCTTAAGTCAAGAGTTTCAGTTGTAACCTCTTGGTGGTAACATTTAGGCCTTACGATGTTAGTTTGGGTATGGACTGGTCATCCACAGTTAATGCTCATATTGACTGTTTTAGGAAAAAAGGTTGTGGTATATCTATAATGTTGGAATGAAGTTTTCCTTGTTCAATGAAAAAGGAAACTCGGGCAGCATGGGATAACATCATGCATAGGAGAGTGCATCCAATTACTCTTGAGTTATCCAACCTTACCCTTGTGGTAGTAGGTGTTTTGAGTTTTCAATTCCCAATAGTAGTGGAAAATTTTGGGAACATCCTTTCAAAATATGTTTCCAGGATTACCTCCCCATAGGGAGGGGGACTTCTGCATTGTATTGTACCCAATGAAGACACCAATATCTACAACTTCATATCAGATGGCTCCCACGGAGCTCCGGGAGCTGAGTGTATAGTTGGGAGAATAGATTACTATCTTCTATGATCACAAGAGTCTTAGGTATATATTCTCATAGAAGGACCTGAACATGAGACAACGAAAATGGCTAAAGTTCCTCCAGAACTATGACTTTGAGTTAGTCTACACTCTTAGGAAGGTAGATGCACTCAGCAGGAGGTTTGGGTTACAGTTGCTGAGTGAGGTGACAGAATAGCTAGCCGCATTGCAATTATCCTTCATTAATAGTGATGGAGTTGCATACCTCCATCCCATGACTATCACTCCCCCACTCCTTCAGTGATTTTAGGAGTCACAACTTGGGGATGTTGACTGCAAGGCCCGACGTGCTCATATATCCTTAGGAAAGTCTCATAAAGGATTTTATGAAGGTGGTTATCACATCGTTCTCTTCAGACGATGCACCATGGTTCCAGTGACGCTACGAGAGGAGGTATTTTGGGAGTTACACACATCCCATTTGGCGGTATATCTTGGAGTGGTGAAGATGTATTATAACATTCAGAGTCAGTACTGGTGGCCAGTGATGAAGGAAGTCATGGCAGAGTTCGTATCACGATGCCTCAATTGTTAGCAAGTAATGTTTGAGCATTAGGTATCATCAGTCTTAGCTCAGCCACTTGAGGTGATGGAATGGAAGTGGGATGGTGTCTTCATGGACTTCGTGACAGGGCTACCATGTACATCCAGGGTCCATGATTCCATCTGGGTGATCATTGAATGAATCACCATGTCGACCCACTTCCTACCCATCTGAGAGGAGATATTAGTAGAGATATTAGGATGCCTCTACATACAAGAGATTATATGGATTCATGGGGTACATTCGATGATTGGCTCAGATAGTGACACTCATTTTACATCCCAGTTGTGAAAGGGATTACAAGAGGCATTCATAACTTAGCTACACTTGAGTACCACCTTTCATCCTTAGATAGATGGTCAGACAGAGCATACCATACAGGAGCTTGGGGACATGCTCCATGTTTGCATCCTTGATTTTAGTCATATTTGGAAGGACCATCTACCACTGGTAGAGTTTGCGTACATAAATATCTAACACTCCACCATTGGAATGCCACAATTTGAGGCCTTATACGAGCGACCATGCAGATCACCTTTATAATGGACAGACCCAGGGGAGTTAGTACTCATGGGTCCAGAGTTGGTACGAGCTACCACTAAGAAGGTAAATATCATCCAAGAGTGAATGAAGACTGCACAAATCAGGAAAAAGTCTTATGATGACATGAGATAGATACTCTTGGAGTTCAAGAGGGGAGTCCATGTCTTCATATAAGTATCATCCCCAATGAGGATTGTGGAGATTTGGCTGGGATGGAAAGCCATCTCCGAGGTTCATCAGACCTTTCTAGATCCTCAGTAGAGTAGGCGAGGTGGCATACCACCATGCTCTTCCCCCACAGACGCACCAAGTGCATAATGTTTTCCATGTGTCACAGCTGAGGAGGTACGTGCATGATCCATCACATGTTATCGACTAGGTCGAGCTAGAAATTGATGATGGGGAGACCTTAGCAGAGTTCCTGGTAGAGATAGAGGATCTACAGAAGTGGTTCCTTCACAGATAGTCGATCCTTCTAGTGCAAGTTCAGTGGCAACATAGAAACCTCAAGGAGGGCACATGGGATTTGGAGGATCAGATTCGTGCTCAGTACTCCCATTTGTTTTCTTAGCCGTTTTTGTGTCTTTAGAAGATGAATATCCCTAAAGTGGGTAGAATGTAAAGACCTAGAAATTTCATTTAATTTTTTTAATTAAATCGAATTATTATGAGACTGAAAAAATTAATGGCATGTGATTCTGAGGCCTAGAGTTCCCCTAATTATCTGTTGAAAAATGTTATTCTTTAAATAGCACACATGAGTGGTTTTACAGAAAAAGTGGAATAACTATTAAATGGTTTCCTAGATTATAAATATAAAGGCACCGTTGTGTTTAGGAATGAAAGTTTACCCTAGGAGCAACTCAATTTTAGTCGGTGCAGACCTCCCATGAGAGAACCCAAAAATGGCATAACCGTAAATAAAATAATTATATAAAATTATTTTATTTTTAAAATGATTATAACTCACAAACGGTGACTCAGATTAAAAATATGTGACCACTGCTAAACTCGTGAGGGTATGATTTCCTTTGGAAGATCCTAAAATTTGTCAGCATGGGCCAACAGTGGAAGTTATTTTTTGGCTATAAATAAAAAAATTAAGTAACAATTATTTTATTTTTAAAATTTTTAACTCATAAATGGTAACTTAGATTGGAAATCTGAGTGTACCATTGAGCTCATGAGGGCGTGTTCCTCTTAGAAAGAGCCTAACCTAGACCAGCCCGGGTCGAGGGTGACTTTTCATAATTTTTGAACTTTTTTAAGGTACATTCAGTAAGCGTGCGAGCGGTGATTTCTATATTTTAAACCAGTTCTCAGATTGAAAATTTGAGAGGCCCATTGAATTCATAGCACCGAGATTCTCTTAGGCTAATCTTAACATAGATCGAAAAGGGTCAGAAGAAAAAGTTAATTTGTGAACTTTACAAAAAATAATAAAATAACTCAACGAGTTATTTTATTTCTTTCTTTGTAACTCTTGAGAAGTGGTGGTGGGACTGCTAGGTTGTCAGACCATTTAATGGAAAGTTACACTTGGTAGTGTAATCACACCATTGGGAGAATTAATAGGTTCATTAATTAAATTTATTAGTGAACGTCATTAATTGTGCGGTGGGTTGATCTCCTCTCTTACCTCTATTTAAACGAATCTTGGGCATGGGTTTTTAGCACTCAAGAGAGGAATATTTGACAAAGTGTCATAGCATCTTCCAAAAATGTAGAATGGATCTTCGACGACTGTTGGAGGATTCAGAGATGAGCGCCAAAGGATGTGAACCTTCTCTTTTGTCCACAACACCCTCAAATATGGACACTCTTTCCTCATATACAGTGACTTCTAATGAACTCCAGGTAGGGGTTTATGTGCTTAATTCGTCCGTTTTTCCAATTCTTTAATATTATGAATAACACGGATCAAACTTCCAACATATTGATCTGCATTTCGTTAATTAATTCGGAACGATAATGTAGGGATTACTTTATGAGATTTTTTATGATTAAATAATCTTTCTCATGTTATAACACTAATGCAGGGGGCGCAGACCGAACCAAACAAGTCCCAGACCCTCCGTCGATCTCGATGTTGATTGTGTTCTTCATAGGTGACCGATCAAT
Source organism: Viscum album (assembly GCA_963277665.1). Classification (NCBI taxonomy): domain Eukaryota; kingdom Viridiplantae; phylum Streptophyta; class Magnoliopsida; order Santalales; family Viscaceae; genus Viscum; species Viscum album. Next base: position 66,474,508 of record OY728149.1, on the reverse strand, counting down.
ACGGAGAAAAAGTGGAACCAAGGGATGTGTAGTATAGGCACCATCCTGAGAAGCCCATAGGTGTAGACAAGAATAAAATCAGACTAGTAGAGCTTCACCGGTGGCCTGCGGAAGCTCTGCCGACGCGACGATGCCGAAAACCGAGGGATCCGGCTACCGGCACCTGCCTGCCGTAAAGGGATGATGATTCTAGAGGTCTCCATGGAATACAAGGGGCATATGGAATTTTCTAGCCGCATTGGAGCAGGGCGGTGTGCCACGAAGGAAGGCTGCATCTTTATGCCACGGTGGAGGGCAGACCCGCAGTCCGCTGGTTCCACTGGTGACTAGTCCAGTGGGACCGGCCAGGTGAAGTAGTTCCATATGGTGCCATAGGTTGAGAGATGTGGAACGGATTGGCCATTCGAGAGGGGAGCAGACCCCAATGCCCGGCTAGTGGGTCGGGCGGTTCTGCAGCCTAGTGGGCAGCGCCCAACCGGGTGGGCCGGGCCGAACCTGAGGCCCAGCGGCCGTAGCCAATGGGCCGAGACCACAGACTTGAGGGGCGAGCCCGCAGCCCGGTGAGATAGACTAGGCCCAGATGAATTGGGCTGAGCCCAGAGGGATGGGTTGGGTCAGTCTGATCGGGTTAGACCAGACTCGAACCCCTTTTAGGCCCAGTTTCACTTAAATGGGAATATCTCCTAAATCAGACGTCCGTTTGACGAAATGTCTGCAGCGCCGAAACCCTTAGGACAAGGCAGTCATTTTGAGATACTCCACTTGAGTTTTAGAGAAATTTGGATTATGACTAAGTTGGATTGAGCAGGAATCCAACCGGGTGCTCGGCACTAAAATGCCTATAACTTACAGACCGGGTGTCCGGTTGATGCGCCGTCTGTTGTGTTGGAACCCTTATGACATGGAAGTTAATTGAGTTACTTCTTTGCAGGACGTCATGCTACTTGAAATAAAACTAATTTATTGGGGAGGGGATCCTCTCATAATCAAACATTCTTTGGGTGTGAATCCAGTGGCTGACTGTGACATGATGGATGAATAGTGATTCTATATGGATTAACACCGAGCGATCCTACGTGGATTCACACCGAGCGATCCTGTGTGGATCCGAACCCAATGATCATGTGTGGATCAACATGAATGGATCTTGTTTGGATCAGCATGAATGGATCTTGTGTGGATCAACCCTGAGTGATCCTGTGTGGATCAGCATTGAGCGATCCTGTGTGGAGTAGCACCGAGCGATCCTGTGTGGATCAGCACAGAGCGATCTTATGTGGATCAGCACCGATTGATCCTATGTGGATCATCAACCAGAGATATTGTGTGGATTAGTACCAATAAATCTTATGTGGATTAGTACTAAGCGATCATGTGTGGATTAGCACCAAGCAATCTTGTGTGGATCAGCACTGAGCAGTCCTGTGTGGATCTGCACCAAGCGATCCTGTGTGGGTCAGCAGCAGAGCCACTTGACAGAATAAGATGATATATCTTTATGACTAATCATATGTACTTCTGTACTTAAGTTATACCTAGTTTGAGCTGAGTCTTTTTATTTGTGCTTTGTGATTAAGATCATGCTTTTTGGATTTTTCTTTGTATAATCTTGGGAGACCATCGGGGGTATCGAGGTCTCTACTGGGTATTGTTACACTCACCCCTGCACGGGATTCACCCACAACTTGTTTTCTCTTGTTTAGAAAATGGATATCTAGGCTGAGTCTTGAGGAGTTAGGGTTTGACGATTCTCGTAGGTGATTGAAAGATTGTGTATGAAGGTGAATGGTAGATGTGGGGAGCTACGGTGACATGTTGTACCTACCCTTTAGGTAGGAACCTTGGTGTATGACCTCAGGAGCTATTTTCCCTTTTTGATTTACTTCCATTTCAGTTGGGATTGTATTCCGACCCCTTTAATTTTAATACTAACTTTTACACTCAGTGGTTGTTTTTAGTTGTGGCTGTACCTTTCTTCTTCTGTTGTGTTTACTTGTGCGCAGTGTGCCCTATCTATGTGTGTATAGGTTTTTGAGGCAATGAATTCCTATTTTAGGGATATGACTTTTCGGTGATAGTCGCCAACCCCTATCCTATGGAAGACTATCTTGGGTTAGTCACAACCTGAGCCCTAGGGGATGGGTCATGACAGAACCAGTCACCTAAGCCAGCCCATGACATTTCCCGAGGGTTTTCCCAATCCCCACAGGTTGACAACTAGTATCGGGCATCAAAACTAAACAAGTGGGAATTATTTGGCCCATTAATGAAATACAAGAAAATAAATAAAGACTGAAGATTGAAATGAAAATTAGCAGTGGAAGGGAAAATAAGTTGTACATACCTTCTTGTGACCCTATGGGTCACCAATGATCTCAAACCAACGTCGCACGACGGTGACCAAATCCGAGCAAGAATAAGCATAGAATCTAAAAACAATAACCAAACTATAGACATGAGTATTAAAACTCAGTAGGAATTCCCAAAAAATATATTTCCCTATGAATTTACTTTAAACAAAGAAACATTAATTTCATGTTTGAACTAAAATATAAAAAATTAAGTTTTTTCACACATTTTCCCTTTAAAATAAAATCACTGTCCATTTCCCTTTTCAATTAAAAACTAGATTCCCTTTTTAAGAATCGAACATTGGCATTTTAAAGAAGGTGATGTTTACACTAAAAAGGGAAGAAGAGTAAATTTTTTTGAAACCTTTTTCCATAAACACTTAACCATTTTATCACTTTTAGTAAGAAGTTACACTACACAAGGAAACAAGATCAACAAGCATACAACATGGGCAATGGAGAGACACCATATAAGAGTAATCAACTAGAACATGAATATAAATCATCTATCATAGATAACTAAGTACAAGATAACATGGGAGAACCTAGGATCTCATGAATAATCTAGAAAATACTATACATGTGACTCATCCCAAAGGCATGCCCTACACGATGAAATCATAATGCCTAGATGCCCGATTTTCTCCCTACCTGGTCTGATTGAGGGGCCCAATCCCATATCAATGACAACAAAATAACCCCCTACTATGGGCCACTAGCAAAATCTAAATTTTTGTAGTAATCATTCATGAATAATTTTCTCATTAAGCAAGGTTCCCATTTCAACATATATAACAAAAAGGGTGAGCCAATCGATGCCAGCCGAGCATCAAATCACGTAGACCTATATATATATATATATGTAATCATACAATAGGAATCACCTGAGTCACCCAAAGGAATATGTCCCCCGCATTTAAACCAATTGATCACATGGGATTCCTACCCAGCGGACCTCCAATAACATACAACTCTACCAAAGAAAGGGGACCATATCCAAGGAGAGTTTTCTTGAGATAACTAGTTTTATGAAAGTGCCAACTGGGCCTCACATGATTTTCGCATGCCAGACCATTTCTAAAAAAAATCACTTACACACCACTTTGAAAACCAAAAACACACTTAGGAACCAATTTAAGAAACCAAAATCACAATTCTAAGTCTGAAATACATTTATAAAGTCCAAAGGGGAATTTCATCAATAAATTAATGTGAAAACTCAACCCAACTATTTAATTCAATATATCATAAGAAATATACAACTCTAATTAAAGAAAGAAAACTTTACTAACAATTCTATGTCAATAATTAATATGAAAACTATATGAAAAATTTAAGAAATATATGATTCTTAAATTTAAAGGACAATGCGTAGGGAATCCTACCTTAGAGTGGAACCAAACTGAACATTCGACCCTTTACGCTTTCTAATTAAGGGTTGTTGCTCCCCCACTGAGCATATGCATCTTCAGATACATATAAGGAAACCTAGACCCTATGCACACACCCTTATGGACATGAACATGTGCAAGGCGATCCTTATATATATATGCTTTTATGCACATACTTGTCTCCACTGACCTACGTATGCCTTTCTATATATATAAATAGGCACACCTAGACCCATACATGTATATTCACTAGCATGGATAAATATACACATAATAAGGGAACCTGCACACACAGATATATATATATATATATATATATATACTTACCTATGTATATACAATCAAGTCACCTTAGACCCAGCAAATCGAAACCACCAAGAAGTGACCAATTCAGCTTAATTAAAAAGAAAGAAGAATCTATAAACATCATAATTCCCTAACACAAAATTAAGTCAAAAAATACACCCAGATACAATTAAAAAACCAACGAAACTTTTAAGAAAGACAAATGTTAATGGAAAAAACTATTTTTAAAGTAAACAGTGCCAATCATCCCACTCTTTTCCAAAAACAAGGCACCTTGAATTTGAAACACACCAAAACCATTACAAAAAACACTTCAACAAGGCTTGAACATTTCATAAAGAACACATTTAGTAATATCACAAGAAAAAATAATTAAATTCAATTTTTTTCATAGTCCAATAATGTTTCAAACCATCTTTTTCATACATTTTCACCACAAGTTCCCTTGAAAACACACTTCTCATTTCCCAAACAATTCATAAAATACATTCAAAAATGATCACAGTAAAAACCAAAAAAAAAGTAGCCATTATCCTTTAGGAAAACCAATTACATCACTTAATCATTCCAAAATACTTCTGTAACATATTTTTCACCACAAAATAAATCCCTGGGACTCAAGAAACATGGTAAATATCTAATTTAGAGGGTGAAAAACCAAACACGGGTTCAGAAATTTACCTTAAATTGACGGCGGTAGAGCGTATTGACCCAAACCGCCTCTCCTTTAGCAGCGGTTTCTAGAAAATGGACCAAAAAGTTCTGAGTGGCCCTTTTCAAGACTTAGAACCAGAAGAAACAAAAAAAAAGATTGACCCCTATGACTAGGGTTTTGACTGAGAAAATAAGGTGACATGATGACCTAAAATTGGACCAATCCAGAATAGAAGAGGATAAAACAATCTTACCTTGAAAATTCAAATATAAGATAGTGATAAATGAAGGAAGGATAAGGGGATGAAGAGGGAGGTCGCGCGCATGAGAGGGGTGGTCGCTAATGGTGTCTGATGAGTAGGTAAGGGAGAAGGGGTAGCACCGTGCAAGGGGAAGCCAGAGGGAGATGCCTCCACCATAGGGATAAGGTGTGGTGGGTGTGGAGTGGGTGGGTGGGGGGTTCCCTAGAGGGATGGTTTTGGAGGAGGAGGGAACACATAGGGAATAGGGTAGGGGGAGGGGGTGATGTGAGAGAGAAAGGGAGAGGGGAGAGTGAAATTGAGGTTTAGAAAAAAAAAATAAAAATAAAAATAAAATAAAAAATAAAACTTAAAAAAATAAATATATTAACAATACAAATAATAATAATAATGACATTAATAATAATAGATTTAATAATAATAATAATATTCAGAATAATAATAATAATAATATTATAATTAATATTAAACATTATTATTGCTTTATTTTGGTCTCATTTTATCTTATCTTCATTTGATTTTATTTTTCATTTAATTAATTCATTTTTTAATTATTTTTAGAAGTAGAGCAGGACGCACGGTCTTCCAGGACATGCACCAACTGTGCGCAGACCAAAAACTCACTCAAAAAGTGTGTCTAAGGTTGGGGTGTGACATAAGTCTTTTTCCGTGTAATATTTGGTTAATGATCACCCTATAAATAAAAAAAGGAATATTCAAGATTAATTGATGGTATTTATTGAATTAGACCTAATGCATAGAAAATTAAATGTCTCTATATTGAATTGGTGAATTGTTTTTTCATAAGAAGTGGTCTTCTAATGAGTTTAAATCAATTTATAAATGATTGATCTAGATGATTTTGAGTGTGAACATGAGATACATGATGTTTAAACCTTATTCCAATCAACATGAAATAATTTTCTAAATAATATAATTAATATGCACTAGTATTATCAAGATGAATATTCTTGATTGAATAATCCTATAATTGTTACCTTAACATTATATTTGGGAAAATATACTTTGAAAACATAAGGTTTTGAGTTGAAAATCAGTACAACTGGAACAATATAGTTGTCATATCAATTAAAATAATAAAATATATAAATGATCCACATGGTGGATGAACCTAACAACATTTTTTCCATGAATTATTTAAAAAAAAGGGGTTTATATCTGATGGTGATAATATTATAATAATTTTTCTATGAGATCATGAAACACATGAAAAATTATTGGATGTAAGAACCTTTTATCAACCAATGGATGAACTTGCAGAAATTTAGTTATTTTTTCATCATTATTGATCGTAGTTGACCCAAATAGTCATACCATGCAATAAATGTATCCTGTTTGGTAAAACTTTGGTTAACTATATTTTTTTCATTTGTACATATATTAACATAGTATAATTTTAATGGAAATCACAAATGTTTCTCTATAATGAACTCTTGATCATTATTAATGATTTTTATATAGAGTTATTCAACACCTCCCTTATATATAGCCTCAATGTAATATCAATTTTAAAAAATATTTTTAAAGCTCAATAGATACCCTTGATAGTTAGTAGAAAATAAATAACTATTTAGTAAAATATTTATACCACCAGGTAGGTATATTTTTTCTCTTCCAAATACTTTGATTAATTTTACATTACTACTTATTGAAATTATAAGAGATCTAACCATTATAATATTGATAAAATATTTATCATATATATGAGTTGTGTCTATAGTGGTTCTCTAAATTAGAAAAATATCTCCATCTTTGGGATTGAACTGAATGGAGTGATTCCTAACATCCATTTCTATTAACAAGAAAATATGACATTCATATACAAAAAACATAAAAAGAAATGAAATAAAAAATGTAACATTAATTGAAAAAATATTAAAAAACTAAAAGTATATATCAATAATTAGAATTTACAAATAATTTATATACTTTATGACTTTATAGTTTAAAAAATAATCAGATATGTTAAAACAAAAAATATTATCGTCAAAATTCTAGGAAAGGTTATAAAAGTTTGTTTTATTAAATTTTTTCCTTTCCCTTTGATTGATTATTGATAAATATCAACAAAATTATTTTTTATATTCTAGGTATATAACTAGTTCCCCTTCATAAAAAACCAAAAGAATTCACTTACACAACTATTCATTTCTTTGGTTATGGTTTTTCATTATTTGACCACTTATTGTGGTTCCCTTTCCTCTTCTAATTAGGTGTATGGAAACATATATAAAATGATTTCCTAGACTTAAATTTCATTTATTATTATTAATAACCCAATTATAATAAATAAAATTTTCTTTAGTGAATAGAGTAACACCAGTAGGTCTATATTCATGATTCCTTATTAGGAGTTCATTATTTTGATCCTCAACAGGAAGGAAAGAGTACGATTCATAATATTTTTTAAATCCTTTTTCTTAATATTTTTGTTACAAAATAATATTTGAGTTATGAATGGTATAATGTTTTTTGAGTATATTAGTGTCAATAATATTTTATTTTCACATTTTCATTGTGAGTTAATTTTAAACATAATGGAGTTATATTGATTTACCTATTTATAGTATTTGAATCTTATGTGACTCCATTCATAGCATTATTTTAGTAGTATTATGAAAATTATATGATGATAACACTCTTTGAGGTTTTTCCATTGTACTATGAGACCCCTCAACATTAGGTAACCATTCATAAAATCATCATTGAGGTGATTGAGAAGGAATTTTATGTCTCAAATATGGTCTTGATTGGAATCTTGATTTCCAACTTTGATCATCTCACCAAGGAAATTTCTGTTTAGATGTATCTAAACATCCACAATACAAGAAAAGTAATTCATTATATATATTTCATGAGGAATAAAATCAATATTTAAAAAATTATCCCCAAAAAATATGACCAACCACTTTATTATTAACCACTTCAAATAAATGAAAAGTGTGATTATAACATGTTAAGAAACTGATTGAATACCAGTTTAAACCTTGAGGAATTTCGAAATTTGAAATGCGTGGTTATTTATAGATAAAAAATAATTGAAGAATAAAAGTTTATAATATTTGGTATGATAATGATGAATGGAAACAATAATGTAAATTAGATAGATAATAAGTAAAAAATAAATTATATATAGCCAAGATTTTCTTCATCCATTAAAATATTGAAACATATATATAGGGTATATGAAGTGTGTAATCAGTGAATGATATTCACCTAGGTCTTATATAGTATAATATATGATTTAATATCCTTAATTTCCTCCCCTTTTGAAGGGGAGGTATCCATCATAACTCCATTGGTGTCTAGTTATCATAACATTACTCATTTTATTTACCCAAATTTTATTCTGTCCTTCCATATAATTATGTTTTTTCCTGAGGTTACCTTACTGGAAAAAACATACCCAAGCTAATGACCACATAATTGGATATTATGGAAGATTTTAACCTTTATAATCTCTCTATGGTTGCTCATTTTGACCAGATTTGGACCTTTTATAACTATTTTAATAGGTCTATGTTATATTGTTGGGAATTATAAGAACATATGGTTTCTAGTTTTCTATATTTTCAAAACTTCCTGATTCTATTTGTGGTTGAGTAGGATTCTATTTCATCCTTTTCTAGAGCCCTATGCATCTTTAATGGATTTTTATTACCCCTTTTATAATGGTCTTATTACTTATATATGAAGTGTGATCCCCCAACCGTTGATATCTAGGTTTTTTCACCGACAAACCCTTTCCATTTATAAACAAATTAATCTTGAAAATTTTACGGAATATGGTGGGTTTCTATTTGTGTGTTGATGGTTGGACCAAATCTATTTATCATCCCATATCCTGTCACATATATGTGGAAGTATATTTATCGAAACCTATTATAGAATCTATATGGATTGGTATTGAAGAAGATTATTATTGCAAGAAGTTGATATTATTTGAGTCATGGGTCAATTTATACTCATTTTAATTGTTTGGGAAATGATCAACCTAATTTTAGGCATGTTTCCACTATATAGTATATTGGTTCTCATGGTATTGTTAATTGGGATTTTAAGTTGACTAATTTTGGTCCTGATGGATCTAAGCTCGTGTTGATTATTGACATAGAATTGTGACATTTTATTCATTTTCTAAGTGATAATATATTGGTTGGTGATGGTGTCTCTTGGGAAGGGGTGTTACCATTGGTGGGTGATAAAGGGACCCTTTCTTTGTTATCTAAAGATGTAGTGCCTGTGTTGACCTATAATGATATAGGGATATTGGGATGTTTTAATGGGATACATGAATCCAAACAATATTCTCAATCACCTTAAGGGATGTGATATTAGGATATTGTGGATGGGGATATTGAAAGTATCATTAATATAAGTATTATTTAAAATATAATGCATAAGAAACACTCACTTATATTTTTTTAGGATTTATTGGGAGATACTTCAACTTCATCGCACTTAGTTTTTCCCCTTACTGTTTTGATGGTAGAAAGTGGTACTCCTTTGAGTCAACTGAGTTTTAAGAAAGTTTCAAATAATCTAGATTTGAGTAATTGGTTATAGGAATTTAAATATAGATAAAACATAGATAAAATGGAATGTAATGTTGTGGAGTATATATAGAAAAAAGTTTTTTTTGAGTTAAGGACTTGGTGGAAGAATAAGAGTAGCAGGGGATTTATGTAATGAGATATGATTCATATCTTAAGGATGGTTCATGTATGGATACCCTCTCATGAGTCTCATATGATTATAGATATGAAAGAAAAAATGGAAAATGAACTTTTTATGTGGTATATTACTTAGTGATTAGAGGAAAGAAAATCAAAGGATGTAATGATTATTTATACTTACAAAAACCTGTGGTGATGAGATTAGTGGGAAATATAAGAGTTTTAAGGAATATATTATAAAACCAAATTACATATCCTTTAGGATAATCGGATAATTTCAAATCAAAATTTGGACCTTATGAAATCTTATAAGGGAATATAAGATCAATTCTTACTAAAAAATAGAGTTAGCGTATAAAATAAGTTTAGAGAAGAAACAAACCAAGTTCCCTATATGAATTTTCTTCTATTATCCAATTATATGATGTAAGATAAATTTACTATTTCATCTAAAGTTTATAACATGAAAAAGATGTTTGAAATATGTATTTAAATCAAAATCAATAAGGAAAAAATGGTTTAGATAAACACTCAAGAACTTATTTTTCTTAGTGTCCTTAATGAATAAAAGATTACTATGGAGGAGTATATTAATATTTAGGACAAGATGAAATCTCTATTCAAGATTTAATATATTATGTGCTTGAGTGGGAAGACATTAATCTATATTGGGGACTTAAAACATAACATGATAAAAAAACTTTAATATTTTTTTGAATAGTTCATCAGATTCCTTTATGGTGTAACTTTTTTGTTGTTGTTTCATGATTTTTTTTCTCATTAGACATAGAAAAGTGGATCCCTATATTTTACATAATCCAAAAAATATTATTTGAGATATGAACAATCAAATTTCTAGATCAATCCCCATATTCTATGTCAAATCAAATGGTTGGAAGACCAAGGGTTGGAGTCAATAAATGGTTGAACATATGAATTGAAATAGTTCTGAATGATAAGTAATAATAGTTTTGGGATTATGAAATCCATATAATAAATATTAATATCATTATATGAATATATAAATCCACACACACACACATTTGTATATATCTAAATTTTAATACAAACAAGTATATATATATATATATAAATATATGTGCGTATATATATATGTGTGTGTGTGTGTGTGGTTTTATTTACACAAAATATATAAATAATAATTGATAATTAATATTAATGATGAAATTATATGAAGAATAAAAAGAACATGAAAACAATATAGATTTTCATAAAAAAGATAAAAATATCATTAGTAGATAAATGTGAATCACATACTAGCACTATTTCATTAACTTGAGGAAGAAAATTGAGAAAGAAAATAGAGGAGAAACCATTCAGTGTAGTGGGACATGTAGAGGAATATATATTAAGAGAATATATGGCTATGTTAGGTTAAAATATAGGACCCTTTCACAAATCTATAAGAAAAATCACTGCTAAATAAGACCATTATTAGTGATTTTAGAATTACCAAGAAATGAACTGCCTAATAAAGACAAATATGTTATATTATTTTTTGGTCAAACTCATTTATTTACATTAAAAAATTAAAAATTCCTTAATGAAAATTATAAAATTCTAAGTATATTATCAAAGTGCTGGTAATAGGGAATTGGTCAATTGGTTTTGTAATCTTTTCTATGATATATTTAAATTATTCAGTGAGGTTTGAATCTTTGAACACACCAATTTGACTCCTGTATTCTGGTGGGAAATATCACATAAATCATGAACTTTATAGTGGATGGATATATGATGACGATATTTCTAGGATAAAATTTAATATGGTTTATTCATAATAAGTAATTAACAATGGTTCTTCAGTATTAAAAGGAATATTGAATGGGTTTCTTCATTAGATGAGGTGATGGTAGTTCTATGGTGATGGATGGATTAAATGGGGTTTATACGGTGATAATACCTTCATAGGTGGATTATATTTTTTCATAGGAAAATATAGTTTCTTACAGGTTTTTCATTCACTCCACTCATGGATAAGAATTTGATTTCTTTATGCATTAGGTTTCATATGTTTAGTACAATATTCTAAAGGAAATATAGTTGTTACCCACTATTTTATATAGTAAAATCTCTTCATACAAGTTTCACTCATTCATGTAATTTCCTTATATTTATGAATAATAATAAATCCTTTGGGTCACATATTTTTATAAAACAAATATCATATAAATATTACACTTTACTAAAAGATCATGATTTTTCATTTGGGTGAACGATAAGATGACATAATAATAGGTGTCACTCACTCCACATGATTATAAATATTAAAAAAACTATTTATAAAACAATTAATAAGACATAGTAATGTAAGTTTAAAGTAGATCACACTAAGAAATAAATAATCCCATAGATAATTACGCATAAATGTTTAGATCTTTGAATTATTTTTATAATTTTGAAAAAAATATTTTTAAAAAACACTTAAACTACATTAAAAAAATTATAATTAAAAAATAAACAGAGAATTATTTCCAAATTATGTTTTTCGAAACATAAAAGTTAAATTTTACTTAATAAATCCATTTATTTGAATAATTGAAAAGTTATAAACAAAATTTACAAGGACTCAAAGTTAAACATTACATCATGTGGAGTTTTAATTAAATAATTAATTCTATTTAATTTGAGGATATTTTCAGTATATATTTTTATATAATTAGTCCATAAACCTTATATAAATAAATTTTACACCATAAAGTAGATATTTCCACATACTATACATTTTTTCCAAAAAAACAAAGCCTTTATGATTTAAAAAATTTTGTTTTCATGAAATATTTTCAAAATTTTCACATTAAAATCATAATTCTCTATAATAATCCTTAAAAACCTATAAAAATTATTTTAAAATATTTTATGACCACAAAAAATCTCAATAAGGGGCATGAAAATAAAGAAAGAAACTCTCTAGTCCATGATTACTTATAAAATTTTTCCTTTTTAAAAATATACTTTGGGTTCAAAATAAATTTTTTATTACCAAATAAATTAATTTCTATACCAAATATATTTATATAACATTTCATAATAAATATTAAAGGTAAAATAAAACTTATAAATTTTTATTTTCAATCATGAAAAAATTCATGAAAAATTATTTAGAAAGTTATAATTTTCTCTCTTAAGAAGTAGAAAATACTATCCTTTAAACATAATGTCATTAACTAACCTTGTGAAATCATGATATTTCTATAAAAAAATTTTCAAGTATTAAAAAATTAGGTATTTAACTGGGTATATTATCTTAATATCACTCTTATGAATGGAATAATCTATATAGACAACTTCCATCATGATCACTACCCAATGCACTGGAGGGATATAACAGAATCACATGTATTTGAATTATAACTTACCCACCCATCCTTAGTTTAAAAAAGAACCACCCGTACTTAGTTTATAATGGAACCTATCATCATTATAAATAATTCTTAAGAACTGAAACATAATCATAACACGTGAAATATTTCAGAATTAAAAAAATACTCATTTCACCTATAAGAAAAATGTTTCCTAATATCCAAAAAATCCATTCCATTTAAAATCCATTTTGAAAATACCCAAAACATTGGGAAGGAGGGGTTTTATTTGAATAAATCATGAAAAATTATAAAGCAATCCAAATATCAAATATTGGTTATGTAGGTGATTTTTTTAATACTGTATATGTTAAAATAGTATATTCCTTTACTTTTTTTTGTAAAGAAAGTCAAAACATTTAGTAAAAATATTCCTTTTTAAAAACCTTCTAAATTAATTCAAAAGTGACATAATATTTCATTTATAATTCATCAATTTAAATATAAATACATCCATAAATATATTTAATAATATGTATAGGGAAGATATATATTTATAAAATAAACCTTTCAAACATTTAAAATGAGGGTTTTAAATTAAAGTATCCCTTACGTCTCGTCTAAATCATCACATATGTTCTTTATATTATTGAATAACAAACTTATGTTATATATTTACTTAATTAAGAAATTTTCTAAAGTTTATTATTCCATTTATTTAACTATTACATAGTTATATTTAATTACTTAACCAATTAAGTTCACTTTGGACATTTTGATGATATTTGGTCTGTATATCCAAAATGACATCGTTAGGTTGAATATGGTCAAATTGGAAATTATTCCATCATATATATAATAATAATCCTGAAAAAATTATCATTTTTATGAAAAAATTATACTTTTGAAACCAAAAATGAATTATGGTTATAGAAATAAACCACATTTAAATCAGGGTGATCGTAGCCTATATGTACGTATGAGTAACTTTTCAATTTTTTAAAGATCACGATAGAAAGAAGGTATGTATTATTTTATCTTTAAATTATTATTATTATATAATAAAGATCACATTATTTTCCTAAATTTAATTATATATACAATCCATTTTATGCAGTAATGAAAAACATATCACATTGCTTTGTGGAGGTGTTAATACACACGTATGCACGAATGATGTTATCATTTTTCTATGAATGGAGAGGTAAGAAAATATATGAAATATTACTTTTATAGAATAATAAATCTATAATTAATATTATATATATATATATATGAATATATATATATATATATATATATTAAATTCATCATCATAAACATCTATGAGAGGTAGTGATGGAAATAGAATTACGCCAGTTTGTGAGGCGGTAGTCTGACGTACACACAAACGATTGTTTCATTTCCCATTTTATGGAATATGAAAAGGATATTAGTTATTCCATTAACATAACAAAATATTTTTATATGTTATATAATATTGTTATTATATCATCATAATAGAATAATATTTTAAGGAGGTGGAAGACTAAATAAAACTAAAACATTATTTTAAAAGTTACAACTCTTCTTCAAAAAATATCCTTTTATTTATACATAAATCCCTTTAAGGTTGGTATTATTAAAAAACCCCCTCTAAAATGAGTTTCGTGATTATTGTAATGGATTTATGTAGGTTTTTTCAAAAAAATGTTATTTAAGTGCGAATAAATGGGGATATGAGGTACCATTTTATAAGAGAGGTGAGAAGAGCTCTTGGAATTTATTAAAGTATTAAATTAATACAAATTTTTTATCATGGAAAAAAGGATCCAAAATGATATATTTAGAATATATGATGAGGATGGTTCAAAATAATTTCATCTTGTAAAATTTGTATAAGTTTTATTGTAAAACCCCATAGTTTTTAAATGATATTTTTTCTTGAAATAAAGGTGTATTATATCATATTATATAATATTATACACATAAAACACATAGGGAATAAAAAAACTTTATTTAATAAATGAAAATAATTACACCAGTCAATAATTAAACCCATTAAAATTCCAAACATTAAAAGAGGACAAAAGATATAAAATTAAAAAACTATAATGGGAAAATTTTGATCACCACGATCAACTAAAATAATCCCTCCCATGGAAACAATATGGAAAATAAAAGAAATATTAGTAAACCAATAAAAAATTTAGAAAATTTAAATATATAAACTTGATAAAAACTGAGGAAAATAATGAATTAATGAATGAATTAATATTTATAGGAGGTAATGTTAGCATTGGAATAGTAACCAGACTATTGGAATAGAAATTTGACATCAAAATAATAAAATTTAATATAAATAATGTTTATATTGAGTAATTTAATTAAATATAAGTATTATAATTCCATAAAATAAAAATAAATATTTAGAATTCAAAGAAAATTTAAACACATTTTTATCAAACCGTATTTTAAGGTATTTCTTAAAAAACCACAATTTATAAATTAAAAATTAAAAATATATTTGTTAGAAAATCATTTTGATAAAATAAATGTAATTTTTGAAATCATCATTTCAAAATTTCACAAGTTTTATTTTTTTAGTAATTTTTTGAAATATTTGAATTTTCAAGTGAATAATAAAAATAATGTTTTTTTATAACTGATATATCTAAAATTACATTATTCATGATATAATAATGAACTAATAATGACTAAAAAAATGGTTATTGACCAAAATATATTTAATTTCGTAGATGAGTCATTTAAATACAATTAAAATTACTTCCAAACTTAAAATTACTTTCCAAAGTCAGAAGTCAAAAGTGTTCATTTAAAATAACAATTTTTAATTTTTTTTCCACTTTCCCTTTTAATAAACTATTTAATTGGAATTATAAACGGATTAAAAGTACAAAAAAAGTATATTATAGTTATATATGATTAATAATGCAAAAAATATCACTATTAAATGTTTTACCTTTGATATATTATTTTATTCTAAAAATACCCCTCTCCTCAAGTATAACTAACCCCTCTCCCGCCCCTTGAAAATCCACTGCTACCTCACTTAGTAAAGAAAAATATCTTTAAAAATACTATATATTTAGACCTTAGAAATCTTAGGGACATTTTGGAGTAAAATAAATCTATTCATCATGGAATTCTAGTGTCTTACATGAAAATAAACACTAAGAAAAGAGTAAGTTTTTATCAACTCTTCCCTTGTTTTCCACCTACATTATATTTATTCCCACTTTATTTATAAAACATATCTTATAATATTAATTAGGATGTATTTTAAAATTATATTAATTATTTTAACCTAACATAAAAAATTATATTTTTTAAGTATTTATATTTTATACCTCTCTTTATCTTTCTTTGGACAATTTTCCCAATAATGGTCGGTTAACCTCCAACAAGGGGATTTCCAACTTATTTCATATCACCACCATTATAGATGGTTATAATAAATTATTTATAATATATAAATTTATAAATTTAGATATTTTAAGTATATGTAATTATCATTACTTATGTATTTATTACCTTGAATCAAATAGCGAAATCAAAGAAAAACATGAACTTTTTACGGAAAACATGATATCAAAATGATTCAATTAAATAAAAAATATATATAATACAATGATTATAATTGATAAATATTACCAAATATTATAATAATTCACTTCTATTTCAATGTTTTAATAAACCCATGTTTATTATTCAAGAGGTAGAAAAGCGATGAAATAAAGCGAGACTTATGGTAAGGGATTCTCGAACTTAACCAGTTTTCTTTGGGCTATCCCTCTCTCATGTAATTTTTTGTATGTATATTCCTATAATTTTCCTTAAATATCCTTTCACTATTATTCCCTTTTCCTTTTATAAATATACATGTTTCCACCATGATATTTAATAAAAATACAAAGATTTACCAAAAAAACATTTCTTTCCAAAACAAATATTTGAATCCTCATGTGTTGTTTCTTATACAAAGAAAAATTATCTTTTATTCCAAAGTATGATCTATATTTTTTCATCTGTTAACCCTAAATTTTATTTATTAAAATTTTATTTATGAAATCCATATGTAACCCATTCTTTTCCATGAGTTATTTCATAACTATGATTATTATACATTCTATGTAGCATGCATGATTATGTGAATATTATGATATGATAGGTGGGAACGAAATTATATAGCCCTAAAATGAAATGGGAAACGTGATATATCTCATGAGATTATGTGAATTATGTGTGAACATGATACTATATTTTTTCAAAACGACGATGTTATGACTTATGCACAAATGTTATGCATGGACATGATTATAGATTTGTTCATAACTTTGTGTGTTATTTTCCCACTATGACATGATGCTTCATTTTTATGCGTATTTCACATTCAAATACTTTATAAAATGTCTCTTTATTTATTATTATAATGATATTATGCTTTTGATATGATGATAATTTGTAAAGACCCAGAAATTTCAGGGAAATTTTTTTTTCTTAATTTCTTTGGAATTTTATGAGTCTGTAGCTTCTGACGGCGCTTGATTCCGAGGCTCGGTGTGCCCAGAATCAATTTCCAAAGTTTAACTTTGGTACGTTCAGTGAACGAACGAGCGGGTTTTTCTATCTTTTGAACTGGTGCTCGGAATTGAAATCTAAGGGCACCATTGAACTCGTAGCGCGGGTTTTTTCTTAAGAATACTTTAACCTCGACGACAGATGATCAAGTATGAAAGTTAGTTTTTGGGGTTTTATGTGGGTTAATAAAATAAAATAAGTGAACAATTTTTTTTAAACACATGCCATGCGGATAAAGTGGTTAGAAGCTCCACTTGGGAGCTGGTGGTGGGACCACCATACCCTAACCCCCTCGATAGGTTATGGTGGTGGGGCCCACTGAGATCCAACCTCCCATGTGAGGTTGACTGTGGTGGAAACCACACGAGGCCTCCCATTAATGGGAGGGGAATAATAAATCCTTGACCCCCTCATTTATGAGGGATAGCCTCTAAGGTTTAAATCCCCCTCTTAATTGAGGAGGATGAAACCTCCCTTTTTAATGAGGGGACCACCCAAGCATTAACCCCCCTTTTTGACTTCCTCCCCATTTTAATGCGACACTATAGCAGATTAATTGGGTGGAGCCCTCTGTCATAAATCCTCCATTTATGACTTGCGTGCCAACGACGAACCCTCCCACTCCTATATAAAGGAGGATAGGGGAAGGAGTTCTGGACGACTTCTTCAAGCGGCGGAATGCTAGAAGCGAAGCACGACGCCCAACACTTGGAGAGTTTTCCTCTTCTTCCAATGAAGAATGAAGAGCGAAGAACACCGACGCCACCCTCGACTCCTTCCTTCTGATGGATCTGCAACGTACGATGCTCGAGCCGGGATCGAAGGCCTTTGCGAAAACGATGAATTCCAATGATTTTCGTCACCTTCATCTCCTCCCTTGCATCGACGTCAATGAGCCGACATCCACCCTTTCGCATTTTCGTCAACAAACGGCGAACCTTGAGGTAGGGGTTTTGTTTTGAAGTTCTCCTTACCTTTTTGTGGAAAGAACGACGAGCGCGGACCAACCTCTGCCCGGTTGATCCGAGAATCGCTCTTACACGCGGGTTGGGTGTGGGGTTGTTTTTCAGATTTGGATTTGGGTTTTAATTCTTAAATCGTGAGTGAAAACTTCTAACGCAGTGGGCTTGAGCCGAAGAACAAACCCGACGCTCCACAGATCATTGGTTTGTGCGCGTATTGATGAGCGATGATGAAACGGGACCGCAAAGGTGTATGGAAGTAGTTGCAGTGAAGAAAGGGTCTCGGGAGAGCTACATGCGTAGATGGCGGGAGAATCGGACCACCAGAGCATGTCCACTTGTCCCCTTGTCCACAGAAGGCACTGCTGGCGCGCCGTGCTGACGACCGGAGGCGGCGGCCGGAGCCGTCTGACCGCTTGGAGGCGACAGCGCCCCAGCGTGCCGCTGGAGGAATTTTGCCGCGGAAACACCCGCGGCAGCGGTGCCACAGATCCCGTGGCCGCGTAGGATCCCAGGACGGAGGGGCAGCGCCAGCTGGCACCGCCAGTATCGATTAACGGCGGGGGCCACACCCTCCCGCTCCTTGCAACTCGCTCGGCCAAGCTGGCCGAGCTGCGGCTGGCCATGCGGGCCGGGCCGCACCGGTCGGGCCGAACCACGCCTATCGGGCCGGGCCGTGCCTGCCAGTCCAAGCCGCGCCTCCCGGGCTGGGCCGCGCCTGCCGGGCTGCGCCGCGCCGAACCGGGCCGGACCCGGGCCCGGGTTGGACCGGGCGCAGACCCCCTATTTTCCGACCATTTTTGATTAAACGAGAATATCTTGAGCTACGAACATCTGATCGACACACCGTTATTTGCGTAGGATTTCTTGGATTGAGAATGTCTCTTTTTATATTACACCCAATGTTTCAGTGAATTTTGGGTATGGCCGGATTGGTTCGAACTCGAAACCAACCGGGCCCTCAGAGCGGAAATGCTTATAACTTGATCTCTGGATGTCCGATTGACGTGCCGTCGACTACGTCGGATTCCTCTTTATGAGAAGGTTCTTTTGGCATACTCCACTTGTGTTCTAGATGTAATTGGAGTATGGTTAGGTTGGTTTATCTTATAAACCAACCAGGCCCTTGGAACGGAAAAGCCGATAACTTTCAGATCGGACGTCCATTTGACGAATCGTCAACGGCGTTGGTAATCTCATTGAGAAATGGTTCCGTTGAGTATACCCAAGAGAGTTAGGGGTACTGTTGAGATACGGTCGGGTTGGTTTGTACACGAAACCAACCGGGCTCTCGGGACGAAAAGGCTAATAACACACAGACCGGGCATCCGATTGACGCTCCGTCTGTTGTGTTGAGATCCCTATGATGTGGCAGACTTTTGGGATACTTATTCATGGGAATTTGTGATACTAATAGTATCAACCAGTAGCTGATGGAGCGGATCCTCTTATAGATGAGCTTACAGAGTGCGAAGACCTAGTAGCTTTAGACCTGACGACTGCTTGACCGATTCGACTCAGAGTGATTCGACTAGCCCAGTGGACAGAGCACCCAGTTTGGCGGCAGAACCAAGATAGATGGAGAGCTTGGTTTGGAAGTAGACCCACAGTACTCAACAGGAGGAGTACCTCTGACGGCTATTAGGGGGAGCACCTGGTTTGGTGGAAGACCCATAGCGGAGGAGTACCCGGTTTGGCCGCAGACCCACATTACTCGACAGGAGGAGTACCTCTGCAGTCTATGGTTAGGGAGTAGCACCTCGGAGTCACGACAGGGCCACTGTAATCGACAGAGGAGGATTTCTCCAGCAGTTGTGGTTTCGTTAATGACAATCCTGGTTTGAGCTTTGTCAATGACCAGTGTTTACCTCATGATTGAGATGGGTTACTTGATAACTTAGGTATATATATGGGCATATACCTAAGTAAAGGTTATATGTTGATATATTTCTTTGTGGTTTATCTTTGTTGGATTTAGTGAGACCTTGAGGGTCTTGGGGTCCCTACTGAGTATAGTTATACTCACCCCTACACGGGTTATGCCCGCACCTCATTGTGTTGGATGCAAACGACGGACAACACTGAACATGGTTGAGGCTTAAAGAGCTGGACAATACCTAGAGGTGGACTTCATGACAAGATGGTACCCAGAGGTGGACTTTATAATGAGACGGTACCCGGAGGTGACAGAAGGACGTGGAGAGCTGAGGTGGCCATCTGTACCTACCCTTTAGGTAGGAACTTCGGAGGATGATCCAGGAGCAGCTTGACACCTTCCTACTATTTTGTTTTTTCCTTGTAATTTATTGTTGGGCTTGTATTCTGGCCCTTTTACTTTTCAGCACTTTATTTTGTACTTAGTCTTTGCTTCCGCTTGTACTCTGTGGTGTTTGTTTACTTTTATAAAGGCAATTTCTTCCGTTTTTATCGGGATTTACACCTTTGGTGCTAGTCGCCAACCCCTGACCTATGGAAGGAGGGCCTAGGGTAGTCACGGAACGGGCCCTGATGATCGGTCGTGACAAATTGGTATCAGAGGAGTCGGTTATACAGCAGAACTCAGGACTCTGATAATTATTTTCTGTGAAGAAATAGTGTTACGGGTACCGAGTGTGGTCTTCAGATTAGGGAGTCTAGTGTTGGTGCGGTGGCCGACATATCCATACAGTAGGAACCTGACTACTGATTTACGATTTAGTGCACGAAAACACTGATTGCGAGTGTGTTTCCAAAAGTTTTAAAGTTATATCAAACCAGTTCGGCTCACCAGGTATAAATCATTTGACCATGTCTCATCTGTTCAGGATGCCTCCACATAGACAGTCAGTTGGAGTTCTGAGAGAGTACTCAATGACGGCCCATTGAGCGTTGAGACTCTGGTGCAGGGCCCCTGTTTCTATGTTGGCACCTTCAGGTGGTGTACCGGCAACATCACCACCCTTTGGGAGGAATATCCTACTAGACGCACTGGCGGATGGTGCATGCCGACGAAGCGAGTTGCACGAGTTCCAGCAGCAGAGGCCATTGAGGTTACGAGGCGAGACAGATTCCCAGGAAGCAGAGGACTGGATGGAGGTGATTGCTAGAGTTTTCCACCTAGTTTAGAGACCAATAGAGTGGATGGTAGACTTAGCTACTAGTTTTTTCCAGTGAGTGACCATGTATTCGGTCCACATAGTGATGAGGCTTTGGTACGTTGATCGATGCCTGAGATAGTACCTTCGGGTAGTGTGCCAGCTATATCACTACCTGTTGGTCAGAAGAAATTACCGGTGGTACCGGTAGAGGACACTTGTAGGCTTAGTGCCTTTCATGTGTTTCAGCACCAGATATGCCTCAAGTTCTGAGGTGAGCCCGACTCATAGGTGGCTGAGGACTGGCTTGAGGAGGAGGCTGAGTGTTTTCTAGAGCTTTTACAGCTTCAGTAGGATGACAAGTTGGTAGCTGAGTATTCATTGAGGCATACCAATCATTCCCAGTACTCGATGAATACGATTCGATCAATTCTTTAGAGCTCGGACTTCTGAGCGAGGTGCGTTAAAAGGACATCCGAGCCAATAATATTCCTATATGCATTCCTACTTATGCCCGGGCTCTAAAGAGAACCTTTGTGGTTGAATTTTATTTGGATGAATGGATATAGCCAGTGAATGTTAGCAGTGGGAAAACAGGAAACTGGTGCTAGTCTCTGAGACTTAGGCATGTAAAATGTTTCAAGAAGAGGAAATGTTAAGGACAAATGAATCTGCAGATCAATATATGTGGAAGCAGAGCTAGGAGAGTAGCATGAGGTCGTGTACATTTCAACATTTTACAACCACCCGCCTTTGTAGTCCCTGCCAGGCTCAGGGAGCAGGAGGGCAGGGGAAGAGAGTAGCTGCATGCGGCCAGGAAGTGTGACCCAAGGGCTCTAAGAACAATTTAAAGTACGGCCTGTGTCTACTACTAGCTTCCGAAACAATATACATTGATACGATTCATCCCTTACTTCCACGAATCTTGTCCCAAACCTAGAGTTTTCGGTTAAGCCATTGACTTGACCCTCATGTCTGGAGATACCTTTGGGAGGAGACTCGATAATCAAACTTACGCCGATGGTGTGATCTGACCCTTGAGGCGAGAGTTTTGGTTGGATCCTCTTGGTGGCAGTGTCAAGGCCTTACGATGTTAGTTTGGGTATGGACTGGGCAACCACAATTCATACACAGATTGACTGTATTAGTAAATAAGGTTGTGGTTTATCAACAACGTTGGGATAGGGTTTTTCCTTGGTCGGCAAAAAGGGAAACCCAGGCAGCACATGATAAATTCATTCATAGGAGGGTGCGACCGATCACTCTTGAGTCGGACAACCTTTCCCTCGTGGCAGCATGAGTTTTAAGTTTTGAGTTCCAAATAGGGAACATAGGCCTCTTGAGTTTGAGGATGGAGACCATGTCTTTATACGAGTCTCACTACGATGAGGTCTACGAATATGTTGCCAAAGCATAAATTTATCTCCGAGGTTCATCGGACCCTTATCGGTCCTCAACAGGGTAGGTGAGGTGGTTTACTGCTTGACCTTTCCACCTCAGTTGCACCGGGTGCACGACATCTTCCACATATCTCAGCTGAGCGGATACGTGCACGACCCTTCACACATCATCGACCACAGGGAGCTAAACATCAATGATGGGGCGTCATTCAAGGAGGTTCCGGTGGAGATCGAGGATCGATAGGAGTGGGTCATACGAGGATGGTCGATTCCTCTGGTGCGCTTTTTCTAGAAGCAGGGGAACCTCCAGAAGAGCACAAGGGAGCAGAAGGATCAGATGCGTTCTTAGTACCTCTTTTGTTTTCCCTAGTGTGTGTTGATTCTTTATCGGGACATAAGGCCCTGAGGTGGGAGTAATGTAAAGACCCATAAATTTCAGGTAATTTTTTTCTTACTTTTTTTGGAATTTTACGAGTCTGTAACTTCTAACGACGCTTGATTCCGAGGCCTGGTGTGCCCGAAATCAATTTCTGAAGTTTAGCTCAGGTACATTAAGTGAACGAACGAGCAAGTTTTTCTATCTTTTGAACTGCTGCTCGGAATTGAAATCATAGGGCACCATTGATCTTGCAGTTCGGGTTTTCAATTAAGAAGACTTTCACCTTGATATCAGATGATCAGGTATGAAAGTTAGTTTTTGGGGTTTTACGTTGGTTAATAAAATAAAATAAGTGAAAAATTTATTTTATTTTGTTAAACACATGCCATGCGGATAAATTGGTTAGAAGCCCCACTTGGAAGTTGGTGGTGGGACCGCCACACCCTAACCCCCCTCGATATGTTATGGTTGTGGGGCCCACCGAGATCCAACATCCCATGTGAGGTTGATTGTGGTGGAAACCACATGAGGCTTCCCATTAATGGGAGGGGAATCATAACTCCTTGACTCCCCATCATTTATGAGGGAGAGCCTCTAAGTTTTAGATCCCCCTATTAAATGAGGAGGATGAAACCTCCCTTTTTAATGAGTGGACCACCCAAGAATTAACCCCCATTTTTGACTTCCTCCCCATTTTAATGCGCCACCGTAGAGGATTAATTGGGTGGAGCCCTCTGTCATAAATCCTCCATTTATGACTTGCGTGCCAATGACGAATCATCCCAATCCTATATAAAGGAGGCCAGGGGAAGGAGTTCTGGAAGACTTCTTCAAGTGGCGGAATGATATCAGTGAAGCACGACGCCCATAACTTGGAGATTTTTCCTCTTCCTCCAACGAAGAATGAAGAACGCCGACGCCACCCTCGGCTCCTTCCTTCCGACGGATCTCCAACGTATGACGCTCAATCCGGGATTGAAGGCCTTTGCAGAAGAGACGAACGCCAAAGATCATCATCACCTTAATCTACTCCCTTACATCGACGTCAACAAGCCGACGTCCACCCTTTCAAGTTTTCATCAAGAAATGGAGAACCTTGAGGTAGGGTTTTGTTTTTAATTTCTCTTTACCTTTTTTCAGGAAAGAATGACGAGCACAGACCAACGTCTGCCCGATTGATCCGCGGATTGCTCGTACATGCGGGTTGGATGTAAGGTTGTTTTTTGGATTTGGATTTGGGTTTGAATTCTTAAATCTTGATTGAAAACTTCTAACGCGGTGGGCTCGGGCTAAAGAACAAACCTGACCCTCCGTAGATCATTTGTTTGTGTGCGTATTGACGACCGATGATGAAACTGGACCGCAAAAGAGTATAGAAGCCATCGTAGAGAAGAACGGGTCCCAGGAGAGATGCAGGCACAGACGGCGGGCGAATAGGACCACCAAAGCGCGTCCGGTGGTCCACGGAAGGCACTACCAGCGTGCTGCGCTGGCGCGACAGCACCGGGTACCGGAGGCGGCGATGCCCCAACACGCCGCCAGAGGAATTATGCCGTGGAAACAGCAGCGGCGTTGGTGCGACGGATCTCGCGGCCGCACGGGATCCCGGGATGGTGCCAGCTGGCACCGCTGATATCAATTAACGGCGGGAGCCGCCCCCCCGCTCTGCGCAACTCGCTCGACCAAGCTGGCCGAGCCGCGGCCGGCCACGTGGGATGGGCCGTGCCGATTGGGCCGGGTCGTGCCGCTCCCAACCAGGCTGGACCCGGGCCCGGGTCGGGTCGACCCAGTTGGGCCGACCCAGGGGGTGTTGGGCCGGGTCGGACCGGGCCCAGACCCCCTATTTTCTGTCCGTTTTCAATTAAATAGGAATTTATTGAGCTACGGACCTCCGATCGACACACCGTCAGTTGCGTAGGATTCCATGGATCGAGACGGTCTTTTCGTTATATTACAACCAATGTCTCGGAAAAGTTTGTGTATGACCGGGTTGGTTTGAACTCGAAACCAACTGGGCACTCGGAGCGGAAACACTTATCACTTGAGCACCAGACGTTCGATTGGCATGCTATCGACTACGTTGGATTCAACGTGATGAGACGGTTCTTTTGGAATACTCCACTTGAGGTTTGGATGCAGTTGGAGTATGGTCGGGTAGGTTTAGCTTACAAACCAACTGGGCCCCTGGAACAGAAAAGATGATAACTTTCAGACCGGGTTGTCCGTTTGATGAACCGTCAGCGGCATTGGTAATCTCATTAAGAAACAGTTCCTTTGATTATAACCATGAGAGTTTGGGGTACTATTGATATACGTTCGGGTTGGTTCGTACACAAAACCAACCGGGCCCCCGGGATGAAAAGACTAATAACACACAGACTGGGCATCCGATTGACGCGTCGTCTATTGTGTTGGGATCCCTATGACGTGGTAGAATTTTGGAATACTTCTTCATGGGACTTTGTGATTCTTAGAGTATCGACCAGTAGGTTGTGGAGCGGATCCTCCCGGAGACGAGCTTACAGAGTGCAGAGACCTAGTAGTTGTAGACCTGACGACTGCTTGACCGATTTGACTCAGAGTGATTCGACTAGCCCTGTGGACGGAGCACCCAGTTGGGCAGAAGACCCATGGTGGAAGGAGCGCCGGGTTTGGCAGCAGACCCGTGGTACTCGACAGGAGGAGTACCTCTGATGGATATTAGGGGGAGCACCAGGTTTGGTGGAGACCAACAGCGGAGGAGTGCTTGGTTTGGTAGCAGACCCATGGTACATGACAAGAGGCATACCTCAGCAGTCTATGGTTAGTGAGTAGCGCCTCCGAGTTGTGACAGAGCCACTGTACTCGATAGAGGAGGAGTTCTCCAGTAGTTGTGGTTTCGTTAATGAAAATCTTGGTTTGAGGTGAGTCAATGACCATAGTGTTTACCTCATGATTGAGATGGGTTACTTGATAACTTAGGTATATGTATGGGAATATATCTAAGTAAAGGTTATCTGTTGAGATCTTTCTTTGTGGTTTATCTATGTTGGATTTAGTGAGACCTTGAGGGTCTCGGGGTCCCTACTAAGTATCGTTATACTCACCCCTGCACAGGCTATGCCCCCACCTCGTTGTGTTGGATGCAGACAATGGAAAGCATTGAACGTGGTTGGGGCTTGTAGAGCTGGACGGTACCCAGAGGTGGAATTCACGACAAGATGGTACCCAGAGGTGGACTTTATGACGAGATGGTACCAAGAGGTGACAGATGGACCTGGAGAGATGATGTGGCCATCTGTACCGACCCTTCAGGTAGGAACTCCGGCGGATGATCCAGGAGCATCTTGACACCTTCCTACTGTTTTGTATTTTCCTAGTACTTTACTATTGGGTTCGTATTATAGATCTTTAACTTTTCAGCACTTTCTTTTATACTTAGTGTTTTCTTCTGCTTGTACTCTATGGTGTTTGTTTACTTTTATAAAGGCAATGCCTTCCCTTTTTATCGGGATTTATGCCTTTGGTGCTAGTCGCTAGCCGCTAGCCTATGGAAGGCGTGCTTGGGGTAGTCACGGAACGAGCCTCGAGGATGGGTCATGATATGATTATTATTATCACCCATGTTCTATTGATTCATGTCCCTAATTCCTTATCTTACGAGGATTTTAGATACCCCTTTCATTATATATATATCCTTAGGTGATTACATGTACTAAGGATAACATGATATTTTATAAGGAAAATTTATTAGGATTTAAATAAATATTTATGTTTTACTATGTACAAGTGATGTGTGAGCCTAATTTTCCCGTGACACAAAACCTTTGGATCTTGTATTTTTAACACTATTATGTTTCTCATCTTAAAAGTGATTTAATATCCATGTAAGAAAATTTGGGTTTAATATAGTTGTTATCAGATCAAGGTTTAGTTAATTTGGTAATTATGATTTAAAAGTGTTAGTGAAAACCACAAGTATAAGTCTATATATAAGTAAACGTCCTATAAAAAACATTTTAGAAAATTTATAAACATATGGATCCCATAAAAATTCCTTTATAATTTAATTTTTCATTAGAAAAAATTACTTATTCATGTTTTTTTGAATTACATTTTTTTCAAACCTTTTATTTTTAAGAAAATGGTAGGAACCAGGGGAAACCATTCCAATAACCTATGTGAGGGACAATGTAATAATTTTCTGAATAAAATCCCCAATTCTATGGTGGTGGACTTCAAAAATTCATTGAAATGATTAAAAAGTTTTCTCAGGCTATGAAAAATAACCTAAACTATATAGAATGTTTTCATTCACCTAAGAGGAAGTAATTGACTATGAGTCCTTTATGAGGAAACAAACACCAATGTTTTGTGGATCTTCCAGTCCACTTATCATGGAATAGTGGGTTAACTCAGTGGATAATATATTTCCTTTGCTCCAATCTTCTAAGAAAGAGGAAGTGACTAAAGTCATATATCCATTATATGGAGAAGTCGATCAATGGCGGGAATTGATAATGAACCCCAAGCCAAAGGATAGAATAAAATAGATGGAGTGGTAAAACTTTAAGAAATTATTTCATTAAATTTATTTCCCTATAACTCTTCAAACAAATATGAAGGGAAAAATTTTAGAGTTGAAGAAAAAGGAAATTGAATCTTTCATGACTTATGAGAAAAACTTGACAAGGCTTACAATATAAACATATGGTTTTGTTATCAAGAAATATAGAAATATAGATATATTCTTTAGTGGATTGAAACCATACCTCTAAAAGGATCTAGCTATCTGGGACTTTGGGAGTTATGAATAAATATTTTGAAGTACTCTCAAAGTATAGATAGAATTTGGAGAATGGTCCTATGGTTATAGAGATAAGAATAGAATAATGGAGTTTTAATATGTATGGTCGAATTAAAAAGGATGAAAGGGGGTCCAACTACCCACATGTGAAAATTTGGGAAGAAGCTTAATGGGTATTAACTTAAAGGGATGTGGAAATGCATCAAGTGTGGGAGATAGGTCCACTAGGCTCATGAATTCTGAAGTGACATGAAGAATATGATCAATGTGATGGAGGAAAGAAATGCAACTCCTAATGGACCACTCATGGTTCAATGATTCAACTATATGGAGAAAAGGAACTATGAAAACCACTACATGAAACCACTAGTCATTGAGGTTAATTAGCTTCAAAAACCACCAAAGAAAAAGATGTAACAGAAGGATTGTTCCATCAATACTGCTAAATTGGAGCTCAAAAATGAATTTATAAAAGGTACACTTCCTATTCAATCAATAATTGAAAATTTTTGTTTTATTATGGTTTTATGCAATCATTTATATCCGACAAGTTTTCTAGAGTTATTGAATTGAATCCATGAAACCTTGAAGTAGAGATATCTATAAAAACACATAGTGGTGTGATATTTGAAAACCAAGTATTGGAATCTTATCCTATTATTTTATATGGAAATATTCTTCTATATAATCTCTTAATCCTTCCCTTGGTCGAATTAGATGCAATACATGGCATGTGTTGGGTCTTGTTATATATAGCACACATCAATTATCAGAAAAAGGAAATATCTTTCTATATTTTAAACCATCAAATTATCCTATACAAATACAAAGAATAAAACGAATATAATTATGAAAATAACTCTATGGTGTGGGTGTTTTTACCCTATGAAGAAGTATAACTTGACCAAATGGTTGAGTCAAAGTAAGATATTAGCCTAGAGGAAATTACCATTATGAGGGAATATAATGATGTATCTTATAAAGTGTCACCTGTATATCCCTTAGATCACGAGGTATACTTATAAATAGATCTAATATTTGGATCCACTCATATCTCAAATTACACCTATAGGATAATCCTAATAAAATTGAAGGAGATATAGTAGCAACTACAAGAGCACATAGATAAAGGTTTCATACGCCTTAGTGCATCACCTTGGGGTATAAAGTTTCTCTTTTTAAAGAAAAAGTATGGATCACTGTATCCATGTATAGATTACTAGGAGCTCAAAAATATCACTATAAAGAACAAGTATCTAATTCCAAGGGTTTATAACTTATTATATCAAATTTTAGGAGTTTAGTACTTCTCAAAGTTGGATTTTTTTTTCTGGATATCATCAGTTGAAGGTATAAAAGGAAGATATCAAGAAGACTTATTTTTGTACAAGGTATGGACATAATGAGTTCAAGGTGATTTCATCTAGAATTACTAATTCCCCTAAAATATTCATGTATTTGATGAATATATTCTTTTGAGAGTACCTTGATAAATTTATGTTCATATTTATTAATGATATTATCATTTACTCTAAGGGAAAGGAGGAACATGAAGAACATATAAGGATTATGTAAATGACATTGATTAATGATAAAATGCGTGATAAGTTCAGAAAGTATGAATTTTGGATACAACAAGTCAAATTATAGGGAATGTGATCACAATTGAGGGTATTTTTGTGAACCATTCAATGAAAAATAAAATAGAGGAATGGCCCAGACCCACTAGTGTCATGGAAATACATAGTTTTCTTGGATTAGATGGATACTAATGACACTTTATAATAACATTATCATGATTTTATAAACTTTTAACTATGTTAAAATGGATAGGGGTAAATTATTTCTGGCTTGAATAATGTGACAAAATCAGTAAGGATTTCAAGAAGAGGCGAATCACTGTGCCTGTATTCACACTACAAATAATTAGAGAAGGTTCTGTTATATAAAGTGATGATTCAAAAAAATTATTATGTTGTTTACTCATGAATAATTAAAAATTTATATCTTATGCCTCATGAAAATTGAATATCCATGATTAAAACTACTTGACACATCATCTGGAGTTTGAAACTATGATCTTTTCCTTGAAGATTTAGTGGAACTTCATATATGGGAAGAATTGTGAGATATATAATAATCAAAAGAGTCAAAAGTATATATTTACACAAAATTTGGTAAAAATGCATCATAAAATATGGTTATAACTAATCAAATATTGAAATTTATCTATTCACTACCATCTAATAAAGGCGAATAAGGTAACTGATGCTCTCAGTAGAAAAGAACATGATACTCTAGCCATAATGATTATTGAGAAAGAACCCATCTTCCTGGATATAAAAATAATTTATATGGAAACCACAATGGAAGGGAAACCATACTATCTTGCCAAAATTATTTCCCAAAAATATATCCAAGAGAAGATCAGGGAGGAAAAAGGGATCATCTAGATCTGAAAAATAGGATGAATGTAATAAAGGAAGGGAATCTTCATGAGTTCTACATCGATGGAGATGGTTTAATTTGGTTTGGAACTAGGATTTGTGTGTTTTCATCACCTAAAATAAAGAATTATCTGTTGTATAATATAAATATATCATATTTCTAAATCCATCCTGGAATCACTAAGATGTAGTTTGATCCCCAAGATCACTTTTGGTGGGAAAACATGAAGAAAGAGATCGTTGAGTACACATCAAAGTGATTGGTATTTCAGAAAGTGAAATCAGAGTGACATAATTACAAGGGGTCGATGGAAATATTACCAATACCCATTTTTAAATGTGATAATAACACCATGGAATTTCTCACTGGCCTCCTAAAGAAATACAAAGGAAACAATGCGATATGAGTTTTAGCAGATCAACTCAACAAGAATTCCCAATTTCTCTCTATATTGAAATATTTATCTTTTAATTTTTTTTTCTAGATATATTTAAATGGAGTGGTGAAGCTACATGGGATTCCAATTTCAACCATCTATTATCATGATCCAAGATTCACATTTAAATTATCGAGAAGTCTTAAACATGATTTAAATCACTACTACAAATACGGCTTTTATCAGCGCTAAAAATGGCCTTTAACAGCGTTAGAAAAGCACTCTTAATGCCGACGAAGATAATGAGGGGGGGGGGGGGTCCCCTTTATCAGTGCTCCAAAAAGAACTGATAAAGATCTCTTTTATCAACGATAAAAAAGGGCTGATAAAAGGGGTCTTTTATCAGCGCTAAAACAAAGTGCTGATAAAAGGGTCCTTTATCAGCGCTTTGTTTTAGCACTGATAAAAGACCCCTTTATGAGCTCTTTCGTTTTAGCAATGATAAAAGGTAAAAATAAAAATAAAAAATATTAAAAAAATTAAAAAGAATTAAAAAATACTGCCATTCAGGGGGGGATTTTATAGCGCTTGAGCCGCCCCTTTTACAGTGCTTTTCCGCCCCTACAGCGCCCCACGCACCCCTCCACCCTTTAACAGTGCTTTCTCCCATATTACCCCATGCGCGCGCGCCCCTGCCTCCACCAGGATTTGAACTCGAGACCTCCCCCCTGCGCGCCTTAGCCCCTTCCACTCCTCTATTTTTATTTGTTTTCCAATTCATGATATCTATCTCTATATATATTTATATATTTAGTTATATTTATTCGTATAGTAATATATATTTATATTAATATATATATATATATACTTATATTATAATATATATATAGTTATATTAATATATATATAGTTATATTAATATATATCTCTATTTATATATATAGTTATATTTATTTGGATAGTGACATATATTTATATTAGTATATATATATATATTTATATTAATATATATATTTATAGTGATATTAATATATATATTTATAGTGATATTAATATATATATTTATAGTAATATTAATATATATATGTAGTTATATTACTTTATATATATAGTTAGATTAATATAGATATATATATATAGTTAGATTAATATATAGGTATATAAATATTCATATATTTTTATTTTAAATAAAATGAATATTAGTTATTATTTAGATAAATCTAATATATTTTATATGTAAATATATTTTATTATTTATATTTATAATTAAATTTTTATGTGTGAATATATAAAAAATATGTATATATTGTTATATAATTGATTATAAATAGAAGTTCATTATAAAAAATGATGAAATTTAAAAGACATAATATCAATATGAATGTAATAACTTGGAATAAATTCAGTCCCCACCAAAAAAATCCAATAATACCCCCTTAAACGAGGCTGAAAATCCACAAAATGTTAAAAAATCGTGGGACCCTGACTAAAAACTCAGTTTTGGAGGACTTATGGGCCTTTTTTGGGCTCAAAAAAACCTTGACTATGGTCTCCTTAGTCAAAGAAATGTAGAGCTCGTCGCAGGCTTCGATTTGATTTGTGGTAGAGCCCAAACGGACTCCCGGATCCAAAGTTATGGCGGTTTGAAGTTAGAGTTGCATTTTCATCATATTTTGGATCTTTTTTTAATTTTTTTTATATTTTAATCCTTAAATTTTTATTAAATTACTACTAATCCATAATAATTAGAATATTATTAATTAAAAATATTTTTATAATTTTTTTATAATCTATTTTCACTAAATATCTTATATATTAAGTGTATTAAGTGTAAATGTATATTTATACTTATCTAAAATATATTTAAAAATTATATATTAAATTTATATCAATATAAATATATTTATATATTTAAATATTAATATATTATTTTTAATTAATTTTTTTGAATTTGACCCTTTATCAGCGCTACTAAAAAAGAGTTGATAAAGGTGGTACCTTTATCAGCGCTAAAAAAAGCGCTGATAAAGGGGTGCTTTTATCAACTCTTTTTTTAGGGTTGATAAAGGGACCCTTTATCAGTGCTTTTTTTAGCGCTGATAAAGGAACCCCCCTTTATCAGTGCTTTTTCGTTAGCACTGATAAAGGTGGGCACTGGGAAAAACTGTTTTTGTTGCAGTGAATACTAAATTGAATTTCATAATGGCCAATCACCCCAAACTGATAGCCAATATGAAAAGACTATTCATATGGTCAAGTACATGATGAGAGTATTTTAAATGAAATTTAATATAGTATGGGATTAAAATATCCCTTTATTTGAGTTCTCATACAATAACAATATCCACTCAAGTATTCAAACGGCTCCATATGAAGCTCCGTATGGGAAACGATAACAAACTCATACTTTTTAGGATGAAGTTGGTGAATAGAAGTTACTTGGACTAGATTTAATGTAATAGAAAATAGATATGGTTCATTACATCCAACCATATATAAATGATGCTCATATTTATAAAAATATATATGCTGAAAACTATTGAAGGGACTTAGAGTTTAAAGTTAGAGACAAAGTTTTCCTTCAAATATCACCATGGATGAGAGTCATGCATTTTATAAAGAATGTGAATCTTATATATAGGTATATTCTCTCCTTGTAGATACTTGATCACATAGGATAAGTGTCCTATCATCTTGAACTTGCACCAAATATGGCTCAAATTCATAATGTGTTCCACATATCTCTCCTGATGAAGTACACGACTGATTCCTTACATGGACTAAATCCAAAGGTGGTATAATTGGATAATGACATCTCATATGAGGATTATCTAGTGAATATCTTGGACCATAGAGATAAATTTATATTAAATAAGAAAAATCACCGTTTCAAATTGCTATGGTGGAACCATATGTATCAAGAGGTGATGTGGGATCTAGGGGAAACAATGAAATAAAAGTACCCTCACCTATCTCTACCGAGAATATGACTTGAAATTTCAGGAATGAAATTTTTAGCGGGGACATTATATAACAACTCAAAATTTATAAATTATATTTTTTTTGTTCGAGGTGAAGGTGATGCGTGGATGATGTTGAGGCGACATGCTATAGGGTTTGTGACCTGAGGTGTCACATTACCCAAGGATCTGACAGAGTGCACTAGTCTTAATGATGGATCTTTCTATTTTAGTTTTGAAGTTTGAATTTAAAATTATGGGTTGGTTTTGTAGTTTTATTTGTTTTTAAGTCTTCTTATTTCATAGGTGGTTCTAGTCTCGAACATTCTTGTAAAGATTCCCATTTATCCCTAAAAATGGATTATTTAAAAAAAAATAGATTTTCAGGAGAAACCAATCCAAATTTTAGAAAATGGAAATATAGATCCATTAAATAAATTGATGTGAATAATTAATTATGGAATAAATTAGTTTTTATATAAAGTAATGTGACAATTAGAATAATAACTTGGCTGTTGGGAATATTAACCTGAGTGTTGTGAATAGTAACCTGACCGTTAAAATAGGAATTTAACATAAAAATAATAAAATGTAATATAAATAATATTTATCATTAGTAATTTTGGTAAATAAAAATATTATAATTACATCAAATAAATATGAAGATTAAAAACTCAAAGAAAATATAAGCACATTTTAACAAACTTTATTTTAAGGTATTTCAAAAAAACCATTATTAATATATTAAAAATTAAAATTACTTTTATTTGAAAACTATTTTTATAAAATAAACTCCATATTTTAAATTAGAAAATCAAAATTACCAAAGGGTTCTTTTTTGTTAATTTTCTAAAATACTTCAATTTTCAAGTGAAAAGTAAAAATATAGATTTTTTCACAACTAATGTGTCTTAAATTACATAATTCATGATGAAATAATGAACTAATAGTTTATATAAATAAAGGCTTGATAAAAATATATTTAATTCCATAAATGAGTCATTAAAATACAATAAACATGATTTCTAAACCAAAAAATTACTTTCCAAAGTCTAAAGATAAAAGCAATCCTTTAAAATAATAAAGTTTCATTTTTTCAACTTTACTTATTAATAAATCATTGAATTTGAATTATAAATGGGTTTAAAATCCTAAAAACGTTATATTTTATTTATATATTATTAATTATGTCAAAAATATCACTATTGAAAAGTTTAACTTTGATATACTATTTTATTTAATATTTTATTCTAAAAATATCCCTCTCTTCATGTATAAATAACCCCTCTCCCTCCACTTGGAAAACCAATCATACATCAATTATAAAAGACAAATATTAACCCAAATACTATTTATTAATACCTTATCAACCTTAGGTATGTGTTTTAGTAATACAACTCTCTTTATCAAGGACGTCTAGTTCCATACAAGAGAAAAAACACCAAGAAAAGAGTAACTTTTTATCAAATCTTCCCCCATTTTCCTCCCATATTATCCTTTTTACCATTTTTTTCAAACAAATATCTTCTAATATTAATGATAAATTATTATAAAATTATTTTAGTTATTTTAAACCACTATAAAAAATTATATTTTTGAATTATTTATATTTTATACCTCGATTTTCCCTCTTTTGGGCTACGTTTCTGATAACAGTCGGTTAACCACCAACAAGGACATTTAAAACTTCTTTTATATAACCACCATTATTCTTGTTTATACTAAACTATTTATAATATATAAATTTATATGTATATTTATTTTAATCTTTTGGAATTAACATAACTTATGTATTAATTACCGTGAAAAAATAGAAAAATCCAAGCAAAACGAGAAATATTTAAGGAAAAAATGATATCCAAAAGGTTAAATGTTAAAAATGTAAATTAATAAATACAATCGAATTATTATAATTGATAAATATTGAAAAAATTAAAATAATTCAATTTTGGTTCAATTTCTTAATAAACATATGTTTATTATTTCAGAGGCATAAAAGCAATGAAATAAAGCGAGATTTAAGGTAAAGGGATTCTCGAACCAAACTCCAATTATTTGGGTTACCCATATTTCACATAATTTTTGGTATGGATATTCCTATAATATTCCTTAAATACAACTTCAACATTCTTTCCTTTTCTTTTAAGGGATATACATGTTTTCACATTAAATTTTAATCAAAATAAAAAGATTTCAAAAATGAATTTTCTTTCCAAAGAACATATTTGATTCCTCTAGTGCTGTTTATTATAAAAAGAAAAATGATATTTTATTCAAAATTATGATCAATTTTTTTTCATTTTGGAACCCCATAGTTTACTCGTTGATGTATAATTTATGCAATCCTTATGAAACCCATTCCTTTAAATGGGTTATTTCATGACTATAAGTTTTATACATTCTATGTGGAATGCATGATTATGTGAATATTATGATGTGATAGGGGGTTTGAAATTATATAGCCCTCCAATTCGTTGGGAAATAAAAGATAACTCATGAGATTATGTGTATTATGCATGAAAATGATGTTATCTATTTTCACAATGATGATGTTATGATTTGTGCACATATGTTAAATGTGGATAAGATGCTAGTTTTGTTCACAATAATGGTTTTTATTTTAAAAATATGGCATGATGTTTCATTATAATTCATTTTACAAATTAAATTCCATTATAAAATCTTTACCTCATGATTATGATGATGATCCCATTCTTATGATATGATGATGATGATTATGATCACCAACATTCTTTTGTTTCATGTCATTTATTCCTACACTTAAAAGGATTTTAGTTCACTCCTTTATATAATGTATATCCTCATGTGATTACATGTACTAAGGAGAATGTTATGTTTTAAAATTAAAATAAGAAGGGTTTAATTTTTTTTATGTTTCATTATGTACAAGTGATAAATGATGTTAATTTTCTCAAGACACTAATCCTTTGGGTCTAGGATTTGTAACAATATTATGTTTCTTATCTTAAAAATGATTTAATAGTCATGTAATAAATTTTTAGGCCTCTATATCTATACTAATTTTGTACTCTTATCTTTTTTTAACCCATGTTTACCTTTTTTACAATTACAGAGATAATAAAGTTTTTATTATTATTTTGGTGTTAAGATAGTTATTTGAAACGGAAAATTGGCCCATAAGGGGACCATGATTTATATTTTAAACTATATCCCAATAATTTAGAAGAATATAATATTTTAATAATTTTAAATAATATAATGAAATATTATTTATTATAAAATACCATTAATGCTAATTTTGGAACTATTTATATAATTTGTCTATGAAAACAACAAGAAGAAAGTGGAATTAAAATATAATCCTTTCACACATCCCTATCATGTTATACTTTTCAAATTAATTAATTTAAAATAACAATTAATTCAAATTTTATTACCTTTATTATTTTTAGAATCATTTATTTTGATTTTTTATTAATTGAATAAATACCATGTCATCGTTGCATAAACATTTAAGGTAATTATTTCATCACTAAAAATTATAAATAAATTTCCATGATACGAAAAAATCATTTATCTTAAAAATAAATATTTAAAAATGAATATAATTTTTTTATCCCTATCACAAAATATTATTGATATTAAAGCAAGAGAGTGAAATTTTTGACTTTATATTTAAATAAAATAATATAAAATTTATAATCAAAGAAAAGTGGAAAGAAATTGAACAATTTTTTGATTTTGTATTATTGTGGTTGAAATATACCCATACATTGAAATTAACCCAAGTGTCATGGTCATTTTTTAGTCATTATCTTATAATTTATAACCATAATTACATGTTTTACTGATACCATATTGAAAAAATTATTAGGATTTCTATTCATGAAAAATATAAAAGAGAAATGTTTTCCAAATTTGGATCTCCTGATTCAAAATATGTATTATTTTTTTCAAGATTAAATTCCCATAATTTATGGAATTTAATTTATTATTAAAACACAAAACATAATGGAAAGCTATTTTTCAGAAAAATGTATTTTTAAGTATAAATTGTTTTATACAAAATTCAATCATAATTTTTTTAAATGAACTAAAATGGATTATTAATAATGTAGGGGAAACTAATTTTAACTTGAAACTATTTTAAAATAAAATGTAACTTTTTTAATGATTGAAGCAAAAATACAGTTTTCTATAAAAATCATTATTTTCCACTATTTATTGGAAAATCCATTTTTTCTGAAAATTCCCAAAATTTCAATATAATACAATTTTGAGATACTGATTTAAAAAATTATATATTTTATATAAAATAAAATTTATAAAAGTATCATAAAATAACTATGTTATCGTTTTATAAAAATAAATAAAAATCATTTTTAATGGAACATATTTTTTAAACATAAAATGACTTTACTAAAACAATTAAATACTTATTACCTAAGAATTATTCAAAAATTTTTTTGATTAGGAACTTTATATATATGTTTCATAAAGCGGTTAATCTTATTCATACCCTCCAATTAAACGACTAGGTTATAACTGTCATATTTAAATAATAATATTTTGTGTTTTGTTTAAGGTTAGTGTTGGGTGTCATATATAATATCAAATATAATTTTATTATTTTAAAATATTAGTGTGTTATATATTGGATATCCATCAGTTTAATTTTTACCCACACTATATTAATCAATTCAACTTTCAAAACCAATATAATTAAATTAAATCAAAATCTGTTTAATATAAATTGTTTGAGAAAAAACATTTAGATCATTATCATGGTACCCTATTGATTTTACCATTTTATTGGATTATATTAATAAAATATCCAATATAGAATGATATATATATATATAGCCAAGTCTTAATAATATACTGTTAAAAACAACTTCTTTCAAAAATAAGTTTTAAGTAAAAATACTAAATAATCATCCATTTACTCTTGATTATATCCCCTTTAAAGATACTTACCACTCATGGTAAATCTATTAGTTTTTAGAGGGGAAAAATAGTATCCCAAAATAGAAAAAAGTTTTAAAAAAATTAGTTTATGCCACATTATCTTTATATTAATTTGAAATAAATAAAACAAATGAAGAATGATGTAACTTTTCTCTATTGATTTGTTCTATCTATGCTCTTGAAAATGAGTTTAATAATTAGTACTGAGAATTATCCAATAGACTCCTCTCAGGAAGTGTATCTGTAATCTAATATAAAATTTTATATAAAATATAAAGAGAAATAATATTGAAATGGAGATTCAAATTTTTATTTTCTAAGATATGAATCACATACAACCGTTTAATGGTATTATCCTACTTATATAGTATTCAAGGATTATACTTGATGAATATTTAATCATTCAAAAAGTTTCTAAAACATTTTAATTATAAGGTGGTTACAAATAAACTATGACAAAAAATAATAATATATTTAACCCCTTAATTGTTTTATATTCCAACATTTAATGCTCTATAAATTTTCATCATGTGATGATCAACCAATCACGATAGATAATGACAGGGGAAGAAAGCCATGTCCTATGTTATTGTATAACATGTTTTATTTCAGGTACTAAACCACAGAATAATGAAACTCAATACATCATGGCTTACACAATCACAAACCATGATGCAATTTATTATACCATTATGTGGTTTGATATTTAGTGCATATTTTTAACAATATCCCTCCTACACTAACGCCTCATGGTGTAACACCTCAGACTCAATTATTTTGGTGAAAATTATATTTTAATAAAACATTAATATAATTAATATTTTCATATTTCATGGAAAATAAAATATAATTTTATAATATAAAAACTAATCTTTAGATTATATTGTAAAAATACGTCTTGAATGATTTTTTAAAATTTCCCTTAAAAATGAGTTTCTATAAATAATGGGAAATATATTATATAAATATAAGTATGTTTCTTAATAATAATGTTTCATAATATTTATAATTAAAAATTTATTAACTATCAATTTTATAGAAATAAATATGACATCATTTTGAGGTAAAAGGGATATTTTTCAGAAAATAATTTTTGTTTAAAAAGGCATAATGTTTATCCATTTTAAATAATTAATAAAATAATTAAAAATGAATAATTTAAATTAAATTTATAGTTTATATATCTAAATACATGAATTTAAATCTAGTACTATTTATTTAGTTAATATAAGATCATCTTATACTTAAAAAATAAATTTCCTTAAAAATAGTTTTTAGACACGATTTGAGGGTTCATTTTCAAAAACAATTACTCAAATTTTGTAATTTGAATTTAATAAAATGTATTAAATATTTTTAATCATAATAATTAATATTATTTTATATGTTTAACTTATTTTTGGTCATAATGATTAATAAAAAAAGAAAAAAATTAATTAATGTTGTTAAGATTAAAACGAGGTTTTGCGTGTTACATGAACTTGTGTTAAACTTAATTTACACACCCATATAATTTTTATTTAATAAATTGAATTTCACATTTAGAATCATTAGGAAAAAATTATCGAAAAAGACACATTTTATTTTAGTCTTCAAGGATTAATTTCCTTGGAAAAAAACTAGTAACCCTGGTGAAAACAAAAATGGTAAAAGTAAGTAAACTTATAGGATAAAGGAATAAGATGTTTCAAAAAAGGCTTATTTTTATGTTGTTTCAGATTTTATTATCTTTAAATTACAACCAAGCCTTTATTTATCAAGTTTTAGGCAATTGGAGTGAGATTTACTTCCTATTATTGAATTGTTTTGAGTATTTACAAAAAATCCAATCCTCCTCAATAGTAAAAGGGCACTCCCTCCCCTCACTTCTTTACTCACCTAAATCTATTTGGATTGACAAAAAAATAGCATAATATATTAAAAAAATCATTAAAAACCTTATTGATATTTTTATATTCTGAAAATTCCAACCCTAGGGTCTATAAGAAGAGATCTAAAAAAGGTTTCTCTAAGAGATGGTAATCATCTTAACAAAGATCTTTCTTTTTCTTTATTATTTTATCGCCATCCATTATGTCTTAAAAATATAAATATAATATCACCAATATATCAAATATAATTATATGATTTTTTTTTTATTTCATAATATTTATCCATCTCTTTCTCCATCAAACAGAAAACAAATCCATCACTCGTTTGTACGGCGGACTATCGCCTCGTGAACCGATATAATTTGTTTCCATCATCGAATCACATGGATAACCATAATTATGGAAATAATTTATATGTATAATAATTATTAAATTATATTGATTCTAGGAATTAATATATCATCCAATTAATTACCCTTTCAACCATTAAGGGAATGACATCCTCGCTTGTGCGTACGTACAACCCATCATCTCCAGGAAGCGATGTGATTCACTTTCCATGTCCCACTTTCAAGAATAGTTTAAAAAATTTATATAAATGGTATATATGATATTTATAATATTAATATAATTATATAGATTATATAGCTATATATTATACAAAATAACCACAACTTTCACGACAAAACATACATGAGAAAACAATGAAATTAACACCAGAAAAAATAGTAATAATAAAAACATTTTGAATGAAAGAGTGATAAAATAATATAAAATGACCATATATGATATTATATATTTGAATATGGATATGGTATCAGTAAATAACATTATTTAAACCATTATATCATAAGTT
Organism: Viscum album; assembly: GCA_963277665.1. NCBI lineage: Eukaryota > Viridiplantae > Streptophyta > Magnoliopsida > Santalales > Viscaceae > Viscum > Viscum album. Next base: position 66,432,883 of record OY728149.1, on the reverse strand, counting down.
AATTCATGATAAACTATAGGGAACAAATAGGTAAGGGATTTTATCTTAATTTCCATTCCATTGAGACATATTTATTAATATGAATATATTCAATTTTATGTGGTGTATATACAAACCATTTGAGGTATTTAACATAAATAAATATTTATTAATGATGGTTAATGTTCAAATTCAAGTTCATTATTTCTAGGGGTTACGATTTGAAATTTACCATTATGGTATTAATATATTTTACAATCTCACATTCTTTTGGAATCGACTTTACACTAATTGAAGGAATGCTATCATTTATCCTTTATAAGATCCAATAATATTGTTATACACTATAAATTTAACAGTTTTTCATATTTTATTAAAAATTTCCCTTTCTATGTTACTTGAATCAAGAAAATAAATATTTAAATTAAAAATCAATTTTATTTCTCTTTGAATTAGATATTTTTTCCTTCCATGTCTATGTTTTTAAAAATTGTTATACATAATTACTTTTATTTACCCAAATAATTTATTAAGAAATATTAATATCAAATTTAATTTTAAAAATGGTTTTAAATAAATATTACTAATATTATTTAAATGTATTTTTATGAAAAAAATAAAAAGGAATGTTTATTTTATGTATATAGCAATAACAAACTTCCCCGCCACCGTAACCATTTTAGGAAATGTAGATTCTTATACCCATTTTCAATGGTTTTACAAATAAAAATAATTTATGAAATATTATATTAATATTTAGCTTATATTTATTTTATTCTTCCACATGACATTATTTTATTGAAAATAACTATATTTTTGATAACCTATTGGACACCTCTCCTATCTTGATCGATTTTTTAGTTTTTACTTTCTCTGGAGTTAATTAATTTATTATGATCATTTTTAATTATAATTTATATTTCTATTAAATATATATATTTTTTGTATCATGTATATGATTATTTCCAAATTTTTATACCATTATTACATACGGTGATTACTTTGAAATTTATTTGATCAAACAGGGTAATATTGATAAATTTATATCATTTAATTATAAGATCCCAATTATTATATATGCTACCAAACCTTTAAATTTTAGTTTAATTATTTCTTTTTTGCCTCATATAAATTCTTAATGTGGTCATAGAGTTTACAGGGGTTCTTGGGGTTTTTTAGATCCCAGAGACTTGAGTTTTGGAGAAAATAGGTGGGCCACACAATTAGTAAAAACCATGCAGGCCGGTCTACACAGTTTTTTTAAACCTTGTGGGGTGCTCCTAGCAGAGTAGGGATTTTCCCTATTTTTTGTACCCATTCAGCCTAGGTGGTATGGCCATGTGAGTACTAAAGGCCTTGTTGTAGAGTTGTTTTTACTAGGATACACATAGTTAGTCAAACCATGTGTCTTGCCCATGTGAGAGGAATCTTGATCTAGTAATGTCACAATATTGGTGTATAGTTTAGATAACCAAGTATCCAAACCATGTGACATCTTAAATAGGGGTGAATTTATGATTTTTACATTAAACCCTTATAAGTTTATCACCCTTCTTCCCCATTAATTTCTCTCACACAAAACCCCTCCCATTGAAGCTCTTCCATGCCTCCAAGTTAATATTTGAAGTTTATTTCTCTTATATACTCTAATCAGACCACCATTTTTCTCGTTGAATCACTTTCAGTAAGAGATTTGATCCACTTTCTTATTTTCATAGTTTTTCATAGCATATTCAGTGTTATTTTTGTGTGAGATAATATGTACTTTTTTTGTGATTTTTTCATTCTTCCTTTTTATTCGAATTCAAGACAAACCAAAGGAAAATGCTAGAAAAGTTATCCTATACCACCATAAGGTCAATGTTCTATGACTTTTCCCTATAGTATTAGTGATTTATAATTGTCTTTGTTGTTACGTGTGTGGGTTTCACCCATGCTTTGCCAAAAAATAAATTTTACTTAAATTAGTTGTTTAATTTGGAATATAAATTCCATATTAGACTCCTTTATCATGGTTAGATGCTAAGGACCATAACTCAATCCACTAGCTTAGGTGTTCCATAATTATGCCTATATCCCCCCTTTGTATTTTAACAACTGAAATACCCATTGGTGTGTTGGTTCAACTCCCTCAAGTGTTTTAATTAATATAAATGGATGAATTTACATTTTATGATCATAAAATCATGTTTATATCATATATTATTAATTTGGAATCAAATGATTAATATTATAACACCCTACATATCCTTTTTAATTACTGAATAAAAAGGTATAGACTTGAATTATATATTCAAGGTGATTGGATAGGCATAGTTATCACATGGCATTGATTATTTCATTAAAATTAAGGTTCCTTTTTCTACTATGGACTATTTTCTTGATATAAGTGTGATCAGACTTGATCCATCCTTGTATTCCCAAGGGAATTCCTAGATCACTCAGTGGATGCCACCCCGATTCATTGGGCCAATTTCCAAGGGAGATACCCACCTTGAAATTTTGTCATTATATTATTATATTATAATTATTAGTTATAGTACTGATGATTCACTTAAATAATTTCTAGATATTATAATGCCACAGATACACTCCATTGATCCAACTAATGTCTTAGGATATGAGGTGCCTTGGATTCCCCCTTATGCCCCAATCATGCTTAGTTAGGGATTTACTATGGGTATACTTCATGGACTCAATTAGACACTATTCTAGTGGATTTAATCAGGTGTAACCCTTGGATTACACTTAGTACATTATAGATAGCCTGTATAGCCTTTGTACTATGAGATCGCTTGACCTTAAGAGGTTAAAGATGAATTGGTTACTCTTGGATATGAAATTACTATCATTATGACATGAAAACCCTAGTTTCACATTGGGTCTTATTTATAATTATTTATATTGTTACAGTTTGGTTATACATGATAGACTCTAAACTCTTGTAGGTTACTTATTCAGATATTATTAATATGATCCGAAGTAGGTATAGTGGGCTGAGTATCCCATGGGTGTCCAATCATAATGTTATTATTATTTGACACATGTTATTCCACTGCTTATATTAATATTTTCACACTACTAATTTTATAATAATAGAGTTGAATTGTATAAAATCCATTGGTGGAGGACTATTGATTATATCTCACACCCTGTTTGGGCTACTGCTTGGAACCCAAATAGACTTCATGGATGCATGTAGGGATAAAGGAAAGAACCCAGTCTTGGATGTTTGATTGATTATAGCCTAAGTTCTTGGGAGGGTGGGACCGAGCCTTGGATCATGATGCTATTGGGTAACCTTTTGATATTTTTACCTTTTTTATATACCTATATGTTTGTATTCCTTTTTTGTATAGCTATATGGCATACTCATCATTTTAAATATGGTGCCACATTTGGCTTGTTATATTATTACTATCTGGATGATTTATCTTCATTTATATGTTGAAATTATTATCTTTCCTATATTATTTTATTTATTATACCACTATTATAATGTTATAATGAGGGTATAGCCTCCCCACTATACCACCATGGAACCTCACTATAATTTTGAAGCCTCTTGCATACGGGGAGGCACACTTGAGGCATGTGACCAACCAGGTTTGGTTACTTATGAATGAACTGGGTTTGGTAAATTATATTACACAATACATATATTTATTGATATGTAGTATTGTTCATGAATTAAATTTCTCATTTGGTATACGAGTAAGTTTTTGGAAATGATGTTATGGGAAGGTCTCAGAATTATATAGCCCCTCAATGCATCGATAGGTCTCATGAGACAAATCTGTTAGAAAAATTAAATGGGAGTTTTACCCATAGATTTAAACTATCATGGAGAAAGGTATTTATGGTATAGATATCATTATATCTACGATCACGAGGTCCAATATTAATAATTTCCTTCATTAGGAATTTAGTTACTATTATCCATGATATTATTGCATTGATATTATCCATGGAAGCATTTTCTTCTCAAGTTATTATTTAAATATAATGTGTGTTTAGTTATTTACCTTTCCATGTTAATTATAACTTATCTTATCATGATCATCAAGTTATTTATTCAATGGTATGTGTGTTTAGTTATTTACCTTTCAATTTTTATTATGAATTATCGCTTCATGATAGCATCCATTGCATTTAACCCTTACTAAGCATTTGAGATGACCCTTATTTTGTTTCCTTTCTTCAGGATATAAATAATATTTTTTAATAATTTCAAGGATGCCTAATGTTTTTCGTTGCTATGCTTTATATTTTATCTCCGATGTAAAATTTTTATCATGTATGAATTTTTCTCGCCCGTAATCCTAATTTGGTAGGTCCTTCAGGATTTGAGACCTTGTATTTATGCCAATTTAATAAAGCAGATACTGGATATGGGTTACTAGAGTGAGGGTTTTCATAGTTGGTATCAGAGAAAGTTTAGTAGAAACCTTAAGAACTAGAGTAAGGAAATAATATATTAGGAAATATAACCCTGTGATATAATTAGTGTATATGAATATAAAAACACCCTATAGGTTTGGTAAGGAAGAGATTATGTGTTTTTTCCTAGAATTACATCCATGTATAGATACTACAAGTGGAAGTGGTTTTGGAAAATTTGTACCTTGGTATAATAACTCAAAAGAGGCAAAATGGGATTTGGATCAATTATCACATGGTTCATGAAAATATACCTTAATGTATTCCTAGTTTAATAACTCAGTGGTGGTCATTGATCAAGAATACTAGGTAGGAAGAAGAAAAGAACACATGAAATAGAGAGTTTTTAAAGAAACATTCTTCAACTACTATTTTCTTTGTGAGCAATTAACTAAAATGAAGATAAATTTCCTTAGCTAAAAGAATTAGGAAGAAGAAAGTATTATGGAGTATGAGGATACCATTTTTATATTATCCAAGTATGATATAGATTAAATTCACAATATGGAATTCAATGTTTAACATTTCTTTGAAGGGTTTAATCCAAGTCTCTGAAGGGTACTGGTTTCTCAAATTTTTTATCATATGAAGAAATAGTTTTTTGAGACATCAAAATAGAGAAGGAGATTTCTAGACTCTATATACTCAAGGGTAATCAATAGAAGAATACGTCAATTAAACACGAATAAAAAATCTTATGAGTTAAATAATAATAACAAGATGAATAGATTTCCATCATGGTAAAATATTAGAAAGATATATCCTAGAAGATTATTGAAGATTATTGAAGTTTGTTATAATTGAAATGACAAGGGTAATTTGGATAATTAATAAAAGGTAAAAAAATTATTTATAGTGATTTATCTATAAATAAATGGGGATTTATTCACACTCATTCCCAGGAGTCAAGGGAATATTCCATAGAAGAGGCCAAGGGGAGAGGTATAATCTTATATGATCACTACAATTGTGGTGAAAGTACCTAATGATGTGGTGATAAGTTTTTTAAACGTAAAATCAAATTTATCTAATGATTTATTTTATTATATATCTTCATACTCTTTTATATCTTCCATGCTATCTAAGAAAATTAGATATTTTTCTATCACCATAATAAGTGAGTTTCTAATTAAAAATCATAGTGTAATCCTTACTACAACAAGGATGTGTTAGGTAGTCCCCATTGAGACATAAAATTATCCAATTTATAGACTTCACTATTATACTAATGTGTTATATTGATATAAAACATAGTGTGGTATGGATTTGAAAATATGAAGAAAAAATTAATTGCATAGAGAATAAAATTATGATTCATGATGAAGATGTAGAATTTCTAATCTTTAGAGTGGACACTTCATCATACGAGTCATATTTAGATCCACCTAGAGTAGCTCTTCTAAATGAGATTATTGGGGGAAAAGATCAAACACAATCTACATATGGTAAAGGAAATCTTTAAATTTAGGATGTACCTATCATATAGGTATATATTGATGTATTTCCTAAGTAATTTCATAGAAATCCATGAGATCATGAAGTTGTGTTTCCCATTGACTAAATACCTAATGTAAGGGAAATATCCAAGAATCCCTATAGAATGGTGACTATGGAATTAGTGGATTTGAAGAAACAACTTGATAAGTTTTATGAAAAGGAATTCATTCTCCCTAGTGTTTCACCACAGGGATACCATGTTCAATTAGTGAAAAAGAAATATAGATCCATAAAGTTATGTACTCATTATAGGTAAATTAATGAAATTACAACAAAGAGAAAGTATCATTTTCCTTATATTAATGAATTATTTTAGCAAGTTCATAGATCTAAATATTTTGAAAAGATTGAAATTTAATTTGGGTATCATAAATTGTGATTAAATAAGGAAGACATTCCAATGTAGCATTCTAAATGTGGTATGGACATTACAAGTTTATAGAAATGCTATTTGGATCAACTAATGCACCATATGTTTTTATATATCTAATTAGTACAATATTCATGTAATACATTGTTTATTTTTTTATGGTATTAATTGATGATATCTTGGGTAATTCTAAAATTTACGAGGACCATGAGAATCACTTATATATTAAGCTTGAGTCTCTTGGAAGAAAAGAGTTTTATGGAAAATTTAATAAGTGTGATTTTTGGATTTATGAAGTTTATTTTATTGGTTATATTATCTCTAAGGATGGTGTCTTAGTTAATCCTATGAAGATGAAGGAAGTCCGAGAATGTCCTGCATCAATGAACATAACTGAGGTATATAGTTTCATTGGTATAGAATGTTATTATCAGTGATTCATTCAGAATTTTGGCTGATTGGATAACCCACTAACCAAAGTTACATGTAATAGGGTTAATTTCAGTTAGACAAAGTAATGTGAATAAATTTTTTGAATAATTTAAGAGGATATTGATCAATGATCTAGTTTTTATCCTATCACTAGGAAATAATTTTTTATGATACATAGTTGTGAATAGAAGAAGGGACTTGGTTGTATACTAATGAAAAATGATAAAATCATTTCCTATTCATAAAGGTGGTTAAAAACTCATGAATAGAACTATCCAACCCCTGATCTGGAGTTATAATACATAATATTTTCTTTGAATATATGAAGAAATTATATCTATGGTTAATGTTGTGTGATATATATAGACCATACGAGCCTAAAATACATATTTTCATGGAAAGATCTAAATATGAGGAAAATATTATCACTACTAGAAAAAAACTTAATACCCACGGTTTTGGAAAAAAATGTAAGAATAGGACCCCCTACACCCACGGTTTTGTCAAAACTGTGGGAATACAGGTCTATTCGGACTTATACCCTTAGTTCTGGGTAAACTTTGGGTATAGGTTCCCCTATACCCACGGTTCTCTGAGAACTGTGGGTATAAGGGTATGTTCTGAACCTATACCCATGGTTTTTAGAAAACTGTGGATATAGATCGCCGTTCAATACCTATACCAATGGTTTACTACAAAAAAAGTGGGTGTAGGTCTCGGTAAAAAACCCTATAACCACGGTTTTAGAGAATCATAGGTATAGTTTTATATTAATATATTATTAAAAATATAGAGATATGTTAATAAAATTTGTGGAGCTCGGTTGGTAAAGTGCGGATTGCTCTTGGAAGGGGTCTAGGGTTCAAGAGCCGTTAAATTTTATTTTCATATGCGACATTATAAATTAATATAATTAAGCAGATTTAGAATTAAAACCACATAAATTCCATAGGTTGAGTGGTGAGGCGCCGCGTATTTGAAGAGGTACTTTCCGGTTCGAAACTTGCTGTATGGTTTTTTCTAAAACTGATGAAAAGGTTTAATATAATTACGTTAATGGATATATATAAATATAAGAAATATATTCAGGCTAGATGGATAAGGGTATGGTGAAGAATGTGTGTTTAGGTCGTGGGATCTATTCCCTACATTGGGTTTTTTCAATATATTTTCTCCCATAATTTTAAAACCATGGGTAAAAGGCCTTGAAATGATGAAAAAAGGCAGTGACATGGTGGGCATATCTTTTCCCACGGTTCGCAAAACTATGGGTATAGCCTGTAGACCTATACCAATGCCTCAGTTTTCCACGGTTACCCAAACCGTGGGTATAACATATTGCCACGATTTTGGGGGTTATACCGATGGTTTTGAACCGTGGGTATAATTTATTTTTCCAGTAGTGGATGGTTTGAACTACTAAATGATTGCGATTTTCCAACAAACTAAAACCCAAGTAAGGAAAATAAGGTAGAATATTCATTTAACATGAAATATTAGGGATTTTGACCCAAATGTGGATTGAGAGGGATCCAATGTTCACAGATCTAGTAAAGATTGACGTGAGAATTATTAAGGAAAGGGTGACATCACCCATTTTTCAAATTATTGAAAACATATATTTATTAGAAAATATAAGAAGTTATCAATTTGATGATGAGAATTTTCTTAAGAAAATTAATGTTGTGGGTGATGGGAAGTTGGCAGAAAGTTTTTTCAAAGATGGAATCCTAAAATTTGGGAGGCGATTATGTGTTCTATCTATTCCTGATCTAATGAAGGAATTATTATATGATTATCATATATTTAATTTCTTTATAAACCATGGAATAAACATGATTTATAGGGATTTAAGGTAATATTTTTAGTGGTATTATATAATGTTGGAAAATTCTGATTATGTATCAAGATGCTTGGATTTCAATCAGGTAAAGGCTGAAAAATAGAATCCTAGAGGATTCATGAAAAATATTTATATTTCTACATTGAATTGGGATATAATTACTACATAATTTTTCATAGTAATTCCCAATACTTGTAAAAACACAGGTATTTATAGAATAAATTATACTCATATTTAATAGAATTTTTATATTCATATTAAATTATTATTAAAATAAAAAATGAAAATATTTATTAAACTAATTTCTTAACTAATTATGTTTTAAAGAATTATATTTTATTATATAATCTTAATCTTTAAAATTTAATTTTATCTTGTTAAAATAATATTAGAATGAATTCTTGATAATTTTTTGAAAAACTTTATTTTTCAATGGATAGTAGAAAATACTAGTTTTATTTAAAAAAATTATTTTATTTACAAGGAAACATAATGTTATGGATTAGTTTTAAATTTTTAGTAGATAATTTAGATTTAAAATAATAAAATTATGGTTTTTTAAATGGATTTTATAATATAATTTAGTATAATTTTTTTTATATTTAAAAAATTTCATTTTTCCAAAAAACTTTTTTTCATTGCGTTTTTCCTATTTCATTTTAAATTAAAATCCATAAATTATAAAATTTTAATTTTAAAAAAAGGATTCCATATTTGGAATCATAAGGTAAAAATTTAGTAAATATTTCCCTTTTATTGTTTTCCAATATAAATTGTAAAGTTAGTAATTTTGTTACCATAGTAAAGGGTAAAATGAGTAATTAAGGTTGCAAATAATGTTAAAAAATTATAAAATTACCCTAACACTTGTCCTAAATTTATTTTATAATCCATTTCCAATAAAAATAATATTTGTTTTTGGAATTTATAACCTTTTAAATCCACTTGGATGAGATTATGGTTTTATTATATTTTATTTTAAGTAAAATCAAATATGTCATACTTATGTTTTTAATAAGTATAACATCTTTAATATGTGGTCATACAAAAGATATATTTGACCGTTAATATTATTTGGAAATATTAAATATTTATATTCATCATGGAGATTTATTATTAATTCTTTTTATGAAATAATTATCTTATATTCTTATACAATGATGATGCAATAATTATTTTATTAATGGAAATATCTAATAACTGTTATTAAAAAATTAAAATTATATAATTTGACATAATTAATTTTATTAAATTTTTTATGGATAACCTTTACTTGTTATTAATATAATAAAATAGTTTTTTTAATTATAGGAATTATCATGATAATTCTAAAAACTAATGTAATGAATAGTGTCAAAATGGACATTAATGATATTTTAAAATATAGAATATTTTATTAATTGATATAAAATCCATTAAAATATTTAATTAAAAAAAATTATTTGTATAAGGTTGAAAATTCCATTCATGATTCATTTCATGATATTTTGGTATTATAGAGTAAATATATTAACCCTTAAATAGTAAAATCTATGTTTTTATGTTAAGAGATAAAGTGGTTAAATAAGTGTAAAAACTAAATGATAAGGTCAATAATGTGACCTAAAATTTTCAAAAAATTATTGGATGAGTTTATTTAAACCTATAATTATCCTATATTTTAAAATAACTCACTTTTAATACATTTAAAATTTAAATTTAATTTATATTAATTTAATATCTTGAGCATTTCCAAGAGTTCCCTTACCCTCTTCTATAAAAGGGTACCCATTCTTATAATTTAAATACACTTAAAAACAATTTTTAGTAAATATATTCCCAAATGATTTCTTTTAATCCCAAAACACATTATAGAGGTCTTGGTTTAGGTATAATACCAGCTTTAGCAGTCTTAAGGTGTTAAGTAAGGGTGTATTTATAAAAAGGGGGTATAGTTTCTATTTGGATGTCTTAGTTTTATTTATTATTTGAAATTCATAAAACCTTTTAAACCATGATAAAATTATAACTATAGTATCCTAAATATAATGATAAGTTATTATATTTGTAGAATAACCCAATTCTATCACCTTTTCTATCAAATGGGGAAATAGTTCATCATCTATGTTTACGGTGGACTACTACCTCACGAATCGATGTAATTTTTTTTTCTATCAAACTATTTCAATACTAGTTATAATGATGGAATTAATGTTTATATATGATATTAATGATATATTTATCATTCTTAAAATGTAATATATCATTTATGTTCTTACCTTTACGTGCACAAAAAAATGATAATGTCGTTTGTGTGTACATGTGAATTATCACCTCCATGAAGCGATGTGATTCTTTTTTCATAACCAAATAACATGAATTATATATATATAAGTATTTTGAAATTATTAATATAATATAAATTAATTTATAATCATTTATTAAATATAAAATAAAAATCAATCTATTTTTATAACGATCATTTAAAAATGGAAACGTTACTCATCCGTACGTACGACCTACCATCTCCATGATTATAACATAGTTCATTTTTCATAACCATATTTAATGGATGGATTTAAAAGTATTATTTATGTATAAGAATTATTATTATTTCATTAATAATATTCTATAGATTATGTAATAATGTCCTATTTTCCAATATTCAACCGAAAAAGTCATTTTTGGACTTATGAACTGAATATCATCCAAACACCTGATGTGAACTTAAGTGATTAATAACATAGTAATAAGTAATATAAAACGAATATTAAATTTTTAAAATTTTTCTTATGAAAGAATAAATTAACTAAATTTTATTTATTTAGGAGGATGAATATTGTACATGGTGAGTCAGACTCAAAGTAAGATACTTTTTAAAAAAATACTCTTTTAAAATTTCTATTTAAATTATATTTACAAAATCCAAAAGGAATATTTTTTTAACATATAGAATATAAATAGAATTCTTTGATTTCATTATGGTTTAGTTATTTGAAACTTAATTTACTTGTTTATAATTTTATTTTGAAATATTTTTTTTAATTTATTAGTTCCTGGATTTTAAAAAAAATAACAAGTGTTTTCAGAATGGAAAAGTTATTTTCCTCAAAAATGTTTCTTTTCTGCAAGATTTTTGTGTTATTATTATTTTATGTTTCTTGGGAATTTTTTACGAGGATATGTGGATCTGTGATAAACCTAGGGAGGTTTATTCCATTACATATCTCTAATGCATGGGGTAAACAAATGGAGTTAACTGGATAGGTTTGTCCTACGAGATTAAGAGAATATACTATGGTGGTTATTCACAATGTAACTATAAAGGTTACTCCATGTGTATGAGACATTGATAAAATATATTTAATATTGATAAGAAAATTATTCCACAATTTATCTTTATGATTTATTCTTTCTATGGGTATTACATGAAACTTGCGATTTTATAGGGTAAGATGAGGAGTTTATGTTTTATGTGTAAAATTTATAACTTTGTGAAAATGTTTCCATTCATGGAATAATGATTTACTTATTCCTTTATATATCACTTATTGAGATTTTTTGTGTTCATACTAATTTTTGAAATGTTTTTATAGGGTATAATGATTGGTAAGAGTAAAAATGAAGTCAAGTTCAAAGTTATGTATATTTTTCATGATAAAGAACACATGTTTTATTTTAAAAGTTGTATATTATGAAAAAATGGATACTATTTTAGTAATATCTAATTTTTATTAATGTGGGTTGTTATGTATAAATAATGAAATAATTATCACTCATTCAGACTTTTATTTTTATTAGCATAATAATAAAAAACAAGAGTCGTGGGGGATGAAAGTAGTGGTGCCTTAGAGCATCACCAAAAATTATTCTCTTATAATATTGAGGAATAAAACCAATACAATAGAAAAAATGGTGCTCTCATTAGGAATATACTAGGTGTCAAAGGGATCAACAATGAAATTCCATTCTCAAAATTTGTATCTCATCTCAATGCCTTATTTCAGAATCAATTTTCACTCCCTGATAAGATAAGAAAGGTTCTAAAGTGTTTAAGTATTTATTCATAGAAAGATAACTAAAATAGAAGAATCAAAATTAACCACTAAAATGTTAAGATCATAAAGCTATTAGTGTAGGATCAATTGTGCTTAGATATGTTTTTCCCTAATGGAGTTCCCTAAACCATAAAAACAACAGAATCCAAGCAGCATAGAGCATCTATCGTCATAAACCTGGACACCCCTACACATAGCCCCTTGATCACAAGACCCATCAACATTCAACTTGAGATCCAAACCTTGTAGGGCCTATATGACCCATATTCTTTTAGAGACACAACATCTTCCCTATGATGGAAAATGAATTCTTATGAGGATCCCTCATAACAAGAATGATTTCTCCCCACCTTTGATTTGCACACTAAGGTCAACTACTAAGGATATTAATGAGATTATAATACAAAGGTGTGAGGGTATTTTACCATCATTTATGGAGTATATGTTTTCCTAGATAATCCAACCTAACACTTTTAGAACCAAAGAATATATTTTTATTTCAACCCACAAAAATCTAGAGCATTTGAACCAGTACGAAAGAACTCCTAAAATAACTCCCCATGGAAGGATAATCCCAGGAATTTCCAAACTTGATTCCACAAAAAACAATATAACTCACTTATGGAGAAAATGTTCTAGTTACTTTCTTTACTGGGGGCCACACAACATCAGTTATATGAGGCCATATAGACTCCCTTTCTTTGAATGTTTCTATCCACCAGGAGAGCCTGATTTATCAAATTCCAAACTAGAAAATTAATTTTCATAGGTATGTAGTTTCACCAATGATTTAAAGACAGATCTTTTGTAACATTGGTAGCATGCCCCCACTCATGATAGTCGCTTCTATAAAAATCCTTCGATATCAAATTCAAAAAACACACCTATCAAGTTCATTAACCATGAAAATAATCACCTGAAGTGTTTACTGATCCGCATCAAACATTGTATTAATGATATCTGTGAATTGGATAGATTTTATGAAAGAGATGTTATGAACATGGTAGACTATAAATAAAAGAGGTTTGAAACCAGCCCAATTATCCTTCAAAAAACTAAGATCACTATTACCCACCACCCATCCCACCTTCACCTTAAGATTATCTATGTGATACACCATGCACTTCCCTAGGTTAGAAAACCTTATTTGTCCCTTGGCCCAGTTCCTCCAGTACAATACATACATATTATACTTTAATGTTTACCATAATGAGTCTCCTGTATTAATCTTCCTGAAAATATTTTCTTGCATGGCATGCATGGATTCCAAAAAACTTTAAAGGATGATCCCTCCATCCTTGATTAGTTTGGAGAGCATATTCTATGAATCCGAATGGAATATCATATCTTGGTTATAATAATAGAAAAATGACAACATTATTTTCTAGATCTTGTTGATGGTTCCTTTGGGATCCTTTAATATTTAGAGGATATGCATTAGAATATAGGTGAGTATGCTGTTAACCAGAGTGATCCACCCTCCAAAGGTGAGGAACTGATTCTTCTTGTTAAGTATGCACCATATAATTATCTTAATAATGTCATTAAACCAATCCTTATAGATTATTACATTATAAATGGGGGATCTATGGTACTCCATTGTAAAGGAGTGCTTCAATATTCCAAACTTGTCTTTAATGGTGTTCCCACACATGAATGAACATTTTTTGGGATGGAATACACACCTTTTTTCTTTTGTTAATATACTTCCTACTCAAATTTACATTAGAATACATGTGTTTATTAAACTCCTCAATAGATCTTTTACTTACATCGATGAAAAATAACATTTAATTAGAAAAAATTAAATGATAAAATAATTTGTCACTACCCCTACATTTGAAATGAATAATGGTTTCTTTCACCATAACATGTTGAAATTTCATTGAAAGAGCCTCCTGTTCCAAAATAAAGAGGTTGGATGAAACCAAGTCACCCTACCTAATAAAAATCACTAGTTTGAAGAAACTAAACACATTAATCATCATAGAGATAAAGATAAAGATCCAAAATGAATCATAAAATATGAAGAATAGGTCGCATGACCCAGTTAAGAAACTAAAATTCCTATAACCTTAAAGATAAAACTCCTCTGAAGAAGATTATAAGACATATCCATATCCAATTTAATCATGAAATTGGATCCAATGGTTCTTATATTGATATAAAAATCAATATATTTCTCTATAACAATGGAACCTTGAATGCCACACATTTGAATGAAACCATGTAGTTTATTGGAAATAAGTCTAAGAAGTAGCTTCCCCAGTCTTCTGTTCAGGATAAAATCATGGTTTTTTTAATTAAATTTTATTAAACATATCTACATATACTAGGTGAGAGTAGAGGGATCCTTAACTACAGTAATGTGAACCATTATTGAGGCATTCACCGCCCTATATTTAGTGGATCTTCTAACCCTGTGGTAGCAAAAGCATGTATAAAATCCCAAAAAAATACTTTTGATGTCATGGGGTATTTATACCATCACAAGGATATTTTTTATATTTATTATTTTGTTACTAAATCCAACTAGTTGTATTCTATGGTCAAGAATACCAACGATAGTGAAGATATTGCTTCTTTGGAAAGTAATTAATTCAAAAATATTTTTCTTAAGAAATATTTTCCTAAGGTGATTCTACTTGGTTTGGAAAAAAAGTCATAGAGTTTAGAAAATACAATGATTCAGTGGTTGTATGTGAAGAAAAATCAGCGTTATTGGAAATCTATGCTTCAAACTTTATCTGGGATCATGATAGTAAAATCAATAATTTTTAATCAGCATTGAGTCCAAAATATCAGTGGGAATTGGATTTTCATGAATTAAAAAGTTATAAAAAACCTATTCTATGTGTGGAGATGGTGGAAATAGAGTTTAATGATGATAAAATATTCTTTAATAACTAGTAGAAAAAGTGGTCGGTGTGATATGAGATAGGTAATATTGTATAAAGTAATTTTTATGGCAAGAAAATTAAGTTTTAAGTTAATGAGAATTATGGTAAGAAACATACTGGGTAATGCATTTTAAAGTTTGGTAAGTGTTTGAAATGTTGTATGTTTGGGAATATGTATCATTATTATAATGAAACACATCATGGGAGTGGTAATCCAAATTATTATTTACATTCAATAAATTTTTTTAAATGTAATGGTATGGGTCATTATGCAAAATGAGTGTCTGAAGTGGAACTAGAATGATGGGAAGAATTTTAACTATAAGCAGAAAGCTATGGTGAAATAATTTACAACTAATTTAGTAGATATTGGTTCATCAAATGAAGTGGTATCAGGTACATTGTGTGTTTATTAAAATTATGCTAATTTCTTATTTGATATGGGGTCTACACATTCTTTTATTTCTGATAAAATGTTTTAGTAAATTTGAATTTCACCTCAAGAAATGCAGCTAGAAATTATGGTAAAAACATACGGAGAAAACATTAAGTCAAAATGTAATTATAAAAATATTCATATAACTATATATTAATGTAATTTTCATTCAATCCTTTTATTTTCCCCCTAGTAAAGTTTTATTTTATTCTATGCATGGATTGGATTTCTTTTTATAATGCTGAGATAAATTGTAGAGATAAAATAAGTTTCTACAAGGAAAGAGTTTTAGAGTGTATACAAGAATGAAACCATACCATTGATAACATATCAAGAAGTTGGGAAACTTTTAAAATATGGAAATGAATTTTATCTTGGACATATTTTTGAAAGTAATGGAATTATTCAAATTATTGATGTGCATTTTATAAATGAATATCTGGATTTTTTTCCTGATGAGTTTATTGGTATTATACCTAATTGGGAAGTTGAATTTACATTTGACTTAGTTCTTGTTGTTAATCCAATTTCAAAACCCCCTTATCTAATATCTCAAGTATAAATTCCAGAATTGAAAAATTAGTTACATGAGGTAATAGATAAAGTTTTAATTCAACCCAGTATTTCACCTTGGGGAGATATTATTTTATTTTTTAAAAAGGAAATATGGTTATATAAGGATTTTAATTAACTATAAAGCTTTTAATAGAATTACTATTAAGAATAATGATATATTTTCCCACATAGATGACTTGTTTGATCATCTCCTAGGTGATAAATATTTTTTGAAGGTTGATTTGAGATCTAGGAACAAACTCCTAAAGGTGAAGGGGGACGAAATTCCCCCAAAAAAATTCTAAACTAGATATGAGCGTTATGGGTTTTTAGTTATTCCATTTGGTTTGAAAAATTTCCCCACTATATTTATGTGTATTATAAATAGATTATTATATGAATATTTGGATTATTTTTTGGTGTTTTTTATTGATGATATACTGGTTTATTTAAAAATTTACGAAGATCCTGAAAAACATCTAGGGAAAGTTCTACAAACCGTTGAAGAAAATTAGTTATACCAAAAATTTATAAAATGTAAATTTTAGTTAAAAAAATTATTTCCTTGGTAACACTGTAAATAAGTATGGCAAAATAGTTGATCCCACCAAAGAAAAAGTGTTTTATAAATGTACAAGACCTAAAAATGTTATTGGGATTAAAAGTTTTCTTGGATTATTAGGATATTAATGGTAGTTTGATGAAAACTTTTCACTATAATCTATCCCACTAATTATGTTGAAAAGAAAGGAGTTAAATTTTTATAGACAAAAGAAGGTGATGATTGTTTTAAATAATTAAAAAGGATATTGGTGAATTCTCTAGTTTTGGTCCTACCCTTGAGAAATGGTTATTTTTTCATCTACATTGATACTTTATTAAAGGGACTTGGTTTCATTATAATACAGAATGAGTAGGTAATTGCTTATGCTTTATGGTAACTGAAACATCATGAGTTAAATTATCCTACACATTATTTGTAATTAGCTATTGTGATTTTTTATTTAAAATTTTAGAGGCATCATTTATATGGGAAAAATGTGAAAGACATGCTGATGATAAATGTTTTTAGTATATATTCACTCAAAAGTAACTAGATATGTGGCAAAGATGATGAATATAAATGATTAAAGATTATGATTGCATGAATCATCACAATCTGAGAAAATAACATAAATTTTATGATACTTTGAGTTGGAAAAATAATGTTGCATTAACCATGTTATGCCTAGAATCTGACCCCTTGTTTAATGATTTAATAAATTTTTTCATGAAAGATGTTGTTATAGGAAATTACTCTATTTTGTTTCAGTATTTTGTAAACTCATATCTATCAAAAAAAAGTAAGAAAGAAAGAAAGGAAGACTTTAAGTTATAGAAAAAGGTATAATTGATTAAAAATGGTAAGTCTCCTGAATTTTACATTTATAAATATTGTGTTACGATATTTGGGAAGATATTATGTGTGCCTTGTCATTCATAGTTGAAGAAAGGGTTGTTAAGTAAAGCTCACAAATCTTCATTTTTAGTTCATCCTAGAAACACTAATATATATAAATACCTTTGGAAGTATTAATGGTGGGATGGAATGCACAGATATATGGATAAGTTTACTATGAAAGTTTTTACTTGTTAACAGGTTAAAGAAGAGTGAAAATTACTGAATGAGATACTTTAAACTCTATCAGTGCCAGAGTGGAAATGGGAAAATATATCCATGGATTTCATAGTGTAATTACAAAATAATTCTCCATGTAACAATGTGATTTGGGTTATTATTGATCGACTAACTAAATATGAACATTTTATTTCTATTCCAGACAATCTATATGTAGGTCAACTTTCTTAGTTGTATCTTAAAGATATATTTAGGTTACAATTATTTCATATCTCTATTGTATCTGATCGTGATCCCAAGTTCATTTATAACTTTTGGAAAGGACCCCAGAAGTCATTAGTAATCGAATTAAATTTCATCTCAACCTTTAATCCTTATTTTGATGGAAAATTAGAATGAAAAAATCTAGACCTTGGAAGATATTCTATGTGATTTTTTAATGGATTACCATAAAAATTTTGGATCAACATATTTCTTTAGTCGAGTTTTATTATAATAATAGTTTTAATTCCAACATACAAATAGAACTTTTAGAAAAATTATATAGAAAGAAGTTTCAAACTCAATCATTTTGGGATGAAGTAGGTGAAAATAAGTTAATGGGACAAAAATTAGTAGAGTAAGTGTATGAGAAAGTGAAAATGATTCAACAACATATGATGCCATCTTAGAGAAGGTATAAAAGTTATATAGATAATAAGAGGAAAGTTCTTTTATTTATGGTAGGAGATCACCTTTTTCTTAAAATATATCCATGGAAAAGTGATATTAATTTTTGGTAATAAGGGAAAGTTAAGTCCATGGTTCATTGAACCATATGAAATCCGAGATAAATTTGTATTAGTTTCTAACTGAGTGTCCTTAACTCTGAGTTTATCCCAGGTACACAATGTTTTCCATGTTTTGATGTTAAGAAAGTAGGTTCTGGATTCATATCATGTATACATCTCTGAAGTAGTTTAGTTGAAAGAGAACCTTACTTATGAGGAAAATATTATTTAGATTCTTGAAAATAGAGATGAAATATTATGTGACAAGGTAATTCATAAGGTTAAGGTTTTGTAGAGAAACCATATGGTTGAAGAAGCAACATGAGAATATTGAAATGCTATGAGGGAAAAGTATCCTTACTTATTTAATAAGTGAATCATATTACAAGGAAACAATTTCCAAAAGTGGGATGGGGGACAATGTTACAACCTATGTATTTAGAGATTTTTTTCATCTATAGTAGTATTTTTTATTCATATTAAATATATCTTAAAATCAAAAAGAAAAAATCTTAAATAAAATAATTTATTAAGCAGTTATGTTTAAAATAATTATTTTCACTTATAGAATTTTATTTATAAAAAAATAAATTTTATCATGTAATAATAATCTTAGGATGAATTTTGGAAAATTTTATAAAAATATTAGTTTTACAATAAATAGTAGAAAATACTAGTTTTATTTAAAAAATTTATTTTATTTAAAAAGAAAAATAACATTATGGATTATTTATAAATTTTCATTAGTTAATTTTGATTGCCAAAAATCCAATTATTTTTTTAAACGGATTTTATACTTTAATTCTGTATAAAAACATTTTATGTTTAAAAAAGGGATGTTTTTTGAAATTTTTTTGTTGCATTTTTCCAATTTAATTTTAAATTAAAATATTAAAATTATACGATTATAATTTTTTTAAAATTTATTCCATATTTGGAAGCATAAGTTCCAAATTTTGTAAATAATTTCTTTTTTTCCAATATAACTATTAAATTTATGAAATTTTATTACCACACTATAGGGTAAAACAAGTAATTAAGGGTAAAAATAATGCGAAAAGAATTATAAAGTTACCCTAAAACTTTTCATAATTTGTTTATGAGTGAGTTTCAAAAAAATCATCCTTTATATAAAATTATAACAATTGGAATCCACTTGTATGACAGTATGAAATTTATAATATTTGTTTAAGTAAAGTTAATGATGTCATACTATTATTTTTAATAAGTATAATTTTTTTAATATGTGGACATATAGAAGATATATTAGAAAATAAATTATATCTGGAAAGATAAAATATTTATCTTGATCAATATGTTTTTTATTTTTAGTGAATAAATAATTACCTTAAATTCTCATACAATGTTGTAGGAGTAATTATTTTATTTACAGAAATATCAAATATATATTATTAAAAATATTAAAATAAATATAATTTGAGATAACTAATTTCATATATGAATTTTTTGAAACAAATAATGTTAATTTAATTATAAAAATATAAAATAAAACTTACCTTATTTCTGTAATGATAATTGAAAGATGAAATTATTACTTATGCGTGCGTATGGCCTGCTGTCTCCATGATTGAAACATAGTTAATTTTTAAAAAATATTTTTAATATATGGATTTGAAAGTATTATTTATTTATAATAATTATGATTATTTAAATAATATTATTCTTAATTTGATGGAATAATGTCGTCTTTGACCATTGTCAACCGAATGAAGTCATTTTAGACTTATGAACCGAATATCTTCAAAACATCTAATTTGAAATTAAATGATTAATAACATAATAATAAGTGATATAAAAGGAATAATAAATTTTAAAAAGTTTTTTAATAAAGTATAAATTAACTTAAGTTTATTATTAATGAATATAAATATTGTACATAGCGAGTCAACTCAAGGTAAAGGACTTTGTTTTAAAAATCTTTTTTTAAAATTACCCATTAAACTATATTTGAAAATGCCAGAATGAATGTTTTTTAACTTATAAAACATGAATATAATTTACCAATTTCACGATTCTTATTTTTTTGAATATTCATTTACAATTTTAAAAATTTATTTTCAAAAAAATGATTTTATTTATGAGTGCACTACTTTGTAAAAAAATGAAAAGTGTTTCCAAAATGAAAAAAAAACTTCTTCAAGAACATCTATTTTATAAAATATTTAAATGTTATGATTATTTTACGGTTTTTGGGACTTTTTATGAGTATGGGTGGTTACCTGATAATACTTTGGCGGGTGAGCATATTATTGCTCTCTATGTTTTAATTTTTTTCACAGAGTATAAGAATGCGTAAGAGAAATGAAGAATTCAAGTTGAAATTTATATAGATTTTTCATGAAAAAGAAAACATATTTTATTTTAAAAGTTGTATATTATGAAAAAATAGACACTATTTTAATAGAATCTACTTTGTATGTATGTGGGTTATTATGTAGGAATTATGACTAATTCTCTAAAAATATGAACTAAAAAGATTCTCAAAATTTTAATAAAGTGAATTATAGTTAAAAAACACTTGAATATGTAATGTTTAAGATCAGGTCCATAAAAGTATCCTAGAAAGAATAATAAAAAATGGGTTACTATTTATTACCTAACCAAATATGTACATTTACTATTTATAAGAGAATATTTACCTTTTAAGAACCTCAAAAGTATCAATATTAATGAAGTTATAAGACTTTATTTTGCACTTATTTCAAATTTGTCTGATCACTATCTTTATTTTAAATCAAATTTGGGAAGAGTCGTCAAAAGGATCTTGACATTGGGCTTCATTTGAGCACCGCCTACCATCCTCAGGATGTTGGATAGTCTGAAATGAATATTAAAACATTGGAAGACTTATTTAGGACCTGATAACCTTACTTAGAGATATATTGGATATGTATTTATATTTGGTATAGTTTTGATATAAAAATAGTTCCCATTAAATTATTCAAATAGAGCTTTATAAAGTATTATATTGAAAGTGATATCATACTTTAAATTGTGGGGATGATGTTAGTGGAAGGAAAATTATAAGCCCAGAATTTTTTGAGGATAAAATGATAACGATAAAGGATATTAAGTACTATATAAAAGAACATAAAATAAGGAAAAAGAGTTATTCCAATAATCGGTGGAAAGTTTTTGAATTTCAAATGGGAGCTCTAATTTTCTTGAAATTATCTCTATGAAGGGGTGTCAGAAGGTTATGTAAGATGGGAAAACTCTACCCTAGGTACGTCAGACCCTTCAAAATTTTGGAACGGATTAAGCTATAGATTATTATTTGGAAATGTCACCATGACTATCCATATTAGATGATGTGTTCTATATATAATTTTTAAATAAGTACATTCCAGACACAATGCATGTGCTCAACTATTGAGAAATAGAATTGGATCCTTATATTTCTTACTCGGAAGTGTTTATCCATATTTTTCATATAAGAAAAAAAGTATTGAGGGATCATATGAATGAAATAGTAAAATTAATTTAGAGAAATAATAAAACGGATGAAGCAATGTGGAAAGAATATAATGTTATAAAGAGGAACCACCCTCATTTTTTTGAAAGTAATATTCAGGTAAATTTTGAGGATGATTTTTTTATAGGTGGGAAGAATATAACACCCAAGCCTAAATTATAGTAAGTGAACACTCTAATTTAATAAAAGTACAATAAATTTACCATTTCGATATTTTATGGAACATAAAATAAAATTTTATAGGATGAATATCAATTTTTAGCTCACTTGATCAAAATTATACTTGAATGAATTTTTGAAAATTTCCCTTGGAAATGAGCTTTTATGAATAATAAAAAATGCAGTATTTAATAATTCCTCATTTTATTCATAGTAACGTTTAATAATATGTATAAATAATTATTTATTAAATATAAATTTTATATAAACAAATATATCATCATTTGGAAGAAAAATGGGCATTTTTCAGAAAATTGGTTTTTTCTTCAGAAAATTATTTTAGTTTGAAAAGGTATAATGTATACGAATTTTAATTAATTAAAATAATATTTAATTATAAAAAATTTAAATGAATGTATATATTTATACCTAAATATATGAATTTATATCTACCTAATTATGATTAATAATCATATATTTAATAAAATATCATTTTATGATTGAAAAATGCATTTGCTGATAAACTATTTTTGGGCATGATTTATGGGTTTATTTTTAAACTAAATTCTTCCAAATTTTTTATTTAAATTTTATAAAATATATTAAAATTATAGAATAAAAATAATTAATATTATCTAATAATTTCCAATTATTTTCGGTCATAATGATTATTAAAAATAATAAAAATTAATTAATAATATTAAGGTTATAATGAGGGTATTCACGTTACATGAGCTCGTATTAAAATTAATTTTACACAAACATAAAATATTTATTTGAAAAATTTGATTTAATATATATAACCATTAGGTACAAATTATCTAATAAGGTATATTTTATTTTAGGCTTAAATGATTAATTATCTAGGTTAAAAATCCAGTTACCTTAGTGAAAACTAAAATGGTAAAAGTAAGTAAACATAGAGGATAAGAAAATTAACTACTTAAAGAAATTTTCTTATTTTGTTTTGGATATATGGATATAATATAACTTCAATACAATCAATTATTTATCTATTTTTGAGGCACTTGCGGTGAGAGTGACTTCTCATTATTGAACAGTTTTGGGTATTTACAAAAATACCACTCATCCTCCATTATAAAAGGGCACTTCCTCTCCTCAATTATTCACACCTATAAAGACATTTTTCTCTACTAAACCGCACCAATATCTCTTATAAACATTCCTATAAACATTCTAGAGATTCTGTTATTCCCAGAATACCAAATCTATCATCCTTAAGAATATATCTAATAGAGGTTTCTCTAAGTGAAGTTGATTCTCTTAACAAAGATATTTCTCTTTTATTTTATCATATACCAAATATAATTTTTTATTAACAATTTAAATATAATAAAAAATTATATATCATATTATTTTTAGTTTTTAGGTGAATTAAATAATACGTATCCATATCCTTCTCTATTAAATGAGAAAAAATCCACCCTTCGTGTGTACGACAGACTTCCGCCTTACGAATTGATGTAATTTTTTTTCCAGAACTGACTCACATGGATAGTCATAATGATGGAAATAATGAATATATATGATAATTATGATATTATATTGATTCTAGGAATTAATAGGTCATCCGATTCCTTACCATTTCAACCATTAAAGGAATGATATCACCACTCATGTGTATGTATGACCTACCCTCTTTATGAATCAATGCGATTAATTTTCCATGTTAAACTTTCTTAAATGGTTATAGAAATTTATATAATGTGTGAATAAGATATATATAAAATTAATGTAATTTTAAAAATTATTTAACTATATCCTATACACAATAAAAATAACTTTCATGGAAAAATACGCATTTGAGAACAATGCAATTAACACAAAAAACAATAGTGATAACAAAAGGTTGTTAAATAACGAGTGGTAAAATGTTATAAGAGGATTATATATGATATTAAAAATATTAATATGTTTCTGTTATCAATTAATAACATTATTAAAACCATTATATAAGAGGGTAATGTATTTCAAAATAAATGGAAGCATGAGGTAAGATATTTTCTCTCAATTTCCATTCAATTGAGGTATATTTGTTAATATACACCAATTAACTCTTATGTGATGTATATAATACCCTATTAATATATTTTACATGAATAAATATTTATTCAGGATGGTTAATGTTTCAATTAATGTCTATTATTTCAAGGGGTTACAATTTGAAAGTTACCAAAGAGGTAAGAATATATTTTATAATCTCACTTTCTTTTTAGATTTATTTTACTCATTAAAGAAATATCATAATTTATAATTCGTAAGATCCATTAATTTTATTTTACACTAGATATTTAAGGATTTTCCATATTTTCTTGAAATTTTTCTACTCCTTTTAACTTTAACCAATGAAATAAATATTTAAATGAAATGTTTATTTTAATTTCTCCTTAAATTGGATATATTTTCCTTCCCTATAAATGTTTTTAAAAAATATTTTATATATGTAATTTTATTTACTCAAATAATTTATTAAGGTAATTTTTTTATTGATGAATTTTAAAATAGGTTTTAAAAGAATATTTCTACTATTTTTTGAAAGTGCTGTTTTGGAAAAATATTCTAATGGAATGTTTTTTAATGCATATATAAATAAAAGACTTCCCCATCACTATAACCATTTTAAAAAAATACATATTATTCAAATTGTTTTAAATGGTTTCACAAATAAAACTATTTCATGAAATATTATTTTAATATTTAACTTCAATTTCATTTATTCTTCAAAATTACATGATTCTATTGAAAAAACCTATACTTATGATGAACCATTGGTCACCTCTCATCTCTTTATTAATATTGTCTTTGTTAACTTTATATTGATACAATCAATTTCTTATGAAAATTTTTCATTATAAATTAGATTTATCTTGAAAATCCATATTCATAGTATCATGGATATGATTATGGGTTATACAATATACCATTTTTACATATGGTATTTACTTTAAATGTTATTTGATTAACTACGAAAATACTAATAAATTCATATCCTTTAATCATTTATTTTTTGATAATACATATTTTTGATGAATTAAATTGATTTTTCAATATATGAGGAATTATTTGGACATGCTGTGATAGGTGGCCCCCAGAATTATATATCCCCTAAATGCATTCGTAGGTCTAACTAGACAAATAAGTTTGAAAAATTAGATTGGTTTTTAACAATATTTTTAAACTATATTGGAGCATGGTTTTGACAGTATAAATATCTTGATGTATGATATAATGAGGTACAATATTAATATTTTCCTTCATTGATAATTCTGTTGTTATTATCCAGGAGATTATTGCAATGATATTATCTGTGGATGAATTTTATGCTAAAATTATTGATTGAATGACATGTGTTTCTAGTTATATACCTTTCCATACTGATCCATGATATCTTATGTTGCACACAATCCTTACTAATCATTTTATATCACACTTATTTTGTTTCTTTTCCCCAGGAAATAAAGAATAATTCTTTGAATGAGTTCAAGAATTCTGAATGTTTTCCATTACAATGTTTTATATTTTATCCCCAATGTAAAATGGGTATCATGTATATATTTGGATATCCAAGACTATTAAAATGATTAGTCCTTCATAATTCTACCCCTTTCAGTTATTCCAATTTAATAAATTAGATGTTGACTCTGGGTTATTGGAGTCATGATTGTTATATATTTACTTATTTATTTTTCACATTTTTTCAAATCTTGTGTAACATCTAGTGAAACCATATCAAAAATCTCCTTTTGGATATATTCTAAAAATAATTTTGTAAAATATATTTTTCTTTTTCATCACTTTTTACATAATATGTTTAAACATATGAAAATCCCTCAAAAATACCTTTTGTAGATCCTCTAAAATACTTTTTGGATAACTCAAATAGTTTAAAAAAACCCTTGTAAAAAATATAATCATCATTTACACAACCACTAAGTGTGATACCATGAAATATTATAGAGTTGACAATAATTATTAATTTCTTTACTAATAATTGAAATTAAAGAGTATCCTCTCCAAATGTATTAATTTTACTTAAGCTATAAAGGTACTTAGAATGAGGTATATCAAAAATATATATCTCCATACCCATATCCACCTTCTATATTATATACAAGTATGAACAATCATATAATTCATTTTCTAAAGACATATAGTGACCACAAGATATGAAGTATTTCAATTTTGTATAACCTACTCATACATTCTCAATTATCCGAGTATAAATTCATTAAAGGGATGGAAAAATAACATTTCATTAACTAATATAGTGGAGAATATCAATTTCTCCTCAACCAAATAGATAATAACATCATAAGTACCATATCTAGCTATGGAAATACACTCACTTAGTCAATATTAATTGAAGAAACATATTTTATATCCATTATATAAGAGGATAAATATGATTTTGGTCAAAACATAACAGATGAAATGATAAACAACATACCAAGAAACCTACTGATTAGATTATCCTTAAGGATAAAATAACAAAATTTTGAAATTATAAAGGATCTAATTCTCTATATCCTATGAAACTCTAGTACATGGATTAAAATATATAGGATACTCCCTTAGAATAGAAAATACATAGTGTATGTTACTCTATGTTGTAAACTTTGTGGGTTATGCCACAAAAAACCTTTTTGTACTTCATGAGTGAATATTATATCTTTATGGAACCCATATCATGATAATATTAACAAGTAATTATAAATTATAATACCTCATGACAACCATTAGTTAGGGATAACTCAAAGTCATACATTGAGTGTTTAATTATCATTACACTTCATGAAATATATTCAGCTAACATGAAAGAATAATAAAGTGTAGATTACATTTTATATAACAAGATAATTTTTGAATTCATAAACTACAATAATAATACTAAAACAACCATACATAAGTTACCACCTAATTACATCCCTTATAATTGAAAGATAAATATTCCTTATGTTTAATTAACTCTTAAGGTTTTTTTTAAACTCATGACATCTCTACTTAATTCATGCCACATCTCTATGTGACCATATGATAAAACTTCACAGTAATCCGCTTTAATAGGTAGCATATATATAGAAATATTGTTTGAGCAATGGAAAGATAAAGAATCATAATCCTCAAATTAAACTATTTTTACATAGCGTTAAAAATTTTTAACTTCACAAAATCCAATGTTATGATGTTAATAATTTTTTTTACTTTGAACTATTTATAAGATCATCTTCATCATCTTGGAACATTTCTATATTTAAATTTTATTTAAGATCATTTTGGTAAAAATTAAAATATAATTATTTATATTTATATCATTAATTTCGAACATTTCTTAAATTATTTTAGAATATAAATTGGATTTCACTTTGAATTATAATAGTATAGTAAGTTTTTTATTACACTATAAAATTCTCTAACTGAAAACATGACCCCAATATCATCTTAGAAAAATATATTTTTTTTGTAAAATATATTTATAATTCATAAGCTCCATTAAGTTAAAAAATAACACTCATTCCTTGTTTGTGAATATTTGAAAGATAAACTATTAAATAATATATCTGATATAGTATTCTATAAGTGTGGGGAAATATTATTAAGTGGATATTTTATTATTTAGAATATTCTACTAAAAAATATTGGAATCATATCCCTCATATTTTAATAAATATCTTAGATAAACACAATTATCTGAGATATTTTTTTCCTTATCCTCTATTTAACACATGTTATAGAATTGGACAAGAGATAACCATGTGTATAAAAACAAACATATCATATTATTCATAAAAAATATTATCTAAATGTAATTTCTTATATCATATAAGATAAAAAAATAATAAAAATACACAATATTTATTCAACTCCACTAAATATTAAAATTAATACACTGATTTCACCTTGCTGATGTAGTAACTATTTTCTTCATCATATACTTCAAGCATTAAGCATAAATCCTTAACTAGTTTTTAAATCCTATACATATTCACAAATTTTTTATAATTTATAGTTGGAAATATATACACTTTAAAATTAGTGAATTGAAATATATAATATTAATACCATATAATTACTCTCTATGGAGTTTAGTACACCCCACAAAGTATTCAAGACAATTACCACTCCAATGTCTATATTTTTTATATTGAAAACACTTTCCTTCCTTAAAATCTCCATTATTTGGTTTAGAAGTTGTTTTGGGCTCTCCAAAAATCTATTCATATACTTTTAGAGAACACTATTACACTATTATTTTTTCACCATCATCATAAAACATGGTGTTGGACCTCCAATTCCCAAATAATTAATCCTAAACATATTTAAGAGATATATTAATTTTTTTAACTTGTTAATGTTTTAATTTATAATAAACTATAATAGATATTTTGATAGTGATTGTATAATTAATTCCATGTCTAGATAAGGCCTATGAAATGATCTTGGTCTCCCTAATAAATTTTCATACCTAATAATATTGAGTACATGAGTTGTGATGAAAGTAACCTGAACCATATTTCACTAAAATAATAGTCTATAAAAATCATATCTCTCATGTATAACTTTTTATTGATTAATCATTTTTTAGGTTGTCATTCATCCCAATTGAATATATATTTTCATGTTTCTTTTGAAGCTTGGAAATGTAGAAACAAGAGTAAATATATATATTTCAATAGAATATTTACTATACTTACTATAATTATATTTATCTCCTCATATAAAATATCCACTTGGAGATTTTTTAGTATATTTTTTCTCTAAAACATAATATTATTTCTTATTTAACAAAAGTTATTAAATTTCTCTACCAATACATAAATTTTCTTTTGTTAAAATTTTATTTCTCCAATATTGTTCACAATATTTTTATTTATAATAATTATTTCATTTTATCTAAAATAGAAGCTTTTATCATATGAGTATAATGTTTTATATTTATTTAATAATAAAATTGATCAATAATTATCCCACTAAATTTATTACCCCTTTTTAATTTTACATCATATAAATTAGTGTGATAACATTCATACTTCAATGTATCTTTGATTCTAGTTTATCATTTATATCACCGTTATATATTTCTGCATACAATAATTTTAATCATATCACATATGAATCTTGGATAGTTTATTATAAAACAATTTATAGAAATACATCATATAGATAAACTCAAATATATTCTTATGGTATCCTAACCATTGGGGTTTTCTAGCTAAGTGTAACAAAAATATTACACATAATATGAGAACCTAATATTATTAGGGTTACCTATAACTTATTTCTATACATAATATAATCCATGGACACCTAGTTTTAGATTGGAAAAATATATTTTAATGATTAAGGTTTTAAAAAGTGTTTTATTAGAAATGAATCTAGAATTTATTATTTTTAAAGGTGATTTAAATCTCACCATCTTTTATTATTTATTCCCTTTATTCTCCATGGATAGAAAAATTTTATATATTTTTTATTATATGGAAAAACTCTTTTTTAAAATGGGTTAAGAGGGAACCATTTATGAATGAATAATTATAATTATTTAGTTTTTATATTCTATACCATCAACCAAATTTATATTTCTAAAAAAAATTAATTTATAAATCTTTATATAACTCTTGATTTGTATTACATAAAAAAATAAAATAAAATTATTTTAAAAAATATCCAAATTTATCCCATGAATATGGTAAATATAACCTTTTCATATTGAGATTTAAAATCATACAAATACAAAATCTTTATAAGGGAATGTATTTTGTGATAAATAGCCAAACCCGCTCTTCTAGATAGAGCCTAAGTCATTTGTCTTGTGAGTAGTAAAACCTAAAACCCTATTATCTATGGATCACTACTCGAGAGATACCTCAATACCAATATAACCCTAAAATGTAATATATAAAAAACCTTTATTCTTAATTCTTAACCCATTATAAAATCATAGTACCAATTAAATACAATAAAATCCTTATTTCATACCTAGAATGTAACTACTTATACACAAGTTATATAATTTATAAGACTCATTTTAACACTTTAAACTAAAGTATACGTCTATTCAAAATATAACAATTATATTAATGAATAATTCAAGCTAAGAATAAATAAAATAAATAAATATTTCATTAATCAAGACATGAGATAAGAATTTATGAACATTTCATAAATAAAGAAACTATTAACAATTTGAATTTAGTCATCATTTATTGAAATAAGTCATAAATAATAACCATGAATTTTCATATTTATTTCAATATGAACTCCTTAAAATTTTCAATATGTATGTCATTTAATATAAAATCTATCATATTTCAAAATATGTGATATATATTATAAATTTTATATTTATATAATCATTTTATATTTTATTTAAACACTTTATATAAACAAAACAAGTCATATTTAATTTTATTTAAACATTATTTGAATCTTCCAGAACTCATTTTATCAAAATGTAAATAAATTTAAAAATAAGGCATTTAATTGAACATTTAATATTATTCTTTATTCATATTTAATAAAAATATAAAAAAATTTATATTATGACTTATTTTATAATTTATAAACCCTTTATAAATTGAATAAACATGTAAATTGATTTTAGACCTAGATCACACCATCCAAATTGTTTTTGACATGGTCTAAATGGTCCTTATCAATAAAGGATTTTAATAATTTCATGAGAAACCATTTATCTTTAAAATTAAAATACCATGACCATTTTTATAGAAAACCTGTTGTGGTAGTTTTTAGGTAAACACTATTTATATGGAAAGAATTCCCATTTTTTGGGAGTAGTTATTTTGAAAAAAACTTTTAGAAGTTAGAGTCTAAAAACTGCAGTGTTAGTTTAGTCTACTAAATCAAGGTTCACTTAAAGAAATTTCATTTTAATTAAAACATAATGAATTTTTATAATAAACTATGATGCATGATTATATTATTTTCAATACACCCATTTAAATATATTTTTCCATGACTATTTTTACCAAACTACATTGTGGTTTTATGAAAATTTCAAAACAATACCATTTTTCATAAAATTGCATCATGGTTATGTAAAATTTCAAGAACTATAAACATTTTTAACAAACAAATTATTGTTCTAGAAATAATTGTTTTAAATATTTCTCCACCTATTTATAAATTAAATACAAACAAAATGAATGTGGATCTGATTCTATTATTGGGGTTTTGAGGGAAAAAATTCTTTCTAACTATACCAAAAAACATCAACCAAACACAATTTATTGAATATGATATTTCTATTTAATTCAACTAAATAAAATAAATGAAAAAAGTCTACCTTTTCTATATTAACTTGGTCTATCCAAGCTTCATGATTCAATCTTGATAGCGATCACAAGGATATTGATAACAAAATCCTTCCTCTAAGGGAATCTAGAAGATTTGATTTGAATTAATAGTTTCTATGAAAAATAACATATGTATGTATTATGGTATTAATAATGTTATATAGGTTTTAAGTTTAAAATGGTCATAAACCATTTGTAACCTTTGACTATAAATAATGAAAGTTTTAACCCCTTAAACTTTTTATATTTTACCATAAAAATTATCATAATTAATCATGATATAATGATCAACCTATCATGTTAGCTAATGTTAAGAGAATAAGGGAATGTACTATGTTATCTTGTATCACGTAACATGTAAACTTTCATACACTAAACCATGATATAATGACCCTCACTAAGCCATTGTTTACACCATCAGAAACCATCATGTGATTTGTAGCACCATGTCATGGATTGATATTTAATGTATATTTACAACAAAATATAATTTCAAAAATCAGTGGTGTAAAACTCTTATAAATAAAAAATAAAATAGTTTCCTAATAAATTAGACGTCACTAAGAAAGTAGAATAAAACTACACTTTATATAAAAAACATTAAATATACTCAAAACCATTAAAGTGAAAAACCTAAGGATTTATTTTGATCCCCAAAAGTCATTATAATTATAAAAAATTAAAAAAAATCTATTTTAAAAAGAAAAAGAAAAATATATAAATAATTTTTAAAAAATAATTCCTTAGTGTAATTCATAATGATATTTTACATTGTCTATCTCCATTTCTATCTTATAAAATAGTTAACCTCATAATTTTCTCTAAAAAAATCCTACATCAATGGATATCAAAACAATATATCTCAATATGGCTATAAAAATAGTTTTTTAATTAATATATAATTATTTTGTTTATTTTACCACACTCTATATTTGGTCCTTTGAATTCAAAAAATTTCTATCATGACTTTTTTTTCTGACATAAAGTGTGTACTTAAAATGGATCCAATAATAAAAAAAATCATTACTTTTTGTGAGGTTGAATTTTTTAATCTAGAGAATTTAAAAGAAAAATTTACTGATTAATTTCATATTAGTATCTATTATGTATTTTCCTCCTTACATACCAAAAAATCACTGTTTAATAACCTCATATAATTTTCATCCTTTAGCCCAAAATCATCTATAAATTATACAGATAACACAGTTATGATATCGATGTTCTATCAGGGTCTATTCAGATATGTATAGACTACGATGTTTTTGTTCCTTAAATAACTTGATTTCTATATTTCATGTTAAAATTTTCTCCAAAATTTTCTTATTTATCCAATTAACTCTAATTTTCCAGGAAAAATTAAAAACACATGTCACAAGGGAATATAAATATCAATTATCATTAAAATTAACTTAAATCTATTCACTAATTACATATGTAAAATTAACCACACTTGAAATTTTACTTGTCCTCAAAAAAAAAAATCGACAAAGATAAAAAATAAACATAATTTAGAAAGTGAAAATATACATAAACATGAATGTAACCAATGATTTATTAGTATTTTGTTTAATTACAAATAAAAATTACATAAACATTCAAAATTTAAAAACATTTTAATTAAATCAATTAAATTTTTGATCTTAAAATTTATTTTTAAAATATATTCTTTATAAAAGGAATTCCAATTTTTAATTTGAATCCATGTCTTCATTGATTTTTATTTCAATGTATACTTAAGAACAAGACACAAACAATTATTTTTATTATTTCTATTTTTCTCAAATTGTTTTGGGGAAACATTTCTTATAAACTTTTAGAAATAAAATTGAGAATAAAACCACAATCCACACCATTAATCACCTTATAACACTATTTTTTATAGTTACAAAAAGTATGTATAAGATAAGATAGCCAATGTTAAATATATGGTTATCTCATCACTCTTCCAATACACTATTTTTTTTCTTTTATTTTTCAAACAGACATGTTCTTAAGGATAAAATAAAACATAATTTATTTTATATATTATTTAAATTACTATATTATTTATACTATAACTAATGAAATTTCAAAAAATTATTATACTATCTTCCATTGTACAACCACCTGAAATCACTCAATTCATGGTTCATTAAAAAAAATATGCATGGTTTATAAAAAATAATCACTTATTATATGAATTGATCTATTTAAATGAACTTTATATTTAAATTAAAATAAAATAAAATTACTATGTGAAATTTCTCTTAGAATAATTATTCCTTGAAAATTTAAATATAAAATCCCATTATGTAATGTAACATTTTTTTAAATTATAATTTTTTTTTATTTTTGATTTTTATTTTAATGGAATGAACATGATTGGATTGAAATTTATATAATTTGTTTTGATTGTTTAAAATTGATAATTTATGACTTGTTGTGTTTGGATACTAGTTTGGGTATAACAATAATTATAGTGTTATTTATTTTATATAATATTTAAAAAATAAAATCCTAATTATATATATATATATGTTGGAATATATTTATATATATGAGGTTTTAGAAACTATTATTAATTCAATGATAATAATAATAGCCTGATTATATTAATATTATAGTGAATTTAATTACCTGTGTTTATAAATAAAGAGAGAGTGATAAATAACAAAAATGAAGAGTGAGGCATAGGGTATTCTATAGAAAGGAAGAGGAGGTTAAAATTTAGTAAGAGTGGGGTGTGCATCATGAATTATTTTTTATAAAGAAAAAAAGTAAATAAGAAGGGGTTACAACTTAGAGGGAAAAAAACTAATACTAAAACAATGGGTTGGGGATGAATATTCATAGTTAGAAGTGAGAACACAGGGGTAAATATTTTCCCATCTCACCACTCTTTACCTCTATATTATTCTCTCCTATCTCTCTTTAGAAATTTATTCTATCTTCTCTCATCTATATATCCTTTTATATTGATTGGAATGATGCACCGTTAGCACTGTTTGATTTATCTTGATGAGAGGAAAGTAAGCCCTATGTTTATTTTTGTAGGTGTCAACCTATTTTTTCTATATTTAGTTAAATTCAAATTTTATATACCTAATTCCATAGATTTGAAGATTTTATGAATGAGGTTTTGAATTGAATCACCTATTAATAGAGTAACAACACCCTATATTACAATCAACAATTATTTTTCCTAATAAATTTATTTATTATTGAATTTAATTTTTTATCTTGACTTTTAGTTCTATCCATTTTAAATTTTTAAAAATTTTAGAAAATATGTCTATCGCACAGCTAGTGAAATAGTTAGTGATAACCATGCAACAACCACATGATATGGGTTTTCAAATTTGAAGATAAAAGTTTCATTGTTGGCACAAGGTTTTCCTATCCCGGTGACCAGACTATGTGGGTTCCATATGTTCCTAGTGAGGGGAGCATGATTGGCACATGGTTTTGAAAACTATGAGGTCAAACCATGTATAGTACCCAATGTTTTTAAATTTAAAATTTTACATTTATTACCTTATGAATTTTAAGCACCCCTTTTTCGGTGTTTCATCCCCCATTTTCTTGGAGTCCTAGAGAGAGTCAAGGTATAACCCCACACGTGACCCATTTGTGTCTACCCTCCTCCCTTAATGTTTTTATGGTGAATCTTTCTAGGATAGGGCTTCTCCTCATCCTCATCCTCCTTTATCTCCTTTATTTACGTTTCTCTTCTCCCTTTATTTGCATCACATTTTGACTAAACCCTAGGGTTTCAAAAAGGATTTATTTTTTGGAATCTCTTGTGCCTAGGGTGTGATATCCCTAATCTAGTTTCCATTTTACCTCTATTCAATGTTACAAACCTTGAACCCTCTATTTGAAGTATATTTTCCCCATATTTCACACTATAATTATTAAACCATTTATTTATTAGCTTCTAAATTTATATTCTTGATTACTATTGATAGTAATATGTGTGTTTATTGAATATTTATAGAGGAAATTATATTTCATTTTTCTTTTCATTTAAATAGTAGTGTATTTCTATTCCAGACACTGGTTCAAATATGATTTTTCCTAACCATTCAAACCAATTATTTATGGAATTTATTGAATAGATATTTAGGTGTTATTTTGAAATAACTAAATTTATCCTTGGTTTTCAAATTGAATCCTAAAGAAGTTTATACAGACTATAATTATGTGATTAAATGAGTAATTTCAAACAATTAATTATTCCTTAATTTTTTAACAGATAAGTTTTATTCATTTATGTCTGATTTCATGAACGTCTCATAATTTATTTGATAATTATACATATATACAAGGATATATATATATATATATATTGATATTTGTATAAATTTACATGATAATCAATCAATTTATACATTGGGATATATGTGTGTGAGTGTGTGAATGTATATGTGTATAACTATGGAGGGAAACTTTGGTAATTTAAATTTAATACTAAAACTCAATTTTTAGACAAGTTTTTAGTAGAATTATAAAGTAAATTATAATTTCCTGATTGAAAAAATTTATCATGCATGCTATATTTTATAAAGCTTGTTATAATTAATTAAAGATATGTTATCATGAAATTGGTGATTGATTTTTCACCAAATGAATGATTTATATTTTACCCTTGATTTAATAAAATTAATAGTTTAAAGAGGCATGTGGTGTATTTTATAAATTGAATTACTTGTGATGGGTTGATCTAAAGCCCCTTTTATTAATAGAATGTGATTCTTTGAAAGGGTTAAATAACATGGGATGCCAAGTATCTAAGAGGTAAAACTAGATTAAGTACCCCTTTGGATTTTACACATTATCAATATATCTATACTTGGATAAATCCCATGGTTCCATCTATGGGAATCAACACACCCTTAGGACCAGAAATTTAATCCACAATGGTTGATTGGATGTGGTTCCTTAGACCGAATAAACCATGCCACTTGGAAAAACCTGTTATTCTTAGAGGTATAAACATGCATTGGATTTTTGGCCAATTAAATCATAATATGAGATGATAATCTAGGGTTCCTATAATATTACATGACCTATGGATTTTCCCACATTGCGTGTTTTTGAAATGGTTACTTATATGGTACGTGTACTTCTTTAGAAGTTGTAAACCTTATTTTTTATTTTATCATTTTCACATTTGGATTGTTTTTAAATATTATTTATAAATATACCTGAATGGGTATATTTATAAATTATTTAATAATGTGATATATGAAGAAATTTTAAGAAATATATTTTAAATGGGTGTTTTTCTAAAGTAATCCTATGATGGATAAATGTTTTCAAAGTGATTGTTTTTATTTAAAGAAAATAAATTGAATTTTATTACATGGTAATTAATGTTATATTGGTTTTTATGAAATAATAAAGGAAATTAATATTATTTAATTTATTTCAAACTCGCTAAAAAATTGACCTTATTTTAAAGGCTAAGCATTTGGAATGGTGGGTATTGGCATACTTGGAATTTTTATAGTCATAACTCTATTATATATTTCAGTTTTTGGTTATAGATCATCTTATGATAAATCTTAGATAATTTATTATTTCAAGTCTATATGGTGACTCGTAGATTACCATAGAGATTAGTTGGTTGTTTTTTAATTTTCCATTTCTTTATCACATCATCCAAATCAACCATACCTTTATCTTTTTTTCTTTTTTCATTGGGTTTTTGAGATTGTGAAATTTTTGATGTTGAAATTGGGGTTATTTCTTGTGAGAGATTTAGAGGTGATAGATATGTTTTTATGTTCTTTATATATATATATATATGTTTCTGTTTTTATATAGGAGTCCAATGTATGGTTTCATCATGCTGGTTTTTTAATAAATTTTCTAATTATTTTTTAATTTATTTTCTGTGAAAATCATTCCCACTAAGTTATTTATGATTTCCTATAACTCTTTCATAGTCTATGGGGATTTAGATCACACCTTGGGTTTGACATGATATGTCACAAGTTTTTAATAGGTTGATGACCCAGGTTGGTTTCTGAAATAATGGCATCAGATCCTAGTTTTTTAAAAGAGCATAAGTTTCGGGAGTTACCTTTCTATTTAAGATGTCTTGTTAATGGGAGATTTGATTTTCATATAAAGAAAGGTAGGATAAAAATGGATTTATCTAGATCTTTTCCATTTTAAGACTCAAGTTTCCATGGGTTTTTATGATTTAAATTGTAATTTTGGGATTTAATCTTGATTTTTTTGATGATGTGTTCATACTCATTGACATAGTGAGTTTATTTAGGGATTTTTATTAAATTTAAAGATAAAAATATAAGGTGGATAATGGAATGAGACTAGTTTACTTGTCCTGATAAACTGGGTAGTAATAAAACAATCAATCATAAAATTTCTTAGAAGTTACTGCATGACCAACCCATAGCCCATCAAACTATGTGATAGAGTGAAACATGGTTGTGTATTATGATTAGTTTTTTATTATAAACCCTTGGCTCTTAGATCTTAGTAATTGGGAAGTGGAATAATTTGGTTCTTTTTGATATTTTGAGAATGTCATATTAATTTATTGATTGGAGTTGTGGTGTGTCATTTCTTGTGTTCTTATCATGAAACTTTTTTTGGATGGAAAAAAATATTTTATAAAATTTTGTTATTTTAAAACCAATTTGTGTGGTATTTTGAAAAAATGGGTTTTTTTATTTCCATTCCTTATAAAATTATGATTTTAAAAATGGATATTGAGGGAATTTTTGGAAAATGGGATATTGTTAGGAGGATTTTGGTAACTTTCCCACATATGAATTGAAATGTTTTAAGGGTATATGGTGTTTCATAAAGTTATTTTAGTTGGTCTATAAAAGTAAAGTGCCATGTTTTATTAACGTGTTAATAAAATATGTTTTAGGTTATTTATGGTAATTTAGTTTTTCGTGGAAAAGTGGGTTTATAATGTGTGAATGATATGCCATATTTTGATGGGTTTATTTTTTTGATTTGTTACTTGATTATGGTGAGACTATTTTTTTGGTGTTGGGAACATGAACCAGCTAATTTCATGTTTTATTCTATTTTTAATATTTCTACTAGGAATTTATTAAAAAGGATGAATTTTTGGCTTTAAGGGATGATCCTTAGGGTGATTCCATTTGTCTCTTGGGTGTAACTCCTATATTTATTGACACTATCCAAACTTGGAATCGGATGGTGGAACTAGAATATTTCATATTAGTGGATTGAGAGTTTGTGTGAGCCTTTTAGGTGTCTTTGATTTCATTTTTTCTTAGGATGATTCTAAAAGGAAACTTTTATATAGTTTGTTGTTATGTGGTGCTTGTGCATCAATGATGATCATGTCTCTTGGGATTCATTTTTTATCCTGCTAGGGGTTTTTGTTTTGAATAATTGAGCATGGAAGCCCTAGGTAGGTTTTTGGAGTTCCATAATGGATGTGGTTCAATTTTACTCTAGTTTGTTCCATTTGGGATATATTGTAGGTACCATGAGCGGAATTCCATGATTGAGGTTCTGGGTCACCCTATTTTCAAATTACCCAACCCAAGGTTAAGACCTGTGTAGTTTGGATGAATCATTTTAATGGTTCATGTTTCATTTCCTTTTTATTATAGGTTATATATATGTTTTTGGGTGGTTTGGTGATACATATTTTGATACATTTGGAGCATCCTTATACTATATTCTCTCTTGAGAATTTGTTGGATAAGTTTTGAGATGTCCCTTTCCCTCATTTTCCATAATAATATTTATTTCCTCTCTTGTTTGGGTGTTCACTATAGATATGTGGATAGATATTATAGAATTTTGAGATCTCATATATATATGAAGAGGGGTAGTTGGTTCTCATAGGAATTGTGTATTTGTTTTGATTTGGTAATTATCCTTTTATTCTTCTTGTTTGTAGATTCATGTTGTCCCTCTATGGGTTCCTTTATGATGCCCTTATCTTGTTGTTGCACAATGCATGAGTGATTTTAAAATAGTGGGGTGAACCATTATAGGTTTCATTTTAATAATCTTTTTAAGGGATGTTTAGTTGTGTGGTGTGATTGGATTTGTGTTCATATTTGTTAGATTTATCTTGTTCTCATAGGAATCAAACTCTATTTCATAGGGGTATCCTTCCTAAAATGCTCAAAATCATTTTGATACATCATTATTCTGGTTATTAACAGATTT
This sequence comes from Viscum album, assembly GCA_963277665.1. Classification (NCBI taxonomy): domain Eukaryota; kingdom Viridiplantae; phylum Streptophyta; class Magnoliopsida; order Santalales; family Viscaceae; genus Viscum; species Viscum album. The sequence continues at coordinate 66,392,838 of OY728149.1, read as the reverse complement.
ATAGAGGTAGAAAGGGTAATGTTGATGAGAAATATTACACATCAACTGTTTTTTGTTCGTAATTGATGTATTTATTTATGAATTGTATTTTTCTCTCATGTTTTGGGTCTGTACCTATGATTTTTTAAGTTTTAAGAAAATATGTATGTTACATGGTTAGAGCATGAATATCACCATAGTTTTCCTAATTATATGGCTTAATCACGTGGTTTTCCTCTGTGTCTATTGAGGGGTTCAAGGTTGGCTCATAGTTTGGAAAACTATGTGATATACCTAGTGTTTTAAACTTTTAAATTTTAAGTTTATGACCTTAAAAATTTAACACTCATTTTTGGGTCTTTCTTCCCCCATTTTTCCAAGGACCTCAATAAAGGTGAGGGAGACCCCACATGCATAAACCACCTTGATTCCTGCCTTATATCCTCACGATTTCAAGGAAAATACTTTCAATTTAGGGCTTATTATCCTCACTCTCCTTATTTCTCTCTTTTTTGCTATTCTCCAGCTAACTACATCACACTTTAGCCGAATCCTAGAGTGCTGGATTTAACCAATTTCGCATTTCACTTGTTTCTAGGTCGTAAAATCTCTATTATGGGAACCTTCACCCTATATTTTAATTTTTAAACCATTCACATTTTATTCGAGGTAGGTTTTACCCATGTTTTACTTGTTAATTTTTAAACCATCAATTACCTGGATTCTAAATTTATATTTTTGAGGTATAATGACAATATTAGGCGTGTTTAGAAAATATTTAATGATGAAATTATATTTCATTTTGGTTTCTATAGAAATTTAAGAGTCTTAATATTTTTAATGATCATTCAAATATGATATTTCTTAATTGTGCACACCTATGGTTTATAATTTTTTTTGAATAGTTCTTTATGAGGTATTTTAAAATTATAAAATTCATCCTTGGTTTTAAAATAGATTCATATAGGATTTTTTTTGGATTATAGTGATGTGTTTAGTATTTAAAATAGTAATTTTAAACTATTAAGTGTTCATTATATTTTTTTAAATCTAAATGCTATTAATTTATATTCGACTTTATGAATGTCTCTTGACGTACTTGATTATTATACACATATATATGGGCATACACACACACATATAGATATATGTATAATTTCACATAAGAATTTGTTAATTTTTATATTTGGAGATATATGTATATATATATTTATATGTGTTTGTGTGTGTGTAAATGTATATGAGAATAAATATATAGGGAAACTTTTAGAATTTAAATATTATACTAAAATTTCGTTTTCAAATAAATATTTAAGTGGATTTATAAAGTAAATTATAAAGGTATTGTTGGAATAATTTACCATACATTCACTGTTTTATAAAGGGTGTTATAATTATTTAAAGATATTTTATAATGGAATTTATGTTTTATTGTATACCTTTTGGTACTTTAAATTTTATCCCATGATCTTATAAATTTAATGGTTTAAAGATGGACATGGCGTATTTGATAAATTTAATTTCTTGTGATGGGTTAATGAAAGCCTCCCACTTTTTTAGGAATGTGAAACTTTGAAATGGGTAAAGCACATGGGATGCTGGGTATATAAGAGGGAATACTAGAGTAAGTATCCCTTTGGGGTTTTCCACACTAAAAAAACATCTAAACTAGGACAATGGTTATAGTGTTGAGGATGAGAGTCACCATAATAGTAGACCAAGGAATATATTACTTATTGGTTGATTGGATGTGGTGTAGTGGACAAAAATCACCATGTCCCTTGGACAAGGTATGTTCTATTTAGTGGTTAGTATAAACATTAAATTTTCATAATTCTTACATTTAGATTGTTTTTTCCAAATTATTTCTAATGATCATTCAAAGTGTGTGTGAACAAAGTGTTTTGGAAATTGATTTATGAATTATTTTCAGGAAGTGTATTTTAAGGGGGTATTTTGGTAAAGGAGGCTTAGTTTGGGGATTTGTTTTCAATGTTTTTTGTCTTAATTTAAATATAGAAATGAAATTTTATTAAATGGTAATTAATGAGAATTATGTTTTTATGAAATTATAAATAAAACCCTATTATTTAATTTATTTCAAGACAACTTGTAAATTGATCTTTTATTAAAGGTATAGTATGTGGAAAGGAATGTGGTGACCGAATTGTAATTTTTACTCTCAAAAATATATTAGATATTTTAGTTTCAGGTTCTATATCATCTTCTAACAAAACATTGAGAGTTTATTATTTCTAGTCTAGAGGGTAACTCATGGAGTCATAGTGTGGTTAGTTGGTTGTGTTGATTGAATTTTGGTTTAGTTATAACATCACCGAAATTGAACACTATTTACTCCCACTAAATGAGCATTGTAAAATTCACAAAGGAAGAAATAACTGAATAAGAGTATTATTTTCCCCATAAGAAAAGGAAGAAAAGGTGGACAGAACTCACAGATCGCAAAAGTATTTAGAAGACACGCGATCGTGAGACCTTCAGAAAGTTCACATAATGGAACCATACATAGAACATGACTCATGGTAGATCCCATGGAGCTCCTTTGAAAATTTTTGTTCTTGAAAAGGCATCCAAGAAAATCAGTGATCACACGAAAACTTCTAGACGAGCACCCCAGGTCATGTGAATTTTCATGTGTTAGGTGTCGGAGAAGCTATCCAAAAAAACTTGTAAAATAGGGATTAAAATATCCAAACAGTGTGAGGATCTTTCATTCATAAAACTAATGTGACACACCCATGAATCTTTTTAGACATCGCATAAGAACTTGTGAAATGTCCTCCTTATTGCACAAGAGCCTACTGGAATGTGACCCCAATTATGTGAAAGGCTTCAAACATGTCGAAGAAGTCCTGTGATCCCCCTTTGGCTCCAAGAACAAGTGGAGGGGTTTGTCTATGATAATTCTCAACATCTCTATAAGACCTTTTATTGGTCACACAATGCATCACTAATAGGTAGAGTGATTGTCTTCAACAACACTCATACAACCTCGTGATATCCCCATCCTTTGTAAAATAAACAAATGAAATAATAAGGGGAAATATGGGATTCTCTTACAGTCGTAACAATCATGTGATGAATCATCATGGTCTCATAAGAACCATTGAAAATCCAAAAATACCTCACAAAATCCCTTCTTTATGACGTCATGATCTTGAAAAACCCCTTGTAAATATATTATTGTCCTGCAAAATGTCCTAGAAAAGTCACCTATGATCACATGAATTCCCTTGGACAGATCAAAATATTAATATGGAAGACCCTCATAATTTCCTCATAATTTAGAAAGACCCCATTAACTGGATATAATCTAATAAATGGAGCATTGATGGAATGGTCTTGTTGTTACTAAAAATCATGCGACGCCCCTAGAATGACCTACAACAGGATATCTTAAAACACATGACATAAAATCCCTTCACCGAATCTAGCATGTATTTGAATGATACATGATGCACAAAGAAATATATAATGTAGATGTAAAAGACTATAAATCCTCCACCCCAACATGAAGGATGCATGAACTTTTCATTTGGAACCTCAAACTAGTGAACCTAGGCATTAGATAAGATTTCACAAAGTAGATGATCTCACGAATGGGAAAGTTTTCTGTTAGGTAAGATTTATAGAAAAACTATGGAGATCATACAACATGAATAGGCACTTCGTGTGATCACTCATAGATCACATGAAGGACATATGGTGGGTGATGCAAAGAACATCCCATATACCCAATAGATCATGTGAGACTTAAAACAATCTAGCAATAAAAAAATCTAAGGCATATGCAATAAAAGGACAGAAAAAATATTAAAAAGTCAGAACAATTATGTTGATTACATACATGATTATCCTCATGTGCTTTGTGTGAACCACCCAGGTCACGCATCAAAACTAGGACATGTCACCCAGATCTTGTGACGCATCTTTGGTATACTATTTGGATCATGTGAAGTCCTTCTAACATGTCAGAACAAGTCACATGGTGCCCTTGGGCATGCTTTCCATGTCTCATGAAGCCCTCTGGGACCTCCATCCAGACCTTGTGGTTTCCCTCAAGCATGATGCCTTAATCATATAGTTCCATTTCTAAATATTAGATGAGTCTCCAGATATCATTAGGGAATGTCAACTAAATCTCATGAAATCCTTCAAGCACCCCATCCAGATCTCGTGATGTCCTATAGGCATGTCATCTAGATTTCGTGGAACCTCTAGAAATGTCATCCTGGATCATGCATCACCCTCTAGACATGTTGAATTGACTCTCATGATACCCACTAAGTGTGTCAACCATATTTTGTGATGAAACTAGATCAATTCAGCTAGATCATTATATTTACTCTATGCATGTCAACTGATATCATGCGATGGATTCCCAAAAAGCCATCCAGATCTTGTGATGTACTCTTGGAAAGTCATCCTTGGTCATGTAGTGTCCTTTTATCATGACATTCATATTATCCATTTTCCCCCGGACAAGTAAAGGAGTTCATGATCTTGTCTTTGGATATGCCTGTCAGACATCCTCTAACATGTCAAGAAGAAAATCAAGGCACGTCAAGAAGAAAATAAACACATGTCAAGAATACAAGTAGGCCAGGTCAATTGAGAATTCTAGGAAATGATAATCTTGTCTACTACCTCCTAATATAAGGTAAAACTATGTGTGTAAGCCCTGATCAGTGGAATAACATGACATTACCTCAATATAAGGGAAACCTCAGTTTGTAATCCCCGATCAGGGGAAACATATTCTATTCACTCAATATAAGGGTAGCCTGAGTGTTTAAGTCCAAATCAAATTGAACTATGATAACACTAATTTTTTCTATAACCAAGGTACGTAGGAAACCTTCCTAATGTCTGAGATCCATATTAAATAATTAGTATTGATGTATTAATGCATATGTGCCACATCAAAAAATAGTGAGACTGATTATTTTCAATCCATTGTTTCCCACACTGAGCATAGATCACTTCAGATTAAGAAATTTTAATGATAATGTCATCATCAAAGAGAAACCATAGTGTGTAATCCCTGATCAAACAAAAGTATGATAAATATAATTCCTTCAATAACTAGGATACGTAGCATGACTTTCTAAGTCACGAGAACAAATATTCATCCACTTCAATTTAATTCCTCCAACGTCTCCAACATTTTGACCATCGAGACCTAATAATTCACATGTGTTGAACATTCGACCTCATCCATTAGTGGTCTGAGAAGTAAACTAAACAATTATGATTTTTATTCCTATTATAAAAAGGATACGTAGGACACCTTCCTAAGTCCCTATCTTCATATTTAACATAATAAGGGTTTTCCTAGTATATAAGTCCCATATCCATGTGTAGTGAGACTAATTACTTTTTATCCCTTGTTTCTCTCACCGATCATGGATAACATGGGCTTAGGGTGTTACAATGGTCATATCATTCAAATAATGAATCTCCATTATCCAGGGAAAACTTAGTGCACAAGCATCGATGAGTGGCATGATATGATTACCTCTAATTAAGAGTATCTACCTTGGGGTCAGTGCTTAGAACGTAAATGAACAATGAAAAATCTGATTCCTACCATATTTGAGATATGTAGGATGTCTCCTCAAGACTCAATCTTGAATACTCAGTGCCTAAGTGCCCACATATATGTCCATTTCACATGATGTTAAAATAAATGGGCTTTAACAAACTACATGGATTTTGATTTCTGTAAATAAATATGATACGTAGGATTCCTAGTAAGGGATCGATCCCTTACTCAAAATATTAACTGCCATCATATATGGTAGAAAATTCTAAAGTTCTTGGTTATGCAGATTCTTTATATAATCAAGTACTCATTACCAAAAAATGGATGAAGAAACTCATATATAGAAAAATGGATTCAATAACGAGATCCCCTTATTTTTTATATAAAAGGGTTTTATCTATGGTCATTATATTGGGTTAACTAGTCCAATATCAAGATTTGGAAAAGATTCAAAATCATATCTTAAATATACAAGAGAGTCTCAAAATAAGGAAAAATTATCCTCAAAAGGCTGTGATGAGCCTGAACTCCCATCCTCTCAACCAATGTGAGTTCCTAAGAATCATTGGGTCTGGAACCCCAAATGACAAACTGCTTTTAGAAATTAGTTTTTTACCTCATTATGGATGTGGGAACTGTTGGGAGTTTCCATAAAAAATGACAATGGTGATCCGATTCCAATGATTGTGTAATAAATCAACCCCCCACAATCAATCATTGGGCCAAACCAAATCCACCTCACTCATCACCTTTTCTATTGAAACAAAAATGGTGAACCCAATGTGAATCTCTCAAATATAATAATGATCGATTAATCATGCGTCAGGAAATTTTTCTTTTCATATTATATGTAAAAAAATGAAGACCTAGACGTAAAAACCTCAAATTGCAGAATTTTTGGTTTTTCATATGTAAAGAAAATTTGTTGGCATATAATACACAAAAAAAGTTGATAAGCCTAAAATAAATCTTACAACTGATCTTATATAACTGGGGTTCTCATGAAATGATTCAATCCTCACTTTTACAAGTCATCATGAGAAGAATGACCAGATCGAGAATAAAAGTACAATTGTATTAACCATGTATATTTGATTGAGCACGCATCATTCTTATTATATTGTACAAATGGGTGACCTTGTTCCTTGTTGTTTACATGACTGTAGATACTGATCTCATAAATAGAATTTGGATTTGAGAAAATATATTCATACAACAACCTTTCTGGAAAATTAGCTATTGCTGAAACCAATTTGGGTTGCAACAATGACTTCAACTGCTCGAAAAATTCAACATTTGGTGGAGAAAAAAATGGTCTAGGAATACCATAAAAGTGTTATAATACTGAACCTTGAAGTATCCGATAAGGATATCCAAGTTCTAAAACAGAAAAGTCCACATCATCCCAGGAATTTTATAATTAACCAAGTGGCCCTCATTTTTATAACCAACAACATCAAGATCTTATACCCAGAGCATGAAAATTTCTACATTCATTATCTTATGATGGTGGACTAGGGAGTGAACTATGGATCCCTTATAGTTTAGGGGATACTAAGGAGGGATATTTTAAACCACTGTCGTCATCACCATCCCACCGATACCCATATGTCTCCTACTGAGGGTACCCCCAGACACACTTCCACTTCTGATACCCACACACAGGAAACAAGGAAGACACATCAGATGGGGAATGATCTAGATAACTATGAGTATAATCATATCCCCAATCCCACTAACAAAGTCTCCTGGTATATTCTGGCTGCAAATAGTGATCTTCATAATATCCTTTCTCACTTGGATTAAGTCTCCGAGCATATTCCTACAGTAGAAATTGGGAAGGCGCATATCCCTACCCTCATGCATGAAGCTCGTCGGAATATTATGATGGAACAAGGAGGATATAAGCGGGCTCATATCCCCCACTTAAATCAAAGATATCTACTAGTATATAGTTGAGGAGGAAAACATGAAGGCTAATATCCTTGCACACAATTTTCTAAAATTCCCTTACATATTAGCAACACCTGAAGAAATCTTCCAACATATTCCGACATTGGTACATATATAGGGACAAGTTCATATTAATATCTTTGTAGATAGGGAGTCTCAACACACTGATCATTATGAAATGTGGTTACTCTAGAGAAATCACAAATTATTTCTCCCATCTAAAAGGATTATAAATATATTATGTTAAAGGATGAGGAGTTTGACTGGTCTCATATTCTTATTCTGACTGGGGCTCACCAGGATAGAGAGGAACATGACTCATGGTAGTGGAACATACCTATTGAAAAATTCTAGTGACATATTCCAAAGGCCTAGGATTAGGATCATATCCCCTTTCTATCCAGGTCTCACGAAATGAGAGGGGAACATGCCTTGGGATATGCTCATATTCCTATCAAAGAATGCCAATGACATACTCCAACGTTCCAGGATTGGTATGATATCCTTGTAATAAATGGGGATAACCATATTACTATTTGTAAATCTTCAATTCACATTACAATAGATCACATAATCTAGAAACATATTCATACTTCTGCTGATGAATGATTGCACCAGAATTCATTGCATAAAATATAAAATAAGTTTAATATCCCTTCTCTCATTATGAAGGTATTTCGACATATTTTAGTGGGGAATTCATATTCAAACCAGACTCATATTCCTGTTCCAACCAAGGGTCACTACGTGAGAGTGGAATATACTATAGGGAAATATCTTAACCCTGCCACAAAAGACCAATGGGATATTCCAAATGCTCAAGATTGAGTTCATTCTCCCATTATAACTGAGGATCACCAAGTGAGAATGGAACAAGCCTCGAGATAGGATCATATTCCTAACAATAATGAGGATGATCATTTGAATATTCTAATAGCTTCTCAACAGTGGGTTCATAATCCTGAAACACCAGATGGTTATAAAAAAGTTTTAGAAACTGTCATACAACAGGCTCATATCCTTGCACAATTCCAAAAGGTAGGTTGGAATATTCCAGACATGACACATAATGAGGTTTATATACCTACTATTCTAAATTCTAGTGTCCTTTATGTTGTTCAAAAAGCATTATCAATGCCCTAAGGGTCTATCAACTCTACAACTGAAGTAGAAGATGATCATTTTTGTGATATTCCTCCTTGTTGAAGTGTGGATATGGATCACATGGACTCTACTTATGATATATTCCGTGGTCAACCTACCCATGGGGATATATCCCACAAGTAAGGAAACCCTCTCCATTCCCAGAAACCTTCATATAGAGAGGCTTAAAAAATTTAGATTCCTTTGTATAAAGAGGTTCTCAAAACATTAGGGTAAATCGTATATAGTTCTCCATCACCTTCCATTAGCTCTCCACTCTAGTCTATATGCGACCCCATGAAGTACCTTTAGTGGTATAATTTTATGGTATCATCTAAGTATGATTAAGAAGAATCCAACAATGATATATGGAGAGATTTATCTGGAAAAAAACTCCCCACCATGTTCTGGACCCTCACCACTACTCACTATAAGGTCCCAGACATGCTAGAAAAGGAGTGCATGCCTTATATATGCCAAAATATTTGGGCCAATCATCAGAAAATTAAAGATAGACACCTATATTATCCATAACATGAGGGTCACTATCAAACCATCAAGATACTCTATTTTCATCTAGATATAGATTCTATCTCCAGGCCCCAAGATCCAAAACCAAAAAGGAATAGTGAAAATATGAAAAACTCTTTCCACCATTATAGGGAATGATATATTGCATATCTCTAGGGGATAAATTATTGATTGAGGTTTTCATGATAAAATCCCTCACATCAATTGGCATTGTTTCTAGAAAGGTTTATTAAGTTGATTTTATAGAAATATTTTTTGCATTATCCAAATTTATGACTCGAATTTGTTGCATTTGGATTCTGAAATTGATAGAACATTTCACACTAGGGTTAGAGCTACTAGAAATACCATTTTTCCACGTTTTGAATCATCCACTAACACAAGTAGAAGGAAATTATTTGAAATTGAAATTCTAATGGATGAAAATAGAACATTTAACTAATTGGCTTCATCCTATGATGAAAACCAAAAAAACCTATGAAATATCCCAAATCACCTTCTAGGTGTGAAATTAAATATGGTTTCATCCACCAACTTCCAAAATTCAATCGGTTTCCAAGTGAAGACCCACATAAACAACTTCTGAATTCAGTTATCTATCGATCAACAAGAAACCATATGGGGTTGATGCAAATAAAATAAAGTTGACTTCTATTCCCTTTTCTCTATATGGAGTTACAAAGAATGGTTCTTGTATTCATATTCATCTTTTATTAGAGACTAGAATTAATTAAATAATTTTTTTCTCTATTTTTTTCCATTTTTCAAGAATGGATTCCATTCGAAAAGAGATTTGTAGAATTATGTTATATCAAGGAGAAACATTGCCTGAGTACTAAGAGCGTTTTAGAAGAATATGTTTTAGCTTCCCCCACCATCAAATAAATGACCAAATATTGATTCAATATCTTTATTAGGGATTATGTCTCATTGATTGAAGTAGGATTGATGTTACTATAAGAGGAACACTAGTTGAAAAAACACTAACTGCTTCTAGGATACTAATTATTCTTTCAATGAACATTTTAGTGATAAATTCCCACAAATTCAAGAGCTGTCTGAGAACTGCAATTCAGTTTTTCCGAGCAGTCCCTTTCAATAAAAGAAAAAAGGCCATTTCAAAATAACCAAAATTACAATCAGGGATGAAACAACAACTCTAATGAAATATTTTATCATCCTAAAAAAACTAGAGGATTCTTCCCAGGAAAATCAAGTAATTCTAAAACTAGATATTTAAATGAGAAATCCAATGCTCATTCTATAAAAAAATTTCAGAATTATCCTCCCACTCAAAAATTAGAGAGAAACCTTGAAGAATAATTAAAACAACACCAAAAAATCTTGAATAACTTGATGACTGAAACTGTCTAACTTGCCTCTAATGTTAATTTCATAAAAAATAAAAAGTGTGGAGGTTTACCCTCACAACCACAAGTAAATCTGAGAGATAGTTGGAAAGAAATTGATAGTGCGATTTAACATAGGAATGGAAACAAAATTGAATAAACCTCAAACTAAAAAATACAAGACTGATGCTGACACTGTTAATGAGTATACCATTACAGAAGGAAAATCGGAAAATTATGACATTTATTTGAATGGAAACAAAAAATCAAGAGAAAAATTTAGTTTGAAATAAAAAATAATTGTTGGTAGAGGATGATTGGTCCATATGTTTCTAAAAAAATTGCTCTGAATACCCTAGAAACATTCAAATATCTACTTCCTTATCTTAGGAGTGAACCACCGCTGAAGTCGAGTGATTGAAAAGAGTGGATGAAGAGGTTTTGAAAAAATTCAAGAAATTTCGAGTCAACATACACTTTCTTGATGCTTTGAAACAAATTCAAAGTTATAATAAGTTTCTGAAAGGCATATTTACCCACAAGAGGAAATTCAGAAGTGAAGAAAAAGTCAACTTAGGGAGGAATGATTCCTCTATGATTCAACTTTTCTTGCCTATCAAATGTAAAGACCCATGAACCGCTGACATTCCTTACACCATTGGGAAAGGTGAATTCAAGGATGTCATGATAGATTTAGGGTCCTCCATCAATGTTATGCCACATTCTATTTACTCATCTCTTCAAGTTGGAGATTTTAAACCCTCTGTAATTTTTATTCTACATGATAATTGTAGTACCACTAATCCTGCTGAAGTTAGAGAGGATGTTATTATTTAAGTAATATAAATGATCTTTCCTATATATTTATATATCTTGGATATGGAGGATGATCAATTAAGTACCCATAAACCTCTAATTCTAGGGAGAAATTTTTTGAAAACTACAAAGGAAATAATCAATGTTAAAAAAGAAACACCTTCACTAGAATTTGGAGGAGATGTTTTCCATTTCAAAAATTTTGAGTCTATGAAACACCATGTTGAGAATCATTTATTCCATGAAGTGAACATGATTAATTTGTTTTCCTTTGATATATTCTCTGATTTATTCTGTGATGAAATATAAACTATTGATTCAAAAGACAAAAATTTCTCTGATACTGAATCTAATTAAAAAGTGGTTGAAATGGAATACTTTGATAAGTCTTGGGATATTGATACTGTTCATCTCAGTGTTGATGAAGATGAATTTATAGAAACCCTTGAACCTACTAAGGGTTTCCCTAGAGATGTTTCTAATTTTCCTTATGAAAGAATCCTTGATAACATGGAAATTGATCATAATGATGAATGCCATTTAAAAACTAGAGCTTCACTGAGAAATCAAATATTTGAGAAGTGTCCCTTGAACCCACATGAGTTAGAATTCAAACCACTTCCCGAGAACCTCAAATTTTCTTTCTTAGGTGAGGATGGATAATTCGCTCTAATAATTTAAAATGATTTGTCAAGAAACAAGGAGAAACAACTGCTAGAAGTCCTCAAGTCCCATAAGAATTCCATATGATGGAATCTCTATGATTTAATAGGAATCCGTCCCTCAGTGTGTATGCATATAATTATTTGGAGAAAAATGATAAAATAGTGAGATAATTTCAAAAAAGATTGAATCCAACACTTTTTGGGGATGTCAAGAAATAAGTCCCCACTATGTTTGTCACTTTAATTATTTTTCCAATATCTGATAGTCAATGGTTAAGTCTACTGCATGTTTTTCCTAAGAAAAGTGGCTTTACAATATCAAGAAATGAATTTGGTTAGCTTATCCCTATTATAATTCCAAATAAATGGAGAATGTTCATTGATTATAGGAAGATTAATCTTGTTTCAAGGAAAGAACACTTCCTATTTAGATTAATTGATCAATTCCTTGATAGATTAGCTTGTAAGACCCGCTATTTTTTTCTTGATGGATTTTTGGGAATTTCAAAGTTCACATTACACTGTAGGATCAACAGAAAAACACTTTCACATACCCCTTTGGAACTTTTTCTTATTTTTGTATTCCTTTCAATTTGGGTAATTCTCTTGGGACATTTCAAAGGTTTATGATGAGAATTTTCACTAAATATCTTGAAACATTCAAGGATGTTTTTATGGATGACTTTATTGTTTATGGATCATCATTTAAGAATTGTCTAAAAAGTTTGGCTCATGTTTTAGAAACTTGTATTGATAAGAATATTGTTCTAAATTATGAAAAATTTCATTTCTTGGTTGATAAATGGACTGTACAAAGACATTTTGTGTCTCTCAATGGAATTCAAGTTGATCAATACAAAGTTGAGGTTATTTATTCAATACCATAGCAAAAAACTATGAGATATGTGTGGTTCTTCATTGTCCATGCTAGTTTTTATGGGAGATTCATAAGTTATTTTAGTAAGGTTGCACTTCCATTATTTAAATTTCAATAAAAAGATTTTCTAATTGACATTGATGAAAATTGTAAATAATAATTTAGGGAGATGAAACAAAAACTGATAACCCCTCCCATTTTTCAACCACCCAAATGGGACTTTCCCTTTAAAATCACGACTGATGCATCTAACTTTTATCTTGGGGCAGTGTTAAGACAAAGGTTTGAAAAGAAATATCATGTGATATCCTATTACAAAATAGATTTTGATCAGGACCAATAAAACTACACTATAACTGAGAAGGAACTTATGTTTATTGTATTTTCTTTTAAAATATTTAGATGCTATCTACTGGGATCTAAGGTGATTGTTTTCATAGATCATTCTTCAATTAGTTTTTTGATGTAGTAACATGATTTAAAACCAATAATTTTTCGATGGATGCTTCTATTAAAGGAGTTTTATGTTGAAATAAAGGATAAAAAAGGAAGTTAGAACCTTGTTTCTAATCATTTTAGTAGTATACCATCACTTTTGAATGGAAAACTTCAGAACTGTCCACCAATTAAAGGAACCTTTCTAGACGAGGAGTTGTTTGATTATCAATATGAAAGCACATGGTTTGATACTCTTGTGAACTATATGGATTCTGATTTACTTTACCACTAGTTTTCCAGGAAAAAATTGATAAACGTTTTAGTTATTTAAAGAAATACATTTGGGATGATCCCTACTTGTGGTACATTGGTAGTGATTAAATGATTCAGAGACGCATTCAGAATTCAGACTTTCAATATGTCCTACAATTTTTTAACACTTTTATCTATAGATGAAACATTGGGCCATAAAGAACTATGATAAAAGTGCTTTATTATGGTTTTTATTAGCACACCATTTTTAAATATGATTTTGAGTTTTCTATAACCTTTAAAAATTATCAATTCCAAGGAAACATTTCCAAATTAAATGAGATGCCACAAAACCTATTTTGTTTTGTAATTTCTTTGATGTTTGAGGAATGGATTACACGGGGCCTTTCCCAATTCTTTTGGATATCTTTACTTATTTCTTATAGTATATTACATCTCCAAGTGGGTATATTATTTTCCCACAAGAATTGATGATTCCAAAATTGTGTCCAAATTTGTAAAGGGAAATTTGTTTTCAAGATTTAGATTTCCAATGTTACTAAATATGGATCAAGGTAACCATTTTTGTAATAAAAAATTGGAATCCATCTTGAAAAAATATAGAGTTAATAATAGGGTGTATATACTCTATCATCCTTAAAAAAATGGAATGGATGAGTTTTCCAATAGAGAAATGGAACAAATTCTAAAAAAACTATAAACCCAAATAGAAAGGACTGAATTTTGAGACTTGATGTTGCACTCTTGACCTATAAGAGTACATTAAAAACCCAAATTAGCATGTAACTATTCATATTAGTCTATTAAAAGGATTTTCACTTACCTTTTTAGTTAAAAAACAAACCTTTTTGTCCTGTCAAAACATGTAAAATTAATCTATTTTCTATTATAAAGGAAAGAAAATTTTGTTTGATGAAGCTGGAGGAGATCATAAATAATTCATATAAAAGATCTAGGTTGTACAAATAAAGAACCAAAACATTTCATGATTTAATTATTTTAAGAAAAACATAAAGTAGGGAGACAAAGTGTTGCTGTTTGATGCCAGATTGAAGCTGCTCCTTGGTAAATTTTGTTCCAAATGGTATGACACTTTCATTATTACTCATGTTTTTCCTTTTAGTAAATACAGATAAAATATATAAACAAAGGGAAACCATTCATAGTCAATTTTAATAGTTTGATTATATTTATAGAGACTGTTAAAGATCATCTAGGGGAATAAATCCATCTTCATGAAGCGGAATACAATCGATGCTAAGTTGTGTCTTTCCTTCTCACTAATTATTTATCTCTTTAATTTGTTGAATTATATTCTTTTATAAACCTATTTTAAAATAAGGAAATTTCAAAAAATAAGTGTGGGGGGGGGGAGGGGGCACATACTAGGTAGATTAGGATTTTTTATACTTTGTAATTTTCCCTTTCTTTTTTGTTTTCAATTTTTATTTCCATTTTTGGTGTGTTTATTTTCATCTTTGTACGATTTTTCCTGTTTTATTTAATTTTTTTTTAAAATGTTTTTGAAATTAATTATTTTTTGAAATTGATGATAATTAGTGAAATAATTTATCCTTTTTAACTAAACATAAATTAATGCGGAAAATGACACTATTTCAAGTTCAAAAAATTTGAAAATTATTGAAAAGGCCTCTGATTTTTGAATCATATGCCATATATAACTTTATTTATAATTTAAATTTCTATTACTATTAGACTTCTAAACCCATTTTTATATCTTATTCTCATTTTACTCTTTGGATGAGAGAACCAATCCATGATTTTTTGATTCAGAAATTGATCTATTTTTATGAATACATAAGAGATGTGATACTTGTGATGAAAATTTTTGATAATTTTTTTTGGATTTTAAAGCACCATTTATCATGATTATCCTTTTATTTTATCCTTCATTATAGATTTTATATTTATTGATCCATTAGTATCCATGAAAATCCTATTATATTTTCCACATTACAATCCAATTTTCACTTTCCAACTTGCTCTAGAAGTTTAAATGCTTGAACTAGTTAAACTTAAGTGTAGAGGGAGATGACTTGTGATGCAATACTCTTATTTGGTGTTGATTTGGGTAGAAAGTAAAACTCCAAAGATATGTTTTTTTTGGAACCTATTTTTTTGAGAGTTTTTCCAATCTATAGCTTTCAAATGAAATGGAGTTGTGCCTATCTGGAGCCCTCAATTGAAGAAAGTTGTGCCCTATCTGAAGCTTAAAAAAAGAGACAAAAAAAAGAGACAAAAAAAGACAGAAGAAAGATGTCATATTTTCTTCTGAGATGTTGATATAATGGGATGGATATTATTTTCTTTAGAGGAGAGTAAGGAAGAAACCATACTTTATTGAAAATTATAATCATACATCTTTTCTTCAAAAAGATCCAAACACTCCTTGTTCAGTGTCATAATTTTCCACACATTAATTCCACCAAACTTAATCCACAAAAAAACCTTGGTATAGTCTTCATGATAATCACATGTTCTTGACTCACATCAGGTAGAGATTTATAAATATCAGGACTATGGTTATCCTTTAATGGGTTTGGATGAGAAAAATCATGTTTAAAATCCATATTTGTGCGTTGTGAGAAAATTAATGTGTGAGGTAATTGTGTTGTGTGGATGGGAGGAAAAAATAAGAGGAAATAGATTTAATGAACTGAATTGAGAAGTTGAATTATTTTATTTTTCTAATAATGAAAGATATATTTTATATGTTGGTGATAAATTGGTAAACTTCATTGGTATATGTTTTGAATTTTCCTTGATTTTATTTCAGTGCTCACCTGTCAAGGAGTCCAAGTGACAAGTGTGAGGGAATTGATAAAGAAAATATTTCCACTATCTTTAGGCGTAATTAAATTATTTAAACCCCACCAACTTAACATTTTTAGATTATTTGTAATAATTTTGGATTTAGAGTGTGTTTTGGGATAAACAGTTGAAATTTTATAATTCTAAAATTTTAACAGATTTTTATCACATGGGTATTTTGGTCATTTTCATTATAAAATTATTACAAATTTAGTAATTAATTTTTTATTCCTGGATTTATTTTAATCAATGTTTTCTTTTGGATCAAGATTTTATTTGAATTCCATAAGCCCTAAAAAATCTATTAAGTCGAACAATTTGTCAGGTGGACAATGTGGACCCTACCTCCATAACTAAAGAATAATTCAGGCAAAACACCTAAAATTGAGGTGATTATAAATGGATTTTAAAAAGGGATAATATAATAAATTATGAAATTAATTTGGGTGATTTTTTAACTAATTAATGGTGTAATCAGACGTTATACAATAGAGGTATAATTCTGGATTATCGGCCAGAAAAATACACACTCAGTATTTAATTCACAACTTTATCCAAACCTGTCTAATCAATGTGAAATTTTTTGTAAGGATTCATAAAAAATTTTGGAAAAACTTTTTGGAATTCACCTATTATATATTATGACATTTATTCCATCCTAAATGATTAAACTTGCAGAGTAAATATTTTGATAAAAAATTATTCACCCATTCACACACACACACACACACATATATGACTTTACTACTAGAATGGGGACTTTTCCCAAAACTTGTATACCGACTATTCTTTGAACCATTGGTATATGTTGTCTTTAATAATGGTTTTCATAAACCGTGGGTAAAGACCTTGAACAAGTGACTTTTCCCAACGGTTTTATGAAACCATTGGGAAAAGTGGAGAAAAAATCACTTTTCCCAACGGTTTGAGGAAACCGTTGGGAAAGATGGGGAAAAATTTAGTTTTTCCAATGGTTTTTCGAAACCGTTGGGAAATATTGAGTTTTCCCAACGGTTTTTAAAAACCCTTGGGAAAAAAATCCCCAAATCCTCCAAATGCAGGCAGCGGCCTCCCCACAATTCCAGAACCCTTCCGCTGGTCTCCAGAAGTGATTCCTTGGCAGAAGCACTTCCGAATCCCCACCTCTTCCATCAGATCAACAACTACCAGGTTAGAATCCTTCCATATTTTATCAAGGATATAGATCCACCTCTTATAAATCATATCCTTCTATTATCAACTATTTCTTTATTCCCAATTATTAGGGTTTTTGTAAAATTTTATGATTGTTCCACGAATTGTGTACTCAAATCCCTATATCGGTGTATGCCCAATTAATGTTTTCACTACACATTTACATTTATAAGGGCATGGTGTCTCTTTATTGTGTTCTAATTTTGAAGATTCATAGTTTTTTTTAATCTCAATGCTTCAAATATTATAGCTTCATGTATATGAACTAATAAGAAATTGTTTGTAATAGTTATTGATATTATTTCATGAAGATCACTCCTTTCATTAAGATCATGCCAAACATAAAGATCTTGTTCATCTTAATTTTTGTACACTATGTGTATTATATAATAAGTATGTATCATGTTTCTATCAGAATCTATATATATATAGAATGACACACTGTTCACTTATACTTTGCACAATAGAACATATGGAGTATCTTCTTGAACATTTCCAAATAGTATATGGTCCCTAATTAGAACTTCTTCCTTCTTCACGAAACTAATTCACTGAATTTCAAATTCTAAATATTAGTGAATATTAGTTTTTATAATATAACCATTAATCATTCTGCCTTCGACACCATACATGTGTTATTCAATCACCTTTTTAAAACACAATGACCATTTTCACTGATTTGGGGTTACTCAAAATGCTTGGGAAAATCAGAAAAATGCATGTATTGAATGGTGTTTCTCATATGGTTTCATGGATACAAGTTCATCTCGAAAATCATGACTGCGTGGTTCAAATATCATGAGGACCATGAGATTATTATTCTTCACACAAATGAAGTTTTTTTCTACAACTATGTGGTTTTGTTTTCACTTTTGATTTGGCCGAAAGGGGAGCTTTGTGGTCATTAATCATGGTTGTGGGTGGTCATTTAGGATGTAAGATAGTATGACTTTATTTTACTTGATATATCCAATATTATTATTGATTTATGTTCAATTTTATTATATTTAACAAGTGATGTTATTTAATAAGTTTTTATTAATGGTTGTAATAATTACGATATGGTATAAGGGTTCATATGGTGTGTATAAGGGTTCACATGGTGTGTATAACGGTTGACATGGTATCAGTGAAATCAAGTCATTAATTTAAGCCTTTATTCTTACTAGCATGTAAGAAATTTAATGATGTAAACCCATCCTCACATGATTTCTTACCTTAGATAGTGTCCAACATATGGAATACGAGCTTTTGAATTCATCAGTGAACTAGGATCATATATTCCATTTCCCCCAAGATGACTATACTAATATAACTTTATGGTCAACTAAATATGGTTCTCATTGTAAGTTGTATATTATGTGTCATTCTTTTCATATACTCAATTTTATGAGGGTGGGGTGCTTTTCACTACCCATTCGGGCATGTGTAGACAACCATAAAAATGTTAGATAAGTCACCAGGTTAATTCAGTAATGTTGTTATCATTGACATCCTTTATTAAGAATTTCAAATATAAAAATAAAATTTTATGTCTATAGTTAATGAAATTAAATCTTTTTACAGGCCATGAACAAGCTATTAGTGTAGAAGCCTAATATTTATTCACCCATGGGGTGCGCTTGACTTGGGGAAGTGATTGGGTAATGAATGGTATGGCCAGGTGTCAATAATGAGTTATTGAACATGAGTGAATGATTTGGGATGTCTATAACACATGATGGGACCTAAGGCATGTGCCTCTTATAGACCTAATAAAAATGAATATAAATAAATTTTAATTTAATTTATGAGTACTTGTTCTTTACATTTTTTTAATAGTTCACTACATCGACTAGAGACTTCTTCCTTTATCATTTAAATAAATGTATTTTCTATTAAAGTTCAATCCTATTGAATTGTTTATGACAAAATGACTTATATAAATTCTTTTTACAAAATGGACAGAAGTTGGATGTATGAAACCGATCGGATCTCAAGTGATTTTCAAAACAATTTGGAGAGATTTATAGAATTTTCATTTCACAATGCTTTAGATAGTGGTCGCATACACTGCCTATGTTCCAATTATGTTGGTAGACCTTTGTTGAGCCATGAAGAAGTCAGCTACCACATAACCAAAAATGGTTTTCTAGAAAACTACTTTGTGTGGTATCACAATTGGGAGAAAATGAAATCTCAAATTGGTGATGATCGAAATGAAAAGACTAGAATGGAGAATTTGTTAGATGATCGGTGTCCATTTATTCGTCATCATGAAAAAGAAAGGATTTAGACTCAAGAAGACTTAGATATGAGAACATATGATGCATCTAGTGAAAATGATGATATTTATAGGGTGAAAAAATTGAATGATTCTCCCACGACTCCAGTATATCGACAATGAGATAAAATAAAAAATCTAGAATTTTTAATTCGATTGTTTCATGGGAAAACTATGTAATGGATTTCTAATAAAACAATCGATTAAATTCTTACCCTCTTGAAGGATTTACTTCCAGATGATGTAGATATTCCCTCAAACCACTATATGGCATGGAAGTTAGTTGAGGAACTTGGACTTTCAAAAAAAAATCATGCTTTCCCAAAAGATTGCAGTTTATTCAGGGAGGAAAATGCTGAACGAAATGATTGTACAAAATGTGTCACATCCCGCTGAAAGTTAAAATCTGATGGAACACCATCCCGCGTTCCACAGAAAGTAATGTGGCACTTTCCATTGATCCCCAGACTCCAGATTATTTTTATGTCTGATGACATATCAATAAAAATGAGATGGCATGATAATGGGAGAAAGAAGACTAATGATGAGTTGGTTCATCCTCCAGATGGATTTGCATGGAAGGGATTTGATGCTCGACATCCTGATTTTGCAGCTGACGTGTGTAATGTGAGGCTAGGTCTTTCATGTGACAGTTTTAATCTGTTTGGGCGGATGCTTAATTTTCACAACATATGGATAGTTTTTATACACATTTATAATCTTCCCCCATGGTTGTGTATGAAAAAACCTTTCACTTTCATGAGTATACTCATATTTGGTCCTTCTGATCCCGGAATTGATATTGATGTCCACATGAAAACTTTAATAAAAGAGTTGAAACTTCTTTGGTAAGTGGGTGTGTGCACATACGACGCATGTTCGAAAGACATATTTCAGATGCGTTCTGCACTTATGTGAATGATCAATTATTTTCCATCTTATGCAATGATGTCTGGATGGAGCATGAAGGGAAAATTGTCATGTCCAGTTTGTATGAAGAATACACGATCCAAAAGACTGAAATATCGCTGTAGTTTCAGTTTTATGGGACATCGACGATTCTTTCCAAAGGATCATCCATATAGAATGAATCATCGAAGATTTGATAATACATAAAGACCGATGATCCACCTCAGCATATATCTGGAACTGACATGCTTAATGAATTGAAAGATTTCAGTTTTTCGTTCGGGAAGGGTCAAATGAAATCTGGAAAGAGAAAGAATGTTTCCACTGAAACCTGTTACAATTGGAGGAAGAGGAGTATCTTTTTTGATTTTCCTTATTGGTCAACCAATTTGTTACATCATTTCTTAGATGTAATGCATATTGAAAAGAATATATGCGAAATGTTGCTTTCGTTTCTTCTAAATGTCAAGGGGAAGACAAAAAATGATTTACGATCTTGGTGTGACTTTGTGGATTGGGGAATCAGACCAGAATTACATCCTGTGCGTATCATTGAAAATAAATGGAAACTTCCATGTGCTTCTTATGTGATGAAACTTATTAAAAAAACAATTTCTGGAAGTATTAGAGACTATTAGAGTTCCTGATGGCTATTCAAGAAACATATCTAAACGGGTCAACAGAAGAGAGTCGAAGCTAAAATATTTGAAGACTCATGGTTATCACGTTCTACTGCATGAGTTGCTTCCAATAGCAATCTTCCATCTTTTGTCCAATAATGTAAGGGTGGCTATTATTCAGTTGTGCCATTTGTTTAGAGATCTTTGTGCTAAGAAGTTGTCCAAGTCTTTCTTGCAAAAAATTTTGACAGATGCACCATTAATTTTGTGTGAGTTGGAGAAAATATTTCCTCCATCATTTTTCATAATCATGCTGCATTTGACTGTCCATATTCCCACTGAAATACTTCTCGGAGGACCTGTTTCTTTTCATTGGATGTATCCAACTGAAAGAAATATGTTCACATTAAAGTCTTATGTCCGAAACAGAAATCATCTCGAAGGTTCTATCGTGAACGGTTACTTGGCTCAAGAATGTATGGATTTATGCTCGATGTATTTGTCTGATCTTACTACAAGATCGAACAGACCAATGAGAAATTAAGAAGAATAGTATGAGAAAATTTAACCCAGTTTTCCATCACTTCCTCAAACAGGAGGAATTCCTGGAACATATACATTGAAGACATTAAGCCATGAAGAGAGGGAGATGGAACATCGCACAGTTTTGTTCAATTGTGATTTCTTCGATGACTATATCAGGTAACTAACTTGATTATGTATATCTTACATATATATCTGTTAAACTATTCATATTTTTTATCTACAGGGAACATAAAACAATGATAAATAGAAAGTATCGTTATTTATCTTTGAGAAGGAGAGAGACGTTTCATAGAAAAGAGTTTTCTGCTTGGTTAAAATTGAAGGTATAAAAAAATTAATGTCTAAAATAATTATATCAATATTTAATTAAGTTTAATAGCAATTTATATTGCAGGTATTGAGTTTTTATGTCGAATCTATCTCTGAGGAAATAAGAGCTTTGGATTTTGGTCATAATACCATGGTTCGTGACTATAAATCAATTGTTATCAATGGGTACAAATTTATTGTCACTGAATGAGAAAAGAACATGAGAACACAACATGATGGTGTTATGGTTACTGCAACAACAGATTGTTATGCCAGTGCATCAGATAGTAGACCACGATTTGAAAATGTGGGTTATTATGGAGTTGTTGAGAAAATAATAATATTGGATCATTACTCTCATGGACGAGTCATAATGATGAAATTCCATTGGTTTGATTCGATGAAGAGACATGGTATATTTATTGATGATTTTAGATTTTGAATAATTAATATGACTCACACTCTTGATACTGAAGAACCATATGTGTTGGCATCAATGGAGAAACAAGTTTTTTATGTCAAAGACCAATTTCGACCTGAATTTGGTGTCATAGTTGAAGTAATTCCAAGTAATATTTCTAATGATGGTGATGATGGAATTGACACTGTCCCCAGTTCCATTGGAACCAATCCATTTATTTCTTTTGATGACTCAAATAGCTCAATTGTTAGAGTTGATTGTGAACCTGAAGTTGTGGTTGAAAATATATAGAACCATTCATCCATTTTTTCAATTCTTTTGGTTTACCTCTAATTGGGTTGTTAAGGTTGGTAATATTCAAATTGATTTAGTATTGATCACAAATATGTTTTAGCTGACTTGACCATTATGTGAATTTTCAATGTTTATTGGTTGCAGTTTTATTTGAATTACATTTTCTAATATAGAATTGAACTTTATTCAAACATAGTCAAACAATATTTATAACTTGGTGAACATTAAAACTTGTACGATTTATTAAATCCATTCAAGCTCTTCTAAAACAATTGATAGATGACTTGACCGTTATGTGAATTTTCAATGTTTATTTGTTGCAGTTTTATTTGAATTGCATTTTCTAATTTGGAATTGAACTGTATTCAAACATAGTCAAACACTATTTATAACTAGGTGAACATTACAACTTGTATGATTTATTAAATCCATTCAAGAGATTCTAAAACAATTGATACCTAACTTGACCATTATGTGAATTTTCAATGTTTATTGGTTGTAGTTTTATTTGAATTTAATTTTCTAATTTTGAATTGAACTGTATTCAAACATAGTCGAACAATATTTCTAACTTGGTGAACATTACAACTTGTATGATTTATTAAATCCATTCAAGCTCTTCTAAAACAATTGATAGCCAAATACCAATGAATCCCCCTATTCCCTAATATATTTAGTTTTTTGGGTTACACATTAGTTTCCTTTTTCTAATTAATTACATATTTGTTTTCAAAAGCAGGAAATGAATCCAATTGAAGAGAGACAAAGGAAAAAAATGATGGAGAACAATCATCGAATGATGGAGTTGGGAATTCCATCATTAGTGCCTGTAGTGAGTACTTTATTTCAAATTGATACATTTAAAGAATATATAATGTCATGTGATTAAATTTTTTGTAAACATTTTTGTAAGATCCACCTATACGTCGACAGTTATACGACGAGGAGCCTAGTGCTGGTCCTAGTACTTAGGCCGGTGGTACGAGGAGGGCTCGTACCAGAGGTGGACAAGCAGCTGTGCATACCCGACTTGACCCTGCCCCTCCCATGGACATGTCATCCTTCCCACATTCTGATCCTGGTGTGTCATTAGGGACACACGGGATATTTAGGCCTCCCATGTTTTCACTACCTTCTGCATCTTCTGGCCCATCATTTTCACATCCCAGGATGATTCCCACTCCCTAGTCAGTATCCGGTCAGATAACTGTCCCATCTTCTTTTCCTTCTATTTCTGTCTCTCTGAGCTTCTATATTCCATTTTCTTCGACTCCTGTTCCACCACAGGGTTTTCCATCAGTTTCTGTGGATCCAGTGACGCTCAGTGATCAGACCAGCACAGGTATATTTATAGAACCCAATCAAATTTTTATAGCAATATTTATTTTCATTATAAAACGTTTTGATAAAATATTTGTTTTTCTTTCATGACAGATACATCTACTGACAGGAGGCATGGGAGGGGGCGTACATGCATGCATTTGGTGTGGAACCACCGCACACAGGTTATGGTAGATTATAGTTGTAACGACCTGAAATTTTGAATAAATCTTGTTTCCGAATTTTATGTGTTATTTTATTATATTTTTATACTCAACAAAAATGTTTCATTTGATAACATGATTATAATTAAAAGGAGACCGTTGGGTTTTGACTATTATATGACCATTGGTAAATATGACCGTTGGAAACTAAAAGTTTTGATTTTTCTCTCTAAATACAAGTAATCTTGGTTAATTATTATAGAAAGAAGATTCGATGGCCTCTCCCAGTAGTCTTGGACCGATCAAAGCCCATATAACAGAACTTGGGAAGGAGGTAACACCACTCGACTTTGCTCTGGACCAAACCCAAGCCGAACTTCATCATGTGATGCTAGAACGGAATCACCTTCGCGAGAAGTTCAACCTGATAGAAATTACTACTCGTGCGATGTTGGCCGAACCTCCCTCAGATTCTCTCACCTTAGCACACCTTACACTTAGGTCCTATGCTGGCGTGATAAGGGGCTATTTAAGGAGACCGTAACTGCCTTGTGTTATCCTTTGTTTTAAATAAAAATTGGGATTTCTTCTTATGATGAAGTTTATGAATTTTTAAATGACCGGATAAATATAGTTTGCATATTTTTGATGAATTTTAGAGAAAAGATATTTTAAAAATGTTTATGTAAACCTTAAATAAATAAAAATGTGTAATGATTTTAGAAAAATGGCCTTCTACAATTATGTTCAGTACGAAATTTAGAGTCTAATAAGATCAACTTAATTTTGGATGAATAGTAAATTATGAATAGTGATTTTATGCTTAGGATTAGTAATGTGAAAAAATGGATTAGTAATCTCACTTAAAGAAAGTATTAATATAATCTAGGCACCTTGATTAAGTAATGTGATTCAATAAAATGGTTAAATAATAGTTTCATAAATTATTATTCAAGTATTAGTTTTTTTAGTGAATAGTGTTTTTTAATTAAAAAATAAATTAAAAATATTTAGAAAATTATTTTTATAAAATGGATTTCATTTTTGAACTCAGAGCATCGATATTATGTTAAGGTAATTTTTGGGGATTTTTCTGAAAAAAATGAATTTCCGGTGAATAGTGTATTTATTTAAAAAATAAATTAAAAATATTTAGAAAATTATTTTTATAAAATGGAGTTCATTTTTGAAATCAGAGCATTAATATTTGGTTAAGGTGAAATTTTGGGATCTTTCTGAGAAAGTTGAATTTTCAGTGAAAAGTAAAAATACAGTTTTAGGGTTTCGATATGTTTAATGACATCATAACTGTTTCATGATGATATCATGAGATATTTTAAGGTTTGGCCGACCCAAGTTGATGAATTATTGTATTGGGGGCCCCATGTGACTGAACTTCATGGGAAATATCTTGGGAGGGCACATGGTTTTGAGAAAACCACTTTTGAGGTGTCCCTTGGCCATTAATGCCTTGTCCCCTCACTTTCCCTATAAATACCAAGCCATCCTCTCATCCATTTCGACTCCCCAATCTCTTCCAACAAAGTTCCGATCTCATTACCTCTCAAGGAGTCCTCCCAAGGTTCAACCAAGCCCTCAAGGTCCAAACCTTTGAGTTTTAAGAGTTACATTTTCAGGTAAGGGATCCGACTTCTCTCTTTCTTTTCAAGAAATATCTTTTATGTAATTTCTTTTATGCTCAATGTTTTTATGTTAAATGATGTTCTTTTATACTCCTCTTACTTCCATTTTCATGTTCATATAATGAGAGATCCCCTCTTACTCTCATTATTTCGTTTTATGATGTTTTAAGTGGCGCCGTTAGGCTGCTGAATTTTTAAGTGGTTCTTTCACCCTTCTCATTTTCAAGTTCTACTTTCATGTCAAGTCTTTCAAGTTCCTTTTTATTATGTTGGGGTATGATCTCTATATCTATCATACTGATATTTTATGATCATATTATGAGATAACCCATTTGATCTCTTCAATTCGGTATTTGGAAGTTTTAAGTGGCGCCGTTAGGCTGCTGACTTTTTAAGTGGTTCTTTCACCTTGCTCCTTTTTCAAAGTTCTAATTCCATGTCAAGTCTTGCAAGTCCTTTTTATTATGTTGGGGTATGATCTCTAAATCTATCATACTGATCTTTTATGTTCATATGATGAGAGACCCTATTCGATCTCATCAATTCATTTTTGTTGAAGTTTAAGTGGCGCCGTTAGGCTGCCGAATTTCTAAGGGGTTCTTTCACCCTTATTGTTTTCAAGATCTACTTTCATGTCAGGTCTTTCAAGTTCCTTTTTATTATGTTTTGGTATTATCTCTATATCTATCATACTGATCATTTATGTTCATATGATGAGAGACCCTATTCGATCTCGTCAATCCATTTTTGGAAGTTTTAAGTGATGCCGTTAGGCTGCCGAATTCTCATAAGAGAAATCTTATTTTTGTCTTCCTTTCAAGTTCTTCGTTTCATATGGTATATCATTAAAATTTCATTACCATGTTCTTAAATACTGTATATTCTGTTCCCCTACTATTTTATGTATCATTTTTGAGTGGGTGACCCATGTCCCCTCTCTTTTCAATTTTTTCTAAAACCATGTATCATAGACGTTATGTTGCATAGTTTTCGTCTCAAAATGCCTCCCTCTTTATCTCAAAATTATTTTATGTTATTAAGTGAATACTCAAAGATCTTATTTCTACAGGGGTATTCACATATATATCAAAATTTTCCGTTTTAAATTCTGGGATTTACATACATGAAACCCTCTTTCCCTTTTCCGTGGGTTTAAAGTGACATAAAGATCATGTCTTTAAAGCAGTTTTTAAAACGTTATGATTATGAAATGAAACCCATTTATTTTATGCTATATGGGTTATTTATGAAATTTTTGATGATGATATATGTGGATCACATGATAATAAATGCAAATTTAAGGGTGCGCCCTGATAGAGCTCCAATTCATTGGGTAATGATGTAACCACTAGAGATTACAATTTTCACGATATCTTGGTGAATAACCGTGGTAATTTTCAAATGAAACCTTGGGGATGGACCTTGGTGATATGTTCATGGTTTTCAATATTAAATGTTGTAGCCACATCTTCAAGTTATGAAAAATGTTATTTTTATTATGATATATCTCATGATTTCTTTCTCATGCCTTAAAGTTCTTTTCATTACCTTATTGATGTATCTCAAGTTCATATGTAAAATGTTTCGCTTGTTTCCCTTATTGGGCCTTCTGCTCACCCTTTCTTTTTATGTATGTCCCTAGGTTGTGAGATGCAGTAATGAACCTAGGATGAACATGAGGAGAATCCTTTCAAGATTTTAAGAAGAATGTTTAATGTTTTCATGTTTTAGGTTCTTGGTTTCCAAGAAACTAAACCTTAAAGATCCTCAGTTTTGTAAAATGTAATGAAAGTTTATGTGATAAAAAGGCGGGATGCTATAGTTGGTATCAGAGGATGGTTTAGTTATTTGTGGAAATTAGGATATGAAAACTTTAGGAAGAAGCCTATAGAAAAGTTTATATATAGGGAATCTTCCTGGTATTTTGGTGAGTATTGAGTAATGGGTTGCCAAGCAAATACATCCCTGTCTGGATACGAGCGGGTAGAGGTGGCTCTGGCACAGATGTACATAGGGGTAAAACCCGAAAACACCACTTTGAGCTAGACTCAAATGGGAACTAGTACACGACAATGGGCCTTTCTGCACTCTTGGTTACGACACTCCCGGTGGATATGCTTTGGTAAATTAATAAGCTTAGTGTGAACCATTGTTAAAGGAACAAAGATAAAATAAAATGAAGATTTACATAAGAATATATGATCATGGATAACCTAGATTGGAACCTAGGGGATCACAAGTTAGGGTATACTTTTCTTCTATAAGTTATCCTTATATGCTTTAAGTTCCTTTTCATGATTATTGGTTAAGTATTTAAGCCTATAATTATACTTTCTCGTCTTAGTTAATGGTGGGAAATGGAAGAACATGTCCCAACAACCAATGTGATAGGAAATGCGATGATTGTCGTATTAATATGACAAAGATTATTAGGGTATTAAAAGATGATTATTATTTTGGAAGATGTTCACTATTTTGGGGACCTTATATGATCGAGGTAAATAGATTACAACAGTATTTTCATTGAGGAGTAAGGTTAACTTACATTTTGAAGAATCGATGAATTTAAGGTGGACTTATAGTAATTTAGGTTATTTTTGGGAATGATTAACCTATCTTGGGTAAAATATGTTTAGGTTATCTACTTTTGTTATAAAATGTTAGGAGTGGTTGATATTGTTTGGAGATGAACAATGAAGTTTATTTTGGAAGACTATGTTATCAAATCCTTCTTGTATTTGGGTTTCATTCTTAGTTTGGTTTATTTTGAGGAATCTTAAGAACCGTTATTTATGGAATGGTCTCTGATGAACTTTGGGTAGTACCATGGAACTTTGAAGATTTAAAAGTTGTTTCCATTCTTATGGGGTTCTTTCTTTTTTGAAGAGTTGTTTCACCTTACCCTTTCTGTTTTTGGGATAATGTTTAAAGATAAAAGAAATAGATAGTTAATATTTTGTGGATTATGTGATTCTCTAGAAGATGATTCTTGTGTTTTTATGAGACCAAGTAGTTTTGAATGCTCATCGTTTGGAGAAAATATTAGTTTTGGGTAGAAACTTATTAAAGGATGAAACTCTACATGAAGGTAGGTATATTTTCTTATGTTCTATGTTGTAAATGAATTCCTCAAAATTATGAAAAGGAATGTAAAACAAAAACGTTGTTGGTTTACGTTTCCTACTATGTAATAAAAGACCGTTTACAAACATTATAAGTATGGGATTTTCTTATGGTTAACTTTCTCCTAATAATGTTTTCTATCACTCTCCCTTAGAACATGACCCTTTGTTTTCTCCTCCATGTCCATGTTTTCCTACATGGAATCCAAGTGTGGTTTAACTCGGGTGACCTTTGTACTTCCCTTTCTTTCTTTTAAAGTAATAGTTTTAATGACTCCTTTTCCGTTGTGGGACTTTCAATGAAATTTCAAAACCCAATTTTAAAAATTTATAGGACGCAATTTCATAAGGGGGAAGATTGTAACAACATGATATTTTGAATAAATTTTGTTTCCTAATTTTATGTGTTATTTAATTTATTTTTATACTCAACAAAAATGTTTCATTTGATAACATGATTATAATTAAAAGGAGACCGTTGGGTTTTGACTATTATATGAACATTGGTAAATATGACCATTGGAAACTAAACGTTTTGATTTTTGTCTCTAAATACAAGTAATCTTGGTTAATTATTATAGAAAGAGGATTCGATGGCCTCGCCCAGTAGTCTTGGACCGATCGAAGCCCATCTAACAGAACTTGGGAAGGAGGTAGCACCACTGGGCTTTGCTCTGGACCAAACCCAAGACGAACTTCATCGTGTGAAGCTAGAACGAAATCGCCTTCACGAGAAGTTCAACCTGATAGAAATTACTACTCGTGCGATGTTGGCCGAACCTCCCTCAGATTCTCTCACCTTAGCACACCTTACACTTAGGTCCTATGCTGGCATGATAAGGGGATATTTAAGAAGACCGTAACTGCCTTGTTCAATCCTTTGTTTTAAATAAAAATTGGGATTTCTTATTATGATGAAGTTTATGAATTTTCAAATGACCAGATAAATATAGTATGCATATTTTTGATGAATTTTAGAGAAAAGATATTTTAAAAATGTTTATGTAAACATTAAATAAATAAAAATGTTTAATGACTTTCAAAAAATGGTCTTCTACAATTATGTTCAGTATGAAATTTAGAGTCTAATAAGATCAACATAATTTTTGATGAATAGTAAATTATGAATAGTGATTTTATGCTTAGGATTAGTAATGTGACCAAATGGATTAGTAATCTCACTTAAAGAAAGTATTAATATAATCTAGGCACCTTGATTAAGTAATGTGATTCAATAAAATGGTTAAATAACTGTTTCATAAATTATTATTCAAGTATTAGTTTTTTTAGTGAATAATGTTTTTTTAATTAAAAAATAAATTAAAAATATTTAGAAAATTATTTTTCTAAAATGGATTTCATTTTTGAACTCAGAGTATCGATATTATGTTAAGGTAATTTTTGGGGATTTTTCTGAAAAAATGAATTTTCGGTGAATAGTGTATTTATTTAAAAAATAAATTAAAAATATTTAGAAAATTAGTTTTATAAAGTGGAGTTCATTTTTGAAATCAGAGCATTGATATTTGGTTAAGGTGAAATTTTGGGATCTTTCTGAGAATGTTGAATTTTCAGTGAATAGTAAAAATACAGTTTTAGGGTTTCAGTATGTTTAATGACATCATAACTGTGTCATGATGATATCATGAGATATTTTAAGGGTTGGCCGATCAAAGTTGATGATGTATTGTATTGGGGGCCCCATGTGGCCTAACTTCATGGGAAATATCTTGGGAGAGCACATGGTTTTGAGAAAACCACTTTTGAGGTGTCCCTTGGCCATTAATGCCTTGTCCCCTCACTTTCCCTATAAATACCAAGCCATCCACTAGTGCAGAAAACATTTTTTACGTCGGTTATTTTTTATTATTTACGTCGGTTTTTAGGCGACGTTAATACGGACGACGTTATAAATAACGTTTTTTACGTCGGTTATTTAAAACCCGACGTAATATCCCTAACATCACGGTGGTTATCACGTCGGTTCATATAATAACCGACGTGATAAATATGCGCGGGGGGGCTTTATCACGTCGGTTATTCCCTAAACCGACATGATAAAACGCCTGGGATATCTTTTATCACGTCGGTTATGTCATAACCGACGTGATAAACCCTTCCCCTGGCCTATTATCACGTCGGTTATTTAAGAAACCGACATGATAAAAAGGCCTGGGAAACGTTTTAGCACGTCGGTTATCCAAGAACTGACGTGGTAAATCGATCCCCAGGCCTTTTAGCACGTCGGTTATATTAAGAACCGACGTGATAAACCCCTGCCGATTTATTTACCACGTCGGTTGTAAAATAACCGACGTGAAAGAATTTTTTTTTAAATAATTGCACTGCTCTCACCAAAAAGCAACCAGAAACCAAACAAAAATAACCATGCCAGCCCTCCCCCAAGCCCCAACTGAACCCCACCCTCATCTATACCCACCTAACAACCTGGCCAGCCCTCCCCCACCACATTGGAGCCCCACCACAACCCTTGGACACCCCCCACCCCTTGGACAGCCCCCCACCCTCATTTACACCCCCACGACCCCTAGTACAGCCTCAAACACCCATTGGAACCCCCTCCCATATCCCTTGGACACCCTCCACCCCTTGGACACCCCCCACCCCTTGGACAGCCCCCCCACCCTCATTTACACCCCCAAGACCCCTAGTACAGCCTCAAACACCCATTGGACACCCCCCACACCTTGACAGCCCTCCCAGACCCCTTGGACACCCCCCCAACCCCTGGACACCCCCCGACCCCTTGGACAGCCCCAAAAACCCCTTGGACACCCCTCCCATATCCCTTGGACACCCCCACCCCTTGGACACCCCCACCCCTTGGACAGCCCCCCCACCCTCATTTACACCCAACCGGCCCCTTGGACAGAACTCCCAGACACCTTGGACACCACTCCCATATCCCTTGGACACCCCCCACCCCTTGGACACCCCCACCCCTTGGACAGCCCCCCCACCCTCATTTACACCCAACCGGCCCCTTGGACAGAACTCCCAGACACCTTGGACACCACTCCCATATCCCTTGGACACCCCCCACCCCTTGGATACCCCCCACCCCTTCGACAGCCCCCCCCCCACCCTCATTTACACCCCCCGAACACTAGGACAGCCCCAAACACACCTTGGACACTCCTCCCATATCCCTTGGACACCCCCACCCCTTAGACACCCCCCACCCCTTGGACAGCCCCCCACCCCCTAGACACCCCCCCGACCCCTTGGAAACCCCCCTACCCCTTGGAAACCCCCCCATCCCCTTGGACAGCCCCAAACACCCCTTGGACACCCCTCCTATATCCCTTGGACACCCCCCACCACTTGGACACCCCCCACCCCTTGGACAGCCCCCCACCCTCATTTACACCCAACCGACTCCTTGGACAGCCCCAAACATACCTTGGACACCCCTCCCATATCCCTTGGACACCCCCCAAACACCCACCCACCCCCTTGGAACCTCTCCCCCCATACCAAAATCCAGACCAGAAAAACCATCAACAGTAGACCAAAACAAGAAGTAGAGAAAAATTAAACATTCACTTATATAACATTCAAAACTTACACTGTCAACTTCAAAAAAAACTAAATCCAACCTAAACGACTACGAAATACACAATTACATTGACAATATTCAAAATTACATTTTACATTACAAACAACTAAAAGTCAATCAAACCTGTAAAATAATTTAACCACTCCACTTGTAAGTGTTTGATATCTTCAGCAGTAAAGGGTTGAGGGTCATCAAAAAGCTACAAAGGAAAAGGATAGTAGTCAACGTGTATAATGAATAAATCAAATTGAAATATTATGAGAAAGAGGAAATCTTACCAGGTTAAAACTCAGAACTGTCCCAGTTGTTATTATTTCATACATAAATCTTAACATGTAATATCCGCATTCGATGATGCCTTGTTGCTCATGACATTTCTGTTTGAATGAGTGTAAATTCAATATATTATTTTTATGTAATAAATCAAAATGTACAAATTATAAATGGATATTTACCTTCGCATGTACATATTTGATCTTGAAATTCCTTTTCTTTGCGCTTTTTTGAAAGTGGACCCATGCCCTGTTAGAAAATAATACGAATGAGGTAAATTTAAAATTCATTATAATATATAAAACTATTGTGAAATTGAAACTTACGTTTACAATATATTCTTAAAACTTTCTCTCACATCATCATGGAGAGAGTATATCCAATAAAGTGTTTTCTCCCTAGGGCAAAAAACCCCTAACATCCAATGATCCCTGATAAAAGGAAATTTAACGTTAGTGGTTTTTTATGTTAAAAGATAATTAACTCTTTGAGAGGGACGTGTTTCATACCTCTCACAAAAAGGCATCATTCAACACTGTGTGATTACATTCTTTTCAAATCTATTATCAATATAAAGCATTCTTTGTTCCTCATCCAATGCACATGCTTCAGGGGAAATCAATTGTGGGTCCACGAATCCATATACATCTGTCAGCTCATTCCTCTCACAAATTTTATACAGATACCTAATACAAAGCAGACATAAGTATACATTTTTAATAAATATAACGCAAGGAAAAGGTGTTAAGACTTACATGATAAAAATTTGCACCACGTTGATGCCCAACTTATCTCCAGTGACAAACTCCATGATATCAGTTTTCATAATCCCCACACATAGTTCACGTCCACAGACATGAGCTTCCATTGTAAAGTCATAATGATCCGCCAACAAATTTGAATATCTTGACAATTTGTCAAGACTGCTAGTATCTGCATCTGATGTCATAACTATCTGTCTTTGTTGTTGTCTATACAGTATTTCTTTACCTTTGAAGTATTCCTGTAAAAATAAATTGAAAAATATATTAGTTTTCAAATGATAAAACATTAATAAAAATATAAAATAAAAGATATAACATCCATACCTCTATGGTAATGAGTCGAAGAAGTCTGGATGGCCAAAGTAAAAAATGGCCGATACTATGTCCAACTGTCGTCACCTCATCTGTAGGTAATGGTATCCGAGCTGATCTATCTATAATATCCTGTATAGTGACCCTCTGATTCTCTACCTCTAACTGTTGATGATGAACTGTATCTCCTATACAATATACCATCCCATATGCAACTATATAATGTTGAGGATCATCAACATACAACTCACAATAAGTAGGTAGCTGCGGCGGAGGAGGAGGATCAAAAATGGGGTCCGCAGGCTGAGGTGGGGGAGTGGGAGCTACTGGGAGAGGTGGAGTGGGAGCTGCACCCTGAAATTGTCTTTGCAAGTCTGAAAACATTAACTGCACCGATGCTCTAATCTTGTCCTCCATTGTCGCATTAATATTATGGACTTCAGCCTCCAAGGATTCTATTTTTTTTATAAACTCCCTCAACGTTAGAAGTTGAGGAACGTGGCAACACTTTTCTTACCGATACACCTGCCGGATATCCTCTTACACGGCCAGGATGTTCGGGCTTTCCCAATGCCACAGATAATATATCTTCCCTCCCAGATGGTGTAAATGTCCCATGTGAACTCTGCTCCTCAAGAGAGTCCTGTAATAATTAATTGAACATTTCTATAATGATTGGAAATATATGACGAAAATAGTAAACTTAAATAAATAAAATAGATATCTTACAATCCTCTCAACTACGAGTCCTGATTCTTCCGAAAGATATTGTCCTTTTTTTCCCTTCCGAGCTATTTTCCATTTCTCATGTCTAGATGGAGGGGATGGAGGGGCCACCTCTCCAGAGCTTGAAGACTCAGCTCTTAGTTGTTGAAATTTTTCTGCCATCATTTGTTCTTCCAATAATGCATACCCTCCCCGAGATAAACTATGAGGGTATACATTTTTAGATTGGATCTCTTGATGAGCTTTCCTTGTTTGCTGTAAATTAAGAATAAGTAATCATTAACAAAACAATAATAAGATCATTTATATAAGAAAGATTATAAAAGTTTACATTGCCCTTACCAAAAATGATTCTTTTCTTCTACTTTCAAAAAATTGTCTCCATGTGTCTTCATCTATAAAAGGATATATACAACATGGATTCTCACGACTCCTATGACCATAAATGAAATCAGATGAGAGGGTTGATTTGAAATCCCTCCATATCCTAGCAGCCAGCGATAAGCATTTCTTCCTAACTCCTCCAGTGTCAGGAATATCAAATGTCATCTGATAAAAAAGAGGTTAAAAATATTATATATACTAGAAACATTTAAAGAACAGTCAAACAATAGAAAAAGATCTTACCAAAATGGTCTCCCACAGCTGAGAAATTATCGCCTTATCCACACTTCTCCAATCATCATAGAGAATGCTTACTTTTCTCTTAGCCTGAGTTGCTACAAAACCCTTAAAATCTTTAGCATTTGGACCTCTAGGAAGATCATCATCATCAAACTCCACGACTATCCTCTCCTCCTTCGTACGGGCAAGTGATAATTTTGGTAAACGTGTGCACCCACGCTTACCAACCTTTGAACTCTTTTTCTTAATAGGAGCATGTGAATGTTCCTCCCCAGATGTATGACCAATATGCTCATCTCCAGAATCATGTGGCTGATCAACTGATTGATCTGTCATTTTCCTTCAAATCAAAAAAACAAACATTAGTTCACAAATAGAAAAGTGTACTAAATTACATAATAGTAAACATTGGTAATATGGTAAGCATGTTAAATAATGATAAACATGGTAAACACAGGCAAAAGGTTGCCAACGAGTTGGCCCAAGAAAGCTGAAAAGTGGACTCACTGAGTCCACCGGTCAGCCGGTGTGAGCACACCGGCCAGCCGGAGGACCCAGGCAGTAGACTTGCCCACTGCCTGGTGCCACCGGCCGGCCACTGGATCACCACCGGCCGGCCGGTGGACCAGACAGAGAGCCTTCCTCTCTGTCTGGACCACCGGCCGGCCACTGGCTCATCACCGGCCGGCCGCTGGTGATCCAGACAGAGAGGAAGGCTCTGTCTGGTCCACCGGCCGGCCGGTGGTGATCCAGCGGCCGACCGGTGGACCAGACAGAGCTTTGTTCTGGACCACCGGCCAACCGGTGATCCACCACCGGCCAACCGGTGATCCACCACCAGCCAGCCGGTGCACCCAGGACTTCTCCTCTTTATGGTTTTTATTGTTTTATCGTTTTGGTTTGATACATGTTTTAATAAGTAAAAAATTTACAGTATCTAACATTATATGAAAAAACTAAATGTAAACAAGAAATAAACTTGTGTTACCTGTAATTTTAGGAATGTACAGTTGGATTGTTTTCCCAAATTCCTTCGTCGTGATCGTTCCTTATGGCACAAACCATGTCTTCAACATACTCATCATTATGTTCTGTTAATCTTTCCATGGAAGTAGGGATCTCACATAAATCAGCATCTTCATCAAATTCATCCTCACCAACATATTGGTTTTTCCCTTGTAAAACAACAGCCCACTGCATATCTGATTGATCTACTACATAGAAAATTTGTTTGGCATGTGTTGCCATTATAAAAGAACCAGCTGTGTCTTCCAATCTATTCAGATTAACAAGTGTCATTCCAAATTCATCGTGTCTGACATTGTTGTTACCGATAAACCATTTACAGTTAAAAACGGGAACTTTAATTTTAAAGTAATCAGCATCCCATATGTCTTCAATCACTCCATAATATGCACTTGATGCCGAAATTGGGTTTCTGTCCTTAGCACTCGAAAAATGCATTGCTTCTGCAAACACCAATACACCACTATTCTGAACTGCACTTCTGTTGTCCTGAGCTTTCGTATGAAATGTATAGCCATTAATGTCATAAGCGGACCATGTTATCACATTTAAAGATGGACCACCCACTATCCATTTTAATGTCTCTGATACATCTGATCTACCAAGCAAGGTCTTTTTAAACCATGGCAAAAAAGTTTTGTTGTGCTCATTCAAAATCCACATTTCTTTCTTCTTTGGATGACATTGTTTCAACTCATTAATATGCAATGTGATATACGGTTGAACATCAGCTATGTTATTCAAGATGTATTATTCTAACTTCTTCATATGTTCAGCTGACAGTGATTTGACTTTCAAGCCACGAATCCCCTTT
The DNA here is from genome assembly GCA_963277665.1 of Viscum album. NCBI lineage: Eukaryota > Viridiplantae > Streptophyta > Magnoliopsida > Santalales > Viscaceae > Viscum > Viscum album. Next base: position 66,355,492 of record OY728149.1, on the reverse strand, counting down.
CCCTCATTATTAACCCGTTCATGGCGAGATGGAGGCAAACCTATGTGTTGCGCCATAGCCAAGTAGCTCGTACAAAACTCTGCTACCTCCTCAGAAATATACTTTTCAATAATGGAGGCTTCAGGTCGATATGGATTTTTAACATATCCCTTTAATATTTTCATATACCTTTCAAAAGGATACATCCAACGAAGATATACAGGTCCACAAAGCCTTATTTCTCGAACCAGATGAATCATTAAATGCACCATCATATCAAAAAAAGTTGGAGGAAAATACATTTCCAAATGACAAAGTATAAAAATTGCATCCTTTTCCAAAATGTTCAAAGCATTCACATCAATCGCCTTGTTGCAAATTGAATTGAAAAAATAACACAACCTCATTATAGTCTTTCTGACACGGATGGGCAATATTCCACGCAGTGAAACTGGTAGAATTTGTTGCATCATGACATGACAATCATGTGATTTCATACCTATCAACTTCAAGTCTTTCAATGAGAAATTTTTTTTTACATTTGAAGAATAACCTTGAGGCACTTTGATATCATGAAGACACTGACAGAAGCTACTTTTCTCCCTCTTCGATAATGTATGACAAGCCGAGGGAAGAAATGTTCGTCTTCCTTTAGGAGTGGGAGCTAACTCCAAACGTATTCCCATTGACAGTAGGTCTAACCTTGCATTCAACCCATCTTTTGTCTTTCCTTTAATATCTAGCAATGTTCCAATCAAAGAATCACAGATATTCTTCTCCACGTGCATGACATCAATATTATGTTTGAATTCATGATACCTCCAATATGGTAGCTCAAACAATATTGACCTTTTCTTCCAAATATGTCTATCATTACCAGATTTCTGTGTCTTTCCCAATGTCACATCAAGGTTTTTCACCCTCTCAAAATACAATTCTGGGGATAAAGGTTGAGGAGCAGTATCAAATTCTTGTGAGCCATTGAATGCCTTTTTTAGTCTTCTATAAGGGTGATCCATAGGCAAAAACTTTCGATGACCCATGTACACTGTTTTCCTCCCATGATGCAATTGACAGTATGACATCTGTTGTTCGCAAATTGGACATGCTTTATGCCCTTTAACACTGTATCCAGACAAATTTCCATATGCTGGGAAGTCATTTATAGTGAATAGAAGCATTGCATGCAGTTGAAAATATTCCATTTTATAAGAATCATACACCCTAATACCATCAGCCCATAATAGTTTCAAATCACCAATCAGCGGTGACAAGTATACATCAATATCATTGCCGGGTTGCTTTGGACCAGAGATCATGATACTCAACATGACATATTTGCGCTTCATACAAACTTCAGGAGAGAGGTTGTAAATTACCAATAAAACAGGCCATGAACTATGTGTGCTACTGAGGGTTCGGTATGGATTCATTCCATCTGTGCACAAGCCTAGTCTCAAATTTCTAATTTCATTTCCAAATGTAGGGTACTGGGCATCAATTTTCTTCCATTGTGGACAATCAGCTGGATGACGTATTTTTCCATCACATACCCGCTCATCAGCATGCCATCTTAACCTTTTTGCATCATGTGAATTAGCAAATAAACGTTTGAAACGAGGAATTATAGAAAGATACCAAAATACCTTTGAAGGGAGCTTTGTAATCTCTACATCAGCTTGTGATTTTTCTTTCACCTTATACCGTGATGTCCCACATTTAGGACACTCTTTCAGAAATTCATATTCCTTCCTATATATAATGCAGTCATTCGGACAGGCATGTATTTTCCTGTATCCCAATCCCATCAGGCATAATATTTTTTTTGGCCTTATAATGTGAATCTGGAAGATCATTATCTTTTGGAAGAATGTCTTTCATCAATTGTAGCAGCTCTGTAAAACTTCTGTCACTCCATCCATGTTTCGCCTTCAGGTTAATCAATCTTAACACCGCCGACAAAACCGTAAAATCTGTACAACCAGGATATAATGGTTTTTCGGCATCACCATATAGACGTGCAACTGTCAGTTCTATCTCAATTTGTTCTACTACAATATCGCGAATCATTTCTTCAATTCCATCGGAGTTACCATCTTGAGATTCATTATCATCAGTGACATTCTGTCCAGTTTCGCCATGCCAAATCGAAGGGTTGTAACTCGGATTGAAACCATGACAAATCAGATGATCTTTTATCTCTCTACTTTTCAACTTCTTCATATTCAGACATTTCAGGCATGGACAGAAAAAAATGTCACTACTTGGAACATTTCGTTTAGCAAATTCCAAAAAGGCATCAACACCTTCCTCATATTCATTGCTCATTCGATGTGCCGTAATCCAACTTCGACTCATTATTACCTATAACAAATAGCAAAAATATATATATTTTTTAGATAAGACAAATATATGTTTATATGAAAAAATCATAATTTGAATGTAAACAATTTTGAAATATAAAACAAATCGATGTGTAAACCCCCCTGGACACCCCCCGACCCCTCTGGACAGCCCCCACCCCTCCTGGACACAACCCCCCACCCCCGACCTACTTGGACACCCCCCTGGACACCCCCAACCCTCTGGACAGCCCCCCACCCCTCTTAAACACCACCCCCACCCCCTACCCCCTTGGACACCCCCCTGGACACCCCCAACCCTCTGGACAGTCCCCCCACCCCTCTTAAACACCACCACCCACCCCTACCCCCTTGGACACCCCCCTGGACACCCCCCAACACCCACCCACACCCTTGGAAAGCCCCCCCACACCCACCCACCCCCTTGTAAACCCCCCTGGACACCCCCCGACCCCTCTGGACAGCCCCCGCCCCTCCTGGACACCACCCCCCACCCCCTACCCCCTTGGACACCCCCCTGGACATCCCCCAACCCTCTGGACAACCCCCCACCCACCTGGACAACCCCAAATACTCTCTGGAGAGGCCGCCACCCACTTGGACAGCCCCCCACACCCATCCACCCCCATGGACACCCCACTGGACACCCCACCGACCCCTCTGGACAGGCCGCCACCCCCTTGGACAGCCCCCCACACCCACCCATCCCCTTGGACACCACCCTGGACACCCCCGACCCCTCTGGACAGCCCCCGACCCCTCTAGAAAGCACCCCCACCCCTCCTGGACACAACCCCCCACCCCCGACCTGCTTGGACACCCCCCTGGACACCCCCCAACCCTCTGGACAGCCCGCCACCCCTCCTAAACACCACCACCCACCCCTACCCCCTTGGACACCCCCCTGGACACCCCCAACACCCACCCACACCCTTGGACATCCCCCCACACCCACCCACCCCCTTGTAAACCCCCCTGGACACCCCCCGACCCCAAATCCATGCACCTATGCCATGGTTGTGTGTGAATAAAGTAGTAACAACTATAAAAGGGCAACCCATCCAAATGGACACGCCCCAACCCTCTCGGGGATTTATAGAAAACGATGAAAAATTAGTGAAATCATAAAATTACTCAATATTGCAAGTCGAACAAATAGATCTAGAGATGATAAATAAGATTATGGTGCCAAAACGAGTTAAAAGGGTTCACAATCGAAGAATCTTAGCTAGTTTCAACAAAAAAATCACAACACACATATATATACTATCCGCGAAAAAAAATGAACGAGTGGGAGGATTACCTGAGTGCTGCGAGTTTAGATGATTGATCCGAGGATATTAAATATGAGAAACGCTGATCGCAAAACGAATCTAAACCAACGAAATGGACGAGCCGATTCGGGTTTACGCGCGAGAGAGACGAGTCGCGACTGTCGAAGGTAAACTCGCGAATGACAATCCACGGGTCTGGGTAAATTTTTAAATGAGTTATCACATCGGTTATTCAATAACCGACGTGATAATTGTTTTAAAAACATTTATAACGTCGGTTATTTCAATAACCGACATAAAAACCTTCCTCCGATTCATTTTTTACGTCGGTTATTTTATAACCGACGTTATAAAGGGCTCAAAATCCGCGTTTTTTTACCTCGGTTATGGAATAACCGACGTCAAAAACATCTGCGGATTCTTTTTTTACGTCGGTTATTTTATAACCGACGTAAAAAAGCCTTCAAAAACCGCGTTTGTTACGTCGGTTATTCAATAACCGACGTAAAAAGGCCTTCGAAAACCGCGTTTTTTACGTTGGTTATAAAAATAACCGACGTAAAAAACGAAGCCGCGAGATTAATAACGTCGGTTATAAAAATAACCAACGTTAAAGGTGTACCGAATACAGGTTTTTACGTCGGTTAAGAAATAACCGACGTAAAAAACCTCGTTTTACATATTATGACATCGGTTTTATATAACCGACGTAAAAAATGGTGACGTAAAAAACGTTTTATGCACTAGTGATCCTCTCATTCATTTCGAGTCCCGACTCTCCCCCAACGAACTTCGGGTCTCATTATCTCCCAAGGAGTCCTCCCAAGGTGCCCCCAAGCCCTCAAGGTCCAATCCTTTGAGTTTTAAGAGTTACATTTTAAGGTAAGGGATCCGACCTCTCTCTTTCTTTTCAAGAAATCTCTTTTATGTAATTTCTTTTATGCTCCATGTTCTTATGTAAAAGGATGTTATTTTATACTCCTATTACTTCCCTTTTCATGTTAATATAATTAGAGATCCCCTCTTACTCTCATTATTTAGTTTTATGATGTTTTAAGTGGCGCCGTTAGGCTGCCAAATTTTTAAGTGGTTCTTTCACCTTTCTCATTTTCAAGTTCTACTTTCATGTCAAGTCTTTCAAGTTCCTTTTTATTATATTGGGGTATGATCTCTATATCTATCATACTGATCTTTTATGATCATATGATGAGAGACCCCATTTGATCTCTTCAATTCGGTATTTTTAAGTTTTAAGTGGCGCCGTTAGGCTGTCGAATTTTTAAGTGGTTCTTTCACCTTGCTCCTTTTTCAAAGTTTTAATTCAATGTCAAGTCTTGCAAGTCCTTTTTATTATTTTGGGGTATGATCTCTAAATATATCATACTGATATTTTTTGTTTATATGATGAGATACCCTATTTGATCTCATCAATTCATTTTTGTTGATGTTTAAGTGGCGCCGTTAGGCTGCCGAATTTCTAAGGGGTTCTTTTACCCTTCTCGTTTTCCAGATCTAATTTCATGTCAGGTCTTTCAAGTTCCTTTTTATTATTTTGGGGTATGATCTCTATATCTATCATACTGATTATTTATGTTCATATGATGAGATACCCTATTTTATCTCATCAATCCATTTTTGGATGTTTTAAGTGACGCCATTAGGCTGCCGAATTCTCATAAGAGAAATCTTATTTTTGTCTTCTTTTCAAGTTCTTTGTTTCATATGGTATATAATTAAAATTTCTTACCAGGTTCTTAAATACTGTATATTCTGTTCCACTACTGTTTTATGTACCATTTTTGAGTGGGTGACCCATGTCCCCTCTCTTTTCAATGTTTTCTAAAACCATGTATCGTAGATGTTATGCTGCATAGTTTTTGTCTCAAAATGCCTCCCTCTTTATCTCAAAATTATTTTATGTTATTAAGTGAATACTCAAATCTCTTATTTCTATAGGGGTATTCACATATATATATCAAAATGTTCTATTTTAAATTCTAGGATTTACATACATGAAACCCGCTTTCCCTTTTCCATTGGTTTAAAGTGACATAAAGATCATGTCTTTAAAACAGTTTTTAAAAGGCTATGATTATGAAATGAAACCCATTTATTTTATGCTATATGGGTTATTTATGAAATGTTTGATGATGATATATGTGGCTCACATGATAATAAAGGAAAATTTTAGGGTGCGCCCTAATAGTGCTCCAATGCATTGGGTAATGATGTAACCACTAGAGATTACAATTTTCACGATATCTTGGTGAATAACCTTGGTAATTTCAAATGACACCTTGGGGATGGACCTTGGTGATATGTTCATGATTTTCAATATTAAATGTTGCAGCCACATATTCAAGTTATGAAAAATGTTATTTTTATTATGATATATCTCATGATTTCTTTCTCATGCCTTAAAATTCTTTTCATTACCTTATTGATGTATCTCAAGTTCATATGTAAAATGTTTCGCTTGTTTCCCTTATTGGGCCTTCTGCTCACCCTTTCTTTTGATGTATGTCCCTAGGTTATGAGATCCAGTAATGAACCTAGGATGAACATGAGGAGAAGCCTTTCAAGTGTTGAAGAAGAATGATTTATTTTTTCATGTTTTAAGTTCCTAGTTTATAAGACACTAAACCTTAAAGATCCTCAGTTTTGTAAAATGTAATGAAAGTTTATGTGATAAAAAGGTGGGATGCTATAATAATGAAGACAACCAAATGGTTGAGAAAACAGGGCAGCAATGTCGGAGTTTTTTGGTGACGCTTTCCAAATACCCCGAAATCATTCCCATCAGCACGCTATCGTGGAGAAATTTGCCACATGAGGTCAAGGATAGATCTTGGGCAGAGATATGGGTAAAAAAATCTGTTCTATTTAATGCCATAAATTATTTTTGTATTTATATGAATTAATATTTTGATTCCATCTCCGATTTAATTTTCCCGATGGTGAGGGTGCACGACCAGAACATCTAAAGGATTGAGGCGAGATTTGGAGAGCCTACAAGCATGAGTTGTATATTGGCTGGGTTTCTAGAGTTGGCACAGAGTTAGAGGCGGTACTAGTGGTGGATGATTGTCCTGTAGAGCAGTGTCATCAGATGATTACTCATTGGATGAGTACCCAGTTTAAGGTATTAATAAAATTTGAGGTATTTAAATAATAACTTTCATGTTTTTCATTAATACTATCTGTTGCATTTTCGAATTTTATTTAGGAATAATCTGGAAAAAATAAAAATAACATTGATGCAAAAAAGTACCTCCACACGCTGGGACACACTACGATGTCTGATCATGAGAGGAAGCAGGTATGAAAATTGTTTATAAGTTTTCTTTACAACTTACTATTTATTTTGTTTCCTCTATTATTTAATAGTTTTCTAATGTTTTCATATAACATTAGTTTTCAATGTCATTGTAGAGGAAAACAAAAAATATTGAAGGACTTGTGCCTCGAGCAAAACTGTTTTGCTCGAGTAGAGGGAAAAAGGATGGAAGCGCCGTCAATGAAGCGAATCAGCAGCAGATTGTAAGTTTTAATCTGTTGAATTTATATTTTAATATCTATTTTGTAACATAATGATATATTTATATTTGTAACAGGCTACTTTAGAGGCCCTAGATGCCCAAGAACCAGACAATTTTGGGCCGACAAACCACTTAAATCAGGTGTTGGGAGAGGAGCATTCTGGCAGAGTACGCTGCCGACCTAGGATAGCCCCGGCGAGGTATTGACCCTCCCTAGGTACGAGCTGTAGTGACACTGATCTATAGTAAGTTAGGGAACATGCAGAACATGCTGAGAAAAGGGCCACAAAGATGACAGAATAGTCTTCTAGGGCAAACAATGCGTTTATGAAATTTATTGAAGTTCTACGTCCAACACTTCCAGCAGAGGCCAGCAAAGATTTTGATTAGTATATATCATCGATACGTTATAAATATGGTTCAACAGGTGGCAGTTCTAGTGGTGGTCAGGATGATGTCTATCTTGACGATGATGATGACAAGGAGTCTGATGCGGAAGAGGAGGGAGAGGAGGAGGGCGAGGCGGGTGGCGAGGGCGAGGAGGAGGGTGAGGGCGAGGAGGAGGGAGAGGGTGAGGGCGAGGAGGGAAAGGACGATGATGGGGATGAGAAAGAGGGTGATGATGATGGTGATGATGGTGATGGTGATGTGGGACAAGTTGATCTATTACATTTTTGACTAATATTAATGAGATTTGATATTTAAACTATTCTAGTTGTTGGTTTTATCTAGACTCATAGTATAGTATTGGATTTGAGTTATTTTAATATATTATCTGTTTTTATGGATGTTGTTGTCTTTTAGTGGTTGTCTATTTGGGAACCCCCCTCCTTTCTGGACCCTGGACAACCCCCACCCTCCTCCCTGGACCCCTGACAGCCCTGCCGAACAGCCCCCCAGACAGCCCCCCACCCTCTTCCTTGGACCCCAGACAACCCCCTGAACACCCCCCGGACAGCCCCCCGACAGCCCCCCGAACAGCCCCCGGACAGCCCCCCCTCCTCCCTGGACCCCGGACATCCCCCCAGACAGCCCCCCACCCTCTTCCTTGGACCCCGGACAAACCCACGGACAGCCCCCACCCTCTTCCTTGGACCCCGGACAACCCCCCGAACACCCCCAGACAACCCCCGGATAGCCCCCTGAACAGCACCCCGGACAGCCCCCCACCCTCCTCCCGGGACCCCAGACAGCCCCCCGGACAGCCCCCCCAGACAGCCCCCCAGACAGCCCCCACCCTCCTCCTTGGACCCCGGACAACCCCCTGAACACCCCCCCAGACAGCCCCCCCCCACAGCCCCCACCCTCCTCCTTGGTCCCCGGACAGCCGCCCGAATACACACCGGACAGCCCCCCGGACAGCCCCACCGGAAATCCCCCCCACCCTCCTTGATTTCATTTAATACTAGAAAATATATAATATATATTTTATTTATTTTCATCATGATAATCAATGTAAATCACATTTACACATCTAATCAATATCATAGATTCTTGGTATGTTATAAAAGAGATGTATTCATTGGGCATGACATAGTTAGCTCCTAAATGTTTTATATCATGATAAACTAAAATCTAATCCATACTAAGAATGAAATAAAAATATTTTATATAAATGTCCACAACATTTTAAGTAAATACCATTCCACTAATAGACACATGAGGATTCTCATAAAATGGACAACATTTTAGGTACAAACGAAAAACAGACTAAACGCATTCTGTTTCCATGGAAACATTAGGAGAACGATCCATGGGTCATATGTGATGTGTACGAATCACCCTCGCCTCAATCTAAGGCACGGTGTGGCCTCCACCACTCAAAGTGTCTGCCTTTTATTTCAATAGGACGTCATTTTAATTGAAAAACATCAACTGGCATATAGAAAACTGACCAAATGCATTAGGATTGTGTCGATACTTTAGCACAATGATCCATGGGTCATATGTGACGTGTACAAGTCAACCCTGCCTCAATACGAGGAGCAGTGTGGCCGCCACCACTCAAAGTGTCTGTCTTTTGTTTCAAAAGGACGTCATTTTATGTGAAAAAACATCAACTGGCATATGGAAAACCGACAAAACGCATTCAGATTATGTTGATACTTTAGAAAAACGATCCATGGGTCATATGTGACGTGTACGAGTCAACCTCGCCTTAATCTGAGGCACGGTGTGGCCGAAATCACTATAAGTGGCTCTCTTTTTCTTAAAATGGAAAACATTTTAAGTACATACGGAAAACCGACCAAACCCATTAGATTTTCGTTGAAACTTTAGGAGAAAAATTCATGGGTCATATGTGACGTGTACGAATTAACCCTGCCTCAATCTGAGATGCGGTGTGGCCGACACCACTCAAAGTGTCGGCCTTTTGTTTCAAAAGGATGTCATTTTAATTGAAAAACATCAACTGGCATACGGAAAACCGACAAAACGCATTCGGATTGTGTCGATACTTTAGCACAATGATCCTTGGGTCATATGTGACGTGTACGAGTTGACCCCACCTTAATCTGAGGCATGGTGTGGCTGCCACCACTCAAAGTGTCTGTCTTTTGTTTAAAATGGAAAACATTTTAAGTATATATGGAAAACCGAACAAACGCATTCGGTATTTTTTGAAACTTTAGGAGAATGATTCATGGGTCATATGTGACGTGTACGAATCATCCCCGCCTCAATCTGAGATGCGGTGTGGTTGACACCACTCAATGTGTCTGTCTTCTGTTTCAAAATGACGCCATTTTAATTGAAAAACATCAACTGGCATACGAAAAACCAACCAAATGCATTTGGATTGTGTCGATACATTAGCACAATGATCCATGGGTCATATGTGACGTGAATGAGTCAACCCCACCTCAATATGAGGTGCGGTGTGGCCGCCACCACTCAAAGTGTCTGTGTTTTGTTTCAAAAGGACATCATTTTAATTGAAAAACATCAACTGGCATACGAAAAATTGACAAACAAATCCGGATGGTGTTGATACTTTAGCACAACGATACATGGGTCATATGTGACGTGTATGAGTCAACCCCACCTCAATCCAAGGAACGGTGTGGCCACCACCACCCAAAGTGTCTGTCTTTTGTTTCAAAAGGATGTCATTTTAAGTGAAAAATATCAAATGGAATACGGAAAAGTGACTAAACGCATTCGGATTGTGTCGATACTTTATCACAACGATCAATGGGTCATATGTGACGAGTACGAGTCAACCCCACCTTAATCGGAGTCACAGTGTGGCCGAAATCACTCTAAGTGGCTCTCTTTTGTTTAAAATGGACAATCTTTTATGTACATACAGAAAACCGACCAAACCCATTTGGTTTCCACTAAAACTTTAGGATAATGATTCATGGGTCATATGTAACGTGTACGAATCAACCCCGACTCAATCTGAGACGCGGTGTGGCTGGCACAACTCAAAGTGTCTGCCTTTTGTTTTAAAAGGACATCACTTTAATTGAAAAGCATCAACTGACATACAGAAATCCAACCAAATGCATTCGGATTGTATCGATACTTTAGCACAATGATCCATGGGTCATATGTGACGTGTACGTGTCAACCCCGCCTCAACATGAGGCACAGTGTGGCCCCAACCACTCAAAGTGTCTATCTTCTGTTTCAAAAGGATGTCATTTTAAGTGAAAACCATCAACTGGCATACTGAAAACCGACCAAACGCATTCGGATTGTGTCGATACTTTAGCACAACGATCCATGGGTCATATGGGATGTGTACGAGTCAACCCCACCTTAATCGGAAGCACGGTGTGGCCAAAATCACTCTATGTGGCTCTCTTTTGTTTAAAATGGACAACATTTTATGTACATACGGAAAACCGACCAAACACATTCGGTTTCTGTTGAAACTTTAGGAGAACGATTCATGGGTCATATGTGACATGTAAGAATCAGCCCTGCCTCAATTTGAGATGCGGTGTGGCCGGCACCACTCAAAGTGTGTAACACCCCGAGATTTTATGAAAAACATTCTTTTTAATTTCATTAATGGCTTTTGTTATACGCAACAACAAAGGAGTCTTTCACTACACACAACCCTCACTTGGCTTGCATTACACGCAATCGCGACCTTCCTCGATAGCGTGTGTTGTACGCAATACCAGGTTTCACTAAACAATGATATATGGTTATAATATTGTTATGAACTAGCCATTATGAATAGTATCAACTAAATTTTTAATTTTATAACATTATTATTCATCTTACACATATTCTAGAATATGGTATGAGAACAAAATCAATTTTTCGAGTAAAATAAGTATTTTTAAAAAAATATAGTTTTGCCGTCTTTTGATGGCGCACCCACTTTAAATCTTGTTTTTGACATGTCTATAAGTTCAATTTGACAAAATAAAATTCTTCTTTGGAATCAGGATATAAAAATTTACTTTGGATAAAATTTTTCATATTATTATGATAACTTTCATATTTTAATGAATAGTAAAACACGCTATATTTTAATTAAAAACAACTTTTTTCATCGCAATAATTTATATGGTTAAATTATATTTTTAATTGGTTTTGATGTGTAATTAGAATATATTTTTACCCTTTAATCCAATGTTGTTCATTGGAATTAATTTCACTTTGAAATTGGATATAAACAAGTATCAATCTTTTGATTGTTTTTGTTTCTTAAAAACACGCTATTTGTTTTGATAACGGGAATTAAATTTAAAATTAATTAATGCCACTTATATGTTATTAATTTTGAAAAATAGAGACCAATTTTGAATTCGGAATATCAAATAATGATTGGGCTGAATTTTTTGTATTTTTCTGAATAACTTCAATTTTCGATGAATAGTGAAACCACTTAGTGGTAGTCAAAAACAGACTTTTTTTTAATATAAACTTAATTTTACCACTTCTGTGAGTGGAATTTCAAAAATATGAGAGACAAAATTAATATCAAGGCCTAAAATGTGGTTCAATGAGATGAAAATAATTTTTGGTGAATAATAACTTTTTACTTTTATTTACCACGGTTAAAAGTAAATAGGATAATTAAGGGTAGAAATGATATTATTATTACCCTAACACATGTAATAGTTTTATTTCATAAGTTTAATTCGACAAAAAAAACCTTAGGAATAAAATATTACCATTTAGGCCCACTTGGATTAGATTAGGACATTTAATATTAATTTATTTAAAGAAGGGTTAAAATAGTTAAAATCAATGTTTAATAAGTAAATCATTTTTAATATAGGGTCATACATAAGATATATTCTACTATAAATATTCATTAGAAATATAAAAAGATTTCCTACATAAAGGTATTTTATTTATAATTTTTAGACATTAAATAATTTAATTATGACACAAAGATGATGCAGTAATTATCTTATTAATGAAAGATTGACATAATTGATGTTATAAATACCCAAATAAATATAATTTGAGACTTTTTATGAATTCAAATAATTTTATAGGTTAATATGACATGTTAGTATTGATTTAATTAACTTTTTTTGAACTAATACTTCTGTTATGATTTTCACAAAAATCAATTACCAAATAGTGTCAAAATTGATATAAAATAGTTTTTAAAACAAATATTATATTATTAATTGTTATTTTATTCCTAAAAATATATGGTTCGGCCAAATGACTTAGATAAGGTTATATATATTAATAAAAAACAACTTGGGGTTTGTTTGTCTTGTTATAGTAAGTTTATTAACCTTATAGTGTAAGAAAACAAGAAGACACGGTAAAAGTAAAATTATATAACTTAAGGTTAAATCTAAATGATAAGGTTAAAATAAAACCTAAACTTGTCTAAATTATATTGGATGAGAGGAGTTCGACCAATACCCACATTATATTCAAAATAAATCAATTTGGAGCTATTAAAAACCAAATATGACTTTATAATAAAATAATATTTTTAGTTTTTCCAAAGGTGCCCCTCTCTTCCCTTATAAAAGGGCACCTCCTCCCTCTCTTCCTCACACAACTTTGAGCCTTCAAGCTCGGCCAAACCATACAAAATTCTCTTCTACACTTCCCTAGAAACATCCTAGAGGTCCTGGTATTCTTCAAAGACCAATTTTAGTTCCCTAAAAGGAGGTCTCAAAGAGGCGCATCAAAGAAGAGGTAATGTCCATTAACGATTCTTTCAACTTTATTTCTTCTTCCACTTCTTCTCTTTTAGTTGTTTCATTATGAAGTAATGACATCAGTATCACTCATATACTGATATGTTATTATAAGTATGAAACAACCCTATTTCACCATCTATCCATCCTACGGAAAATGAAATCACCGCACGTGCGTACGTACAGAATACCGTCTCCACGCCGTGGTGAAATCTGTTTTTCCACAAACACCTTACATGGATGGGTATAATGGTGTAAAGAATAACTATATATGGTTACTATAACATCATACTGATTCTGATATATTATACCATCCACCCCAATTCTATTCAATAATTATGGGAACGATATCATCGCTCGTGCGTACATACGGACTACCGTCTCCACGACGCGATGAGATTCATTCTCCATGTTAACCATACATGAATAATCATAAAGATTATATAATTAATAATAATGAAATATATGAAATAATAATGATACTGGATTTATATATATATATATATATCATCTATTTAGTTTCATTCAATTCAATAAGGAAACGAAAACAGCGTTCATGCGTACGTACAACCTACCGTCTCTGTGAACGGTGTATTTCATTCCTTTTATCGATATATAATATATATATGTATATGATTAATATATAGTATATATATAAATCATGTTTTACATTCTGGAATTATTTAAATCAGGATATAAGTAATAATATCAAGAATGACAAGTCGAAACACTTACGATAAATGAAATGATTTTACCCAAAACGCTGCTTTATCATGGAATTTACAAAAGAATGGGAAATATAAAGTCATAAGTGAAACATATATGATATCATAACAATGAATATGATTCTATAATAAGTCAATGAAATTATTTAAATCACTATACAGGATGTTCGGAAACGTACGAAGCATATCAGACCTAAGGTAAGGGATAATTATTCCAATCTCATTCTTATCCGAGATTGTTTATACGTATGTATTTACTAGGGTTATATTTTTCATCCATGATCATAAAAAGTTTTTAATAAAGTGTTTAATATTCTTCCATGTATGTTTAATGGCATGTTTACCCCTCTTTGACTTTTACTTTGTGTTATGGAAGGAATCTTTCTTTTGTTTACTATACGTGGTACTTTTTGACTTTTCTGAGAAAAGTACGAGGAGAATGTTTTTTAACTTATACAACATGAAAAGATTTTTACGGTTTTATAAAGAATTATTTTCATGAAGCTTACTATAAAATATTTCATGACTATTTTTAACAAAATCCATTTCTTTTAAAATTGCATGACATTCTGTGAAAAGAGAATGATTTTGAAGAAGAAAGGATATTTTCCTCAAGAATTCATTTCAAGTGTTTTATCAAAAACATTTTTCATCTAAGATGACATTATTTCATATGTGTATGTTTCAAGTATCATGTCTCTATGATTTACATGGTTTCATTTTTTTATGATGAAATGTCCATTTATTTTATATGGATTATGAGATGATGGGATGATGTTTATGAAACCCATTTTATTCTTTGGGTTATGATGAATGTTTTAAGTTTATTTTGTGGAACAAGTAAGAATGATTTCATTATGAGATGGGTGGGACCTATATCTCCCTCCAATGCATTGGTTAAAGATTTATATCTCACGAGATATACATGGCTGGAACGGTAAGTTAATCCGGTTCAGTGAAACAGGAATGAAATGAGTAGTGAACTAGGTTCAGAAAGGGACTTTGTCCACTATGATGGTCATGGAAGTAATTTCTTGGCTCCTATGGAAATAATATCATGTGCTTAACAGTTTTCCACAATTACATGTTTACTTCCCGTGATATATTATCATGATTTATGTTCCATTATGATCTATGCCTTATGTTCTTCCATGTTTATGTCGTTGCTCAAGATTCTGATGTTTAAATATTATGTTCATGTTTTGAAGTTCAAATGTAAATGATTTGTTTTATTTTATCCATGCTTACCCTTAATGAGCATTTGAGCTCACCCTTTATATGTTTTCATTTCCCCCGGATTTAAAGAATGGTTTTAGGTAAGAAAACAAAAAGGGGAAGATCTTATGGGAGATGTTGAAGATCTTTCACCACGATTAGAAGATTATATTCCAAGTTTCCAAAGACACTAAACTATTACAATCCTTGTGTGTCTGTTTTTGTTATGTATTAAGTATTCCACTAAAGTAATGTAATGTCCATGTACATCAGGCTTTGGGTCTCTACAGTTGGTATCAGAGGAAAGGTTTAGTTAACCTTTGGAAACCAGGACGCGAAAACGTTAGTGAGATCCCTAGAGATATTTATAAGGTATGTCTAGGGATGTATCTAAGGATAAGTATACGTATAACATATAGTCCTAGAACGACGGTAAAGATCTTATAATTTAACATAAGATGTTAGATATTGACGGTACACCCCCTTTACTATGTTGTTTTCCCTAGCATGATTTTTTCCTCTCACACAATTCTTTTTGGGTTTTAGAAAATGGCTGGAAACAGGAAGATTCATGATAATGGAGGATATGATGGACAATGGTATGATATTCTTCATGATCGACCAAATGAAATTGGATCTGGAGGTCCACATATTGTTATTATGCCTAATCAGAAATCTCATAATATGATCAATAATCTCATCTTTGGTAAGTTTCCTGACTCGGATAATAAGAGAAAGATGGAGTTTCATGATGATCATAGAGGAAAGATAGTTCAATTTCCCCTATGTAAATCATGTGGGAAGAGGCATCGAGGAGAATGTTTCAAAGGAACTGGAAGATGCTTTGGGTGTGGAAAATAAGGACACAAATCCAGTAAGTGAAAAGGAAAAGGTTTAGTTAACACCATGGATGAGGATAATTGTATTGATACGACATCAACAATGGTTAAATGTTTTAAATGTGGAATGTACGGGCATTATGAAAACCAATGCCCTAAGGGAAAGTCTCATGAAGAAAATCAGTATGATCGTATGGGTAGTATTTATGTTGATGATGATGAAGAGACTACAAATGATATGTGAGATGAAAGAATTGTTGAAGCTCAGTCAATGGTTTAAGAAGGTAGTAGAATGATTACATGTTTATCAAGTGTAATGTTGTATAAGTAATCTCATGGTACTATGGAATAAAGAGACATCTAAGGATTGTTACACTGTTGTCTTTCCTTAAGTTTTGAAAGTGTATGATGAATGGTACCAGTAACCATGAAAGGTTATTCAGATATTTTTGGAAAGTAGATGATATGCACATAATGAAGGGATAAGGAGAAAATTAAATGTTTTATACTATTCATGAGCTCATGAATGATATAAGGAGAAAGTTATATCATGGTTTGAGTATATAGATTTTTTGGATTTTGGTATGTGGAAAGAGTCAACTTTTGACAACATTCATGTTTTCACTAAGGTTTAATGGGTATTCAGTTTTCAAGAGAATACATGATTAAGGCCTTCGAATGTTTGGAATGTGACCAAGAAGATATATGGGGGAAAAATGATGGTATTCACATTCTTGGTTGAGGACATTTCAAGTAATCATTTTCTTTATACTATGAGCTTGGACCGAAGTATTTTAGATAAGCCTAAAGATTGGAATGGATAATGTTGGACACAAGTTAGTATTATTTAAGTATAGAACTTTTTTTTCGATATTATTGATGGGATGTTATAGTTATGTAGTTTTAGAAAAAGGACAACCTGCAGGACAGGCGACAACCCATCATGCCGGACAAGGCTGTGGGAATCGAACCCACAACCGAAGTGCGACTGGCCTTTATCGCCTACCACTGGACTACAGGAAGTCCCTGTTTAGTAGAAACTAGTTTTAGTATATTAAGCATTATGATATATGAAGTATAAGTCCATTTTAAGAACCATATATGATTAATCTCACTATATATGGACTTATGTATTTTTGATAACTTTTCTAACCTTTTGTTTGAGACAGATGGAATGACCCATAATTCTATCACATGATCTTCTAACGCTTCACGAATGAAAAATTCAACTTCATTTCTTTAAGAGATGAAGTGGAAATTGTCCAAAGAACGACCAATAGTGAGACTGTACCAAAATCACGAAAGTATTTCTTCTAATTCCAATTTCATCAACTTTAGGGAAATGATCTTGAAAACCAAAAATGTTGTCCTAGTTCCTTTATATCCGATGAATCAGATGGTACCTTAGATCATCACAAATCTATGGCTTTGTGATTTATGGCTTTTTCATAGCCATGTTCTCTACCACTCTCCATCAGAACTTGATGGTTATATTTTTCTTCCATATCCATATTTTCACCTATGTTCTCCTACATGGAAACCCAGTGATGAGTTAATTTGGGTAACTATTATGTTTCATACTTTAGTTTTTAAAGCCAAGTTTTTGTATTCCTTTTTACGATGTGGGTTTCTATTAATGAAACTTTCGAGTAGTAAACCATTTATAACCCCAATGAATTTCGAGGGAGAAATTAATTTTAAGGGGGGTAGAATGTAACACCCTGAGATTTTATGAAAAATATTCTTTTTAATTTCATTAATATCTTTTGTTATATGCAACAACAAAGGAGTCATGCACTACACGCAACCCTGACTTGGCTTGCATTACACGCAATCACAACCTTCCTCGATAGCGTGTGTTGTACGCAATACCAGGTTTCACTAAAAAATGATATATGGTTATAATATTATTATGAACTACTCGTTATGAATAGTATCAGATAAAGTTTGAATTTTATAACATTATTATTCATCTTACACATTTTCTAGAACATGGTATGGGAACAAAATCAATTTTTCGAGTAAAATAAGTATTTTTCAATAAATGTAGTTTTGCCGCCTTTTGATGGCACACCCACTTTAAATCTTGTTTTTGACATGTCTATAAGTTCAATTTGACATAATAAAATTCTTATTTGGAATTAGGATATAAAAATTTACTTTGGATAAAATTTTCATATTATTCTGATAACTTTCATATTTTAATGAATAGTAAAAACACGATATATTTTAATTAAAAACATCTTTTTTCATCGCAATAATTTATATGGTTAGATTATCTTTTTAATTGGTTTCAAAGTGTAATTATAATATATTTTTACCATTTAATACAATGTTGTTCATTGGAATTAATTTCACTTTGAAATTAGATATAAACAAGTATCAATCTTTTGATTGCTTTTGTTTCTTAAAAACACGCTATTTGTTTTGATAATGAGAATTAAATTTAAAATTAATTAATGCCACTTATATGTTATGAATTTGAAAAAATAGAGATCAATTTTGAATTAGGAATATCAAATAATTCTTAGGCTGAATGTTTTGTATTTTTCTGAAAAACTTCAATTTTCGATGAATAGTGAAACCACTTAGTTGTAGTTAAAAAACAGACTTTTGTTTTTAATTTAAACTTAATTTTACCGCTTCTGTGAGTGGAATTTTAAAAATCCAAGAGCCACGGTTAATATCAAGGACTAAAATGTGGTTCAATGAGATGAAAATAATTTTTGGTGAATAGTAACTTTTTTACTTTTATTTACCATGGTTAAAAGTAAATAGGATAATTAAGGGTAAAAATGATATTATTATTACCCTAACACATGTACTAATTTTATTGGATAAGTGTAATTCGACCAAAAAAAACCTTAGGAATAAAATATGACCATTTAGGCCCACTTGGATTAGATTAGGACATTTAATATTAATTTATTTAAAGAAGGGTTAAAATAGTTAAAATCAGAGTTTAATAAGTAAATCATTTTTAATAAAGGGTTATACATAAGATAAATTCAAATATAAATATTCATTATAAAGATAAAAATATTTCGTAGATAATGGTATTTTATTTATAATTTTTAGACATTAAATAATTTAATTATGACACAAAGATGATGCAATAATTGTCTTATTAATGAAATATTGACATAATTGATGTTATAAATACCCAAATAAATGTAATTTGAGACTTTTTATGAATTAAAATAATTTTCTAGGTAAATATGACATGTTAGTATTTATTTAATTAACTTTTTTCGAACTAATAATTCTGTTATGATTTTCACAAAAATCAATTACCAAATAGTGTCAAAATTGACATAAAATAGTTTTTAAAACAAATATTATATTATTAATTGTTATTTTATTCATAAAAATCTAAGGTTTGGAAAAATGACTTAGATAAGGTTATATATATTAATAATAAACAACTTTCAGATCTTTTGTCTTGTTATAGTATGTTTATTAACCTTATAGTGTAAGAAAACAAGAAGACACGGTAAAAGTAAAATTATTTAACTTAAGGTTAAATCTAAATGATAAGGTTAAAATAGAAACCTAAACTTGTATAAATTCTATTTCATGAGAGTATTGAGACCCATACCCACATTAGCTTCGAAATAAATCAATTTGGAGCTATTAAAAACCGAATATGACTTTATAATAAAATAATATTTTTAGTTTTTCCAAAGGTGCCCCTCTCTTCCCTTCTAAAAGGGCACCTCCTCCCTCTCTTCCTCACACAACTTTGATCCTTAAACCTCGTCCAAAACCTTCCAAATTCTCTTATCCACTTCCCAAGAAACATCCTAGAGGTCCTGGTATTCTTCAAGGACCAATTTTAGTGCCCTAAAAGGAGGTCTCAAAGAGGCACTTCAAAGAAGAGGTAATGTCCGTTAATGATTCTTTCAACTTTATTTCTTCTTCCACTTCTTATTATTTAGTTGTTTCATTATTAAGTAATATCATAAGTATTTCTCATATACTAATATGTTATTATAAGTATGAAACAACCCTATTTCACCATCTATCCATCCTACGGAAAACGAAATCACCGCGCGTGCGTACGTACGCAATACCATCTCCACGCCGTGGTGAAATCTGTTTTTCCACCAACACCTTACATGGATGGGTATAATGGTGTAAAGAATAACTATATACGGTTATTATAACATCATACTAATTCTGATATATTATACCATCCACTCCAATTCTATTCAATAATTATGGGAACGATATCATCGCTCGGGCGTACGTACGGACTACCGTCTCCACGACGCGATGATATTCATTCTCCATGTTAACCATACATGAATAATCATAAAGTTTATATAATGAATAATAATGAAATATATGAAATAATAATTCTACTATATTTATATATATATATATTTCATCTATTTATTTTCATTAATGTAACACCCCGAGCTTCCACGATACGCTTCTCATTCAATAATGCAATGGCTTGCATTGTACGCAACTTCGAGTTCTAAAACACCGCGACTAATCAAAGTAGCCGTTATGAATAGTAATAACCACTTTCTAAAATTATAGAAATTTTATATTTCAAAATGGACTTCATTTTTGGATTCGGAATATCGAAATTAGCCTATGTTGAATTTTTGGTATTTTTCTGAGAACTTCTAATTTTTTATGAATAGTGAAAAATACTTAAAAACAAATTTTTTAATAAAAATAATTAATAGTGATAAATTATACTATTTAGTGGTTTTAAAGTATAATTAGAATATATTTTTACCATTTTATCCAATGGTGGTCATTAGAATTAATCTGACATTGAAATTGGACGTAAACAATTGCCAATCTTTTGATATAAATTGTTTCTTAAAAACACGCTATTTGTTGTGACATCGAGAATTAATTATAAAATTACTTAATAAAACTTATATGTTTGGAATTTTGTAAAATAGAAATCATTTTTGAATTTGGAATATCAATTATAGATTAGGGTGAAATTTTGGCATTGTTCTGAAAAACTTCAATTTTTGATGAATAGTGAAACCACTAAGTGGTAGTTAAATAACTGAATTTTCGTTTAAATGAAATATTACCACTTATGTGATTTGATTTTCAAAAATCCGACATACATGGTTGTCATTAAGAAGTAAAATGTAGTTCAATGAGATTAAAATAATTTTTGGTGAATAGTAACTTTTAAGTTCTTAATCGCGATTAAAGGTAATTAGTGTAGTTTAAGGTAAAAATAATATTTTAATAATATGAGATGAGCTTGACACTTGTCCTACTCCTATTGGATGATTCATGTCCGACCAAGACAACCCATGGGTCATCTTGGGGACCCCATGGAGCCACTTTGGTTGGAAAATGACATTAATATATATTTATTTAATGTTAAAATTAAATTGACACAAACATGAGTTATTTTACTAAAACAGTTTTTAAGTGGGGTTACACAAGTCCAAATTTTGACTATAAATATTTATTACAAAGCTAAAAAGATTTCCTACATCATAGTATTTTTTTTATAATTTTTAGACATTAAATAAATTAAATTATGTATGACATCATTATGATGCAGCGATGACCTCATTATTTAACGATTTTAATAAAATGAAAAGATAATGTAAAATCCAAGGCTTACACTTGTCCAAAGAATATTGTATGGGTATATTTATAACCCTTATCACCTTAGCCACGAATTATATAAGTGTGGGACCTTTAGAATCCGAAGAGCATTGTGTAATAATGTAACATTTCAATCTTTCCAAAAGAGACTCTTCTCTCCACTTATAAAAGGCCCCCACCTCTCCCACCTTATTCACACCTTCAAGACATTTGGCTCGGCCAACCTATGCCCGAATACTCTACCAACATCCCTCTCTTACTCCTAGAAGCATCACTTTGGGCAGAACTCTTCCCAAGGAAGCCTTTGGCTCAAATCAAAAAGAGTTACCCGATTTTGAGGTAATGTCTTCTCTTGTGTTGTTTTGTTTTATTTTTCTTCTCCAACCCCCTAAACTCTTTTTATTCATTTATTTTGTAACAACACAAGTATACTCAATATACTAGGATGTTGTTATAAGAAGGATTCGAGCTGCACTTACACACACCTACATCTAATGGTTAAATAACATACAGTTTCTGTGGATGGCGAATTTCTGCCTCACGAAACGATGATTGTTCAACACTCATATAACACCTTAAAAGGTGGCCATTAAGATGTCACTATTTTTATATATGATATATAATATGTTTATGTTTTACTTATGCTTCTGTATTTATCATTTAAGGCATACTTTATGATTTCCATTATGGGTAAAACGCGATAATTTCATTTTAGGAAGTGCGGACTACCGCCCCCTCAAAGTGATTTGAATCGTTAATGCCATATGTGGGATGTATAAAGGATGGAGTAAATGGTATTATACACTATATTATACTGGAATTATATTATACATTTATATCATTATGATTTTGTTCCATTAAATATGAAATTTAAATGAAAGTAGCGTTCATGCGTACGTACGGCTTACCGTCTCCATGAACGGTGCATTTCATTTCTTACCTCTAAATGTTACGTAATATTATAAATGAATGTATATACTGGATATATAAGATATATATGACATCTAAATCATGAATATAATTCGGGAGATAATGGATATTCTACCACATAAACAACTTGTAATTATAAGATGTTTATTGTTGACTCAAGTACCAAAGATCGTCAAAACAAATGTTATTAACTTAAATAATTACATAATGTTCATATCATTGTAATAAGTGATATAATAAGGATAATGAAATTGAAAATGGTTCTTAATAAGGTATATATTAACTCTAGTTTATTATTCAGGAGGTTAAAGAACGGTTGAGTCAAGTCAGACACGAGGTAAGGGAACTTCTTAACCCAACTTCCATTCTTTGGGTTAATCTCCTACTTTCCAATTATGTCATGATATTATTTTGTATTATCTTGTATTTTTAATTTCTTTATGTGTACCTATAGTGAATACACATAATAGATCTATTTTATTTTAAAAATGATCTTTTAAGGACTTCGTCTCAATCCCCTTTCATTGAGGAATATTTGGTTTTATACACAACTTTCTTTTATACGGTGTATAAACCCCTTTGACTTTTACGTTTATTCAAAAGGAATCTTTTTTATACGAAGCGTTTTACTAAACGACAAAAGGGAATGTTTTTCTTTCCATACTTATGCAGCGACAATGACTTCTCCGCCGCCGTGACCATTATTTGAGTTTCGGCTTCCTCTACAAGCCATCATTTTTTTTAATGAAAAATAAATACAAAGTTTTAACTTGCTTTTATTTTGGTATTGAAAATGGTTTTGAAAGCGTTTTTATTATATCAATGTGTTGTATTTATATCTTGTGATTGAAATGTGGAAATGTTATGTTTCCTTTATGCATGTTTTATGTGATACGATTATGTTATGGTTTATGATATGTTTAAACCTATTCATATGAGGAATGCATTGGACTTAATAAGTGACGGGTGGAGCCCGCTATAGCTCCTCGATGCATCGACAGGTCTCATGAGACAAAATAGTGTCTTGGCACAAGGCCTTGACAAAATCTTATTTGTGGTCTTGGCACGAGGCCTTGACTACGTGGTTATGATAGTCTGGCATTACGCATTCCATCATTATGAAAGTGGTTATTGATATTTCATGTGATTATTCGACCAGTAGAATATCCATGTGAAGAAGTGAATGGAATTATCTCATTTTACTTTTGCCATATTATGTTGATGTTCAAGTTTAAAAGGCTTTTGTTTTAGTTATACATTGCCTTAAATTTTTATGTTTATTTATGAAAGCTTCCGCAATATTGTTATCCTTACTGAGCATCTGAGCTCACCCCTTTCAATGTTTTAATACTTTCCAGGATGTGAAGAAGTATTTTATGAATGACCTGCAGGGATAGTCAGAAGAGGATATGAGTGTGGACTATGAAGACTTTGTTATTAGTTTTTCACTTTATGATGTAATGTAAGACTTGTGAATGTATCTAGTGTTTCCAAGGCTACTAAACTAATCGGTCTTTCGAGACTTGGTCTTTTGTGATCATTCCGATGTTATGAAGTAATGCACCGACTTTGGGTAGCTGGGGTCGGGGCGTTACAGTTGGTATCAGAGGAAGTTTAGTACAAACCTTGGAAGCTAGATTTAGATAAACTCTGATTAGAGCACGTAGACCTAAGATGAACTTTGAGGATTAGTATAGAAGAACTTCCTAGAATTTTGGTATTGTAGAGATTTTGTGAGTTTTCCGAGCAATACATCCCTGTCTAGATACGAGAAGGTAGAGGCGGCCCTGGCACAGATGTTCCTAGGGATAAAACCCGAAAACACCGCTTTGAGCTAGACTCGAACGGGAACTGGTGCACGACAACGGGCCTTGCTGCACTCTTGGTTACGACACTCCCGGGGGATATGCTTAGGATAACTCTCATTTTCTTTACAAATCATTATGAAGGGTTTATGAGTATATACTTTCTCAAAGAAAACATTTTTATGATTATGGATTGTATCCATAAATAGTTCAATTTATGTTAAGTGTTTTATAAGTATGGGATTATGTATTTTGATTCATAAACTGATCTAGTTTATGCCATTTTTTAGAAATGGCGCCTAGTGGAAGAAATGGAAACCGTATCAATTCATGCACTCCATGTAGGGATTGCCCTCCTGCTCAAGATAATTATGGTGGAGCTAGTGATACAACTGGTGCTGATCACCTTCTCACCGTACTGGGACAACTAACGCAGGTTATGAATAATAACCTTACTCGTATGGAGCACCCTGATCCGCAACGTGGAGGATCAATGTTAGACCGCTTCATGAGGCAACAACCACCAACCTTCAATGGGAGTACAAATCCTATAGTAGCTGAGCAATGGATAAATTCCTTAGAGAAAATATTCCATGCCTTGGGGAGTAGTGAAAGGGAGAAGGTTGTCATGGCAGTTTACCGCCTCACTGGAGATGCCGATCAGTGGTGGTCGCTGATTCAAAACACAAAGGAAGATGATGATGTATCGAATATGGAATGGAGGGAGTTCAAAGATATTTTATTAGAAAAATACTTTCCTCGTGACCATCGAGCAGATATGGAAAGGCCATTTCTGAGTCTGAGGCAGAAGGAGGATGAGAATGTCGCAAAGTATGAGGCTAACTTTACAAGGTTAGCGAGGCATGCTGCCAATTATATACGTAACCCAAGGAGTAAGATTGATCGTTTCTTTGATGGGTTAAAACCATTTCTCCGTCGATCATTAGTATCACAATCCTTCTCATCATACGAAGATATTGTCTCATGTGATATCGAGACAGAAAAGGAATTCTCTAAGTCTTATGACAACAAAGTAAAGCAAGAGAAGAAGAGAACGGTGGAACAAGAGATAGATAAAGGGAAAAAGGGAAAGAAGGATTTTCCATTATGTGATAATTGTGGGAAGAATCACCCTGGTACTTGCCTAAAAGGAATGGGAGTTTTTTATAAATGTGGAGAAAAAGGTCACCATGCTCGTGATTGCAAGGGAAAGAAAGAGGCTATCAAAGTTGAATGCTACAATTGTAGGGAAATGGGGCATTATGCAAATGAATGTCCTAAGCGTCAGGGAAACATACCTCAAAAAAGGCCAAGGGATCAAGGACAATCTTATGATGTTACTACAGTTGAAGTGGAATAATTAATGTATTGGTGCTTTTGGACTCATGGATTATATTCTGGTTATTAGAATAATGTGATATATATATAAGGATTGTACTGCAGTACTTTTTGATTTTAGTAAGGTTTTAATATGATTAAGGTAATCATATTTTTAGTATGTGACAATAAGAGAAACTTTTCTTTGTTTGGGGAATCTGATGTTACAATTGATTTTGGAATTTAGAGACCTTTTAGAGATAGTCTGGACGAAGGTATTTTAGATAACTATTAAGGTTGGAATGTATTAAGTTGAACCATGGATAGTATTGTCTAAGGTTAAAGCATTTCTGAAGATTATTTTTGGAATATTATAATACTATAGTTTTAGAAAAAGGAAAACCTGCAGGGTGGGGAATAACCCGTCGCGTCGGACAAAGCTGCAGGAATCGAACCCACAACCATAGTGCGACAAGCCTTTATTTCCTACCACTAGCCTACAAGAAGTCCCTGGTTATTACAAAATAGTTTTACTAATCTAAATGGTATGTGTTAACATTTGGAACCTTATACAATTAGGATAAATAGAATATTTTTGAGTTCCGTTACCATTTGGAGTAAAAGTTGGGTTTGTGGTAAAAATTTATTAACGAATGAAAGTATACATAACAAGTATGTATATTCCCTTACGTTCTTAGTAAATCTCCTAAATAAATTCCTCAACATTATAAAAGGTAACTTAAAACAAAAATGTTGTCGGTTAACTTTTCCAACTGGGGATTCAATGACCGTTTAACCAATCACAAGTTTGTGATTTTCTTGTGGTTAAACTTTCTCCTAATCCTGTTTTCTATAACTCTCCATCAGACCTTGATGGTTTGTTTCTCCTCCATATCCATATTTTCATAGAATCCTAGAATGGGCTATATCGGGTGACCTTTGTACTTATCTTGCTTTCTTTTAATGTTATATATTTATTAACCTTATTTCCGATGTGGGTTTTCCTCAAAGGTATTTTCCCTTTTCAACCTTTTATTTTCAAAGAAAAATTTCAAATTGTGAGGATGCAATTTATTGAAGGAGGGGAGAATGTAACACCCCGAGCTTCCACGATACGCTTCTCATTCAATAATGCAATGGCTTGCATTGTACGCAACTTCGAGTTCTAAAACACCGCGACTAATCAAAGTAGACGTTATGAATAGTAATAACCACTTTTTAAAATTATAGAAATTTTATATTTCAAAATGGACTTCATTTTTGGATTCGGAATATCGAAATTAGCCTATGCTGAATTTTTGGTATTTTTCTGAGAACTTCTAATTTTTTATGAATAGTGAAAAATACTTAAAAACAACTTTTTTAATAAAAATAATTAATAGTGATAAATTATAAAATTTAGTGGTTTTAAAGTATAATTAGAATATATTTTTACCATTTTATCCAATGGTGGTCATTAGAATTAATTTGACATTGAAATTGGATATAAACAAATGCCAATCTTTTGATATAAATTGTTTCTTAAAAACACGCTATTTGTTGTGACAGCGGGAATTAATTATAAAATTAATTAATGCAACTTATATGTTTGGAATTTTGTAAAATAAAAATCATTTTTGAATTTGTAATATCAATTATAGCTTAGGGTGAAATTTTGGCATTGTTCTGAAAAACTTCAATTTTTGATGAATAGTGAAACCACTAAGTGGTAGTTAAATAACTGATTTTTCATTTAAATGAAATATTACCACTTATGTGATTTGATTTTCAAAAATCGGACATACATGGTTGTCATTAAGAAGTAAAATGTAGTTCAATGAGATTAAAATAATTTTTGGTGAATAGTAACTTTTAAGTTCTTAATCACGATTAGAGGTAATTAGTGTAGTTTAAGGTAAAAATAATATTTTAATAATATGAGATGAGCTTGACACTTGTCCTACTCCTATTGGATGAGTCATGGCCGACCAAGAAAACCCATGGGTCAACTTGGGGACCCCATTGAGCCACTTTGGTTGGAAAATGACATTAATTTATATTTATTTAATGTTAAAATTAAATTGACACAAACCTGAGTTATTTTACTAAAACAATTTTTAAGTGAGGTTACTGAAGTCCAAAGTTTGAATATAAATATTCATTAGAAAGCTAAAAATATTTCCTACATCATAGTAGTTTTTTTAGAATTTTTAGACATTAAATAAATTAAATTATTTATGACATCATTATGATGCAGCGATGACCTCATTATTTGACGATTTTAATAAAATGAAAAGATAATGTAAATTCCAAGGCTTAAACTTGTCCAAAGACTATTGGATGGGTAGATTTCGAACCCTTATCACCTTATCCATGAATAATATAAGTGTGGGACCTTTATAATCCGAAAAGCATTGTGTAATAATGTAACATTTCAATCTTTCCAAAAGAGCCCCTCCTCTCCACTTATAAAAGGCCCCCACCTCTCCCACCTTATTCACACCCTCAAGCCATTTGGTTCAGCCAACCTCTGCCCAAATACTCTCCCAAAATCCCTCTCTTACTCCTAGAAGCCTCACTTTGGGCAGAACGCTTCCCAAGGAAGCCTTTGGCTCAAATCAAAAAGAGTTACCAGATTTTGAGGTAATGTCTTCTCTTGTGTTGTTTTGTTTTATTTTTCTTCTCCAACCCCCTAAACTCTTTTTATTCATTTCTTTTGTAACAGAAACATTATACTCAATATACTAGGATGTTGTTATAATAAGGATTCGAGCTACCCTTACACACACCTACATCTAATGGTTAAAGAACATACGGTTTCTGTGGATGGCGAATTTCTGCCTCACGAAACGATGATTGTTCAACACTCATATAACACCTTCAAAGGTGGCCATTAAGATGTCACTATTTTTATATATGATATATAATATGTTTATGTTTTACTTATTCTTATTTATTTCTCATTTAAGGCATACTTTATGATTTCCATTATGGGTAAAACGCGATAATTTCATTTTAGGAAGTGCGGACTACCGCCCCCTCAAAGTGATTTGAGTCGTTAATGCCATATGTGGGATGTATAAAGGATGGAGTAATTGGTATTATAAACTATATTATACTGGAATTATATTATACATTTATATCATTATGATTTTGTTCCATTAAATATGAAATTGAAATGAAAGTAGCGTTCATGCGTACGTACGGCTTACCGTCTCCATGAACGGTGCATTTCATTTCTTACCTCTAAATGTTACGTAATATTATAAATGAATGTATATACTAGATATATAAGATATATATGACATCTAAATCATGAATATAATTCTGGAGATAATGGATATTCTACCACATAAACAACTTGTAATTATAAGAAGTTTATTGTTGACTCAAGTACCAAAGATCGGCAAAACAACCGTTATTAACTTAAATAATTACATAATGTTCATATCATTGTAATAAGTGATATAATAAGGATAATGAAATTGAAAATGGTTCTTAATAAGGTATATATTAACTCTAGTTTATTATTAAGGAGGTTAAAGAACGGTTGAGTCAAGTCAGACACGAGGTAAGGGAACTTCTTAACCCAACTTCCATTCTTTGGGTTAATCTCCTACTTTCCAATTATGTCATGATATTATTATGTATTATCTTGTATTTTTACTTTCTTTATGTGTACCTATAGTGAATACACATAATAGATCTATTTTATTTTAAAAATGATCTTTTAATGACTTCGTCTCAATCCCCTTTCATTGAGGCATATTTGAATTTATACACAACTTTCTTTTATACGGTGTATAAACCCCTTTGACTTTTACATTTATTCAAAAGGAATCTTTTTTATACGAAGCGTTTTATTAAACGACAAAAAGGGAATGTTTTTCTTTCTGTACTTATGCGGCGACAATGACTTCTCTGCCACCGTGACCATTATTTGAGTTTCGGCTTCCTCTACAAGCCATCATTTTTTTTAATGAAAAATAAATACAAAGTTTTAACTTTCTTTTATTTTGGTATTGAAAATGGTTTTGAAAGCGTTTTTATTATATCAATGTGTTGTATTTATATCTTGTGATTGAAATGTGGAAATGTTATGTTTCCTTTATGCATGTTTTATGTGATACGATTATGTTATGGTTTATGATATGTTTAAACCTATTCATATGAGGAATGCATTGGACTTAATAAGTGACGGGTGGAGCCCGCTATAGCTCCTCGATGCATCGGCAGGTCTCACGAGACAAACTAGTGTCTTGGCACAAGGCCTTGAAAAAATCTTATTTGTGGTCTTGGCACAAGGCCTTGACTACATGGTTATGATAGTCTGGAATTATGCATTCCATCATTATAAAAGTGGTTATTGATATTTCATGTGATTATTCGACCAATAGAATATCCATGTGAAGAAGTGAATGGAATTATCTCATTTTACTTTTGCCATATTATGTTGATGTTCAAGTTTAAAAGGCTTTTGTTTTAGTTATACATTGCCTTAAATTTTTATGTTTATTTATGAAAGATTCCAAAAATATTGTTATCCTTACTGAGAATCTGAGCTCACCCCTTTCAATGTTTTAATACTTTCCAAGATGTGAAGAAGTATTTTATGAATGACCTGTAGGGATAGTCAGAAGAGGATATGAGTGTGGACTATGAAGACTTTGTTATTAGTTTTTCACTTTATGATGTAATGTAAGACTTGTGAATGTATCTAGTGTTTCCAAGGCTACTAAACTAATCGGTCTTTCGAGACATGATCTTTTGTGATCATTCCGATGTTACGAAGTAATGCACCGACTCTGGGTAGCTGGGGTTGGGGCGTTACAATTAAATTAAATAAGAAAACGAAAACAGCGTTCATGCGTACGTACGGCCTACCGTCTCCATGAACGGTGTATTTCATTCCTTTTATCAATCTATAATATATATATGTATATGATAAATATATAGTATATATATAAATTATGTTTTACATTCTGGAATTATGTAAATCAGGATATAAGTAATAATATCAACAACGACAAGTCAAAACACATATTTTAAATGAAATGATTTTACCCAAAACGCTGCTTTAACATGGAATTTACAAAAGAATGGGTAATATAAAGTCATAAGTGAAACATATATGATATCGTAACAATGAATATGATTCTGTAATAAGTCAATGAAATTATTTAAATCATTATACAGGATTTTCGGATATGTATGAAGCATATCAGACCTAAGGTAAGGGATAATTATACCAATCTCATTCTTATCCGAGATTGTTTATACGTAAGTATTTACTGGGGTAATATTTTTCATCCATGATCATAAAATGTTTTTCATAAAGTGTTTAATATTATTCCATGTATGTTTAATGGCATGTTTACCCCTCTTTGAATTTTACTTTGTGTCATGGAAGGAATCTTTCTTTTGTTTACCATACGTGGTACTTTTTGAATTTTACGACTAAAAGTACGAGGAGAATGTTTTTTGAACTTATACGGAATGAAAGGATTTTTAAGGTTTTATAAAGCCTTATTTTCATGAAGCTTCCTCCAAAATATTTCATCATTATTTTTAACAAAATCCATTTATTTTAAAATTGCATGACATTTTGTGAAAAGTGAATGATTTTGAATAAGAAAGGATATTTTCCTCAAGAATTCATTTCAAGTGTTTTATCAAAACCATTTTTCATCTAAGATGACATTATTTCATATGTGTATGTTTCAAGTATCATGTCTCTATGATTTACATTGTTTCATTTTTTTTATGATGAAATGTCCATTTATTTTATATGGATTATGAGATAACGAGATGATGTTTATGAAACCCATTTTATTCTTTGGGTTATGATGAATATTTTATGTTTATTTTGTGTCACAAGTAAGAATGATTTAATTATGAGATGGGTGGGACCTATATCTATATCAAATGAATTGGGTAAAGATTTATATCTCATGAGATAGACATGGCTGAAATGGTATGTTAATCTGGTTCAGTGTTACAGGACTGAAACGAGGAGTGAACTCGATTCAGAAAGGGACTTTGTCCACTAAGATGGTCATGGCAGTAATGCCTGGGCTACTATGGAAATCATATCATATGATTAATAGTTTTCCACAATTACATGTTTAATTCCCATGATATTTTATCATGATTTATGTTCCACTGTGATCTATGCCTTATGTACTTCCATGTTTTATGTCGATGCACAAGATTCTGATGTTTAAATATTATGTTCATTTTTTGAAGTTCAAATGTATATGATTTGTTTTATTTTATCCATGCTTACCCTTTCTAAGCATTTGAGGTCACCCTTTATATGTTTTCTTTTCCCCAGGATTTAAAGAAAGGTTTTTTGTAAGAAAACAAAAAGGGGAAGATCTTATGGGAGATGTTGAAGATCTTTCACCACGATTAGAAGATTATATTCCAAGTTTCCAAAGACACTAAACTATTAAGATCCTTGTGTGTCTGTCTTTGTTATCTATTATGTATTCCGATAATGTAATGTAATGTCCATGTACGTCAAGCTTCGGGTCTCTACAAACTGTTTGCCTTTTGTTTAAAAAAGAACGTCATTTTAAATGGAAAACTTCAGCTGGCATACGAAAAACAGACCAAACACATTCAGATTGTGTCGATACATTAGAACAACGATCCATGGGTCATATGTGATGTGTAGGAGTCAACCCTTCCTCAATCCAAGGCACGGTGTGGCCTCCACCACTCAAAGTGTCTGCCTTTTGTTTCAAAATGACGTCATTTTAATTGAAAAACATCAACTGACATACAGAAATCCGACCAAACACATTTTTATTGTGTCGATATTTTATCATAATGATCCATGGGTCATATGTGACATGTAAGAGTCAACCCCACCTTAATCTGAGACACAGTGTGGCCGGAATCACTCTAAATGTCTCTCTTTTGTTTAAAATGGACAACATTTTAAGTACATACGGAAAACTGACCAAACACATTTTGTTTCCATTGAAACTTTAGGAGAACGATTAATGGGTCATATGTTATGTGTAAGAATCAACCCCTCCTCAATCTGAGATGCGGTGTGTCCCGCACCCCTAAATGTGTCTTCCTTTTGTTTCAAAAGGACGTCATTTTAATTGAAAAACATCATCTGGAATACGGAAAACTGACCAAACACATTCATATTGTGTCAATAATTTAGAAAAAAAGATCCGTGGTTCATATGTGATGTGTACGTGTCAACCCCGCCTCAATCCAAGGCGCGGTGTCGCCGCCACCACTCAAAGTGTCTATCTTTTGTTTCAAAAGGACGTCATTTTAAGTGAAAAACATCAACTGGCATAAGGAAAACTGACCAAACGCATTCGGATTGTGTCGATACTTTAGAAAAACGATCCATGGGTCATATGTGACGTGTACGAGTTAACCCCACCTTAATCGGAGGCACGGTGTGACCGGAATCATTCTAAGTGTCTCTCTTTTGTTTAAAATGGATAACATTTTAAGTACATACAGAAAACCGACCAAACACATTCGGTTTCCATTTAATCTTTTGGAGAACGATTAATGGGTCATATGTGACGTTTAGGAATCAAACCTACCTCAATATGAGACGTGGTGTGGCCGACACCACTCAAAGTGTCTGCCTTTTGTTTCAAAAGGACTTCATTTTAATTGAAAAAGATCAACTGGCTTACGAAAAACCAACCAAACGCATTCAGATTGTGTCGATACATTAGAACAACGATTCATGGGTCATATTTGATGTGTACGAGTCAACCCCATCTCAATCTGAGGTGCAATGTGGCCTCCAACACTAAAAGTTTCCCCCTTTTGTTTCAAAATGACGTCATTTTAATTGAAAAACATCAACTGGCATACGGAAAACCGACCAAACGCATTCGGATTGTGTCGATAATTTAGCACAACGATCTATGGGTCATATGTGACGTGTACGAGTCAACCCCGCCTCAATCCGAGGCGCGGTGTGGCCACCACCACTCAAAGTATCTGTCTTTTGTTTCAAAAGGACGTCATTTTAAGTGAAAAATATCAACTGGCATACGGAAAAGTGACCAAACGCATTCGGATTGTGTCGATACTTTACCACAACGATCCATGGGTCATATGTGATGTGTACGGGTCAACCCTGCCTTAATCTGAGGCACGATGTGGCCGGAATCACTCTAAGTGGCTCTCTTTTGTTTAAAATGGACAACATTTTAAGTACATACGGAAAACTGACCAAACGCATTCGGTTTCCATTAAAATATTAGGAGAACGATTCATGTGTCATATGTGATGTGTAAAAATCATCCCTGCCTCAATCTGAAATGCGGTGTGGCCAACACCACTGAAAGTGTCTGCCTTTTGTTTTAAAAGGACGCCATTTTAATTGAAAAACATCAACTAGCATATGGAAAACTGGCAAAATGCATCCTTCTTGTGTCGATACTTTAGAACAACGATCCATGGGTCATATGTGACCTATACGAGTCAAACCCGCCTAAATCTAAGGCACGATGTGGTCACCACCACTCAAAGTCTCTGTCTTTTGTTTCAAAAGGACGTCATTTTAAGTGAAAAATATCAACTGGCATACAGAAAACCAACCAAACGCATTCGGATTGTGTCGATACTTTATAAAAAAGATCCATGGGTAATATGTGACATGTAAGAGTCAACTCCACCTTAATCAGAGGAACGGTGTGACCATAATCTCTCTAAGTGTCCCTCTTTTGTTTAAAATGGACAACATTTTAAGTACATTTGGAAAACTGACCAAACGCATTCGGTTTCCATTGAAACTTTAGGAGAATGATTCATGGGTCATATGTGACGTGTACAAATCAACCTTGCCTCAATCTGAGACGCGATGTGGCTGGCACCACTCAAAGTGTCTGCCTTTTGTTTTAAAAGGACGTCATTTTACTTGAAAAACATCAACTGGCATACGGAAAACCGACCAAACGCATTCAGATTGTGTCGATACTTTAGCACAATGATTCATGGGTCATATGTGACGTGTATGAGTCAACCTCGCCTCAATACGAGGTGCAGTGTGGCTGCCACCACTCAAAGTGTCTGTCTTTTGTTTCAAAAGGACGTCATTTTAAGTGAAAAACATCAACTGACATACGGAAAACTGACCAAAAACATTCAGATTGTGTCGATACTTTAGAAAAACGATCCATGGGTTATATGTGACGTGT
This sequence comes from Viscum album, assembly GCA_963277665.1. NCBI lineage: Eukaryota > Viridiplantae > Streptophyta > Magnoliopsida > Santalales > Viscaceae > Viscum > Viscum album. Next base: position 66,320,592 of record OY728149.1, on the reverse strand, counting down.
ACGAGTCAACCTCTCCTTAATCGGAGGCACGATGTGACCGAAATCACTCTATGTGGCTCTCTTTTGTTTAAAATGGACAACATTTTAAGTACATACAGAAAACTGACCAAACGCATTCGGTTTCCATTGAAACTTTAGGAGAATGATTCATGGGTCATATGTGACGTGTACAAATCAACCTTGCCTCAATCTGAGACGCGATGTGGCTGGCACCACTCAAAGTGTCTGCCTTTTGTTTTAAAAGGACGTCATTTTACTTGAAAAACATCAACTGGCATACGGAAAACCGACCAAACGCATTCAGATTGTGTCGATACTTTAGCACAATGATTCATGGGTCATATGTGACGTGTATGAGTCAACCTCGCCTCAATACGAGGTGCAGTGTGGCTGCCACCACTCAAAGTGTCTGTCTTTTGTTTCAAAAGGACGTCATTTTAAGTGAAAAACATCAACTGACATACGGAAAACTGACCAAAAACATTCAGATTGTGTCGATACTTTAGAAAAACGATCCATGGGTTATATGTGACGTGTACGAGTCAACCTCTCCTTAATCGGAGGCACGATGTGACCGAAATCACTCTATGTGGCTCTCTTTTGTTTAAAATGGACAACATTTTAAGTACATACAGAAAACTGACCAAACGCATTCGGTTTCCATTGAAACTTTAGGAGAATAATCCATGGGTCATATGTGACGTGTAAGAATCAACCCCGCCTCAATCTGAGATGCGGTGTGGCCGGAACCAATCAAAGTGTATGCCTTTTGTTTCAAAAGGACATCATTTTAATTGAAAAACATCAAATGGCATACGGAAAACTGACCAAACGCATTCGGATTGTGTCGATACTTTATCACAACGATCCATGGGTCATTTTTAATGTGTACGAGTCAACCCCGCCTCAATACGAGGCGTAGTGTGGCCAGTAGCACTCTAGGTGTATGTGTTTTGTTTAAAATGGACATCATTTCAGGTAAAAATATTTGGTATACAAAAAACTGATCAAATCATGAATTGATATCCAGATTCCACATATAATTGTCATATAAATTTTAAATTTAATTCAAAATGAATTATGTATGTTTATAATTACGTTATGAATTCTAATTTAATTATGGATGTGTATAGTTCGAGCATTATATGTTAAATATGTATGAATTTGTTCTCTATATGTATGTGTTAGTTGGTTATTGCAGGAACAATAATTGTATATGCATGTGTTAGTTTATTGTAGGTACAATAATTGGATTGAAAATGAAAGGGCACAAAATGAGGCATACTATACAAATTGCAGACCTGCTGTGCAAATTGTAGGCTGTTGTGCAATTTGCACAGCATAGGCTATGGAAATGGTTCAAAACCATTGGCATAGCATCTTAGTTCCTTTTTTTACCAATGGTTCATGGAACCGTTGGGAAATAGGGGAATCCTTGGGATTTCCTAATGGTTCAAGCCAAACCGTTGGAAAAAACTATCCCAACGGTTTGGCACAACCGTTGGGATAGGTTAGGCTTTTCCCACCCTATCCAAACGGTTCACAGTAAACCGTTGGGAAAACCCTTCCCAACAGCTTACTTCCCTAAGGTTTGAAAAACTGTTGGTATAACATATACCAACGGTTCTGCAGCCTTTCCCAACAGTTCAGAACCATTGGGAAAGGATGTATTTCCAGTAGTGCTTTTCTCCCATTTCAAGAAATACAATTTGAAGATAGTTAGATTGAGATATCAAGGGAAATTAGGATATTGATATCTTGATAAAGATTCCATGCATTGATGCTAGAACAGATATGATGGAGACTTTCCAAGTGATGTGAAGTTAAGCACCAATTGGTTGAATATAATGACACCCGAAAAACAGTCTCTTCTCAGTTTCATGATTATCATGTAATTTCCATTGGAATTTATTTTTGACATATAATTTTTAATGGATGTGTTTTTTTCCTTATTCAATATATTTTCATCTAATTTTTTAATGTTTTTATGTTTGTGATGTAAATTAATTGATTTTACTATCTAAATTTCTGTGGTGACGTCTTGCCTGTGGGAATAGTTTTTTCAATTTGGTTTTCTTTCTTGGAGGTCTTCATATAATTGAATGTAACTCCCCAACCCTAGAAGCCCAGATTCAATGCATTATTACGTATCATTGTCATGATCACAAAATATCATGTCTCGAAAGAACGATTAGTTTAGTAGCCTTAGAATCACTAGATACATTCATAAAGTTAACATTACATCATAAAAAGAAAAATTGCAACAACATATTGTCTCCATAGACCACACTCATATCCCCTCATACTATCCCTGTAGTTCATTCATAAAATACTTCTTCACATCCTGGAAAAAATAAAACATATAAAGGGGTGAGCTTGGATTCCCAGTAAGGATAACAATATATAGGAAAGTTTCATAAATAAGAATAAGCATTTAAGGAAATGTATAACTAAAACAAAAGCCTTTTAAACTTGAACTTCAGCATAATATAGAAGAAATAAAATGAAATAATTCCATTTACTTATTCACATGGATATTCTACTAATCGAATAATCACATGCAATATCAACAACCACTTTCATAATGATGGAATGCATAATGTAGACTATCATAACCACATAGTCAAGGCCTTGTGCCAAGACTAAAAATACAATTTTTTCAAGGCCTTGTTCCAAGACACTAGTTTGTCTCATGAGACCTACCGATGCATCGGGGGGCTATATCAGGCTCCACCCGTCACTTATAAAGACCAATGGATTCCTCATATGAATAGGTTTAAATATAACATAAACATTCGTATTAAAAATAGCATACGAAATGTCAATACTTTCTCCATAAACCATGAATGGTATAAAAATAACACATCCATAGTCAAACATATCACAAAACCTTCAATACAATATTAATGTTTTGTATCATAATAAATCAACTTCAAATAAGCTTAAAATCCATCAAAGGATGTTGACATAGATGAAAACAAACCTATTTGAGAGAAATATCTATTTTTTAAATCATTTAAAAGTCACATAATTATAAAAGAAAACATTTACTTTGAAAATTTTCTTATAAGATTATAAGGGAAGCTTTAATGATTTTATAATGGCCGAAAATATCCGCACCCACCGTATAAGTTAAAAAAGGACATTCTTACCTTAATTTTTTAGAAAAGGTTAAAAAGGACCTTGTTTGGAAAATGAAGGAAAGATTCCTTTATAAACACCTTATAAAAGTTAAAAAATGGTATAAATGACTTTAACCCATAGTCTATAAAATATTATGAATGTTTTGAAATACATTTTTAAGAATCAAGGATGTGGATGATAAAGAGGTCCCAGTAGATAATTACGTATAAACAACCTCAGATAATGAAGGGATTGTGGAACAAACCCTTACCTTGTACTTTTCTTTGGTCGAGGGTAGGTTAACCTCCTATATAATAGTTAAATCATTGTTATTAAATTATACAAGAATAATATACATAAATATGATATCATATATGATCTTCTAATATTTCTTTGTTAATAATATTTTATTATTATCGTCATTTCGGGTGTTCACTTACTCATTTTATTTTATATGTTTTTTTACATAAGCCGTGTTTGTTATGGATAGGTTGTATATTATTCATATACAGAATGATATCAAGACCTTAAACATTATTTGTAATCATAAAATGAAAATTATTCTTTAAAGGATCCGATGGGGAACGAATTTCATCACGTTCGTGGAGATGGTAGTCCGTACGTACGCACGAGCGACAATATCATTCTTTTGATATTAAAATAATATATAATTATATGGTATATCATATATAAAGAATCATTATAATGTTATATTTGTTATTTACTTAAATTAAAAATCATTATCATACCCATCCAAATAATAATGTTTTGAATAACAATCACACCACAACGTGGAGACGGTAAGCCGTACATACACACATATGGTGACATGTCATTCAAAGGATGGATTGAATACTGAATATGGTTCTATCATATTTATAATAACATCACAGTATATATAAGATACTGGATTTATTATTTTATAATGGAAATAACAAAGAAAGAAGAAGTGGAAGAAGAAAGGAACTTGAAAGAGGGTGGTGAAAACATTACCCCTTCTTCGTGTTCTTCCTTTTTATTTGATCAAAAGGGATCCTTAGGTTGGATTTATGATCAAACTAATGACTCTAGGTTTAAGTGAGGGAATTTTAGAGAATAATTGGGTAAGATTTGGCTTATCCAAAAAGATATTAAGGTGTTAATTAGAGTGAAGGATGAGTGACCTTTTATAAGAGGGGTGAGGGGCACCTTTGGAAAAGCTAGAAATATTATTTTATAATAAATTCATATTCGGTTTATAATGGCTCCAAAGTGGATTATTTAAAGTTTAAGGTGGGGATAGGTTGAAAAACACTCAACCAATATTTTTTAGAAAGGTTTGTGTCACTATATTAACTTTATCTTTTTGATTTAACTATTAGTTAAATAGTTTGACATTTACCATGTCTCTTTGTATTTTTATATTATATAGTCAATAAAGTTACTATATACTTCCAAGAGACCCCCAAGTAATCCATTAATTATAAAAATATCATTATATAAGTCCTTTAGTTGAACCTTAGATTTTTAGGAATAGAATATCATTTAATAATATAATATTTGTTTTAAAAACTCCATTATGTCAATTTTGACACTATTTAATAACTGATTTTTGTTAAAGACTTAAAAAAATTATTAATTCGAACAAAAATTCATTTAAGTAATCATAACATGTCATATTAACCAAAATATTTTTTTTATGTCATCAAAACTTTCAAATTATATTTATTTTAACATTTATAATATCATTTATTTGATTCTTTCCTTAATAAGGAAAATACTACATCATCATTGTGTCATAAATAAATTTAATTATTCATTGTATAAAAATTATAAATAAAATATAATTATGTAGGAGATAGTTTTATATTTCTAATTAATATTTATATTTTAATAGATAACATGTATAACCCTATGTAAATGTTTTTTTACTAAAAGATATAGGCTTATGTCAGTTTTGTGTTTACTTTAACTTAATTAATATAACGTGTCATTATCACTTACAAGTGGCTCCACAGGGTCCCACAAATCGACCCAAATATGGAAATGGTTGGAAATGTATCATCCAATAGGGTTAGGGCACGTTTTAGGGTAATTAATATTATTATAATATTATTTTTTACCCTTATTTACCAGATTTACTCTTTAACCATGGTAAATAAAATATTTACCGAAGTAATCATTCAAAATGTCTAAAACTAAAAGATACCTATTTACACAATTTGTACCTCCTGATTATAAATATGGAATACATTTTTCTAAATTGGAAACACAGAAGTGGAAGAAACTAATTTAAAATTAATTCCCGTTGTCAAAACAAAAAGCGTGTTTTGAAGAAATAATAACTATCAAAAGATTGACAATTACTTATGTCCAGTTTAAATGTGAAATTATGTCTAATGACCAAAATTAGATTAAATAATAAAAATATAATCTAATTATACTTTAAAACCACTCAAATTCATTATTTATCACTATTAATTATTTCGATTGAAAAAGTTATTTTTAATTAAAATTTATTAATTTTCACTATCCATCAAAACATGAAAGTTATCAGAAAATTACAAAAAATAAACCTAAGATAATTTTGATACTCCAAATCCAAGAATTAATTCTATTTTACTAATTTAAAAACATATAAACTGCATTTATTAATTTTAAATTAATTCCTGTTGTCGAAACCAAAAAATGTATTTTAAAGAAATATTAACTATCAAAAGATTGATACTTGTTTATGTCTAATTTCAAAGTGAAATTACTTATAATTACCAGAATTGGATTAAATGGTAAAACTATAATCTATTTATAATTAAAAACCATTAAAATGTATAATTTAACACTATAAATTATTTTTATTAAAAAAGTTGTTTTGAGTGAAAATATAGTATTTTCACTATTCACCCAAATATGAAAGTTATCACAAAAACACCAAAAACTTATTGAAACTAAACTCTTATGTCCCAATTCTAAAGAAGAAAATTATTTTTTCAAATTGAATATATAAAAGTTCCACATATTGGATTTAAAAAATGTCCGCCATTAAAAGGCAGTAAAATTGCTTTTTTGAAAACACTTCTTTTATCTGAAAAAATGAATTTGTTCTCACATTATGTTTAAGAAACTCATAATATGGATTATAAAATTATAAGGATTATATAAAGTTAAAAATTCAGTTAATACTATTCATAGCCTCTTTTGAATGGCTATTTAGGTAAGTCGTGGTGTGCTAGAACTCGGTGTTGTGTGTAGTAAAAGTTATTGGTTTAATTTGAAGAAATAACGTACAATAAAATATCAGGGTGTTACATTCTTCCCTCCTTAAATAAATTGTGTACTCACAATTTGAAATTTTTCTTCGAAAATAAAAGGTCGAAAATAGAAAATACTTTTGTGGGAAAACCCACATCGAAAATTGGGTTAATAAAATTTAGTATTAATAATAGGAAAAGGGGGAAAATGTCATGACCAAATTATGATTTTGATTAAGAGAACATTGATAGAAATTAGAGACACATAATTGGAGAAAAAAAGTAAATATTTATAGGGAGTGATTGAGGTCATCAGTCATAAATAATTACTAAATTGAAGGCCTCAAAGCCATCAATCTATGATGATTTAAAATATTATTGGTTCCACAAAGCATAAGGTATTAGGATAACACATTTTTAGTTTTAAGATCCCTTATCTAAAGTTTAATAATTAATTTATTCATAGAATAAGAGAAGAAAAAATAATAATTGACAAGTAGAGTTCCATCCTTTAACTAATTTCTACCATAAACTCATCTTTCACTCTAAAAGATAATAGAACTAAAAAAATTATTCTATTTATCCTATTCATATAGGGTTCTAACAAAATGAATTTATAATTAATCTACCAGACCCTTAAAAAACTACATTATTCAGTCTAGAAAATTACATGGGTCAGTGGTAGGTAATACACCCTTGTCACCCTTCAGTTGTGGGTTCAAGTCTTGCGGCCTTGCCAGACGCGACGGGTTGCCGCCTAACCTCCAGGTTGTCCTTTTTATGGAAATCCAAAAATAATCTCAAAATAGACTTATCCAAAATACTTCTTTCTAAACTCACAGTCCAAAATTTATAGGGAAGTTAAACATAATGAAGATCCTTTTTTCCACGTAATTACATGTGAACACCTTCATCATGTATTATTTTAAAACACTAGAACATCCTGAATTACCATAAAACCTTATTGATTATATTCATTCTCCCTTATTCATTATAGAATACTGGATATACTCCTTCTATCAAAATTTTTTGTAAACTCAAACAATGATGTAATATAAAAATCATTAATGAGTTTCAAGGTAGTCCAGAATATCCAATATAATTTATCAAAATCAAACATGTATTATTCCAAAATCACTACCTTAGTATCAGAACTATATTATGGTTTATCTTTCTCTCAACCATATATTTTCCAAAAATTTAACCTTCTATTGAGTCACTTATCTTGGTTCCACACAATCTCAAGTCCTTAATGAAATAGTACTGTAGTACAATCCTTATATAGTCCATAACTATTATAACCATTACAACGTTGATACAACACTCAAATGACATAATTCTTTAATAAAAATATAAAAACTCTAATCATTCCTCCTCATCTGTGGTAGTATCATAACTTGATTATTACCCAATAACATCATTTGGGGAATACTCTGATGATTTTAACATTGGTTTGCGTAGTGTCCCAACTCCTTGCAGACGAAGCATTGTACATTTGAAACATTTTTCTTATGCTTGCAGTCACGTACATGGTTTCCTTTTTCTACACACTTATAACAAACTCCCATTCCCTTAAGGAAAGTTCCAAGGTGTTTCTTCCCACAGTTATCACATATTAGAAAATTCTTCTTTTCCATCTTCCCTTTATCCATCTTTCTCCCTTCCATACTTTTCTTCTCTTGCTTCCCTTCCAAGCCATAGGACTCAGATAATTCTTTACTTATATTTTTAACACATGATACTATTTCTTCATATGTTGAGAATACATGGGAGACAATTTTCCTTCTAAATGTTGGCTAATTGCCATGAAAGATATGATCCTTCTTACTCTTTGGATCATATGTATTACTGGAGTTCAAATTCCTTCTACCGGGATCCATTTCTATACAATGGAATACACTAGGTCAGTTTACGAATTACAGTGAATAATTATAAACTTGTAAAATACCTAACATAGACTGAACAGTTTATGGATATAATCCATAATCATAAAAATGTTTTCTTTGAGGAGGTATATACTCATAAACCCTTAATAATGGTTTTTAAAGAAAATGAAAATTATCCTAAGCATATCCCTCGGGAATGTCGTAACCAAGAGTGCAGAAAGGCCCGTTGTCGTGCACCAGTTCCTGTTCGAGTCTAGATCAAAGCGGTGGTTTCAGGTTTTACCCCTAGGTACATCTGTGCTAGAGCCACCTCTACCTGCTCATATCCAGACAAGGATTCATTTCTTGGAAAAATAAAAAAATCTTTTGATTATAAAAATTCTATGAAGTTCTTCTATACTAATCCTCAAATTCCTTCTTAGGGTAATGTGCTCTAATAAAAGCTTGTCTAAATCTAGCTTCCAAGGTTTGTACTAAACTTCCTTTGATACCAATTGTAATGCCCTGAACCCAGAAGCCCAGAGTTTGTTCATTATTACGTAACATTTTCATGATCACAAAAGATCAAGTCTCGATAGAACTATTAGTTTTGTAGACTTGGAATCACTAGATACATTCTTAAAGTTTACATTATATCATAAAATGAAAAACTACAACAAAATATTTTCTCCATAGACCACACTCATATCTCCTCATAATATCCCTATAGGTCATTCATAACCACATAGTCAAGGCCTTATGCCAAGACACTAGTTTGTCTCATGAGACCTACCGATGCATCGAGGAGCTGTAATGGGCTCCACCTGTCACTTATCAAGTCCAATGCAATCCTCATATGAATATGTTTAAATATAACATAAAAATTTGTATTAAAACTAGCATATGAAATGTCCATAATTTCTCCATAAACCATGAATGCTATAAAAATAAAACATCCACAGTCAAACATATCACAAAACCTTCAATATAATATGAAAGTTTTGTATCATAATAAATCAACTTCAAAAAATCTTAAAATCCATCAAAGGATGTTGACATAGATGAAAACAAAACTATTTGAGAGAAATGTCTCTTTTTTTAAATCATTTAAAAGTCACATAATTAAAGAAGAACTAAAATAAATGATTTTCAAAATAGTAAAATTAAAACAAATTACTGAATTACTATCATAAATCAATTTATTAGATGTCCTTTTTTGGGATAAGTGAAAGGATTATATTTTAATTCCTTTTTTTGTAAAATTGTTTTCAAAGAAAAATTAATTAAATAGTTCCAAAAAAGACATTAAAGATATTTGAAAATAAATAATATTTTAGTAAATGATTTAAAATTATAAAAATATTATCATTTTCGAAGTGATTGGGATAAGGCTTAATATATCTACCATAGCCCAATTATGTTCAAATTTACCATTAATATTGTGACGTCCAGGACATAGATTCCACTTAACAGGTGCCCCGAGCCCAGTAGGACACATGGCTTCAAGCATATATTTCCTAACACCAAAGGCTACCAACTAGTAGTGAGGGCCTAAGGTGTGTCCGTCAGAAGACTATTCTCTAATTAGAAATGCGTATCATAGTTTAAGGAGTAGAAATGAATACTAAAATATATAAGTAATACAAATGATATAAGAAATTGTAGAAGAAAAATGATTAAATAGATAAACGAGAATAATAATAGCTATATCAACTGGAACAATGATGTTGTAATTTCATGTCACAAGAAAATTTTAAAACATGGATATAAGACAATAGACATAACATGATCCACAGAGTAAAATAAAATAAAGGCTACTCTAAGTATATTGAGATCCAACTTGGTCCTCTACTATCAATCTCCATCGTAAAAAACAAGCAATAAAGTGTTTGAATCCATATTCTTTCCTTTGTCAACACCTATAACCATGTAATCTACTCCAGGTACCAAACAACACCCTGAGAGGGTGTGAGATAAATCCTAGTGGGACACCACCAACTGTGGCTATAACATCCGGCTTGTGTAATGGAATATAGCATTGTGAATACATGCATATATAAGTAAAGTAATAAGTACAATATAACTAAATACCAAAGTAACTTCTTCAGACCTAAGCTAGTGTCTTAACATTAAATGAGTTCATTAATTAAATAATTTCTATTTAATGTTAATAGGTCACGTGAGGCTTTCCAGAACTGACATCACCCTATGATAGTATATGTATTAAAGGTCATAAGACGTAATAAGGCAACCTGACAAAGATATCCAGTGAGGGAGTTCCAGGGTAAAAAATAAGGTAACATAAATCTCTTGAAATGCTAACTTTGTAGTATTTAAGTCTACTATGGCTTAAGAGTGTAATCTAAGGAGCGTAATCCAATGCATTCCACAATAAGGTGCCTAACGAGTCCAAAGTGATCGACCAAGGGAAAATAGGGCTAAAAAGGACAGATCCCTATGGGATTTCAACATGTAACCTTATAGTCAATTCTGTATCCAAGTACTTTATCATAGGTATCTTATAATAATGAAAAGGACCCTGTAGTAGTATACTAATCAACCGAGGGAAAAACAAGAACCAGAGTCTTGGTGGGTATCAACCTAAGAAAACCGCATCCTTTAATCAGAATGGGGTTCCCAAGACCCAAGGTATTCTCCTCTCAGAATCCAAGGCGTGCATGAGTCCATCCATTACTTTTTGATATTGTATCATGTAATAATTCATTAGGTTCAATCCATATCTTCCATTATTTTTGGATATGCCAAGTAGCATTGCAACTGTTTATTTATTTATTGGTCCAAGCCTTGTCTTCCATTAACGTTGATAGGACAAGTATCATTGAAACCATTTAATCAAGTCTTAATTATCCATTAAAATATATTCATTCATATATTTTCACTATACTACCTTCCATCAGTATAGAAAGGGGTGATATGGGCATGAAACCTTTATTCAAACTCATTTGATAAGGCCAAGTTATATACTTTTTATTTTTTCCATTTTACATTTCACATTTTAATAATCAATTTTAAACAAATACTTTAGGCGGTTCAAGTGGTGAACATATACGGTACATGACATTATGAAATTCTCATTAATAGAAAACCATTTATCATAATAATACTATCCTTCAGAAATTTCAAGCAAAGGAAAACTAGAATGATGTTTCAAACATGCCAGAACACTAAAATCTAATTATGGCATAACCTTCGACATGAGTAGGATTGAGTTATGGGTGTAACTGATAATAAATAATCACATATTTGTAAATATCATAACTGTACGATTCTAACAAGTATAATAATGGAATGTAAATTTAAGTAATGACTTCCAACAAAACTGATGGGCCCACACTAAAATTCCAAAAACAATGATGTTTAGGGATATGTTATAGACCACCCACCATAGGGTTGTACGATCCTTCTCCTCCGGTATCGACCCATGATTTTCCTTAGATCAGAGTATATCTAGGAAAAGGTGAAAAATTATCACATGGAAGTATCTAGGTTGATATCAAGAGTGAAGAAGAATGGCTAAAGAGGCCTCACGAACATACCATTGTGCATCAAAATTTATGGACAAAATCTCAATCAGATGCCGGATGAATGAGATCTCTTGATCCCTAGATTTGGCCATCAAAAAGCCCTAAATGGATTAAAATAGAGGAAAATCCCACCAGTTTCTGAGTTGGGGAAGAAGAGGGATGATTAATTGATCATTAAGATGAAAGCTGGAAATTTACCCAGAAAAAATAGCCTATGCATGGTTTGTTTCGTTCAGTTTGTCAAACTGTGCGCAAACCGCATGAGATGAATCTGCCTGAATGATTTGCCCGCATAGTTTGATCAAACAATGTGCAATCCGTGCATGGTTACCTGGGAGAAAGGGGTGTTTTCTTGGTTAGGCCGCACGGCCGTGCACCAACCATGAGAGATGTATTTTTTTGAAAAAACACCATGCACATGGTTGGGAAAACCATGTGGAAATCCCACACAGTTTCTTCTAAGCCATGCGCCAAGCCTGTTTTCCCCATAAAGATGGGTTCTAGGCTCTGAACATGGTACTGACACCCTCATAACCTTTATTAACACATTAAGAATCTATATTAGGTCCCAAGTAAAGATTTATACTGTAAATTAAAGGATACATACACGAGTGATCGAATTCTTACAAATAGTAACTTTAATGAGCCTTGAGGAGTGAAAAACATTGTTATTCGGATTATCACCAAAAGGTTTAACCTAGGTTAAAAATTTAAGTGTGAAAACATCACATAAAATAATCTAATTTTAATTATATTAGTGAATATTGAATAATCGCCATATTATCTTAAAATAATTTCTATTTAGATAATTTTTAAAGGAAAACTAATTTATATTAATTTAATTTTTTTTAGATGTTACTAGAGTAACACTCCCCTATGTTATAAAGGAAACATCCACTCCCCTTTTCATCAAGATTAAAAGGCCTTTTTCATTAGGTAATCCCAACAAAAATGAATTTCTTAAATATTTATTCAAATCCAATAGGCCATGGTTTTATCAGGAAACCAACCTAGTAAATATTTTGCTGTAATCCTAACATGTCTTTCTGAAGAATACGTATCAATCTAGAATGAGTTTTTGTTTTGTATTATTTTATATACCAACTCCTTTAGAATTTGTTTAAACACTTTAAAATAAAATAATTAATATTTTACATATATTGATTAATTATTTTGTTAATGGTGTAATTCATTTCCACCTCAAATATCCATAAATTTGGAATTGAATTAATCGTTTGTGTGTACGGAGGAATACTGCCTTGTAGACTGATGTAATTCAATTTACATCACAACATATCATAAAAGTTAATAATAATGGAAATATATATATATTTATTATATTTAGTAAATATTAATCATTATTGAAAATAATATATCATTTATTTTCCTACAATTCCATTCATTAAAAAATAATAATGTTATTCAAGCTTATGAGTGGACTACCACCTCCAAAAAAATGTGATTCTTTTTTAACCCCAGACAACATAGATGATATATATTGGATTATTTAAATTTTAATATTATATATACGACGTAATAATCATTATATAAATTTAAAATAATACTAAATTTCTTTCTATCATGATCTGTGAAAAATGGAAACATCCCGCTTGTGTCCCTATATCCTACCATATATGTGATTGTAATGTAATTTATTTTTCATAACCATATTTCATGTTTGGTTTTAATTGTATAATTATTTTACATAAATTGTTATTACTTCCTTAAAATTATTATAGTTCTGATAAAATAATGAACTCTTTGATGATAGTAAACATACAAAATTTATTTTTTATATACGATCCAAATATTATCAAAATGTCTTACATATACATAAGGTAAATTAAATGAATTTATCATTGTAATAAATAGAAATAAAATGAAAATTAATCTTTTAAAAAGGTTTGTAATAAAGTAAATAAAGTAAATTATTTTATTTTTCATTTATATAAATAATGTACAAGATGAGTTGGTTTGAAGGTAAGCAACACTATACTTAAAAAACCTCAATTTAAATATTTCCAATATTTATTTTCTAAATATTTCTCTTCCATTTCCATATTATAAAATTTGGTTTTATGTGTGTTTATATATGGAAATAAATAAATTTTATAGTTAATTTTATTTCCCTTTTCAATTTATTTTAATTGGTTTTAATAGTATTTTTTACATATTTTATACACATCATTTTTAACTTTCTTTTAAATAGACAAAAAGGTTGTATTTTAATGTATATGGTGAGAAAATATTTTACAACCACTACAAATGTTATTTGGTGTTTTTATTCATTTAAAATATTCCATGTTTTCTCCAATGAAAACCCCTATTTTTTGGGTATTTTATTTTTGAAACTAGTTTTTTAATATAAAAGGTTTTTCAATATCTAGAAGTGTTTTAAAAATGGGTTCAAAAGAGTTTTTCAAGTGTTTTATGATGAAGATATGAGAGAATAAAATGATTTATTCATGATATGGTAATAAATCATTTTATATGAGAAATGGGTGAGCCCAAAATAGATTATATGTAATGCTAAGACCCATTGTAGCTCACATTGATCAATGAGCCAAATACCACTTATAGAAATGATGAGACTGATATAACGTTTAGATGGTTACACCTAGATAATTCTATAATACATTGGTTAATGTTAAATTTATTACTGAAAAAGAACAAGGGATTTTACTATTGAGTTTTATCCTATGTATTTAATAGGACTGTGGTTATTTCTAACATGTTTTATGAATATAATTAACTAGGTTTTATGAAATGATTTTTAATTCCATTATTTTATTTTAAATTTTTTATTTGAGAAAAATGTTTGTCTATTTTTCGTGTGTAAAATGTTTTTCTTACTTATGTCAAAGAACACAATGATAAAGTTAAATTTTCTTGGGTTTTTATTTTTTATCATCACTAATAAATTTATTATCTTTATATCGTTTAATAAGATTTTTATGATCATCCCTTAATTTTAAAATGTTTTTACACTATTTAAGGATGGATACTAAAAAAGAAGAATTAAAGTTAAATTTTATGATTATTGTCCATGAAAAGTAATTCTTTTTTTTTAAAAGTTTTATATTATGGAAAAATGGATACTGAATATAAGTGTCTACTTAGTAATATATGCATTTATTATATAAGAATTATGATCCATTTTTTTAAAACTCTAAACCAGAAAAGATCCTCAAAATGGAATAAACCTAATTATATTATAAAGATACCAGATTGTGTAATATTTAATTCTTGGTCCTCATACTTTTATTTTACTTATTACAACTCTTTTTTAGCTATTATGATGGAATAATACATACCATATAGTTACACTGTTTTTAATTTTAACCAAAAAATCAGTTGTTTTAGAAAATTATAAATAATTATCCATTGTTTAATTTGTATCTTCCGATCTAAAAAATAATTATTATTTAAAAAAAAATATTTTTCTTAATATTGGAATTTTTACTATTAAAAAAGAATCATCATTTATCAAAAATTACTAGCTTTCATGATACAAGAAACATTCTAACCCTTTTAAAACTTACATGGGACTTCATTATATTATTTTATCAGTTATATTTTTAAAACATTATTTAGTAAGATGATTTAAGTAAAATATTTTTTTTTAAAATTCCTTAAATTTTCATAAAGTGTTTTTTAATTGAAATTATATATTTACTAAAATATAATATTTATTTTCATCATATAAAAATCAAATTTTTATAAATCATATTATATAATTATATATTTATATATATGAAAAGTTATAAATATATTCAATATTTTATTTAAAACAAAATATTCAAATTCACACTACTAGGGTCAATATACATAACCCCTTCATACACTAACATACATCCTAAGGATAAGGTGTGAGATTTCAGTAATTACATGGGGTGGTTTGGTAAACATGGTCTGGGTGGTGATCTCTTTAATCTTGAACATCAACTATAAACAGTTTCACACAATTTCTATATATTTAATCTCATATTGGGCATGGTTAATCGAAAAGATCAATGATTCCATATCCTTGTGAAGCTATGATAAATGATCTTCATAGGGTAAACATATACTTTCTGAGGTACTCACTACTTCCATCTATATCAATTACACTTTATTATAACCCTTAATACATAATAATCATAACATTCCCCATATAAAATCTTTGTTATCAATAGTTATGATGCTTAATGGGTTTTTAAGTCCATCATAATATTATGGATATATTTAAAAATGGTATAACATAAAAAATGAAATATTGTGAATATATTATCTATTATTAATTTTCTTAATGACGAATTTATTCATTATAAATGGAAATAAATTTTTAAATGTTTGGTTTATTACATTAATCTCTCCATCCTAAATGTATCCCTCAAAATTTAATTTTATGCCCAAAAAATGAAGAATTTATTTCTATTAAATTCCCTATTTTGGTTCCTATATCACATCCTCAAACTTTTGGTTCCACCACAAAATTTTGAGAAGGTGATTTATTTTGTTTTATAGATATTTTTATCTATGATATAAGATATTCATTAGATACTTCTTGTATGAAACATCTTATCTGAAGGTATCACCTCCAGATTATGTACATGATAGGGTTATGGTACGTATTTCCGTAAGAGGGATACATAAAACAAATCTTATACTAGAGATAGGTTATGTTAGAGTGATATTCATTAGTCCATAGCTCTGTTACGATCATGGATATGAAATGGGTAGATATATCTTGATTGGATATTTTTTTCATAACAAATCTCATTAAATTATTCGAGGGTGATATAGAAAGGAACATTTTACCTCTGATGTCAAACTCATAGTCTCATCGATTATTGTTTGAGTATGTTCTATATAAACTATTCATAGATATCATATAAAAATGAATGGTTTTAACCATCCATATTAAATCTTGTATAATAAAGGGTCTTATAAACTCCCACACTCAAACATCATCCTAATATAACTGATTTTGATAGCTCTTACCATAAATAGACTTATAGGGTTTCAATTAAATTCTTGAATAGAAATTGATGCATATGAGAACTCCACTAGGGGACAGTTTTGATCCAAAAATACTTGGAAATCCAATGAAGATGATATTAGTATATCATCTAGAGTTTTAATAGTTCTCTCAATTTGACCATCCATGTGACAATGATAAGGAGTATTAAAACTCATATTCATATCCAGTTCTTACTTAAGGATTCTCTAAAACCTAAATGTAAATTAGGTAATTTGATAACATTCAATGAAGAGTAGTACACCATACATTATTACCACTTATCAAATGTATGTCTTAGTGATCTAGTATATAGAGAAATATCCCTTCATAATAGTGAAGTTCATTGAAATTTTATGGCGATTGACTAGGGATCAATCATTGTTATTACCTTAAGCTATCTTAGGGAGTATATTGATAAAATCCATGTTTATATTTTCTCATTTCTATATTGGTATGGGAAATGGTTGATTGATAACGTTATGCTTCCATAATTTATCCTTGAAGTTTTGTAATACCATGCATATGGATAAAACAATTATACAATCTCTCTCTTCATGTGATCCCACAAAATGATTTTTTCTAATATCTTTACATCTTAGTTCTTATTGGATGACTAGGGAAGGATGATCCATGTACATTATCCATAAGTTCCCTCTTCAGTTACAGTTTTGATTGAACGTATATCCGCATTCCAACCTAATGACTTCATCTTCAGAAAAGTTAAAAATTGGAATATTCAATATCATTCTCTATAGATCCTCCTCATTTTTAGTCCAACTTAATCCCTTCATGAATGGATGATTGATACGTTTTTTAAGGATGTTAAGATAATTTTACTTATATTATTTCTATTTCCATCTTTGTCAAGGTTCAGTATAAAGACCTACTCTTTTCCATGTTTTAAGACCCCCAAATATGGATTCTTCTATGCAACATAAGGTGATTATAATAATAATCGGTTTGATCCCCCAATTTCAAACTGGTTACCCCCAGTTCCAATCATCCTTCAGTATTTGGTTAGATCCCCTAGCTACAACTTCTTCATAGTGATTGGTTAGACCCCCAATCATAATATTCAAGGAACAGGTTAGACCCCACAACTGCAGACTTCAATTTTAGATGGATTGATCCACTATAAAAATACCAGTCAGAGATCCTTATCCATAAGCTCATAGAATCCCACTAGATCATATACAATTCAAGTTCCTTTTCACTAATTTAGGACTTTCTCAAATAATTCTAATCACTGAATATAATATACTGCCTAACTACAACACTACTTTGTACATAAATATTTTTTCTACTAAAGACCTGAACTCACTAAACATTGAAAGATCAGGTACAAAAATCAACTAATGCAGTGAAAAAAATATTTCCATGGCTTCAGTCTCAAATAAATACACACAGATCACACATTTTATATTTCATATATGTTTCTTCAAACATCATGCACATATAAAGTATACAACATAGTTTTATCAACTTATGCATGAATCAGTTCTTGTTCATGTATATTTCCTTCTATCAATGAAAATTTTTATGCATGTAAATAATTGTTTCATGAATACCCTAATACACACAATTTTCACTTTCATAATCAATTCACACTACCTCAAATATTGTTTCTTTATACAAACACTATCCACTATTTGAAACTCAATACATTTATATGCCTTGAAGATTTCATATATTTTATTTTCTTTTTCTAAATTTATGTGGGAATTATAAAATATTTTTCACAACAGATATCCACACACACTGTTTTCCTTCTTGTGTAGTCACCTTCACACACACTAACCACTTACAGAATTCACATGCATATACAACTTACATGGGACCTATTTCTTCATAAAGGATTCACAATTCATATATGAAATTGTGTTTCCTTCACTCAAACTCACTATAAAAACATAATAACCCTCAATACATCCCTCATACAAACCTGAATTGATGTTGGATATTAATGTGAAAGGTTATTATTCACAAGATGCAGTTTAAATAAACACTCTCATGAGGTTTCTCAAACCCTTAAAAAAATATTGAGAGACATGAATATAAATCGTGCTATCTCAAATGCTTCCTGAAAATCTATTCATCACAAAGAAAAAACTACTATGGAATACTCATTTTCTTTGATAATAGTATTACATATCCGTTACAAAAAATAGAAACTTTTCGACATCCTTTGTGAACTAGAGAGATTCATAGTGGTTCTCATTCAATAGAAATCAGAACCTCTCAAGATCAAAAAAAAAATCAAGGATGATTACCTAGGTATTTATAGAAAATAAACCACCGACATATCTGGTATCCAGTACCTCACCTAAAGCATATAGAGTCTCTCTTTCATGACACCATAATCACTGTCACTATAGTATAAATATTTATCCATTCTTCATCTCATCAGTTTGATCTTAATTTTCTCATGAAAACAACATTTCATGAGTTTTTTTATAGCCTTTAAACTTTAAAAACATTTGGAATATGATCAGAAGGATTGGTACAAGATTCGATCGATGTACATGTAGATCATAACAAAATGAGATTCTTTGATGTCTTGCAGGAGAGGATGACACAATTGAAGAGATCAGATGAATGCCAGACAACTTAGATGAAAGATAAAGTGATTGAATGACCATGATTATTTTTAGTTATACAGTATTTGATCCCACATAATAAATTATACCATTTATTCATTCTATTATAATATATGTCCCGGTGAGAGTTACCTAGAAATCGGCTGCTGGACACTCCTCACTCTTATGGGAACCGCCTTGTGCCGACGTTTACCTCCGCCATTGTTCTGCCCCACATAGCGGATCTTCACTGCCTCTATTACCTCATGTTGGATCATACCTTTACCCATAATTCCACCTACTATCTTTTATTGGGCAGGATCCCTCAGCCATGGTTAACCCTCCAATATCTCACATAAGGATAGGTTTGAGCTAGTTAAGATTTACTTACGAGATGGAATTTTTTTATGATGAACCAATTTTTATACATAGAAAAAATTCTATGTAGTATAAAAAAATAAAAATTCAATTCAATTTAATTCCAAAAAAAACCCATCAAAATATCTTCATCAAAACACCATAAATAAGTATCTTCCTTCCAAATTACAATTACTTCTTTTTTACTTATTCATGAAAGAAGAAATTCATAATGCATGGAATCCTTCAATATTCTAAGAAATGTTGTAAATAATGTTTCCTACTTTGAAACAAGTTATTGTAACTTATTGATTTATTCCTTAGTCATCACATTTCAAAAACATAAAACCAATTGAAAAATTTCACCAAACACTCATTGACAAAAAATTCAATTCACAGGACACCTCAATATCCCCATTTGCATTTATTGTTAATAATTCATATGTTGTTAATATGGTTACATTTCATTCTCCCCTTTATAGGAAATGAATACAAAGGTAAACTTAGGAGTTCAAAATTCAATCCATTTCTTTTTATCTTTAGTTTTTTTGCAAAATGAAACCTCACTAAACAAAAGTGATGTGCTTTCAGTTAATCAAGTCTATGTCTACGTGGTCAAGCCCGGTGTAGAAACCAAGAGAGATTTCACAAAAGAATACAAGATATTATTATCTTATAACATGACACCATTCCCAAACTTTTTCATCAACTTCACCATAGGGAAAAATTTGAAAAATATTGTTAAGATGTTTTCTACACACATCTCAAAAAACAAGTCATAAAATTCAAGTGAAAAAATAAATAGCTCCCCCTTTTAAAATTCAGATTAAAAATTTGAGAGTGGTCATTATTGTAACAAAATTTTAAATATTTGAGAGCTTAAAATAATTTATACTCCCACTCATGGGATGCATCCATCATCTTCAATTCCATATATGTTACTAAAAAATCATTTATATATGGGAATAAGGGGGAATCTGGTTGTCACCTAGAAATAACACTTAGTATGAGAGTTACCTATAAATATTTATTTTCCATTCTTTTTTTAATCTATTATTTGGAAGAGTTCTAGTTCATCTATTGGGATATTATAAGTAGCATGAAATTTTTTTTGTCATTCTAAATGTTTAAAAACCCTTTACACTTAATAATTTTCAAGTCATCATTTGTACATGACTCTTCATCATCTTAAAATTCATCATTTGTCACCAAATGATATTATTTTCCTTTGAAAATATTATGAACTTTTTAAAATTGTTTTAGATTATCACACAATTCACCGGTTTCAATAGATTTCTTTATTGTATGACTTCATTTATAATATTAATTATGAGGAATCTCACTTGACAAAATCTGAATTTCTCAGCTATGTGACATTATTAGCCACATCTGCCACAAACTTCATTCAATCATTCATAAAATATCTAAATTTAAAATTTAGATGAAGTCTTGATCACATTATTCTATTTCAGATAATCTAATATTATCTGTTCAGAATTTATCCCCCTTGATTCATGACACCTCCTTGATAATGACAGGTTATACCATCATGAATAATATTTATGAAAAAAATACACAACATCAATTATAGAATATAAACCATGATTTTCTAGGATGATAGAAATTTGGATATGAATATTTTAGTTATTGATTTTTTATAGAGTGTGAATGTTTCTTCTTGGGATTAAAGATTATGGTTGAATTAGTACACTCTTCCTTAATAGAAAATATTTTCTCATTTCATCTTTTGGGCTAGTTTGATCGAGCCTTATCCTTAATACCTACATTGTTAGAAATAAAACATGTGAAATGAGATTCATATGCTCTATAATCAACCTTATTTGTTAACCCTTCTGCTCAGCATCTTTAAAAGATTCGCTCTTAATCTCAACATATTTGGAAAAGTTTTATTGTTTCTTTTTCATTTACCTTTGATCTAAAATACATATAAATTGTGTCTTAGATAATTATTCTTCTTTCTCCAAATGTATATCATAAAGATCTTTTAACATCTTTTAAAATTCAGCTAATTTCAAATAATTTTGTTTTTTCTCTTCAAAATGTGTTGATTCTTCCTTGTTCAGATCTTTATTTCCAAAAATTTTCAACTTTCCTTTTAGATCAAATATCTTCATCTTATTTTATATTATTTCAATAAGATGAATTTCATCTTTATTATAACTTTATTTATTATCTAAGGAGATCGGGTTAATTTATTTATTTTGTTTTTTCAATAAGATGGGTTATATGTTGTCATCCATCATAAATAAGTTCTTTCATCACCTTCATCTTCTTCAAATTAATCATTATATTTCTTGGAATTTACTATAAATAACACTTGATTATTTGAATATCTACCATATTCTGACTCACAACATGGTGATATAAATTCATCCATTTATCTACTCATAATATTTATCATCTTAGAAGTAATCCTCATCTTATGATTATTCCACTTCTTTTTTTGATACTTCTTATCCACATCTTCTGAGTCAGTATCATGAGTCTTATTATTTGGGTAGTTACCAACAGAATGACCAGTGTTGTGACAATTCTAGAACTTGTGTAATTTTTTATATTTCATTTCCATCTGACCCTTTTGAACATTCTTTTAACAAAGTCCTTAATTTTACTGAAGTTCATTTCAGCTTCTTCATCCTCAGAATCACTGGATTATGATTCTTATTTGACTTTAATTTTACCTTTTATCGTGGATTCAAAGTCTATCTCATATCATTCCTTTTTCTTGAATACTATAATTTTTCTCATTTCATATGATATGAGAGTATTATGAAGTTCATCCAAAGATAGATATTATCTCTCTTCTAGTTAATAAATCTTTGAGTCAAATCTATCTGAGAAATTTCCCATAAGCTTCCTCAAAATAGAAGAATCATGAACTTCTCTCCAAAACCTCTGATTTTACTAAGAATTTCATTTATTATTGAAAATTAGTCAACAATACATTCATCATTATCCATTTTTATATCTTCAAAATTGATTCTCCAAATTTGAAACTTGTATTCTCTAAACTTAATATTTTCTTCATAACTACTTCTCAGTATATCCAAAATCTCCTTGAATGTTTGGAGACCCATCACTTTAGTATGATGTTCTTATAATAAATCCATAAATATTGAATTCTATGACTTTCCATCAACTTATATATTTCTCTTTTCAACTTTAGTAATTGAAATATATTAATTAATATTATTGAAATCCACTGTTGCTACATCTGTCACTTCAAGTCCAAGAGATAAAAGGTAAATAAGCATCATATTACTCTAACTATGGAAATTTATTCCATCAAAAGTTGGAATTCCTCAATAGTTCACTAAAGACAAATTCTAAATTTCTCATATATTTCTATGGATATATAGTGGGAACCTTGGGATCTGATTCCAATTTAAGTGGCCACAGATCAGTTAGATACCACTTAGAGGGTGGGTGGGGGGGGAATCAGTGGTATACTATTTTTACAAAAAAATTAGTTTTACCCTTGTTGAACCATGATAATTATGTATTAAATAATTTTTATCATATTCAAATAATAATGACGATATAATGATGATAAGATACTCAGTTTGATATTTATACGACATTACATGGTGATCTTCTGACGAACAGGTTCCCTCAGGCATGCGCTGAGGTTGACGACAATAACACTAAGTTGATCGGATTAATCAGATGACTTAAATGATCATTGGAAATATCACACGATTTTAGTTCTATTAGAGATAAAATATTGGTGTGTTGTGTTTTAGAAATGTTTACTTGCATAAATAAGATTAAAAGAATAAACATTGTTCTTTATTTTTTATTTCATAAAGAATACATAAAAATAGTGGGGATAATTACATGCATTAAGTATTTTTCTTGTGATAAAGGGAATTACATGAATGAAGGATATATAATGTTTTTGTGTATAATAAATGAGTTAATAATAACTAATTTTTTTAAGTTAATTAGAGAATAAGGAAGCTTGTATTTTATTGGTAGATCTCATGTTTTTCATTATATAATTATAGTGAGTTGAATTGGATGTTTTATCTTCTACAGTTGTTTAGAGTAGACTGATCCAACTAGCATGTAGAGTTATTGATTACATTCATTGGAAGTCAAAGAGTTGTATTTGAAGTGAGCAAGTGAAGAATTAGTATATTCTTAGTGGATCGAAGAGGAAGATCAGTTTTGTGTTGTAGTGTCATTTGGAAGTCATTGTGATCCTTCTAATTGTGTTATGTTTTTTATTTGTGAAGGACTTGTTGGATTCCAGTATAAAGTACACTGAAGAGATTTCATTATAAATAACACTGGAGGGATTCTAGTATAATTTGGGAAAAGCTTCATACCTACCTAGCACATATGGGGAGTCAGGACCAGAATCCAATTATGGTAATCTAGTGATATAGATTGAAATATAAATTAGATGTTATCTGATAAACACTTTGATATGGGCTCCATAAAAATAGTTACTATACCTATAATTTTTTAATAATAGGAATAAGGAGTTACCTCTGATCTATTAATTTGGAGTCATTCTATCTCCACCAAAATCATCTTCTTCCTTGATCTATTGGAGTAGTTCTCTGTGCAAGGTTTTCTTCATGCCGTAACATCTAGAAGATCTATACAAGCAACACAAACAACATTTAACCATTCTAATGATTTAAATAGGATTTAAATATCATGAAACAATTTTTGAAATATTCAATTAAGATTAATATATTGAGTTACAATGTGTAGAAAAATAAATGAATTTTCGGAGATGTTAATTTATTAAAGTAATATATTTTTTTGTATTTTTTTCAATTCAAATGTTTGATAAAAAGTTGAGGTGATAATAATCGAATGTTGGTGTTAAATAATTTATTTTTTTCTTTGAGAAATATTCATAAATTGGAAAATATGGTTCATTTGGTTGAGTTTCTTCAAGTGAATAATCATTTCAAATGCGATTATTGGATAAATATTTAGTGAGTTACAATGATATTTCTGAAAGGGGGACACATTATTTATGACATTTAGTGAATGATTTAAAGATATCATGCAATATTAATTTCTTATTTCGTGAAAAATTAATGATTTTGGATTTTCATAAAAAATAAAATATTTATTCACAAAGTATTGATGATGAATTTTTGAGGGGGGTGGGGTTGATTGGAATTTACTTCATGAAAGTCTTTTTATTTAATTATTCTTCATATAAATATTTCTAAGTATATAATATTGTTCATAATCAACCGAATTTCCAGTCCTTTCTAGATCAACCCTAGCATTATGTTGGACCATGAGGGTTCAACCACGACTGAGGGAGATATATATCATGTGAATCTTATTGAGAAAATGGTAGGAGGAGAACACCGACATGATCCTAGCGGCAGTGGATCCCCCATGAAAGATAGGATGGTTACATAGGAGGAGGATGAAATAGTATGGTTCTAGAAAAAATTCAGAGCACTTAGTTAAACATTTTATGAGTATCTCATTTTCAACATGTATTATAAAAGAGAAGAAACCTAATTTATGAGGATCTAATCAAGGTTCATCATTGTTTTATTATTCCGATGAAACCTAATTTGATCAATCTAACATGAAACTTATTTTTCAGGAAGTTGAAATTGCATGAAAAATTAATCTGGATCTAAAAATGAGTTATGTTTTTTAGAGGATCTCTATACAACCATTTTACTGATAATTGACCCAAGACATATAACCATAATTTTATAATTCTAAGAACTCCAACATGATTGAAATAACATGCTATTTTTTTCATAATAGAATTAAGAACAAACTAAAGGAATGAATACTGGAGAAAATAACTTTTATCTTTTTTGTTGATTCTCAATATAGTGAATTGATAGGTGGTACACATGAAGTGAGGAAGTTTTCAAAACCTATAAATATCGAGTGAACTGAGTCTAGTTTTTGGATATCAATTG
Organism: Viscum album; assembly: GCA_963277665.1. Classification (NCBI taxonomy): domain Eukaryota; kingdom Viridiplantae; phylum Streptophyta; class Magnoliopsida; order Santalales; family Viscaceae; genus Viscum; species Viscum album. The sequence goes on along the minus strand of OY728149.1, from coordinate 66,294,955 downwards.
TTATAATCTATTATTTTTGGATAAAAAATGCACTTTCAATTCACTGATTCACAGAGGAGGAGTTTCCATGAGGTTCTTCTTGTGCGAAGAAAGGGAGGTGACTGCGAGAACTCGAGTTATGCACATCAAACCCAAGATGCTTCATGAAGAAAATTTTTCCATGTAGCAATCATGGTTTCAAAATTTCATTATAAATTATTTTTTTTGTTGGAAAAGATCATTTGAGTATTTTATTTCGTCTTGGAAGTACACACATAGATAATGTGCCTTGAAAATAAGAAAATCCATCATCCATTTGGTTTTTACAATCTGTGTGAAGGCGCAAATACATTATGCATAGAATATGGTGTTGTGTATATAATACATGTCTACGATTTTCCCAGAGAATTTTTATTTTTAGTGTGTTATTTACATGTTTGATAATATTGTATACTCACCCTTAAAATAGTGAGTTTCGTGAGGAATAAGAGAACAAATATTTTTGTATATACGAAGAACCTATTTGAGTAAGTGTGCTGTGTAGAACATTGAAAATCTTAGTAGTGCATAAAGTAATAGTGAGAACATGGAAAAAGGGAAGTGTACATACATCTAGGTGTGTGAAAAATAAGAAATTAATGCACATTCATGATATCCATGCTTAGAACAGAGGTAGTTCCTGTGTGTGAAAAAGTATTTTCTGAAGGAGAAACAAAATAGTGCACACTTTCATTAAGGTTATTAGAAAAGACAGAGACCATGAACACATGAATTTACATGTGTATTAAAAATAATTTTTGGATAATGTATTCATATAAGGTGTGTGTGTGTGTGTGAAGAAATTAAAAAGTGGATAGTCTGTACAAACAAGGTGTGTGTGTGATGAAAAGAAGAAGTGAATTGTGTCTTAATCAAAACTTTGTGAAAATTAAGGATTTATATTGTACATACATTGAATACACAAACATTTGAGGATATACACACATGAAAACATAATTTTCATCATAAATTCATAAATTAAATACAATTTATATGTGTGTAGAGATTTAAAAATATTGTAAACAGAATTTGTTTGAGTTAATGAAATATTTTTTTGTAAAGAAAAGAAGGAGATAACAAGAAATTTATTGATATATCTTTAATTGTTAATTATATTACTATAGTGAGTTTAATTTGAAGTGTGATATTTTAAAATTCATGATAGTATACAAAACCAATTTGCATGTAGGGTTGTTGATAACATTCAATGGAATTTGTGAATTTTCAATTAATGTGAACAAGTTTTTAATCAGTTTATTTTAGTGGCTCGAAGAGGAAGATCAGTTTTGTATTGTAGTAACATCTTGCGGTTATTGTGATATTTCTCTTTGTTTTATGTGATATATTTTCTAAACGCTGATGGGATTAAAATATAAAGAACAATGGTGGGATACATGTATAACTTTGTAAAAAGGTAAAACCTACCCACAATGGTTTCATGGTGATACCTGAACAACACACTTGTAATTGGTGATTCATTATTAGTGTAGGATCTGTGTCTTAGATCATCCCAATCACAATAAAAATGTTGTCATCCATATCAGAGGTGAACTTTGTAAGAAAACTATGTGTTTTTCCTCATTTACTTTCTCTCTTTCATGCGGTATAATTGTGTCGATAAATAGGCAAGATCCATTCACTCTAACAAGTGAATAGGTACATATTTAAATGGGGTAAAAGAAAAGAAATGAAAATTGGTATAATATTGTGCACACTGATTCACCCCCGTTAGTGTACCTACTTCATCCTTGGGGACTTCAATTAGTATCATAGTGTAGGTTACATGTCTGACTAGATTTATCCTATTGTCCTATTTATTTATATCAGACTTATATGAAGTAAAAATTTTAATTTGATGAAGTGATAGAGTTATATCAGATGAATAATTTAGTTCCAATATCTATCAGTGCCAACATAGAAGCTTATAAAATAACCATGAAGAAAAGAGAGACGAGAGAGGAAAAAAGCTAAGAGAGAATTTTAATAAGAATGAAGATAAATAAAATGATATTTTTTGTCATAATGATACTCTATTACCTTTAACTATTAAATCTATTTATGATGATTTTTTGATGAGTATGGTTCAAGTGGTGATGAAGAAAAATTTATTTAACAACTTAGTAAATTTATATAGAAATAAACTTATATCTGAATAATGTTTCTACTAATTTTATCACTTATATATTTTATTTTAGTGAATATATGGTTAAAATTAACAATATTAAAAGGAAGTTGAGGATATAGAGAGATATTTATCGAAGAATTATAAAATATGTATTCTTCTCTCATAAATTATTGATTCCAAATAAGAAATTGTATCACTTTTCAATGAATAGTTCTCTAATTTTGAAGAAAAACTGCAATAAAATGTGTGTGAGTTAGAAGTTAGTGAGAAGGTACTTACTGAGATGATTCACACAATTGAAGAATATTATAAATATATAATTAATTTTAAGGAATCTCATTTGGAAATGAAATACAAGGATGGTATAGTCATCCTAGATGATGAATCAAAAGAAAAGTATATATTTTACAATAATGAAATATTTAATTTGGTCTAGGATTAATTATAAATGATTTTATTTGAGAAGGAAATTACTAATAATGTTTATGAAGAAGTGATCAATGCATTAGAGAAACCACCTAAAACCTCTATGAATGTTAAATAAGCTCAAATAGAGGTTATGAAAAAGATAATTAAGGAGTTTAATAATTCTATCCTAATGGAAAATCAAATTCATGGTGATCAAGTTTATAAAATGAAGAGTCAATGGGAAGTAAAGCTGAAATAAGTTGAAGATGTGAAAAATTTCCTCAATATGATGTGCCTTAAAATATAAGTAAATTTAATAAATATAAATGGAAAAAATCAAAGAATTCCCAGAAAGAGTGTGAAGATATGGTGAACCAAAATTAAGATCAGAAGGGCTCTCTAAATTCGAAATATCTCGAGTTGGAGGTCATGTTCATAAATATGGAGATCACCCAAGACAAATCTTCATAAAATGATGAGATCAGAAAATTTTCCAAGTGTAATTAAGAAAATATTCATACATATTACAACACTCATTAAAGTTATAAGAAGATATTGATATTATTTAAATATAAAACTATGGAAATTTTATTGAAGTTGGTAACCCTTTTTCGAAATGTTTCTTTTCTTACTAATACTATTTTATCTACAAGTATGGGTTCCAAAATGATTTCTGGTCAAACATGGGTGAATAATACTAATGATAAATCTAATATATTCTCAAATTTTGATTTGAATGTGAGTGTGAATTATCATTCCACAAAATGATATGAGATGAATAATTATATTATATAAAAGAAACAAGATGTAAAAACTAGTAAATTTATAACACAGAGAAATAAATAAATATTTGTTGGCTATTGTTAGTGTTGCTAGAAATCTGGGCATCGGGTTGTTGATTTTTGGAAAATTATTTCGATACATGGTAATTACATAAGGCCAATATTAAGGGGAATTATATTATTTATGAAAATAAATTATAAATAGTTAAAGAATAATTCATATATGAATAAGATTATGTATATTAAGAATAGATTTGAGTGTCTTGAAGAATTATGCGATTATTAAATCAAAAGTGTTCACCATTATCATAAGTGATTGTATATACAAATTATACACTATGGAAACACTCACATGAAGGCAAGACCATAAAAAATTTAGAGTCAAGGGAAAAAAGTAGAAAATTATTCCTTGGGGAATAAACCAGAGAATAAATTTAAGAAAACATTGAAGAAAGATACACCCAATATGAATGACGATATGAATTTCACACCAATGAAAATATGCTTCTATTATGGAAGGAAAGTTCATATCATGTATGTTTTCAAATAGGTCGTAAATACCAATTCTAGTGGAAGCATGATGAAAAATAAAAAGAAATCAATCTTAGAAATGAATAAAATATTTTATTTTTAGTATGACAATCAAGAGGAAAAATTCTAATTTTATGAGAGGTTTTCTAAAAGGGATAACACTATGAATTCTGGTGATTTGTGTGGAAGGTGCAGAATGTAAGGGAATATTACTATTGAATGCATTTCGTGGTTACCTAAACAAATTGATGTACTAAATAATAAATTAAAATCACCAGTGACTTCTTATATTAGAAATAATACTATAAAAAAGAGTCTACACACAAGGAGAAGTCTAAACATGTAATAAAATAATTCTTATTCATATTTATAGAGTAATTGGAATTGGATAAAATTTTGGAACTAGAATAGAAGAATGAAGGTGCTCTACTTTCTAATGTGAATAATCCCATTCCATCTATGATGAAAGATGAATAAATCAAGAAGACTGTTTAACCCTTAAATGATAAACATTTCAATATCAAATAAAGACCATGCATGATGAGTTTTCATAAATATAAATAATAATTTAATGGAGTTACTTGGGTGAGAAATGAATCTCTTCCCTACTTCTCTAATTACGAATCATTAAATAACCACCTTATTATCATATATCATTTGTTGTTTAATTTATTTGGGAATTAAAGGTGAGGAATATATTTAGGGGGACTCTAGAAGATATGATTGATTTGATAATATTATATAGTATTAAGTAGGATATCATTCAAAAATTTCTTTATTTAAATTTATGATTAAATTTTCTTCAAGACAATTCTTTTAGAGAGTTATCCATGATGAAGAAAATGAATGAAACTCATCTCTCTAGGGTCGAAAAGGTGAAAAACTACCATAGTTGAAAATATAAACAAGAATTATTGAATATTTTATGTTCTCTAAAGGTATATATATGATATTTCAAATTCTAGTAATTTAATCATATCATTAAAAATGTATGTACTCTTATATCTATATGAATGAAAATTTAGAATCAGAAGAGGAGAAAATGATTATTTAATGATAATGTTAAAATGGATTGATATAAGGTACTTACATTCTTACAATTGATTACATTAAATATTTTTGTAAAGAATAATGTAAGAGATTAATTGTGTATCTTTTCAACAACTTCTGTAAGTGGTTTTTAGTTTTGGCATCATATTCTGAAAAATTTAATAACAACTTTGTTATCTAGATTGATCCCTCATTTTTTCTATACCGGATTAGCCTATGTGGAGATAGATATAATTAATTAATGAATATTTTATTTAATAAAGGTGATGCATTTATTATTTTAAGAATATCAATTTAAATTTCTCTTAAGTGACATTTCTTTTGAAAAGATAAGATTGAATGAGAGAAGAAGAAAAGTTTAGTTGTTACAGAATGAGTTAAGTTGAATACTTTCAGATACATATATTTTTTTTTTCATTTTCATGTAATGGGGAGAATAATACATTGACTTTGAATGTAAAAGGGGTATTGAAAAAAATGGAAATATTGAAGAAAAAATTGATTGAAGGTAACAATTTTTTTATAATCTTTGTCAATAAAGTTGTTTGGTAAAATTCAATGTGATAATATTTAAGGGTTTGTGTTTTATCATTGAATTGTCCCTTGATATTTATTCATAAATTGGAAAATATCATTTTTTTGGTTGAGTTTCTTCTTGTAAATCAACATTTTAAATGTGGTGATTTCAAAACCGTTTAGTAAGTTCCAATGATATATGTCAAATGAGGATACATTATTTACTATATTGCTTGGATGTTTGAAGGATATCATACAATATGAATTTATTATTGCATGATGAAGTAAAGAGTTAGAATTTTCATGAAAAATAAAATTTTTATTCATTAAGTATGGATGGAGATATTTTAGGGCATTGGCTTGGAATTTAATTCATGAAATTCTTTGTATTTGATTATATTACTTAGAAATTTTTCTAAGTATACAATCTAGTTCTTAATCAAGAAATTGGAAATCCCTTTAAAGATAAACCTTAGCCTTATGTGGGACCCTGTGGGGGTATAACCCAACTGAGGGAGTTATATCTCATGAGAAGTCCAAATGTAGCATGGCGGGAGGATCACATCGACATGAGTGCAGAGGTGTTGGTACCCTTGTGTAGGGAAGCATGGAGATAGAGGCAGAGGCCGACATGAGGTGATTCCAAGAAATATTCAGGTCACTTAGGTGACATTTTTATGAGACACTCTATTTCCATTGTGTATTATAAATGAGGAGAAAACCATATGACTTTTATATATGGGAATAGTTTTAAGCGGGTTACTATGGCACAAAAATAAGTTCAACGACGTGATCTTTTCACTGATCTTCTAGGCCATCTGATATCTTATGCACATCTTCTTCTCCACTGAGACCACCAAAGTATAGTAGATCATTGTGATTATACCTTGCATCATTTCCTAAGGATCTAATCATGCTTCATCATTGTCTTGTCATTATGAAAAAACCAAACTTGATTGATCTAACTTGCAAGTGCATTTTCCTGAAGATCAAACCGAATGAAAAATAAATGTGGGTTTGTTGATGATAATTTATCCAAGAATTATGATCATCATTTTATCATTTTAAGAACTCAAAATTTATTAAAATTTCACGATGACTCATTTTAATAATACAATTAAGAACGAATCGAAGAAACTAATCATGGAGAAAATAAGTTATATATGATGGTGATTCTCGGTGTTATAAAAGGAGAGGCAGTACAGATGAAGTGAGGAGGTGATGATCACCTAAAAATATCAGGTGCACCATGTATGAATTTGTGGTATCATTGTTGATATTATATTTTTTCAGGAGGAACAAAGACACTGTGAATGATCTAATTCATATATGAGGAGTTTCCATAGGGTTCTTCTTGCATGAAGGAAGGGATATGACTGTGAGCATGTAGCTTGTTCATAGAACAATTGACATGTTTCATGAATAACTTTGTTACATGAAGAAATCAAGGCATATCAATTTCATTATTCTTCATCCTTCAGGTTTTTATGAATCATTCGAGTATATTATTTTGTGGGAGAATTACAAAAATAGACAGTGTGTCTTGTGTGCATGGAAATCTCTCATCCATTTGGTTTTTTTTATCTGGGTGATGAAAAAAATAATTTATGTAGATAATTTTGTGTTTTTCATGCAATACCTAAATGATATTTTCAAAAATAATGTTCAAGTGTTTTATTTGTGCAAGATATTTTTTATAAGGTTGTGTACTCACCTTTAATATAGTGAGTTTCCTAAGGAAGAAGTGATCAAATATTTTTGTACATAAGAAGGATCCATTTCAGTAATTGTGAGGTGTAGAAAAATTAACATCTCCATTTGGTGTGGAGGAAATAAAAACAACACACACCCTCATTCGGGTTATTAGACAAGATAGAGACTATCCACACATGAACATACATGTGCATTAAAAATACTATCTGGATAGCTTTTTCATAGAATGCGTGTGCGTGAAGAAATTAAAAAGTGGATAGTGTGTGAAAACAATGTGTTTTTGGGTGAAGAAAATAAGAATAGGACAATGTCTTACACATACCCTTGTTCAAAGTAATGGTTTGTATTGTAAAAACAAGGAATACGAATACATGCGAGGAAATGAATAAATTAGAACATTATATTCATTATAAATTCATGAATGGAATACAATGTACATGTTTGTAGTGATTAAAAACAACCATATACAGTATTTAAATGAGTTTATGTAGTATTTTTCAGTAATAAAAAGAAGATGATAACTTTCTATTTATTGATATATCTTCACTTGTTCATTATATTGATACAGTGGGTTGAATTTTAAGTGTTCTCCTCTTCAATTCTAGAGAGTATACTGAACCAGTTCTAATGACGTGTTAATGATAACTTTTAGTGGTAGTCATAAATTTTCAGCTAAAGTGAGAAAGTTAAAAATCAATTTATTTTAATGTATTAAAGAATTATATTGGTTTTGTGTTGTAGTGACTACTTGATGTTCTGGTGATATTTCTCATTGTGTTATGTACTGTATTTGTAAAACACTAGCATGATTCTAGTATAAATAAAACTGAAGGGAGACCAATATAATATGGGAAAAGGTTCATATCTACCCACAATGATTTCAGGGTGATACCTGACTATCTAACTTGAAATTTTCTATTCATTACTAGTGGATAATATATGTCACCAATAATCCCAAACACAACAAGGATGTAGTCACCCATAGCAGTAGTGAACATTTTAAAAATACTATGTGTTTTGTTTATTTAATTTCTGTCTTTCATGTGATATAATTGTTTTTTAATCAGGGATGATCTATTCACTCTAAAAAGTGAAAAGGTACTTATTAAAAATGGGTAGGAGAAATGAAAATAAAAATGGTAAAATACTGTGTATACAGATTCACCCCTCTCTCAGTGTACCTACATGATCCATTGGGCATGTCAAAACATATGATATTTAAATATACCACACTTCTCCCCATAAAGATAATGTCTCTAATCTTTAATGCGAAGATCACTACTTCCAATTCTATATCATGTGTTGGGTAGTTATAGTTACGTGTCTATAATTGGTGGAATTCATAGGAAAATACTTTTTATTTTTTTAGGATCACACAACACAATACCTTCTTAGATGCATCACTATAGATTACAAGACCTTCCCCATTATTGGATAATGTGATTACATTTTTAGTAATTATACTGTTTAACTCTCTAAATATTTATCTACATTAATCTATAATAAAAACTCAGCCTCCCACCATGTTATCCTGGACTGTGGGCATTAAAATCATGAAAATTTTATAAAAAAATCGATTATAGTTCCCATAATATACAAGGAAACCATATATCTCCATCATAGATTATTCTATACACTATTATTCAATTTAAAATTTCTAAGATGGATCTATAGATATCTATTTTATAGGTAAAATTCTCCATGAAAGTAAAATTCTCTAGCAAAAACTCATATTTATTTTACTTCACATATAAATTTTTTTTAAAATGGTCTTTAGAACAATATGAAAATGTTCCTCATGTTTCTCCTTGATTTTATAGTAAATAAGAATATAATCATTAATTAATTCCATAAATTTGTCGATGTAATCCCTAAGGACCATATTCATTAGGTACATGGAGATAATAAGATAATTAGTGAGTCTAAAGGGAATCACATTGAAATTATAGTTCCCTTACATTGCATGAATAGAAGTCCTTGGGATATCCTCCTTCATCAACTTTATATGATATGATTTCATTCAGAGACTCACCTTAGATAATTACTAAGATCCAAATAAGAGATAAAAAAAATCAACAATATGAGGAAGATGACCGTTGTTCTTTATTTTTATCTTGTTAAGTTCAAAAAAAAATAAATTCAATGGAACATAAATCCACCCTTCTTCTTGATGAAAAGGACTAGTTCTCTCCATTGTGAAGCACTTATCATTTAGAAATTCTATCTATATACTCTTATAGTATCATTACTATCTATTCAATATCAACTATGGGTAATTTTTATGGAGTCTCAGATATTGGAAAAATTTCTATGTAAATGATCTATTGAGAACTAAACCTCTCAGCTAGGAAGAATACCGATAAATTCTTCATGAAACACACTTATGTATTCTCTTACAATGGACATGCCATTAGGAATGATATTTTCTTTTGTATCAATAACCTGATAAATATACTCTTTATTATAAGTAAATAATATCCATTCTTGAGATGACGATTCTAAAGTAGATCGACCATCTTCATCACACTGATATAGAATTGAATGTGTATTTGTGATACAAAGGATAATTTACTTCTCCTAATTTTTTTGGATCAATAAATGGAAATCCAGTTCAAAACCTGAATAGCATTGAAATATAATAAAGTAAATATGATATAGTTTATTTTTAATTGAAATTGAAAATACTAACAGTGGATAATTTATACACTTGGGATACAATAAATTCTTCCCCTACCATTCTCACCGATAACATAACATCCATGCTTGGAGGTGGTGTTTTAATAGTTTTAATAAACTTGTTTAATATGAAAGAATTTTTAGAACATGAATCCAATAGTATATTCACTATTCTTGAATGAATAACTAGTATAACTATCACCACTTTAATATTGGGATCTAGATCAACAGTTGTTATGGATATACTCACCCTTGTTATCTTGGAATTTGAGATTTTTCTCTTTATTTATCATTATTGACCCTTATATTTGTTAATTTTTTATAGGGTACTTATTCCATGTAGGTGAGACATTAAACGATATGTTGATGGTTTTTTGAAGAATTCCTTTCTTCCAACACATTGGTGGAATTCTCCTATAAGAATTCTCTAACTATTTCCCCCCTTTAACACACCTAAATTATTTCCTTGTCCCCTTCTGTTAAATTTTTTAATCCTTGTTAGAACACATCTTATAGGTTAAATGTTGGAAATTCATTCCATTATGAGATTTAACCTATGTTATCAAAAAATTACACATAATTATCCACTTCCTATCACCATATCAATGACACAATTTTCATTTTATGATATACATTTTTACATTGAGGTAACATCATAGTATTTCAATAAAACTTTTAAAGTCTTGAATCTCTAAAGATTGTTATATATTTAACTTATCCCAATAAAAATGTTATAAAAATTTCGTTTAGGATCAATGAAAAATCTTTCAGCATATCATGAAAGTATTTAGTTTTTTTCTTTATACATCATGGTTTATTCTCACTTATTTTATTTGAAGCATAATAACTCCCTCTCTATCATAATTTAAAGAGTGCGATGAAAATAATTATTGAAAAAACATTTTAGAAAATTCCTTCTGCTCCATCACATAAATTTCCTTATCAAGCATTATATTCTCTATTAATTTGAACCATTCATCATCATCTACCTTTTTATGATAAATATATTTCATGAACTTCTCTTTCATATATATTTTAATGGTAGATAATATTTTTTTGATGTATTTTATACACTGTTTCATGATTTAGGGGTTATAAGATCCCCGGAAATTCAGATTCCATTATCATATAAAGGCCTCAATGAAAACTTTCACTATCATAGGGGGATGTGAGTTTTCCCCCTAATTAATGTTTCTATAAAAAACCTATGCTAATTGAGTATTTTTTTGAGGAATTTATTTACTCGTGATTCCATCGGTATTGTAATATAATTTAGGAACTCATCAAATTTCCCATCACACTATTTTTTGACTCACTTCATAATTTTTCCATTCATTGATTAATAAAAATGAAAAATATGGTATTATAATTTTAAAATTATTTTAGACATAAAATAGAATCTATATAAAAGGAATGGATAACTCGTAAATGAAATGTGTTCACTGCCATATGAATTTTTTAGTTATAATCTACTATTTTATGGTATATTTTTTAACATTAAATTTCATAGGCATTTTTATTCCATTCCTAAAGGTTTGAAAAGAGTTAATTTACAAAGAATATTTTTTGGGAGTACCAAATTATGTTTTTAGTTAGGCCTCGTTTTTGTGTTCTCAGAGACAATTGAGTTAAAGAATTATTCACCTTTTCCGATGTTATTACCCCTTTGTACAACTATTCAAGATCCATATCTACTTGTAGTATTCAGAAAGGTATTTCATTTCTTGGAAACCTATCACTCTATCCTTTAAAAAATTTATTGTTATTCTTAAATTTTTACAAATATCCCTATATTTTTTCTAATTTCTTAATTATGATCCCCAAAAATATCTTAAAGTTTCATTGAGACAAAATATGAGTACCCATATTTTTTAGACACATAATTCCATGAATTAGTTCAAAAATTTTCAAAGAATAAAATACCAAAATCTCAAGAATCATTGGTTTAATGTGTAATTAGATACATATAAAAACTAATTTAAATAGAGATACATCAATGTCATTTTTAAACATCCCAAAAATACACTTAAAAATCAATTGATGTTCTAAAAGTCTACGAGATACCTGATGAATGTAAATAAGAATGAAGTGAGATATAAATCCCAATAATTGAATAAAAAATTAATAACATAATGAAAATAATATAAGAAATTCAAGAGGTATATAAAGGTTTAATAAATGTGTTATAATTATAACCATGTACAATGAAGCATGATATATGATTATAACATCAAGGAAACATTATATTGTGGAAAAAACATAAAAAATGACATCATAAGCATAAGTCCAAGAAAAAACATGAGAAATCAGAACATAGTGTTATTGGGAAAAATTTCAATAATCTATAAGTGTTATATTAATAGATAAAAACATTATCCAATGAACTGTAGGGATGTATAGTTTTTAGACCACCCTCCATATTCATATCATATTCTTTCATTTGTGTGCCACAAAGATCACACAACATTAGAACATATTTCATAAATTTTTGTCATATGATTAAGGAGTGTGGGTTTCATAACTGGATGTACATAGTCAATAAATATAGTTAAAACTTGGTGAATACCATTGAGTGTAAATTGGTATGTGTAATCATAATAAAAAAGATTTTTTCGGAATATCACAAGATGATTTTAGCAGCACAACCAATATTTTCATGGAGGGTTTTAATTAGAGTAAAAGTTGATATATCATTACTTGGGAATAATAAAAATAGAATAGAGATGTGTATAAACTTTTAAAAACAAGAAAAATGGGAAATAAAAATGATTAATACAAACTATGTACTTAAACGAAAGTAAGAGGATAGAATCCATTACCATAAGAGGGTGATTATAAATAATTTATAAGAGCTTGTAAAGTTCTTGGGGACACAATGGGAGAGATTTAGAGAGGGAGTGGGAGTAGCACTTCATGTTAAATGGGTTTTAATTTAGAGGAATGCAATGTTGGGTGGGTATTTACATTAAAATCATGGGGAATTTTTACTAATATCTAAATATAGTTTTTTTGACTTTAAGAGATAATTTAATAAAAATAATAAATATTCCAATGGTTTTTTTAATGGTTACTACCAAAGAGGAATAATTTTCAATATTTTCTTATCCTTAGTAAAAAACCATTAAAATAATAAAACTAATAATATGGAATAGGGTCATATCTATTAGAATATTTTTTGAAACCTTAAAATATAATATATGTTTTGGAGAATTCTTTATAGGTTTGTCTGATAATTTAAATAAATTCAATAACATATTATTTTAAATTGAAATCAACTTTTGGACATGTATCCATTTTATTGTATTTATTATATCAATTTTGAGCTATTATGATGTCATAATACATTCCATATATTTAAAACATATTTAACTTTCACCCAAAAATTAAAAAACTAAGTAAATTATGAATGATTCACCATTTTCTGATTCAAACATTATAATTTCAAAAATAGTTATTATTTTATAAATTTTTTTTACTAATGTTGGAACTTGTTCTTTTATATAAGCTTCTTTATTTATTGAACTATAATGGTTTTTGATATACAAGAAACATTATGGACCTTATAGAAATTATATATGACTTTATTAATCTATATAATAAAGTATATTTCAATAAATATTATATAATAAGACTATTTTATAAAAGTAAAATTTATTTCAAAATTCTTGAGTTTATAAAAAATAATAGTTTAATAGAAATTATATATTTTCCAAATATAAAATTTCTATTTTCTTCATCTAGAAATAAAATTTATTCAAAAAAGATATTTAATCATATATATATATGAAAATGGATAATATTTTTAGAATTTTATTAAAAATAATAAATATAGAATCATAATACAAATGTATACTTACATTAAAACTTATTACAACAGGGTACTCCCTAATAGTAAGGTTTGTGATGGTGGTACTTTCTGAGGGTGCTTCATAGAACATGGTTTGGTCCATAATCATGATATGAATAAACTTCTCCCAGAAATTTTTTTCCTTTATTTTATTGAATTTTATTTTTTTCTTAGTCAAGGGAAAATCCTTATGATTCCATCTCCCTAAGAGCTATAATAAAAATATTTATATGGAATGATTTTACTATCTGAGGTTATCAATTCTGATATTGGTGTCATCTATACTTTATCACAACCCAGAATATATAGTTATCTTAACGGTCCAAATATAATGGATAAGTTATCAATGTTTACGATTCTTGGTAGTATTTTTAGCATGTCAGAAAAGTATGGAAATATTTTATAATGGTCCAGAATAAAAATATTAAATAAAATTAATGTGTTTTATATAAATACATTTAATTATATAAATTTATTTTCATGTTTTAAAGTGTTATTCATTGTATAAAAATTATATTTTACCTTCAATCTCACTCATTTTACAAAAAAATAATATGTTAACTCATAATTTTTTAGACTACCACCAAAACAATGAAACTTATATCATTTTTCATTTGGATTAGTTTTAGTTTTTAATGATATATTCAAATTTAATTAACCACCATATAAAAGTATCTATATAATATCATTATTCTTTGGTAATAATTATATTATTCCCAAAATATACTTTACTCATAATTGTAATCTAAAATTATTTATGGTATGTTTATGTATGATTTAGTCTAATAATCAACATGAAAATTTAAATAACATTATATCATGGATGTAAATTATAACTTAATCACTAATAATATATGATACAAATAATAAAATAAAATATTATTATTTTTGGAAAGAAAAAATAATTTTATAACTCCTGAATTAAGATACCACTTTATGTTCAAGAAAACCCACATAAACATGATCATCATCTCTTTCATATTCAAGGGCTGAAAACAAAAAACCCCTTTAATGAAAATATAATATTATATATAATTAATAAAACTACATTACCTTGTATAATGTAGGTATTAAAAACTTTTGAATAATAATGAAGAACAAAACTGCCATTATGAAACTAGTTCAAAACGATCATGATTACTCAAACCTAATATAGAAAGTAGATAATAAATAATAGATATAAATGTTGGTAGAAACTATAAATTATGTGTATAAAAGGCTATATATATGAATAAATTTATGAAATAGATGATTAAGAATGTTACTATTATATATAATATATTTAATTACTCCAGTGGATTCTAGGTATTAAGGTAAGGGTTTCTTATCTCAAATCATCACCACTTGAGAGATACATCCTATTATAGACTGTTGGTCAAAAATACCTCAAGGATCCATTTCAGTGTTTTTGGGGTGATTTTTTTTCTTGAGAAAGCCATACGACCGTGAATCAGTATAGTTGGTGTTTTCTATTAAGATATTTAAGGTGGAATAGTTTCCGTGTGTTTTGCGAAATTTTTGGTCCTGAAAAATTAAGGGTTTGTATTTTTAAAAAATATTGTTTTATATAAAGGAGTTTATAGGGCACAGTTCACGACCTATGAAGCATAGTTCCTGGAGAGAAAAAGAGGTCTGTGGACTGTCTTATAGAAATTGGAAATGGAAGATTTTTGCATAGCGATGATATGCAGACCACAAAGTGCGCTACACAGACCATGTAGCGAAAATAGTTCATGGAAAGATCACAGTTCATGGGTCACTCATTAGTTTGCAGGAGGCTTGTCATTTTTGGATTGAGGTAGTGATTATGGAGGCCACACATGGGTTTTAATCCATGGAAGACATCATCCACTAAAAATGAGAAGGGTGATATGCGGATCGCATAACAGTTCACGTTGAATGCTTTTGGACATCGATGTTTTTTGTAATTCGAATTAGCATATTTTAAGGATCTATTTTACTATATAAATACCAATGATAACATCATTAATTATATATAATTTCATTATTGTTGATCATCACTCCAGGAATAATTCAGCAAAGTAAAAATGTGGTTCTTAAGGGAGGATTCCATGAAGGGTTTAGTAGTTTATGGGAAGAATTTTGTGAAAGGAATTTGCAGGGATATATAGTCATAAAAATAAAAGAGACTGGACATCATATAAATATTTTTAAAGAAAAAGGAATCCATGAAGGAGGGTTAGTATGTTAAAGAAGAGTCAGACAGTGTAATAAGAGGCGGTCCATGAAGCAATCGCACCATGCGGTGCAATGCAGTTCATAGAGGACTTAAAGCAGTTCGTAGAGGATTCAGTGAGTGTTGAAATGGAACTAAAATATTTTTAAAAATTAATTTCTACAAAATAATAGTTTGTTTTATAGAGGACTTTATATACGGGTGAAAATGAGACTTCAACAGAAAATCTCTTTATAATTGAGGATATGTGCAATTGTGAACATGAAGGGACCTTGAAGTCTATAAACTATGTGTGGATCCCTTCCAAAATAGTGAGAAAAGGAAGAGAAATAAAATGATCCTTTCCATTATAAATGTTCCAGATAAAGGGACACAGGGAGTGCCCCTTAGTAAAGTAGTGTGCTAACCATAAACATTTTAAAGGTAGTGAGACATGGAAAATAAGTGATCTAGCTAGAAGCTTATAATTTATAAGTGAGCCTTAGTGGATTTGGTACCTCAACACATTATGGTTTTATACTCCTTAGATGTAGCCCATTGAGGGTGAGCCAATTATAATTTCTATGTATCTTGCAAGATTTATATTCTCTTTATAAATTTCTATGGGAAACAAAGAGAAGTGTTTTTTTTAAAGATGGAATAAGATAAAATGATGGGCTTGTTCTAATATATCATAAACTGATTCACCCCATCATGTCATTTAACCTAATAAGGATATCAAAAACCATGATTTTTTTGTAATGGTTTATTTAATTCCACTTTAATATTTTGTATCGTTATACTACAATTATTTATGACATTTAACTTTTCATTTCAAATCATTTCATTCAAGTGGAATTTATTTTAATATTTCAAAGTGTGTAATTTGTTCTTTTTCTCAAATTCAATTTCATGAGACATGTTGAATATTTCACACCATTATATTATTTATATAGCGTATTCACTTATAAATTTATTTTTATATTATATATATATATTCCATTTCATGAGACATTGAACTCCATTTCATGATATTTCTCCCAATATCCTTTTATTTTCACATCACCAGTACCATTCGGTCTTCTTCCCCAATCTGATTTTAAAAAAGAGATATATTTCTCAAGATAATATATATAGGGAATTTTATTACTTTTCACTCTAAGAACCTAATCATTACATTCATATCTGGTTATAAATAGTTTTTTACTTATCTTTTCTTAATTTCATTTTCTGTATTTCTATATTACATACCCATTTTAGTGAAACCAACTATTCTTCTTTATTTTTAGTCAATGTAATCAATTTTCCATGTCCACATTAATTGGATGATTTTTTTAATTTCTATATCTATTGATCTATTTTTTTAATTTCATTTTATACCATTTGAACTTATTTAAATTTTTTGATGAAGGTTTTTTCATTTTCTATGTGGGTCATTTTTATCAAAGCATGAAAAGAATCTATTTTTAACATTTTCCATGTGAAAACATTGTTCCACTAAATTGTTCATTTTATATGAATGTTTCATTATTAATACTATGGGTATATAAATAGTGATTTATAATCATACTTTTGTGGAGGGAAATTAGTTTGTGTTTCTGGAACAGGTGATTCTTTATGGTCTTAATCTCTACAACTATTATAAAATATTTTAATATTTCATTGAACCAGAATCTTTAATTATTTTAAATTCTAAAAAGTTCCATTCTAACTTCTCATGTAACATCATTTATTAAATCAGATACTGTAGCTAAATTCTTCAACTAGATGTCTATATTATAAAATCATGGTGCAAGGGAAATATGTTAGTCAGTCTTCTCTCTTCCAAAGGTAATTAAGTTGTAAGGAATGTGGGGTATTTGATTATTAGTTCTCCACAAGTTGATTATTGAGATATTTTCCAATGGGATTCCCTTTGATATTATTATTTTCAACCCTGTAACACTCTTTATTTCATGAAGTTAATATTCTTTTTTTCCCGTTCTTTAATATAATAAATATTTTCAATTATTATTCTTATAAATAAATAAATAAATAAATAAATATTTATGTATTATAAAAAACTATTTTTATTCTTATTATATAATATATTTATTTAAAAATGATTTTATAAGATCAAGTATGTTTATTTTTCGTAGAGTGATATTTTATTAAACTCTTAAAATGTGTGTTTCATCTAGATGATTATCCTTTGAAAAATATTATATTAGTTAAATGATATTTTTTTGTGTATACCATCCACCTAATTTTTCTATATGTATTTCTAATGATCTTTTCTATAAATGATATGATCCATAATTTTCTTTTTTATTACAAATAAATATATATTATATGCATGATTTTTATTAAAATTTATTTCTATCATGAACACTATATATTTGTATACTTTGATTGAAGGGTGTTCACATAGATTTTATAAATAAATTGTTTAGAGATATTATTGGCTTAAAAATATATACCTTACACTATAGAATATTATTTTTAGGGATATATATAGAGGTCTATTATATTTATTGATTATAGTTATATTGAAAATCGGTATACATGTTATTTCAATAAATAATTTTATAGATTAGTAGGTTTGGTTAGTTATATATTATATGGTATATTCATTTATTAATATTATTAATTCATTGAGCATATATAGAAATGTGAGGGGAATGGTATAAATATCCCATCGATTCATTGATATGTATCACGAGAAAAACTAACTTTGGTATTTTGATCTATATTAGGCCATGATTATTTTTCTAAGAAAAAGTTCATTGATGGTATGATCATGATGTATAAAATCATGATGTATCATATTAGTTTAGGGAATTTTATGTCTATAAATATTCATTTTTTCTTTATAGAACCAATTTGTTCTATCCATTAGAGATTTTTATTTTTATTGTTTTCAGTGGATATATTATCCTTTGAGTTTCATTCTATTATGGAATTATTTTTTTTCAATTACTTCCATATTGATCATTATTATCTTATGATCACTTATGAAAATTTATAATAATCTCTTATGTTTAGCCTTAATGGGAATTTGAACACACCCTTTTAATGTTTGAAATTTTTAATTTTATAAAAAAATGTATTATACATGATTTCTCAAGAAGAGTAGATTCTAGAGGGAATTTATTTTGAGATATTTATGACACAATATTGACTATTTAGTTTCATATATAGTAGAAAATAATTCCTACTTTATGAGAAATTCATGTTATTTTTTGTTAAAAAATATTTTCCTAAATCTCTAAAAATATAATCTTAAATCGTATTTCAAATGTATTTGACTCAATAATTATTATTGATATTTTAAATATTAATGGTTAAAATTGTTTCACATTAGTGCCCTTAATATATTGTATATAAAGAAGCTGTTTATTCGCACAATATTATGGTAGTTTTGGTATGGTGCCCTAAATTTGGTATTAAAGATTTTTCAGATAATTTTATAGGTTAGGATGTTTTTGAGAATAATTTAAGGGTTTAAAAGTAATTTTCTAGGGTAATTTGAAATGTATAGATAATATTTATTAATTTTAAAGTGATATTAAATATTTTTGGTATTTTTATAATATATATATATAATTAAATACGTAGGGAGAATTATTAGGGATAAGTCTAATTATAGGATAATATACTAATGTGTTTTTAATGTATAGATTTTGTATATATATATGAAATTAAATCCCTATCTAGATAATTTATAGTGGATATGATTGTAGAATTGATTCACCATGTGGTAATCACCTTGAAAATTTCTAGTTGTTCACTGACTGAATCTTCACTCAAGTGCATGATGATTAGGCCTAAGACTACACACCTAGATATACACTCTTAGGGGATATTATTTAGTGAATAAAAGTATTTATATGCACCATTATGTAAGATTTAATATGTAATGGAATTATGAAAAGTAAAATGATAGAACCCAACTTTAGGAAACCAAGATTGAACTGAGAGTGATTTAGGATACACTGAATGATAATGTAAAAATCAAATGAGTGAGACCTCTTGATTTTGAATTTAATTATCATAAAATAATTCTCATATTATGTTCATCACTATCATTAAATAATATTCATTTTCATGATGGTTAGATATAGAATATACCAAATTAATAGTGGATTCCATGGACAATGTGAAGATTATCCCAATGAGAAACTGAATGGGATAAGAGCTTGACTGAGAAATAATATGGTTATTAATAACTAGCTATCATGATTTATGATTAAAAACATGAAAAAATTTGAATTCCTAAATAATACAAAGAGGTGAAAGGTGGAGACACATGGTTTTTTGAGAGTTTCAATTTCCTATATTTCATGAACTTGGAAATAAACAACATTCTTATTTCTTAAAGGGAATTGGAATTTTCTATATGTTTGAAAATAAAGTCTATCAAGTGAATGGGTTCATGAAAACCAGAGAAGCTAGAAAAATTCATTAATTAAATTGAAAGTAAATTGGGAACCATGAAAATAAAGTTAAAAATATCATGGCCAATATAGAAAATAGTAATAATGAATAGAAAAAACTGTGGGAACAAGAAAATTACTATGAAATTACTACTATTGAATATGATATTGATTCTTCCCTCCCGATTTTCCAATATATTATGAAGTGAATCTTTTTATAATCCATTATATGGTCAATTATAAAGAAAAAATCATTGGTGTTATGATAATTATTAAATCTTCATTCGGGTTTGGTGGAATATACTTCATACATATATTGTTTTTTAAACTTAATTTCTTGTGGAATTAAGATTTTTTAGCTCTATTTAAAAAGGAAACATAATAATTTTTTATTGAGATATAACTCAATTTATCCTAAATCAACCCAAGAGAATCTATTTATGTTGGATATGAAATTAATATAGAAATTAATTTAATTATATAAGTCTTGTTACCTAATCATGTGTTTCTTAAAGTCTATAATAATATGTTTGATATCTCTATAGAATTTAAACCCTACATATTCTGTGTTTTTGGATATAATTAGTCATTATCCTTATATAAAATGAATTAATAATTATGACGATGTGATTTTTTAAGAGGGTAGAATGTAACACTCAATATTAGTTATTATATTTTTTATTTCCTTTATAAACTAATGTGTTCAACAACATCTAATGCACAAAACATTGAAATAAAAATGAACCATTGTGATTTATATAACCATTAAAATATAGATTTATAATTTGTGGATAAAAATAAAAGTTTCTATGTTAAAAAATATCGGTATAAATAAAAACAACAGTCAATATAAATGAAAATGAATTAATAAATTTAATTAGTGTACCTAAATAAATTCTAATAATGATTTATTTTTTAAATAAAAACTTTCATAAAATTAACATATTTTCTATTTTATTCTAAAAATAAATAGTTTTTGATGAAATATATTTTTAACATGAATAATATATAAAATTTTTTTACAAGAAATATATTATAAATAAGAATAAAAATTGTTAATATAAAAAATATTCCTTTGAAAATTATTTTCATTATAATAATATGTTATTATTTAAAAGGTAAATTAAAAACAATTAGCATTGTAAATTTATAAAATTAAATATATTTTTATAGTAATTATGTAAATACTAGCTTATGATTGATTTTTAGTATTTTATAACATTGTTGATTTATAGGTGAATATTTAAAACACATTTTTTTTCCAAAAATTTTACTTTAAGAATTACTTTTCTCTATAGGTTATTTTTGTTCATTTATATAGAAAATAATTTTTCATCATATATTCAAATTAAATGTTCCAATATTGACTTATTATTTTTAATATTAATTATCATATTAATTAATATTTTCTATTTAATTTTATTTCATAAAAGTATGATTAATAATATTAATGTTAATGATCCTGATAAAGGTGGAAGTACAATTTTGAAAGAATTATTTTATTAATGTTGTGTAATTTTTAACTAAAAAATAAATTGGCTGATTTTAAATAATGAATCTTATATGATGTATAAAAATATATATAATTATATTATCAATAATTTAATTGTTAATAAATTCTAAATAATATTAAGAACACATTATAGTAAAAACATAAGTTGTGTATAAAAATATTATTTTCTACATGTAGAATGTTTTGATTTAAAAGATAATTTTATATAAATTAGTAATTAAATTAGATTAAATTAAGATTAAATTTTGGTTCAGAACAACCAAATTTGGTTTGAGTGGTGATTTTATATATTTTTAAGATATATATTACATGGGTAATATCTTTTTCCCTGGTAAAAACACAAAATATAATAGTAAAAATATAAGAACAAATGACATTCAATTTTCTTAAAACATCTATAAATATAATTGTTTCAAGAACCCATTATTTATTAATTTTGTAATCATTGATCCTAGAATAGTGTTATTCAATAATTGAAAAAAAATCCATGTTCATAAAAATTACCTTTTCATCTCTAATAAATAGGGCAACTTCCACCCCTTCATTAAATACAAATTACATTAAATTTATTTTAAAAAATCTACAATTTTTATCCACATACAAAAAAATCTAATGTTTATAATCTTATGAGGTCAATTATTTATCTTATCCACTAGATTTCCAAGGATACATCCAAGATAAATTTAAAGGCGTTAGAATGAGTATTAAGTAATGCTCATCATTTTATTATTATTTATTACCTTTGAAACCTATATTAAAAATAGTTGTATAACGATTTATGTATCATTTTTTATAAGGATATGTTATTATATTAATGAAACAATCCTCATTTATTCCATTCCATACACATGGAAAATCAAAATATTTTTAACCATGTGTCATGAGAACTACAATCTCTTGAAGTGATGTCTTCTGTTTTCACTACCAACTATCTTAACTAGTAATAAGGGTGAAACTAAAAAATAAATTAAGAATATATAATATATTTATCATTTTTAGGAGATCAACTATTATACACCTTCTTTACATCTCATTATCAAAGAAATTAAAATGTTAACAATGTGTTGTGCAGACTACCACCTTCAGGACGAAATATATATCACTTTTCATTTATGTTATTTTTTATATTGTAATAAATCGTAAAATATTATTCCAAACCATAAATGTAACTTCAGAATATTATTATTCTTCTTTTATAAGGATTTTATTCACAAATGAAACCACTTTCATTGTCATAATCATCCATTAATTATGGTAAGTGTAAGTTTAGGTTTGTTTGACCACCTAATTAAAAACATTTATAAAATAATATCATTGATTATAATGAGAATGTAATAATTGATCAAAAATTATATAAATAAAAAATAGATGTTTTATATTTATTCTAGAATTGTAACCTTAATTATATACCCAAGAATTAAGATATTAATTTCTATTCATAAAAAATAATCAAAACAAACTCATTACTGTTTTAAATATGAAGGATTGAAACCAAATATCCTATAGAATGAAACTATTAAATTATAAAAAAACCTACAAATAATTTTCACTAACTTATATGATATTTTAATTTTGAAATTTTTATGAATAATGAATAGAAACAACATCATTGTGAAACTATTTCAAAACTATCAAGATTTATCACACTCAATAGTGAATGTATACAATAATGAACTAATATACATGTAAGGAGGAATTATAAATTATGTTTTAAAAATTTAATATATATAAAAAAGGTTTTAAGATATTTTATTTTGATAGTTATTTTTATATAGGAGATTCAATTTCTCTAGTGGAAGTCCAGAATTAAGGTAAGGTTTTCTTTTGAAAAATATTTACCTTTCTAGACATAGTTTGTATTATACAACATGACTTATTTAGAATGTATTATATAATTAACCCCTAATTTTTTATATAGTTTTACTCTCATTAATCATGTTATTTCATTTTTCATTTAAAATTATATCCCTAACGGGGGTTTTACATGAAATTTTCTATGGTTTTATGGGGTTATTGTATTAAAATTTAATTTCATGACACATGATTTCCCTTATAAGATAATCAATCTGAAGAATTTTTATAATATTCGTTCCAGAAAACCTTATCATTTTACTATTCTATATTTGTTATATGGATTTTAATTTCCTTCTCAATATTTCAGTTTCTCCCTAGGCACATTACATAACCATTTTTAGGAAACTGACCCAACATTTTCTATTTGTTTGGGGATATAATTTTTCTATTTTCAATATTGGTGGATTATTTTCTGAATGTCCTTATGTATGGTTAAGTAATTAATTAAAATAAATTTCTAATACATAAATGTTTTTAAAAGTTGTAAAACTTTTTTTGTATATTTCACTTTCATAAAATACTGAATAGAATCACTTTTAACATTTTTAGTGTGAACACTTAATTCCTCCACATTTTCCATTTTATATAAAAATTTCTCACTGCATATTCATGGCCTATATTTTTTTATTTTATATATAGCATATTTATATTAAAATTATTTGAAATTATTAGGGATGTTTGATATTTCTAGTGTTTTTTTCAAATATCATAAAAATTATTTTCTTTAAAGTCACTATCTTTTGACATATCTTATGCTTGATCGAGGAGATTCTTAAAATGATATCATACATCATCTTTTTCTAGATATGTTTTTAATATTATTTTATATAAAAGTTAAGATCCATCGAAACCTTTGTCTTTCAAAATCATACTTTATTATATGAATGATTTTTCTTCCAATGTATTTTCACTGTGAACACTATATAATTATTTCTTTTTATTGAGGGGTGTTCACCATGATTCCATATGTATACCAATTGGGGATATTATTTACATAACTGTATAACCCTTAATATATATGGTGTTAATATGGGGGATGATTAAATAGAACGATCTTTCATATACTTATTAGAGAAATATTTAAAAATTTTATACTTATTATTTGAATATCGATATTTATTAATTACTATGGAATGTTGGTTTTGTATTGTTTTGTATATTAATTACTTTGTGTGATAAATTCATTTTAAATAATTAGTGACAGGTGGGGGCCAATATAGGTTGCCTCTCAAGGAATATATTAGTATAATGATAAAAGATATCTTGGGTATTTTTGTTTTTTCTTTCCGATAAAAAAAATACTACCTAGAAACAAAGCTTGGACAGTAAGATCATGGTCTTTAAGATCATGATATCATGGATTAGTGAATGGAATTGTCTATCTAAAACTATTTATTTACTTATTAAGGAACTATTTTGGGTTATCAATATGATATTTTTATTACCCTTTTAATGCTTGGGTATATTATTTTTTTAGGCTCAATATATTATGGAATTATTATTGGTTATCTATTCTTATCATAGTACTTATTATCGTCGTATTCTCACTTATGATCATTGATTGTTATCACTTATGTTTATAATTAATTTCCATTTATGTTCACATTTATAATTTTTCTTATAACATCCTGATTGTTTTTATAAATAAATATTTTTTTGATAGAGTATGTGACACACAACATTGAGTTTTAATGAACCCTAATATAATATTAATATAATTATTTAAAAAAGACTTTTATAACCTATCCGTTAAATTTGGCAAGTACAAATAGAATTAACTACATAATTAAATTTATATAAATTAAAAACTAAATATAAATTATTTTTTTAAATTATTATAAACTAATCATTTTATTTTAAGAAAATTAATTTTATCCATCAAAAATATTTTTTCCTGAAAAATCATTTTTAATTATTTTCGTGAGAAAATAATATTATTAATATTTTAATGTTTTAGAAAATTTAAATAAAAAATTAACATAATTTTATAAATACACACATCAAAATTAAACTATGGTAAAATTTTGAGACATCTTAAAAAAATATTGATTTTTTAATGAATAGTGAAAAATACCAATTTTTGTAAAACTATCATTTATTTTTGTTAAATTATGAAATGTAAAAGTTATATTATTTTAAAAATTTGATAAAAAATTTAAAATAATTAATTATTTATATTTTATCCAATTAATAAAATTATATCATCTTTATATAGGATTTTAGTATAAGTTTATTCTCAGTCTTCAAAATATTTTATTTTTTAGAATCCTGCTTTTCATCACACTTGAAAGTATATTTTAAATTAAAATTTTCTAAACAAATGAATTTAATTTGATAAATGAATTTGCATATTTTAATTTATCATAATTTATATTATATAATATGGTCAAATTAATTTTCTTTCATAATGAATAATACAAATTTTCAAAAAATAGTTACCGTGGTAAAAATTAAAATAGTATAAATGAGTAATATTAAAGGTAAAGGGGATAAATTTCTTAAAACCTATTTTTATTAGTGTTATATTTTTTTCTAGGCCTTACCTCTCATTATATAGTTTATTTTCCATTTTGGACACACATGGCTTGAGACTGACTTCCCATTATTGAATAGTTTTGGGTATTTACAAAAATACCACTCATTCCTAATAAAAAGGCACCCCCAATCCTCTCATTTCAAAACATAAAAAACATTGGGTTTATCCAATCCCTAGAAAAATAACATCCATAATTACCCCTACCCCCTTGTCCCATAATCCTTGGTTTGATCAGAAATTGATCCTATAAAGGCTTTAGGTATAATCCTAAATTAGTGGCCCAAAGAAGATGAATCGTTTGAAACTAAGAATTTGATTTTTTTATGATTCCACCTCCTTCATATATTATTCAGTCATTATAATATATTAACACATGTACCTAAAAAATACTATGATGTTATTATGTCAATTCAATAACCTAAATCAATATTCATTTCCATCTAATGGGACATGAATCCACCATTCATGTTTATGGCAGACTACTACCTTATAAACTAATGTAATATTTTTCCCATCACCACATCTATTTGATGTTCATGATGATGTATTATTATTTATATATTATATTCATGAAATATTAATAATTTTTTCAATTTTATATATTATACAATATCATACCTTACCATCCATTGGAATTTTTTTCATCGTTCATGTGTAGGATGAACTACTACTCCTGAAGTGATGTGATTTATATATTTATAATTTCATCAAAAGGATGTTAAATTTAAGTGTATTTATGGAATTAATTTTATATTTATGACATAATAACCATTAAAGAAATATAATATAAACCATACCATCTTTCCATCATGACATCTTAAAAATGGAAAGGTTATCCATGCGTACATACAACCTACTGTCTCCATGATTGTTATATACTTAATTTTTTTTAACCATCCTTCATGATTGGTTTTAAAAGTATAATATGTATGAAGATATTAGAATTATTTCATGATAATTATTCTATATATTATGAATTAATAATCTCCATGGACTTACTCAATTTACAAAATTTATTTTATTCATATGCTCGAAACACCATCAAAACACATGAATTGAAGCTAAATGATTAAGTAATTGAATACAACATGATTTAAAATAAGATAAAAGGAATAATAAACTTGAACAAGATAATTATGTGTGTAAATTATTAAAATAATTTTATTATTTTGGAAGATAAAGAGTGCATGTAGTGAAATGGGATTGAGTTTAGGGAACTCTCAAAACCCCCCATTCCTTTGGGTTATTCCTATTCTCTAAATAACCAATTTTATTACTCTACTTATTTTTATAAAATGATTCTAAATTATATATATATGTCTCTCAAATATATAACTATCTTATTCTCAAATCCATTTATAGTGTAATACATGTCTTATGATCAATTTTTAAATTTCTTCTTTAAAAAATTTCCTTTGATAATAATATTAGGAAGGATTATGAAACCCCTTCAGTTTATATTGGAAATTACTATTTAATTCATTATGATTGAATTAATATACATAGAACACATAAATCATGAAATTTTTTTGATGGGTGTGCCCAAAGAGCACCCCAATACATTAGGAAAATATTTAGTCTCACAGGACATCATGTTTGATTTAGTAAACCTAATCTATTATTGGACTTTTTCCACTACGTGATATTCTTTATGATTCTTGGTAAATGTTTATTTTATGATAGACGTTGTTTCCAAGTTTTATATGATTCCATGTTTCTTTGATCCTATGTTCCTTATATTATTTTCCCATGTGATTACTCATGAACCCCATGTTTCACGATATGATGTTATAACTTTGACTCACAAGTTATTTTCCCTTGTCATGTTTATTCCCCCACTATGATTTTAGATCAACCATTTCTTTTTTGTATTCTATAGGTTATCCTATTTATTTTTATGAGGTCAAATTGATTGAGGATTTCATTATGGGGAATGAAATAAGGATTTTATGTTTTAGTTTTCTTTTAATTTTATTTGAACCTATTCTTGTAAAGTTACTAGTATTCATGATATTTTGGATGAACTAACATTATATTTATATTTAAAAAATATTTACTAATATGTTTAAAAGTCTTAAGTCTCTATAGATGGAATCGGGGAAAATTTCAAGTTGAATATTGGAAACTAGGTTAAGAAAACTTTAGTGATAACCTAAGGGATATATATAAGTATATGTCCAATGAGATTTATAAGAATAATAATATGTATTGGAAAATATAATTTATTTATTTTTAATTAACTATGGAGTGGGTTATAGAAAATAATATCCATTTCTAGATACTACAAGTTGATGTGGCTCTAGTATAGTTGTACCTTGGGGTAATAAATCTAAAAATGATACATTGATTTGGGATCAATTTTTAGCTAGTACATGATAATGGGACTTAGTAAACACAAGTTTTGAGACTCCCAAGGGTTGCGTTTTGGATCATCAAAAACACTTTGCAAATAATTATTAATTTCATGAACAAAATATTATGTTTGGAAAATTAATACTGAAATTAAAACTCATAACCCAGATTGAAACCAAGAGACTCATAGGTCTAGATATTCATATTATATATATGTTATTCCTTATTTGTTAATAGGGTTCCCTTTTCCATGTTAATATATTTTAATATTATTTTAGTGTTTTTATTTAATGGATGGAAATATGAGAAATCGTGCCAATGACCAATATGATTAGTAATGTGATGATTTCCCCAATGATATTTATATCCTTATTATAGTAGGAGCTGATAATGTCTTGAGAGTACTGACTCAACTAGATCTAGTAATGAATAAAAATAAATAACAATAGGAATCATGGGAAACACCATACTCCTCCTAATAAGAATAACATTGCAGTCAGTTAATTTATGAAACAAACAGCCCCAACATTTAGAGGATATTCTAATCCCCTCAATGATCTATTAAGAACATGTTTTCTATCATCAAATTAATACATTAAGAGAAAATTGTGATACCCATTTATCATGTTGAGGGAGATGTTGATCAATTGGGGACACTGATTATGAACTCAATGTCCAAATAGCATATTTATTCCATGGAATGGGAAGTCATCATGAAAATATTTTTCAATGAGTTTTTTTTTCAAAACTATCTATATTAAAATAGTGAAAGAGTACCTAGTTATATTTTAAAATTATGGTTATTGCAAATGGGGATATGATAAAACATTGTAAGGAATGCATGATATTTCTCTGTCACATTAATAAACACTAAAAGTAAGGTGGGACACTTCTTTAGTGGATTAAATACAAGTCTACAGAAACTATTCATAATTCCAAAACATGATATTTGTGAAGAGATTTTCTATTGTACCCTAAAAGTTTTGAAGGATATCAGTGAATACAAGTGGTCTCATGGGACAGGTGATAAAAAAATGTTAAATGGGGTTTTATTTTGTTGTTTAAATAGATATATCCGATGGAGGTAATAAAAACTAGTATCCCACTTTTCATATGTCAGAGAAGAAAAATACAAGAAACTCTCTAAGGATAAATGAGAGATGTTTGAAATGTTGAAAAGAGGTACATATGTATAATTAATGCCTAAGAAAAATAAATAATCCTACTAATTCTAAAGAATAAAAGAAGTTTTATATCAACCATCATTCTATTGTTCATTGTTTCAATTATAAGGATGAAGGGAATTATGAAATCTAATTCCCTAATCCAATTATTTCTAACAAAATCAATCAAAATGACCTTTAAAACCTTTAGTTAAAGAATATAGTAGCTTATCACTACTCTTGCAGTAGATCCCAATAACAATTTGGTGATTGGTATGTTGGTTATTCATTGAATAATACAAAACATACTATATGATTATTTTTCTACGAATTCTTCTATATCATTAATGTTTAGTAATACGATTCAATAACTACCTCAAAAAATTATGTTGACCTATATTTGAGAAAATCAATCGAAACTATAGAAGAATCCTAAATATATAACTCATCGCAGTTAATGTTTTTGACTGAATCTTCCATAGTTTTTTCTCTTACTTACATTATTATATTTTTATGTTATATTGGGAATGGATTTTATATCCTTAAATAAATCAAAGATCAATTATTTATTGGTTGATATCACTCTCCATATCTCCTCTCGTCCTCAAATTCAATACAGGTGTAAGTATGAGGATGAATAATCCATGTAACATTCAGTTCAAGAATGGATATTATTTCCTTACGAGTAGACATATATAACCCAAATTATTGCGAAAAAGGACATGATAATTATAGAAGATATACCAATGGTGGTAGAAACTAATGCATTTCTTGAATAGTTTTTTGTACTTCCTCCTCACCAAGAGGATGGGTTCTATATTGAACTTATTCAAGAATCTATTACCATATCGAATACTCCTTACTGAATGGACACCATTAAGTTAAAATTGTAGAAGAAGTAGTTATAAGAGAATCATTAAATGGGTTTTATATTCCAAAGCGATTCATCACGGGGTTCTCCATCCCTCACCGAAAAGAATAAGGATAGGTCAATGGGCCTCTCCATTCATTATAATGAACTCAATTAAATCATGATAATGAACAAGTATTCATTTCCAATTATTGGTGACTTGTTAGATAAACTATGTGGTGATAAATATTTCTTTAAGGATAAACTTCATCCGGAATACCAATAAGTAAGGGTAGAGAAGGAATGTATTCACAAAAATACTTTTAGAACAAGATATGGAGACTGAGTTCATAGTGATGTATTTCATATTCACTATAACTCCAACAATAATTATGTACTTAATGAATATATTATTTAGATATTACATCAAAATATTTATGGTCGTCATTATAAATGATAGTTTTATTTACTCCAAAAGTAATGAAGGGCTTGATGATCATTTGAATACTATGATAAAGGATTGGAGAAAGGAGAAGATATACAAAATGTATAGTAAATATGAGTTTTGGATGAAGGAGGAATCATTATTAGGGAATATTATCACCATCAATTGGATATGTGTATACCCTTAAAAAGAAAACTTACATTGTGTACTAGCCTATACCAACATCAATAATGGAGATCCAAAGTTTCCACAAAAGTGCTTTGTATTACCACGTATTTGTTAGGAAATTATCACAATTTTCAAAACCGCAATCCAAGTTGACTAGGATGGGAGCCATATTTTTTTAGAAAATGGAATGTGAAGATTACATTAATAATATGGGAAAGAGGTTTTTTATTACACCAGTACTTACAGTACCCTCAAGTGGTGAATGTTTTAGGCTTTATATCAATGATTTAAATAATTTTTTATGCTGTATACTAATAAATAATTATTATATGTTGTCTTACAAGCCATCATAGTTGAATGTTAATAAGAAGAACTATCACACCCATGATCAATATTTGGCCATAATGAAATTTTCATCTCAAATATGTATAAATTATCTTTATTGGGAGAAGTGTGAAATATATATAGACCATAAGAGCCTCAAATATATTTTCACATAGAATGATGTTAATATGTGCTCATGAATATAGTTAGATATGATGATGACCTATGATTGATCAATCACTTACCATCCTAGGAATGCTATCAACATGGAAGATTATCTATATAGAAGGGATCTAGGAATTTTAAAAGGAATGAAAGTTGGGAAGGATCTAATATTCTTATGCATACAGAGGATATTAATGGTAATCATGAAGGAAGTAACGCTATCATTGAATTATCATATTATTTATCATCCATAACTTATGGATAAGATAATGTTTAATAAAATAGATGATGTTGAAATTCAGAAGAAGGTGAAAGCTCTTACAAAAGGGAAATATTATTTGTTAAATAACGATGAAAAAGGAGTTATAATATTGAGGTCATGACTATATGTACCATTAAATCCGTATATAATGAATGAGTTCTTGAATAGTTCACATATCTTGACCTTAT
Organism: Viscum album; assembly: GCA_963277665.1. Lineage (NCBI taxonomy): Eukaryota > Viridiplantae > Streptophyta > Magnoliopsida > Santalales > Viscaceae > Viscum > Viscum album. Next base: position 66,262,878 of record OY728149.1, on the reverse strand, counting down.
CAATCAACAATTGGAGAATGATATGTATCAAGATCATCGAGGTAACTACTGGTGTGGGTATATAGTGATGGAGATCACTAAATATATTTAAATGTGTTTAGTATCTTAAAAAGTGAAGGCTGAATGGAAACATTCTAATGTGATTATGTAATCCTTATCCATCCCTATGTGGAAATTGGAAAACACCACCAAGGTCTTTTTCAATGGGATTACAAGGATTCCAGGAGAAAATAATTTTATATTATTTTGTGGTGGATTGTCTTAAAATTGATTCTCACTTAATTACAATCTAAAAAGACTTTACACTTGATCAAATTGAAAGTATATACACCAGATAGGTAGTGAGTATTCATGGAATTCCAATATCAATTATACCTAATTGAGCTCGGAGATGTGACCATATGTTTTGAAAGAGCCTCTTATATCCTCTAAATAATATGTTTAACCTTAATATGAAATATCACCCATAAAATAATGGCCAATTTTAGCAGACTATTCATACACTGGAAGACAAGTTGAAATTTTTTATAATTGACTTTGATGGAGGATGAGATCAATATCTCCCTCTAGTCTAGTTCTCGTAAAACAATATATTATACTCAAGTATCCAAATTGATCCATATGAATCCCTTCATGGGATGATATATGGAACAACTATGTTTTCAGATGGATTTTGGGAACCCAATATATTGGGTCCTAAAAGTGTTCATGAGATTGTAGAAAATTTCAAGAAAATTTAGTAACACATTTTGACTATGAGAAGTTGAAAGAATATCTGTGATTAAAATCATCAATAAGACCTAGATTTTTAGAATTAGTTAACGTGTTTCTCTACATAACACTACAAATGAGAGTAATAAGATTTAGAAAGAAGGGAAAACTATACCTCATGTATGTTAGCCCCTTTGTTATTTTCTATCGTATTGGAGTTGCGGCTTGTCGAATAGAAATACAATCAACCTCGTCTCATGTATATAAAATATTCCATGTATCCATCTTGAGGAAGTATATATTTTATCCCTTTCGTGTACTGAATTTAATGGTGTTATATTTGTAAAAAGATATCTCTTATGTGGACTAGTTGGTGAAGATCTTAAACTGTAGATATAATGTTCTATGAAATAAGAAAACTCACTTGGTCAATGTGATATGGAGAAAAAATAAATAATAAAAGGTATGCTAGGAACCAAAAGAATCAATGAAGAAATAGAACTCTTGTATACACCATGTATCGTGTTCCATGCACTTCTCTACAATTGAAGATGTATTTTCATGTCGCCCTAGTCTAGCAAAAACTCCGTCGATGCACAAGGTTCTTGCACACCCCAAAATGTCACGCAACCCACTTGCTCTCCCCTATATGTTATGTATCCTTCTTGAGAACACAAATAATTTTTTCCTATGGTCATTTATTTTCCTATAAATAGACCCTTGGGGCCCCCATTTGTATAAAAGAATTTCCTTGAAGCCCAATAATTGCTCTTGTCACCCTAGTACATCGCCATAGTCTTCAAAAACTTTCAAGGTAGTTCTTCAACACCTTGAGGAGAATATTTAAGAGAGGATAATTGGAATTAAGTGATTTTAGTGTTTGAGAACCATAACACTTGCACGCCTAAAGCGCCCAACCTCCCAAAGTCAAAAATAATTGCATGCCTCCCATTCCTCTCATAGGAACTTGATCACCCCACTTATTGGATCACCTATGAATACTCTTGAAGGCTTAATCAAAGTCTCTCCCAAGTATTACCATACAGTTTGTTCATCTCTTAAGTGAACATGAGGTCACACAAGTGTACTTGCACGACAATACTTGCACACCCTTCTCTACTTGGGTACCCCTATTTGATTCACTTATTCTATTCACTCTCTTCAGTCTACAAACCATCAATCCTTCCTCAGCCTTTAATAGAAATAATAATTATTCATTGGCTCCCTTGTCTGAAATGGATTATATTGAGATGTCTACCAAAATTTCCTGACTTATCAATTTTTTTGGAAAGTCACATAAGCATGTTTCCAATGTGGGGTTTTATTTCCATAGTTAGAGGTTTCCAACATTTATTTCCCAATGGGGTTAGGATTCATGGAGTGTCTGTGGGTTTTTATATCCATAGACACATATACTTTTCTCCTTGAAATTGTGTTGGTAAGTTCCCAGTTTGGAGAGGGGTTGGGTCCTGGCCTCTACCATCTCAAAGAGGTGACCCAGAACCTCAAGCCTCTAGTTGGTAAGGTACAATTCCAGCATACATTTCCTTTTTAAAGAATAAAAGAGAATTATCCCTTTCCATACTAGGATCATTTTTAGGTCAACCATATTTGTGTAAGCCCCTATATTTTGTTGTAATAGGTGGTGTCATTGCTCCTCCTCTCTTATTTGGTGCCAAAGACCAAAGAAGGATGGGAAAAGAACTTTTTTTAACCTTTACCTCCCCCATTGCTCTTTGTTACCATGGGAAGACATGATGGAATATTCCCATCACCTTCATCCCTTCCTCCTTACATTGAATCCTTGTCCAATGTAAATAGAATAGAGGGAAGGATCATCTCTTCACCATCTTCCATCAATGGAGGAGGAAAAGCGTGAAGTGACATTATTTAATCTTGGACATCCTCCTTAAGAATCCAACCCTAATTCCCTTAATACAGGCATCCTCGTCAGGAATAAGCCCCAAATTAAACCCCCAAAGTCATCAAGGCATCCTTTTCATAAAGTAAACCCAAAATCATCTCTCTCAAAGGACCATACTCTCATATGAGACATATCTAACTACATGGGATTTGATTCCCATCCCTATGGGATATGTAGGAAGGATCCTTGAGGTTCAAACCCAACACTTCATATCAACAATATTCTCCTTGGGCCATATTCCCAACATGGTCTGATTTTACTTAGAAACCCATATCATTTCCTAGTTCCTCGGGATGCTTCAACATAAGTCCCACACTATGTTTTAACTAAGCACATTCCTCTTAGAGGTCCTTACCACATGAACTCAAAAGGTATGATGTGTCCCATTCAGTGTCAATGAACTATGAGGGTTCTGATTCCTTTCACAAGGATACATATGTAGCCTATCATATAGGCATGATCTCAAAATCAATACCAAGCCTTCGTCTCCCTAGGTGACAATAAAATTATGGAGTTCCCTACATAGTGGATTAAAAACCAGTATCATCATAAACAATGAGTAAAATAATCTCTAAATAGTATATTAGAGGATACCATTGATGGAAAACCTTAAATAGATACTGATATTTTCACTAATGAAGAACCTTGAATGCATACTGATGATTCTAAATTTTACACATGTTCATAAGTGATTGCGAAATCCAAGGGATACTCGTGACATATTTTCTAAATTAATAAGGATTCTTGAAGATATATTAAATTTACAATGTTAGTCCGGAACTCGACAATAATCCCCCTAAAAATGGTGTTATGAGACTGAACTCCCTTCCTCTCGATCAATGCACGTTCTTAAGTATTGTAAAGTTCAAACTTAATGAATGCCTGCCTTTAAAAAGTTGGTCCTCTTAGGATAAAGAACTGTTGGAAGTTTTTAGTTCCATTAATAAATCCAATGGAAACTGCCTATAAGGAGCGATTCTTAAAACTAGAACACATGTTTCAAGGAACTATGAAACAACACTCACCAGTATCCCCCTTGGTATTTAATAAGAAATTTAAATGGAGAAATTTATTAATGGAGGGAGAATGTTATACCCAATGTTTTTTAATGAAATAAATATTATATAGAGTATGTTACATACAAAAAAGTGTTTTAATAATCCTTAATATACTATTCAAATTATTATTTAAACATTCGAGTAATAAAATACCCATTAAATTTCATTGGTATAAATAAGACAAAATAATTTATGAAATGTATATAAACTATCTAATCTATATTTACCTCAATATTTTAAATGATTAAAATTATTATTTATAGAATATAATTTATAGCGACCCAATTTTGACATACACAGATATTAAATAATTTTAGATTAATATTCAGTACATTACAAAAATAGAGCCCCGAGGACCGTAATAGTTTATTGTCTTCAGAATATAGGAAATGAAATCTTCTATTCTGATAGAAGATATTAAACATCCCCTATAAATATCTCCAAATTAAGTACTTATAGGTAAAACATTTATTCATAACTTGGGGAAAGAAGACATAATAAATTAGTGATCTCAGATGCTCAATAATGGTAAATAAAGTAAATGTATTAGGATAACATGGACAAAAGGGTATGGAACATGATCATAACGTTTTTTTATCATACACTAAATATTAAATATCATAATAAAGATTTTTAGTTCATAAGACACAAATCATAAGGGATTAAGAAACATAATTCATGAAATCAGAACATAGGAATGAAATATAGAATTATGGGAAACACATAACCGTATAATATGATTTCTATAATAGCCAAGGAATCTCTTAGAAAACCATCTTAGTAGTATGGTTTCACAACCCATTATATCTTTATAGTCATGGTTAAATCCCATAACCATATTTGTTTCCTGGTTTCACTCCTTAAACTATCTTGGTAGTCATGGTTCACTCCCATGGCTATCTTAGTAGTTAAGGTTCATTCCCAAGACCATATTAGTCAATCTCATAAGATATAAATCATTTCCCAATAAGATAGATGGAGATATAAGTCCCTTTCATATCATAGTGAAATCATATATACATATTCCACAAAATAAAAAAAATCATATATTAACCCAAGTAATAAAATGGGCATCATAAACATTTAAACAAATCATAACCAATGAAAAAAGACACAGGTTTCGTAATAATTTCATCAAAATAATAATCCATGGAAAGAAGTGGGTTTCAAAATAATATAACCCATGAAAGATAACTGGGTATCCTAAACGTCATTCCATCAAAACATAAGCCATTAATGAATAAATATAAATGAAACCTTTGTATTGTTTCCAAAAATGGAATAAGTAACATCAATAGATGTCATCTTAGAAAGAAAATAATTTGTAAATATGTTTTGAAAATATTTATTTAGGAAAATATCTTTTATTATTTGAAAACAATTATTTAAAACATAAAACCTTTAAAAAAAGTTCCTTTGAAAATAAATTGAAAACAAAGAAATAAGTCTTGAAAATATTTTTAAAACTGTTTCCCTTGAAAACTCATAAAATATGCTTTAAAACATTTTGAAAATCATTTTCTTTGAAAAGTTATAAAAGGATCTTGAAAATTTTTTGAAAATATTTTTCCTTGAAAAATTATAAAATAAGCTCAAAAACTTTTTAAAAATCAATTTCCTAGAGAATTTATAAAATGAGATTTAAAACGTTTTGAAAACCATTTCATTAAAAATAATTTTCAAACACATAAACAGGGATTAAAATCATTTTAAAAACCTTTTTCCTTGAAAACTTATAAAATAATGTTGAAAAAATTTGAAAATAAATTTCTTTAAATACAGATAAAAGGATATTAAAAACGTTTTGATAACCATTTTTTTGAAAATATATTTTAAAATTATTTTCTTAAAAATTAACCTTTCAATATAAAAATAAATATTCAATGGATTAACAATGGGTAAATATATACATGTCATATGAGGTAAAAAGAACATCCATTTTTCATACTAAAAATGTTAGAAAATGTCCACATTCAGAAAGATAGAAGAGGATTCCTTTGAAAAAATTGGAAAAGGAAAAAAAAGGAAAAATAATGTCTTTTAATGATAATAGGCTAAAATCAGAATATTTATGGAAACCATTTTTGTTGAACATGGTTTTAAAAGAACAAAAAATTCTGACCGAGGAGATCGTAAAGTCATGATTTCTTAAAAAACACTCTTAACTATGTTATGTACCAAAGATGGGAAGAAATGGTACCAATATATGAACAAATCATTAATAACCATTGAAGAATAAAATTTAATAATGTTCTTGATAGTTGGATAATAATATTTCATCAAAGGAATCATAAAAATAAATAATCCTTAATAGCAATGAGAATATATAAAAAAACTCTTAAAACTTGGTAACTTGGGATATTAATATAAAAATAAGTAAAGGAAAATACATGAAGCTTAGAAATATCATGGAAGTAATTTAATTCATGATATAAAATGAAAAATGGAATTATATACACATCAAAATATAATTTTAGTGTGAAACATAACATGAGTCTCAAAGAAGGAAAATTAAGACAAATCTATTTCCCTGATTTGGTATCTTTTGAAACTTATACCCCATGATAGAAAGTTCATAAAATTGATATGTTAATACCCATAAATTTAATTATATGATAAATTTAATATAATAATGGCTAGTAAATACTGCACATAAAAGGAAAGAGGGGTGAACATATCATGTATCTCATGAAAATAAAATTTGAGATGAAATCCCCTTACTTTGTGTCTTGAATATCATCGTACTCATTCAAACAACCTATATCAGAAATATAAATTTAATATACATTTTTTAAAGGAACATATTCTTATATCAAATACCATTTACAGTTCTATTACTACATTATATTACCCTCTTGTTAACCATCTTATGTTAAGGTTTTACTTCAGGTAATATCCTCTTTTATCTTTGTATGTGTCTTAATTTGTTATATTGATGGTCCTTATACTTATATAATGATTCTAGAATGTAAAACCTTATATAAATATCATTTATATATATATATTATATTTTTATTAAAATAATCTATTAAATATGGAAGTATGAAATATAATTCACCATTGATGGAGATGGTAAGTGATACTTAAGCCTGAACATTGTTTCAGTTTTTATTATCGTATTGAATAAATAAAGGTAAATTACACATGTATATATGTATAATTATTATATTTTTATTATTATAGTATCATTATTATATCATATATATCATTAATTTTACCAAAACCATGTTTAATACATTTCATATAGTGTCCGAGCGAATCACATCACTTTGAGGGGGTAGTAGTGCACACTTCCTCAAATAAAATAATCATATTAACACCAAATAAGAAGTAAAAATGATATGTGATGTAAAAGGAATAAGGAATATTAAATAAAAAATAAATATAATACTTAACATATATAAAATTTGTGTCCATCATAATTTCTACCATGAGAGGTGGTAAGTAAAATTGAATAATCATCGTTTAGTGAGGCAGTATTTTTCTATACATGCAAATAGTATGTTCGTTACCCATTATATAGTGTTATTCATAATGGTAGGTCAAAAAACTAGAAATAAATAAACCTATCATATTTAGGATATTGTTTTTTTATAAAATAATGAAATAAAGATAGTGGAGGGGGTGTAGAAGGAAAATAAAATAAAGGACTTGAGAGAAGACATTACCTCTTAATCAGGTAAGTCCTTTTGTTTTTTTCCAAAATGATTCCTCGGAATGATTTTTGACCAAGGGAGTGATTCTAAAGGGAATTTAGGGATGTCGATATGTGTATTGGGTAGATATTGGGTGAACCTAAGAGGTTTTATAGGTGTTAACAATAGGTAAAGGGGGTGGTCTTTTATAGCGAAGGAAAAGGAACCACTTGGAGTGTTTTAAAACAATTTAGGTGTACACTTTTTCTAACCTAAATAAATCATAAAAATAAGCATAAATAAATAATGGAAGGTTTATATCCTAAATATGTCCATAAAATGGGTTTTAGAAGAGTGTCTAGGTCATTTGTTCCCTAGTATTAATGTTTTGTCCCTAATTATGATTAATTTGTCTTTAATTACTATGATTAATTTTATTCACTTTTACTAATATTTTTGGTAAAAAATTATGTTGATATTATTAGAATATAAATATTATAATTATTAAAATTTTATATTATGGTTTTTTAATATTCATGTCACAGAAGAAAAAAAATTAATATTAATGCTAATCCCGCATAAGGGATGAAATTATGTGGTTTAAATATAGAAATAATTTCAAAAGTTTATTTAGTTTCTATATTACATTTCAATTTTAAAATGATTATAATGAAATAAATTGTATTAATAAATATATAATTTAACTAATGTGACCTTTTAAAAAATATATAATATAATTTAACATTAATAAATAATTAAATGAAAAGGTAGTTTATAACAAAAAAAGTAGTTTTTTTACTATTTATAAAAAAATAACGTTTCTCAGAAAAATATTTAAAGATCACCCTAAGATAATTTCATCATTATAAATTCAAAAAATAATTTTTTTTGGAAAATTCATTTTCTAGATGTGTCTAAAAATAATTTTATTGTTTTTAATAGAAAGACATGAAAAACAGTTCATTTGAGATTGTAATATATTTATACATGTAAAGAGTTTGTAAAAAAATATATTTTTCATTATCAAGATGTTTTATTTTTATAAAAGCATTATATATAATATTTTAAAATTATTTATTACTATTCATATTTCTATTTTTAATAGCTCGTTTACAATTATACCACTTAAATAATTGTAATAAAGTAATGTTTCACATATACTCAATGTTGTGTGCAATGTATGCTAATTCGGTGTTGCAGGTTGCACAAGCCTTGTTGGTATTACATGTAACACAAGACAAGTTAGTTTCATAAGAAAGGAATGTTTTAATTAGTGTTTAATATATATATATATAAATAAACATAACTATTTCTAGTGTCACAAGAAATTCTAAATATCAAATAGAAAAATTAATTCTAAAAACAAATTCTCAAAATCTCAAGGTGTTACATTATACCCACCTTAAAACGAGTTTCTCCCCCTAAATTCTTATAGGTTATAAAAGCTTTATTACATGAAAGTTAATTTCATAGAAACCCACAACATAAAAATGAATACTAAAACTTTTTTTAAAATGGAAAATTTGGAACCATACCAGTTACACAGTGTAACATATAACTAGGCTTCTACATTGGGGAACATAGGTTGGGAGTTAAGAATTGACATGGAGGAAAAGGGTAAATAATTATAGGGACAGATTGCGGTCATCAATCAAAGATATGTGAATGATCAATTAAAAGTTGAGGGATCAAAATCATAAATCTATTATGATTTAAATGGACTTCAGAACAAAAAATATTAAGGTATTAGGACGGAATATTTTTCTTATTAATCATTATACTATCAACGAGTAATTATTTTATTGATAACTAATATAAAGAAATATACTTACTTTATATATTTCTATAAACAAAATTTAATTCTTTGTTTGTGGTTTTATATTTTTCTAATTCATCCATTACTTTAACAAATGGACATCCAGAAATTAAATTTGGTGCACTATTAGAAAACTAACTTATACCAACGGTTTGGAACCGTTGGTATAGGCCTCCAAACCATTGGTATAGCCTATACCAACGGTTTAGAGAACCATTTCCAAGTAAGCCGTTGGGATAGGTCTATAACAATGGTTTTGGGAAAAGTTTTGGTATAGACCTATACCAATGGTTTTGGAAACCGTTGGTATAATTAATATGAAAATCTATACCAATGGTTATGGAACCATTGGTATATATATTTCAAAAAACTAAATTCATTGGTATTTGATCGCAGGACCCCTATTTAGTCATTGAATGACTTAACCACTAACCTAACACAACTTTTGTGAACATAATTACATAAATATATTTAATTATTGTCATAATTATTTTAAATTTTGATTTATATAATCTTCTCGTTAAGAAGATCTGATAAAAATTCAAAGGACCTATACCAATGGTTTTGACAACCGTTGGTATTGGTCATGATTGTGGATTCTATTCTAGGTGGAAGGTTGATTTATGGGGGATCGTTCCCAACGGTTTTGGAAAACCGTTGGGATAGGTATACCATTTCCTAATGGTTTGACCAAACCCTTGGGAAAGGTGTCCAAAAAGTGGACTTTTTTCCAATGATTTTCCAAAACCGTAGGGAAAGGGTATACCTATTCCAATGGTTTGGCGAAACTGTTGGGAAAGGTGGCCAAAAAGTGGACTTTTCCCAACGGTTTGGCCAAATTTTTTGGAAATCCATTCCATTTCCCAATGGTTTTCCAAAACCGTTGGGAAAGGTGGCCTCAAAGTGGGATTTCCCAACAGTTCGGCCAAACCATTGGGAAAGGGGACCTATACCAACGGTTTTTAAAATCCTTTTGTATAAAATCATTGGGAAAAGTAAAATTTTTAGTAGTGGTTCTCAAAGCATAAAAATACATTTTTAGCAGATATGAAGGCCCACAAAAGAATGAATAGTATAAAAACTTGATTATAACTATTCTTAAAAATAAATATGGTTAATAAATTAATCTATAATCATAATAATCAACACTACTATTTCATCATAAATATTTATTTATCAAAATTAGTTAACAATAACCAAAAAATTGAATAGACCATTAGTAGGAATGAAACCCTTATCATTTTTCAGTCATGGGTTCAAGGCATGCTACCTTACCAAACTTTATTGTTTGTCACCCGATGCACATGATGTAATTTTATAAAACCACACTAATATAACTCCGAAAATATGATGGACAACCTTGAAATAAGTATTATCACTAAATATCATTTTAACCAAGTTTTTCAATACAATATTAATACATAAATACTTCCCCTAAATTTAATATAAAAATTTCATGAATGGTTAACCTCATAACCCTTCAAAAATATGAAAATACAAAAAATTTAAAAAGAAAGTCACAAAATCAAATTAACGTTGATCCCCCATATATCAGAATGTAATTATTGGTTGGAACATTCCAAACATGTGAATAACTTCATAGAAAATTCTCTAGGAACATGGTAGCAACTTGAATTATAATAAATAATTTTGGACGACTTGCATGCTTATTTATTTCATTAATTAATAGATATATTCCATAAATCCAAGAAGTTGTAAACTTCATCCATGATAGAATGAACTACTTTTCAACTAGTCCTTAATTATTTCCAAGGTAATAAAAAACTTCCAATTACTTGCCCATATCAGATATATATTTATACAAACAAAGTTTACTTAACATAAATAACATATTAAGCATTATATTCCCTTAGTCAAAATATCACTTTGTCATTAAATCACATTACCATTATATCAGAATCATTCAACATAGACTTATAAATAATGATAAAAAAACATTAGTATAACAGTCCTTGCATATTTCATCATTCATATAACATAATTATTGAATCCCAAATACATAAAAACATTGATTATTACACTTCATCATTATTCCATTAACAAGGATACCTCATCCTATTACACAATACCTATTTTATTTCACATTTCATATATAGTATCATCATCATCAGAAATGTAACCATTACATACCCCACCTTGCTGGTTCCCTTTAGGAGATTTCATCTTGGGATATTGAGTTGAATAATAACCATTTACTCCATAATTAAAACAGTTAATCTTATATTATTTCTTAGGGAGGAAAGCATTCTCATCTATTTAGTTAACCGAAATCTTCATTTTCCCCTTATAGAGACTTGAGTTGTTTCCTTCTTTCCATAGTCAAAACATATTCTTGTTCCTCTACAAAATTTAGTTAGGTGATTCTTTACACATTATTGACACATAGGAAACCAAATATTTTTTCCTCCATGGACTCCATTACCGTAAATCTCATCCAACTCTTTCTTTCTCTACCTTAGTGAGTTTGAGAGATGTCTAAGGTACAAATTGTTAATCTTGTTCCATGAAAAATGATTAGGAATGATCATAACATCTTTTACTCTAGTGATCATCCCACTTGACTTCTCATCAGAAAAACGTTCATCACATTTGACATTAATCCAGATCCTTCCATTTACCTCCCTAGACTACAATGAGAAGCCTAGTGTGAGCATTAATTATCATAGAAGAACGCCACATAGTCATGAAAACATTTACTTATAGTATATCTAAATCATGAAACATTCCATAATTTATGACACACTAGGTTCATGCTAGGTTATTCAGAGCCAAATTATCTTTAAATCTTCTGTGATGGATCATGAAGAGTTTATGAATTATCAAAGAATATCCCCTGGGAGGGTCAAACTAGGTGTGCAGAAAGGCACGTTGTTGTATGCCAGATTACCCAAAGTGAGGCCTGAAAAATCTTGTCAAAGTTTTCACCTATAGGTATAACTATTCTAGATCCACATACACTTGTAGTATTCTTACAATGATATATTTCTAAGAGACTACTCACTCTATCCTTTACCAAAATTCAAGGACATTTTCCTAAATGTTAACTCGTGCCTATACTTTTTTCTTAGATACATCCCTAGACATATAATTAGAAATATAACTTTGGATATCACTAATGTTTTATCATCCTAGTTTCTAAAGGTTAACTAAAAATTTCTTTTTATACCAGCTATTACAACCCAGGATTGACATACATGGATATTACATCATTTTAGATGAATATTTAGTACCTTAAAAAAATATGTGATCGAAGACCATAAAAGTATAGTGCCTTTGAAAACATGGAAAAAATATTATATCCGTTTGAAATATATTCAACATCTCCCCTAATGATCTCCACCTTTAGTACTTCTACCTAAAACTGTTATTCATAAATTAGGTAAAGGAAACATTAGAAAGGGGTGGGCTCGAATTCTCAATAAGGGTAAATATAGGAAATATATAAGAATAACATGAACAAAAGGGTATGAAACTTGAGAATAACATGTAAATATCAATAAAAACATCTTACAGATCATAATATGTATTGGCAGTTCAAAAGTCCTGAATCATAAGAAAATAAATAACATAATCCCTAAAATCACAACATAAGAATAAAAAATGGAGTTTTGGAAAACACATAATCATATAATATGATTTCCATAGTATCTAAAGCATCAATTACAAGACCAAATTAGTAGTATGGGTTCACTACCCATACTATCTTGGTGGTCATGGTTCACTCCCATGTCCATCTTAGTAGCATTATTTCACTTCTCATACTATCTTTGTAGTCATTATTCACTCCCATGGCAATCTTAGTATTCTAGGATCATTCGTAAGACCATATTAGTCTATATCACGAGACATAAATCTTTACCCAATGCATTGGAATGAGATATTGGTTTAAAACATATCATAGTGAAATAATAGATACATGTTCCACAAAATAATAAACATTCATATATTAAACCATGAAATGAAATGTGTGACATAAAAATGTAAACATATCATAACTTTTAGAAAAATATATTTATTTCATAATCATTTCATCATAATAATAACCCTTGGAAAGAATCAGGTTTCGAAATCATATAAACCGTGAAAGAGAAATGAGATTCCTAAGAATCATTCCATAATAACATAAACAATTCAAGAAAAAATATGATTAGAACCACTGGATTATTTTCTATTAGGGAATTAGTAATGTCAACAAATTTCATCTTATAAGGAAATTAACCTGGAAAGATATTTTGAAAACATTTAATGAGGAAAATATGTTTTCTTCTTTGAAAAAATTATTTTAAACAAAAAATGTTTTGAAAGAAATTTAATTTAAAAATAATTTCAAAACAAAGAAATAAGGATTGAAATAATTTTGAAAAACGTTTTACTTGAAAAATCATAAAATAAATTTGAAATCACTTTCCTTCAAAACTTATAAAAGGAGATTAAAAATGTTTGGAAGAAATATTTCTTTGAAAACCGATAAAATATTCTTGAATATATTTTGGAAATAATTTTCCTTGAAATGTTATAAAATTATATTGAAAACTTTTTAAAAACAATTTATTTGAAAATATTTTTGATACTTATAAATAAGGCTTCTAATTATTTTCAAAACATTTTTCATTGAAGGCATATAAAATAAGCTTCAGAACATTTTAAAAATTATTTTCTATAAAAAAATATAAAAGGAACATGAAAACATTTTGAAATTTTTATATTTTAAAAATATATTTTAATTTTTTTTAAAAAACTTAACCTTTAAACTTGTAAATAAAACATCAAAGGATAAATGGAGGTTAAATCCGTACATGTTATACTAGGAAAAAAAAAATTCATTTCGCCTCATTTAAAGGTTAGAAAAATTCCTTGTTTGGAAAGAAATAAGAAGATTCCTTTGAAAACATTTGAAAAAGGAAAATGGTAAAAATATATATTTTTTATCATAGGATAATAGTATAATATTTTGGGAAACCATTTTTTGGAAAACATGATTTTACAGGAACATATATTTTTGACAGAATAGAGGGTAAGGTCAGGCTTTCTTAAAAGAATTATTAACAATAATATGGATAAAAAGTGGAATAAATGGTGTAAATATATGAATAAATCATTAATAACCAGAGGAGAATAAAATTCATTATTTTTCTTGAGATATGTATCATAATATTTCATCAAAGGAGGTATAAACATAAACAATATTGAATAACGATGAGATTGTCTCAAAGAAATATTATAACATGGTATCATACAATAATACTCTATATATAATAAAATAGAATAATGTGAAGCTTAAAATACCCTAAAAGGAATAAAATTAATTATATAATATTTAAAATGGATGTATATACACCTCTAAATAGAATCTAGGTGTATACAAAACATGAGTCTCAAGTAAATCAAATTGAGACAAAACTAATTAACCGATTTGGTAATTTTTGAAAATTATACCCCATAAAATAAATATCATAAATTTTATGATTACATAAAAATAAATTTAATTATAATAAACATATAATATGATCATGGAAGTACATAAACCACAAAAAGGAAATGAGTGGACACTATAACATGTATCTCACAGAAATAAAATGTGAGATGAAATCCCTTTACTTTGTGTCTTTACTCTCATCATACACATTAAAAAAACCTATATAATAAATATAAATATATTATATATATTTTAAATAACCATATTATTATATATAATACCATTTATTTTTTGATTAAAAAATTATATTACCCTCTTTGTAACTGTTATATGTTAAGGTTTCACTTTGGGTAATATTCGCTTTGTCCTTTGTATGTATCTTAATTTTCATTATTATTGGTCCTTAAAATTATAAAATTATTAAATAGTGTAAAAAATGATATAAATATCATTTATATCCAGTATATGTGTATTATAATAATCTATAGAATATAAAAGTATGAAATTTAATAAATCGTTCATAGAGACGGTAAGCCGTATATACGGATGAACGTTGTTTTGGTTTTTATTGTCGTTTTGAATGAAATAAGGTAAATGAAATATATATATATATATATATATTTATTAAAATATAATTATTATATCATATATATCATGTATTTTCACTAAACCCATCTTTAATACATTCCATGTAGTGTGTGAATGAATCACATCGCTTTGTGGGGGATGTAGTCTACACTTCCTCAAACAAAATTATCGTATTAGAACCTAATGGAAATAAAAAATATATGTGTTTAAAAATGAATAAATAATATTAAATAAATAATAAATATAATATATAACATATATAATTATAGTGATCATCATTATTTCTTCCATGAGAGGTGGTAAAGAAAATTAAATAGTCATCGTTTAGTGGGGTGGTAGTCACCGTTCACGTAAACAGTATATTCATTATCAATTATATTCAAGTATGTGTAAGTGTAGGTCAAAAAATAATCATAAAGGAATAATAGTATATTTGGGATACTTTTTTTAATAAAAATATATAATAAAGAGCGTGG
Organism: Viscum album; assembly: GCA_963277665.1. Classification (NCBI taxonomy): domain Eukaryota; kingdom Viridiplantae; phylum Streptophyta; class Magnoliopsida; order Santalales; family Viscaceae; genus Viscum; species Viscum album. Next base: position 66,247,233 of record OY728149.1, on the reverse strand, counting down.
AGGTGGTGGAGAAGTAAAATAAAATAATGTAATTGAGAGAAGACATTACCTGTTAATCGGGTAACTCCTTTTGGATTGTGCCAAAAGGCTTCCTTGGATATATTTATAACATAGGGAAGGATTCTAGGAGGAATTTAAGAATGTTATAAAGTTTATTGGGAATATCATTTCCGAAACTAAGGGTTTTTAGTGTTGTGAAGAAGATGGAGAGTTGGTTCCCTTTTATAGGGAAGGAAAACAACTTACTTGCAATTTTTGAAGACAATTTAGATGTACACAAGTTCTTTCTTAAAAAATTAATATAAAAAAAATAATAATGAAAGTTTAATGAATTATATACATACATTAAATGTGTATTTTAAATTTTTTCAGTTATTTCCCCACCTAATATTAAGGTTTAGTCCCTAATTAATCTTAATTTGACCTTAAACTCTGTGATTAATTTTAATCAGTTTTTCTAGTATTTTTAGAAAAAAAATCAAGTTGATATTATTAGAATTTAAATATTATAATGATTACAATGATGTATATAATTATTTTAAAAATTAATTTACATAATTGGAAAAATTAATATTAATGCTAATCCCACAGGAGGGGTGAAATTACATGTTTTTAAAGTATAAAGAAGTTCAAAAGTTTATCAAGTTTTTATATAAAATTTCAAAATGAAATTGAATATAATGACCCAAATTTTATTAATATATTTATAATTGATCTAACATGAATGTAAAAAAATTTAAAATCTAATTTAACATTAACAATTATTTAAATGAAAATATAGTTTTTAACTAAAACTCTGTATTTTTTACTATTCATCAAGAAATGAAGTATTTCAAAAAAAAAAATTCTCCTAAGATAATTTATACATTATAAATTAAAAAATGAATTTTATTTATAAAATTAAATTTATATATGTTTCTAAAATTAATTTTATTGTTTTTCATAGAAGAATATGAAAAATAGTTCATTTGAGATTATAATATTTTTATACATATAAAGACATTACTAAAAAATTATATTTTTCATTATTAATATGTTTTATTTATATAAAACCATTATATATAATATTTTAAAAGTATTTGTTACTATTCATATTACTATGTTTAATGACTAGGTTATAGTTATATCACTTAAATAATTATAACAAAATGATGCTTCCCGGAAACTCGGTGTTGTGCGTAACGTACGCCATGTTGGTGATGCAGGTTGTGCAAGACAAGTTGGTATTGCGTGTATCACAAGAAAATTTGGTGGTGTGTGAACAAAATTTTGGGCTTAGTGTTTTAATGTATATATATTCTTTAAAAAATAATTATTTCCACTATAATGTGAAATGAAAAATATCAAAAAGATAAATTAATTTGAAAAAAATAATTCTAAAAAACACCTAGTATTGCATAATACATGAAACAACATTCATAGATAATGATATAATAACCCCTAACTTTATGATATATTTATTTTTAAACAAGTTCAAACTATTTGATAACATGAAGTACATGAAACCCCAAGTCTAACTGAATCATAATTTAGTATATAATTACAACCTTATCGTAAAATTGTATTTTATGAGTATGAAAGACTAAATTACAGAAAATATATTTTTTAAACATAAAAATAAATCTATTGGTCATCTATTGATTATAAATAAAAATAAAACATTTGAAATAGAACTAATGTATTTTGAAACATAATATTTTTCAAAAGGTGGATCGGTCTCCATTCGTACATATATTTTAAAATTAAATTTTATCTCCATTAGAATATTTTTTTGATAAAATGAAAGTAATTTTTTGAATCATGATGTAAAAATTTACTTATGATGAAATTTTTCTATTTTTAGAAAATATTGATTTTCAATGAATATCGATAAATATTATTTTCGTTAAACTATTATTTATGTTAATAAATAAACAAATATAAAAATTCCATTATTCCTATAATTTGATATAAAATTAAAATAAATATTATTTAATCATTTTTAATGTAATGAGTTTCATTTAAATAATCCTTATAATATTTTTTATAATATTTTTTGTTCAAAAACACATTTTTCTTAAAACTCTTTTAAAGTGCACAATGTTTCCCAATTTTCACTAATCCAAAGAAACCCTAATGAGTAATGATTTAAATTTAATTTATACATTATATATTTTTAAATGTTAATTGAAATTCATATAAGATTATTATTATCCATATATTCAATGAAAGATCATTTTTTCCTTTAAAAATACATTACAATTTTTTTTTCATCACATCTACAGGTTTAATTTGAAATTATGTTTTCTAACCAATAAATTTTTAATTTAATACAATTTATTAAATATTTAGAATAAAAAATAATTAGGAATTTTGAATAATTTCTTCTTAACTTATTTACCAAAATGTATAGTGAAACGATAAAAATTTAACTACCATGGTTATGGAAAAAATGGATTTACTTGGTGTTATTCAAATAGTGTAAGGGTTAACATGGTCTATAAAAATTCCTAAAACCAAATCGATGGAAATATAGAGACCTTATCACATCCAAGGATCTAAATAAATAAATTATAGCTGCTTTTGGTATGTGAAAAATGTGCGTACACTTTATTGGTTTTAGAAATAACAAGTGTGTCCTTTCCCACACATATAAAAGGGAACCCACTATTCTCCCCATGTGACACTTCAAAAACCATTTGGTTCAGGAAATACCAAACCAAGTCACATTAATAATTCTATCTCCCCGTACTATAACCCATTCTTTGGGTAGAAATATTTTCTATGATAGATTTAAGTATAATCATAAAGGGGTGGTCTAAAAAGATATAAAACTTCTAACCAAGAATTTTTAATTTATTTCTCCTTAACTTAATTAAATTCATATTAAATTATTATAGTATAATATACTAATCATCCAAAATATAATTATATATTTTTATGATAATGGAATTAATTAAAATATATCCGTCTCCCTCAAATGGGGAACAAAACTTATTATCTTTTGTACAGAGGACTACCATCTCTCAAACCGACAAAACGTGATTTCCCTAACCGCTTCTCAAGGATGGATATAATGAATTATATATTGGTTATATATGATAATTATGATATATTTATACTTTTTTAATTATAACACAATATATATCTTCTTACATTACATATTGTTGGGTATATGACAACATCACTATTGTATACATCATACTACAACCTCACGAAGTAATGTGATTCGTTTTTCACATAAAAACTTCATGGATTTAATAGAGGACGAATTTAATGAATATATGTGATTATATGGAATAATATATATTTATTATAATGGTTATTATTTGGTATACAATACCAAGGCAAATTTAATTAAAATATAAACATTACAAAATTTAAAAATAAGGACCTTTTTACAATTTTTTTGTAAAAAAGAATCAATTTTTTAGGAAGTTCATCTCAAAAAGTGATTTTAGCGGTGAGTCCTTAGTTCAAATGCATATCCCCCAACGAGTTTATCTCAAGATATTCATTAGTTTTAATATGGTTGATACCCAAAACTGAGTGCAACCATTCTATCCATCGAGTTGTAAGAGTCCATGAAAGACGAACCAAGCCGTTACAGTCCGCTTGTATAATAGTGGATGAATTTCTTTCAATCCATATGTGAGTCAAATTGTTTTACCTTATAAAGTAATATTAGTGATAAAACTAATCATTTCATATTTCAATGAATATTAAATACCATTTTTACTATAAAATCATCAAAGAAGGTTCCCATTATGGTCTCTGTAGACCACTCCACAATATGAGGGACCTAGGTTTCCCTTGGAAGCACCATCACAATTAAATTTGATCCAACTAGAAAGAGGGGATTTAAATAATAATTCAAAGGTAACCCTAGTATGTGTGTATTTTCCAATAATTCCTAGTAGATTTAGGACGTGGAAGTCTCAAATGGAGTTTTGGAAAAGACTATATTGAGCCAAACCATCTTATTTAACAACAACATGTATATTCATGTGCGATGCATGGAGATTGAAAATATTATGATGATGTATAAATGAATTCCTATCATACCATATCATGTGAAGAAGTTCATCCACTATTATAATGAATTTTTTCTTAATCTATGGATATGTGTATGTAGTAGTAAATGTTGTAGATGTGGCTGGATGGAGTCCATTCCTAGCCAACTAAATTAAAAATGACCATATATGTATTTCCATAAAGAAAAATAATTAGAAAAAGAAAATAAAATGTAACAATTATCTTATACGGGATAGTTTCGCAAATGAAATTTCAAACATAATTGGCCACCAAATAATTCTAAAAAAGTAAAAGTGGGTATTCATTTATGAGAAATCCCCCAAATAAGAGTAAATTTGAAAGGCCTGATCCAAGGCTTATCGAATATTTTTATCTAATAAAAATCATGAATTGTGCCAATGAAATTATGACTGTAGAAATGTCTATAATAATTATTCCATTATTAGATGGTTCCTAGATTAAAACATAATTAGAACTAGAAAAGGATAAATTGTTGACTATACAATTAATATCATCTGGTAATTATAGACTCACAAAGTTCAATAAATCATTAAATTAATCACAAGTATCCAAATATAAATTAATGGGATCTACCATGGATATAAGGGGAGATTTAGTACTATTTTATAACCAAAAACGAAAGAAGAATCACTATTTACCATCCTTATAGAGTGAGACATAATGTTGAAGGAAGAATATTTGATGGCTAACCAAATAAATGATTCCATATATAGTAATATTAAATCAATTAATTTTTCATGAAAACTTATCCTAAGGAAATTAATATCCATATAATTATTTTTCAGGAGATTCCAAGTGAACTTAACTGGTGAATCATCATTAAATAACATATATTTTTTACTTTAAAGTCTACTATTATCAAGATTCCTTATAAAAATAATCCAAGGGACAATTATTATCTTTCTGTCATGAGTGGACCCACTATAAAATAAATTTTTAATGGTTACATTTTTCTTTTTAATAAGTCTAATAATAGATTGGTAAAAAAATCATACAATAAAGAGTTTCATAAATAATGGTATATTCGAGAATGAAATTTATTCCATCCATAGATAATTGATTCCATTTCTAAGAGGGAAGGTGATTTCTTATTTTATTTAATGTTTTATATAATTAAATAAATTGAGTCCTTCCCCAAAAAATGGGGACACCAAGATAGTCGAATGGAATAGATCCATCTTTGATAAAAAAATCAGTCATGACATGAATTTTTCTAGCAACCAGAAACCTTTTTCCAATGAAAATAAATAATTTCATCAGTTAATATCTTGGACTGAAAAAATTCATAATGTGAGAGGGTTACCTTACAATTTTGGATATTTATTTTTTTCCTTTGTAAAAAAAAGATAATTTCATCCACATAAAGGAGGTGATAATTAACAACCAAAATTATTGAGTCTAGGATATGATTAAGTTTACCTTCATTCTTCAAATGAGTTAGAAGCCTATATAAATAATCCATAGAAATAGTATAGAGGATAACATAAAGGGGTTCACCCTGTATGACACCTTTTTTGAAATTAAAATATCCCCTTGGAGATCCATTAAATATAAGTGAAATTTTAGAAAAGATAAAAAGGGTTGTGGTTATATTAACAAATACCTCAGTGAAACCATAAAATTTAGGATCATTATATTAAAAACTATAATACATAGTGTCAAAGGACTTTCTAATGTCACGTTAAATAGAAATGTTTACTCCTATATTAGATTTATTTAGGAGAATAGTACATTTTGAGGCCATGAAAAAGTAATCTTGAATGGCTCTAACCTTACCAGAACCAAACTACTTCCATGAAATAATTTTATTAATAATTATTGAGAATCTATTATCAAGGAATTTTGAAATGATTTTTAGATTATCTTAATAAGGGTTATAAGTCTAAAAAGGTAAATCTCAGAGGAATATTTCACATTGGGAATCAAGGAGGGGAATTGAACATTAAGTCCATGGTGAAGAGTTCCATTAGAAAAGAATGATTTGACTAATTTATAGACATCTAGTTGAATAATATCTCAATAGTTCAGAAAAAAGGAATTATTAAAACCATCAGGTCTAATAGAACAATCACGATTCAGACTAAAAAATCCATCTTTGATATCATAATCAAGAAGGATAAATGTGATAATTTTTTTTCATCTTTTATAACAATGATTGGAATGATATCAAGAAGTAAATTGTTATTAAGCTCTATTCCATTGGAAATATTTATATAAATTGATATATTATGATCAGTAAGTAATCTCTCATTATAAATTATATTGTATCCATCCTTTAGAAATTTAAGAGGCCTATAATATTTATTATATCTTTATAGAGTGTTATAGAACTCTATGTTCTTGTATCCATCATTAATCTATTGAGGTTTGATCATATATTTCTGAAGTTTATCGTTTATAGAGATAAGAGAGTCAAGTTTGTTTGAAATGACTATTTCATGATAAAGTTCAGCAGCAAAGTCATAGTTATTAAAGGAAAATACTATCCAACTAATATTTTTTTCCAAATAAACCATATGATAGTAAATTTGACAGGATTATACTTTACACCATCCTTTTAGTTTTTGTTTTATAAATTTTATTCTCATGATACAATAGAAATAATTATCTCCATAATTCATATAATTCTATGTATCTCTAAAAATTTAACAATATTCTATAAACGAGGACCAAAAATTATTAAATATAAATGGAAATAAAGGTCTAGAGATTATAATAGAATGAATGAAAAAAATCAGAAGGTGATCAAAATTTAATCTTGGAATGGCGGTAATGGACATAGATTCCAATTTATAATGGTATTGATCATTATAGAAAGATCTATCAATCTTAGTAGATTAAAATATATTTTAGTTCCTTCTATAACATGTATAGTTGGATATACCTAGGTTGTAGTCAATTAAATTATTATCCTCAATGAAGGATTTAAACTCCATTGAAAGGATTGAGGAAAGAGTTGGACCCATTTTTTTAGTTTGACTGATGATAACATTAAAATATTCAATAAAGATCCATGTATCATGAATTCTACTACATAATAAGGAAAAATTGTTCTATAGACATATCTTTTATTAATTTTTATTTTTTGACCAAAAAAATGAATACAACATGTGCTAATTCTGAAAGAAAATTTCACAAGTGAAACCATGGTCAACAATAATGTAAGGAAAAACATTATTCAAATAAGAATGTGCAAAAACCCAAAGAGATTCAATAAGTTAATTATTAATCCTATAACCAAAATAAGAATATCCATTATGTTACAAACTATCAAAGCCTTGGGAAATTTTAATTATTGGCTCATAAATAGATTTTTTTTATTATGTTTTTATAAATAAATATTTTTAATGAAATTATACTATTAATGTTTTCGTATCCCTAAAGGTTCCAAAAAATAATATTAATTTAAACCTATCTTTGGGGTTGGAACCCTACATAGTTTTATATATGGATCTCTTCCTCCGTGAATATTTTAAAATTGGTTTAGAAATTATTATACCATTGGAATAAGAGTCTTAATCTAGTATGAGAACATCAGTAGGAAAATTATTGATATTAGATTCAACTACCATTGGAGTAGTAGAAGTAATTTTCACATTACAAATGATATTTTTAGAGGATAGGATCTTGTGAATGCTCTCCAAGAATATGGTTGGTTGTGGCACTATATTTTACTATTTGGATTGAGTGATTTTGAGTTCACTATGAATAATATTGTTAGAAGCCTATAAATTATATACAGCTCTATGTATATTGACCTCTTAAATCCTAATAGAGGTGGTTGAATTGTCACATCTACCAGATCTCTTTGATAAGGAATGAAAATTTTATAAATATCCTTCATAAGTGCATTTTTTATCAGAAGGTAATTCTTTAGTGAATCATGTATTCCTTCAGGTGTAACCTCTAGGATTTTGTACTTATAAGATACATTATCCATAGTCCCAGAATCATGTGACTCTTTTGTGAAATTTTAAAATTGGTGAGGACCTGAATTGGTATATTGATCATTACCTAAGCCGTATGTAGGAATTAAGATATAGTAAAAATATGTTATATCATTGCTAAGATTTAAATATTCAAGAGTATTATCCTAGTGGGTATGATTGAAAACATTAAAGACATCCTTAGTAGTTTCATCAGCTATTATCTCTTCTTTAGATTCATTATCATCCTCATACATCATACCAGCCCACTTTTTTCCAGAAAAAACCATTCATGTATAAATTATATCATGATTTTCCAACCATATACCAATATAAAATTTTAAGGGTTCACCTTTCCCAATGAAAGATAACCTTACATTTTTATATCTTTTAATATCTTCCATTCATATTCATGGGTGGTATATGATGATTTTGAGTCAACATAAAATTATAGATGGAATGACCAATTATTTTTCATACCTCACAAAAAAGAGGCTGGTACTTATATTCCACATGGATATATGCTCTATAATCATTGTCACTGAATCCTATGACAACTAGTAATTTTTAATTCATATTGGTTTCAACCGTAAATGTTGAATAAATACCTAGATCTTATTTTATGGTAAAATTTTCATTCTTCAATTGAACACTAATAAATGAATAAATTTAATTTGGAATATTTTAGTGGTATAAAACCTAGTTTAGTCAATGAAGTTTGACAAATATTTTTGCAATAGAATTTATTTGATTGAAGGGATTAAAGGGAATATCTCATTTAGATTAAGGTAAAAAAGGTTACAGTTGAAAATTTCCAAACATTCAATTGAAATTCATATTCTATTAGGTTCCATTTATAATGTTAAAGTAACATCTTTTAATTGGAATAAGATTCCAATGGTTTTTACACTAGTAGTGGGATATTTGTGACTTCATATCTAAAAAATGTCATGGATTGTACCCTTTAAGAGATGTAATACACTCCAAAATAGAAAAATAAATATATTAAGACATTATTATTAGGATTCAGGATCAAAATATATGGAAAAAACTTCATCCTCTTATTTTTTGTAACGAAAAATATTTGAGGTAGTCACTTTGTGTAGGTTTGATCCTTTAAGCACCTGTAAGAAGGAGATTCCTTTGGATTTTTATAGGAAAATCACAATCAGGATCATCATTAGATTTGTCCTTTTTCTTTGATTATTCAGGACTAGCCTCTTAAAATATAATTTCATTATGGATTGAAGGATTCCATGATATGTGGGTAGATCTAGAGAATTTAGATGAAACCATTACCAATTTTTAAATAATTATGGTGAAAGGCTTGGAAAAAGGTCATTCGTGGAGTCGCTCATGGAGCCACTCCCATCACCCCACATGATAGCATATGCATGGAACTAGAATTATTCTATAAAATAAATTATAATAAACTTTCATACCATTTCACCCATTAAGGAACTAATAATATTGATCATGCATATGTATGGACAACCCTCTCCATGATGTGATGTGATTACTTTTCCATGTTTAAAAATAAAAAAAATTATTCTAAAGAATTTTCTTTTAAAAATGTATATTTATAAAAATAAAAACATTTTGGGGATGATAAAACTATATACTTTGTTCAAGATCTAGATCATTCACAAAAAAACATATATGAGAAAACAAATCAATTAACACCTAAAAATAGTGATAATGAATGTTTATTAATTAATGAGCAATGATTTATTATAAAATCATTATATTTGACATTATAAATTTTAATATGGTTCTAGAATAAGTTATTAAAATATTTAAAACCACTATATTGGAGGTTAAAGAGTTCTCAACTAAAGGGAAGCCTGATGTTAAGGGTTTATTAATTCAATTCTCATTAATTGGGTTATATATCTACCTTGTTCATTATATTATAGAAATATTATTTGTGCAATTACATTTTATTTATTTCAGATGTATTTGTAGTTTTATTTTTGGGGATATTATTTTGTTATACATTTTCACTTCATTGATTAACTCTCACCTAAATTATATGAACTCTATATTGGTTTCTCACCTCATTTTTCCATACATAGGATGTATTCCATATTCCATAGTTAGTCCTTTTGTGTGGTGTACATACTTACCCTATTTATATTTATATCATAAATTCTGTTATCATATTTGTATTCAATGCATCTATTTATGTCATTATTTAATGTGGTTTATGATTAGAAAATCAACTAAGTGGTAAAGGTTTATCTCGCTGATTATAAGGATTTTTAAAGATTAATTTTATGATGATGAATAATTTTGAAAAATTTCATAATAAACTCAGGAAACATATTATCCTTAATTCATTCATGATATTTTAATATATTTTCATCATTATTCCTCTCTTTGGTACTTCAAAATATGTTAAAAATGTTTTTTATAAAATCTGGCTCTTCCTCTCTCTTCGGCCAAAAATCATTTTTCATCCAAAACCATATTTTTATAAAATCTTTCCATCATTTTAAAAATGGTATTTTGAAGATATTTTTACCCATGATTGGGTCTTTATTAAAGAATTAAATGGAATCTTCCTTCCATTTTCCAGAATATTTATTTTTTTATTTCACAAATATTAATGGAATCTCCGTTTTAACATACTTGTCATGAACAGAACATTCTATAAGGGTGTTTTTAATATTATTGAAATTATTTTCTTCAACAACAACAACCATTTATGTAATTTATTTCTTATAAATTATGTATTTATTTCTATTAAATATATACCTATTTAATTCTGCATTCCTTTGGCGATGTAATAAATTCCTTATAATCATTTCATAAACTCCTTCATTAAAATATTTCCTTGATTGTGATATTATGATATATTATTCAATCCATTTTTATTACCTATATTTTTATATTAATATTACTTCTGATTTATTTCCTTTATATGGAACAAATAGAGCATGAACATGTTATGATGTGTTTTCCCAGGAAGAACTCTAATGTATTGGGTGATTCTTTACTCTCATGAGGAATAATGCATGAGATTAGAGAGTAAACCTAATATAATATATGAACTTTTACACCATATCATATTTTATAGGTAGTTATCCTGTACCCATGTTTATGTAATGTTATATGTTTTTCCACTTTTTATATGATTCCATGAACTTATGATTCCATGATCTAATGATTCCATGTTTTTATGTTAATCTTAATATTTATTCCTCATATGACTTCTAATTTTAGAAGTCATGTTACACCTTTGATTCACATGTTCTATTTACCTATCTTGTTTATTAAATTACTCTTATTTTTTTATCACCCATTTCTTTTACATATTCCCTAGGTTATCCTATATGGTTTCAGAATCTCAAGTTGATTTAGTTTATCAATATATAAAAGAAAAAACTAGATTACATGTTTTAAATCCATTTTATATGTTATGAACCAAATATTCAAAAGGAATAAGAATTTTATAATATTTATACTAAATAAATTTTTATTTATGTTAAAAGTCATTTAATAATATTTGTAAAATCACAGGATCAATATAGTTTTTATTAGAAGAAATTTTTAGTAAACCATTTGAAACAATTATGATAACACCCTTATGAGAACAGTTGGCATAAGTATATATATAAATATAAGATAAAGGATTTGTATAGAAAAACATCCAAGAATCTTGGTGAGATATAATCTGAGTGGCTTTCAAGTAAATACATCCCTTTTTGGATACTATAAGTGAACATGGATCTAGAAGAAGTGTATTTGGGGATAAATATTGTGAAATCATTGTATTCATCTAGACCTGATCAATAAGTAGTGCATAATAATGGGACTTGAAATGGACACAGTTTTACTATTAAATGGGAAATCCTTTGGAAATTTAAAAAAATATTTATTTAATATCATGAAGGATTTGAATAGTTAATGACCATAAAAGACCTAGCTTAAACCGATGGTGGCATAGAGTGAAAACAAGGTGTCTTGATTTAATAAATACTTTAAATGATTCTTTAAGGTTATTTGATTTCTCCAATATGATTAATATCACCCATAATATTATTTTTTGATTTATTCAATGTTCGGAACCAAAATGAATAATTTCAATGCTGAATATAATGAAAAATTGAATTATTCTCTTCTTGAAAAACTAAATGAAATGAGAGATAGAATGAGAAACCTTATTATTATACCTAATCATTAATCCTATATTATGATTAACAATATCAACATATGTAAGCGTCCTAAGAAACCTAGTAAGAGAAAAATGGAGTTTCGTGATGGTAATAGAGCTAATAATGATAAAAGAATTTAATATCAAGAATGTAGGAAGAATCATCAAAGAGAATGTATCAAAGAAAAAGTTATATATTTTTGTCTTGGAAAAGGACCGAGTGCATGTAATATCCAAGGAAAAGTGAACGGTTTCTTTAATAAAATTGATGGGAATATTAGTCTCCCTACTGTGTATCATTGGTTGAATGTTTTAAATAGGAATGTATGAGAATTATGAAAATCGATTTCTTAGGAGAACATAGCTAGATGGGAGAAAACAAGGTTGTACAAGTTATCATTTTAATATTGTTTATGAATATAACTTAAATGAGATATGAGAATAAGTAATTATTACAATATAATATGAAAAATTATTGTTAACGGTGTATGAAGGAAGTGAAATGATTGATATATTTATATATTGATATTTTATAATTAAATTATACAAGATTCTTATCAATGTAATTTTATATTATAAGAATAAAGAAAAAATTTAGGATTTAGTTAATTTTTTAAGATTATATGTATATATTAATGTATTACATAAGATTTATGAATGTAATCATGGTTTAATGAGTTCAAGTTTTATTATTAGTTCCATGTCTCTGACACCCAATCTGAGGTTTTATATGATTTTAGTTTATCATGATTAAAGATATTTTGAAAGATATTTAAGGAAATAAAACTCTTTGGTTTTTTATATATTTAGTGTTATTTTATTTGTGGTGGAATGAAATTACATTTTGTGGTCATAAGATTAAAGGCATTGGTAAAATTTAGGATTTATATTATTTTTGATGTTGAGGTAAATTTGGGTTATTGCAATTTGGGAATGGTATCATAATTATATAAATATTTCTTTAGAAAATAGATACCCATTAAAACATTTTACATATTTTTTTATTTGGAATGGCCATGGGGCTCGAACCCACAAATGAAATGTGATAAAGGTGAATTTCCCACCACTGGCCCATGTGGCCTCCTGGTTGATATCACGTTGTTTTTTACCTAGAGGTTTTATTGAGGAATATTATGTTTATGAATTTTTATGAAGTTATTATTGATATTTAGCGAAATATTTTATTAAGTTAATGTATATATATCATTTTGGTTTAACATAATTGATTATTTGAGAAGAATGCTATTATGTTTTTAGAGATATAATTTTAAGGGAATGATATAACAATTGAAGTTGAAAACTTTTCTCATGTTGAGGTTGTTGAGGTTATTTGGTATATATGGTTATTAATTTAATTAATTATATATGTAAAATCATTGGTTTTGTTGTTTAATTTTGGATATAAATTTATTAAAATTCCATATTAGGTATTAAATTACCTTTTTGTAACCATTTTAAGTTTTAGTAAATATAGGAGGAACAAACTGTATCTCTTTTAGGGATTATATGTTCATTTAAGAGTTAATTTTAGCACTTTATGCATAAAATATTGACCTTTAATACCCACAAACTGGAGAAAAGGATTAAAATATTGAGGAAATTGATTAAAGGATGAAATTATACTTTTTAAAAATGTATATTTTCTTATTTTTCTATTCTATATGGTCAAGGAATTCCTCAAAAATAAGAAAAAGATATTTAAAAAAATTGTTATCCTAGTACCTTCATTAAGGACGAAGAAAATGTTCATTTAAATTATTTTGGATTTATGGTATTGTGGTCATTTACTTTCTTATAAACATGATCTATATTATAATCCAAAATTATTTATGATTTTATTCCATTTCTATATATTCACTTCCAAAAAATGTTATCCTATGTGGAATCTTAGATACGTTATGAACTTAATATTTACCTTTTCCTAATTTTAATATAATCTTTAATTAACCCATTTTTTGATGGGTTATTCCTCAATGAAAATATCAAATATCAAACTCTTGATTACTGAGCATGAGTTCAAATTATGTTGGGATAATTTATTTTTTTGGGTAGAATGTGACACCACAATATTTTAAATGAATAAAATTATATTAGATAGTTTATAATACATGTAACTCCATGATTATATGAGAATTAAACTCCCAAATACTTTATGGTATAATTATTTCTAAATAAATTCAATTTCTTTGATATCTTGGGGAACTCATATCCATGATTTTAAATGTATCATAATATTTTATACCATTACAACACAGTCGTTAAATTTTGGGATATTAATAAGACTAAATAAAATATGAAAATTATTTATTTTATAAATTTATAAATAAATTCACTGGTTTTCTATTTTTTATTATCAAAAGTTAATCATTTGACTAATAAATAAATTTTTTATAAAATTTGTTTTTCCTCAAAAACGTAGTTTGGTCCTGCTTTACAAACATATATGAAAATAAATTTTTACCACGATTAGAAAATTAATTTGAAAAAATAAAATAATTTTTTAAATCATAATGTCAAAAATTACACAGGGTTAAATTTTAGGCATTTCCAGATCATATTGATATTTTTGTGAATTGTAAAGAATACCAATTTTTGTTAAACTATCATTTCTTTTAATAAATTATGTAATCAGAAAATTCCCATTGTTAAATAAAATATATATTAAGCTAAATAAATTATTTAGTTATATTTAATCCAATTTATTACATTTCAATTCCCATTTTACTTTATTTTAGAGTAAGATTATATTTGGGTTTTATAATAATGGTTTTGAAAACTATTTTAAAGTGCATAATTTTCTTCATTTTAATTAATAAAAACCTCACCTAATAAGGAATAATTAAAATTAAACTTATATATTATATATCTATAAATATTAATTTTAATCCATATAACTATTATTACTAGTTTAATAGTTAATTCAAGATCGTATTTTCCTTGAAAAATACATTTCACGAAAACTATTTTTTTGACACGTCTTTGTGTTTAATGTTAAATTAATTTTTGATGCATATTTGAGTTTAATTTGATTAAATATATTAAAAATTTAGATTCATTATAATTAATATTATCTAATATGGGAAAATAAATTTTTAATCATAATTAATCGTGAAAATAATAAAAACTACTTATTGCGATAAAGGTAAAATTTGATTTTTTGGGGGTTAAACTAAGTAGACATGGATTAACATGACATATAAACTTTTCAAAAACACATTTTATTAATATATTTATACGTTATCACATAAAAGGTTTATAATTTATAAATTTTGGATCCTTTTTTAAGTGAAAATAATGGGAACACTTTTTTATTTTCACAAATATGAATTGTGTCCTCTCCACCACTTATAAAAGGACACCCCCTCTACATCCCTCTTCAAACATATAAAACCCATTTTTTTATCACATTAATAAGAAATACCCTTAAATAATTACCTCCCATAATAATGCAATACTTTTTTTGTTTGAAATGTATTATAGTATAAATTTAGATATAATCCTGAAGAGGTGGTCCAAGAAGAGGTAGTACTCATAACCAATAATTTTTATTTTATTTATTTTTTAACAACATTAAGTTATTATTTAACAATTTTGATATAATACCCTCAGTATCTAAAATATAATTAGATCTTGTTATCATAATACAATTACTTATAACAATCTTCTCCTCCCTCAAATGGGAAATGAAACTATTGATCGTGTGTGCGGTGGACTACTGCCTCATAAACCGACATAACTCATTTTCTTTCACCTTTCAAACGAATGAGCATTATGAAGTATATAATGATTATATTTTTTATTATATATATATATAATTTTTTATTTATTAATATTCCCTTTTAATTTCTATTCAGTAGGGAATATAATAACGTCATTCATGTGTATGGGGGACTAATGCCTCGTGAAGAGATATTAATCATTATTCACATACAGTTTTCATAGATGGTAATAATGTATAGATTAAATTAATATTTCGAATATTTATTAAATTTCATATTTTATATAAATTTAATTTACCATCTATTTCCTTACCCATTCACCCATTAAGGAAATGATAAATCACTTGTGCATAAGTATGACACACCGTCTCCACAAAGCGATGTCATTTATTTTCCAGGTTCAAAATGAAATAATTATTCTAAAGAATTATACAATAAAAATTTATCATATTAATAATATTTATTTCTTTTTGTATATAATATAACTATAACCTATATTCAACATATGAAACATTCATGACAAAAAATTCATGAGAAAACATGCCAATTAACACCTGAAATAATTGTGATAATAAAATATAGTTAATTAAAAGGTAATAAGATTGTATAAATAGATCATATATGTTATTATAAATATTTTAGTTTTTATGGAATAAGTTAAGAACATGTTTAAAACCACTATATATGTGTTAAATAGTTCATAATTAAAGAGAAGCACGATGTAAGAGGTTTCTTAACTTAATTTCTTTTTTATGTTTTATATGTGTACTTAGCTCATTTTATTATTCCAAAGTTATGTTTGAAAAGAAAATTTATTTATTTAATTTGTATTTATAATTTTTATTTTTTTGGATATAAATTTGGCACATAAAATCACTTCATTGATTAACTCTCACCTCAAGGATATGAACTGTGTAAGAATTTTGTGCCTCACTTTTAATTATATGAGACATATAACATATTAACCACCTAGCTCGTTTAGGTTGTGTACATACTACCCATTTTTATATATTATAACATAAATTCCTTTATCATCATTTTATTCAATGTTTCATATGATTTTATTCTTTAATGTGGCTTAGGATTTAGAAATTACTATAGTGGTAAAGGTTTATCAAATTTCTTATCAAGATTATTCATGATTAAGATTTTGATGATGAATAATTTTGATCTATATCATATGTAAATCATGAAATTAATTTTACTATTGTTATTAATTTCATTTTAAGCTATTAGTTCCATTTTCTTCTCTTTGATACTTAAAATTATTTATGAAACATTTTTAAAAAAAATTAGACTTTAGTTTTCTACTAAGTTGAAAATCCATTTTCATCCGAAACCATTTCTAAAAAAAATTAAAAAAAGATTTTAACATTATAAAAATTATTTTTAAATATATTTTTATCCATGATTTTATTTTTATGAATATTTTTATATATAATAATTTGGTTTTTTTACAAATAATGAACTTAATAAATTTTCTTACGAAAAATATGAAAGGAGTATTCATTTTAACGTACTCATCATGGTCAATACTTTCCCACCACCATGACGAATCATTTAATTGATGATTAAATTATAAGTTTTTATGTTTCATTTTAAATAATATTTTTTTAAATAATATTATAGAAATTCATATATTTTAAAAAGTGATTTTAAAATTTAAAACTTTATTTTACTCAATAATGTTTTTAGTGTTCTTAAAAGTATTTACATAAATGAAAAAATAATTAAATTTATTGATGCTAAATTATATATATATATATATATATATATATCTTACAAATATTTCAAGTTAATTATCCATTCCATTGATGGGATAGTACATTCCTTATGATAATCTATAAAATTAATTCTTTATGAAATTTCATAGATTGTTATATGAAGAAAGACTAGGAAAACCATTTTATTTCCATGGATATTTCATATGTTATACTTTATTATTGATTTAATTAATGTGGAACACATATATATTAATATGTTGTGATTAGTGATCCAATATTACACAGTAATGAATTGGTCAAATATTTATTCCCCTGAGGTGTCGTATATGGGGTTAGTGTATAAAAATAGGATAACATATTCTTTGGTATTCATTATGAGAATAGTTTTCACAGTTAATCATTATATTGAAATGAAGGATTCCTTCTTTGTAGACATTATAGGGAAAACCACCAAATATGCTGGTAGAGAAGTTGTTGGGAGGAATATTGAAACTAAAACCATTGATTCCTTGATAGGGAAGTGGTTTAGTGCAATATTTATCCTCGATTAAAAAATTTTCAAGGGAATCATAAACACCATCATTAATCAGAACATGGATGTGGGCCTTCTACTATCCTTAGATTATCCTTAGTGAGATTTCTTTATAGATATTATATATCTGGTGGTTGAAGTATCATATTGTTTTAATTTATATTCAAGAAAATTATCCCTCTAAGAATCCCATACTATTGAATATATATTCCAATAATTTTCAATGGTTTTGGAATGATGTGTTATTAACTTTATGTGGACATTAAAGTGGGATGATGATTACTTGTTTGAATAGGAATGTGTGCCTAATTCTATTTTTCATTTACCAAAGGAGTGTGTCAATTAACCTCTAGGATGGAACTAATGGTGCGTGTAGAATCTTAAGTATCCATTGATGTGTGTTAATATTAATCTCTAGTTTCTGGGATGGGAATTTGTTCATACCCCCATACTTTTTCCACTACTATGATATATTTGAATCTATGTAGAATTTGGGTTTAGATGTCAATAAACCCCTCTATTACCACTATGATGTGTCGATTCACTTCAACAACTGGGATATAAATTTTTTACCAATACAATATTAAACTATGGATGTGTTCCTTTTCATTTAATCTATTTCCTATAAGAATATATCTATGAAATTCATGTGAGGGAGTGTGAATATGTGTTCAACCCCTATTTTTTGTTAGGATATACTGACACACGTCTTTGGGTGTTGTCTAAAAATTCATGAATGATTGCTGAGTTTGGTAAGGAATGTGTTCCTCCTCACAGGATTCCACTATAGTATATTTTATTGGTAATATAGTGGAAATATAAATATGGAGCTTCTCCATGTTATTTATGGGTTTCCTCCCTTAGTAGGATAACCAGGGTGTACAAGTCTAGGTTACCTGAGTCGGTAACTGTAGGGTGGTACCCTTAAAGGTCTAAGTGTTTAGAGCTGCACAACATTACTAATGGAGATTTATGAAAGGATCCAATTAGGGTAAATTATATGTTGCGGAGAGTGATCTATCGACTGTTTTTTCACCTCCTTATAGTAAGGGAGATACATGTTATAGTGTTTTAGAGGGAGGATCCTAATATGGTTTGAAAGGACAAAACATGAAATTTTCTTCTTCACCACCACTAATCATTGGGTAAAAATGTATTGGGGATTCATTTCATGTGGGAATTCATGTGAAACCTCAAATGTGAGTATAATATTTTTTAGATTGTATTTCAAAATTAGATTAATTTACACCCAACATTCATGTTTCTAGGTGGAAGATTGTGTCCTTTGGTCTGATGAGGCCCTAGCTCATTCAACTACTGATGCATAAGTATATCATGGCAATGAAAACTCTATATGAATTGAATAGATTACTAGTTGATGTTCATGTTGATAAATAACAAAAAAAATAAGGAAATACATCTAGTAAACATCAAGAGTGAATAATAAACATTGATTTTTTAAAAGTTACATGTTTGAACCATTTTATTTTCATAAATATATTATTGATAAAATACCATAACCTATAGGAGACTCATTTATATTTGTTAATTAAATATTCAAATTGGGGTTAATATTTTTATTTTAAAATTAATGACTAGGGTTATTCATATATGGGTAATCACCATCATTCTCAAAGATAATTCCAACACGATAAGTTCGCAAAACTAAATACACCCAATGGTTCTCATATCTATCCAAAACTATGGAATTTGTTTATAAATTCAGATAGTCACTAGGTTATTTTGACCATTTATTCATAAGAGATCACATTGGTCAACCATATGGGAGTTTGGTACCATCATAGCCTTTTTAAGAATTTTATTTCATACTCCGTGACACTCTTAGACATTTAAATCATGTTTTTGAATCATTCCCAAATCTTTCTTTGAGACCTATCACACCATATTAGAAATAAGTTATTAATATGTTTAGATTTGTAAATTTGAATGAATTTGTGGTTTTCAATCAAAATCACAATTTTTTTTGTATAACATTTTCTCCTTATAAATGTTTTATAATTTTATGATGACTAAAATTAAGATGATGTAGTCTAAATCCATATAACTGGTAACTCTTGAATATTTTATAATCAAATGAAGTGATTGTTGTTTTATTATTTGGATGAGGACAATAACGTGGATTATTATGCATCCATATAAAATAATTTGGAGTCCATCATTTTTATTGACACTTAATAGGTTGTGTCTTACCTTTTATGGTCCAATGATAAAGACCATACCTTGTAGTTTAACATTATTCAGAAAGAACATATTGGAAAAAAATGTAGTTATTAATGATTCATTTAGGAATTATACATGAGAATTCCTATATGGTTTACATGTATGTGAATTAATACCCCTAATATTGGTATTATATTTCATGTAATATGGCCCTATAAAAAGACCCCCCCAATGAAAATGTGGGATAATGATGATGATTTAATGTTATCGGGGTTCATCCTCATGGAGGTTTCTTACGTATCTTGTCAACATGAGAATCTAATACCACATAGTCAGAGTGATGTTGGGTATTAAATGTATAAATGAGGACCATGGTATGATTTTTATAATGCTAGTTGAATAATCATCACAGATCCCTAAGCCCACACGAGTTATGATCAATGTGAGAAACAATGGATACTATAAGATCAGTTATTGTTCATGACTGGATGAGAGTTATACCTAAGGGGATATCCCATAACTTAATTAACTTCCTCATATATTTATGGGAAGGGGAGAGATTTAATGAATTAAAGTTCTATATATCATCTTATAAGAAATTACAGGGGTTACCCAAGAAAGTATTCTCTTATAAACCTATTCCCTATCCACTGATGGATGAGGTGGTAGATATGGTGTGGTAGTAGATTGAAAGATCATGGGATTAATCTACGATTTTTGTTTAGTTTCATCATAATATCAATTTATAAACTATATATATGGTCTTATGCATCCAATGATTGTATAATAGAATGTATGTATGTTTATGAAGCTATTTCATGTATTAGTTACTATACTAGAGGTGTGTTTCACTACATGGACTAAGAAATCTCCCATCACAGCATCCAAGATTCAAGTCCTCATTACAAATGGGATGTATATATAAAATCATCATTAGAAACCCACATATTATGGTGGTTATATGAGGAATTTTTTTACCATGTAATGTATGATTGAAATAGGGACAAGATGGTGTGCCAAACCCTTCTCATACATGTTTGGTGGCCCTGTGGGAGGTCTTAATATGTCATCCTTGGGTTTTGACTCTAATGTGAAAAAAACTTTTTACTCTTTTTGGGGAGGATGAAATGAATGTAATAAATATTTAGAAGGAGATTACTTTTTATGAGGAGATGAATACCCCAGAGATACACCATCTCATATATTGGTCTCACTATGAAATATTGGGGATATCACAAAGGATCTCCATTGAAAAAGATGTTTCTTAATGAATGGATTCATTTTGGAAGGAGATTATAAATTTTTTTCGTGACCATGATATTTTACCCTTGATAAAGTGTTTTATATAGAAATGAGCCCCTTTATAATGTAATCATTTACAAGGAGTTTCTCTACCATTTTTTGTAACTGAGTTACCTATAGTTTATGATGAGATCATAGTCTTGTTCTTCCATAAATAGAGATTTCTTGATCTCTCTCCCTATCTTTCTCCTTAATATATAACATTATTTTATCTATATTTATCCCTCTATACATACCCATGTCGTTCCACATTTATTTTTGGAATAAAATGGTATTTCTATGTGGCCTAATAAAAAATCGCATACAGTAAATGGTTGTCCATATAATATTTTAGTCTCTATGTAGTAAATAAAAATAATTTTTCAGCCTGTAAATAAATTTTGTTTGGGGGGTGGGGTGGGGGGGGGGGGGGGTGGTGGTGGTGGGGGGGGGGGGGGTTCAGAGAGACTTCTTCACTAAGAAAATGAGTTTCATTTATGGGGGATATAGAAGTGTCACCTCACCCTGCAAATTAATTCCATTTTTAAGGAAGTTTTTATTTAAACTACTAGGTTATGTATGGATTCATGATTTGATATGTTGAATATTCAAAATCACTCTGTAGTTTCATATACTTTACCAATTATATTTTTATTCTCATACGGTTGATCTCGTTGTTGGAATAATAAATTTTTTCAATACCTTTCTGAGGATTGTCGAAATTTTTTTATCCCCATAAAATTCTAAATAAATATTTATACATATCTCTATGGGAGTAATATCAATCAAGGATAAGGGTATCTCAAGTTTATGTAAAAGGTACTTTTCACATTTTATTGGATAAATTTAATTTCATAGAGTATCCAAAACTAATATTGTATTTATATTAAATCTTTATGAATGATTTTTATGTGATCCTAATATATTACATATGATGGTGATTAGCATAGAGTATATATATATATATATATATTTATCAAGAATCACTTTTATAATTAAAATTTATAGCAGTAATTTTTTAATGTATCTAATTGTTTTTAGATAAATGTAGAATTTGGGAGAATTATAAAATGTTTGAAAAAATTTCAATGTGAAAAAATTCATATCCTAATTTATAACACTATGTCTTATTTATTTTTTAAAAATTAAAGATGTAATGTTAGAAATAATTATATCATAATTATGTATTAGAACTCCGAAATTTTTATTGATAGGTGGACTCTTAGAATATTTTTTGAAATATTGATTGTTCCAAGAATAATGATGTATTTGGTTTCAGATTTCATGGAGCATTGAAATTAATGTTTTCATCAAGCTGGTCACACCAAAACTAGTCGGGGTGAATGGATACTTATTGACCAAATATTTTATTTTATAATTTAACACACATTAAGATATCACTATATAGATATACAACTATAGAATTTGAATCTTGGTCAATGATCATGATTATATTGTACGCTGATTTTTGGAGACACGGATATTTTATAATATTTCGACATATTTTGAAAAACCATCATGTAATATCCAATGCATAGAATTTGAATTTATGGATAAAGGATGGTTAGTGAAAAAAGAGAAAAGGATATGAAGAGATGAACATAATACCATGAAATAAATATCATTGAATTTTTAATTATTTAGTAGTGTAATTATTTAATATTTATTTTAAGGGATTATATAAAGACTACTTTATTATTTTTTATTTCAAAAATGGAGTTCGGACAACTAGAAAGTGGATTGAAATGATTTTTATTTTTTTTATGATAAGCGAACTTTCTAGAATCTCATGTGTACTCTTATTACTATTTTAATCTCCTTTCATGTTTTATATATTCATTGACAATTATTATTAACTATATAATATTTCCATTATAATTTGAGTGATTTCATTCCTCAATGTATGATAAATTAAAAGTAAAATTTCATGTATACATTAATTATTAAGTTTTCTTTATTTGTGAGTAGTGATTGTTTAGTTTGGTACTAATATTTAATTTCATATCTTAATACCTAATTTATTGTTTGAGAAAATATTTATAAAAGGAATAAAAATAATATAATAGATATGTATTCTAGTTATTAAGGTGTCCTTGGTACATATTTTATGTTAATAAAAGGGTTTTAATTTATATATTTTTTATAATTGTTTATATTTATTAATAATTATAAGTATTTGGATAGTATTTAATGATATTTAACCAATTTATGTCGATTAACATAGTAGTATTTCAAATAATATTCATAATTCTATTCAAAAGAAAACATAATTAAAATTCTAAAATGTTATGATTCATAATTTTGTTACTATCATTTAGTTGATGTTAAAAGTGAATCATTTATAAAAATTATATATTTTTATATTTACATAAATAATTTTTTTTGTGTTTACAATTATTTAAGTGTTATGATTTGTGTTTTATGGATTTTATTTTCCAAATTTACCAAATGAAGGAATTAAATTAAATTATTATTTATTTATTATTTAATGTGTAGTGAATAAAAATTTCAAAACCTTGAATACATACCATTAGAGTTGATAATTATGAAACACACTCCAACCATGATAAATCAACATATAAAATGAAATTATTTTGAGCAAAAAAATAATTCTATTAATGATACTAAACATTCGTTTGTTTAGTTGTATTCTTATAGTGGATCTACTTTGTTAAAGTTCAATATTTTGAGAAATTAGTTATGAATTCAAGAAAAATAGGGTGTGTGTTAATGATATAATACTAAGATATATTATTTTTCACTAAATAATATATCCAAGGGAATTTTAAATGAATAATTTATAGCTCAATAACCACACGGGATGATCTAGGATGGAAATTTCTAGAGAAGTACTCCCCCACACAAAAATAAGGACACATGCCAATAATATTAAAAAATTATACAATAGGATAGAAAATTAAATATTTAGGAGTGGAAAATATTTAAGGATATGATAATTTAGTTCCCACATAATGATGTTAGAAATTGCAGGAAAATAAATATACATTACTTTGTATTCGAAACTAGTTCTAGATATTTGGATATTGACACAACTAAAAGGGGACTCAGGAAAATTAAATTAGTCATTATACAAGAATTATTGGATAAAATATAGATAAAATTATTTTATTATAAATAATAATGAGGCCTTAAAAGGTGATTTATTATACATATATAGGAGAAAATTTTATTTATAGACTATATGGATGTATATCTAAATAATTGGTGGTGATACTAGATTTTCAATGAATTGAAGCATCACATGAGCCATAACAACATTCATATGATATTTTTGGAGGAAAATTTATGTTTGATTAATTATTAGGTGACTTATGGGAGAAACACAAAAGGGATATATTAATTATATAATATAACTAAACTTAAAATTTCATTCATACCCATTATGAATAGTAATTCAAATTGATGATCTAAAAACAATGATGGAAACAAAAATAGATTGGGTAAAATTTCTCACATTCACATTAAACATAATTCTATTATTATTGGAATAAGAAACCTGTCACATTCCCTAAATTTTATATCTATTGTGGCCATAAATGAGTCAGAAACAACTTTTACTATAGTTTTCATCAAAAATCCTAGGAAGAATGTTCCTCTTGAGTCTGTGGAAACAAAATATATCAAGAAAAATGAGTGACATTTTTTTGTGGTTAGTAAAATTATTTAAACCTATCGAACACTAATAAAAAATAATGAATACTCTTTAAGAAACACTGAGAACTATTTAACATATCTAATATAAAATCATTCTGTGATACTACTCAATATACTACCTAGTACCATTAATGTCCTATGGCTGAAGGAAAAAACAATTAACACTAATGAGTTGACATGAATTAGGGCGCATGATAAATAATAATAATAATAATTTTTTAATGTATAATTTAATTTATTATTTGAGTTACTAAACAAATAAATTAAAGGAAGTAAGTATTTATGATTAAATAGAAGTACAAAAATTGAAAATTAAGTACTAATAAAACAAACTATAGGAAAAACCTTACTCGACCCTCTTCTATTTATAGAGTGGATACACTGAACAATATCTAAATATAAATATACTAAATTAATATATATTTTTATATAAATTCACATTAACATTATTTCCACAAAGTTAATTCTAAAAATTCTATCATATATTATGTTTTTGAAGAAACTTATATCAAACAAGAAAATAGTATAGGCCTTAAAAGTGATTTATCTAAGAAGACATGAATTAGTTGTTATTCAAAGAAATATAATATCAAAAAATTATGATCTAGGTATATTATCCATCCAATTTACCATCATATAATTTACCTTTGGGAAATAATTTTATGATTTCAGAGTATATATCCATTAAAAATATGATTTTTGTGTAATTTAACATAAATAATCCTAATCTTATGAGAGTAGACATTGAAAAATGTGGTTGATCTGTAAAGTATTTACTTATCAACTAAATGATGTATAAGTAAATAATATCCATTCTTGAGATGACGATTCTAAAGTAGATCGACCATCTTCATCACACTGATATAGAATTGAATGTGTATTTGTGATACAAAGGATAATTTACTTCTCCTAATTTTTTTGGATCAATAAATGGAAATCCAGTTCAAAACCTGAATAGCATTGAAATATAATAAAGTAAATATGATATAGTTTATTTTTAATTGAAATTGAAAATACTAACAGTGGATAATTTATACACTTGGGATACAATAAATTCTTCCCCTACCATTCTCACCGATAACATAACATCCATGCTTGGAGGTGGTGTTTTAATAGTTTTAATAAACTTGTTTAATATGAAAGAATTTTTAGAACATGAATCCAATAGTATATTCACTATTCTTGAATGAATAACTAGTATAACTATCACCACTTTAATATTGGGATCTAGATCAACAGTTGTTATGGATATACTCACCCTTGTTATCTTGGCATTTGAGATTTTTCTCTTTATTTATCATTATTGACCCTTATATTTGTTAATTTGTTATAGGGTACTTATTCCATGTAGGTGAGACATTAAACGATATGTTGATGGTTTTTTGAAGAATTCCTTTCTTCCAACACATTGGTGGAATTCTCCTATAAGAATTCTCTAACTATTTCCCCCCTTTAACACACCTAAATTATTTCCTTGTCCCCTTTTGTTAAATTTTTTAATCCTTGTTAGAACACATCTTATAGGTTAAATGTTGGAAATTCATTCCATTATGAGATTTAACCTATGTTATCACAAAATTACACATAATTATCCACTTCCTATCACCATATCAATGACACAATTTTCATTTTATGATATAATTTTTTACATTGAGGTAACATCATAGTATTTCAATAAAACTTTTAAAGTCTTGAATCTCTAAAGATTGTTATATATTTAACTTATCCCAATAAAAATGTTATAAAAATTTCGTTTAGGATCAATGAAAAATCTTTCAGCATATCATGAAAGTATTTAGTTTTTTTCTTTATACATCATGGTTTATTCTCACTTATTTTATTTGAAGCATAATAACTCCCTCTCTATCATAATTTAAAGAGTGCGATGAAAATAATTATTGAAAAAACATTTTAGAAAATTCCTTCTGCTCCATCACATAAATTTCCTTATCAAGCATTATATTCTCTATTAATTTGAACCATTCATCATCATCTACCTTTTTCTGATAAATATATTTCATGAACTTCTCTTTCATATATATTTTAATGGTAGATAATATTTTTTTGATGTATTTTATACATTGTTTCATGATTTAGGGGTTATAAGATCCCCGGAAATTCAGATTCCATTATCATATAAAGGCCTCAATGAAAACTTTCACTATCATAGGGGGATGTGAGTTTTCCCCCTAATTAATGTTTCTATAAAAAACCTATGCTAATTGAGTATTTTTTGAGGAATTTATTTACTCGTGATTCCATCGGTATTGTAATATAATTTAGGAACTCATCAAATTTCCCATCACACTATTTTTTGACTCACTTCATAATTTTTCCATTCATTGATTAATAAAAATGAAAAATATGGTATTATAATTTTAAAATTATTTTAGACATAAAATAGAATCTATATAAAAGGAATGGATAACTCGTAAATGAAATGTGTTCACTGCCATATGAATTTTTTAGTTATAATCTACTATTTTATGGTATATTTTTTAACATTAAATTTCATAGGCATTTTTATTCCATTCCTAAAGGTTTGAAAAGAGTTAATTTACAAAGAATATTTTTTGGGAGTACCAAATTATGTTTTTAGTTAGGCCTCGTTTTTGTGTTCTCAGAGACAATTGAGTTAAAGAATTATTCACCTTTTCCGATGTTATTACCCCTTTGTACAACTATTCAAGATCCATATCTACTTGTAGTATTCAGAAAGGTATTTCATTTCTTGGAAACCTATCACTCTATCCTTTAAAAAATTTATTGTTATTCTTAAATTTTTACAAATATCCCTATATTTTTTCTAATTTTTTAATTATGATCCCCAAAAATATCTTAAAGTTTCATTGAGACAAAATATGAGTACCCATATTTTTTAGACATATAATTCCATGAATTAGTTCAAAAAGTTTCAAAGAATAAAATACCAAAATCTCAAGAATCATTTGTTTAATGTGTAATTAGATACATATAAAAACTAATTTAAATAGAGATACATCAATGTCATTTTTAAACATCCCAAAAATACACTTAAAAATCAATTGATGTTCTAAAAGTCTACGAGATACCTGATGAATGTAAATAAGAATGAAGTGAGTTATAAATCCCAATAATTGAATAAAAAATTAATAACATAATGAAAATAATATAAGAAATTCAAGAGGTATATAAAGGTTTAATAAATGTGTTATAATTATAACCATGTACAATGAAGCATGATATATGATTATAACATCAAGGAAACATTATATTGTGGAAAAAACATAAAAAATGACATCATAAGCATAAGTCCAAGAAAAAATATGAGAAATCAGAACATAGTGTTATTGGGAAAAATTTCAATAATCTATAAGTGTTATATTAATAGATAAAAACATTATCTAATGAACTGTAGGGATGTATAGTTTTTAGACCACCCTCCATATTCATATCATATTCTTTCATTTGTGTGCCACAAAGATCACACAACATTAGAACATATTTCATAAATTTTTGTCATATGATTAAGGAGTGTGGGTTTCATAACTGGATGTACATAGTCAATAAATATAGTTAAAACTTGGTGAATACCATTGAGTGTAAATTGGTATGTGTAATCATAATAAAAAAGATTTTTTCGGAATATCACAAGATGATTTTAGCAGCACAACCAATATTTTCATGGAGGGTTTTAATTAGAGTAAAAGTTGATATATCATTACTTGGGAATAATAAAAATAGAATAGAGATGTGTATAAACTTTTAAAAACAAGAAAAATGGGAAATAAAAATGATTAATACAAACTATGTACTTAAACGAAAGTAAGAGGATAGAATCCATTACCATAAGAGGGTGATTCTAAATAATTTATAAGAGCTTGTAAAGTTCTTGGGGACACAATGGGAGAGATTTAGAGAGGGAGTGGGAGTAGCACTTCATGTTAAATGGGTTTTAATTTAGAGGAATGCAATGTTGGGTGGGTATTTACATTAAAATCATGGGGAATTTTTACTAATATCTAAATATAGTTTTTTTGACTTTAAGATATAATTTAATAAAAATAATAAATATTCCAATGGTTTTTTTAATGGTTACTACCAAAGAGGAATAATTTTCAATATTTTCTTATCCTTAGTAAAAAATCATTAAAATAATACAACTAATAATATGGAAGAGGGTCATATCCATTAGAATATTTTTTGAAACCTTAAAATATAATATATGTTTTGGAGAATTCTTTATAGGTTTGTGTGATAATTTAAATAAATTCAATAACATATTATTTTAAATTGAAATCAACTTTTGGACATGTATCCATTTTATTGTATTTATTATATCAATTTTGAGCTATTATGATGTCATAATACATTCCATATATTTAAAACATATTTAACTTTCACCCAAAAATTAAAAAACTAAGTAAATTATGAATGATTCACCATTTTCTGATTCAAACATTATAATTTCAAAAATAGTTATTATTTTATAAATTTTTTTTACTAATGTTGGAACTTGTTCTTTTATATAAGCTTCTTTATTTATTGAACTATAATGGTTTTTGATATACAAGAAACATTATGGACCTTATAGAAATTATATATGACTTTATTAATCTATATAATAAAGTATATTTCAATAAATATTATATAATAAGACTATTTTATAAAAGTAAAATTTATTTCAAAATTCTTGAGTTTATAAAAAATAATAGTTTAATAGAAATTATATATTTTCCAAATATAAAATTTCTATTTTCTTCATCTAGAAATAAAATTTATTCAAAAAAGATATTTAATCATATATATATATATATGAAAATGGATAATATTTTTAGAATTTTATTAAAAATAATAAATATAGAATCATAATACAAATGTATACTTACATTAAAACTTATTACAACAGGGTACTCCCTAATAGTAAGGTTTGTGATGGTGGTACTTTCTGAGGGTGCTTCATAGAACATGGTTTGGTCCATAATCATGATATGAATAAACTTCTCCCAGAAATTTTTTTCCTTTATTTTATTGAATTTTATTTTTTTCTTAGTCAAGGGAAAATCCTTATGATTCCATCTCCCTAAGAGCTATAATAAAAATATTTATATGGAATGATTTTACTATCTGAGGTTATCAATTCTGATATTGGTGTCAACTATACTTTATCACAACCCAGAATATATAGTTATCTTAACGGTCCAAATATAATGGATAAGTTATCAATGTTTACGATTCTTGGTAGTATTTTTAGCATGTCAGAAAAGTATGGAAATATTTTATAATGGTCCAGAATAAAAATATTAAATAAAATTAATGTGTTTTATATAAATACATTTAATTATATAAATTTATTTTCATGTTTTAAAGTGTTATTCATTGTATAAAAATTATATTTTACATTCAATCTCACTCATTTTACAAAAAAATAATATGTTAACTCATAATTTTTTAGACTACCACCAAAACAATGAAACTTATATCATTTTTCATTTAGATTAGTTTTAGTTTTTAATGATATATTCAAATTTAATTAACCACCATATAAAAGTATCTATATAATATCATTATTCTTTGGTAATAATTATATTATTCCCAAAATATACTTTACTCATAATTGTAATCTAAAATTATTTATGGTATGTTTATGTATGATTCAGTCTAATAATCAACATGAAAATTTAAATAACATTATATCATGGATGTAAATTATAACTTAATCACTAATAATATATGATACAAATAATAAAATAAAATATTATTATTTTTGGAAAGAAAAAATAATTTTATAACTCCTGAATTAAGATACCACTTTATGTTCAAGAAAACCCATATAAACATGATCATCATCTCTTTCATATTCAAGGGCTGAAAACAAAAAACCCATTTAATGAAAATATAATATTATATATAATTAATAAAACTACATTACCTTGTATAATATAGGTATTAAAAACTTTTGAATAATAATGAAGAACAAAACTGCCATTATGAAACTAGTTCAAAACGATCATGATTACTCAAACCTAATATAGAAAGTAGATAATAAATAATAGATATAAATGTTGGTAGAAACTATAAATTATGTGTATAAAAGGCTATATATATGAATAAATTTATGAAATAGATGATTAAGAATGTTACTATTATATATAATATATTTAATTACTCCAGTGGATTCTAGGTATTAAGGTAAGGGTTTCTTATCTCAAATCTTCACCACTTGAGAGATACATCCTATTATAGACTGTTGGTCAAAAATACCTCAAGGATCCATTTCAGTGTTTTTGGGGTGATTTTTTTTCTTGAGAAAGCCATATGACCGTGAATCAGTATAGTTGGTGTTTTCTATTAAGATATTTAAGGTGGAATAGTTTCCTTGTGTTTTGCGAAATTTTTGGTCCTGAAAAATTAAGGGTTTGTATTTTTGAAAAATATTGTTTTATATAAAGGAGTTTATAGGGCACAGTTCACGACCTATGAAGCATAGTTCCTGGAGAGAAAAAGAGGTCTGTGGACTGTCTTATAGAAATTGGAAATGGAATATTTCTGCATAGCGATGATATGCAGACCACAAAGTGCGCTACACAGACCATGTAGCGAAAATAGTTCATGGAAAGATCACAGTTCATGGGTCACTCATTAGTTTGCAGGAGGCTTGTCATTTTTGGATTGAGGTAGTGATTATGGAGGCCACACATGGGTTTTAATCCATGGAAGACATCATCCACTAAAAATGAGAAGGGTGATATACGGATCGCATAACAGTTCACGTTGAATGCTTTTGGACATCGATGTTTTTTGTAATTCGAATTAGCATACTTTAAGGATCTATTTTACTATATAAATACCAATGATAACATCATTAATTATATATAATTTCATTATTGTTGATCATCACTCCAGGAATAATTCAGCAAAGTAAAAATGTGGTTCTTAAGGGAGGATTCCATGAAGGGTTTAGTAGTTTATGGGAAGAATTTTGTGAAAGGAATTTGCAGGGATATATAGTCATAAAAATAAAAGAGACTGGACATCATATAAATATTTTTAAAGAAAAAGGAATCCATGAAGGAGGGTTAGTATGTTAAAGAAGAGTCAGACAGTGTAATAAGAGGTGGTCCATGAAGCAATCGCACCATGCGGTGCAATGCAGTTCATAGAGGACTTAAAGCAGTTCGTAGAGGATTCAGTGAGTGTTGAAATGGAACTAAAATATTTTTAAAAATTAATTTCTACAAAATAATAGTTTGTTTTATAGAGGACTTTATATACGGGTGAAAATGAGACTTCAACAGAAAATCTCTTTATAATTGAGGATATGTGCAATTGTGAACATGAAGGGACCTTGAAGTCTATAAACTATGTGTGGATCCCTTCCAAAATAGTGAGAAAAGGAATAGAAATAAAATGATCCTTTCCATTATAAATGTTCCAGATAAAGGGACACAGGGAGTGCCCCTTAGTAAAGTAGTGTGCTAACCATAAACATTTTAAAGGTAGTGAGACATGGAAAATAAGTGATCTAGCTAGAAGCTTATAATTTATAAGTGAGCCTTAGTGGATTTGGTACCTCAACACATTATGGTTTTATACTCCTTAGATGTAGCCCATTGAGGGTGAGCCAATTATAATTTCTATGTATCTTGCAAGATTTATATTCTCTTTATAAATTTCTATGGGAAACAAAGAGACGTGTTTTTTTAAAGATGGAATAAGATATAATGATGGGCTTGTTCTAATATATCATAAACTGATTCACCCCATCATGTCATTTAACCTAATAAGGATATCAAAAACCATGATTTTTTTGTAATGGTTTATTTAATTCCACTTTAATATTTTGTATCGTTATACTACAATTATTTATGATATTTAACTTTTCATTTCAAATCATTTCATTCAAGTGGAATTTATTTTAATATTTCAAAGTGTATAATTTGTTCTTTTTCTCAAATTCAATTTCATGAGACATGTTGAATACTTCACACCATTATATTATTTATATAGCGTATTCACTTATAAATTTATTTTTATATTATATATATATATTCCATTTCATGAGACATTGAACTCCATTTCATGATATTTCTCCCAATATCCTTTTATTTTCACATCACCAGTACCATTCGGTCTTCTTCCCCAATCTTATTTTAAAAAAGAGATATATTTTTCAAGATAATATATATAGGGAATTTTATTACTTTTCACTCTAAGAACCTAATCATTACATTCATATCTGGTTATAAATAGTTTTTTACTTATCTTTTCTTAATTTCATTTTCTGTATTTCTATATTACATACCCATTTTAGTGAAACCAACTATTCTTCTTTATTTTTAGTCAGTGTAATCAATTTTCCATGTCCACATTAATTGGATGATTTTTTTAATTTCTATATCTATTGATCTATTTTTTTAATTTCATTTTATACCATTTGAACTTATTTAAATTTTTTGATGAAGGTTTTTTCATTTTCTATGTGGGTCATTTTTATCAAAGCATGAAAAGCATCTATTTTTAACATTTTCCATGTGAAAACATTGTTCCACTAAATTGTTCATTTTATATGAATGTTTCATTATTAATACTATGGGTATATAAATAGTGATTTATAATCATACTTTTGTGGAGGGAAATTAGTTTGTGTTTCTGGAACAGGTGATTCTTTATGGTCTTAATCTCTACAACTATTATAAAATATTTTAATATTTCATTGAACCAGAATCTTTAATTATTTTAAATTCTAAAAAGTTCCATTCTAACTTCTCATGTAACATCATTTATTAAATCAGATACTGTAGCTAAATTCTTCAACTAGATGTCTATATTATAAAATCATGGTGCAAGGGAAATATGTTAGTCAGTCTTCTCTCTTCCAAAGGTAATTAAGTTGTAAGGAATGTGGGGTATTTGATTATTAGTTCTCCACAAGTTGATTATTGAGATATTTTCCAATGGGATTCCCTTTGATATTATTTTTTTCAACCCTGTAACACTCTTTATTTCATGAAGTTAATATTCTTTTTTTCCCGTTCTTTAATATAATAAATATTTTCAATTATTATTCTTATAAATAAATAAATAAATAAATAAATATTTATGTATTATAAAAAACTATTTTTATTCTTATTATATAATATATTTATTTAAAAATGATTTTATAAGATCAAGTATGTTTATTTTTCGTAGAGTGATATTTTATTAAACTCTTAAAATGTGTGTTTCATCTAGATGATTATCCTTTGAAAAATATTATATTAGTTAAATGATATTTTTTTGTGTATACCATCCACCTAATTTTTCTATATGTATTTCTAATGATCTTTTCTATAAATGATATGATCCATAATTTTCTTTTTTATTACAAATAAATATATATTATATGCATGATTTTTATTAAAATTTATTTCTATCATGAACACTATATATTTGTATACTTTGATTGAAGGGTGTTCACATAGATTTTATAAATAAATTGTTTAGAGATATTATTGGCTTAAAAATATATACCTTACACTATAGAATATTATTTTTAGGGATATATATAGAGGTCTATTATATTTATTGATTATAGTTATATTGAAAATCGGTATACATGTTATTTCAATAAATAATTTTATAGATTAATAGGTTTGGTTAGTTATATATTATATGGTATATTCATTTATTAATATTATTAATTCATTGAGCATATATAGAAATGTGAGGGGAATGGTATAAATATCCCATCGATTCATTGATATGTATCACGAGAAAAACTAACTTTGGTATTTCGATCTATATTAGGCCATGATTATTTTTCTAAGAAAACGTTCATTGATGGTATGATCATGATGTCTAAAATCATGATGTATCATATTAGTTTAGGGAATTTTATGTCTATAAATATTCATTTTTTCTTTATAGAACCAATTTGTTCTATCCATTAGAGATTTTTATTTTTATTGTTTTCAGAGGATATATTATCCTTTGAGTTTCATTCTATTATGGAATTATTTTTTTTCAATTACTTCCATATTGATCATTATTATCTTATGATCACTTATGAAAATTTATAATAATCTCTTATGTTTACCCTTAATGGGAATTTGAACACACCCTTTTAATGTTTGAAATTTTTAATTTTATAAAAAAATGTATTATACATGATTTCTCAAGAAGAGTAGATTCTAGAGGGAATTTATTTTGAGATATTTATGACACAATATTGACTATTTAGTTTCATATATAGTATAAAATAATTCCTACTTTATGAGAAATTCATGTGATTTTTTGTTAAAAAATATTTTCCTAAATCTCTAAAAATATAATCTTAAATCGTATTTCAAATGTACTTGACTCAATAATTATTATTGATATTTTAAATATTAATGGTTAAAATTGTTTCACATTAGTGCCCTTAATATATTGTATATAAAGAAGCTGTTTATTCACACAATATTATGGTAGTTTTGGTATGGTGCCCTAAATTTGGTATTAAAGATTTTTCAGATAATTTTATAGGTTAGGATGTTTTTGAGAATAATTTAAGGGTTTAAAAGTAATTTTCTAGGGTAATTTGAAATGTATAGATAATATTTATTAATTTTAAAGTGATATTAAATATTTTTGGTATTTTTATAATATATATATATAATTAAATACGTAGGGAGAATTATTAGGGATAAGTCTAATTATAGGATAATATACTAATGTGTTTTTAATGTATAGATTTTGTATATATATATGAAATTAAATCCCTATCTAGATAATTTATAGTGGATATGATTGTAGAATTGATTCACCATGTGGTAATCACCTTGAAAATTTCCAGTTGTTCACTGACTGAATCTTCACTCAAGTGCATGATGATTAGGCCTAAGACTACACACCTAGATATACACTCTTAGGGGATATTATTTAGTGAATAAAAGTATTTATATGCACCATTATGTAAGATTTAATATGTAATGGAATTATGAAAAGTAAAATGATAGAACCCAACTTTAGGAAACCAAGATTGAACTGAGAGTGATTTAGGATACACTGAATGATAATGTAATAATCAAATGAGTGAGACCTCTTGATTTTGAATTTAATTATCATAAAATAATTCTCATATTATGTTCATCACTATCATTAAATAATATTCATTTTCATGATGGTTAGATATAGAATATACCAAATTAATAGTGGATTCCATGGACAATGTGAAGATTATCCCAATGAGAAACTGAATGGGATAAGAGCTTGACTGAGAAATAATATGGTTATTAATAACTAGCTATCATGATTTATGATTAAAAACATGAAAAAATTTGAATTCCTAAATAATACAAAGAGGTGAAAGGTGGAGACACATGGTTTTTTGAGAGTTTCAATTTCCTATATTTCATGAACTTGGAAATAAACAACATTCTTATTTCTTAAAGGGAATTGGAATTTTCTATATGTTTGAAAATAAAGTCTATCAAGTGAATGGGTTCATGAAAACCAGAGAAGCTAGAAAAATTCATTAATTAAATTGAAAGTAAATTGGGAACCATGAAAATAAAGTTAAAAATATCATGGCCAATATAGAAAATAGTAATAATGAATAGAAAAAACTGTGGGAACAAGAAAATTACTATGAAATTACTACTATTGAATATGATATTGATTCTTCCCTCCCGATATTCCAATATATTATGAAGTGAATCTTTTTATAATCCATTATATGGTCAATTATAAAGAAAAAATCATTGGTGTTATGATAATTATTAAATCTTCATTCGGGTTTGGTGGAATATACTTCATACATATATTGTTTTTTAAACTTAATTTCTTGTGGAATTAAGATTTTTTAGCTCTATTTAAAAAGGAAACATAATAATTTTTTATTGAGATATAACTCAATTTATCCTAAATCAACCCAAGAGCATCTATTTATGTTGGATATGAAATTAATATAGAAATTAATTTAATTATATAAGTCTTGTTACTTAATCATGTGTTTCTTAAAGTCTATAATAATATGTTTGATATCTCTATAGAATTTAAACCCTACATATTCTGTGTTTTTGGATATAATTAGTCATTATCCTTATATAAAATGAATTAATAATTATGACGATGTGATTTTTTTAAGAGGGTAGAATGTAACACTCAATATTAGTTATTATATTTTTTATTTCCTTTATAAACTAATGTGTTCAACAACATCTAATGCACAAAACATTGAAATAAAAATGAACCATTGAGATTTATATAACCATTAAAATATAGATTTATAATTTGTGGATAAAAATAAAAGTTTCTATGTTAAAAAATATCGGTATAAATAAAAACAACAGTCAATATAAATGAAAATGAATTAATAAATTTAATTAGTGTACCTAAATAAATTCTAATAATGATTTATTTTTTAAATAAAAACTTTCATAAAATTAACATATTTTCTATTTTATTCTAAAAATAAATAGTTTTTGATGAAATATATTTTTAACATGAATAATATATAAATTTTTTTTACAAGAAATATATTATAAATAAGAATAAAAATTGTTAATATAAAAAATATTCCTTTGAAAATTATTTTCATTATAATAATATGTTATTATTTAAAAGGTAAATTAAAAACAATTAGCATTGTAAATTTATAAAATTAAATATATTTTTAGAGTAATTATGTAAATACTAGCTTATGATTGATTTTTAGTATTTTATAACATTGTTGATTTATAGGTGAATATTTAAAACACATTTTTTTTCCAAAAATTTTACTTTAAGAATTACTTTTCTCTATAGGTTATTTTTGTTCATTTATATAGAAAATAATTTTTCATCATATATTCAAAT
Source organism: Viscum album (assembly GCA_963277665.1). Classification (NCBI taxonomy): domain Eukaryota; kingdom Viridiplantae; phylum Streptophyta; class Magnoliopsida; order Santalales; family Viscaceae; genus Viscum; species Viscum album. Next base: position 66,209,206 of record OY728149.1, on the reverse strand, counting down.
TAAATGTTCCAAGATTGACTTATTATTTTTAATATTAATTATCATATTAATTAATATTTTCTATTTAATTTTATGTCATAAAAGTATGATTAATAATATTAATGTTAATGATCCTGATAAAGGTGGAAGTACAATTTTCAAAGAATTATTTTATTAATGTTGTGTAATTTTTAACTAAAAAATAAATTGGCTGATTTTAAATAATGAATCTTATATGATGTATAAAAATATATATAATTATATTATCAATAATTTAATTGTTAATAAATTCTAAATAATATTAAGAACACATTATAGTAAAAACATAAGTTGTGTATAAAAATATTATTTTCTACATGTAGAATGTTTTGATTTAAAAGATAATTTTATATAAATTAGTAATTAAATTAGATTAAATTAAGATTAAATTTTGGTTCAGAACAACCAAATTTGGTTTGAGTGGTGATTTTATATATTTTTAAGATATATATTACATGGGTAATATCTTTTTCCCTGGTAAAAACACAAAATATAATAGTAAAAATATAAGAACAAATGACATTCAATTTTCTTAAAACATCTATAAATATAATTGTTTCAAGAACCCATTATTTATTAATTTTGTAATCATTGATCCTAGAATAGTGTTATTCAATAATTGAAAAAAAATCCATGTTCATAAAAATTACCTTTTCATCTCTAATAAATAGGGCAACTTCCACCCCTTTATTAAATACAAATTACATTAAATTTATTTTAAAAAATCTACAATTTTTATCCACATACAAAAAAATCTAATGTTTATAATCTTATGAGGTCAATTATTTATCTTATCCACTAGATTTCCAAGGATACATCCAAGATAAATTTAAAGGCGTTAGAATGAGTATTAAGTAATGCTCATCATTTTATTATTATTTATTACCTTTGAAACCTATATTAAAAATAGTTGTATAACGATTTATGTATCATTTTTTATAAGGATATGTTATTATATTAATGAAACAATCCTCATTTATTCCATTCCATACACATGGAAAATCAAAATATTTTTAACCATGTGTCATGAGAACTACAATCTCTTGAAGTGATGTCTTCTGTTTTCACTACCAACTATCTTAACTAGTTATAAGGGTGAAACTAAAAAATAAATTAAGAATATATAATATATTTATCATTTTTAGGAGATCAACTATTATACACCTTCTTTACATCTCATTATCAAAGAAATTAAAATGTTAACAATGTGTTGTGCAGACTACCACCTTCAGGACGAAATATATATAACTTTTCATTTATGTTATTTTTTATATTGTAATAAATCATAAAATATTATTCCAAACCATAAATGTAACTTCAGAATATTATTATTCTTCTTTTATAAGGATTTTATTCACAAATGAAACCACTTTCATTGTCATAATCATCCATTAATTATGGTAAGTGTAAGTTTAGGTTTGTTTGACCACCTAATTAAAAACTTTTATAAAATAATATCATTGATTATAATGAGAACGTAATAATTGATCAAAAATTATATAAATAAAAAATAAATGTTTTATATTTATTCTAGAATTGTAACCTTAATTATATACCCAAGAATTAAGATATTAATTTCTATTCATAAAAAATTATCAAAACAAACTCATTACTGTTTTAAATATGAAGGATTGAAACCAAATATCCTATAGAATGAAACTATTAAATTATAAAAAAACCTAAAAATAATTTTCACTAACTTATATGATATTTTAATTTTGAAATTTTTATGAATAATGAATAGAAACAACATCATTGTGAAACTATTTCAAAACTATCAAGATTTCTCACACTCAATTGTGAATGTATACAATAATGAACTAATATACATGTAAGGAGGAATTATAAATTATGTTTTAAAAATTTAATATATATAAAAAAGGTTTTAAGATATTTTATTTTGATAGTTATTTTTATATAGGAGATTCAATTTCTCTAGTGGAAGTCCAGAATTAAGGTAAGGTTTTCTTTTGAAAAATATTTACCTTTCTAGACATAGTTTGTATTATACAACATGACTTATTTAGAATGTATTATATAATTAACCCCTAATTTTTTATATATTTTTACTCTCATTAATCATGTTATTTCATTTTTCATTTAAAATTATATCCCTAACGGGGGTTTTACATGAAATTTTCTATGGTTTTATGGGGTTATTGATTAAAATTTAATTTCATGACACATGATTTCCCTTATAAGATAATCAATCTGAAGAATTTTTATAATATTCGTTCCAGAAAACCTTATCATTTTACTATTCTATATTTGTTATATGGATTTTAATTTCCTTCTCAATATTTTAGTTTCTCCCTAGGCACATTACATAACCATTTTTAGGAAACTGACCCAACATTTTCTATTTGTTTGGGGATATAATTTTTCTATTTTAAATATTGGTGGATTATTTTCTGAATGTCCTTATGTATGGTTAAGTAATTAATTAAAATAAATTTCTAATACATAAATGTTTTTAAAAGTTGTAAAACTTTTTTTGTATATTTCACTTTCATAAAATACTGAATAGAATCACTTTTAACATTTTTAGTGTGAACACATAATTCCTCCACATTTTCCATTTTATATGAAAATTTCTCACTACATATTCATGGCCTATATTTTTTTATTTTATATATAGCATATTTATATTAAAATTATTTGAAATTATTAGGGATGTTTGATATTTCTAGTGTTTTTTTCAAATATCATAAAAATTATTTTCTTTAAAGTCACTATCTTTTGACATATCTTATGCTTGATCGAGGAGATTCTTAAAATGATATCATACATAATATTTTTCTAGATATGTTTTTAATATTATTTTATATAAAAGTTAAGATCCATCGAAACCTTTGTCTTTCAAAATCATACTTTATTATACGAATGATTTTTCTTCCAATGTATTTTCACTGTGAACACTATATAATTATTTCTTTTTATTGAGGGGTGTTCACCATGATTCCATATGTATACCAATTGGGGATATTATTTACATAACTGTATAACCCTTAATATATATGGTGTTAATATGGGGGATGATTAAATAGAACGATCTTTCATATACTTATTAGAGAAATATTTAAAAATTTTATACTTATTATTTGAATATCGATATTTATTAATTACTATGGAATGTTGGTTTTGTATTGTATTGTATATTAATTACTTTGTGTGATAAATTCATTTTAAATAATTAGTGACTGGTAGGGGCCAATATAGGTTGCCTCTCAAGGAATATATTAGTATAATGATAAAAGATATCTTGGGTATTTTTGTTTTTTCTTTCCGATAAAAAAATACTACCTAGAAACAAAGCTTGGATAGTAAGATCATGGTATTTAAGATCATGATATCATGGATTAGTGAATGGAATTGTCTATCTAAAACTATTTATTTACTTATTAAGGAACTATTTTGGGTTATCAATATGATATTTTTATTACCCTTTTAATGCTTGGGTATATTATTTTTTTAGGCTCAATATATTATGGAATTATTATTGGTTATCTATTCTTATCATAGTACTTATTATCGTCGTATTCTCACTTATGATCATTGATTGTTATCACTTATGTTTATAATTAATTTCCATTTATGTTCACATTTATAATTTTTCTTATAACATCCTGATTGTTTTTATAAATAAATATTTTTTTGATAGAGTATGTGACACACAACATTGAGTTTTAATGAACCCTAATATAATATTAATATAATTATTTAAAAAAGACTTTTATAACCTATCCGTTAAATTTGGAAAGTATAAATAGAATTAACTACATAATTAAATTTATATAAATTAAAAACTAAATATAAATTATTTTTTTAAATTATTATAAACTAATCATTTTATTTTAAGAAAATTAATTTTATCCATCAAAAATATTTTTTCCTCAAAAATCATTTTTAATTATTTTCGTGAGAAAATAATATTATTAATATTTTAATGTTTTAGAAAATTTAAATAAAAAATTAACATAATTTTATAAATACACACATCAAAATTAAACTATGGTAAAATTTTGAGACATCTTAAAAAAATATTGATTTTTTAATGAATAGTGAAAAATACCAATTTTTGTAAAACTATCATTTATTTTTGTTAAATTATGAAATGTAAAAGTTATATTATTTTAAAAATTTGATAAAAAATTTAAAATAATTAATTATTTATATTTTATCCAATTAATAAAATTATATCATCTTTATATAGGATTTTAGTATAAGTTTATTCTCAGTCTTCAAAATATTTTATTTTTTAGAATCCTGCTTTTCATCACACTTGAAAGTATATTTTAAATTAAAATTTTCTAAACAAATGAATTTAATTTGATAAATGAATTTTCAAATTTTAATTTATCATAATTTATATTATATAATATGGTCAAATTAATTTTCTTTCATAATGAATAATACAAATTTTCAAAAAATAGTTACCGTGGTAAAAATTAAAATAGTAAAAATGAGTAATATTAAAGGTAAAGGGGATAAATTTCTTAAAACCTATTTTTATTAGTGATATATTTTTTTTCTAGGCCTTACCTCTCATTATATAGTTTATTTTCCATTTTGGACACACGTGGCTTGAGACTGACTTCCCATTATTGAATAGTTTTGGGTATTTACAAAAATACCAATCATTCCTAATAAAAAGGCACCCCCAATCCTCTCATTTCAAAACATAAAAAACATTGGGTTTATCCAATCCCTAGAAAAATAACATCCATAATTATTCCTACCCCCTTGTCCCATAATCCTTGGTTTGATCAGAAATTGATCCTATAAAGGCTTTAGGTATAATCCTAAATTAGTGGCCCAAAGAAGATGAATCGTTTGAAACTAAGAATTTGATTTTTTTATGATTTCACCTCCTTCATATATTATTCAGTCATTATAATATATTAACACATGTACCTAAAAAATACTATGATGTTATTATGTCAATTCAATAACCTAAATCAATATTCATTTCCATCTAATGGGACATGAATCCATCATTCATGTTTATGGCAGACTACTACCTTATAAACTAATGTAATATTTTTCCCATCACCACATCTATTTGATGTTCATGATGATGTATTATTATTTATATATTATATTCATGAAATATTAAGAATTTTTTCAATTTTATATATTATACAATATCATACCTTACCATCCATTGGAATTTTTTTCATCGTTCATGTGTAGGATGAACTACTACTCCTGAAGTGATGTGATTTATATATTTATAATTTCATCAAAAGGATGTTAAATTTAAGTGTATTTATGGAATTAATTTTATATTTATGACATAATAACCATTAAAGAAATATAATATAAACCGTACCATCTTTCCATCATGATATCTTAAAAATGGAAAGGTTATCCATGCGTACATACAACCTACTGTCTCCATGATTGTTATATACTTAATTTTTTTAACCATCCTTCATGATTGGTTTTAAAAGTATAATATGTATGGAGATATTAGAATTATTTCATGATAATTATTCTATATATTATGAATTAATAATCTCCATGGACTTACTCAATTTACCAAATTTATTTTATTCATATGCTCGAAACACCATCAAAACACATGAATTGAAGCTAAATGATTAAGTAATTGAATACAACATGATTTAAAATAAGATAAAAGGAATAATAAACTTGAACAAGATAATTATGTGTGTAAATTATTAAAATAATTTTATTATTTTGGAAGATAAAGAGTGCATGTAGTGAAATGGGATTGAGTTTAGGGAACTCTCAAAACCCCCCATTCCTTTGGGTTATTCCTATTCTCTAAATAACCAATTTTATTACTCTACTTATTTTTATAAAATGATTCTAAATTATATATATATGTCTCTCAAATATATAACTATCTTATTCTCCATTCCATTTATAGTGTAATACATGTCTTATGATCAATTTTTAAATTTCTTCTTTAAAAAATTTCCTTTGATAATAATATTAGGAAGGATTATGAAACCCCTTCAGTTTATATTGGAAATTACTATTTAATTCATTATGATTGAATTAATATACATAGAACACATAAATCATGAAAATTTTATGATGGGTGTGCCCAAAGAGCACCCCAATACATTAGGAAAATATTTAGTCTCACAGGACATCATGTTTGATTTAGTAAACCTAATATATTATTGTACTTTTTCCACTACGTGATATTCTTTATGATTCTTGGTAAATGTTTATTTTATGATAGACGTTGTTTCTAAGTTTTATATGATTCCATGTTTCTTTGATCCTATGTTCCTTATATTATTTTCCCATGTGATTACTCATGAACCCCATGTTTCACGATATGATGTTATAACTTTGACTCACAAGTTATTTTCCCTTGTCATGTTTATTCCCCCACTATGATTTTAGATCAACCATTTCTTTTTTGTATTCTATAGGTTATCCTATTTATTTTTATGAGGTCAAATTGATTGAGGATTTCATTATGGGGAATGAAATAAGGATTTTATGTTTTAGTTTTCTTTTAATTTTATTTGAACCTATTCTTGTAAAGTTACTAGTATTCATGATATTTTGGATGAACTAACATTATATTTATATTTAAAAAATATTTACTAATATGTTTAAAAGTCTTAAGTCTCTATAGATGGAATCGGGGAAAATTTCTAGTTGAATATTGGAAACTAGGTTAAGAAAACTTTAGTGATAACCTAAGGGATATATATAAGTATATGTCCAATGAGATTTATAAGAATAATAATATGTATTGGAAAATATAATTTATTTATTTTTAATTAACTATGGAGTGGGTTATAGAAAATAATATCCATTTCTAGATACTACAAGTTGATGTGGCTCTAGTATAGTTGTACCTTGGGGTAATAAATCTAAAAATGATACATTGATTTGGGATCAATTTTTAGCTAGTACATGATAATGGGACTTAGTAAACACAAGTTTTGAGACTCCCAAGGGTTGCGTTTTGGATCATCAAAAACACTTTGCAAATAATTATTAATTTCATGAACAAAATATTATGTTTGGAAAAATAATACTAAAATTAAAACTCATAACCCAGATTGAAACCAAGAGACTCATAGGTCTGGATATTCATATTATATATATGTTATTCCTTATTTGTTAATAGGGTTCCCTTTTCCATGTTAATATATTTTAATATTATTTTAGTGTTTTTATTTAATGGATGGAAATATGAGAAATCGTGCCAATGACCAATATGATTAGTAATGTGATGATTTCCCCAATGATATTTATATCCTTATTATAGTAGGAGCTGATAATGTCTTGAGAGTACTGACTCAACTAGATCTAGTTATGAATAAAAATAAATAACAATAGGAATCATGGGGAACACCATACTCCTCCTAATAAGAATAACATTGCAGTCAGTTAATTTATGAAACAAACAGCCCCAACATTTAGAGGATATTCTAATCCCCTCAATGATCTATTAAGAACATGTTTTCTATCATCAAATTAATACATTAAGAGAAAATTGTGATACCCATTTATCATGTTGAGGGAGATGTTGATCAATTGGGGACACTGATTATGAACTCAATGTCCAAATAGCATATTTATTCCATGGAATGGGAAGTCATCATGAAAATATTTTTCAATGAGTTTTTTTTTCAAAACTATCTATATTAAAATAGTTAAAGAGTACCTAGTTATATTTTAAAATTATGGTTATTGCAAATGGGGATATGATAAAACATTGTAAGGAATGCATGATATTTCTCTGTCACATTAATAAACACTAAAAGTAAGGTGGGACACTTCTTTAGTGGATTAAATACAAGTCTACAGAAACTATTCATAATTCCAAAACATGATATTTGTGAAGAGATTTTCTATTGTACCCTAAAAGTTTTGAAGGATATCAGTGAATACAAGTGGTCTCATGGGACAGGTGATAAAAAAATGTTAAATGGGGTTTTATTTTGTTGTTTAAATAGATATATCCGATGGAGGTAATAAAAACTAGTATCCCACTTTTCATATGTCAGAGAAGAAAAATACAAGAAACTCTCTAAGGATAAATGAGAGATGTTTGAAATGTTGAAAAGAGGTACATATGTATAATTAATGCCTAAGAAAAATAAATAATCCTACTAATTCTAAAGAATAAAAGAAGTTTTATATCAACCATCATTCTATTGTTCATTGTTTCAATTATAAGGATGAAGGGAATTATGAAATCTAATTCCCTAATCCAATTATTTCTAACAAAATCAATCAAAATGACCTTTAAAACCTTTAGTTAAAGAATATAGTAGCTTGTCACTACTCTTGCAGTAGATCCCAATAACAATTTGGTGATTGGTATGTTGGTTATTCATTGAATAATACAAAACATACTATATGATTATTTTTCTACGAATTCTTCTATATCATTAATGTTTAGTAATACGATTCAATAACTACCTCAAAAAATTATGTTTACCTATATTTGAGAACATCAATCGAAACTATAGAAGAATCCTAAATATATAACTCATCGCAGTTAATGTTTTTGACTGAATCTTCTATAGTTTTTTCTCTTACTTACATTATTATATTTTTATGTTATATTGGGAATGGATTTTATATCCTTAAATAAATCAAAGATCAATTATTTATTGGTTGATATCACTCTCCATATCTCCTCTCATCCTCAAATTCAATACAGGTGTAAGTATGAGGATGAATAATCCATGTAACATTCAGTTCAAGAATGGATATTATTTCCTTACGAGTAGACATATATAACCCAAATTATTGCGAAAAAGGACATGATCATTATAGAAGATATACCAATGGTGGTAGAAACTAATGCATTTCTTGAATAGTTTTTTGTACTTCCTCCTCACCAAGAGGATGGGTTCTATATTGAACTTATTCAAGAATCTATTACCATATCGAATACTCCTTACTGAATGGACACCATTAAGTTAAAATTGTAGAAGAAGTAGTTATAAGAGAATCATTAAATGGGTTTTATATTCCAAAGCGATTCATCACGGGGTTCTCCATCCCTCACCGAAAAGAATAAGGATAGGTCAATGGGCCTCTCCATTCATTATAATGAACTCAATTAAATCATGATAATGAACAAGTATTCATTTCCAATTATTGGTGACTTGTTAGATAAACTATGTGGTGATAAATATTTCTTTAAGGATAAACTTCATCCGGAATACCAATAAGTAAGGGTAGAGAAGGAATGTATTCACAAAAATACTTTTAGAACAAGATATGGAGACTGAGTTCATAGTGATGTATTTCATATTCACTATAACTCCAACAATAATTATGTACTTAATGAATATATTATTTAGATATTACATCAAAATATTTATGGTCGTCATTATAAATGATAGTTTTATTTACTCCAAAAGTAATGAAGGGCTTGATGATCATTTGAATACTATGATAAAGGATTGGAGAAAGGAGAAGATATACAAAATGTATAGTAAATATGAGTTTTGGATGAAGGAGGAATCATTATTAGGGAATATTATCACCATCAATTGGATATGTGTATACCCTTAAAAAGAAAACTTACATTGTGTACTAGCCTATACCAACATCAATAATGGAGATCCAAAGTTTCCACAAAAGTGCTTTGTATTACCACGTATTTGTTAGGAAATTATCACAATATTCAAAACCACAATCCAAGTTGACTAGGATGGGAGCCATATTTTTTTAGAAAATGGAATGTGAAGATTACATTAATAATATGGGAAAGAGGTTTTTTATTACACCAGTACTTACAGTACCCTCAAGTGGTGAATTTTTTAGGCTTTATATCAATGATTTAAAGAATTTTTTATGCTGTATACTAATAAATAATTATTATATGTTGTCTTACAAGCCATCATAGTTGAATGTTAATAAGAAGAACTATCACACCCATGATCAATATTTGGCCATAATGAAATTTTCATCTCAAATATGTATAAATTATCTTTATTGGGAGAAGTGTGAAATATATATAGACCATAAGAGCCTCAAATATATTTTCACATAGAATGATGTTAATATGTGCTCATGAATATAGTTAGATATGATGATGACCTATGATTGATCAATCACTTACCATCCTAGGAATGCTATCAACATGGAAGATTATCTATATAGAAGGGATCTAGGAATTTTAAAAGGAATGAAAGTTGGGAAGGATCTAATATTCTTATGCATATAGAGGATATTAATGGTAATCATGAAGGAAGTAACGCTATCATTGAATTATCATATTATTTCTCATCCATAACGTATGGATAAGATAATGTTTAATAAAATAGATGATGTTGAAATTCAGAAGAAGGTGAAAGCTCTAACAAAAGGGAAATATTATTTGTTAAATAATGATGAAAAATGAGTTATAATATTGAGGTCATGACTATATGTACCATTAAATCCATATATAATGAATGAGTTCTTGAATAGTTCACATATCTTGACCTTATCAATCAACAATTGGAGAATGATATGTATCAAGATCATCGAGGTAACTACTGGTGTGGGTATATAGTGATGGAGATCACTAAATATATTTAAATGTGTTTAGTATCTTAAAAAGTGAAGGCTGAATGGAAAAATTCTAATGTGATTATGTAATCCTTATCCATCCCTATGTGGAAATTGGAAAACACCACCAAGGACTTTTTCAATGGGATTACAAGGATTCCAGGAGAAAATAATTTTATATTATTTTGTGGTGGATTGTCTTAAAATTGATTCTCACTTAATTACAATCTAAAAAGACTTTACACTTGATCAAATTGAAAGTATATACACCAGATAGGTAGTGAGTATTCATGGAATACCAATATCAATTATACCTAATTGAGCTCGGAGATGTGCCCATATGTTTTGAAAGAGCCTCTGATATCCTCTAAATAATATGTTTAACCTTAATATGAAATATCACCCATAAAATAATGGCCAATTTTAGCAGACTATTCATACACTGGAAGACATGTTGAAATTTTTTATAATTGACTTTGATGGAGGATGAGATCAATATCTCCCTCTAGTCTAGTTCTCGTAAAACAATATATTATACTCAAGTATCCAAATTGATCCATATGAATCCCTTCATGGGATGATATATGGAACAACTATGTTTTCGGATGGATTTTGGGAACCCAATATATTGGGTCCTAAAAGTGTTCATGAGATTGTAGAAAATTTCAAGAAAATTTAGTAACACATTTTGACTATGAGAAGTTGAAAGAATATCTGTGATTAAAATCATCAATAAGACCTAGTTTTTTAGAATTAGTTAACGTGTTTCTCTAAATAACACTACAAATGAGAGTAATAAGATTTAGAAAGAAGGGAAAACTATACCTCCTGTATGTTAGCCCCTTTGTGATTTTCTATCGTATTGGAGTTGCGGCTTGTCGAATAGAAATACAATCAACCCCGTCTCATGTATATAAAATATTCCATGTATCCATCTTGAGGAAGTATATATTTTATCCCTTTCGTGTACTGAATTTAATGGTGTTATATTTGTAAAAAGATATCTCTTATGTGGACTAGTTGGTGAAGATCTTAAACTGTAGATATAATGTTCTATGAAATAAGAAAACTCACTTGGTCAATGTGATATGGAGAAACAATAAATAATAAAAGGTAAGCTAGGAACCAAAAGAATCAATGAAGAAATAGAACTCTTGTATACACCATGTATCGTGTTCCATGCACTTCTCTATAATTGAAGATGTATTTTCATGTCGCCCTAGTCTAGCAAAAACTCTGTCGATGCACAAGGTTCTTGCACACCCCAAAATGTCACGCAACCCACTTTCTCTCCCCTATATGTTATGTATCCTTCTTGAGAACACAAATAATTTTTTCCTATGGTCATTTATTTTCCTATAAATAGACCCTTGGGGCCCCCATTTGTATAAAAGAATTTCCTTGAAGCCCAATAATTGCTCTTGTCACCCTAGTACATCGCCATAGTCTTCAAAAACTTTCAAGGTAGTTCTTCAACACCTTGAGGAGAATATTTAAGGGAGGATAATTGGAATTAAGTGATTTTAGTGTTTGAGAACCATAACACTTGCACGCCTATAGCGCCCAACCTCCCAAAGTCAAAAATAATTGCATGCCTCCCATTCCTCTCATTGGAACTTGATCACCCCACTTCTTGGATCACCTATGAATACTCTTGAAGGCTTAATCAAAGTCTCTCCCAAGTATTACCATGCAGTTTGTTCATCTCTTAAGTGAACACGAGGTCACACAAGTGTAATTGCACGACAATAATTTCACACCCTTCTCTACTTGGGTACCCCTATTTGATTCACTTATTCTATTCACTCTCTTCAGTCTACAAACCATCAATCCTTCCTCAGCCTTTAATAGAAATAATAATTATTCATTGGCTCCCTTGTCTGAAATGGATTATATTGAGATGTCTACCAAAATTTCCTGACTTATCAATTTTTTTGGAAAGTCACATAAGCATGTTTCCAATGTGGGGTTTTATTTCCATAGTTAGAGGTTTCCAACATTTATTTCCCAATGGGGTTAGGATTCATGGAGTGTCTGTGGGTTTTTATATCCATAGACACATATACTTTTCTCCTTGAAATTGTGTTGGTAAGTTCCCAGTTTGGAGAGGGGTTAGGTCCTGGCCTCTACCATCTCAAAGAGGTGACCCAGAACCTCAAGCCTCTAGTTGGTAAGGTACAATTCAGGCATACATTTCCTTTTTAAATAATAAAAGAGAATTATCCCTTTCCATACTAGGATCATTTTTAGGTCAACCATATTTGTGTAAGCCCCTATATTTTGTTGTAATAGGTGGTGTCATTGCTCCTCCTCTCTTATTTGGTGCCAAAGACCAAAGAAGGATGGGAAAAGAACTTTTTTTAACCTTTACCTCCCCCATTTCTCTTTGTTACCATGGGAAGACATGATGGAATATTCCCATCACCTTCATCCCTTCCTCCTTACATTGAATCCTTGTCCAATGTAAATAGAATAGAGGGAAGGATCATCTCTTCACCATCTTCCATCAATGGAGGAGGAAAAGCGTGAAGTGACATTATTTAATCTTGGACATCCTCCTTAAGAATCCAACCCTAATTCCCTTAATACAGGCATCCTCCTCAGGAATAAGCCCCAAATTAAACCCCCCAAGTCATCAAGGCATCCTTTTCATAAAGTAAACCCAAAATCATCTCTCTCAAAGGACCATACTCTCATATGAGACATATCTAACTACATGGGATTTGATTCCCATCCCTATGGGATATGTAGGAAGGATCCTTGAGGTTCAAACCCAACACTTCATATCAACAATATTCTCCTTGGGCCATATTCCCAACATGGTCTGATTTTACTTAGAAACCCATATCATTTCCTAGTTCCTCGGGATGCTTCAACATAAGTCCCACACTATGTTTTAACTAAGCACATTCCTCTTAGAGGTCCTTACCACATGAACTCAAAAGGTATGATGTGTCCCATTCAGTGTCAATGAACTATGAGGGTTCTGATTCCTTTCACAAGGATACATATGTAGCCTATCATATAGGCATGATCTCAAAATCAATACCAAGCCTTCGTCTCCCTAGGTGACAATAAAATTATGGAGTTCCCTACATAGTGGATTGAAAACCAGTATCATCATAAACAATGAGTAAAATAATCTCTAAATAGTATATTAGAGGATACCATTGATGGAAAACCTTAAATAGATACTGATATTTTCATTAATGAAGAACCTTGAATGCATACTGATGATTCTAAATTTTACACATGTTCATAAGTGATTGCGAAATCCAAGGGATACTCATGACATATTTTCTAAATTAATAAGGATTCTTGAAGATATATTAAATTTACAATGTTAGTCCGGAACTGGACAATAATCCCCCTAAAAATGGTGTCATGAGACTGAACTCCCTTCCTCTCGATCAATGCACGTTCTTAAGTATTGTAAAGTTCAAACTTAATGAATGCCTTCCTTTAAAAAGTTGGTCCTCTTAGGATAAAGAACTGTTGGAAGTTTTTAGTTCCATTAATAAATCCAATGGAAACTGCCTATAAGGAGCGATTCTTAAAACTAGAACACATGTTTCAAGGAACTATGAAACAACACTCACCAGTATCCCCCTTGGTATTTAATAAGAAATTTAAATGGAGAAATTTATTAATGGAGGGAGAATGTTATACCCAATGTTTTTTAATGAAATAAATATTATATAGAGTATGTTACATACAAAAAAGTGTTTTAATAATCCTTAATATACTATTCAAATTATTATTTAAACATTCGAGTAATAAAATACCCATTAAATTTCATTGGTATAAATAAGACAAAATAATTTATGAAATGTATATAAACTATCTAATCTATATTTACCTCAATATTTTAAATGATTAAAATTATTATTTATAGAATATAATTTATAGCGACCCAATTTTGACATACACAGATATTAAATAATTTTAGATTAATATTCAGTACATTACAAAAATAGAGCCCCGAGGACCGTAATAGTTTATTGTCTTCAGAATATAGGAAATGAAATCTTCTATTCTGATAGAAGATATTAAACATCCCCTATAAATATCTCCAAATTAAGTACTTACAGGTAAAACATTTATTCATAACTTGGGGAAAGAAGACATAATAAATTAGTGATCTCAGATGCTCAATAATGGTAAATAAAGTAAATGTATTAGGATAACATGGACAAAAGGGTATGGAACATGATCATAACATTTTTTTATCATACACTAAATATTAAATATCATAATAAAGATTTTTAGTTCATAAGACACAAATCATAAGGGATTAAGAAACATAATTCATGAAATCAGAACATAGGAATGAAATATAGAATTATGGGAAACACATAACCGTATAATATGATTTCTATAATAGCCAAGGAATCTCTTAGAAAACCATCTTAGTAGTATGGTTTCACAACCCATTATATCTTTATAGTCATGGTTAAATCCCATAACCATATTTGTTTCCTGGTTTCACTCCTTAAACTATCTTGGTAGTCATGGTTCACTCCCATGGCTATCTTAGTAGTTAAGGTTCATTCCCAAGACCATATTAGTCAATCTCATAAGATATAAATCATTTCCCAATAAGATAGATGGAGATATAAGTCCCTTTCATATCATAGTGAAATCATATATACATATTCCACAAAATAAAAAAAATCATATATTAACCCAAGTAATAAAATGGGCATCATAAACATTTAAACAAATCATAACCAATGAAAAAAGACACAGGTTTCGTAATAATTTCATCAAAATAATAATCCATGGAAAGAAGTGGGTTTCAAAATAATATAACCCATGAAAGATAACTGGGTATCCTAAACGTCATTCCATCAAAACATAAGCCATTAATGAATAAATATAAATGAAACCTTTGTATTGTTTCCAAAAATGGAATAAGTAACATCAATAGATGTCATCTTAGAAAGAAAATAATTTGTAAATATGTTTTGAAAATATTTATTTAGGAAAATATCTTTTATTATTTGAAAAAAATTATTTAAAACATAAAACCTTTAAAAAAAGTTCCTTTGAAAATAAATTGAAAACAAAGAAATAAGTCTTGAAAATATTTTTAAAACTGTTTCCCTTGAAAACTCATAAAATATGCTTTAAAACATTTTGAAAATCATTTTCTTTGAATAGTTATAAAAGGATCTTGAAAATTTTTTGAAAATATTTTTCCTTGAAAAATTATAAAATAAGCTCAAAAACTTTTTAAAAATCAATTTCCTAGAGAATTTATAAAATGAGATTTAAAACGTTTTGAAAACCATTTCATTAAAAATAATTTTCAAACACATAAACAGGGATTAAAATCATTTTAAAAACCTTTTTCCTTGAAAACTTATAAAATAATGTTGAAAAAATTTGAAAATAAATTTCTTTAAATACAGATAAAATGATATTAAAAACGTTTTGATAACCATTTTTTTGAAAATATATTTTAAAATTATTTTCTTAAAAATTAACCTTTCAATATAAAAATAAATATTCAATGGATTAACAATGGGTAAATATATACATGTCATATGAGGTAAAAAGAACATCCATTTTTCATACTAAAAATGTTAGAAAATGTCCACATTCAGAAAGATAGAAGAGGATTCCTTTGAAAAAATTGGAAAAGGAAAAAAAAGGAAAAATAATGTCTTTTAATGATAATAGGCTAAAATCAGAATATTTATGGAAACCATTTTTGTTGAACATGGTTTTAAAAGAACAAAAAATTTTGACCGAGGAGATCGTAAAGTCATGATTTCTTAAAAAACACTCTTAACTATGTTATGTACCAAAGAGGGGAAGAAATGGTACCAATATATGAACAAATCATTAATAACCATTGAAGAATAAAATTTAATTATGTTCTTGATAGTTGGATAATAATATTTCATCAAAGGAATCATAAAAATAAATAATCCTTAATAGCAATGAGAATATATAAAAAAACTCTTAAAACTTGGTAACTTGGGATATTAATATAAAAATAAGTAAAGGAAAATACATGAAGCTTAGAAATATCATGGAAGTAATTTAATTCATGATATAAAATGAAAAATGGAATTATATACACATCAAAATATAATTTTAGTGTGAAACATAACATGAGTCTCAAAGAAGGAAAATTAAGACAAATCTATTTCCCTGATTTGGTATCTTTTGAAACTTATACCCCATGATAGAAAGTTCATAAAATTGATATGTTAATACCCATAAATTTAATTATATGATAAATTTAATATAATAATGGCTAGTAAATACTGCACATAAAAGGAAAGAGGGGTGAACATATCATGTATCTCATGAAAATAAAATTTGAGATGAAATCCCCTTACTTTGTGTCTTGAATATCATCGTACTCATTCAAACAACCTATATCAGAAATATAAATTTAATATACATATTTTAAAGGAACATATTCTTATATCAAATACCATTTACAGTTCTATTACTACATTATATTACCCTCTTGTTAACCATCTTATGTTAAGGTTTCACTTCAGGTAATATCCTCTTTTATCTTTGTATGTGTCTTAATTTGTTATATTGATGGTCCTTATACTTATATAATGATTCTAGAATGTAAAACCTTATATAAATATCATTTATATATATATATTATATTTTTATTAAAATAATCTATTAAATATAGAAGTATGAAATATAATTCACCATTGATGGAGATGGTAAGTGATACTTAAGCATGAACATTGTTTCAGTTTTTATTATCGTATTGAATAAATAAAGGTAAATTACACATGTATATATGTATAATTATTATATTTTTATTATTATAGTATCATTATTATATCATATATATCATTAATTTTACCAAAACCATGTTTAATACATTTCATATAGTGTCTGAGCGAATCACATCACTTTGAGGGGGTAGTAGTGCACACTTCCTCAAATAAAATAATCATATTAACACCAAATAAGAAGTAAAAATGATATGTGATGTAAAAGGAATAAGGAATATTAAATAAAAAATAAATATAATACTTAACATATATAAAATTTGTGTCCATCATAATTTCTACCATGAGAGGTGGTAAGTAAAATTGAATAATCATCGTTTAGTGAGGCAGTATTTTTCTATACATGCAAATAGTATGTTCGTTACCCATTATATAGAGTTATTCATAATGGAAGGTCAAAAAACTAGAAATAAATAAACCTATCATATTTAGGATATGGTTTTTTTATAAAATAATGAAATAAAGATAGTGGAGGGGGTGTAGAAGGAAAATAAAATAAAGGACTTGAGAGAAGACATTACCTCTTAATCAGGTAAGTCCTTTTGTTTTTTTCCAAAATGATTCATCGGAATGATTTTTGACCAAGGGAGTGATTCTAAAGGGAATTTAGGGATGTCGATATGTGTATTGGGTAGATATTGGGTGAACCTAAGAGGTTTTATAGGTGTTAACAATAGGTAAAGGGGGTGGTCTTTTATAGCGAAGGAAAAGGAACCACTTGGAGTGTTTTAAAACAATTTAGGTGTACACTTTTTCTAACCTAAATAAATAATAAAAATAAGCATAAATAAATAATGGAAGGTTTATATCCTAAATATGTCCATAAAATGGGTTTTAGAAGAGTGTCTAGGTCATTTGTTCCCTAGTATTAATGTTTTGTCCCTAATTATGATTAATTTGTCTTTAATTACTATGATTAATTTTATTCACTTTTACTAATATTTTTGGTAAAAAATTATGTTGATATTATTAGAATATAAATATTATAATTATTAAAATTTTATATTATGGTTTTTTAATATTCATGTCACAGAATATAAAAAATTAATATTAATGCTAATCCCGCATAAGGGATGAAATTATGTGGTTTAAATATAGAAATAATTTCAAAAGTTTATTTAGTTTCTATATTACATTTCAATTTTAAAATGATTATAATGAAATAAATTGTATTAATAAATATATAATTTAACTAATGTGACCTTTTAAAAAATATATAATATAATTTAACATTAATAAATAATTAAATGAAAAGGTAGTTTATAACAAAAAAAGTAGTTTTTTTACTATTCATAAAAAAATAACGTTTCTCAGAAAAATATTTAAAGATCACCCTAAGATAATTTCATCATTATAAATTCAAAAAATAATTTTTTTTTGGAAAATTCATTTTCTAGATGTGTCTAAAAATAATTTTATTGTTTTTAATAGAAAGACATGAAAAACAGTTCATTTGAGATTGTAATATATTTATACATGTAAAGAGTTTGTAAAAAAATATATTTTTCATTATCAAGATGTTTTATTTTTATAAAAGAATTATATATAATATTTTAAAATTATTTATTACTATTCATCTTTCTATTTTTAATAGCTCGTTTACAATTATACCACTTAAATAATTGTAATAAAGTAATGTTTCACATATACTCAATGTTGTGTGCAATGTATGCTAATTCGGTGTTGCAGGTTGCACAAGCCTTGTTGGTATTACATGTAACACAAGACAAGTTAGTTTCATAAGAAAGGAATGTTTTAATTAGTGTTTAATATATATATATATAAATAAACATAACTATTTCTAGTGTCACAAGAAATTCTAAATATCAAATAGAAAAATTAATTCTAAAAACAAATTCTCAAAATCTCAAGGTGTTACATTATACCCACCTTAAAACGAGTTTCTCCCCCTAAATTCTTATAGGTTATAAAAGCTTTATTACATGAAAGTTAATTTCATAGAAACCCACAACATAAAAATGAATACTAAAACTTTTTTTAAAATGGAAAATTTGGAACCATACCAGTTACACAGTGTAACATATAACTAGGCTTCTACATTGGGGAACATAGGTTGGGAGTTAAGAATTGACATGGAGGAAAAGGGTAAATAATTATAGGGATAGATTGTGGTCATCAATCAAAAATATGTGAATGATCAATTAAAAGTTGAGGGATCAAAATCATAAATCTATTATGATTTAAATGGACTTCAGAACAAAAAATATTAAGGTATTAGGACAGAATATTTTTCTTATTAATCATTATATTATCAACGAGTAATTATTTTATTGATAACTAATATAAAGAAATATACTTACTTTATATATTTCTATAAACAAAATTTAATTCTTTGTTTGTGGTTTTATATTTTTCTAATTCATCCATTACTTTAACAAATGGACATCCAGAAATTAAATTTGGTGCACTATTAGAAAACTAACTTATACCAACAGTTTGGAACCGTTGGTATAGGCCTCCAAACCATTGGTATAGCCTATACCAACGGTTTAGAGAACCATTTCCAAGTAAGCCGTTGGGATAGGTCTATAACAATGGTTTTGGGAAAAGTTTTGGTATAGACCTATACCAATGGTTTTGGAAACCGTTGGTATAATTAATATGAAAATCTATACCAATGGTTATGGAACCATTGGTATATATATTTCAAAAAACTAAATTCATTGGTATTTGATCGCAGGACCCCTATTTAGTCATTGAATGACTTAACCACTAACCTAACACAACTTTTGTGAACATAATTACATAAATATATTTAATTATTGTCATAATTATTTTAAATTTTGATTTATATAATCTTCTCGTTAAGAAGATCTGATAAAAATTCAAAGGACCTATACCAATGGTTTTGACAACCGTTGGTATTGGTCCTGATTGTGGATTCTATTCTAGGTGGAAGGTTGATTTATGGGGGATCGTTCCCAATGGTTTTGGAAAACCGTTGGGATAGGTATACCATTTCCTAATGGTTTGACCAAACCCTTGGGAAAGGTGTCCAAAAAGTGGACTTTTTTCTAATGATTTTCCAAAACCGTAGGGAAAGGGTATACCTATTCCAATGGTTTGGAGAAACTGTTGGGAAAGGTGGCCAAAAAGTGGACTTTTCCCAACGGTTTGGCCAAATTTTTTGGAAATCCATTCCATTTCCCAATGGTTTTCCAAAACCGTTGGGAAAGGTGGCCTCAAAGTGGGATTTCCCAACAGTTCGGCCAAACCGTTGGGAAAGGGGAACTATACCAACAGTTTTTAAAATCCTTTTGTATAAAAGCATTGGGAAAAGTAAAATTTCTAGTAGTGGTTCTCAAAGCATAAAAATACATTTTTAGCAGATATGAAGGCCCACAAAAGAATGAATAGTATAAAAACTTGATTATAACTATTCTTAAAAATAAATATGGTTAATAAATTAATCTATAATCATAATAATCAACACTACTATTTCATCATAAATATTTATTTATCAAAATTAGTTTACAATAACCAAAAAATTGAATAGACCATTAGTAGGAATGAAACCCTTATCATTTTTCAGTCATGGGTTCAAGGCATGCTACCTTACCAAACTTTATTGTTTGTCACCCGATGCACATGATGTAATTTTATAAAACCACACTAATATAACTCCTAAAATATGATGGACAACCTTGAAATAAGTATTATCACTAAATATCATTTTAACCAAGTTTTTCAATACAATATTAATACATAAATACTTCCCTTAAATTTAATATAAAAATTTCATGAATGGTTAACCTCATAACCCTTCTAAAATATGAAAATACAAAAAATTTAAAAAGAAAGTCACAAAATCAAATTAACGTTGATCCCCCATATATCAGAATGTAATTATTGGTTGGAACATTCCAAACATGTGAATAACTGCATAGAAAATTCTCTAGGAACATGGTAGCAACTTGAATTATAATAAATAATTTTGGAAGACTTGCATGCTTATTTATTTCATTAATTAATAGATATATTCCATAAATCCAAGAAGTTGTAAACTTCATCCATGATAGAATGAACTACTTTTCAACTAGTTCTTAATTATTTCCAAGGTAATAAAAAACTTCCAATTACTTTCCCATATCAGATATATATTTATACAAACAAAGTTTACTTAACATAAATAACATATTAAGCATTATATTCCCTTAGTCAAAATATCACTTTGTCATTAAATCACATTACCATTATATCAGAATCATTCAACATAGACCTATAAATAATGATAAAAAAACATTAGTATAACAGTCCTTGCATATTTCATCATTCATATAACATAATTATTGAATCCCAAATACATAAAAACATTGATTATTACACTTCATCATTATTCCATTAACAAGGATACCTCATCCTATTACACAATACCTATTTTATTTCACATTTCATATATAGTATCATCATCATCAGAAATGTAACCATTACATACCCCACCTTGGTGGTTCCCTTTAGGAGATTTCATCTTGGGATATTGAGTTGAATAATAACCATTTACTCCATAATTAAAACAGTTAATCTTATATTATTTCTTAGGGAGGAAAGCATTCTCATCTATTTAGTTAACCGAAATCTTCATTTTCCCCTTATAGCGACTTGAGTTGTTTCCTTCTTTCCATAGTCAAAACATATTCTTGTTCCTCTACAAAATTTAGTTAGGTGATTCTTTACACATTATTGACACATAGGAAACCAAATATTTTTTCCTCCATGGACTCCATTACCGTAAATCTCATCCAACTCTTTCTTTCTCTACCTTAGTGAGTTTGAGAGATGTCTAATGTACACATTGTTAATCTTGTTCCATGAAAAATGATTAGGAATGATCATAACATCTTTTACTCTAGTGATCATCCCACTTGACTTCTCATCAGAAAAACGTTCATCACATTTGACATTAATCCAGATCCTTCCATTTACCTCCCTATACTACAATGAGAAGCCTAGTGTGAGCATTAATTATCATAGAAGAACGCCACATAGTCATGAAAACATTTACTTATAGTATATCTAAATCATGAAACATTCCATAATTTATGACACACTAGGTTCATGCTAGGTTATTCAGAGCCAAATTATCTTTAAATATTCTGTGATGGATCATGAAGAGTTTATGAATTATCAAAGAATATCCCCTGGGAGGGTCAAACTAGGTGTGCAGAAAGGCACGTTGTTGAATGCCAGATTACCCAAAGTGAGGCCTGAAAAATCTTGTCAAAGTTTTCACCTATAGGTATAACTATTCTAGATCCACATACACTTGTAGTATTCTTACAATGATATATTTCTAAGAGACTACTCACTCTATCCTTTACCAAAATTCAAGGACATTTTCCTAAATGTTAACTCGTGCCTATACTTTTTTCTTAGATACATCCCTAGACATATAATTAGAAATATAACTTTGGATATCACTAATGTTTTATCATCCTAGTTTCTAAAGGTTAACTGAAAATTTCTTTTTATACCAGCTATTACAACCCAGGATTGACATACATGGATATTACATCATTTTAGATGAATATTTAGTACCTTAAAAAAATATGTGATCGAAGACCATAAAAGTATAGTGCCTTTGAAAACATGGAAAAAATATTATATCCGTTTGAAATATATTCAACATCTCCCCTAATGATCTCCACCTTTAGTACTTCTACCTAAAACTGTTATTCATAAATTAGGTAAAGGAAACATTAGAAAGGGGTGGGCTCGAATTCTCAATAAGGGTAAATATAGGAAATATATAAGAATAACATGAACAAAAGGGTATGGAACTTGAGAATAACATGTAAATATCAATCAAAACATCTTACAGATCATAATATGTATTGGCAGTTCAAAAGTCCTGAATCATAAGAAAATAAATAACATAATCCCTAAAATCACAACATAAGAATAAAAAATGGAGTTTTGGAAAACACATAATCATATAATATGATTTCCATAGTATCTAAAGCATCAATTACAAGACCAAATTAGTAGTATGGGTTCACTACCCATACTATCTTGGTGGTCATGGTTCACTCCCATGTCCATCTTAGTAGCATGATTTCACTTCTCATACTATCTTTGTAGTCATTATTCACTCCCATGGCAATCTTAGTATTCTAGGATCATTCGTAAGACCATATTAGTCTATATCACGAGACATAAATCTTTACCCAATGCATTGGAATGAGATATTGGTTTAAAACATATCATAGTGAAATAATAGATACATGTTCCACAAAATAATAAACATTCATATATTAAACCATGAAATGAAATGTGTGACATAAAAATGTAAACATATCATAACTTTTAGAAAAATATATTTATTTCATAATCATTTCATCATAATAATAACCCTTGGAAAGAATCAGGTTTCGAAATCATATAAACCGTGAAAGAGAAATGAGATTCCTAAGAATCATTCCATAATAACATAAACAATTCAAGAAAAAATATGATTAGAACCACTGGATTATTTTCTATTAGGGAATTAGTAATGTCAACAAATTTCATCTTATAAGGAAATTAACCTGGAAAGATATTTTGAAAACATTTAATGAGGAAAATATGTTTTCTTCTTTGAAAAAATTATTTTAAACAAAAAATGTTTTGAAAGAAATTTAATTTAAAAATAATTTCAAAACAAAGAAATAAGGATTGAAATAATTTTGAAAAACGTTTTACTTGAAAAATCATAAAATAAATTTGAAATCATTTTCCTTCAAAACTTATAAAAGGAGATTAAAAATGTTTGGAAGAAATATTTCTTTGAAAACCGATAAAATATTCTTGAATATATTTTGGAAATAATTTTCCTTGAAATGTTATAAAATTATATTGAAAACTTTTTAAAAACAATTTATTTGAAAATATTTTTGATACTTATAAATAAGGCTTCTAATTATTTTCAAAACATTTTTCATTGAAGGCATATAAAATAAGCTTCAGAACATTTTAAAAATTATTTTCTATAAAAAAATATAAAAGGAACATGAAAACATTTTGAAATTTTTATATTTTAAAAATATATTTTAATTTTTTTTAAAAAACTTAACCTTTAAACTTGTAAATAAAACATCAAAGGATAAATGGAGGTTAAATCAGTACATGTTACACTAGGAAAAAAGAAAATTCATTTCGCCTGATTTAAAGGTTAGAAAAATTCCTTGTTTGGAAAGAAATAAGAAGATTCCTTTGAAAAAATTTGAAAAAGGAAAATGGTAAAAATATATATTTTTTATCATAGGATAATAGTATAATATTTTGGGAAACCATTTTTTGGAAAACATGATTTTACAGGAACATATTTTTTTGACAGAATAGAGGGTAAGGTCAGGCTTTCATAAAAGAATTATTAACAATAATATGGATAAAAAGTGGAATAAATGGTGTAAATATATGAATAAATCATTAATAACCAGAGGAGAATAAAATTCATGATTTTTCTTGAGATATGTATCATAATATTTCATCAAAGGAGGTATAAACATAAACAATATTGAATAACGATGAGATTGTCTCAAAGAAATATTATAACATGGTATCATACAATAATACTCTATATATAATAAAATAGAATAATGTGAAGCTTAAAATACCCTAAAAGGAATAAAATTAATTATATAATATTTAAAATGGATGTATATACACCTCTAAATAGAATCTAGGTGTATACAAAACATGAGTCTCAAGTAAATCAAATTGAGACAAAACTAATTAACCGATTTGGTAATTTTTGAAAATTATACCCCATAAAATAAATATCATAAATTTTATGATTACATAAAAATAAATTTAATTATAATAAACATATAATATGATCATGGAAGTACATAAACCACAAAAAGGAAATGAGTGGACACTATAACATGTATCTCACAGAAATAAAATGTGAGATGAAATCCCTTTACTTTGTGTCTTTACTCTCATCATACACATTAAAAAAACCTATATAATAAATATAAATATATTATATATATTTTAAATAACCATATTATTATATATAATACCATTTATTTTTTGATTAAAAAATTATATTACCCTCTTTGTAACTGTTATATGTTAAGGTTTCACTTTGGGTAATATTCGCTTTGTCCTTTGTATGTATCTTAATTTTCATTATTATTGGTCCTTAAAATTATAAAATTATTAAATAGTGTAAAAAATGATATAAATATCATTTATATCCAGTATATGTGTATTATAATAATCTATAGAATATAAAAGTATGAAATTTCATAAATCGTTCATAGAGACGGTAAGCCGTATATACGGATGAACGTTGTTTTGGTTTTTATTGTCGTTTTGAATGAAATAAGGTAAATGAAATATATATATATATATTTATTAAAATATAATTATTATATCATATATATCATGTATTTTCACTAAACCCATCTTTAATACATTCCATGTAGTGTGTGAATGAATCACATCGCTTTGTGGGGGATGTAGTCTACACTTCCTCAAAAAACATTATCGTATTAGAACCTAATGGAAATAAAAAAGATATGTGTTTAAAAATGAATAAATAATATTAAATAAATAATAAATATAATATATAACATATATAATTATAGTGATCATCATTATTTCTTCCATGAGAGGTGGTAAAGAAAATTAAATAGTCATCGTTTAGTGGGGTGGTAGTCACCGTTCACGTAAACAGTATATTCATTATCAATTATATTCAAGTATGTGTAAGTGTAGGTCAAAAAATAATCATAAAGGAATAATAGTATATTTGGGATACTTTTTTTAATAAAAATATATAATAAAGAGCGTGGAGGTGGTGGAGAAGTAAAATAAAATAATGTAATTGAGAGAAGACATTACCTGTTAATCGGGTAACTCCTTTTGGATTGTGCCAAAAGGCTTCCTTGGATATATTTATAACATAGGGAAGGATTCTAGGAGGAATTTAAGAATGTTATAAAGTTTATTGGGAATATCATTTCCGAAACTAAGGGTTTTTAGTGTTGTGAAGAAGATGGAGAGTTGGTTCCCTTTTATAGGGAAGGAAAACAACTTACTTGCAATTTTTGAAGACAATTTAGATGTACACAAGTTCTTTCCTAAAAAAATTAATATAAAAAAATAATAATGAAAGTTTAATGAATTATATACATAAATTAAATGTGTATTTTAAATTTTTTCAGTTATTTCCCCACCTAATATTAAGGTTTAGTCCCTAATTAATCTTAATTTGACCTTAAACTCTGTGATTAATTTTAATCAGTTTTTCTAGTATTTTTAGAAAACAAATCAAGTTGATATTATTAGAATTTAAATATTATAATGATTACAATGATGTATATAATTATTTTAAAAATTAATTTACATAATTGGAAAAATTAAGATTAATGCTAATCCCACAGGAGGGGTGAAATTACATGTTTTTAAAGTATAAAGAAGTTCAAAAGTTTATCAAGTTTTTATATAAAATTTCAAAATGAAATTGAATATAATGACCCAAATTTTATTAATATATTTATAATTGATCTAACATGAATGTAAAAAAATTTAAAATCTAATTTAACATTAATAATTATTAAAATGAAAATATAGTTTTTAACTAAAACTCTGTATTTTTTACTATTCATCAAGAAATGAAGTATTTCAAAAAAAAAATTCTCCTAAGATAATTTATACATTATAAATTAAAAAATGAATTTTATTTATAAAATTAAATTTATATATGTTTCTAAAATTAATTTTATTGTTTTTCATAGAAGAATATGAAAAATAGTTCATTTGAGATTATAATATTTTTATACATATAAAGACTTTACTAAAAAATTATATTTTTCATTATTAATATGTTTTATTTATATAAAACCATTATATATAATATTTTAAAAGTAGTTGTTACTATTCATATTACTATGTTTAATGACTAGGTTATAGTTATATCACTTAAATAATTATAACAAAATGATGCTTCCCGGAAACTCGGTGTTGTGCGTAACGTACGCCATGTTGGTGATGCAGGTTGTGCAAGACAAGTTGGTATTGCGTGTATCACAAGAAAATTTGGTGGTGTGTGAACGGAATTTTGGGCTTAGTGTTTTAATGTATATATATTTTTTAAAAAATAATTATTTCCACTATAATGTGAAATGAAAAATATCAAAAAGATAAATTAATTTGAAAAAAATAATTCTAAAAAACACCTAGTATTGCATAATACATGAAACAACATTCATAGATAATGATATAATAACCCCTAACTTTATGATATATTTATTTTTAAACAAGTTCAAACTATTTGATAACATGAAGTACATGAAACCCCAAGTCTAACTGAATCATAATTTAGTATATAATTACAACCTTATCGTAAAATTGTATTTTATGAGTATGAAAGACTAAATTACAGAAAATATATTTTTTAAACATAAAAATAAATCTATTGGTCATCTATTGATTATAAATAAAAATAAAACATTTGAAATAGAACTAATGTATTTTGAAACATAATATTTTTCAAAAGGTGGATCGGTCTCCATTCGTACACATATTTTAAAATTAAATTTTATCTCCATTAGAATATTTTTTTGATAAAATGAAAGTAATTTTTTGAATCATGGTGTAAAAATTTACTTATGATGAAATTTTTCTATTTTTAGAAAATATTGATTTTCAATGAATATCGATAAATATTATTTTCGTTAAACTATTATTTATGTTAATAAATAAACAAATATAAAAATTCCATTATTCCTATAATTTGATATAAAATTAAAATAAATATTATTTAATCATTTTTAATGTAATGAGTTTCATTTAAATAATCCTTATAATATTTTTTATAATATTTTTTGTTCAAAAACACATTTTTCTTAAAACTCTTTTAAAGTGCACAATGTTTCCCAATTTTCACTAATCCAAAGAAACCCAAATGAGTAATGATTTAAATTTAATTTATACATTATATATTTTTAAATGTTAATTGAAATTCATATAAGATTATTATTATCCATATATTCAATGAAAGATCATTTTTTCCTTTAAAAATACATTACAATTTTTTTTTCATCACATCTACAGGTTTAATTTGAAATTATGTTTTCTAACCAATAAATTTTTAATTTAATACAATTTATAAAATATTTAGAATAAAAAATAATTAGGAATTTTGAATAATTTCTTCTTAACTTATATACCAAAATGTATAGTGAAACGATAAAAATTTAACTACCATGGTTATGGAAAAAATGGATTTACTTGGTGTTATTCAAATAGTGTAAGGGTTAACATGGTCTATAAAAATTCCTAAAACCAAATCGATGGAAATATAGAGACCTTATCACATCCAAGGATCTAAATAAATAAATTATAGCTGCTTTTGGTATGTGAAAAATGTGCTTACACTTTATTGGTTTTTGAAATAACAAGTGTGTCCTTTCCCACACATATAAAAGGGAACCCACTATTCTCCCCATGTGACACTTCAAAAACCATTTGGTTCAGGAAATACCAAACCAAGTCACATTAATAATTCTATCTCCCCGTACTATAACCCATTCTTTGGGTAGAAATATTTTCTATGATAGATTTAAGTATAATCATAAAGGGGTGGTCTAAAAAGATATAAAACTTCTAACCAAGAATTTTTAATTTATTTCTCCTTAACTTAATTAAATTCATATTAAATTATTATAGTATAATATACTCATCATCCAAAATATAATTATATATTTTTATGATAATGGAATGAATTAAAATATATCTGTCTCCCTCAAATGGGGAACAAAACTTATTATCTTGTGTACAGAGGACTACCATCTCTCAAACCGAAAAAACGTGATTTCCCTAACCGCTTCTCAAGGTTGGATATAATGAATTATATATTGGTTATATATGATAATTATGATATATTTATACTTTTTTAATTATAACACAATATATATCTTCTGACATTACATATTGTTGGGTATATGACAACATCACTATTGTATACATCATACTACAACCTCACGAAGTAATGTGATTCGTTTTTCACATAAAAACTTCATGGATTTAATAGAGGACGAATTTAATGAATATATGTGATTATATGGAATAATATATATTTATTATAATGGTTATTACTTGGTATACAATACCAAGGCAAATTTAATTAAAATATAAACATTACAAAATTTAAAAATAAGGACCTTTTTACAATTTTTTTGTAAAAAAGAATCAATTTTTTAGGAAGTTCATCTCAAAAAGTGATTTTAGCGGTGAGTCCTTAGTTCAAATGCATATCCCCCAACGAGTTTATCTCAAGATATTCATTAGTTTTAATATGGTTGATACCCAAAAATGAGTGCAACCATTCTATCCATCGAGTTGTAAGAGTCCATGAAAGACGAACCAAGCCGTTACAGTCCGCTTGTATAATAGTGGATGAATTTCTTTCAATCCATATGTGAGTCAAATTGTTTTACCTTATAAAGTAATATTAGTGATAAAACTAATCATTTCATATTTCAATGAATATTAAATACCATTTTTACTATAAAATCATCAAAGAAGGTTCCCATTATGGTCTCTGTAGACCACTCCACAATATGAGGGACCTAGGTTTCCCTTGGAAGCACCATCACAATTAAATTTGATCCAACTAGAAAGAGGGGATTTAAATAATAATTCAAAGGTAACCCTAGTATGTGTGTATTTTCCAATAATTCCTAGTAGATTTAGGACGTGGAAGTCTCAAATGGAGTTTTGGAAAAGACTATATTGAGCCAAACCATCTTATTTAACAACAACATGTATATTCATGTGCGATGCATGGAGATTGAAAATATTATGATGATGTATAAATGAATTCCTATCATACCATATCATGTGAAGAAGTTCATCCACTATTATAATGAATTTTTTCTTAATCTATGGATATGTGTATGTAGTAGTAAATGTTGTAGATGTGGCTGGATGGAGTCCATTCCTAGCCAACTAAATTAAAAATGACCATATATGTATTTCCATAAAGAAAAATAATTAGAACAAGAAAATAAAATGTAACAATTATCTTATACGGGATAGTTTCGCAAATGAAATTTCGAACATAATTGGCCACCAAATAATTCTAAAAAAGTAAAAGTGGGTATTCATTTATGAGAAATCCCCCAAATAAGAGTAAATTTGAAAGGCCTGATCCAAGGCTTATCAAATATTTTTATCTAATAAAAATCATGAATTGTGCCAATGAAATTATGACTGTAGAAATGTCTATAATAATTATTCCATTATTAGATGGTTCCTAGATTAAAACATAATTAGAACTAGAAAAGGATAAATTGTTGACTATACAATTAATATCATCAGGTAATTATAGACTCACAAAGTTCAATAAATCATTAAATTAATCACTAGTATCCAAATATAAATTAACGGGATCTACCATGGATATAAGGGGAGATTTAGTACTATTTTATAACCAAAAACGAAAGAAGAATCACTATTTACCATCCTTATAGAGTGAGACATAATGTTGAAGGAAGAATATTTGATGGCTAACCAAATAAATGATTCCATATATAGTAATATTAAATCAATTAATTTTGCATGAAAACTTATCCTAAGGAAATTAATATCCATATAATTATTTTTCAGGAGATTCCAAGTGAACTTAACTGGTGAATCATCATTAAATAACATATATTTTTTACTTTAAAGTCTACTATTATCAAGATTCCTTATAAAAATAATCCAAGGGACAATTATTATCTTTCTGTCATGAGTGGACCCACTATAAAATAAATTTTTAATGGTTACATTTTTCTTTTTAATAAGTCTAATAATAGATTGGTAAAAAAATCATACAATAAAGAGTTTCATAAATAATGGTATATTCGAGAATGAAATTTATTCCATCCATAGATAATTGATTCCATTTCTAAGAGGGAAGGTGATTTCTTATTTTATTTAATTTTTTATATAATTAAATACATTGAGTCCTTCCCCAAAAAATGGGGACACCAAGATAGTCGAATGGAATAGATCCATCTTTGATAAAAAAATCAGTCATGACATGAATTTTTCTAGCAACCAGAAACCTTTTTCCAATGAAAATAAATAATTTCATCAGTTAATATCTTGGACTGAAAAAATTCATAATGTGAGAGGGTTACCTTACAATTTTGGATATTTATTTTTTTCCTTTGTAAAAAAAAGATAATTTCATCCACATAAAGGAGGTGATAATTAACAACCAAAATTATTGATTCTAGGATATGATTAAGTTTACCTTCATTCTTCAAATGAGTTAGAAGCCTATATAAATAATCCATAGAAATAGTATAGAGGATAACATAAAGGGGTTCACCCTGTATGACACCTTTTTTGAAATTAAAATATCCCCTTGGAGATTAATTAAATATAAGTGAAATTTTAGAAAAGATAAAAAGGGTTGTGGTTATATTAACAAATACCTCAGTGAAACCATAAAATTTAGGATCATTATATTAAAAACTATAATACATAGTGTCAAAGGACTTTCTAATGTCACGTTAAATAGAAATGTTTACTCCTATATTAGATTTCTTTAGGAGAATAGTACATTTTGAGGCCATGAAAAAGTAATCTTGAATGGCTCTAACCTTACCAGAACCAAACTACTTCCATGAAATAATTTTATTAATAATTATTGAGAATCTATTATCAAGGAATTTTGAAATGATTTTTAGATTATCTTAATAAGGGTTATAAGTCTAAAAAGGTAAATCTCAGAGGAATATTTCACATTGGGAATCAAGGAGGGGAATTGAACATTAAGTCCATGGTGAAGAGTTCCATTATAAAAGAATGATTTGACTAATTTATAGACATCTAGTTGAATAATATCTCAATAGTTCAGAAAAAAGGAATTATTAAAACCATCAGGTCTAATAGAACAATCACGATTCAGACTAAAAAATCCATCTTTGATATCATAATCAAGAAGGATAAATGTGATAATTTTTTTTCATCTTTTATAACAATGATTGGAATGATATCAAGAAGTAAATTGTTATTAAGCTCTATTCCATTGGAAATATTTATATAAATTGATATATTATGATCAGTAAGTAATCTCTCATTATAAATTATATTGTATCCATCCTTTAGAAATTTAAGAGGCCTATAATATTTATTATATCTTTATAGAGTGTTATAGAACTCTATGTTCTTGTATCCATCATTAATCTATTGAGGTTTGATCATATATTTCTGAAGTTTATCGTTTATAGAGATAAGAGAGTCAAGTTTGTTTGAAATGACTATTTCATGATAAAGTTCAGCAGCAAAGTCATAGTTATTAAAGGAAAATACTATCCAACTAATATTTTTTTCCAAATAAACCATATGATAGTAAATTTGACAGGATTATACTTTACACCATCCTTTTAGTTTTTGTTTTATAAATTTTATTCTCATGATACAATAGAAATAATTATCTCCATAATTCATATAATTGTATGTATCTCTAAAAATTTAACAATATTCTATAAACGAGGACCAAAAATTATTAAATATAAATGGAAATAAAGGTCTAGAGATTATAATAGAATGAATGAAAAAAATCAGAAGGTGATCAAAATTTAATCTTGGAATGGCGGTAATGGACATAGTTTCCAATTTATAATGGTATTGATCATTATAGAAAGATCTATCAATCTTAGTAGATTAAAATATATTTTAGTTCCTTCTATAACATGTATAGTTGGATATACCTAGGTTGTAGTCAATTAAATTATTATCCTCAATGAAGGATTTAAACTCCATTGAAAGGATTGAGGAAAGAGTTGGACCCATTTTTTTAGTTTGACTGATGATAACATTAAAATATTCAATAAAGATCCATGTATCATGAATTCTACTACATAATAAGGAAAAATTGTTCTATAGACATATCTTTTATTAATTTTTATTTTTTGACCAAACAAATGAATACAACATGTGCTAATTCTGAAAGAAAATTTCACAAGTGAAACCATGGTCAACAATAATGTAAGCAAAAACATTATTCAAATAAGAATGTGCAAAAACCCAAAGAGATTCAATAAGTTAATTATTAATCCTATAACCAAAATAAGAATATCCATTATGTTACAAACTATCAAAGCCTTGGGAAATTTTAATTATTGGCTCATAAATAGATTTTTTTTATTATGTTTTTATAAATAAATATTTTTAATGAAATTATACTATTAATGTTTTCGTATCCCTAAAGGTTCCAAAAAATAATATTAATTTAAACCTATCTTTGGGGTTGGAACCCTACATAGTTTTATATATGGATCT
The DNA here is from genome assembly GCA_963277665.1 of Viscum album. Taxonomy (NCBI): domain Eukaryota; kingdom Viridiplantae; phylum Streptophyta; class Magnoliopsida; order Santalales; family Viscaceae; genus Viscum; species Viscum album. The sequence goes on along the minus strand of OY728149.1, from coordinate 66,175,607 downwards.
CTTCCTCCGTGAATATTTTAAAATTGGTTTAGAAATTATTATACCATTGGAATAAGAGTCTTAATCTAGTATGAGAACATAAGTAGGAAAATTATTGATATTAGATTCAACTACCATTGGAGTAGTAGAAGTAATTTTCACATTACAAATGATATTTTTAGAGGATATGATCTTGTGAATGCTCTCCAAGAATATGGTTGGTTGTGGCACTATATTTTACTATTTGGATTGAGTGATTTTGAGATCACTATGAATAATATTGTTAGAAGCCTATAAATTATATACAGCTCTATGTATATTGACATCTTAAATCCTAATAGAGGTGGTTGAATTGTCACATCTACCAGATCTCTTTGATAAGGAATGAAAATTTTATAAATATCCTTCATAAGTGCATTTTTTATCAGAAGGTAATTCTGTAGTGAATCATGTATTCCTTCAGGTGTAACCTCTAGGATTTTGTACTTATAAGATACATTATCCATAGTCCCAGAATCATGTGACTCTTTTGTGAAATTTTGAAATTGGTGAGGACCTGAATTGGTATATTGATCATTACCTAAGCCGTATGTAGGAATTAAGATATAGTAAAAATATGTTATATCATTGCTAAGATTTAAATATTCAAGAGTATTATCCTAGTGGGTATGATTGAAAACATTAAAGACATCCTTAGTAGTTTCATCAGCTATTATCTCTTCTTTAGATTCATTATCATCCTCATACATCATACCAGCCCAATTTTTTCCAGAAAAAACCATTCATGTATAAATTATATCATGATTTTCCAACCATATACCAATATAAAATTTTAAGGGTTCACCTTTCCCAATGAAAGATAACCTTACATTTTTATATCTTTTAATATCTTCCATTCATATTCATGGGTGGTATATGATGATTTTGAGTCAACATAAAATTATAGATGGAATGACCAATTATTTTTCATACCTCACAAAAAAGAGGCTGGTACTTATATTCCACATGGATATATGCTCTATAATCATTGTCACTGAATCCTATGACAACTAGTAATTTTTAATTCATATTGGTTTCAACCGTAAATGTTGAATAAATACCTAGATCTTCTTTTATGGTAAAATTTTCATTCTTCAATTGAACACTAATAAATGAATAAATTTAATTTGGAATATTTTAGTGGTATAAAACCTAGTTTAGTCAATGAAGTTTGACAAATATTTTTGCAATAGAATTTATTTGATTGAAGGGATTAAAGGGAATATCCCATTTAGATTAAGGTAAAAAAGGTTACAGTTGAAAATTTCCAAACATTCAATTGAAATTCATATTATATTAGGTTCCATTTATAATGTTAAAGTAACATCTTTTAATTGGAATAAGATTCCAATGGTTTTTACACTAGTAGTGGGATATTTGTGACTTCATATCTAAAAAATGTCATGGATTGTACCCTTTAAGAGATGTAATACACTCCAAAATAGAAAAATAAATATATTAAGACATTATTATTAGGATTCAGGATCAAAATATATGGAAAAAACTTCATCCTCTTATTTTTTGTAACGAAAAATATTTGAGGTAGTCACTTTGTGTAGGTTTGATCCTTTAAGCACCTGTAAGAAGGAGATTCCTTTGGATTTTTATAGGAAAATCACAATCAGGATCATCATTAGATTTGTCCTTTTTCTTTGATTATTCAGGACTAGCCTCTTAAAATATAATTTCATTATGGATTGAAGGATTCCATGATATGTGGGTAGATCTAGAGAATTTAGATGAAACCATTACCAATTTTTAAATAATTATGGTGAAAGGCTTGGAAAAAGGTCATTCGTGGAGTCGCTCATGGAGCCACTCCCATCACCCCACATGATAGCATATGCATGGAACTAGAATTATTCTATAAAATAAATTATAATAAACTTTCATACCATTTCACCCATTAAGGAACTAATAATATTGATCATGCATATGTATGGACAACCCTCTCCATGATGTGATGTGATTACTTTTCCATGTTTAAAAATAAAAAAAATTATTCTAAAGAATTTTCTTTTAAAAATGTATATTTATAAAAATAAAAACATTTTGGGGATGATAAAACTATATACTTTGTTCAAGATCTAGATCATTCACAAAAAAACATATATGAGAAAACAAATCAATTAACACCTAAAAATAGTGATAATGAATGTTTATTAATTAATGAGCAATGATTTATTATAAAATCATTATATTTGACATTATAAATTTTAATATGGTTCTAGAATAAGTTATTAAAATATTTAAAACCACTATATTGGAGGTTAAAGAGATCTCAACTAAAGGGAAGCCTGATGTTAAGGGTTTCTTAATTCAATTCTCATTAATTGGGTTATATATCTACTTGGTTCATTATATTATAGAAATATTATTTGTGCAATTACATTTTATTTATTTCAGATGTATTTGTAGTTTTATTTTTGGGGATATTATTTTGATATACATTTTCACTTCATTGATTAACTCTCACCTAAATTATATGAACTCTATATTGGTTTCTCACCTCATTTTTCCATACATAGGATGTATTCCATATTCCATAGTTAGTCCTTTTGTGTGGTGTACATACTTACCCTATTTATATTTATATCATAAATTCTGTTATCATATTTGTATTAAATGCATCTATTTATGTCATTATTTAATGTGGTTTATGATTAAAAAATCAACTAAGTGGTAAAGGTTTATCTCGCTGATTATAAGGATTTTTAAAGATTAATTTTATGATGATGAATAATTTTGAAAATTTTCATAATAAACTCAGGAAACATATTATCCTTAATTCATTCATGATATTTTAATATATTTTCATCATTATTCCTCTCTTTGGTACTTCAAAATATGTTAAAAATGTTTTTTATAAAATCTGGCTCTTCCTCTCTCTTCGGCCAAAAATCATTTTTCATCCAAAACCATATTTTTATAAAATCTTTCCATCATTTTAAAAATGGTATTTTGAAGATATTTTTACCCATGATTGGGTCTTTATTAAAGAATTAAATGGAATCTTCCTTCCATTTTCCAGAATATTTATTTTTTTATTTCACAAATATTAATGGAATCTTTGTTTTAACATACTTGTCATGAACAGAACATTCTATAAGGGTGTTTTTAATATTATTGAAATTATTTTCTTCAACAACAACAACCATTTATGTAATTTATTTCTTATAAATTATGTATTTATTTCTATTAAATATATACCTATTTAATTCTGCATTACTTTGGCGATGTAATAAATTCCTTATAATCATTTCATAAACTCCTTCATTAAAATATTTCCTTGATTGTGATATTATGATATATTATTCAATCCATTTTTATTACCTATATTTTTATATTAATATTACTTCTGATTTATTTCCTTTATATGGAACAAATAGAGCATGAACATGTTATGATGTGTTTTCCCAGGAAGCACTCTAATGTATTGGGTGATTCTTTACTCTCATGAGGAATAATGCATGAGATTAGAGAGTAAACCTAATATAATATATGAACTTTTACACCATATCATATTTTATAGGTAGTTATCCTGTACCCATGTTTATGTAATGTTATATGTTTTTCCACTTTTTATATGATTCCATGAACTTATGATTCCATGATCTAATGATTCCATGTTTTTATGTTAATCTTAATATTTATTCCTCATATGACTTCTAATTTTAGATGTCATGTTACACCTTTGATTCACATGTTCTATTTACCTATCATGTTTATTAAATTACTCTTATTTTTTATCACCCATTTCTTTTACATATTCCCTAGGTTATCCTATATGGTTTCAGAATCTCAAGTTGATTTAGTTTCTCAATATATAAAAGAAAAAACTAGATTACATGTTTTAAATCCATTTTATATGTTATGAACCAAATATTCAAAAGGAATAAGAATTTTATAATATTTATACTAAATAAATTTTTATTTATGTAAAAAGTCATTTAATAATATTTGTAAAATCACAGGATCAATATAGTTTTTATTAGAAGAAATTTTTAGTAAACCATTTGAAACAATTATGATAACACCCTTATGAGAACAGTTGGCATAAGTATACATATAAATATAAGATAAAGGATTTGTATAGAAAAACATCCAAGAATCTTGGTGAGATATAATCTGAGTGGCTTTCAAGTAAATACATCCCTTTTTGGATACTATAAGTGAACATGGATCTAGAAGAAGTGTATTTGGGGATAAATATTATGAAATCATTGTATTCATCTAGACCTGATCAATAAGTAGTGCATAATAATGGGACTTGAAATGGACACAGTTTTACTATTAAATGGGAAATCCTTTGGAAATTTTAAAAAATATTTATTTAATATCATGAAGGATTTGAATAGTTAATGACCATAAAAGACCTAGCTTAAACCGATGGTGGCATAGAGTGAAAACAAGGTGTCTTGATTTAATAAATACATTAAACGATTCTTTAAGGTTATTTGATTTCTCCAATATGATTAATATCACCCATAATATTATTTTTTGATTATTCAATGTTCGGAACCAAAATGAATAATTTCAATGCTGAATATAATGAAAAATTGAATTATTCTCTTCTTGAAAAACTAAATGAAATGAGAGATAGAATGAGAAACCTTATTATTATACCTAATCATTAATCCTATATTATGATTAACAATATCAACATATGTAAGCGTCCTAAGAAACCTAGTAAGAGAAAAATGGAGTTTCGTGATGGTAATAGAGCTAATAATGATAAAAGAATTTAATATCAAGAATGTAGGAAGAATCATCAAAGAGAATGTATCAAAGAAAAAGTTATATATTTTTGTCTTGGAAAAGGACCGAGTGCATGTAATATCCAAGGAAAAGTGAACGGTTTCTTTAATAAAATTGATGGGAATATTAGTCTCCCTACTGTGTATCATTGGTTGAATGTTTTAAATAGGAATGTATGAGAATTATGAAAATCGATTTCTTAGGAGAACATAGCTGGATGGGAGAAAACAAGGTTGTACAAGTTATCATTTTAATATTGTTTATGAATATAACTTAAATGAGATATGAGAATAAGTAATTATTACAATATAATATGAAAAATTATTGTTAACGGTGTATGAAGGAAGTGAAATGATTGATATATTTATATATTGATATTTTATAATTAAATTATACAAGATTCTTATCAATGTAATTTTATATTATAAGAATAAAGAAAAAATTTAGGATTTAGTTAATTTTTTAAGATTATATGTATATATTAATGTATTACATAAGATTTATGAATGTAATCATGGTTTAATGAGTTCAAGTTTTATTATTAGTTCCATGTCTCTGACACCCAATCTGAGGTTTTATATGATTTTAGTTTATCATGATTAAAGATATTTTGAAAGATATTTAAGGAAATAAAACTCTTTGGTTTTTTATATATTTAGTGTTATTTTATTTGTGGTGGAATGAAATTACATTTTGTGGTCATAAGATTAAAGGCATTGGTAAAATTTAGGATTTATATTATTTTTGATGTTGAGGTAAATTTGGGTTATTGCAATTTGGGAATGGTATCATAATTGTATAAATATTTCTTTAGAAAATAGATACCCATTAAAACATTTTACATATTTTTTTATTTGGAATGGCCATGGGGCTCGAACCCACAAATGAAATGTGATAAAGGTGAATTTCCCACCACTGGCCCATGTGGCCTCCTGGTTGATATCACGTTGTTTTTTACCTAGAGGTTTTATTGAGGAATATTATGTTTATGAATTTTTATGACGTTATTATTGATATTTAGCGAAATATTTTATTAAGTTAATGTATATATATCATTTTGGTTTAACATAATTGATTATTTGAGAAGAATGCTATTATGTTTTTAGAGATATAATTTTAAGGGAATGATATAACAATTGAAGTTGAAAACTTTTCTCATGTTGAGGTTGTTGAGGTTATTTGGTATATATGGTTATTAATTTAATTAATTATATATGTAAAATCATTGGTTTTGTTGTTTAATTTTGGATATAAATTTATTAAAATTCCATATTAGGTATTAAATTACCTTTTTGTAACCATTTTAAGTTTTAGTAAATATAGGAGGAACAAACTGTATCTCTTTTAGGGATTATATGTTCATTTAAGAGTTAATTTTAGCACTTTATGCATGAAATATTGACCTTTAATACCCACAAGCTGGAGAAAAGGATTAAAATATTGAGGAAATTGATTAAAGGATGAAATTATACTTTTTAAAAATTTATATTTTCTTATTTTTCTATTCTATATGGTCAAGGAATTCCTCAAAAATAAGAAAAAGATATTTAAAAAAATTGTTATCCTAGTACCTTCATTAAGGACGAAGAAAATGTTCATTTAAATTATTTTGGATTTATGGTATTGTGGTCATTTACTTTCTTATAAACATGATCTATATTATAATCCAAAATTATTTATGATTTTATTCCATTTCTATATATTCACTTCCAAATAATGTTATCCTATGTGGAATCTTAGATACGTTATGAACTTAATATTTACCTTTTCCTAATTTTAATATAATCTTTAATTAACCCATTTTTTGATGGGTTATTCCTCAATGAAAATATCAAATATCAAACTCTTGATTACTGATCATGAGTTCAAATTATGTTGGGATAATTTATTTTTTTGGGTAGAATGTGACACCACAATATTTTAAATGAATAAAATTATATTAGATAGTTTATAATACATGTAACTCCATGATTATATGATAATTAAACTCCCAAATACTTTATGGTATAATTATTTCTAAATAAATTCAATTTCTTTGATATCTTGGGGAACTCATATCCATGATTTTAAATGTATCATAATATTTTATACCATTACAACACATTCGTTAAATTTTGGGATATTAATAAGACTAAATAAAATATGAAAATTATTTATTTTATAAATTTATAAATAAATTCACTGGTTTTCTATTTTTTGTTATCAAAAGTTAATCATTTGACTAATAAATAAATTTTTTCTAAAATTTGTTTTTCCTCAAAAACGTAGTTTGGTCCTGCTTTACAAACATATATGAAAATAAATTTTTACCACGATTAGAAAATTAATTTGAAAAAATAAAATAATTTTTTAAATCATAATGTCAAAAATTACACAGGGTTAAATTTTAGGCGTTTCCAGATCATATTGATATTTTTGTGAATTGTAAAGAATACCAATTTTTGTTAAACTATCATTTCTTTTAATAAATTATGTAATCAGAAAATTCCCATTGTTAAATAAAATATATATTAAGCAAAAAAAATTATTTAGTTATATTTAATCCAATTTATTACATTTCAATTCCCATTTTACTTTATTTTAGAGTAAGATTATATTTGGGTTTTATAATAATGGTTTTGAAAACTATTTTAAAGTGCATAATTTTCTTCATTTTAATTAATAAAAACCTCACCTAATGAGGAATAATTAAAATTAAACTTATATATTATATATCTATAAATATTAATTTTAATCCATATAACTATTATTACTAGTTTAATAGTTAATTCAAGATCGTATTTTCCTTGAAAAATACATTTCACGAAAACTATTTTTTTGACACGTCTTTGTGTTTAATGTTAAATTAATTTTTGATGCATATTTGAGTTTAATTTGATTAAATATATTAAAAATTTAGATTCATTATAATTAATATTATCTAACATGGGAAAATAAATTTTTAATCATAATTAATCGTGAAAATAATAAAAACTACTTATTGCGATAAAGGTAAAATTTGATTTTTTGGGGGTTAAACTAAGTAGATATGGATTAACATGACATATAAACTTTTCAAAAACACATTTTATGAATATATTTATACGTTATCACATAAAAGGTTTATAATTTATAAATTTTGGATCCTTTTTTTAAGTGAAAATAATGGGAACACTTTTTTATTTTCACAAATATGAATTGTGTCCTCTCCACCACTTATAAAAGGACACCCCCTCTACATCCCTCTTCAAACATATAAAACCCATTTTTTTATCACATTAATAAGAAATACCCTTAAATAATTACCTCCCATAATAATGCAATACTTTTTTTGTTTGAAATGTATTATAGTATAAATTTAGATATAATCCTGAAGAGGTGGTCCAAGAAGAGGTAGTACTCATAACCAATAATTTTTATTTTATTTATTTTTTAACAACATTAAGTTATTATTTAACAATTTTGATATAATACCCTCAGTATCTAAAATATAATTAGATCTTGTTATCATAATACAATTACTTATAACAATATTCTCCTCCCTCAAATGGGAAATGAAACTATTGATCGTGTGTGCGGTGGACTACTGCCTCATAAACCGACATAACTAATTTTCTTTCACCTTTCAAACGAATGAGCATTATGAAGTATATAATGATTATATTTTTTATTATATATATATATAATTTTTTATTTATTAATATTCCCTTTTAATTTCCATTCAGTAGGGAATATAATAATGTCATTCATGTGTATGGGGGACTAATGCCTCGTGAAGAGATATTAATCATTATTCACATACAGTTTTCATAGATGGTAATAATGTATAGATTAAATTAATATTTGGAATATTTATTAAATTTCATATTTTATATAAATTTAATTTACCATCTATTTCCTTACCCATTCAGCCATTAAGGAAATGATAAATCACTTGTGCATTAGTATGACACACCGTCTCCACAAAGCGATGTGATTTATTTTCCAGGTTCAAAATGAAATAATTATTCTAAAGAATTATACAATAAAAATTTATCATATTGATAATATTTATTTCTTTTTGTATATAATATAACTATAACCTATATTCAACACATGAAACATTCATGACAAAAAATTCATGAGAAAACATGCCAATTAACACCTGAAATAATTGTGATAATAAAATATAGTTAATTAAAAGGTAATAAGATTGTATAAATAGATCATATATGTTATTATAAATATTTTAGTTTTTATGGAATAAGTTAAGAACATGTTTAAAACCACTATATATGTGTTAAATAGTTCATAATTAAAGAGAAGCACGATGTAAGAGGTTTCTTAACTTAATTTCTTTTTTATGGTTTATATGTGTACTTAGCTCATTTTATTATTCCAAAGTTATGTTTGAAAAGAAAATTTATTTATTTAATTTGTATTTATACTTTTTATTTTTTTGGATATAAATTTGGCACATAAAATCACTTAATTGATTAACTCTCACCTTGAGGATATGAACTGTGTAAGAATTTTGTGCCTCACTTTTAATTATATGAGACATATAACATATTAACCACCTAGCTCATTTAGGTTGTGTACATACTACCCATTTTTATATATTATAACATAAATTCCTTTATCATCATTTTATTCAATGTTTCATATGATTTTATTCTTTAATGTGGCTTAGGATTTAGAAATTACTATAGTGGTAAAGGTTTATCAAATTTCTTATCAAGATTATTCATGATTAAGATTTTGATGATGAATAATTTTGATCTATATCATATGTAAATCATGAAATTAATTTTACTATTGTTATTAATTTCATTTTAAGCTATTAGTTCCATTTTCTTCTCTTTGATACTTAAAATTATTTATGAAACATTTTTAAAAAAAATTAGACTTTAGTTTTCTACTAAGTTGAAAATCCATTTTCATCCGAAACCATTTCTAAAAAAAATTAAAAAACGATTTTAACATTAAAAAAATTATTTTTAAATATATTTTTATCCATGATTTTATTTTTATGAATATTTTTATATATAATAATTTGGTTTTTTTACAAATAATGAACTTAATAAATTTTCTTACGAAAAATATGAAAGGAGTATTCATTTTAACGTACTCATCATGGTCAATACTTTCCCACCACCATGACGAATCATTTAATTGATGATTAAATTATAAGTTTTTATGTTTCATTTTAAATAATATTTTTTTAAATAATATTATAGAAATTCATATATTTTAAAAAGTGATTTTAAAATTTAAAACTTTATTTTACTCAATAATGTTTTTAGTGTTCTTAAAAGTATTTACATAAATGAAAAAATAATTAAATTTATTGATGCTAAATTATATATATATATATATATATATCTTGCAAATATTTCAAGTTAATTATCCATTCCATTGATGGGATAGTACATTCCTTATGATAATCTATAAAATTAATTCTTTATGAAATTTCATAGATTGTTATATGAAGAAAGACTAGGAAAACCATTTTATTTCCATGGATATTTCATATGTTATACCTTATTATTGATTTAATTTATGTGGAACACATATATATTAATATGTTGTGATTAGTGATCCAATATTGCACAGTAATGAATTGGTCAAATATTTATTCCCCTGAGGTGTCGTATATGGGGTTAGGGTATAAAAATAGGATAACATATTCTTTGGTATTCATTATGAGAATAGTTTTCACAGTCAATCATTATATTGAAATGAAGGATTCCTTCTTTGTAGACATTATAGGGAAAACCACCAAATATGCTGGTAGAGAAGTTGTTGGGAGGAATATTGAAACTAAAACCATTGATTCCTTGATAGGGAAGTGGTTTAGTGCAATATTTATCCTTGATTAAAAAAATTTCAAGGGAATCATAAACAACATCATTAATCAGAACATGGATGTGGGCCTTCTACTATCCTTAGATTATCCTTAGTGAGATTTCTTTATAGATATTATATATCTGGTGGTTGAAGTATCATATTGTTTTAATTTATATTCAAGAAACTTATCCCTCTAAGAATCCCATACTATTGAATATATATTCCAATAATTTTCAATGGTTTTGGAATGATGTGTTATTACCTTTATGTGGACATTAAAGTGGGATGATGATTACTTGTTTGAATAGGAATGTGTGCCTAATTCTATTTTTCATTTATCAAAGGAGTGTGTCAATTAACCTCTAGGATGGAACTAATGGTGTGTGTATAATCTTAAGTATCCATTGATGTGTGTTAATATTAATCTCTAGTTTCTGGGATGGGAATTTGTTCATACCCCCATACTTTTTCCACTACTATGATATATTTGAATCTATGTAGAATTTGGGTTTAGATGTCAATAAACCCCTCTATTACCACTATGATGTGTCGATTCACTTCAACAACTGGGATATAAATTTTTTACCAATACAATATTAGACTATGGATGTGTTCCTTTTCATTTAATCTATTTACTATAAGAATATATCTATGAAATTCATGTGAGGGAGTGTGAATATGTGTTCAACCCCTATTTTTTGTTAGGATATACTGACACACGTCTTTGGGTGTTGTCTAAAAATTCATGAATGATTGCTGAGTTTGGTAAGGAATGTGTTCCTCCTCACAGGATTCCACTATAGTATATTTTATTGGTAATATAGTGGAAATATAAATATGGAGCTTCTCCATGTTATTTATGGGTTTCCTCCCTTAGTAGGATAACCAGGGTGTACAAGTCTAGGTTACCTGAGTCGGTAACTGTAGGGTGGTACCCTTAAAGGTCTAAGTGTTTAGAGCTGCACAACATTACTAATGGAGATTTATGAAAGGATCCAATTAGGGTAAATTATATGTTGCGGAGAGTGATCTATCGACTGTTTTTTCACCTCCTTATAGTAAGGGAGATACATGTTATAGTGTTTTAGAGGGAGGATCCTAATATGGTTTGAAAGGACAAAACATGAAATTTTCTTCTTCACCACCACTAATCATTGGGTAAAAATGTATTGGGGATTCATTTCATGTGGGAATTCATGTGAAACCTCAAATGTGAGTATAATATTTTTTAGATTGTATTTCAAAATTAGATTAATTTACACCCAACATTCATGTTTCTAGGTGGAAGATTGTGTCCTTTGGTCTGATGAGGCCCTAGCTCATTCAACTACTGATGCATAAGTATATCATGACAATGAAAACTCTATATGAATTGAATAGATTACTAGTTGATGTTCATGTTGATAAATAACAACAAAAATAAGGAAATACATCTAGTAAACATCAAGAGTGAATAATAAACATTGATTTTTTAAAAGTTACATGTTTGAACCATTTTATTTTCATAAATATATTATTGATAAAATACCATAACCTATAGGAGACTGATTTATATTTGTTAATTAAATATTCAAATTGGGTTTAATATTTTTATTTTAAAATTAATGACTAGGGTTATTCATATATGGGTAATCACCATCATTCTCAAAGATAATTCCAACATGATAAGTTCGCAAAACTAAATACACCCAATGGTTCTCATATCTATCCAAAACTATGGAATTTGTTTATAAATTCAGATAGTCACTAGGTTATTTTGACCATTTATTCATAAGAGATCACATTGGTCAACCATATGGGAGTTTGGTACCATCATAGCCTTTTTAAGAATTTTATTTCATACTCCGTGACACTCTTAGACATTTAAATCATGTTTTTGAATCATTCCCAAATCCTTCTTTGAGACCTATCACACCATATTAGAAATAAGTTATTAATATGTTTAGATTTGTAAATTTGAATGAATTTGTGGTTTTCAATCAAAATAACAATTTCTTTTGTATAACATTTTCTCCTTATAAATGTTTTATAATTTTATGATGACTAAAATTAAGATGATGTAGTCTAAATCCATACAACTGGTAACTCTTGAATATTTTATAATCAAATGAAGTGATTGTTGTTTTATTATTTGGATGAGGACAATAACGTGGATTATTATGCATCCATATAAAATAATTTGGAGTCCATCATTTTTATTGACACTTAATAGGTTGTGTCTTACCTTTTATGGTCCAATGATAAAGACCATACCTTGTAGTTTAACATTATTCATAAAGAACATATTGGAAAAAAATGTACTTATTAATGATTCATTTAGGAATTATACATGAGAATTCCTATATGGTTTACATGTATGTGAATTAATACCCCTAATATTGGTATTATATTTCATGTAATATGGCCCTATAAAAAGACCCCCCCAATGAAAATGTGGGATAATGATGATGATTTAATGTTATCGGGGTTCATACTCATGGAGGTTTCTTACGTATCTTGTCAACATGAGAATCTAATACCACATAGTCAGAGTGATGTTGGGTATTAAATGTATAAATGAGGACCATGGTATGATTTTTATAATGCCAGTTGAATAATCATCACAGATCCCTAAGCCCACACGAGTTATGATCAATGTGAGAAACAATGGATACTATAAGATCAGTTATTGTTCATGACTGGATGAGAGTTATACCTAAGGAGATATCCCATAACTTAATTAACTTCCTCATATATTTATGGGAAGGGGAGAGATTTAATGAATTAAAGTTCTATATATCATCTTATAAGAAATTACAGGGGTTACCCAAGAAAGTATTCCCTTATAAACCTATTCCCTATCCACTGATGGATGAGGTGGTAGATATGGTGTGGTAGTAGATTGAAAGATCATGGGATTAATCTACGATTTTTGTTTAGTTTCATCATAATATCAATTTATAAACTATATATATGGTCTTATGCATCCAATGATTGTATAATAGAATGTATGTATGTTTATGAAGCTATTTCATGTATTAGTTACTATACTAGAGGTGTGTTTCACTACATGGACTAAGAAATCTCCCATCACAGCATCCAAGATTCAAGTCCTCATTACAAATGGGATGTATATATAAAATCATCATTAGAAACCCACATATTATGGTGGTTATATGAGGAATTTTTTTACCATGTAATGTATGATTGAAATAGGGACAAGATGGTGTGCCAAACCCTTCTCATACATGTTTGGTGGCCCTGTGGGAGGTCTTAATATGTCATCCTTGGGTTTTGACTCTAATGTGAAAAAAACTTTTGACTCTTTTTGGGGAGGATGAAATGAATGTAATAAATATTTAGAAGGAGATTACTTTTTATGAGGAGATGAATACCCCAGAGATACACCATCTCATATATTGGTCTCACTATGAAATATTGGGGATATCACAAAGGATCTCCATTGAAAAAGATGTTTCTTAATGAATGGATTCATTTTGGAAGGAGATTATAAATTTTTTTCGTGACCATGATATTTTACCCTTGATAAAGTGTTTTATACAGAAATGAGCCCCTTTATAATGTAATCATTTACAAGGAGTTTCTCTACCATTTTTTGTAACTGAGTTACCTATAGTTTATGATGAGATCATAGTCTTGTTCTTCCATAAATGGAGATTTCTTGATCTCTCTCCCTATCTTTCTCCTTAATATATAACATTATTTTATCTATATTTATCCCTCTATACATACCCATGTCGTTCCACATTTATTTTTGGAATAAAATGGTATTTCTATGTGGCCTAATAAAAAATCGCATACAGGAAATGGTTGTCCATATAATATTTTAGTCTCTATGTAGTAAATAAAAATAATTTTTCAGCCTGTAAATAAATTTTGTTTGGGGGGTGGGGTGGGGGGGGGGGTGGTGGTGGGGGGGGGGGGGGGGGGTTCAGAGAGACTTCTTCACTAAGAAAATGAGTTTCATTTATGGGGGATATAGAAGTGTCACCTCACCCTGCAAATTAATTCCATTTTTAAGGAAGTTTTTATTTAAACTACTAGGTTATGTATGGATTCATGATTTGATATGTTGAATATTCAAAATCACTCTGTAGTTTCATATACTTTACCAATTATATTTTTATTCGCATACGGTTGATCTCGTTGTTGGAATAATAAATTTTTTCAATACCTTTCTGAGGATTGTCGAAATTTTTTTATCCCCATAAAATTCTAAATAAATATTTATACATATCTCTATGGGAGTAATATCAATCAAGGATAAGGGTATCTCAAGTTTATGTAAAAGATACTTTTCACATTTTATTGGATAAATTTAATTTCATAGAGTATCCAAAACTAATATTGTATTTATATTAAATCTTTATGAATGATTTTTATGTGATCCTAATATATTACATATGATGGTGATTAGCATAGAGTATATATATATATATATATATATATATATATTTATCAAGAATCACTTTTATAATTAAAATTTATAGCAGCAATTTTTTAATGTATCTAATTGTTTTTAGATAAATGTAGAATTTGGGAGAATTATAAAATGTTTGAAAAAATTTCAATGTGAAAAAATTCATATCCTAATTTAAAACACTATGTCTTATTTATTTTTTAAAAATTAAAGATGTAATGTTAGAAATAACTATATCATAATTATGTATTAGAACTCCGAAATTTTTATTGATAGGTGGACTCTTAGAATATTTTTTTGAAATATTGATTGTTCCAAGAATAATGATGTATTTGGTTTCAGATTTCATGGAGCATTGAAATTAATGTTTTCATCAAGCTGGTCACACCAAAACTAGTCGGGGTGAATGGATACTTATTGACCAAATATTTTATTTTATAATTTAACACACATTAAGATATCACTATATAGATATACAACTATAGAATTTGAATCTTGGTCAATGATCATGATTATATTGTACGCTGATTTTTGGAGACACGGATATTTTATAATATTTCGACATATTCTGAAAAACCATCATGTAATATCCAATGCATAGAATTTGAATTTATGGATAAAGGATGGTTAGTGAAAAAAGAGAAAAGGATATGAAGAGATGAACATAATACCATGAAATAAATATCATTGAATTTTTAATTATTTAGTAGTGTAATTATTTAATATTTCTTTTAAGGGATTATATAAAGACTACTTTATTATTTTTTATTTCAAAAATGGAGTTCGGAAAACTAGAAAGTGGATTGAAATGATTTTTATTTTTTTTATGATAAGCGAACTTTCTAGAATCTCATGTGTACTCTTATTACTATTTTAATCTCCTTTCATGTTTTATATATTCATTGACAATTATTATTAACTATATAATATTTCCATTATAATTTGAGTGATTTCATTCCTCAATGTATGATAAATTAAAAGTAAAATTTCATGTATACATTAATTATTAAGTTTTCTTTATTTGTGAGTAGTGATTGTTTAGTTTGGTACTAATATTTAATTTCATATCTTAATACCTAATTTATTGTTTGAGAAAATATTTATAAAAGGAATAAAAATAATATAATAGATATGTATTCTAGTTATTAAGGTGTCCTTAGTACATATTTTATGTTAATAAAAGGGTTTTAATTTATATATTTTTTATAATTGTTTATATTTATTAATAATTATAAGTATTTGGATAGTATTTAATGATATTTAACCAATTTATGTCGATTAACATAGTAGTATTTCAAATAATATTCATAATTCTATTCAAAAGAAAACATAATTAAAATTCTAAAATGTTATGATTCATAATTTTGTTACTATCATTTAGTTGATGTTAAAAGTGAATCATTTATAAAAATTATATATTTTTATATTTACATAAATAAATTTTTTTGTGTTTACAATTATTTAAGTGTTATGATTTGTGTTTTATGGATTTTATTTTCCAAATTTACCAAATGAAGGAATTAAATTAAATTATTATTTATTTATTATTTAATGTGTAGTGAATAAAAATTTCAAAACCTTGAATACATACCATTAGAGTTGATAATTATGAAACACACTCCAACCATGATAAATCAACATATAAAATGAAATTATTTTGAGCAAAAAAATAATTCTATTAATGATACTAAACATTCGTTTGTTTAGTTGTATTCTTATAGTGGATCTACTTTGTTAAAATTCAATATTTTGAGAAATTAGTTATGAATTCAAGAAAAATAGGGTGTGTGCTAATGATATAATACTAAGATATATTATTTTTCACTAAATAATATATCCAAGGGAATTTTAAATGAATAATTTATAGCTCAATAACCACACGGGATGATCTAGGATGGAAATTTCTAGAGAAGTAATCCCCCCACACAAAAATAAGAACACATGCCAATAATATTAAAAAATTATACAATAGGATAGAAAATTAAATATTTAGGAGTGGAAAATATTTAAGGATATGATAATTTAGTTCCCACATAATGATGTTAGAAATTGCAGGAAAATAAATATACATTACTTTGTATTCGAAACTAGTTCTAGATATTTGGATATTGACACAACTAAAAGGGGACTCAGGAAAATTAAATTAGTCATTATACAAGAATTATTGGATAAAATATAGATAAAATTATTTTATTATAAATAATAATGAGGCCTTAAAAGGTGATTTATTATACATATATATGAGAAAATTTTATTTATAGACTATATGGATGTATATCTAAATAATTGGTGGTGATACTAGATTTTCAATGAATTGAAGCATCACATGAGCCATAACAACATTCATATGATATTTTTGGTGGAAAATTTATGTTTGATTAATTATTAGGTGACTTATGGGAGAAACACAAAAGGGATATATTAATTATATAATATAACTAAACTTAAAATTTCATTCATACCCATTATGAATAGTAATTCAAATTGATGATCTAAAAACAATGATGGAAACAAAAATAGATTGGGTAAAATTTCTCACATTCACATTAAACATAATTCTATTATTATTGGAATAAGAAACCTGTCACATTCCCTAAATTTTATATCTATTGTGGCCATAAATGAGTCAGAAACAACTTTTACTATAGTTTTCATCAAAAATCCTAGGAAGAATGTTCCTCTTGAGTCTGTGGAAACAAAATATATCAAGAAAAATGAGTGACATTTTTTTTGTGGTTAGTAAAATGATTTAAACCTATCGAACACTAATAAAAAATAATGAATACTCTTTAAGAAACACTGAGAACTATTTAACATATCTAATATAAAATCATTCTGTGATACTACTCAATATACTACCTAGTACCATTAATATCCTATGGCTGAAGGAAAAACCAATTAACACTAATGAGTTGACATGAATTAGGGCGCATGATAAATAATAATAATAATAATTTTTTAATGTATAATTTAATTTATTATTTGAGTTACTAAACAAATAAATTAAAGGAAGTAAGTATTTATGATTAAATAGAAGTACAAAAATTGAAAATTAAGTACTAATAAAACAAACTATAGGAAAAACCTTACTCGACCCTCTTCTATTTATAGAGTGGATACACTGAACAATATCTAAATATAAATATACTAAATTAATATATATTTTTATATAAATTCACATTAACATTATTTCCACAAAGTTAATTCTAAAAATTCTATCATATATTATGTTTTTGAAGAAACTTATATCAAACAAGAAAATAGTATAGGCCTTAAAAGTGATTTATCTAAGAAGACATGAATTAGTTGTTATTCAAAGAAATATAATATCAAAAAATTATGATCTAGGTATATTATCCATCCAATTTACCATCATATAATTTACCTTTGGGAAATAATTTTATGATTTCAGAGTATATATCCATTAAAAATATGATTTTTGTGTAATTTAACATAAATAATCCTAATCTTATGAGAGTAGACATTAAAAAATGTGGTTGATCTGTAAAGTATTTACTTATCAACTAAATGATGTATAAGTAATGGTAGGAAAACTTATCTTCCTAATTTAAATTTTTTATCTTAATTATAGGAGGATAAAGGGAATAATTAATCATTCTTGGTAATTTATTCTTAAATAATGTGGATGCTTTTATCAACGTGAATCATGGGTAGATGATTTTGGGACATGGAGTGGAATTTTCCACTTTTGAATTGATAAAACAAGGGAAACACAGAGATTAACCAAATAATTGGAATACAATAATCACTATTAATTATGATTATATAACATTTCTTATGTTGTGAGAGGATGAATGTCACATGACAAATCTACTCCATGAAAAACTGAAATTTGAAGTTGATAACAGTGTATGACTTGAGAAAGAAGATGATGTTAATGAATTAGAGCACCACTCAAGGAAATCCATTCCATAATTTATTCTCACAATTATGATACAACCCCAAATGGATCTAAAGGAACTTATATGAAATTTGATATACACCTTCTCATGAGAAGGAAATAAAGTAAATGTGATTTTTATTGATGAAAGATTAAAGAAATATAAACATTTGATCATTAAAATAATAAAAAAGGATGAACATAATTTCATAGATCATCATAAAAAATTTCATTATAAATTATATGTATACTAAAAAATAAAACAATATGAATTCATTAAAAAATTAAGACAACCAAAATTTAAGTTAATATGGAATCACATAATGAAAGATGAAACTGAGAGGTGGGGTGAATTTGTGGGATCATTAATTTAAAAATCCTTTACTCTCATGAGTTTTCAGAAAATCTCCCTCTTATTTTACTCACTATTTCAGGATAATGAATGGAAAAAATAAGTTCATTGGAATGTTTCTCCCCCATACAGATGACAATGAACTTAGCAACATGTGATTATTATCCCACACCCACAGTCTTCTTATTATTATCAAAAGTAACTTATGCAATGGAATAAACTTAACATTTTATAATATATTGTCACAAATTAGTTACAATATCATAAAAATTGAACAAAAACCATACCATTTGAATTAATATTGAATTTATGTATATGATCGTACATGAGGACTGTAGACTATGATAGTTTTCCTCCTTATTTCATAGAAATCTTCTGCAACTATTCTTTGTTTTTCTTCATCTACAAAAATATAGTAGTGTTTTAATTATTAATAATATATTTTTTCATGTATATATTCATTAATTTAATTTAATTTATAATAAAAAATTATATCATTGGAATATTTTTTCTATAAAAGATATATTGATATCATAGATTCTCAGTGGATTGGGTTAAATCATTCAACCTCGTCCTATAAAGTATATTAAAATAATTAAAATTTTCTATAATCTGATATTTGAATACTCATGATCTCTTTTTTCATTTAATTAACCAATAAAATATAAAATATTTAGTAATATTGGTATTTAAAAATAGTTATATTGTTGTGGAATCTCAATATGTGGTGTGGAACACTTACATAATTATATTCATATATTTGTGATTCATTATCTTTGATATTATCAATGATCATTATCACGTGTTTAATAATTTAGTTTAATTCATGAATACCATCATGAATGAATCATGTGAGTTTACTTATCTTTTAATAAGGTTATAAATGATTTAATATTTGTCATTTAATTTCATTATATTGAAAAATTGATTATGGACTGTTATGAACTCTACCAAGAAAATCGTCATACCTGATATGCGTGGTATAATTATTATACATCCCCTTAAAGGGAACACATGATCTATATAGACTCATTATAAAAATTTTTCTTTTTCATTTTCTATATATAGATGAATTATCTAACATGACCTTGAAAATTCATAAAATATTCTAATATATCATAAGGGGATCCACATAGTTATACTAGAAGAAAAATTTGTTTTATATTTTCTTTTGGAAAATCTTAAATCCTCATATTCACTAATCAAATTTATTATATTGCCTTATCATTATATATTTTTTTATTTTAAAGAAACACTAATATCATGTTACACCATACATATCATATGGGATAGTCTAGTTATGAGAAACTCAAAATCTTGTATCGACCATGCCACATTTCTCTCATCACAAAAATAGAGTAACAAAAAAAATATTTATGTCATCAATTTTATACTACGAAACAATAAAATCTTTTCTAGGACTTATTATTAGAAAAAAATCACTACAAATTTTTTTATTACATCTTATATCTTTACTCAATGTAAATACATGGTATATTTATAATCCACCAACTTCACTTATCAAAATACATCCATCTACTATAACCATTAATAAATAGTAGTTCAACTTCTTTATCATGTGTCTTTAATGTAAAGAGTAGTTAAGGATTCATCAATAATAACAAATTTAAAAAAAATTAAAACATCACCCTCTAGGGTTCAATAATCTCTCTATATTTATTCTTAATATCTCATACTACCCCGCTTATTGACAATAAAAAAAGACAATAACTATAGGGGTCAATGAATATTTTTAAAAGAGAAGGATTCATGAATCAGTTTTATATAATTATTCATGTTCTTCATTATTATAGAAAATATGAATGGTTAAATCAATTTTCCATGTTTTATGTAAGATCAACTCAAATAATATCTATATATTCATGAGAAACAAATATTTCTCCACCACTCAATACACACATCGAAACAGTTCATATATAGGGAAATAATATTTCTCCCTTGTCGACAATATCTGCTCAAAAAATTAAACTAAATAGAATATATGTGGAATCAGAAAAAATAAAATATATTAATTTGAGGATTTTAGTTTAATTTTAATTTATATCATTGGGGTATCTAAATCCTCAATTTTAATAGGTTTTGTATTCATATCAATAATATGTTCCTTTTAGAGATTTTACTCCATCCATATAAAAAGCTTCTCAATAATATCCTTGTTAAAATGAAACTTTATATCAATATTATTTGAAAATTAATTTTTGATATAATTCATAGAAAGGTTATGTAAATATGATGGTCATATACCAAAATAAGGTTTCAAGTTACTTCAACACTCATGTATTTAAACCGTGAATTCATCCATATCAATTTTATAGGTACATTTTATTTATCCAAATTTTCATCCTTAGTAGATCATAGTGTTACCAATGTTTTCTTTTTTAAATTTAAAAAACATAGATTCAACAAAAGAAAAATAATACACCAAATATAGACTTCTTAATACCAACCACTTTTTCCAAGTCAGTATAATTAACACCCTTTTATTCCATATCGTAAGACTTTTTATATATAATCCAATAATTGAGAGTGATTTATATACATATCATGAAAAATTATTCTTCAAAAGGAATTTATTTCACTCAATTGTATTAATATAAATCATAATGGGTTACACTATATACAATATCTAGTTTTATAAATTTCACATACAAGGGAATTCCTATAAAAAATAAGAAATAGAGCTTATTAAAAAAATTTCCTTCCCCAACCATGATCCGTTTTGTGCCTAAATGAATTTTTATTGCACTCTTCTATCCCCCATAAATGTTAAAATTATTTAATAGGTTATGTATATATAACTTTATTCTTAAAGAAAATATAACCTGATACTTTTATAATTTTTATCAGCAAGAAGAATATCATCTCTTCATAAATTGGAAATTATAACCGTTAATTGATGTTTCTTGGGTAATCCTAATATAAAAATTATTCACTTCTAGAAAATATTATACACAATATAAATATTCATAGAATTTGATGTGGTGTATTTATTTTTCACATTTATTTTTCTTCTACCTTATATTTCTGATTTTTCATACCCTTTAAATTCTAAAGTTTTTTAAAATACCAATCTCTTGGAGGATTCATCAAACCATATATATCTCTCATCAACTTACATTACTTAATTCAATTTTAATTATCTATGAAGACCCTAAGATACTCTATATAAACATCATCATCAAAATTTCTATATAGAAATTATAATTTCACATCCACCTGAAATACCGTGAAGCCTCAATAAGATACTATTATAAGAAATATTAATACACACATGAGTATTTCCACATGAGCTAACTTTCCATTAATGTCAAACCATTTTATTTTTTATATAATTTGTATACTTGTCTTATTTTGATTCTATCCCATTCACAATTATGATTTTGTTTTTCTAGACTCTTATTCATCGTTTTTAACGCTCTATTTTTTTTGACATGTATATGGATTATTGTATTCATTTATGAACCCATTTTTTTATATATTTAGTGATAAATATTTTTTTATATTAAATAAAATTATAATATCTCAATAATTTCAAGCAAAAACATTTTTACTTCTATTTAAGTATTATAAAACTCTTGAACCCATCTAAAGTTTATGAATTGTGTTACATGAGCCGGATTTTATCATCATTGTGAGTTGATATTTGAATTTTATGAAATATCATTCTCTATTTTTTAATTCATGGTTATATGATCAAACAAATTAGAATGAATTAGTTTAGGATTATTTTAAGTAATAATTACATCTCCAATATGCATTTTGTTCACTATTTTCCTATTTTTTCATGTTTTGGATAAAATAATGGTGTCATATTTTATGAATGGTAAATTTATCACATATTATTTCTCGATCAATTTCTTTATATTATTTTAGAAATTGTGACCACATATTTTTATCCATAACACATTTTATAATTTATTAATTATTAAATGACAAGGATTTTCTTCTCCAAATTTAAACAGATTTCTCTGGATTTATAGATCCTTAATAATAATAGACAAATATTTCATCCATTTTAAAATTTATAAATTTTTTGAAAAAATATCATAATTAATAGCATCAGAAATTAATATTATACATAACAAATTGGGCTCTAGTCCATCTATAAAACACATCATTATGAATTATTTTACTTATCATTTTTTGTTATCTTAATAACCTTGATCATTAAAGAACTGTAATTACCAAATTCCCCAACACTCCCTTCATATTTCTCAATGAAAATAATGTTTTTAGATCAATAATCATGTGAGATGAACAACTATATACATGATCTATTTTTTTAAAATTTTTAATCAATAAATACTAATTAGATTAAATTTTTATCATACCTAATTTGACTTTGATTTTAGTGGTTTCCCAAATTATAAAAAATAGTCGCTTAATCATTAATAAAATAAAACCATGCGTCAAAGTTTTTTTCTTTACTATAACACATTCAATATTCCCCATTAAAGAATTATGAACTGTTTATTTCTTCGTCCTCCTTTTCAAATTTTTATGCCTTTTATAGGGTATCACGTATTCTTTACATATCCCCCTTGATACTTAATATATTAACTCTTCAAGAACAAAAACATTGTACCAACTGTTTTAATACTTATGAAAAAAATTGCACAACACTGGAAATAAAATTAAAATATATTATTCTCAAAAAAAATATTTTTTTGCAAATGTTTCTTACTTTAAATAATTTCATCACTAGAACGAGGGGATATCACAAGGTCATATCATTTAATTTATTTATCTAAAAGTTTTTACATATGGATTTCCTTTTTTTTTATTTCATTCATTCTGAATTTAATAATATTTGCTCCCTCCTTCAGAACATACAACATTTTTAGATTGTAATGTATCATCTATTTCTCTAGAAGAAGTTGTATCCATTTGCACCCATGATTTTTCAGTCTTTTCATGTTAACATATTTCATATTTATAATATTATTCACTTATTTTAGGTTTCATATACCATTCTACTAATTCTTCAACATTTTTTTTACTTATTTAAATTTATTTTCCCTTCCTTCCGTTTTTTTATTTCATTATGCCTAATGTTCTTATCAACATCCTTATATTTTAAGACAATAGTGGACATTATTTCTTCAAGTATATTTTCCTTTTTATAAATATCATTCTTTAAAATCTGAATTGCTATGAAAATATTGACATTTTCATCCACAAATTGACCTTTATTATCTTATCCCATTTTGAGTGGAGTGTTTTCTTATACCATTCTTTAAATTTTATACAATCACTTCATGATCTACATTCTCATGGTATATTCCTTTGTAATATTTTCATCTTCTACAGCAATGTTACAAATAAAATTGGGTTGACCTTGAACCAATCACCCAAGATAGCCCGTAACATGGCTTGAGATGCGTTCCCTGTCCTTTCAGGTTCGAAACAAGTGTCATACATCAAAATAATTCAACTGGGAATGATTTTTCCCATGAAAAAATCAAATAATTAAATAGAAACTGAAAAATTAAAATCAACAAGAGATTCATAAATAAAGAAAATTACACATACATCCATGTGAACCTATGGGTCACCTCTAACCAGTAAACCGATGTTTCCCCTTGTAAACAGAATAAAATCTTGAAACATCAATAGATGCTAAGAAATGAAACTATAGGCATGAGAATTAAAACTCAATAGGAATTCTCAAATAAACTATTCCCTAAGTCTTTCCATTGAACATAATACCAAGTCATTCTAGTTTGAAAATAAAACCATATAAAAAAAGGGTTTTCTGTTCTTTCCAAATTCATGTAACAACATCCAATTTCAAGGAAAACCATTTACTTACCTTCACACATCCAAAATATTTTCCAAGCATGCATAACCATATCAAAATGATATAAAATCAACATATATTAAAAGATTTATATGATAAATTAGGGAACAAGCGAGTACTGAAATGGAAATCTGATCACAAGATCCATAAAAATATTTATAAGAATATTTGAAAACATTATCAAAGAACATATCACATATTTTTTTCAAGAAAATAACTTTATGGGATTTTTTTTGAAAAAGATACTTTATTTGTGACCACAATGTACACAGAGTCCACCATATACTAATGATTAGAACCACATCACATAAGCATCATATCAAAAGTATCTTGTCACAAGTGAGCACTGTGGGAAATCCATATAGGCAACTAGAACAACTGGGACCCAATGAACCTCATACCTCGGTGATCAAGATCTGATAACTAAACCACCAACAACGTTCCCATGTATGACCCACTAGAGGTAAATGCGTCCCAAGGTGTAGTGATATCCAAATCAGAAGCTAATACAACAAATTTCCCATGAAAGATCCACTAGAGGGGGTCTCCTCCAAAGTTCCATGGGTCTCTGATCATAACACACATATTTTAGTTTTGTATTTCCAATCCTTCTATATGCATCTGGGCCTCTCCAATACCAATTCAACTAGGATACTAATTATAGTTCTCCCTCCTTGGTACCCAAGTTTCTCATGTGCTCTATTTCAAGGAGTGGTGAGTTTTTAACAAACTAACATACATGAATGTATTACTTTATTTACTAAAAAACCCATGCAAACTCTCGCCCCCAATCTCCCTCATTGAGTGCGTCCCCTTTTTTAGTCACAAAGAAATACACACAGCTCTTCACTATGAACATATAAAATATCGTATATTTTAAAAAAAATCATATTTCTAAAACAACGGGGAATGACTCAAGAGGGGTTACCACTTTCACAAACCATTATCAAACCACCAAAAATACCTCTTTAATTTACATTGAATATGTACACTTTATAAAACATAATCACCCAAAAACCTTATTTTCCAAACCATTTAAAATACCAATTAAACAAAAAAGGTACCACACATTAAAAAAACATGAAACCATTCTTCAGTTAAAGAAACCCATTTAGGGAAGGAAAATCACCATTTAACCACAAATTTACACAGAAAACCATGCCCATTTCCAAAAATAGAAAAACATGAAATTTCTCCAATTTAAAATCACACACAAACCCATTTTTATTCAAGTAAAATTGCCCATATATTTAACACATACAAAACATCATTGTAAATACAAATGACATACTCAAAACCATTTATGAAACCATGTATAAAGAATGATCACTTAGAACCAATTGAGAATTATAAATACATTATGCTTTCCAAAAAAAGGTTGAGAGCATATTACAAGATGAAAAACCACACTGGAATCTTAGATAAATTATGTAAAAGAAATAAAGAACGATTTCTAACAACCAAAACCAAATCAAATAACATATACATAATTAAAAATAACAAACCAGATTTTTTATACAACCAAGAAATTGTGGAATTAAAATTAAAGGGTTAGGCATAGGGAACCTACTTGAAGAAGAAGTAGACCAAGCTGAAACATCTCAACCCCCGATGCCTTCGACAAAAACAACTCGAATATCTGATTTCCACATACATGTATATGAAACTGAACTTATATTCAAGGACACTTATCCTCTATGAACATATTTTCATGTCCAAATATGTACATGTGGATCCTTGCATATATGATTATACGTGCATATACCCCTTTACACATATATGTGTATGCATACACACACACACACACACACAGACACACACACACACACACACAAGCACACCAAGACCCAATAATTTTATTCATACCACCATATAGGAATATATATATATATAGGGGAAGCTAAATATATAGATGGATACCTATGAATACCCATGTAAGTTTCTTTTGGCATCGGTAACCTGAAACCACCATAGTGAAGTCCAACACACACTGAAAAAAAACTAGGAACTCCAAAACTGCAAAAATTCAAATTTATAATGGAACCAACACAATGGAACAGTAAAACCTTACCTGAAATTAAAAAAAAACCCATGATAGTTGATATCTGCGGCAATAACGGTCTTCAACGGGTCCAACTAAACCTAGTCATCAAGAATCGACCAAGTCAAAACAACCCCAAATTTCATTAGGGTTCGGCCTTGGCATCCTCACAACACAGAAAGGTGGAAAAAAATATTGAAAGAATAAGGGAGGCGAGACCTACTAGAGTAGACCACAAAACAAATTGAGATAATAAACGGTGACAAGAGGGAGCGGGAAGGAGGCAGTAGGGCATCATGGGGAGGCTCTTCCAACTAGGGTGGGTCATGCAAGAGGGGTAAAGGGAAAGGGGTGCACCACACAAGGGATAAAGGGAGAACCCCTTTAGGGTTCAATTAAACATAACATAATAATAATAATAATAATGATAATAATAAAAATAATAAAAATAGTAATAATAATAATCTTAATAATAATAATAATAATATTATTATTATTATCAAAATGGCTCTTTATTTTTTGTATTTTCCATTTATTTTCATTTTATTTTTATTTAATTTAATATATTTTTTGAACACAGAGAAGGACACATGGTTTGGCTATATGGTCCTCCAGATAGTGTGATAACTATGCATACCCTACTTGAATTATGGGACCCTTGTTTGGGATTTGCGCATAGTTTAAGAAACCATGCACAAACCATGAAAAAGAGCCATGTCATTTGATAGAGCCATTTTTCATGAATGTCGCAATATTTTCTCTCACCATTCAAAAGTTTTGTGACCTATCCCTCATTACAAAATAAAGCCACATGATTAATACTATGCATCTCATTGTTTGGACCAAACCATGTTCAAACTGTTTATAGATCAAAAAACCAACCAAAGGCTCTAAAACACAATAATTTTTATCAGGAGCTTGAACTAAACCTCGAACAAAAGACCGAACACCATATAAATGATAATATATAATAGAAAATATGGTCTATGTAACGACCCAATGTTTTTAAATGGAAATTACCTTCTTATATTTATGTCATAAAATAGCATGAAAGCACAACATAATGAACTACTAAGTGATAAGTGACCTTTAAACATAATTTTGTCACTTCTGTGTTTGGAATTTCGAAAATCCGGCATACACGGTTGTGTTCAAGATGTTTTTTGGAGTCTAATAAATCAAAAATAATTTTTGGTGAATAGTAACCAACCCTAATGAATAGTAACATACCCTTATGAATAGTGATATGCCCTAATGAATATTAACCTCACCTATGGTGGTATAAAAATAATATTCAAGTTGGAAGTACAATATACCTATTTTTTAGAATGAGTTAATGAATGTTTTAAAACTGGTTTTGATAATAAATTATTATTTTAATTCAATATTAAAATAATCATATTTAGAAAATTATTTTTTAAAAATGGACTTCATTTTCGGATTCTACATGTCAAAAAATGGTTAGGGTGAATTTTTGGGATTTTTCTGAAATACTTGAAATTTTGATGAATAGTGAAATACGATAACTCAGAAAATAAGAAAAATACATTAATTTTGAATTCATGATGATGTTCTGCTGATGTAAGTCCAATTGGTTCTGATTCACATGCTAAATTTACTATTTTTGGTCAAGGAATCATCACTATTCCTTGTCTTGAGAGAAATTAATAAACTAATAAATAAAAAATTGGGAAAACCCTCTCCTAGCTCACTATAAATACCTCCTCTCCTTACCTCTTTTCATCACACCTCTAAAGTCTTTTTCCTAGCCAAAATTCTTCCAAAATACCCTCCAAATCTCATTCCACATGTCCAATGGACTCTGGTGTTTCTAAAAGACCAAAATCAAAGCCCCTAAGAGGAGTCTCTGTTTTCGACGCTTTTTGCCGAGGCGCGCGCGCGCATCCGTCACGCAGGGGAGGACGCACGGCTTATGGCCCCGCATTCCCGCTTTCCAAAGGTAGATGGCATCCATTATATGTACAGGGACGTCTGCTCCATGATCGAAATAGGGATGATGGGATGTCAGTTCTTCTTTCCGTGGATTCCTCCTCAGAGCTCGTCACCTTGTCCGGGTCTCCCTCATAGATTTAAGATAGGTTCGTGAATCTCGTTCTCTGCACCATATCTGCATGGATGCCAGTTAATTACGCTACATCCATTGAGATGCTCCAAGGGGTCTGGTCAGGGCAACAACCTTCGGTGAGGAGAATGGTCATGATGGGGTGTCGTTGGCGTGTCTTGACGCTGGGGGATTGGCATGTCTGTCTTATGTCCCTTATTATAGGGCTTCTCAAGGGCGCGGAAGCCCGAGGCTTCCCACATCGAACGCAGGGAACGTGCATGCCATATGCATGTATCTGAGGTTTTCCTCAGCTTCCCATGTCTAGCACGGGGTATGCCGCGAGTTTAACATCTTGTGGAGACGGATCAGACTGATCAGAACATCGAGGGTGGATCAGATTGAAGAACTCCCTGGTGTGGGGAAACACAGATGTCGGGGCCAGCACGTGGGTGACTTCCCGGGTACTA
This sequence comes from Viscum album, assembly GCA_963277665.1. Lineage (NCBI taxonomy): Eukaryota > Viridiplantae > Streptophyta > Magnoliopsida > Santalales > Viscaceae > Viscum > Viscum album. Next base: position 66,145,956 of record OY728149.1, on the reverse strand, counting down.
TGGAGTGGAATGAGGTGGCATGACCCTACCGGGATGTGGTGGCCCGAGTAAATACCAGGATGGGTGATGAAGTGAAGTTGGGCTTGAACATCACTGAGGCTTCGTACGTACCATTCCTTGACATGGATCAAAGTTCCCGTAGTTCACTGATGTGGTTTAACATCATACGGGATGACGAAGATAGTTTAACATCGTGATAGACGACATACAATTTAACATCATGCGAGATGAGGGTATACAGTTTAATGTCATGCGGGACGGAGGCAATTTGGGTCTTGCGCTCTGAGGCGGCCTGAAGTGTTGGTGAACCGACGTGAAGAAGTCGGAACGACCAGGTGGTGGGCTTGAACCTCATGGAGGATACCTACGTACCATGCTTTAGCATGGATCAAAGTCCTCGTAGTTCACCAAGATGGGGCTTATGCTCTGAGGTGGCCCATAAGAGGGTGTCATGGTCGATGCTCACTCTAAGCCCACGTGAGTCATTCTTGGTGTGAGAAACAAGAGGCTACAGTGACCAGACAATCACGTTGCAAATGGTGCGTTCGTGGAGAAGCGAAAAGGGACCTACGCACTGAGCGGCCCAAAGAGGAAATAGGGGAATACGCGTGGTTAGCTGCCCTTAAAACCGTGGATTACTCCAGGATGGAGGCTTGAGGTGAGACAAAGAACATAGGGAGAGGGATTTGGGACCGAACAAGGGAGATGCCTTGTTCCCTATCACACCCTCCACTGGCCTTGGTAGTGGGGAAGTATAGAGGTGCATGGGTTCAACCTTCCATAGGAGAGGCTAGGTGCTTACGCTATGAGGCATCCCTTCCCCCATGGAAAAATGCCACTCCAAAAGGGAGGATATCATTCCATGTGAGGAAGATTCCATTCATATGGAGATGAGCGACGTAAAGAATGTCCGATCTGGGGGGACCCTACGTGCGAGGCACGGGGTTGGATCATAGTTTAACTTCATCTGTTGAGGACGATGTGCTTGGTAGTTTAACGTCCAGCAGCTCCGACGAGGTGGGTTCGCTCCACACCCCTAGGGCTTACATGCCCAAAAACCTCTATCCCTTGTGGGAGGGAAGGCATCAGCAAGGCCTTGGTGAAGGGGGGGCTGCAGGGAAAACCATTGAGGGGTCCATGTTAGCATGGCTATGCGAAGAAGCAATAACTGTTAGCGTGCCTATGCAAAGAAGCATGAGGAAAAGATACGAAAAGGGAAACACTGCCCAAGGGACCTTGAGGATACTTCGTACAAGCCTAGAAGGCTGTATGGGAAAACAACGCATGACACACATTCCTGGTATTGAGGATATCAGGCGCCCAAGCAGGGAGGAACCACGGGGGGCATAAAGGTGAGGGGCCCTGGGGTTTTCTCGCAAATAGAAAGTTTGCGCGCAAAACACCGGGTTGATGCGCAATTGGGGCAGAGGGATTGCGCGCTGCTAGGGGAGATTGCGTACAACAGGCCTGGATAGCACGCGGGAGGTGATGACCGATTCCTAAGGCATGGAAAAACCTAACAAAGGGATTGCACACAATTGGATTTTGCGCGCAAAGGAGGGGGAGCGCACAATGGAAGTGATTGCGTGTGACCAAGGAATCCTGAGGAGTTTGAAATTTTATTGAATCCGATGGGATTGTGCAAAAAAAGGCGAACCCTGGGGAAATGTTGCGCGAAAAGGGTCAATACCTGTAAGTCATATTGCGCGCGGGGAGTCCAATTATGTGCACGGGAGCTGGTCCAAATTCCGGAACCCTGAAACAGAAGGGGTCGCCTTCTATTTATAGGCCGTCGGCGTCACAAAATCTGGGAGGCGCACAAAATTTTCCATGCCAGGACCCGTCAGCACGCAAGACCTCACCGCGCGGAATGGGGCACACAAAATTCTGCGCCACACCGGTGCCTTTCCACGCATCCCAGACTTCCTTCGTGCAGACACCATTTTTTCGCGCAAGTCCTCTTTAATTTCGCGCACCACCTCCATGCCCTCCGGATCGGGCCTCTGAGTCCGAATATGACTTTACTTTGTCATTTTGAAACTTCCTCTAGGAGTTATGAACTTTTTCGGAATCTAAAAATTCCCCCCCTCAGAATTGGATCGGCGAGAGGGCGCAACGATCGGATTCTGAGGGTAATGTCGAAACGCCAAACTGGTAGGTTTCGTGGGCACTTTGCACGCAAAGGCCAAATGGGGCGCGCAAAACTTCGGGTTGGTGCGGAATTCACTTTTCGCGCGGCGTGAAACCCCGACCTCACCTATAAAAAGGGGCCCCGGGTCCCAATTCCGTACTCATATTTTCTGCGCGATAGGCTCACCGCTCTCGTGCGCGAAATTGCTTCTGCGGCTGCGGGTAAAAGAAACGATTTGACAACGTTTAATTCCTTCCAAATTTCAGGCGAATTTCCGCGCCAATGGTTATGATTGCACACCTAAATCCGGAATTGCGCGCCGCAGGTCCATATTTGTTGCAACCCTTTCTGATTCCACACAACTCTCAAAAAATTCGTGATGGATACAAACCCAGCTGATGAGGGGAAAGACACCACGCGTAGAGCTGAAATTGCGGCGAATGAGGAGGTCTACGGTGCCGAGGAGGTTATTTTCAACAACCTCCCATTGTTCAACCTGCTGACCCCTACCCAGAAAGGGTATCCTCTGTCCATCAACCTCCCGCTCTGGAACTTCTGCATCCAGGAGGAGGTCCCACTTCCGGGATTTGAGGTGGACACACCGTGGTCATGGGTGACCCTGGAGGACAACCTTCTCCGTTACAACATCACCAAAAATGGCCATCCTACTAGAGAGACCAGACTCATGGATGTATATGTCTTGAACCCGAGGACTAGGACCATTGATGTAGGTGATCCTGTTTCAGAGAGTTCCCCTTCCCTTTATGTAAGCACGTTCTCTCAGAGCATCCTAGACAACACTAAGGGTTGGATTCAAGATTGGGACTTGCGGTTCGGGGGCAACTTCACCAGTGAGTGGGCCTGGGCATACTGGTTTCGCCATATGTGCGACCAATTTGGGGCCGAGTTGTGGCCCATTGGTCTGTTCGAGGTGGTGTGGACGTCGCAATTCTGTTTCTACAGTCAACCTAAACTCGGGCCGGAGCTGTTCACCTGGTGGTCCCCTGATACCAACACCTTCCACCTTCACCATGGGGAAGTGGGCATCAGCCTCTCAGACGTTCACTGCATTAGAGGTATCCCACTGGAGGGCTACCAATATGATGTGTTCATCCATCCAATGAACACCTGGGAAGACAGGTCACAGACCCCCATGCTGACGTGGCACCTGTTGGAGCTGCACAAAGAGAGGCTAGGGGTCAAGGAATTCCTGAAGGACATTGCCTACAAGGACTGGTTCAGCCAGTTCCTAGAGATGGAACCAACAATCAAGATGCCGGGACGGGGTAAACGGTGCACAACCGCAGCTCAGAGGAGCACGAATGGGTCATATTGGAGGAACCTGGAGGTGGGGTAATACCAATCGTCGGGCTACCATGTCATTGAGGCCTGGGACCCGAACGTTCTATATGCCGAGTTCCTCGCCACCTTCCTGAGCGGGTGGCTCCTACCAGTGCGGGACGCAAGAATGGGTGTCCTTCCAGCAACCCTAGTGATGGCAGGCATCATGGCTACCAAAAAAAGGTTCAATCTGGGGGTCCCCGTGCTAGCTAGGTTGTATGCCATTCTAGGATGCATCTCCAGAGGGGGGTCTCCTCGGAGAGTATGTGGCCCCTTCCAGATCTTTCAAAGCTTGGTGGCAGCTCATCTTGGTGGATACACCTTTCTGAACACTGTTCATCCTCCAAGAAATGGCCTATGACCATCTCTCCTGAATATTGTCGTGGTTGCACCGATGACCTCAACGAGGAGGGCGTAAGGATCCAAATCGGAAACCATGCTAACTTAAACTTCAGCACGTTCCCCACCCCAGTTGGCTAGATGGTGGATAACGGGAAGGGCTCACTGGAGTATCAAGAATACTTCCAGAGCATCCGAGGTGGGGTGCTTGTAGCTCGGATTGACGGGAAGATCATTCGTGAGCCTTACGTGTCGTCCCGATTCGCAAGGAAATTTGGGTGCCTCCAGCGAATGATGAAGAAGGTATTCGCGGATATACGTGAGGAGAAGAATCCCTGCATCCTTCTCCAGATGTGGATAATGTTCACCACCTACGGATCTGGTGATTTCATTACCCTTCCTCCTACACTGGTCGATGTCTGCTTATCAACAGAGTATGCCGAACACTGGGCTATTGCGTACCCTGAGGGGATTTTACACAAGCGAGTCTGGAAAATCGAGACTACCCGCGTGAAAACCGTGCGTCGGGGGAACAGGAAGGTTCTTCTAGAAGGGGGAACAAGGGTGCGTCAGTCAGCGAGGCCTACGTACGCCAGGACCTCAGAAGCGGGGACATCCCATGGTGTCATTGTGACCCCGTTGCCTAGAGGGGGGTCACAGGAGGCGGCCAGGGAACTGCCAAGGAAGCGGATAAGATAGCTGCTCGAACCTTCCCAAGATGCAATTTTCCCAGCACTGTGGTCAGCCTGGATGACTCTGCGGCAATCAATGAGCGTTGACGCCATCTGGAAGAAGATAATGCCGGATAGGATCCAGCTTCCAGAGGTTGGGCTCATTCGAGTTAATGAACGAGTAAACTTCCATCAGCGGCACGCTTATCTGAAGGCCATGGACACAGACGCGAGCCAAAGGGGTTGGTTTGTCGAGCCACCTTTCCTAGTGAAAGTGATGCTCGACCAAGAGCAGGATCCAGAAGTGATGCCCCTAGGAGAAGGCGATAGTGATGATGAGTCGGAGGGAGAGGAGGAGACATAAGAAGATGAAGGAAAATGTGAAGGAGAAGGAGAAGGTGAAGGAGAAGGGGAACCTGAAGGTGAGGGGTCGCAGGGGGAGGCCTACCAAGGAACTTGTAGGAGAGAGGTGAGATTTTCGGCTCCGACATAGAGATTACCGAGCTGCTCAAGGTCTGTCTCTGTCCTTATCCACCCTCCTTCCTTGTCCATTCTCTAATGTAATTTCTAACCCATATCTCTACCTCACTCAATAGCACATAGGTGCTGATCATACATCCCCAACATAGGAGGGAGGAGAAGCGCCGGTGGGACAGGATGGGGCTCTGACGCATATCATCGAACTGACAAGCACTGAGGGGTCTCCTTCCCCGACAGCTCCTATAGAGGCCAGAACACTGGAGGTCGACGCTCTGGGTTCTTGTAAGTCCCATTCTTCACTACTGGTGCTTTCTTTCAAATATCCCAACTAATCAAGGTTCACCTTACATAGGGATCTCGACATTGGAGGCTCGCCGAGATGTTGAGCCCGAGCTGTCCGTGATCGAACCAGCGGCAAGCATACCACCTCATCCCGAACATACATCCCACACTGACTCGACCCTGGAAATTGGTGAGCAGGGGGCCGTGGACATCAGTGGTGCTATCATTAGGGTGAGTCCAGAAGTTGACGGAGGCACCGTCGCTATCGTGGTGAGAGAGGAAGGTCGCCCGAACGTCGAGGATACTATTCCTTAGGAAGACATCCCTGAGGCAGATCCTACTGCCGACCTACTGGCTTCCTTTCCTGCGTATCGGCCCGCTGATCCTGAGGAGATAGACGAATCAGACTCAGAAGTGGCCGAGGAGAGCCGGATTACACGACACAAAGGGTGGATGTGTATCTAGCGCTTTCTTAGGAATCCCCAATCGGATTGGCTGAGGCGGATGGGATCACTCGAGACCTGGCTGCGCTTCTTGTGTGCCAGAGGGTATGAAACTCGACGTCTTCATCTGACGGTCTGTGGTTACATGGACGAGAAGATACGTGAGAGCAGCCAGTGCACCAACATTGCCCATTGCTGGGAACGATCGGTGAGCACCCATGATTTTCTGAGGGCGGAGCAGGAGGTCCGACACCTCGAAGGGTAGGCGGCAGAGAAAGTGGTCTTCATTGAAACGTGCTCTGAGCTCATGGAGAAACTGAAAGACCAACTAGCTGATGCCCATGAACAATTGGTGGAGGAATGTCACCAGATGACCGTACTTCAAACCGAGCAGGCGCATGCACAAGCTAGGGTTGGAGGGCTGCGCTCTGTGGCTGCTGATGAAGAGAGAGTCTTCAAGGAGCAAGAAGTAGTCTTGGAGGCTACCAGCCAAAGGGTAGCAGCGTTGGAAAGACCATTCCAGCATGATGATCCCTAAGGGATCCATTTTGGCCATCTCATGAACTTTTTTTCTCTCACTGCTTAATATTTTGACCCAATGTATAGTCCAATCTATTTATCTATAACTTTTTGTTTAATATGCTCCCCATAATTCTGAAATGAATAACAACTCACCCCTAAGCTCATGTGGGTCTCACCCAACATGGGAAATAATGGATGCTCGTGTTGTCATTTCATCCAACTCTAGGGCATTAACCAAGTTTCAGGCATCCAAAATCGGGCCTAGATTCTTGAGGAGGGGACCTCAGACCGATTGATATACCATCTTCTCAATGTGTTCTGACACACGAGCGGGGCAATACTGGGGGCATTGAAATTCATTCGAATATAGGGAGATGAAAAAGGTGAATCACATTACCCAAATTCGGAACACTATAGGGGCGCGGCGATGGGGGATAACTGTTAACCGTGGCGGAAACGCAGCATCTATATTGCATTGGCCTGAAATGGGGAAAAAATTGAGGGATGACCACTGACCACGTTCACAAGATGGGGCCTAACTCAAATATTGTCGATCAGTCTTCTGGAACGTTGGCCCAGGAAAGTAGGCGGACCAAGGTATATCATCCATACTGTTAGGGGGTCCCATCAAACATGACCAGTCTTCTAGGACGTTGGCCTAGGACAGCAGGCGGACCATTGGTCTATCATCCATACTGTTAGGGGGTCCAATAAAACATGAAAGAGGACAGGGATATGAATAAAGGGGCATGAAAAGCGTAGAAAGTGGAGTGATGGTTTGTTCAAATAGATTCCAACACTCCCAAAATTGCGCCACCATGGCAGAGGCGCATTAGGCAGATGCATCAATCTGGCCACAGATCATCCCAATTTTCAGAAAAGTCCTCTCTGGAGAGAGAACTATCACTTCTCACCATCATTATGGGGAATCCTGAACTTTTTAGGGGTAGATATTGCAATTACACCACTCCCCAAGAAGTCAGGCTGAGGGGCCGACAGTAAGGAGGGATGAGATTTGGTAATACCTAGGGTCGGACCTAAGACGAAATGTCCAGGCATTCCTATGTATCCCATTAGGATGATAATAAATCCACACTTAGTTCTTGAGGGGTGGCATGGCATGACATGGTGCCTGCGCAAAGGATGAAGGAGGCTTGTGGGTCTAGCCCTCACACCAAAAGAAGCGGTATTTTGATATATATTGTTTGTCCTTGAAGGTGAATGGTTTTTCTTTTGTGTAATGAACATCCTAGGTTATAAATTCCTGGCATCGCCACAATAATCACGACGTAACAGGCATTGACAAATGGTATGGTAATGGACCAATACCCGACGTGATGTCCCTTATGGGGAGGCCACCACAATGTAGTGCTATTTTTCATCGTGCGGCCAGGATGATATCATCACAGTTTATGGTCATATGGTGGGACCAAACAACAGAGTTTAAGGTCATATGGCTTGGAACTGGTGGAATATGCACGATGTGATAAGGCGTACCCAATGTGGACGAGGGCATATCCTCATACCGTCACCGCACACGATTCCGGGAGAGGAGCCTCTGGCCAAGGAGCTGATGAGGGTCCAACAATCAGGGGGGCAGGAGACACTAGCTTCCAGCTGAGCTGGGCCCGAAACACAACATCTGGGAGACTCCTCATTTCTCATGGGGATGACGGTCATGTTGTGCATGATCCTTAGAGAAACCGCAAGCATATAACCTTGGTGCTCGGATCATGAGAGCCCTGAAAGACGCCGTTATGAATCTTTGTCCGTCTGACATGTGGGGGTGCACTGAGGGTTAGTTCATGGAGTGTCGAGATTCCACCCTGACACAATGGGGTGGAACATAATGTGAATCATTCAACCAATATTCAGGGCCCGAGGGAGCTGGCTTGGCGATCTGGGATTACTGCAAACCATGTTTGCAACACGGCATGCTGTCGCGTTAGCCTAAAATGGGGACAAACAAAGGATCATCGACCGAGGTCCATGTTCTCAACGCGGGATTTGTATCAATTTGTTGTCTGAAACCCTCAAGGGTGTTGGCCTGTGACGGTAGGAGAGCCCTTAGGTGTTGTATCCAATCCATTCTTGGGGGTCCCTCCAGGTGTGAGAGATAACGGGGGCCTAGATGAAAGGGATCATGAAGCTTGGAAAGTGGAAAAAGACTTGCTTAAGTCGAATCAGACACTCCAAGTCCTAGACCAGAGAACTCTGTGCACATTAGTGGACCACTGGACAGGGTCGAATGGCTCAGTTTGAGAGCGGACAAAAGATGGCAGATTCCAGGGAGGAGGGGGGCGTGGTGCCAAAAACCCTATAACACACCTATGTATATCCCCCCAGGGGAGGGTCAAACCAAGAGGCCGAGGTGACTGGGAGACCGTGGGATCTCTTAAGATATGGGGTTGGACCTAAAAACTAGGCATTCAGGTGGTCTTACGTTATCCATAAGGATGTGAATCAAGATTCACGTAGTTCTTGAAGCACAGTTTAACGTCATGTAGGAAGATAAGAGGAATTTCTTCCATAAATGTGTATGGCGTGGCGGGTAACCCACGGTGGACGAGGACATAGTCTTACACTAAACCGCACACTCCGGGTAAGGAATGGGCTAAGGGGCCCGAGAAGGCAAAGTGGCCTGAGGCTAGGCCTCGGTTAGGGAGACCAGACTAGCATGCAGTTTAACGTCTTGTGAGGAAAAAAATGCAGTTTAAGGTCATGCTAGACCACAAGGATCCGAGTTTAAGGTCTTAGAACTCAGACAAAAGGGGCCCAGGTGCAGGGCCAAATGTAGTTTAAGGTCATGCTGGACCATTATCCAGTTTATGGTCAAGGGGGACCCCATGGGCCCAAATGTAGGACCAAATGTAGTTTAGGGTCATGCGGGACCCACATACCACAAGAAAAGTACTGCTTGAGGAACCTGGCGTTGGTGAGAGGAGTTACACGCTCGCCATCCATAGTCACTAGGTAATACGCACCATTGGGATAGACCTTATGGATGATGAAAGGCCCCTCCCATTTGGGCTCCAACTTGGGTGGTTTCCTGCCGGGAATCATTGGCGCCCTAAGGGCCAGTACCAGATCGCCTTGCAGGAAAGAGCGGAGGCAAACCCTCTTACTGAATGCTCGAGCCATCCTGCTCTGATGCCTTTCCAGGTTATGCAAGGTAAGAAGCCTATTATCGTCCAGTGCTTCTAATTCCGCTAGATGCATTTCGGCCACTCTATCCGGCACTTGCTGGTTGTAGACCGACATGCGCAATGAGGGAAACTGATTCTCAATGGGTAGGACGTCCTCCGCTCCGTACACCAGGGAGTATGGGATCACCTGGGTGGAATTACGAGTCGTCGTCCAATAAGCCCAGAGGGCGTTGGGGAGCTGGTCTGGCAAACTTTTCTTGTTCTGACTAACCATTTTCTTCAGGATGTAGATAGGGTCTTGTTAAATGCCTTGATATGTCCATTCGCCTACGCATGATAGCGGGAGGTATGGTTGGAGTGAATGTTGTAATTGGCGTACAATTTATTCAGCTCAGACGCTCGGAAGTTGGTTCCATTATCCGTGAGGATAGTGTGAGGTACTCCAAATCGATAGATGATGTTGGAACTCAAAAAGTCAGTGATGGAACGAGCTTTGACTTCCTTGAGCAGAATTTCCTCCGCCCACTTGGAAAAGAAATCCGTAGTGGTCAAAATGAACCGGCATTGGTGAGCTGTCGCCGGTGGGTAAGGTCCTACAACATCCAACCCCCAGACTGCAAAGGGCCAAGAATACTTGGTAGTGTGGAGGGGCTCTGGTGGCCGATGCACAAAGTTAGCATGAACTTGGCTCGCATGACACCTCTTGGAAAACCCGATTCAGTCATGGATCATGGAGGTCCAAAAGTACCCCAACCTCTGAATCTGATGGGACAACTTTGACCCGGCCTAGTGGGAACCACAGGAACTAGTATTAACCTCTTGCATGACCCGTGGGATCTCGACTCCTTGTAGGAAATGGAGGATAACACTATCAAATCCACATATGTAAAGGATCTTCTCAAGGCTGGGACCTCTCTGAAGGGTAAATTGTAGCGCGCGACGTCGTATTTGCTCGCGCTCGGCTCGGTCTGATGGAAGATTACCGCATTAGAGGTATTCAACTGAGGGTGTCCTCCTATTGGGAACTATTTTGTTCACCGTGTCTGAAGTACCCGGGGATCCTGACGTAGGGGCACCAGCAGTAAGATGGTTCACCCACGGGCCACAATCATCTTCCAGGGTAGCGGGAGCAATGAATCTTTGGTGCACTACGTGGATAATTCAGTCATCCTGTTCGGGCTCCGCAAGTGATGCGTCCAGGCTGGCCAAAGCATCTGCTTGACCGTTTTGTGACCGGGGAATATGGGCGATTTCCGGCCGAGAGGGGAACCGGGCCATTATATGGAGGGTGCACTCCAACAATGGCATGAGTTCTAGATTTCTGACAACATAGTCAGCATTGACCTTCCTGACGGCCTGCTCGGAGTCCCCTTTCACATGCAGATGGGGCACATCGATCTCGAGGGCCAGCTCGAGGCCAGTGATGAGGGCATGGTATTCGGCCTCATTGTTAGTGCATCCCTCTAACAATAGGAATGAATACGACAAAACAGCTTTGTTCAGGGTGATGAAGACGATACCCAGACCCACTCAGTTGAGCCTAGGATCGTTGAGTCTTCTACCGATGGGGCTCGGGGAGGCACCATCAAAGTGCATCTGCCAGCATGGGAAGGCATGATCAACTGAGAGGATTACCTCATTAGGAAAGGCCAGATCCAGTGGCTGATCCGTAGAGGTCAGATGAGCTGCTAAGAAGTCTAAAAATGCCTGTCCTTTGATAGCATTCTGAGGCATGAACCTAATGTCCAACTGCTGGAGGATCAACGCCCAGTGCGCCAGTCGCCCGGTCAACATAGGTCGGTTCAGGATGTACTTCAACGGGTCTACCCGATAGACCAGCTGTACCTTGTGGTGTTGCAAGTAGTGACGTAATTTCTGTATGGAAAATACAAGTTCCAGGAAGCTCTTCTTGATGGGAGAATATCTAATTTCTATATCAAGGAGCATGAGACTGAGGTAGTAGAGGATTTTCTCTATTCCCTCGTTGTTCTTCTGGGCGAGAAGTGCGCCGAGGGACCATTCCAGGGCTGTCACGTAAAGGAACAGTGAATTCCTGGAGATGGGTGGCATCAAGACCGAAGGTTGGAGCAGATACTGCTTGATTTCCTCAAAGGCAGTTTGACACTTTTCATCCCATTCATAGGTGGCGCCTTTCTTCATAAGCCAGGAAAAGGGCTTACACTTGCCTGTCATATTCACAATGAATTGGCGTACTTAGGCTAAGTGGCCTTGGATATCTCGATGCTCCCGAATATTACTCGGGGGAGGCATTTGGCTTATGGCCTTGATCTTCTCTAGGTCAATCTCAATGACTAGGTATCTAAAAACAAAGCCAAGAAACTTCCCGAAGATGACCCCAAAGGCACACTTCAATGGGTTCATCTTTAGGTGGTGGGAACGGACAAAGCCGAACACTTTCTCAAGGTCCTTGAGATGGTCCTAGCACTAGAGAGATTTGACCACTAGGTCATCCACGTAGAATTCCACTAGAGTCTTAAGAATCGGCTTGAATATGCGATGCATGGCCCGCTGATAGGTGGCACCTTCATTTTTCAGGCTGAAGGGCATAACTTGGTGACAAAAAGTACCTTGGGGGGACCTGAAGGTAGTGAACTCTTCATCCTAGGGGGCCATCTGGATCTGGTTGTACCTGGAATACCCATCCATGACAGAGAGGTCTTGGAACCCGGCTGTGGCATCAATGAACAACTCTGTCACTGGAAGAATAAAATCATCTTTCGGACAGTGGCGGTTGAGATCGCGGAAGTCGATAAAGACCCTGATCTGTCCGTTCTTCTTCATGACTGGCACAATATTGTCCAGCCACCAGGGGTATTGAACTTTTTTTGATGAAGTTGGATTTAATAAACTTATCAACTTTTGCCTCAACCATGACACCGTGAGAAGGGTGCATCTTTCTAGGCGGCTGCTTGAACCCGCGATGGTTTGCTGGAAGGCCAAGGCGGTGGATAGATACCTGGGGATCTAGCCCTATAATCTCATCGTAGCTCTAGGAAAACACATCACGGTGATGTATGAGGAATTCTACATACTATTGCTGCTCCTCGGAGGGCATAGGGGTTCTGAACAATGTGGGTCTCGGGTCCGCCTCACTATCGAGGTTCACCTGTACTAATTCATTGACCGGGGTAGAGACGCCCTCTGGAAAGGAAGGGGTGCATCTTCCATTTCCTCCTCTCCACTTCTGGAGGGATCATCCACAGGGGGAGCTGTTTCCGGGCAACTAGACCCTGATGGGAAGCTGGTAACGGCTTGGGCGGCAGTGGTCGTCACGTCAAGGGACTCAAGAACTACGGAGACCATGGCGACGAAGGTAGTCGATCCAATCCCATCCAGTCTTCGGCCCAAGGGGCCACACTTGATGACATCAAAGTAGTAGTGGCGCATCAGCTTGAGCTGGTTAATTCTAGCCCGGCGGAAGAGACATGTATGATGTACTGAGGTTGTCCTCAGCCTGCTGTCCCGATACCATACAGGGGTAGGAGGTTCAGGAATCACTTGAGCCTGGTTGTTGTAGGGGTATGAGGTGATTTTCCACCGTCACTTAGACCTGGATATATGAATTCCTCTTGTACCTGATACCACAAAGCACTGCCCCATGTCGGGGGTCGTGGCCTCCAATCGATGGATTGGGAAGACGTAGGCGTCATCCAAACCTGCCCAGGGATCACTTGTGACAATGGCGGGTTCAACCTCACCTTCCAGAACCTTCTTATCCTTTCTCTTGTAGTAGCCGACATCCAGATAACGAGCTTCACAAGAGGAAAAAGGAGACGCATCTCCTTGGATCACGCCTAGTCGACCATTAACAGAGTATTTGAGACATTGGTGATATGACTAAGGGACCGCCGCATGAAGATGGAGCCACGGCCTGCCCATCAATGCATTGTAGGCGGTGTCCTGGGAGACAATCATGAATTCAGTGTTGGCAATTAGGCCACTAAACTGGGTCTTCAAGAGGATCTTTTCAACTGGAGTTTTCTCAGTCCGGTCAAACCCCAGTATCCTGAGGTCGGAGGGAGTTAAATCATCCTCAGATAGGCCCAACTTCCGCAGTGTCCGGGTTGGGATTAGGTTAATCCCAGAACCCGTATCAACAAGACAGCGGTAGACTTCTACAACATTGAACTGGCCAGTGACGTACAGTGGCCGAATGTGCCCCTATATGGGAGGGTCTTCATCTTCACCAGAGAATGAGATAACCGCCTGACATTTTTCATTCTCAATAGCCTCAGTTTGGAAGGCTTCTACAGCTGCTACCTCCGTCTCAAACGTGAGGGGGCTCTTTAGGGCCTCGGCGAGTGCCTCACGTATTTCAGACGTCATGAGAAGAGCCTCAAAGATAGAAAGACTTTCTAGAAAACTGACCAGGTGATTTAGGACATCATACCTTCGGGACAAACATGAGCTTCTTCTTACAGAAGGCCACTCTGCGATTAGAAGCATGAAGGGCTCTGCCGGAAGTACCAGTGGCTGACCGGTACTAGGCACATCACGCTGTTCACTAGTCGAAGACCGGAGATTATGACTGGAAGGCTGGGGTCGGCTGGTAGTAGGGCAGAGCTTGTCGTGGCATGGCCGAGGTGGTTCTGCCTGATCCAGCAACACAAACAGTGGTAGAGGCGGACCTGTTGACACCAGATGAAGGGGCTGCGTGTGCTGAGCTCTGTATTGGGCCTGTTTCCTGGTTTCAGCGGCGTGCACGACCTGGCTTGAGGTGCCGACTGTCATGCCCTATCGATTTATGTAGCCACGGTTCTGCTGACGTTGGCGACGGCTGGGAACATTGGGAAGTTCCACCTGGTGTTCCTTATCCGCGGGAGTCAATAAGGGATTTACCAACTCTACGGTGTTAACCGAAGCGTACCCCGAACTGTCACTCGAGGATTCATCCATTACTGGATGGAATCTTGGAGCGATCCCCATTTCCGGGGGCATAAATTCGTCCAGAGTATGGGATGACGAAGGCATTGGAAGGGCGCATTCTTTCTTCTTGTGCCGTCACCGCTTGCTCTTCTGGTAAGAGGCAGGCTGGGACAATGATTCCGAAGTAGCGAACGTAGCTTCTGAGGGCTCTGGATGAATTTGATGGGAACAGATGATGCTAGGGGCTCGGGTGACCATCTTGTGGGCCATCCATTCGTTATAATTCTGGGACCCACGGTTGGGAACCTGCTGCCATTCATCCTCATCGTCACTACTACCATCTGATATCACAAAGACACCTTCTAATTGAGCCTGGACTGGGCCCAACATGACTATATTGTTGTCAATATGGTCTTGGAGATAGTACTTGAACACATAACATCATTGGATGGTGTGCCCCAAGATCCGATGATAGGGGCAGTAGTTGGGGTGATCAGTAAGATGCGCCTCTTCTAGCTTCCGGCACTCAGCCAACCACACAATATTCTGCTCCAGAGCACTACGGAAATAACCAGGGACCTGAGCCTCGTCGAACGATTATGCCCAATTCCTTCTCTCCAGAAAGGGGGCTTTTGGAGTCTAGCCCTAACGAGGGGCCAGAGGAGCATGCCGAGGAGGCGGAACCTAATTATCTCGCCTAGGTGGTGGCGGTGCATTACGCAGAGGCTCCTGCCGATTTTGAGGCGGTCGCTGCTGGGCCGGAGGCTGCACCCGTGGTGGTGGACCCCTATGGGGCTACAGAGCTGGCCTCACTGGTAGCAACTCTAGCTGCCTGGGGGCCTCTATCTAAGCCACAACAGCGGGCTCGGCTCTGGCAGTTCTCCTTGCAGGGATTACAGGAGGCAGTGGGCATGCCTGGCTGGCCTGTTGCAGGGCTTCTTTGAGGCGCTGAGCCTTTTCTAAGAAGTTTGGGAACCCTCCAGGATAATTTTGAGTGATCAGAGAAGGAACCAGCTCTTCCTTGACATTCCCTATGCACATTGTCAGTAATTTCTCTTGAGTTAGTGGCATGGAAAGGGAGTACGCGAGCCCCTTCCACCGGGCGATGAAGTCCATGACTCGCTCGTCGGGCCTTTGTTTTCACATGAAGTGGTCTGTGATGTTCATCGTCCGGGTTGTGGAACTGAAATGGTATAGGAATTTCATGAAATGTTCCTCCCTGCTAGTCACAGATCCAATAGGGAGCTAGTTGTACCAGACGAATGATGGCCCTTCTAGTGTCTGAACAAAGCAACGGAGCTTGCTGTCCTCCTGCTGCACTGGAGTTCCTAACATAGGCCCACACCTCGAGTTGATGTGGTCCAGGTGCTGTGGTAGGTCTCTGGTACCGTTAAATGGGGTGAAAGTGGGGTTCCCAAATCCCAGAGGGGCTGACACATTATCCACTCATGTTGGGTATGGCTTGCCATTCGGTGGGATTGCCACCTGTCAAGTTTCTAGAGCCTCTAAGTGGGAGATGAGTTCCTCCATCGGATCGTCTGGACACGGGTTCCTTTCCCGACGGGGATCCCTAACCACAAGCGCATTTCTGGGCTCTTCAATCCGGTAGTCAAGCTTAGCAGGTCACAGGGCGGTTGGTGGAGCGAATCATGGGGCAATGGGAGGAACCCGAGCGGGGTCTCTTGGGTGATCACGCTGCTCATGAGGGTTCAGCAGAATGTATCGTTCCATCTTGCCATGATCCCCGACCTCTCCTCTATCGGCGGACATGACATAATCACAGTTTCCCGGGAGAATCTCGTCGAGGGGTAGTTGCTACTGCTCCTGCTGTCCCGGCCTAGGATCACCGTAGTCAGGCCACCGATCTGCAATGCATTCGGCCAAAAGCTCATCAAACAGACTCTTCTTCTCAACATACTGTTGGCACAACGTGGCCCTCTCGGGATCTTCCTCTGCCTTTTGCAATGATGCAGATAGGTCGACGAGCTTGACAGCCCTGATGTTCTCTTTACCCTTGCCAGTGTTTCGGCTTAGTGTTAACACCTCAGTGGATGCCGGGAGACCTAGGAGGTTTCTCTGTTGACAACTAACCCTCCCAGATGGATCTAGTAGCAGATTATCTTCCGGGGGTGAGTCCCCGTCAATGAGTTCCACACCGTTTCCCTCTCCTTAAAGGTCGGTCATGTTGACCGCTGCTGCCCTTGGGGGTATACCCTCAAAACCGCTCAGTGAGTCGGGATATCGGAGAATTGCACTAAAAAGAAGGGCAACGTACTGCCCCCATCCACGAACGTGCGCGTGCGGGGTGGCTTCCCTAATAACTTTGCAGAGTACCTGAAAACTCTAAATGCATAGTTGTTGGAGGTCTCTATGGTGGCCATGTGTCTCGAGGTTCCAAACCGTTGGGAGCATGGCCAGGTCGACCTGACGACATTGCTCAGAGATATCCTCGAGATGTGATGGAATTAAAGGATAGGGCACTTGCTGGTGGTGAAGACGGGAGTGAGTTTCCCGGAGCATCTGGCAGAAACATTCAAACTCACCCGGGGTGAGCGATTCTGGTATATCAAAATCTGATCTTATGACCAGAAAAAACTTCTCGGGGAAGTGGCCTGTTGCGAGGGCGGTCCAGAAGTTGCATGACTCAGGTTCAGGATCCGACCCTTGATAGACCCCCTCATCAACCGAGAATTCCCTGGGAACTAGAAGCGGTGGCGAGGTAGGCCACTAGGACGGTGGGCTATCTGATGGAGAATACGGTGAGATGGACGATTGGCCGCTGAATCATAAGTCGTCCTCTAATGGTTGTAGTGTCCTGGCTGCCACGTCACGAGAGGATGGGCTGGAGAATAGGCCTCCTGTCAGAGTGTCAGTGCTTTCCGAGGGTGTGCCATGCCGCGACTCTTCTGTCGGTCCCCATAAAAGTTCTCTACCCTCTCTGACCTAGGTGAAAAGTGCTTCCGTAGAGGCCAATGGTAACAGAATGTTTGATCCCTGGGGGTACGCCAAGTCCTCGTCCTCCTGGATATATCTTCGGAGGTAGGCCGGAATCATAAGGATCTCTCATTCGGGGAGTATGAGGGTGACGCGCCACATCCCCATTCCTGCCCTTGACTCAAAGGGTTGGGGGGAAGGTTCCATCGCCGAGTCGTACTCCACCTCAGAGTCCGCGAAATGGACTGGTTTGATTTCCATCCGGACTTCCCTGACATTCCACTTGCGGAGACGACATCCCGCCTTCCTGCCCCTGGGTGGCTCCTCCGGGCAAGGCTGATTTTAGCCATGGAGTCATCTGGCCATAATAGTGCTGGGGAAGAGAGGACTGAAGGCCGGGGTGCGAGGAGCACCAAGACAGATGTCTAAAGGGACATGGGGAGGACCTCCATGTGGGTGAGTGACCAGATATGCAACGACTCCATATTCGCGGCTAGTGGTAGGGGAAGTGACCTTGTACCTAATGTAGTGAGCGCAGGAAAAAGCCATACCCGGAGCGTAGCTATCACATGGAAGCCTTTTACTTTCCAGAATGGTGGCATGGAGTGGGCCTTCACGCTGGGTGGCACTACCGCGAATTGGTCCGCGGTGGCCATTGCCTGTGCTAGCGGCCGGGAGAGTCGACCCAACCTGCATGTGGGGCAGTTAGGGCCTCGATCCGGGTAAGGCATGTAACTACCCCTGCTCAACATGTGTTGGTTTCTGATAACAGGGGTCAGCAGTGGCTCGGGCCACAGTGGCTGCTGACGTTGGTGCCCCAGGGCGGGAATTCTCTTTTTCTATTGCCCGACGCTGGCGTCAGGTCAGATGGGTTGAAGCCGGTAGTGCAGAAACAAAGATCGCCTATTCCTCGGCCTGAGGAGTCGGGTGGTGGAATCAACGATGCCTGGCCAGATCCCTTACCATGAACCCCTGAATCGGGTCTCTGATTGGGCGAACCCGGACATCCCCTATGTCATCAGCGTAGGGAAGGGAGGTGTCGAGGTGTTCCGGGGATAGACTCCTGAAACGGTTGAACGTCGGGGTGGGGAACATCAGCTCCCAGCGCGGCCCTCGGGGGAGGTGATGGTGATGAGGCGCAACTGCCTCTAGATCCAAACGGGCCATGTCCCTAGTGGGGATGACCCCTTCCTCCTCGTACCTATGAACCAGGTCATTGATCACCCTACGTTGGATATTCTTTGACGGGGAGAGGGGGCGTGAGTGCCCGGTAGGCGCGGCAGTCGGTGAAACTGTGGAAAAGGCGGGACAGTGCGGGCTGACGGCGTCGGTACTGCCCCAGCCCCTTCGCCGGTGGGCAGGTGGCGATCGATCTTAGGATGCAACGATATGATTCCTGGAAGTATGGAGATAAACCCATTAGCGCTAATAGGAAACGAGATTGGAAACCAATAGCCCAACGTCATTCCGTCTTCCGTTGTCTGTAAGAGGGATCCACGCTGACGACGTCGTAGGACGGAGTGCTCAACGTCCTGACTGCCTCAACCCTTGGCGGGTTTCACGTCCCGGTGCTGGGTACCCAGACATGGTGACATGCTAATCTTCCGACATCCCAAACGCTACCGGTCTCCATATTGAGGAGAAGAGATTCACGTCTCGTTCACCATTTTTTGTTTCCGACGCTTTCCGCCGAGGCGCGCGCACGCATCTGTCACTCAGGGGAGGACGCGCAGCTTGTGGCCCCGCATTCTTACTTTCGAAAGGCGGGAAAAATCTGTACCTTATTCAGGGACGTCTGCTCCTTGATCAAAACCGGGATGATGGGATGTCAGTTCTTCCTTCTGTGGTTTCCTCCTCAGAGCTCATCACCTAGTCAGGGTCTCCCTCATAGATTTAAGATGGGTTCTTGAATCTCGTTCCCAGTGCCATATCTGCATGGACGCCAATTAATTACACTGCTTCCGTCAAGATGCTCCAAGGGGTCTGGTCGGGGAAGCAACCTTTGGTGAGGAGAATGGTAACGCTGGGGTTTCGTTGGCATGTCTTGATGCTGGGGGATTGGCATGTATGTCTTCTGTCCCATATTATAGGGCTTCTCAAGGGCACGGAATCCCGAGGAATCCCACATAGAAACCGGGGAACTTTCATTCCATAGGCATGTATCTGAGGTTTTACTCAGCTTCCCATGTTTAGCACGGGGTATGCCGCAAGTTTAACGTCTTGTGGAGATGGGTCAGACTGATCAGAACACCGAGGGTGGATCAGATTGAAGAACCCCCTGGAGGGGAAACACCGATGTCGGGGCCAACATGTGGGCGACTTCTCAGGTACTGTGGAGTTGAATGAGGTGGAATGACCCCACCAGGATGTGGCGGCCCGGGTAAGGATCAAGATGGGTGATGAAGTGAAGAAGGGCATGAACCTCATGGAGGCTTCCTATGTACCATTCCTTGACATGGATCAAAGTCCCCATAGTTCACTGATGCAGTTTAACGTCATGCGGGATGAGACAAACAGTTCAACGTCGTGTTGGATGACATACATTTTAACATCATGCGGGATAGAGGAAATTTTGGTCTTGCACTCTGAGGTTTCCCGAAGTGTTGGCGAACCGACGTGAAGAAGTCGGAACGACCAGGTGGTGGGATTGAACCTCGTGGAGGCTACCTACGTACCATGCTTTAGCATAGATCAAAGTAATCATAGTTCCCCAGGAAGGGGCTTATGCTCTGAGGTGGCCCATGCTCCACCGCAGACTCAGCCGTGGCCTCGGACCGTCCGGCGCGGCGCGATGGCACCGCGCCACTCCGCTATGGCCCCGCTCCGGCCGCAGTGTTTTTGTGATCCTCCGACGCGGCGGAACGACACTCCAACCTTATTCAACTTCATCGGCACGACGCCATGGCGCCACGCATCCTTGCCACACGATCCCGCGCGGTGCGTCGGCACCACTTCATTGTCCTTCAAACCGCAACAATACAAGAATAAGGGAGGAGGTTCGACAGTGTTTTTGTGGTCCGACCCCCTCCCGTTAATCGATAGCAAGTGGAAAAGTTTCATGAAGAATGAAAATAGGATAAATCAGGAACAACAATTTAAATAAACCCCTACCTCGTCTAATTTGTTGAGCGAGGGTTCGTCGCGGAAATAATCGTCACGGAAGAAGACGTCACGGAAGGAGAGAGTCGCATCGTGGAGAAATTATTCACCGGCGTCACATCGTTAATCTCCGAGGATCCGGCGTTCTTCGCATTCTTCGCGTTCTTCGTCGAGTAGGAAGACCTTCAAGAGATTTTCCCTTTTCTCCCAAATCCTCCCAACGCAACAAGTTCCAACCAAAATAAAATAAGAACATTCCTTATTTTATTAAAATTACTTAAGTTGAGATTCAAAAGTTGAAATAACCCTCTCAAATTAAACTCACCTAATTAATTAACATAAGTTATCAACTTTAATGGTGTGTTGAAGGAGTTAGGGAATATGAAGGGGTGGGGTTCGTGTGTGCCCCACCGCCCTCATAACCTCTCATGGGAAGTTGGGTTGTTACCCAACTTCCACCCAAAGGTTTTAATTACCAAGTAAAAATAAAAATTGAATCTCAATTTTTATTTTAACATACACAATTTTTAACAACTTCTCTTATGAAAACGAAACTCCGGAAAAGGTGTTCCTAAGAAAATATCGGTGCTGCGAATTCATTGGTGCCCTCAGAATTTGATTCCGAGCACCGGTTCAAAAGTTAGAAAAAACCCACTCATTCGTTCACTGAACGTACCCGAGCTAATATTCGGTTAGAAATTCCGGGCACACCGGGCCTCGGAATCATGTTCCATCAGAAATCGTGTTCTTGTAAAATCCCAAAGAAAATTAAGAAAAAATTTCCCTTGAATTTTGCGGATCTTTACATTACTCCCACCTCAGGTCTTTACGTCCCCGTAAAGATACATCAAAAACTAGGGGAACAAATGTGGGTACTGTAGAGACCCGAAGCCTGACGTACATGGATATTACATTACATTTGCGGAATACTTAGTACATAACAAAAACACACACACAAGGATCGTAATAGTTTAGTGTCTTTGGAAACTCGGAACGTAATCTTCTAATCGAGGTGAAAGATCTTCAATATCTCCCATAAAGATCTTCCCTTTTTTTACCTAAAACATTTCTTTATATCCTGGGGAAAATAAAACATAAAAGGGTGAGCTCAAATGCTCAGTAAGGGTATACAAAAGAAAAAACAATCACATCATATTCATAAGAACATAACTTTTGGAAATCTTAACCTGCAAAAGAGAGCATAATTTCATAACATGGGATAAATCATAGTAGTGAAATGAAATCCCAATAATCATAACTTAAAACATGAAACATTGTGGAATACACACATAATCATAGATAATCATTTCTTGTTAGTCAAGACTCATTGCCAAGACTATCTTAGTGGACAAAGTCCCTTTCTCAATCGAGTAACCCTCATTTCAGTCCTGTTTCACTGAACCGGTATAACCTACCATTTCAGCCATGTCTATCTCATGAGATATAAAATCTTTACCCAATGCATTAGAGGGAGATATAGGTCCCACCCATCTTATAATGAATCCTTTCTTATGTGTGCCACAAAATCTTAAATCATACATCATTGCATAACCCATGTAATAAAAATGGGAATCATAAACATCGTGACATCATAAAACAATTCATATAAGATAAAGGAATTCATAAAAATATTTCCATCACAACATAATCAAATCCATGTAATAATAGGGATAAAAACAGAACCCTTTTATTATCTTATATGGAAAATAATTTTGATAAAATACTTGAACTCAATTCTTGAGGAAAATATCCTTTCTACTTCAAAAACATTTTTCCTTTCATAACATGTCATACGACTTTAAAATAAAAGAAGATAATTAAAAATAAACTTGAAAACTTGTAAAGGAAGCTTCTTGGAAATAATGTTTTAAAAATCCATTCATGCCGTATAAGTTAAAAAAAACATTCTTCTCGTAATTTTGTCGGAAAAGTCAAAAAGTTCCTCGTATGAAAAACGACAAAAGATTCCTTTCATATCTTTTACTAAAAACTCACCGAAGGGTAAAATTGGATTCAAACAATTGTAGGTGGATGTAATTTACATTAAATATTGAGGAAACATGGATGTGGATGATAAAATATACCCCAGTAAATTTCAAAGTACAAACAATCTCAGATAAAAATGAGATTGCGATATTTCCCTTACCTTATGTCTGACTTGCTTTGTAAGTGTCCGAACCTCCTCTTCTTTGGAACGCTTCTTTGAATCCTCCACTTAGGGAACTAATATTGGTCTTTGAAGAAGACCAGGACCTCTAGGATTATTCTAGGGAAGTGGAGAGGAGAAAATGGCAGGGGTTGGCTGAGCTTGAGTGCTCAATTTGGTGTGAGGAGGAGGGGGAGGATGTACCCTTTTATAAGGGAGGAGAGGGGCACCTTAGGAATATCTCAAAATATTATTTTATATTAAAGTCAAAATCGGTTTATAATGGTTCCAAAGGGTCTTATTTCGGAGCTAAAGTGGGTATGGGTCGAAATTCTATCAACCAATAGGATTTATACAAGTTTAGGGTATTATTTTAACCTTATCAATTAGATTTTAACTCTAAGTTAAATAATTTAACTTTTACCGTGTCTTTTTGTTTTCTTTCACTATATGGTTAATACACTTACTATAACATGACAAACGAACCCCAAATTGTTTATTATTAATATATATATCCTTATCTAAGTCATTTGGCCGAACCTTAGATTTTTAGGAATAAAATAACAATTAATAATATAAAATTTGATTTAAAAACTATTTTGTGTCAATTTTGACACTATTTGATATATGATTTTTTTGAAAGTCATAACAGAATTATATGTTCGAACCAAGTTTATTAAATCAACAATAATATATCATAGTAACCTAGAAAATTATTGGAATTCATAAAAAGTCTCAAATTACATTTATTTTGGTGTTTATAACATCAATCATGTCAATATTTCATAAATAAGATAATTACTGAATCATAATTGTGTCATAAATAAATTAAATTATTTAATGTCTAAAAATTATAAATAAAATACCATAATCTAGGAAATCGTTTTAGCTTTCTAATGAATATTTACAATCGAATTTAGCTTATGTATAACCCTATATTAAAAATGTTTTAGTAAATAAACTTTGATTTTAACTCTTTTAACTATTCTTTGAATTAAATAATAATAAATGTCCTAATCTAATCCAAGTGGGTCTAAATGATAATATTTTACACTTAATGTTTTTTTTGGTCGAGATACACTTTTCCAATAGAATTAGGACATGTGTTAAGGTAATATCAATATCATTCTTACCCTTAATTAACCTATTTACTTTTAACCGTGGTAAATAAAAGTAAAAAGTTACTATTCACCAAAAATTATTTTCATCTCATTGAACCACATTTTACTTACTGACATCAACCGTGTCTCTCGGATTTTTGAAATTCCATTCACAGAAGCGGTAAAATTATGTTTTATGAAAAATTCAGTTTTAACTACCACTTAGTAGTTTCACTATTCATCAAAAATTGATGTTTTTCAGAAAAATGCCAAAATTTCATCCTAAGCAATATTTCATATTCCAAATTCAAAAATGAAGTCTATTTTACCGAATTCATAACATAGAAGTTGAATTAATTAATTTATAATTAAATCCCGCTGTTAAAACAAATAGCGTGTTTTTAAGAAACAATATCTATCAAAAGATTGACACTTGATTATGTCTGGTTTAAATGTGAAATTACAACCAATGACCAACATTGTATTAAATTGTAAAAATATATTCTAAATATACTTTAAAACCACTCAAATTAATAATTTATCACTATTAATTATTTCGATTAAAAAAGTTGTTTTTAATTATAATTTAGAAATTTTCACTATTCATCAGAATATGAAAGTTATCCAAAAAGTACCAAAATTTCACCTTAGGCTAAATTCGATACTCCGAATCTAAAAATGAATTCCATTTTGAAAAATAAAATTTACAAAATTTCAAAAAGTGGTTATTACTATTCATAACGGCTAGTTTTAATAATATTTTAAAGCATATCGTTGTTCCGTGAAACTCAGTATTGCGTACCACACATGCTATCGAGGAAGGTTGTGATTGCATGTAATGCAAGGAAAGTCAAGGATGCGTGTTGTGCAAGCTCCTTTTGGTGTAGCGTACAACACAAGACATTAGTGAAATTAAAAAGAATATTTTTCATAAAATCTCGGGGTGTTACATTCTACCCCCCTTAAAATGAATTTCGCCCTCGAAATTCATTGGGGTTATAAATGGTTTACTATTAGAAAGTTTATTTAATAGAAACCCACATCGTAAAAAGGAATACCAAAACCAATATTTTAAAACAAAAGTATGAAACTTAACAGTTACCCAAATAAACTAATCACTGGGTTTCCACATAGGTGAAAATATGGATATGGAAGAGAAATCTAACCATCATGTTCTGATGGAGAGTGGTAGAGAACATGGCTATGGAAAAGCCAGTAATCACAAATCCATAGATTTGTGGTGATATAAGGTACCATCTGATTCATCAGGTATAAGAGCACTAGGACAACATTTTTGGTTTTCAAGATCGTTTCCCTAAAGTTGAAGAGTTTGAATTAGAATAAATACTTACTTTATTTTGGTACAATCTCGCTGTTGTTCGTGCCTTTAACAATTTCTACTTCATCTCTTAAATAAATGAAGTTGAATTTGTTATTCGTGAAGTGTTAGCAGATCATGTGATAGAATGACGAGTTATTCCATCTGTCTCAAACAAAAGGTTCGAAAAGTTATAAGTTCATCTTATGGTTAGATTAATCGTATATGGTTCAAAAAATGAACTTATACTTCGTATATCATACCGCTTAATAAAATAAAACTAGTTTCTACTAAACAGGGACTTCCTGTAGGCCAGTGGTAGGTGATAAAGGTCAGTCGCACTTCGGTTGTGGGTTCGATTCCCACAGCCTTGTCCGAAGCGATGGGCTGTCGCCCGTCCTGCAGGTTGTCCTTTTTCTAAAACTATAATACTATAACATCCCATTAATAATATCGAAAATCTTCTATCCTTAAACAATACTAACTTATGTCCAACATAATCCATTCTAATCTTTAGGCTTATCCATAATACTACAGTCCACTCTCATAATATAGTGAAAACGAGTACCAGAGATTTAATACTATCTTTAATCCCCATATATATGTCTTGTTGGTCACATTCCAAACATTCAAAGGCCTTAATCATGTATTCTCTTGAATACCTTAGTGAAAACATGAATGCAGTTAAAATTTAACACTTTCCACATACCAAAATCCTCAATATTCTCAAACAATGATATCACTTAGTCATTATATCAATCATGAGCTCATGAATACTGTTAAACATTTCATTTTCTCGTTTTCCCTTCATTATGCGCATATCATCTTATTTCCAAAAAATATCTCAATCACTTTGAATACCACATCAATAAATATTACAATACTCAATGATACATCATTATTTTGGAATCCCATTACATAAACACTTAATCATTCCACCACATCGTTGTCATATTCAACATTGCCAATAGTGATCGCATGTGACTTCGCTTTGTCCTTTGCCTTCAGTGGTTGCTCATGTTGATCATCACTAACCCTTGGATTAGGGCATTTATTAGCATAATGCCCCATTTCCTTGCACTTGAAGCATTGAAGTGTTGGTGGTGCGTTCTCTGCAGTGTTTGCTTTATTCACATCATTAGAAACCCTTTTTCCATTACTTCGACACTCAGCTGCTCGATGACCTTCTTTTCCACACTTAAAACATTTTCTAGTCCCTTTAAGACAATCTCCACCATGCTTCTTTCCACACTTTGTGCATAAGGAAACATTCATCTTCTTTTCACCATTATTATGAGATTTCTCCATGAACTCCATCTTTCGTTTCTAGTCAAAACCATGAGATGGATATGTAACACCAACTTCCATTTCTACCTTGATAGCACAATGCACAATTTCTTCATAGCTACTGAAGTATTTTATAGCTAATGCCCTTCGAAGACTTGGTTTTAAGCCACTGAAAAAGCGATCAACTTTACTTTCAGGTTGGATGATAATTCCAGATGCATACCTTGCAGGTCTTGTAAAATTCTCTTCGTATATACCAACAGATTCACCATCCTTTTGCTTTAGTTCAAGAAACTCCTTCTCCATCTTTGTTCGAAGAATACGAGGGAAGTACTTATTGAAAAATAAGTTCTTGAACTCATCCCATTCCATGGACTCAATTTCATCTCTTTGCCTTGTATTCTTGATAAGATTCCACCATTGATCAGCTTCACCTTCCAAACGATATACTGCTAAGATGACTTTATCATGTTCAGAACATTGAAGAACTGAAAATATCTTTTCAGTGGTACTGATCCATTGTTCAGCAACAAGTGGATCAGAAGATCCACTGAGAGAAGGTGGATGTTGCCTCATGAAGGACTCAATAGAATATTGTTCCCTTCTCTGCTCATTTGGAAGTCCAGAATGATTCATAGCTTGTGTAAGTATAGCAATAAGATTTTGCACTCCATCTCCCATAACATTTGTTTGTTCAGGAGGGCAATCATTGCATTGTCCATTGCATTGATCAACACGGTTCCTTCGGGTTCCAGCCATCGTCTAAAACCCAAAACGAATAGTGTGCGAGGCAAAAATCATGCTATGGAAAACAACATAATAAAGGGGGAGTACCTTCAATATCTAACATCTTAGGTTTAATTCTATGATCGTTAGCGTAATTCTAGTACTATAACCTATACGTATACTTAACCTTAGGGACATCCCTAGACATACCGTAGAAATATCTCTAGGGATCTCACTAACGTTTTCGCATCCTAGTTTCCAAAGGTTGACTAAACCTTTCCTCTGATACCAACTGTAGAGACCCGAAGCCTGACGTACATGGATATTACATTACATTTGCGGAATACTTAGTACATAACAAAAACACACACACAAGGATCGTAATAGATTAGTGTCTTTGGAAACTCGGAACGTAATCTTCTAATCGAGGTGAAAGATCTTCAATATCTCCCATAAAGATCTTCCCTTTTTTTACCTAAAACCTTTCTTTATATCTTGGGGAAAATAAAACATAAAAGGGTGAGCTCAAATGCTCAGTAAGGGTATACAAAAGAAAAATCAATCACATCATATTCATAAGAACATAACTTTTGGAAATCTTAACCTGCAAAAGAGAGCATAATTTCATAACATGGGATAAATCATAGTAGTGAAATGAAATCCCAATAATCATAACTTAAAACATGAAACATTGTGGCATACACACATAATCATAGAGAATCATTTCTTGTTAGTCAAGACTCATTGCCAAGACTATCTTAGTGGACAAAGTCCCTTTCTGAATCGAGTAACCCTCGTTTCAGTCCTGTTTCACTAAACCGGTATAACCTACCATTTCAGCCATGTCTATCTCATGAGATATAAAATCTTTACCCAATGAATTGGAGGGAGATATAGGTCCCACCCATCTTATAATTAATCCTTTCTTATGTGTGCCACAAAATCTTAAATCATACATCATTGCATAACCCATGTAATAAAAATGGGAACTTAAACATCGTGACATCATAAAACAATTCATATAAGATAAAGGAATTCATAAAAATATTTCCATCACAACATAATCAAATCCATGTAATAATAGGGATAAAAACAGAACCCCTTTATTATCTTATATGGAAAATAATTTTGATAAAATACTTGAACTCTATTCTTGAGGAAAATATCCTTTCTACTTCAAAAACATTTTTCCTTTCATAACATGTCATACGACTTTAAAATAAAAGAAGATAATTAAAAATAAACTTGAAAACTTGTAAAGGAAGCTTCTTGGAAATAATATTTTAAAAATCCATTCATGCCGTATAAGTTAAAAAAAACATTCTTCTTGTACTTTTGTCGGAAAAGTCAAAAAGTTCCTCGTATGAAAAACGACAAAAGATTCATTTCATATCTTTTACTAAAAACTCACCGAAGGGTAAAATTGGATTTAAACAATTGTAGGTGGATGTAAATAACATTACATATTGAGGAAACATGGATGTGGATGATAAAATATACCCCATTAAATTTCAATGTACAAACAATCTCGGATAAAAATGAGATTGCGATATTTCCCTTACCTTATGTCCGACTTGCTTTGTAAGTGTCCGGACCTCCTCTTCTTTGGAACACTTCTTTGAATCCTCCACTTAGGGAACTAATATTGGTCTTTGAAGAAGACCAGGACCTCTAGGATTATTCTAGAGAAGTGGAGAGGAGAACATGGCAGGGGTTGGCCGAGCTTGAGTGCTCAATTTGGTGTGAGGAGGAGGGGGAGGAGGTACCCTTTTATAAGGGAGGAGAGGGGCACCTTAGTAATATCTCAAAATATTATTTTATATTAAAGTCAAAATCGGTTTATAATGGTTCCAAAGGGTCTTATTTCGGAGCTAAAGTGGGGATGGGTCGAAATCCTATCAACCAATAAGATTTAGACAAGTTTAGGGTATTATTTTAACCTTATCAATTAGATTTTAACTCTAAGTTAAATAATTTAACTTTTACCGTGTCTTTTTGTTTTCTTTCACTATATGGTCAATTGACTTACTATAACATGACAAACGAACCCCAAATTGTTTATTATTAATATATATATCCTTATCTAAATCATTTGGCCGAACCTTAGATTTTTAGGAATAAAATAACAATTAATAATATAAATTTGATTTAAAAACGTTTTTGTGTCAATTTTGACACTATTTGATATATGATTTTTTTGAAAGTCATAACAGAATTATATGTTCGAAACAAGTTTATTAAATCAACACTAATATATCATAGTAACCTAGAAAATTATTGGAATTTATAAAAAGTCTCAAATTACATTTATTTTTGTGTTTATAACATCAATCATGTCAATATTTCATAAATAAGATAATTACTGAATCATAATTATGTCATAAATAAATTAAATTATATAATTTCTAAAAATTATAAATAAAATACCATCATGTAGGAAATCTTTTTAGCTTTCTAATGAATATTTACAATCGAATTTATCTTATGTATAACCCTATATTAAAAATGTTTTAGAAAATAAACTTTGATTTTAACTCTTTTAACTATTCTTTGAATTAAATAATAATAAATGTCCTAATCTAATCCAAGTGGGTCTAAATGATAATATTTTACACTTAAGGTTGTTTTTGGTCGAGGTACACTTGTCCAATAGAATTAGGACATGTGTTAGGGTAATATCAATATCATTCTTACCCTTAATTACCCTATTTACTTTTAACCGTGGTAAATAAAAGTAAAAAGTTACTATTCACCAAAAATTATTTTCATCTCATTGAACCGCATTTTACTTACTGACATCAACCATGTCTCTCTGATTTTTGAAATTCCATTCATAGAAGCGGTAAAATTATGTTTTATGAAAAATTCAGTTTTTAACTACCACTTAGTAGTTTCACTATTCATCAAAAATTGAAGTTTTTCAGAAAAATGCCAAAATTTCATCCTAAGCTATATTTCATATTCCGAATTCAAAAATGAAGTCTATTTTACCAAATTCATAACATAGAAGTTGAATTAATTAATTTTATAATTAAATCCCGCTGTTAAAATAAATAGCGTGTTTTTAAGAAACAATATCTATCAAAAGATTGACACTTGATTATGTCTGGTTTAAATGTGAAATTACAACCAATGACCAACATTGTATTAAATTGTAAAAATATATTCTAAATATACTTTAAAACCACTCAAATTAATAATTTATCACTATTAATTATTTCGATTAAAAAAGTTGTTTTTAATTATAATTTAGAAATTTTCACTATTCATCAGAATATGAAAGTTATCCGAAAAGTACCAAAATTTCACCTTAGGCTAAATTCGATACTCCGAATCTAAAAATTAATTCCATTTTGAAAAATAAAATTTACAAAATTTCAAAAAGTGGTTATTACTATTCCTAACGGCTAGTTTTAATAATATTTTAAAACATATCGTTGTTTCGTGAAACTCAGTATTGCGTACCACACACGCTATCGAGGAAGGTTGCGATTGCGTGTAATGCAAGGAAAGTCAAGGATGTGTGTTATGCAAGCTCCTTTTGGTGTAGCATACAACACAAGACATTAGTGAAATTAAAAAGAATATTTTTCATAAAATCTCGGGGTGTTACAGGTACTGTGCACGCATCTGAGCCTCCCACTCCCAAGTGCTCTCCTGGAGGTTTCCATGCTGACATCTGATGCGCACTAGAGGAACCGACCGTCCACATAGGACCCGCTTCTATCGATACTCGATCTCCAATGGGACCTCCATAAAAGTCGCCCCATCTTCAATGTCCATCACCCCATGGTCAATGATATGCGTCGGGTCGTGCACGTATCTCCTCTGCTGAGATACATGGAAGACGTCGTGCACTCGGTGCAACTGAGGTGGAAGAGCCAGGCGATAAGACACCTCGCCAATCCTACTGAGGACCTGGAATGGTCCGATGAAGCATGGAGACAACTTGCCGCCTCAGCCAAATCTCTATATAACATGTCAAGGTGAGATCCACAAGAAGACGTGGTCGCCATCCTCGAACTCCAGTGGCCTCCGCCTCCTGTTAGCATAAGACTTCTTCCGGCTCTGAGCTATCCTCATCCGCTCCTGGATGACCTGGACCTTCTCTGTCGTGGCCTGGACCATCTTCGGTCCCACAAGTGCTGACTCCCCAGGGTCTGTCCAGCACAGAGGTGACCTGCAAGGTTGGCCATACAACGCCTCGTATGGTGTCATCCATATGGTGGAGTTTTAGCTGTTGTTGTAATAGAACTCCACCAAGGGTAGGTGGTCCTCCCAGCTGCGACTAAAGTCGAGGACACATGTACGGAGCATTTCCTCGAGAGTCAGAATGGTCCTCTCCGTCTGACCATCTCTCTGGGGGTGAAAGCCAGTGCTCACACGTAGCTGCGTCCCGAACGCCTCCTGCAACCCTTTCCAAAGCTGGGATGTAAAGCGAGCATCTCGATCAGAGACGATGGACGATGGCACACCATGAAGCCGTACAATCTCCTGAACGTAGAGGCGTCCCAAAATATCCACTGTGCTCTGCTATATGATGGGTATGAAGTGAGGCGACTTGGTGAGTCGGTCGACAATCACCCAAATGGAGTCGTGACATCTGGAAGTGCATGGAAGTCCAGTCACAAAGTCCATAGATATGCCGTCCCACTTCCACTTCGAGACCTCCAAGGGTTGCACCAATCCTGCTGGTACCTGGTGCTCTGCCTTCACCTACTGGAAGGTGAGGCATTGAGAAACGAACTCTGCCACATCCTTCTTCATGCCTGGCCACCAGTGCTATCGTCTGATATCCTGGTACATCTTCGCCACTCCAGGACGTACCGCCAAAGGGGAAGTGTGAAACTCTCTTAGCACCTCCTCACGTAAAGCAACTGGTACCAAGGTACGTCCTCTGAAAAGGACATCACGCTCTACTCCCATAGAGAATCCATCAGGTGCCTATCCTGAGGATATCTGTGCATGCCGCGTCTCACAGTCGGCGTCCCCATGCTGTGCCTCTCTGACCCGCTGTAGTAGTGGAGGAGTGACTGTGAGTGACTGAAGGAAGGCTGCTCCATCTCTATCCATGAAGGATATCTGTAAAGCGGCTAGCTGCTCTGTCGCCTCCCCAAGTAGTTGAATGACCGTCCTCCTACTGAGAGAATCAGCTACCACATTCCCCTTTCCAGGAGTCTAGACTATCTCAAAGTCATAGTCTTAGAGGAACTCAAGCCATCGCCGCTGTCTCAGGTTCATGTCCTTCTGTGAGAAGATGTAACTAAGACTCTGGTGGTTAGAATAGACTGTAAAGCGCTCGCCCATCAGATAGTGTCACCACATCTTTAGAGTGAAGACCACTACTGCTAACTCCAGGTCATGGGTAGCTTAGTTCTGATCATGCAACCTCAACTAACGTGATCCATAGGCGATCACGGCCCGCTCCTGCATCATGACACATTTGAGTCTGGTCCCTGATGCATCGCAGTAAACTATGTACCCTACTCCCTCCTCTGGAAACCTCAATATAGGCGCGCTGGTCAAACTCTGTCTCAAGTCCTGGAAGCTCTGATGACATTGGTCTAACCACACAAAGGGGTTCCCCTTCTTCGTCAAAGATGAGAGTGCTGCCGCAACTCTGGAGAAGTCTGGAACAAATATCCAGTAGTACCCAGCTAGTCCCAAGAAGCTCCGCACCTCGGTCACACTCCTGGGTGGCTCCCAAGCTAGCACTGCCTTGATCTTTGCAGGATCCACCACAACTCCCGCCCCAGAGATGACGTGTCCCAAGAAGTTGACCTCACGTATCCAGAAATGACACTTCGAGTTCTTTCCATAAAGAGGGTGCTCTTGGAGTGTGTCTAGTACAACTCGTATGTGGTAGGCGTGTTCCTCCTTAGTCGTCGAGTAAATCAAAATTTCATCGATGAAGACCACGAAAAATCGATCGAGATATGGCTGAAAGATCCTGTTCATGAGGGCCATGAACACTGCTGGAGAATTGGTTATGCCGAATGGCATAACCAATAACTCATAGTGGCCATACTGATATCTGAAGGCCATCTTCTGCACGTCCTCATCCTGAACTCTGAGCTGATGATAGCCTGACCTGAGGTCTATATTCAAGAACCACTGTGCTCCCTTGAGCTGATCGAAGAGGTCATCAATCCTCGGTAGTGGATACTTGTTCCTCACTGTCACCTAGTTCAGGCGATGATAGTCGACACAAAGTCGCAAGCTCCCATCCACCTTCTTGGCGAACAATATCGGGGAAGCTTATAGTAAAACACTAGGTCGGATGAATCCATTGCCCTACAAGTCCTCCAACTGTACCCGTAGCTCTCGAATCTCAGCGGGAGCCATCCGATGTGCTGGGGTGGATATCAGGGCTGTCCTGGGGTATACATCAATATAAAATTCTACCTCTCTGCGAGGAGGTAGTCCTGGAACGTCATCGGGGAAAATGTCCGCATACTGATCCACCACTGCAGGAAAACCAGGACTCTGCACGTCAACTGCTCCTAGGATGAGGCTAGCCAACTGATGTGTGACGGGCTGTCCTCTCCTCTGCGAGAGTCCATCCTATGCTGCGAAGGATCCCTTCTCACAGGTGAAGGTGAACCTGATCCCATTGGTGCGTACACACCGCACCTTGCACCTAATACAGTCAATCTGAGCATGGACTGTAGATAACCAATCCATGCCCAAGATGACGTCGTAAGGCCTCGACGCCTCTACAAGAAGATCCAAGCCGAAGCTCTCATCTCCTAGAGTAATCTCACACTGCCGGCACCAGTGCGTAATCGTCGAGTCTGCTCTCGTAGGAGTCTCTACCCGTAAGGATCGAGCCAACAGCTCTGTCGGAATATCCGAGCTCCGAACAAGGGCAGCGACTATGAAATAATGACTCTCTCCTGTGTCTATGTGAACTGTAGCAAGTGTGGAATAGACATAGATAGTACCTAGAATCATCTCGGGCACGCCGTGGTCATAGGCCTCCGCTTCCTGAAGCTGTGCCTGTCTCTGCCCGCCAGTTCCCTGTGTTTGGGGTGGACCTCCTGGCGGTGGTGGTGGTAGAGCCTCAAAGCGTCACCCACCACCTGCTGCTCGGCCAACCCCTCTGCCTCATCCGCCTGCTCCCTACGGACTGCCACAGTCGACCTTCTGCCTCTGCCTGGGTGGTCCCTCAACCGTCTGCTGCTCCTCTGCACGTCGGGTCAGGCAGTCACGAGCCATGTGGCCCTTCCCGCCGCATGCGTAGCACTATCTGCCTCTCGAAGGACTGGCTCCGTGCTATGTGCCCCGCACCACTGAGCCAGTGT
Source organism: Viscum album (assembly GCA_963277665.1). NCBI lineage: Eukaryota > Viridiplantae > Streptophyta > Magnoliopsida > Santalales > Viscaceae > Viscum > Viscum album. Next base: position 66,111,800 of record OY728149.1, on the reverse strand, counting down.
CCTGAGGTCGTCTACCTGAGGGTTTGGTATTCCTGGACCCATGAGTCTTTCGTTGACTACCTGCTGCAGAAGACTCTACTACATACTGCCCTACGGTAGGTCTCGCTAGTGATGTAGGTTCAACAAGGATGCTCTCGATCAGAAGGGCTCGCTCCAGTACTCCTGCCTATGTCGAAATGCTGAGTGAGATCAGCGATGCCCTGATCTCCTACCTCTAACCCACCTCGAAGGTCCGGGCCCGGAAGAATGGGTCCCATACCATGTCCATCGAATAGTGCGAGACATCAGTAAATCTTGCCGAGTACTGGGTGACCGTCAAGCTGCCCTGCCGCAGCTGTAGAAGCTCATGGATGCGCACCGCACGGAGGGTGGATGGGACGAACTCTTAGCATATGAGGCTCTCAAAGTCCGTCCAGAGGAGATATGCCTCGTCGTGCACCTGGAGCATCAAGATCCACCATCTTCCTGATGCTGCGTGCAGGAGGCTTGCTGAGAGGATCACCATGAGGTATGCTAGTGTCCTCACTAACCTGAAAACCCGTACAACTGCCTCTAGCCAATCCTCGGCTGCCTGAGGGTCCGTCTCCCTGCAGAAACTGGGTGGTCACTGACGCTGAAACTCATACAGTTCACTAAGCCGATGTGCATCGTTAGCGGCTAGGGCTGGTAGCATCGGTGGCTCGGTGGGTAGAGGTACCACCAGTGCCTCTACTCTCAAAGGGTCCTGTACCGAGGCCTCGTCGCTCGGTGGGCTGTCGTCATGCCCAACTCTCTGAACCCTAGCTGGTTGCCATCATGGGGCCATCTTGAAAAGAGATAGGTGCTCCACGGTCAGAATAGTATACCTAGTGAGTTGACACAAATTAATCACAAAGAAAACTTGAAACACACATGAAATCAATGTTTTCGTGCATTAATTCGAAAATCAGAAGTCAGAGTCCTGTTGTACGGATACATCGGCGGCCGCACCAACACTGGACTCCCTGGACTGATAACCACACTCAATACTCTTGACACTATTGCTTTACATAGAAAAAGATCAGAGTCCTAATTTCTGTGGTAGAACCAAACTCCTATGATACCAATTTATCACGACCCATCCTCGGGGCTCATGCCATGACTACCCCAAGCCCGCCTTCTATAGGCTAGGTGCTGGCGACTAGCACCAAGGCGTAATTCCCGGTAAAAAGGGAAGGCATTGCCTTTGTAAAGTAAAAAAAAATGACAGAGCAAGCAAGCAGAAGTAAAAACTACATAAAAACAGGGTACAACAGTAAGTGCGGAAAAGTAAGTGGGCCAGAATACAAACCGAAACTGAAATTAAAGTAAAACTGAGAAAGGGAGTACAAAAACTGAAAAGTAAAGCCACAGCCTCGAGCCGTCCATTGGAACTCCCACCTGAAGGGTGGCTACAGATATCCTCCACAACTCCTCGAGTCTAGCCATCCGCTCCGAGTACGCCCCTCCCTAGGGTCCACCTCCATGTACCGACTGCTCCGTAAGCCTCAACCACGATCAACGATGTCTGTCGTCTGCAACCAACACAATGTAGTGTGGGCATAGCCCGTGCAGGGGTGTGTATAAGATACTCAGTAGGGACCCCGAGACCCCCGAAGGTCTCCCAGAATCCACAAAGGATAATCCACAAAAGAAAGATACAAACACAAAGTGACATCATGAACTTCTTGGGTATATGCCCATACATATACCTAAGTCATCAATTCTCATTCGGCTCCAACATCCGTGCTCAAGTACAACCCAGTCCACACCGGAAAGCACAACCCAATCCACACAGGAAAGAAAAACGTAATACACACAGGATATCAAGTCAATCTTATCGAAGATAAGGATTGAAAGTCAAGATTCAGCTCACACAGGTATACTTATTCGTAAGACGATAGAGACGATCAGATATTTCCACTTATTCATCAAAGCTGTCGGACCCACACAAGATCGATAGGTAATAACCCCCGAAAGGACCCACAAATGATCGATAGGTAACTAACCCCCGCAATGACCCACAAAGGATCGATAGGTAACTAACCCCCACAATGAACCACACAGGATCGGACCCACATAGGATCTGTAGGCGCTGGCCCACACAGGACCGCTGAGCGCTGACCCACACAAGATCAGACCCACACAGGATCGGTAGAATTGATCCATATAGGATCGCGGAGTGCTGTAGTCGTCGTCGTCGAATCCACGGAGGATTTCTGTACAGTCGTCATCGTCGTCCCAGTCGCAGCCATCTCTAGGGTTCCCGCACATAACAAGCTCATTCGGGAGGGTCCGCTCAATGGCCCAAAGGGCTGATACATCAAATGACACATAGTCTGGAGTTGATGTATCCAAAAGTTCCGTATCTTCATCAAGAACTCAACGTCACAGACGGCGCGTCATTCGTACGCCCGGTCTGAGAGTTATTGGCTTTTTCGTCCGAGGGGCCCGTTTGGATTTTATGTCAAAACCAGCCCGACCGTAATCCAACTGCGTCCAAACCTCATGAGGAGTAAGCCAAAATGTCCGTATCACTTAGAGGAATCCAAAAAAGTCGACGACACGTCAATCGAACGTCCTGAGGTCAAGTTATAAGTGTTTCCGCTTCGAGGGCACGTTTGGTTTCGTGTAGAACCAACCCGGCCGAACCCAAAGTACTCTGAAACGTTGAGTGTAATATATCAAAACGAACGTCTCATTCCAAGGATCGCATCGCCACTGACGATGTGCCGATCTGAGGTCCGCGGCCCATGTTATGGGCAAAAGACCGTGAGAGGTCCGGTATTAGGGGGTTCGGGCCTGGTTCGACCCGGACCGATACCCTCTGGGTCGGCCCGAACCGGGTCGGGCCGTCCCGGGTCGACCCGTCCCAGGTCCGGGTCCGGCCCTCTTGGGCGTGGCCCGACCCGGCTGGCGCGACCCGGACCGGCAGGCGCGGCTCGGCCCAGCCTGGGCACGGCCTGGCCCGGCGGACCGGCCTGGGAAGCCGACCCGACACACTAGCACGCTGGCGCCAGCTAGGTGGCTCGGACTTTTCGGTTGAGCGGACTGGGGTGTGTGGGGGGGGGGGGGGGGGGGGCGCTGCCCCCCTCCCGTTTGTAAGTCACGGCCCCCCATGTGGGGGGCGGCTCATGTCCGGCCAGCCGGGGGTTACGAACCCCCGACTCTTCCTCTGGTCGGCCGGCTGTTGCCGCCACAAAACCGGCAAGGGCCGGTCCCCCTACTCCGACTCCGGTGGCCCGGAACCGGCCGTCGGTTCCCCTGCTCCGTCGCGGCCTCAGCCGCGACCTTGGACCGTCCGGCGTGGTGCGACGCCTCCGCACCCCCCGCCGCGGCCCTGCTCCGGCCGCGGTGTTTTCGTGATCCTCCGGCACGGCGGAACGACACTGTGACCTTATTCAACTTCATCGGCGCGGCGCGACGGCGCCGCACATCCTTGCCCACGATCCTGCATGGTGCATCGGCACCACATCATTTTCCTTCGAACCACAACAATACAAGAATAAGGGAGGAGGGTCGGCCGTGTTTGTGTGGTCCGACCCCCTCCCGTTAATCAATAGAAAGTGGCAATGTTTCACGAAGAACGGAAATATAAGCAATCAGGAACAAAAATTTAAATAAACCCCTACCTCGTCGAATTTGTTGAGAGAGGGTTCGTCGTGGAAATAACCATTACGGAAGAAGGCATCGCGGAAGGAGAGAGTCGCGTCACGGATAAATGATTCGTTGGCGTCACGTTGTCGATCTCCGAGGATCCGGCGTTCTTCACGTTCTTCGTCGAGGAGGAAGAACTTCAAGAGCTTTTACTTTTTCTCCCAAATCCTCCCAATGAAACAAGTTCCAACCAAAATAAAATAAGAACTTCCCTTATTTTATTAACATGACTTAAGTTGAAATTCAAAAGTTGAAATAACCCTCTCAAATTAAACGCACCTAATTAATTAACAAATGTTATCAACTTTATTGGTGAGTTGAAGGAGCTAGGAAATATGAAGGGGTGGGGTTCGTGTGGGCCCCAATGCACTCATAACCTCTCATCGGAAGTTGGGTGGTTACCCAACTTCCACCCAAAGGTTTTAATTACCAAGTAAAAATAAAAATTGAAGCTCAATTTTATTTTAACTTCCATAAATTTTAACAACTTTTCTCGTTAAAATTCAACTACGGAAAAGGTGTTCCTAAGCAAATACCGGCACTGCGAATTCATCGGTGCCCTCAGAATTCAATTCCGAGCACCGGTTCAAAAGTTAGAAAAAACCCGCTCGTTCGTTCACTGAACGTACCCGAGCTAATATTCGGTTAGAAATTCCAGGCACACCGGGCCTCAGAATCAAGTGCCATTAGAAACCGCGTTCTTGTAAAATCCCAAAGAAAATTAAGAAAAAATTTCCCTTGAATTTTACGAATATTTACATAAACATTTGAACTCCACTTTTAACAGAATAACCTCGGGAAAAGATTGAATCATTAACTTTTTTACCTATCTTAATTCACTAATTCCTTAATAGGATTAAATAAATGGATCTCAAATGTTATTTTGGTTTAAATTATGATTAAATTGGGGAATTTATTTTGGGGTTTTGGAATGTGGTGTATATGCATATTAGGTTCTATAATAGCTATCTAGTCTTCACCCATGGTGGATGTTCTCATGCTTAAGTGGCCTTTGGTCCCCTTTCACGTTGTTGGTATGTCTTGGTCGATTTATCTTCTTCCATATCTGGACTTCACAACGTACTTTGTATGTGCTTGGTTCTCCTAGGTTAATGAATAAGGTTCAGATCCACCCTACACAACATCCCTTGATTGGTGATTTTTCTAATATGATTTTTATTTATTTTATTCTTCTATTTATTTTTATATCATAAATTCAATAAAAAATGTGGACATTATTATAAATGGTAAAACCTAAATTATAATTCCTAAATTATCAATGGATTACTATTAAGATTACCAAAGGGAATATTCATGAATTTTGAAAAATTAATATTTTTTCAATGAGTTACCAAATGATAATTATTTCAAATTATCTAGGGAAACTATTAAAAAACTAAATTAAGATCAATTAATCAAATGATAATTTCAACCAAATATCAAAGGAAAACTGCACATGTCTATTGAAGATAGTATCATACTATTATCAAATGATAATTTGTAATAAGTTGATATACATTGATTATCAAAGGGTAATTCCTAAAATCGACTAATGGATAAGTCTTTATCAATGTATAATAGCACATATTATCAAAAGACTACTTTGTAAAATTATTAGTTATAATTTTAAAGAATTATCATGAAATGAATAAAAATATTTATCAATGAATAATATATTAAATAAGAATAATATTATTATTGGATTAGAAAAAGATAATCTCATATATTTAACAAGATGTAAATTATTGAAATAGGTAAATGATAATTAAATTGATTTATAAAAGTAGAATTATTAAAATTATCAAATAATAATTGATTTTTTCAAATGAAAAATTATTGAAAAAAATACAAATGTAATTATAAAATGATAATTTATAATAAATTATTAAAAGGTAATTATGGGGTACATTGTTTTATAAATTATTATAAGATAATGTTATAATGAGAATTTTTGATAAATCTCCAAAGGATAACTATAAAGGGTTGACTTAGAATAATCTGCCAAAATATAATTACAAATAGATAAATTATTATAATTATAAAAATACAAACATAAAGGATAATTTATCATAAATTATCAAAATACAAACATAATGTAGAATTTAGGATAAATGATCAGAGATAATTTTGAAAGGATAATTTATAATAAATTATACAGAGAAGATTATAAATTGATAATTTTTGAATGAACATTAAAAGATAATCATTCTAATAGAGAATATTGCATGTTCATTAATTTTCTTAGAATGATAAATCACAAGTTATTGAGGAAAGAGAATGTATCATCTCATGTGTTATTTTGTTTATTTTTGAATTAAAATAAATATTTTTTTCTTAGAAACCATGGAAAAACAGAGTAATTGACGTGTTGAAATTTACAATAATAATTCCATGAAGAGGAATTATTAACTGTAGATGTTACCACTCAAGCTATTGGACCACACATGGTGGTTTATCCTTTCCTTTAACATCGATGACTTATAAGGTAGGACATTCCTTACCTTTTGGTATTTTGATATAAAAGGTTCCTTAATATGATTTATGCATAAACATATTTGATGACCATGATAGATTATTATTCAATGTTGGTGTGGGTATCCCTTAGAACCTTATGTGACACTTGTTTCCATGAGTAGTTTGTTTTTAGTTATTCATGTTCAATTTTGATCACATGTTTTATCATTCTATAATAGATATGATGATGTGGTATTATTTCTTATGTATCCCCCCAGGAAATTTGTGTTTTTGTAGTATTTTTCTAGGCACCAATGAATGATGGACCATCATGAAATGTTTATCCCTCAAAGGGGGAGTTCATACAACTTCCATCAATGGTAACCTTTGACCTATGCAGAGAGTATGGATACGAAAATCTCTCATGGATGTTGTGTGATGAACTCAATTCCTAAGGGTTTCCAAGGAGAATGTTCTTGACGAATAGTGAATGTTGAGTAGCACTTAATTCCAAGTGAGTACTGAGAACACGACTTCCATGATACAAAGTGTATGCACTCAATTCCTAGAGGATCCCATTGGTTATATTGTTGAAATCTAGAGAATGTTGAGTTTCTTTTGATGCCTATAGAATACAAAGAAAATTACTTCCTTTATGTCTATTTTATATTGTGTTTCATGACTAAATTATATTGAGAAGCATGATTTATTAGCCTCATGTGTGGAACATGGTTCTTCTGAAACCTTTATTATCCTTTTGACATAGAGATGAAGTATGTACGACTAATAGTTTATGGTAGTTTGGTTATAATATGATCACTAGTTTTTGGATTGTGTTTCCCAATGATTTTTATGAAATTATTATTATTATGGAGTAAAATTTTATACTTGAAGACATTAGATTAAAGAAACATTGTTGGTGTCCTATTGAGTCTTGTACTCACACACTACTCAGGCATTTTGGTGTGCTTGTCAATTTCATGAGGAGTCTGGTGAAGGGAGAGGGCCTTATTGAGGACTGCTGAGCTAAGGATTGTAGAGATTGTAATCAGATAGAATGAACACTAGTGGGAGCTACAACTTATCATTTATTTATTTAACTTATTTATGTACTATGGACATGCTTGACAAATTAGGTATCTTTAATTATTTACTTGTAATGTATTCCAATTATTCAGTTATTCCACATATTTTTCCTGATGATTTATTATATTGTTATTAATTATTATTGATCCTATAAAATGATACAGATGGTATACACTCCCCCTTATTGGATGGAGACCCTCCCTACTAGTTGGACACCACTTGTGTATTAGGGGGAATGACTGAGGTCCTGAAAAACTCTGACTTTGACTCGATGTCTTGGTTTGGGATGTTACACAATGGTATTAGAGGAATCATGAATTTCTAACTTATTCATCATGTATTCTTGGGATGGGCCTAGATAGGTAGAAGATAAGATCTGTGGGACTCTGGTTGGGGAGATATTATAGTTCATATGCATCACTATATAGTGGACATCAGAGATTGAATAATGTGGGAAATATTTGTATATATATATATATGACTTATGTGACCAAAACGCATGGATGGAAACAAGGTTTAGTTCTTGGAGGCGTATAAATTTGGTTAATTGTAGAATATTAGTAATTTTTTGATCCCATAAACTAGTGCCAACTGATCTGAAGGAGCTCAAGGTTCATTTGGATGTCTTAGAGAGGAAGGGACTCATAAATAGTATTATTTAATCAAATGGTTAACTTATGTTTATTATCAATTAGGAAATTGATAAGATTTGGTTATGCATTTATTTACAAAAGGTCGACCAGGTGAAAGTGATGAACTGATATCCATTACAAAAGATCTATGATCTTTTTGAAAATATATGGGAGATTAGGTTTTCCACTAAATTGAACATTGATCGGTCTATCATCAGTTTCATGTTAGGGAGGAGGGAATTTTGAAGAAGTTGTTTCAGAGTATGTATAGACAATGTAAGTAATTGGTAACATCAATTGGGCTATCAAAAATGCGTACAATGGTCATGGACCTAACAAAGAAGACCTTCCATCCATACCTTTACTCATTCATCATGGTTTTTGTTGATGACATCATCAACTACACATGTACACCATAACAACATACTACAAACCTAGAGATGGTCTTGAGTGCACTTTGAGAACATGTGATTCATGATAGGATCTCATATCATGCCATCTATGTTCAAGATGTTAATTAATTAGATCATGTTTTTTTTTCTAAGATTGTTATTTCTATAGACCAAGATATAGTTAAGATGGTTATTTTTATAGAAAATTCCCCAGATCATGTCTGAAATAAAGATATTTCGGGTTTATCAAGACATTACAAAAGCTTTATCCATGAATTATCATAACTATCAGCACCCATAATAGCACTATCACAAAGGTGGTTTTATTCCTATGGTTATACTAGCATGGAGATGATTTCATTGATTAGAAGATGCATTTTATGAAAATATTAGTAATTAATCTCCCTTAGCATGAGGTAAGTTATGAATTATACTATATTGCATTAGGTTTCAGTCTCTGTGTAGTGTTAATACAATGAAATCAGGTCATAGCCTATGGATCTCCCCAAAAATAACTCTATGAGAGGGGATAACCGAAATGTTACATTGAGATGGAATTCCTGGCCCACACTCTGAAATTTTGGAGACACTATCTCTTCAATGAGAGATTTATTATTTACACAGAACACAATATCAATCACTATATCATCACAATGAGGGACATAAAACTAAGAAAGAGTAACTCAGAAGAGTATATATAGACATTTGACTTTGATATAGAATCTATAACTGGGAATGATAAGGTATTTGATGATTAACTTAGCCATAAATCATCGAATGACCATGAGCGTAGCGAGAGGTCCTCAGAGGAGAAGTGGTGCTTAATAAGATTATTGGCTGATCAGAGGATGGATTACTGACAGAACCAAGGTTATATTAATTTTTCTCCCTTGGTATTCATATCTTCACTTGTGTACCTAATAATTTATTAGTAGAATTAAGACTCAGAGTGTGCTGAAATTATGAAGTAACATGCCGATTAAGACTCAATAAACGAATGGTTGACGGATGATGATGATGTTCTCTTGCTATATAGAAGAGTAGTTATTCTTGATTCCATCATAGAAAGGATCATTATGGATGGCCATAAATGTAGATGGGTAGAACATATTTGTGTGACCAAAATTTAGTAGGAATTTAGGTGGTTTTTCTGGTTTACAGGGATGAAGAGGTATATAACTAGTTTTTTCTTTTGATTCCCTACATGTCAGATAGTGAAGGAAAAGCACAAAAAACCTAGTGGGTTGTTTCTACGACTACTGATACCTATGTGGAAGTGGGTGGTCTTTAATTTGGATATTTTTGGAAGGGTTACCTAGTACCTCGAGTATTCATGAAATAGTCATTTTGATTATCCATCTATTGATGAACTACACTCACTTCTTACAGATCATAGAGACTCACACAAAAGAGTTTTATGAAAGGATTTATGTTTGAAAGATCATACTCCAACATGGAGATCCCATGAATTTTTTTCTGATATAGATGCACATTTTATGTTATTCTATTTTAATGGTTTTCATAAATCCATAGTGAATCATTTATGATTGAGAAAAACATACCATCCTCAAATTGAAATACAATCTGAGTAGACTATACACATATTTGAGGATATGATTCATTCTTACATTCTAAGCATAGGGGGAGTGTGGGATTATCACATAACCTTGGTTGAGTTCATATACAATAATAGTTACCATGCATCAATTTAGATGGAACCTTATGAGGTTTGTTATAGGAGTTTGTGTCATTTACTGATATATTGATAGGAGTTAGGTGAGGCATCAGTTGTTAGCCCCAGTATGATTTCATTGACATTCAAGAGATTTCAGCTGATATGGAAGTGTTTGATCACATCCCAAAGCTGAAATTGATCTTACGCTTACCATAAGAGTAGACCATTGGATATCATTTTTATAACAACCCATACTTTACATACATTGTTAATATTTCAAAATTGAAGCATACTTATTACAACATATAACAAAACCACGAAAGGGCCGTATAGGTATAGTGTCTTTAGAAACTGGGAAACATAAAAAACTGGTTCATAAAGCATCTACATTGTCTCCCATTTATTTCATCATATCTATAGTCCCTTTTGGCATATCTTACATAATAACCTTCTTCCTGACCTCGAGAAAGAAAACATACAAAAGGGTGAGCTCAAATGCTCAGTAATGGTAAATAAAATAAATATCAATCACATCATATACATAAGCACATAACTTTTGGAAATCTTAACCTGCAAAAGAGATCATAATTTCATAACATGGGATAAATCATGGCAGTGAAATGTAATCACAATAATCATAACTTAAAACATGAAACTTTGTGGCATACACACATAATCATAGAGAATCATATCTTATTAGTCAAGACTCATTGCCAATACTATCTTAGTGGACAAAATCCATTGTTGAACAGAGTCACCCTCGTTTCAGTCCTGTTTCACTGAACTGGTATAACCTACCGTTCCATCCATGTCTATCTCATGAGATATAAAATCTTTACCCAATGAATTGGAGGGAGATATAGGTCCCACCCATCTCATAATGATACCAATCTTATGTGTGCCACAAAATCATAAATCATACATCATTACATAACCCATGTAATAAAAATGGGAATCTTAAACATCGTGACATCATAAAACAATTCATATAAGATAAAGGAGTTCATAAAAATATTTCCATCACAACATAATCAAATCCATGTAATAATAGGGATAGAAACAGAACCCTATATTGTCTTAGATGGAAAATAATTTTGATAAACTCTTGAACTCCATTCTTGAGGAAAATATCCTTTCTACTTCAAAAACATTTATCCTTTCATAACATGTCATACGATTTTAAACTAAAAGAAGTTGATTAAAAATAAAATTGAAAACTTGTAAAGGAATCTTCATGTAAATAATGTTTTAAAAATCCATTCATGCCGTATAAGTTAAAAAAAACATTCTTCTCGTACTTTTGTCGGAAAAGTAAAAAAAGTACCTCGTACGAAAAACGACAAAAGATTCCTTTCATATCTTTTACTAAAAACTCACCAAAGGGTAAAATAGGATTTAAACAATTGTAGTTGAATGAAAATAATATTACATATTGAGGAAACATGGATGTGGATGATAAAATACACCCCAGTAAATACTAAAGTATAAACAATCTCGGATAAAAATGAGATTGTGATATTTCCCTTACCTTAGGTCCATTTTGCTTCGTAAGTGTCCGAACCTCCTGTATAATGATTTAAATAACGTTATTGACTTATTCCAGAATCATACTTATTTTTATGATATCATATATGGTCATTTTCTTAGCTTCTTAGTAGTAATATATCATTGCTACTTGTTATTCGGGTGTTTATAACTTTTTGTTCTTATGCGTGTTTTGTCGAATAAATTCTTATTCTTATATTTAGGTAATAGATACTTCATTTCTAGAATGGTATTATTGTAATATATATCATATTAAATCATTAAATTCATTTATATAATCATTATGAAATGAAGATCATGTAGAACGAGTCGCATCACATCGTGGAGACTGTATTCCGTACGTACGCACGAGTGATGATATCGTTCATATGATCGTGGAATTGTATTGGAGTGTATGTATACTATTTCAGAATCAATATCAATTTATAATAGTCATATAATGTCATTATTTACACCATTAAACCCATCCAAGTATGGTGGTGGTGGAAAATAGATTACCCCATGGCGTGGAGACGATATTCCGTACGTACGCACGCACGGTGAATTCTTTTTCCGTAGGATGGATAGATGGTGAAATAGGGTTGTTTCATACTTAAAATAATATATCATTATATGAGTGATACTGATTTTATTACTTCATAATGAAACAACTAAAGAAGAAGAAGTGGAAGAAGAAATAAAGATGAAAGAATCGGTAATGGACATTACCTCTTCTTTGAAGTGCTTCTTTGAGACCTTCTTTTAGGGCACTAAAATTGGTCATTGAAGAAGACCAGGACCTCTAGGATGTCTCTAAGGAAGTGGAGAGGAGGAATTGGCAGGGTTTGGCCGAGCTTGAAGGCTCAAAGTGGTGTGAGGAAGAGGGGGAGGAGGTGCCCTTTTATAAGGGATGAGAGGGGCACCTTTAGGAAAACTAAAAATATTATTTTATTATAAAGTCAAGTTCGGTTTTAAATAGCTACAAATTGATATATTTCAAATTTAAGGTGGGTATGGGTATAAATAATATCATAAAATAGAATTTAGATAAGTTTAGGTTCCTATTTTAACCTTATCATTTAGATTTAACATTAAGTTAAATAAGTTTACTTTTACCATGTCTTCATGTGTTCTTATACTATAAGGTTAATAAACTTACTATAAGCAGCCAAACGAACCCCAAGTTGTTTATTATTAATATATATAACCTTATCTAGGTCATTTGTAAGAACCTTAGACTTTTAGGAATAAAATAACAATTACTAATATAATATTTGTTTTAAAAACTATTTTATGTCAATTTTGAAACTATTTAGTAATTAATTTTCGTGAAAATCATAACAGAATGATTAGTTCGAACAAAGTTAATTAAATAAATACTAACATGTCATATTAACCTAGAAAATTAGTGTAATTAATAAAAAGTCTCATATTACATTTATTTGGATGTTTATAACATTAATTATGTCAATATTTCATTAATAAGATAATTACTGCATCATCTTTGTGTCATAAATAAATTAAATTATTTAATGTCTAAAAATTACAAATAAAATACAATTATGTAGGAAATCGTTCTATCCTTCTAATGAATATTTATAGTCGAATTTATCTTATGTATAACCCCATATTAAAAATTATTTACTTATTAAACTTTGATTTTAACTATTTTAACCCTTCTTTAAATAAATTAATAATAAATGTCCTAATCTAATCCAAGTGGGCCTAAATGGTCATATTTTATTCCTAAGTTTGTTTTCGGTCGAATTACACTTATACAATATAATTAGGACATGTTTTAGGGTAATAATAATATCATCTTTACCCTTAATTACCATATTTACTTTTAACCGTGGTAAAAATAAGTAAAAAGTTACTATTTACCAAAAATTATTTTCATCTCATTGAACCACATTTTAGTCCTTGATATTAACCGTGTCTCTCGGATTTTTGAAATTCCACTCACAGAAGTGGTAAAATTAAGTTTTATGAAAAATTCAGTTTTTTAACTGCCACTTAGTGGTTTCACTATTCATCAAAAATTGAAAGTTTTCAGAAAAATACCAAAATTTTACCCTAGGCTAATTTCGATATTCTGAATCCAAAAATGAAGTCCATTTTGAAAAATAAAATTTATAAAATTTCAAAAAGTGGTTATTACTATTCATAACGGCTAGTTTTAATAATATTTTAATAGTATATCGTTGTTTAGTGAAACTCGGTTTTGCGTACGACGCAAGCTATCGAGGAAGGTCGCGATTTCGTGTAAAGCAAGCCAAGAAAGTGTTGTGTAGAAAAAGATTCCTTTGATGATTTATATAACATAAAAGTCTCAGGTGTTACACTCTACCCCCCTTAAAATGAATTTCGCCCTCGAAATTCGTCACTTTGTAACAAATAGATGAGGATACCTCTCCCTCATCATATCCTCAAGCTCCCATGTAGCTTCTTCTAATTGGTGGTTTCTCCATAAAACTTTCACCAATCGAGTGGTCTTGTTTCGTAGGACTTTTTCACTACGATCCAGAATTTCTATCGGATGTTCTTCATAAGAAAGATCTTGCTCCAGCGGTACATCTTCTGAGCTGAGTACATATGAAGGATCAGGTATGTACTTTCTCAGGAGAGATACATGGAACACATCGTGAACTTGAGAGAGATTCGGTGGAAGCGCCAATCGGTAAGTTACCTTCCCAACATGATCCAATATTTCGAAAGTACCGATATATATAGGGCTCAACTTCCCCTTCTTTCCAAATCTCATAACCCTCTTCCAGGGAGATATTCGTAAGAACACTTTTTCACCCACTTCAAACTCTAGGTCTTTTCTTCGATTGTCGGCATAACTTTTCTGTCGACTCTGAGCTGCTCTTATGTGTTGTTGAATAGATCTGACTTTTTCTGCCATTTCATCAATGAGATCAGGTCCTAATAGCTTTCTTTCCCCAACTTTATCCCAGCAAGTTGGAGTCCTGCATTTCTTTCCATAGAGAGATTCATAAGGAGCCATCTGAATAATGGAGTGAAAGCTATTATTATAAGAACATTCCACCAATGGTAGGTGTTGATCCCAACCACCTTTGAAATCCATATAGCAAGCTCTCAACATATCTTCTAGGGTTTGAATTGTTCTCTCAGACTGACAGTCTGTCTGAGGATGATAAGAAGTGCTGAAACTCAACTCTGTATCCAGAGTATGCTGAAGACTTCGCCAGAACTTCGAGGTAAATCTCAAATCCCGATCGGATATAATAGAAAGTGGTACTACATGCAATCTTACCACTTCCTTTACATATTTCCTGGAAAGCTAATCCAGAGAGAAATCCCCTCTAATAGCAATGAAGTGTTCAGACATTGTAAGACGATCAACTATGACCCAGATAACATTATTGCCTTTGGATATTTTAGGAAGTCCTGTGACAAAGTCCATAGTGATTTTTTCTCATTTCCATTCGGGTATGGGTAATGGTTGTAACATCCCCGTAGACTTCTGTCTCTCAGCTTTAACTTGTTGACAAACCAAGAATCGAGAGACATATTCAACAACATCTCTTTTCATTCCATCCCACCAGAAGTACTCTTTCAGGTCCCTATACATCTTCGTGCTTCCAGGATGAATAGATAATGAAGAACTATGAGCCTCATCCAGTAGCTCCTTCTTTAATTCGGGGATGGGAGGAACACAAACCCGATTCCTGAACTTTATTATGCCATCACAATCGAGGTTGAATTCAGGAACGTTTCTCACCTTCTTTTGTAACTCGACATCTTCTTTCTGCGCCTCGTTAATCTTCACATGTATAGATGGTTGAACATTCATTTGAGAAAGATAAGATTTTTCCCCTTCCATTATAATTCCAAGATCCATCCTTTGTAAATCCATAAATATTGGATGTTTTGTGATCCTCATCATGGATAAACTAGTATGGTCTTGTTGACTTAATGCACCTGCAACCTTGTTTGCTTTCCCAGGGTGGTAATGGATTGAGCAGTCGTAATCCTTAATCAGCTCCAACCATCTTCTTTGACGCATATTCAGCTCCTTTTGTGTGAAAATATACTTTAAACTTTTATGGTCAGTATAAATATCAGACCTTTCACCATAAAAGTAATGCCTCCAAATCTTTAATGCAAAGATTACCGCAACTAACTCCAAATCATGTGTTGGGTAATTTTCCTCATGTATTTTCAACTGTCGTGAGGCATAAGCTATCACCATATCATTTTGCATAAGAACACACCCCAATACCTTCTTGGATGCATCACTATAGATCAAAAACCTTTCTCCACTACAAGGCAGTGTGAGCACAGGTGCACTGGATAACCTTCTTTTCAACTCCTTGAAATTCTCTTTAGATTCTTCTGTCCAGACAATCTTAACTCCTTTCCGAGTCAAATTGGTGAGTGGATTAGATAATCGTGAAAAATATTTCACAAAACGTCGATAATATCCAGCCAAACCAAGAAAACTTCGGATCTCAGTTTCTGTTGTTGGTCTCGACGATCTTTCGATAACCTCTATTTTTTCTGGATCCACAGATATCCCCTCTTTTGAGATTATGTGACCCAAAAATGCAACTTTTTGAAGCCAAAATTCACACTTGGTAAATTTGGAATAAAGCATCTCCTTTCTCAATCTCTTCAATATAATTCTCAAGTGATCTTCATGTTCTTCCTTGCTCTTTGAATAGACAAGAATATCGTCTATAAATACTACCACAAATTGATCAAGACAGTCTCTAAAGACACTATTCATCAGATCCATGAAGATAGAAGGGGCATTAGTAAGACCAAATGGCATCACTATAAATTCATAGTGTCCATACCTTGTACGAAAAGCCGTCTTTGGTATATCCTCCCTTTTGACCCTTAATTGATGATACCCTGAACGAAGATCAATCTTGTAAAAGTATTGAGCTCCGCGTAGTTGGTCAAATAAGTCATCAATACGTGGGAGAGGATATTTTTTCTTGATAGCGATCTTGTTAAGTTCTCGATAATCAATGTAGAGTATCATTGATCCATCTTTCTTCTTAACAAATAGAACAGGTGCTCCTCAAGGTGACGCACTAGGGCGTATGAATCCCTTATCAAGATTCTCTTGGAGTTGCTTCTTCAATTCTTGGAACACAATTGGGGCCATTCTATAAGGTGTCTTTGAAATAGGCAAAGCACCCGGTACGAGTTCTATTGAAAACTCTAATTCACGATTCGGTGGAATACCCGGTAATTCTTCCGGAAAGACATCATCAAACTCCCGTACAATGGGAATATTCTTAATCGTGAGTTTCTCACCAACCATTTGTGATAAATAACTTTCAATTAGTGGAATCAAGACCCATAAGATGGAAGAAATTTCCACTGGAAGGTTATGTTCATCCTTGCATTGATAGACAATCATAGATTGATCTGGAATATAAAATGTGACTTCCCTTCTTTGGAAATTGATATGAGCTCCATATAAAGAAAGCCAATCCATGCCAAGAATCACATCAAATTCCACTATAGGAAGGATCACAAGATTTGAAGGAAGCAATTTCCCACAAACTTCGATCTGAGAAAAATTATAAACTTTTGATGCGACGGTTGTGCCATTAGGTGTTGTCACAGCTAACTCAACATCTAATTGTTGAGGTAATACGGTGATACCCTAAGAAAATTCTTCAGAAATAAAAGAGTGGGTGGATCCAGAATCAAATAAAACATTTTCTACTTTAGGGTGGATGGTAAGTGTACCTTTCACCACATCGTTATCGTACTCCACATCACTGATAGAAATTGCATGTGACATTCCTTTGTCTTTAGCCTTAATAGTTTGTTGACGTCGACCATCATCATCAACCCTTGGATTAGGGCATTTATTGGCATAATTTCCCATCTCCTTTCACTTGAAACATTGAAGTGTAGTAGGTTCATTCTGTGTATCCCTTCCTTTGTTTGCATCATTAGAAATCTTCTTCCCATCATCACGGCATTCAAATGTCCGATGACCTTCCTTTCCACATTTGAAACATTTACATGTCCATTTAATACAACTCCCTCCATGTTTCTTTCCACACTTTGAGCATAAGGGAAAGCTCATCTTCTTTTCAGTGTGCTCTTTAGATTTTCCTTTGAAAATCAAAACCTGCAAAAGAGATCATAATATCTTAACATGGAATAAATCATAGAAGTGAAAATGAGATCCCCATAATCATAACATAAAACTTGAAACTTTGTGGCATGCACACATAATCATGGAAAACCATTTCTTGTTAGTCATGACTCATTGCCAAGACTATCTTAGTGGACAAAGTCCCTTTCTGAATCGAGTAACCCTCGTCTCAGTCCTGTTTCACTGAACCAGTATAACCTACCGTTCCAGCCCTGTCTATCTCATGAGATATAAAATCTTTACCCAATGCATTGGAGGGAGATATAGGTACCACCCATCTCATAATGATACCATTCTTATGTGTGCCACAAAATCATAAATCATACATCATTGCATAACCCATGTAATAAAAATGGGATTCTTAAACAACATGACATCATAAAACAATTAATATAAGATAAAGGAATTCATAAAAATATTTCCATCACAACATAATCAAATCCATGTAATAATAGGGATATAAACAGAACCCTTTATTATCTTAGATGGAAAATAATTTTGATAAAACACTTGAAATCCATTCTTGAGGAAAATATCCTTTCTACTTCAAAAACATTTTTCTTTTCTTAACATGTCATACAATTATAAACTAAAAGAAGTTGATTAAAAATAAACTTGAAAACTTTTAAAGTATGTTTCTTGGAAATAATGTTTTAAAAATCCATTCATGCTGTATAAGTTAAAAAAAACATTCTTCGTACTTTTTTCGGAAATGTCAAAAAAGTACCTCGTACGAAAAATGACAAAAGATTCCTTTAATACATATTACTAAAAACTCACCGAAGGGTAAAAATGGATTTAAACAATTGTAGGTGGATGGAAATAATATTACATATTGATGAAACATGGATGTGGATGATAAAATACACCCCAGTAAATACTTACGAATAAACAATCTCGGATAAAAATGAGATTGTGATATTTCCCTAACCTTAGGTCTGATTTGCTTTGTACGTGTCCGAAGCTCCTGTATAATGGTTTAAATAATGTTATTGACTTATTCCAGAATCATAGATATTGATATGATATCATATATGGTCATATTCTTAGCTTCTTGTTAGTAATATTTCATTGTTACTTGTTACTCGGGTCTTTATTGCCTTTTGTTCTTATGCGTGTTTTGCCGAATAAATTCTTATTCTTATTTTAAGGTTATATATAACTTATATCCAGAATGGTATTAGTGTAACATATATCATATTTATTCATTCAATTCATTTATATAATTACTATGTAATGATGATCATGTAGAACGAGTCGCATCACATCGTGGAGACGGTATTCCGTACGTACGCACGAGTGATGATATCGTTCCTATGATCGTGGAATTGTATTGGAGTGTATGTATACTATTTAAGAATCAGTATCACTTTATAATAGTCATATATAGTCATTATTTACACTATTATACCCATCCAAGTAAAGTGGTGGTGGAAAATAGATTACACCACGGCGTGGAGACGGTATTCCGTACGTACGCACGCGCGGTGATTTATTTTTTCCCTAGGATGGATAGATGGTGAAATAGCGTTGCTTCATACTTATAATAACATATCATTATATTAGTGACACTGATGTTATTACTTCATAATGAAACAACTAAAGAAGAAGAAGTGGAAGAAGAAATAAAGATGAAAGAATCGGTAACGGACATTACCTCTTCTTTGAAGTGCTTCTTTGAGACCTTCTTTTAGGGAACTAAAATTGGTCTTTGAAGAAGACCAGGAACTCTAGGATGTCTCTAGGTAAGTGGAGAGGAGGAATTGGCAGGGGTGGCCGAGCTTGAAAGCTCAAAGTGGTGTGAGGAAGAGGGGGAGGAGGTGCCCTTTTATAAGGGAGGAGAGGGGCACCTTTGGGAAAACTAAAAATATTATTTTATTATAAAGTCAAGTTCGGTTTTAAATAGCTCCAAATTGATATATTTAGAAGCTAAGGTGGGGATGGGTCGCAGTCCTCTCATCCAATAGAATTTAGAAAAGTTTAGGTTCCTATTTGAACCTTATCATTTAGACTTAACATTAAGTTAAATAAGTTTACTTTTACCGTGTCTTCTTGTGTTCTTATACTATAAGGTTAATAAACATACTATAAGCAGTCAAAAGAACCCCAAGTTGTTTATTATTAATATATATAACCTTATATAAGTCATTTTTCTAAGCCTTAGATTTTTAGGAATAAAATAACAATTACTAATATAATATTTGTTTTAAAATCTATTTTATGTCAATTTTGACACTATTTAGCAATTGATTTTTGTGAAAATCATAACAAAATGATTAGTTCGAACAAAGTTAATTAAATCAATACTAACATGTCATATTAACCTGGAAAATTAGTGGAATTCATAAAAAGTCTCAAATTACATTTATGTTGATGTTTATAACATTAATTATGTCAATATTTCATTAATAAGATAATTATTGGATCATCTTTGTGTCTTAAATAAATTAAATTATTTAATGTGTAAAAATTACAAATAAAATACCATTATGTAGGAAATCTTTTTATCTTTATAATTAATATTTATAGTCGAATTTCTCTTATGTATAACCCCATATTAAAAATTATTTACTTATTAAACTTTGATTTTAACTATTTTAACCCTTCTTTAAATAAATTAATAATAAATGTCCTAATCTAATCCAAGTGTGCCTAAATGGTCATATTTTATTCATAAGTTTGTTTTGGGTCGAATTACACTTATCCCATACAATTAAGACATGTGTTAGGGAAATAATAATATCATCTTTACCCTTAATTACCCTATTTACTTTTAACTGTGGTAAAAAAAAGTAAAAAGTTACTATTCACCAAAACTTATTTTCATCTCATTGAACCACATTTTAGTCCTTGATATTAACCATGTCTCTCGGAGTTTCGAAATTCCACTCACAGAAGCGGTAAAATTAGGTTTTATGAAAAATTCAGTTTTTTAACTACCACTTAGTGGTTTCACTATTCATCAAAAATTGCAAGTTTTCAGAAAAATACCAAAATTTCACCCTATGATAATTTCGATATTCCGAATCCAAAAATGAAGTCCATTTTGAAAAAATAAAATTTATAAAATTTCGAAAAGTGTTTATTACTTTTCATAACGGCTAGTTTTAAAAATATTTTAATAGCATATCGTTGTTTAGTGAAACTCGGTATTGCGTACGACGCAAGCTATCGAGGAAGGTCGTGATTTCGTGTAAAGAAAGCCAAGAATGTTTTGTGTAGAAAAATATTCCTTTGATGATTTATATAACATAAAAGTCTCGGGTGTTACAATTTTGGGAGATCAGGTTTTCTTGGGATTTACTCCTCATTTTGGGAACAAATATCTACTGAACTAGTTCAATATTCACCACTTTTTGTTGAACCCTATGTGATCACCGAGTAATTATGTTTAGATCCATACTCTCCAGACCTCCCTTCTCACGATAAAGGTTTGTATGACATTTTTTATGTGTGAAATATTAGAGGGTACATACCCAAACCTCCACATGTTTTTGATTACGAGGACGTTTACTTGGATATTGATGCATTATATGAGGAGTTTCTAGTGATAATCATTGATCAAAGTGAGAATATATTGCAAGGAAAGATCCTATAAGTAATATATGTTTTGTGACAACATGTAAATATCCAGGAAGAGGCATGGGAGTGTGAGTGTTTTGATAGATCTATGGGTCATGAGTTGTTCATCAAAGACTACTAGAGATACTTATTGTTGATGAGAAGTTGATATACGGGAAGAATTGTAATATCCTGAATTTTTAAAAATTATGATAACCCTACTTGTTAAAAGTTTTAATATATATTTACTTTCAAATAATATTTTTCAATAATATTCCCTTAATAAAATTTTTACAGGATTTACATAAGGGTATTATCCTATTTGGCCTCTTGGAATATTTTATGGAAGAATTTTGGAGTTAGGAAATGAGTGAGTGTGAAATTCCCTTAAACCTAGAACGTCATCAAAAATGGGATAAAAATATGAACTATATTATATTATGTTCACCTGATTTAACAAAAAATATTTGATATTTAAAAAATAGTGCATCATATGAGAAATACAAGTCCACTGTTAGGTCTAAAATAAGAGGTTTTTACTAGTTATGGTATTAATTTTTTGTGAAACAGATTTTTGGTCAGATATCATAGGAGGAAAAGTTATTTAATATTTTATTATATTATTTTTGGGAATAATTTTTCATCTCTGAGATGATGCATCGTATGCGAAATATAATCCCACGTTTAGTTCCAAGATGCGGGGTTTACCCTATGCCTTGTATAAAGTTTGTGCATATAATAAGTTTTTTATTGGATGGGAGGATAAATTAATTTATTTGTTTTGTTATATATATATATCTTAAAAATTATTTAATATCTTCAAAATAGTGTGTCATATGAGAAATATAAGACCATTTTTGGGTTAGGGACATTGAGTTTACCATACGTGGGGCATAACTTGTATGTGTGTTGGGTATTTAACAATTCTGCTCGTTTTATTGACTTATTTAATAATTTTATTTTAATAATTTAATTATTTATCAAATTATACTATTAACCTTCTGCATTTTAAAAGGATGACTACCATTTGAAAGGAAACCACAATCCTAAAATCCTAAATCCAAATATATTTTGAATGTATAGATACACCAATGCCTTAATAGGGTTAAATAAATAACTATGAAATGAATTTTCCATTGAAATACAAATTAAATTGGGCTATTTATTTTACAAACTTTGAATGTGGGGTGTATGCTTCTTAGGTAAAATAATAGATGACCAGACTTTGACCTTGGTGGAACTATTCGAGTTCAGATGACCACATGTTCCCTTTCAAGCATTTGATATGTGTATATCAGTTTCTATTAATCAATATCCATCTTGCGCGACATCCGTTGAATGTGTATAGTGTACATAGGTTGAAGAGGATGGTGATTTCACTTTTATTTTTTAATTTTATTATTAAATTTTTTTCTTATATCATAAATTCGGGAAAGTAGTGGAACATAATATTAATGGTAAAATAGAAATTATATTTTCTAAATTATCAATGGATAATTATTAATATAATAAATGTGTATTTAAGAGAGTTATGATAAATGAATTACTGAATGATAATTATTTCAAATTATCTATGATAATCATAAAAAAGGGAAATCACATCAATTAATCAAATAATAATTTCCACTAATTATCAAAGTATAATTGCACGATTATTTTAAATATAATAGAATAAAATTTTCAATTGTAAATTATAATAAATTTATATAAGATGACTATCAATTTTAATTTATATATTTTATCAAAGGGTAAAGTAATATCAATGGATTTAATATAAATAATAAAAAGATAATTGTGTGAAATTATCAATGATAATTGAAAAGAATTATCAAGTAGTAGTTGGATTGATTTATCAATGGATATTCTATTAAATTATCAGAATATAATTATTGAATTATACATGGATAATCACATGGATTTATCAAGGGATAAATTATTTGAATTACTAGGTGATAATTACATTAAATTATCTAAACAAATTATTAAAATTATAAAATGATAACTATAATTTGATTAATGGTATAATTATTTAAAATTATAAAAAATATAATTATAAAAATGGTAGTGTATAGTAAATTATCAAAAGATAATTAGAGAGGAAATTTTCTATTAAATTATAAAATTATAATTATAAAATTATAATTATTGATGAATTATGAAAATATAATTATAAAATTAAAATTTATAATAATTTTTAAAAATATAATTATAAAATTTTATGTTATGATAAATTTTCAAAAGATTATTTTAAAGGTTAATTGATAATAATTTATCAATAAATAATCATAATGGATAATTTAGGATAAATTATAAATGATAATTATAAAATTATAATTTATAATAAATTACGAAGAGATAATTTTAAAGGGATAATTAATTAGAAATTATTAAAAGATACTTATTCTTATGGATAATATTATGAGTATATGTGTTGGCCTAGAATAATTATTTATAAAATATCAAAGTGAAAGAAATTCTCATCTAATGTGATATTTTATTTATTTTTTAAATCAAATAACATTTCTTAATTCTCGGAACCCTTGACATACCTCAGGCATTGGTGTGTCAATTTTTATGATAATAAGTCCAAATATAATATTTCTAAACTATAGAGGTTTCCACTCTAGCTATCAGACCACACATTGTGCTTGATCCGTGTCTTTGAAATTGATGAATTTTGAGGTATTATGTTCCTTAACTTTTTGGATTGTGATACACTAAGTGCGTTAATATGATTTATGCATAGACATATTGAATTAACATGATTGATTAAGATCCCAAGTGGGTGTGTGTAGCTCTAAAAACTATACATGACATTTTACCATTAGTACTTTGTAGCTAGTTATTCATGTTTGATAATGATCACATGTATTTTTGTGATACCATAATTTTGATGATATGGTATTCTATATTGAGTATCCCATCTTGGAATATGTAATTTTTCATTTTCTTCAAATCCATGGTATTTAGAACATCATGAAATGTTTATCCCTTAGAGGGGGAGTGCACACGACCTTTGATGATGGTGATGAGGGACTTTTTCACATGGTGGGATATAAAAATACAACATTGATTTTATGTGATGAACTGAATGGATAAAATATTCAAGGAATATTTTCTTGATTCCTAATAAATGATGAGTATCTATTGATACCAAGATGATGATGAGAACATGAATTTTTTGAGGCATAGTTTCTGCACTCCAGGCCAACCAGATTCTAATGGGTTTGTTCTCGATGGCTAGTGAATGTAGGCTATCTCTAAGTGCATAAATAATGTTGAGAACATTACTTACTTGATGTATTGTGTATTTCGAGTCTCATGATCACATAATGATGAGAAACATTAGTCATTACCTTCATGGATAGACCACTGTTCTTATTACAACTAGATTATCCATTGGCGTCATACCAAAGATGGCATGACTAGGGGTTTGTGGCCTCTTTGTGAGTGCATGAACACTCAAATTTAGATTTTGTGCTATATTTCTTGTTATTTAATTATTATTATTATGTAATAAAAATATATACATGTGCACATCATCTTAATTATGCATTTATAGTGTTATATTGAGTATTTTTCTCAAATACCATGCATGAATTTTGGTACTATTATAGATTTCATGAGGGATATAGAGAAGGTAAATGAACATATAGTGGAAAACTTACCTGAGGAGTATGGAGCTGGGGGGTGTCTAGAATGGACACTAGCATGACATAAAAATGTTAATTTATTTGTTAATATTCATTATTTAACTTGTAAAGTCTTACCACTTTTGGGATCTATTATTATTTATTTTTCATGTATAGAATTTATAAAATTATTCCTCATGTTTACTCTGATGATTTATTCTGTACTTTTATTCTATTAGAGATTCTATGACTGAATAATAAGGGTATAGTCTCCCCACTACTAGTATCAGAACCTCACTACCAGTGAGAAGCCTATTACGTAGAGGGAGGAGTGTTTTAGGTAATGTAGAAATATTCCTAGTACTTGACATTTCATGTTGGTATGTTATATTTTTACACATATCTCTTTGTTTAACCCCTTTGTAATCTTATTTTAACGTAGTTTGTGTTAATAATTTTTTACAAGTTTTACTATTCATTATGACAAAAAATTCAATTTCCGTCAATTAAATTTTTATTTATTATAATTAAAAATATTTTATCCATCATATCAAATTCAATATTTTTAATTTTATTTAATTATTTCCAAAAAAATAAGAAAAATTCAAAAAAACCCATTATTAGAATATTGAATTTTTAATCAAAAAATAGAGTTTACATTTATTCATTACTAGTAAATAAAAATATATGAATGTTAAAAATATTTATTGAATAAATATTCAATAAATTTATTTAACATAATTAATTATTATTTCATTATTTATTTTATTAATATAGAAACACAATGAACTATTAAAAACTTTTTTTTGATGAATATCAACTTTTTCCATGAAATGATATTTTATTCATTCTAGGACACTAGATAAATAAGGACTAAATTATTATTCATATGCTATCAATAAATTCATTTAATCCATTTTTAAATAATTATACTTATATTAAAATACTATAAATTTATAAAATTATATTTAATTAAAAAACATTTTAATCGAGAAATGAATTTAAAAAATTTATGACTATTTTAATGGAATTAATCAATAAACTAGAATTATTGAAAAAAATTCAATATATAGTTCATAATGAGGTTAATCATATTCAAAACATCCAATAAAATTATTAGTTTATAAAATATATGCAATATCATATTTAATCAAGAATTAGTGTTTCATGTAAAGAAAAATATCCAAAACATCATATTTATTTCAATGTAACACATATAAAATCTCATAGTGTTAGACTTAATTTATAGTTATTATTCTAATTTCAAATTAATTATGATGAAATTCACTTATAATAATTCCATTATTATATAAATATTGTTCCATCAATTAGAGAAGGTATAATCTTCTATTAATCACATTCCAGAAACCATTTTGTATACTTGTTATGTTGTTAAAATCATCATTTGAATTACCATACCACCTTTTTTATATTATAAATGTAAAAATAAATTTTTATTCCTGGGAATCCATATATATGTAATTATATTTCATTATTTGTGGATTTTCATTTATGAATCCTATATTCCGTTATAATGGGATAATAATGATGAAATGTTCATATAATTAAATGTAAAACCTGATATTTTTTGTGATATAATTATTAGTAATAAATATTTTATGATGGATTTATTTACACGGAACAGAAAAATTAAATGAACTCTGATATAATATTAAAATATTATTATTAACTTGGACCATTATCACCTAGTTTTTTTATTGGTAGTTTTGAATATGGAAAACTAAAATATGAAAAATATTTATAAAAGTATTCCTTAATTAAAAATTATTGATAAATAATTATAAAATATGAAAAAAAAAATTAATTGTTAAAACTAATATCATTTTTTATTGGATGATTATGTTTCTCAAATTAATTTATTTTTTTCTATATATCATGTATTTTAATAACTAATGAAAAATTATTTTTGATGAAATATTTATGAATTGAATATAGAAATGATGAATAATCAATCATACATTTAGAATGTTAGAAATAAAGATAAAATTATTTGATTGTAAAAAGAATTTTATTATAAACATTTTTATTTGAAATATGTATTTTCTTCTTAGTAAATTTAATTTGTCTATAATAATAAATGATTTTAATATAATTTATCGATCATTTATTTAGTAAAATATATTAATTTTCATCTTATGGTGACTATAGGGAAATGAATGATTTGAAATTATTTAATGATTGAAAATGTTTTTTTTCTAAAAATTGCTTGCCATGTATTTTTCAAAATAATATTAAAATGAATCTCTATAACATATAGAAATTGCATCAGAAAAAATGGTTTCCATAATGGGAATAAGAATGTCTAGATTTATTAAAGAGTGAATTTTTTTATCAATATGAATAGTAGCTGAAGTAAAAAAATTCGTTACTATAGTAAATGTTATATGGGTTAACGAGATGCTAACGTAACATAAAAAAATTCATTAATAAATAAATCACGTTTTAAACGGACAACTTCATTATGTTTTACACTATAAAAACATAAAATTACTATTCATTTAATTATATATTATGATTTAATGTTGAAAATAATATATATAAATAATTCTTGGACATAAATCTAAAAGAATAATGCACACACTAATGTATGCTATATAGGGTTGAATTCACCAATGAAGATCTCTCCTACTAAAAAAATTAAAAAAAAATATAAGAGACAAGAAAATAATAGATATTATCAATGGATGTATAGAACCATTAAATGTGAAGCATAAAATATTGAATTATGCGAAATGTAAAGTTTATATATATTGTGAAATGGGAAGTATGAAAGTTAGAATCTAAACGTTACCTTTCCCTTGTCCAATATGACATTCAAACATTATAACCATTGTAATTGGTTTCTATAATGGGTTATGATGAAAGATAAATGATGAAGAAGGGTAAAATAATCAACTCAACCTATGGGTTCTTGTATTTTTAAGACTATCAATCAAAATTTGGTAGGAAAGTAAGGTCACTGGTGTTCACCCATAACCATGCCCAAGAAGTACTTCAATAATTATAGACGTAGAGGAATTCACTCTTGATGAAATTATAGTTAGTGAATATAACCATTAGATCAATGTTAGTTGACCCACCCCATGAATGTTTCATCATCTTACATCTTACCCATAGATCGTATGTCATTATAATAATGAGTTGTGTATCAAGACCATAAGATGATGAGGGGTAATTTTCTTTTCATAAATGAAATAATGGTATACCTATACCATTTTATTATTATTAAAAAAACATGAATATATGAGATATATGATAAATATATATCTAGATAAAAATAAATAATTACTCTATTTTTGAAAAATATATAATTAAAATACATTTTCATGTTGAATTAATTTATTTTAAATAAAATTTATTTTCATTAAATTTTCATTACGAGAGACAATATTTAAAAATTTAAATGAAAATATAATTATATAAAATCTAGGGTATTTTGTATAAGTGGTAGGAAGTTTATTTTTCATAAAAAAAATTATTTTTCAATAAATTAAAATTATCATTTAAAATATTAAATTATCATATTTTGAATTTTTTTGAAACAATAAGTATTATATTTTATATTGTTATATAAAAAACCATGGGTATGCCAATGGTCTTCCAATTTCTAGAACATATATTTTCAAGGCCAATATTTTTAAATTAATAAATAATACTCCGAAAGTTTCTCAAAATAACAACCTCTCCACCCCATTTCCTTCACTCACAAGATGTTTAGCCATATTTTCCTCGACATTTACCTCTCCATAGCCTTTACAATGAGTTTTTATGGTTTTTAGGAACTCTCCTCAATATTTAAGAATATATCTCACAAGGTATAGGATTATATTTCTATCCCTTTTTATCCCAGTACTACTTTTGTTTTTAGTCTTATAATTTCAATGTTATTATATTCTAATGAGGTTACGATCATTCAATTACTATCAATTTTTTTATTTTACAAAAAATCTTATATTCTATAACATTAAATCTTGTTTTATGAACACATTTTCATACTAGCTATGTTTCCAAAAAAAATTTTTGTGAATGAAAAACACATATTTTATTCAAGGGTATTCATATAGATGTAATTATTCATCATTAAATAGTTATTTCAATTTATTATACAAACATTAAATTCTCATGGATTAAAAATTATGAAAATTTCTTATCATTCAATGTTTAGGTAATCGATAGTTTTATATGAAACACGTTCCTTATTCTTCATTTTTGATTGATTAAATGATTTATTATGATCGTTGAGTAACACCTGAATTAATATATATGAAGGGTGTACACTGATAGTGCTCAAATACATTTTGTAAATAATTATTCAATAAATATGACATTTTTATGATACTATGGGGGATAATCTTGGTAATTCAATATAAGACCTTGGTATTGAACCTTAATGATAATCTTATTAATGTGTCATTTTTATGTTGTATCTACATTTTTATTTTATGTGTCACATAAATATGATTTTTCTCTCTTGTTATTCCTCATTTACTATCCTTGATAATCTAACACATTCAATTTCATTTGTTTACTCCTTAGTGGATTTATTTTCATCAATTTCTTTTAATTTATGTCCCTAATAAATTTCTTATTGTGATTTGAACTAGGGTGGGATAATCAGTGATACATTCAAGATGTTTAAATAAATATTATGATTATGTTTTCGTATGTACTTAATTTGTTATGTACCATGTTTCCTAGACATTAAACATCAAATGGAACATTGAAGTTACTGATGTAATATTTTGTTAAGGAATTATGTTAGAAATAATATATTAAAAAGGAAATATTATATAAATGGAATCAAATGAATTGTTTTATAATTTTTGGAAATTAGATTTACTTTTTTCTAAAACCCTTAGGATATGTTAAAATATACAAAAAACTATTCAAATATTTGTAAAGTAGAAATCTATTAGATTCCAAATAATGAAATCCCTGTATAGATACTATATGTAGATGTCGATCTAGAAAACACGTTCATTGGTATAATAACCATGAAAGGGATACTTATGTATTGAATTTATATATTCATGATGAAATAAAAAGTTATATTTCAATAAACCTATTTTGATACTCTTAAGAGATATTATTTGGTTAATCAGAATATTTTTAAAGTCAATTATAAAATATATGAAGATAATTTTTTTATTATCAATATTCAAGTATATGAAAAAAAAATCATGAGAATAGAAACTTTTATCATTATAATATCCTTTATATTTATTATTATAATTTTTAAATATTAACTAATCTCCCCTTATCTTTTTTTCTATAATAATTTCTTGTAAATTGAAAGACTCATAAAAATAACATATAATATTGATAATGAAATGAGGTTTTTCTTAATATTAGGGACATATTTGTCATGAATATGATGAATTAGTTAACTTAGGTCACAAATGAAAACATAATTCATGTGGAGAGTCCATCATCACCAATAAATGAACAACTAAAAATTCAATTCTCCAAGCATAAATGACCTCCATTTTGGGTGAAACCTTTAATCCAGTAATCATAAAATAATATATCAATAATGTAGATATGATATTTTTCTTCTCCACTCTTCAAGGAAAGAAAATTTTACATTTTATATTTACCTCTTAGGGGGGGTGGGAATTCATTTATTGTGACATAGATCAATAATAATAATCCAATGGGTGAAGTTTAATACAGAGTGTGATAAGACTTTAAAAAACAAGTTTTCAATATTTATTTTCTATGTACCTATAGAAACGTAATCAGGAGATATTTCCATGAGTTGAAACAAAGTGAAAATTAATTTGTGTGGAATTATTAGATGTACATTACAAGTCTTATGTGATATGATTTAGAATTTTTCCTTTATTTTGATGGGAGGATCAATAATTATTTGGTGGGATAATACCACTTCTTAGGAAGTTTCTTATAATTAGAGAATTTTGGTGTTATTAGAAGATAGTGTTTTGTTCTAACAAAGCATAAATTGTGTCTCAAGATATAAAATGGCCTTTTGTATAAAATTATGAGAATACAAGGATAGAGAAAAATTTTTAAAAATAATTTTTCCTATGAAAAAGAAGAAGAAAATAACAGAAACAACATGTGAAAAAAATATTTAGGAAAAAGAATTAATGGAATTGTTTGTATGGAAGTTGAAAGGGTAACAAGTATGAAAGATATGGATATATATATTGAAAGTATTGTGGAGATGGAAATACATAATATAATAATTCCAATGAAATGGGGAATATGGTGAAAGTAAAAACATTTATCTAATACTTAATGTATGAGAAAAACAATTTCTTTAATTAGTGTAAAAATAGAAGATAAAGTAGAAAAACTAGAATCCACCCTAGAAGTGGCTAATAAAGAAAAGGAATTCATTTTTAATAATGAAGGATAAATTTGAGGCTCTGAATTATTTTGTGGAAGGTATAATTATAATAAATTCTTTTCTTGAAAATAAATTCTTTGATTCATGTTCTAAAAATTATTTAAATTGATTCATGTTTTCAAAAAAAATCATGTTAATCCATGAACTACTACTAGTAATGTTTTCACATAAAACTCACGGAGCATATATTTCATCACTAGATATATATATGGATTAACGTAATATAATTATTTAGTGAATTCTCTCTATAAATATATTTTTCCTCCCAATAGTGGAATTCGACATAATACTATTGACTTATTGGATATCAATATGCAATTACATGATAAACTAAAAATAAAAGGAAGTTTCAGTTATCATGAAAGCAAGCCTATAATTTTAATCAAATGAGAGATAAAATATCCTATGTATTCACGTAAAACCTCTTATTTCTCTCTATATGAAAATGAATAGTGATTATGGAGAAGAAATAAAAAGTATAAATATAATTTATGTACCGGTTGTTTGGGACTAAATTGATGTATTTCATGAAGATTTATCTCGACCACAACCATAAAGAGGTATTTTTCATAATTCAACTCATAGATGGATCCAAGCCAATGTTGAATCCCCATATATAATAGAATAAGTATATTTGAATAAATTAATGCATCTAATTAAAGATATTTTAGAGAACTGTTATATTCATCCATTTGTGTGTCATTAGAGAGCAGATGTTCTCCATGAGAAGAAGGATGATTGATCAAGGTAGTTAAGAATTGATTATAAATAATATACTTTGATCATAAGGATGAAAAAATACCCACTTCCTAGGATGGATGACTTGTTAGACCAAATCCATGGGGTTCATTTCTTGTCTATGATTTATCTATGATCAGTGTATCATCTTGTTTGGGAAATGAAAAAACATATCCTACAAAAAACATTCATAATAATACATATACATTAAGAATATATTGCTCTTAGCATCAAATTGACTAATTCTCATGTCATATTTATGGATTTTATGAACAGATTCTTTAAAGAATACCTTGAGAAAATTTTATGGTATTTATTAATGATGGTTTGGTATATTTCAGTAATTTTGTAGATTAATAGGATCATATTAGCTTCATATTATAAATCCTAATGGAGGAGATTTTTTTTTGAAAAATTTTGAAAATATTTTTTAGGGTGTATAAAGTCATATTTTTAGGACACACTGTGACCAGTGAAAGTGTATTGGTTGACTCAACAAAGAAAATAGTCATAGTAGATTGGTCTTAATATACAATATTTTCTGATATTTATAGTTTCCATAGTCAAACTGGGTACTATGAAAGTCCAGTTCTAAAATTTTCATGACTTTTTAATCCATTAACAATTTTAACATTTAACGGAGTTATGTTTAATTAGACCAAGGACTTTGAATATAGTTTTATGAACATAAGAAGTGGTTGTTTAGTGATCATGTGCTAAATTTACCTTCTAACATGGAAGGATATTTTATTTATAGAAAATCATCCTTGAATAGAATTGTATTTTTAATCATGAAAATTGAATAAGTTATTGCATATGAATCACCATATTTAAAACCTATTGAGGAGAATTATCCTACTCAATATTTAGAGTTCGTTACAGTTATATTTTTATTAAATATAAAGAGACTTTATCTTCATGTGGAGATGTTTGATTATACACTGACCACCACATTCTAAAGTATATATTCAAAAAAAGAACTAAAACTGATATAAATGAGATTATTGTATCTTTTTAAGTAGTATGATTACTCCCTCCCTTATCACCCCTGAAAAAAACAAATTCATTGAAACATTGAGTAAGAAATACACCAGAGTTCTTATAATGATAATTATTGAAGAAGAACCATAGATTAAGTAACAAGTATAGATGGACATCGAAGTCCAAATTTGAGGGAAATCATCAATCCTATCCCAAAAGTTTTTCCCAATCATCCTCATTGAATAAAATCACAAAAGAAAAGAAAATAAAACACTAAGTTATAAAAGTTGATAAATGTTGTGAAAAATGTAAAGTCTCAAGATATCAATATTGATTATAAGGATGTACTTTGGATTGGCACATGGATATGTATCCATTCTGTTTCAATATTAAAAAAGAGCTCATAGATGAATCTCATGGGTCTTTGTACTCTATAGATCCAGAAATTACCAACAAAATAGATATCCTTGAGATAATTAATTTGTGGGATACCTTGAAAAGGGATATTTTTTATTATATAAAATTATATTTGTTATAAAAACAATCGAATATATAGTGAAATCTATGCAAGTTAATTATTCTACCACTTCCCAATCCTATATGGAAGTCATACAACATCACTATAGGATATGTTACTATACATCCTTAAAAATCTAAAGGAAATAATTTCATATGGGTAATCATCGATAAAATAGAAAAAGATGATAATTTTATCCCCTTTTAGGTGGATTTATCCCTTAATGGCCTTGATCAACTATATATTTAAGAATTGGCGAGACATTATGGGACACCATGATTGTTTTTTTAGATAGTGATACAATATTTAATTCTTTGTTCTTGTGGATCCTTCCAATGGATATGAATAATTAATTAAACCTTTTCATATCCTATCAGTAAAAACTAGGTGGGGGTTTTAAAAGTACTTTTTAGAAATTGAGAATCATATTAAGGTCTGGCACACATGATTTTCATCAGAGAAGGGGAAAACATATTCCATTTGTCGAATTATCTTATTTAAATAATGTAAGGATCTGACCCCGGCTGCCCAGATCTAGAGCCTTATTTCATTACATTGGCATATAAATAAGGAATATGCATCCTGAAGGACTGATTAGTTTATTATTATTGGAAATATGGTATATAAATAAGTTCAACATTACCACTTGAAAAAAATACAACATAGAAAATCCTTTGACAACATCCATAACTCCTAGGTTTTCTCAGCATGTCATTAATTATAAGATAATTCATGTCCTGAGAAAATGAAACTTAAGAAAGGGGAGAGATTAAATACTTAGTAAGGGTAATAAATACGGTGTAAGATATCATAATAAAAACATCAGGCATATTGAAGAACTAAAAACATTTTCCTTTTACAAAAACAAGAAACACATTATTACAGAAAAAAGAGATAAATAAATACTCCCATAATAATGGGTATTATATTAGTAAAATAACCACAAGAACCATCAATAATATATTCATAATGAGGGAATTCATAATGCGGGACAACATAACCATACCATCAAGGCCCCGTTCCAAGACTATAAATAATCATTTTGTCAAGGCCTTGTGCCTAGACCGTAGTTTGTCTAATTAGACATATCGATGCACTGAGGGATATAGCTGGCCCCATAAAAAACTTATTATGTCCAATTAATTCCTAACAAGAATAGGCATAAATATAAATAACATATACATTCACATTGAAAATGATATATGAAATGTAAATAACCTTCCCCGAATATTAAGAATAAATACTATCCATTTGTAGTAAATTGGTTAATGGTTTTAAAATATCGCTTCCATAGAAAAAATAATCACAATCCATTACATTAAATATTATATATGATAACATGAAATATTAATCCCAAAAATATATAATAATCAACAATTGTGTTTTAAATTGAGGAAGATACTCTTATAAAATCATCGAGTAATTCTTGAGATAGATACTATTTTACTTTGAAAAGAAGAATTATTTTTTAAAAATATTTTAATAAAACCCAAAGATAATTAATATAGTATTTTCAGAATTAAATTTGTGATTTTATAAATATAATGGTTTTAAAAAACAAATTATATTTTTCTCTTGAAAATAGGTAAGAATTTGAGAAATTTCCTTGATGAAGGCTTGTATTTCAGAAGAAATTTTGAAAGATCCTTAAAAAACATGTAACTATCCATAATATAAGAAATGATTATGGTTGGTAAACATATATAAAACACTCAAAAAAAATTTATTATGATTTAATAATAATACAAAAGAGTTTCATTGAGGTAATTAAACAATAAAAGTAACCCTAATGAAAATGGAGGTTCGGCTGGTAAAACCCTGACCTTAAGTCTAAAAGTGTTCCCCTCTTGAAATTAATGTCCTATAATATGAAATTAGACTTATTAATAACTTAGTTAAGAACCTATTATACATATATTTAGTTTTTCATTATTTTATTATGTTCATTATGTCCTTATTGATTAGTTATAAGGTTGAATTCTGTCGTTCTGAAGTGCTAGTTTTCTTGATTTTCATAATCGGTTCACTTGTTTTTATGTAATGGAGTTCATGAGGAATGGATGTAAATCTCTATAATTTAAATTTAATATTATTTATTAATATAAAAAGTTTAAATGGTCATATGTATCATTTGGTTACATGTAATGTGGATGAATCATTAGATGAAATATTAATGAAAATCACTTTGTTTATTTAAGCAGTATATTGATTATTTAGAATTAGTTTGGTAATATAATTTAATATTATGTACATATAATACATCGTGAATATTAAATAGGTCATAATATATATATTATAGTCTTTTTAACCCATAAAATTTTCTTCAATTCCAGTAGTTAAGAATAAATTTAAGAACGTAACTTCGTCATCCACAAAGGTTATAAATTGGAACCTCATGGACATTGATTTCTTTTATAATAACGGGAGAGAGTAAGAATATTGATGATAGTTCTTCCATTAACATAATATAATTACATAATATGTATTATGATGGATTTATCATGGTCATTTGTATATAGGAGGTGAGGAGAGGATAACAAAATAAGATAAATTGAAATGAAACTTATTGAAAAAGAAGGGTACTTTACCTCTTGAAATAACCACCTTGAGAACCTATTTAAGGAAGGGGTTTTTGGTCTTTAGGAAAGACCAAGATATTATTGGAAGTGGGGAGTGACTATGTAAGGTTATTTGGGAAGAAAGGTTATAATATTGAAGGATTATAGGAGTGAAGAGAAGAATATGTGAGGGGGAGGGGTGGGCTATAGTGGAGGAGAGGAGTGAATTTTGAATATTTTATTCATTATATTATTAATTCCCTCAAGAAAACCAATAGTATTGTTTCATTTCACCACTAATAGTAATAAGTTCAAGTGATTTTAAATTAATTGGCCTTACATCACTAATTATGTCATAAATAGTCCATTTAACTGATAATTTATATATACGGTATTTTACCATATTTCACTATTCATCAGAAATTCAAGCATTTCAGAAAAATCCAAAAAAATCACCCAAACAATTTTTTAATGTTTATAATTCATAAATTAACTCCACCTTTCAGAAATATTTTTCTAAATATTATTATTTTATTTTTTAAATAAAATCATTATTAATTTTAAAAACAACAATTTTAAAGTTAAAATTTGCTTTATATCACATTGAAAAAATTTTAAGATCTCATTATCTCATTACCTTAAGAAAATAAAATAATAATAATATTTATTATCCATAAGGGTCACATTACTATTTGTATTTCTATTCATAAGTGCATGTTATTATTCACCAATAATCAAGTTGGTTCTATCAGACTCCAAATGACTCAGTGATTAGAACTCTAGATGACCGATTTTCAAAATTCAAAACACAGTAGAGAAAAAGTTGTGTTTAAGGAATAGATTATAAAATGTGTTGTTTTATATAGAATCAGTGTTTCATGCATTTAATATTAATTTTCACAACCTTGGGGTGTTACATTCTCCCCTCCTTACAAAACATCGTCCTCGAAATTCACATAATGTTACCTCACAAAAATATTTTGGTAGGTCTTCCACATAATCTCCTCGGGATCCCATTTTGTCACTTAAATTTTATGATTCCTACAAAGTAACTTTACTAGACCAGTCATTAAATTCCTCAACACGTTTTCTTTAGTGTCCAGAATGTAGATAGGCTATTAACAGTACGATAGATCTAGTTCTAATTATATAACTTTAGAAGTGAGGACATGCGATGGATCTGGCATGTACTTTCTCTACAATGAGACATACAATACATTTTTTACATTGGATAGTCTAGGAGGCATAGCCTAAAGATATGAAACATCTCCAATTCTCTCCATAATTTCAAAAAGACCAATGTACCTAGGGCTCAGTTTCCCTTTCTTCCCAAATCTTATAACGCCCTTCCATGGAGATATTTTCAAAACAACATTATCCCCACATGAAATTATAGATCCTTCCTTAGATTATTGGCATAGACCTATTATCTTTTTTGAGATATTTTTATATAACCTTGAATAGTATTTACCTCTAATATTGTTTCCCCCACAAGCTCTGGACCCACAAGACTCCTTTCACCAACTTCATCCCAACATATTGGTGTACATCATGTCTTCCCATACAATGCTTCATATGGTGTCATTTGAATAATTTAATGGAAAATATTATTATATTAAAAGTCCACTAATGGAAGATATTGATCCCATATACCTTGAATGTTATGTGAACATGATCTCAACATGTCCTCTAAGGTTTGGACCATCATCCCTGATTTATTTTCAGTTTGTTGGTGGTATGCAGTACTCAATCGATGTTCGGTATCCAAATGTTTCTAAAGAATTTTCCAAAATTTTGAGGTAAATCACGGGTCATGATCAGATATAGTT
The DNA here is from genome assembly GCA_963277665.1 of Viscum album. Taxonomy (NCBI): domain Eukaryota; kingdom Viridiplantae; phylum Streptophyta; class Magnoliopsida; order Santalales; family Viscaceae; genus Viscum; species Viscum album. Next base: position 66,074,019 of record OY728149.1, on the reverse strand, counting down.
GAGATAGGTTCCCCATGATTTCTCACAACATCATTGATATAGAGTTGTACTAATGGCTCTAGTGGAAAATATCACCTTTAATGTGAGTACATGTGCCGATTTCGTTAGTCGACCCAAAATTACTCAAATCACATCATTCTTACGTGGAGTTTTGGGTAATACAGTGCCATAATACATGGTAACATCATCCCATTTCTACTTAGGAATCAATACAAGTTGCATAACTCATTTTCAATACTACCTTTCAGCCTTCACTTTTTTACAAACTAAACATCTTGATACATAATCCACTATTTCCCTCTACATGTTATCCCACCTGAAATGTTCATTCAAATCTATATGAATCTTAGTGCTACCAGGATGTATGGAGAAATTCAAACTTTGGGCATCATCCAATAACTCCATTTTTTGCTCAGGTATATCTAGAACACAAAGCCTATTCCTAAATTTCAGAACACCATCTTCACACACAAAGTAGGTCATCTTCCCATCTTTCACAACATCAATTCTATTTTTTAGGTTCTCATCATCAGGCTGTGAACTTTTAATCATTTTTAATAAAGATAGTTGGTAAACTAAATAAAAAAGTTGTGATGTTTCACATTCTTTGATAATTCCCATACTGATACCCTCTAGATCATGTAAAAAGGATCCTTATCAATCCTAATCTTGATAAAAACCCCATGATCCTTCCTGCTCAATGAATCAGCTACATTTTTTCCTTTCCGGGGTGTTAGTGTATAGAATAATCTTAATCCCTGAGTATTTTGAGCCATCTTCATTGTCTCTTGTTGAGTCATTTCTATGAGAAGATATACTTCAGACTCTTGTGATCTGTATATATCTCACACTTTTCGCCATAGTGATCATGTCTCCATATCTTTAGGGAAAATATTACCACAGCTAACTCAAGATCATGTGTGGGGTAGTTTTGTTCCTATATTTTTTTAATATCATGATGCATAGTCAATAACTCTATATTTCTTCATAAAGACACAACCAAGCCCTTTCTTTGATGCATATCTAAAGATCACAAACCCGTCATTTCCTGATGGTAGGGTTAGGATTGGAGAATTCACTAATCTCCTCTTAAAATCTTTGAAACATTCCTCACATTAATTTTACCATACGATCTTAACCCATTTACGTGTAAGCTTGGTTATTGGGTTGGCTAAACAGGAAATGTTTTGAACGAAATGCCAATAATAACCCGCTAAACCAATAAAACTACGTACCTCAGTTATGTTTTTTGGAGTAGGAAATTCATGTACATCCATTATCTTCATAGGATCACCAAATATTCCATCATTAGAGACAATTTGTCCCAAAAACGAAACTGATTGTATCCAAAATTCACACTTACTAAACTTTCTATATAATTCATTTCTTCTAAGAGTATTCAGAATAGTTCCCAAGTGATTTTAATGATCTTCATAGATTTTTTATTATACCAAGATATCATAAATAAATACCACCAAAAGACATCAAGGTGTTCCTTGAAAACTGTATTTATTAGATCCATGAAAATAGAGGGCACATTATTCAGTCCAAAAGGAATTACTATAAACTCGTAATGCTCATACCTGGTTCGAAATACTATTTTTGGAATATATTATTTCCTCACAAGAAACTGATGATGTCCAGACCAAATATAAATCATCCAAAAATGTTGGGGTAAATGAAGTTGATCAAGTAAATCATCAATGTGAGTTAGGGGATATATTTTCTTTATTGTTATAACATTGATCTTCTTATACACAATGCCCAACCTCATAGATCCATCTTTCTTCTTAACAAAAAGGTCAGGGGCTCCCCATGGAGAAACATTAGGGTGAATAAATCCTTTATCACTCAATTAATCTAGCTATTTATCCTATTCCACTAACTCCAAAGGGGATATTCTATAAGGGTTCATTGATATGGGCCCTGAAACCAGAATTAAATCAATGGGAAACTCAATTTCCCACTCTGGAGGATGTCTAGGTAAATTCTCTAGAAAGACATCAACATATTCTTATACAACAAGTACATACTCTATTTGATCATTCTACTACTCTCCCATAGTTTTTGAGTTCACTTCTTCCCCAATAATTGAATTCAGTATAGATACTAGGGAGGAGCCAAATGAGAATCAGATGGTGATGTTTTTTCCGTAAAGATAATGGATTTCACATCAACCTCAAAAATTGTATCCTCATTCTTCTTACAATAAAACCTTTTCACCATGGTTTGAAATCCAATTCATATTTAGGATTATATCAAATTATATAATTGTTATGACAATAAAATCAGTAGATAAAGCACGTTTATATGTCATAATGGGGACTTCATGACACAACATTGTTAAAATGATACTTCCCTTAGGAGATTTGACTAACAACTCCCTTATTAAATAACATTATAAATATCTTATTTTCTTGTAAAACTAGGATGATATGAATGAATGAGATGATCCCGAATGAAATAAATCATTGGCTAAGTTTTATGAAACGATTAAATTACCTGCCACCACTTTATTAGGAACTTCAACCTCCGTAGTTGTGACAACATAACCTTGGAATTTCTCCCTTGGAATTATTTTGGGAACGTTTCCCTAATTATTTGGAAATTCATGTGCATAATGTCCCATATCCCTAAAATTATACCATTGATCATTGGTAGATTCTTTATTCTCCTTACAATCTCATGATTGGTGGCATTTTTCTCTACTCTGGTAACAGAATCCCATTCCATTTTAGGAATGTTCAACGGGTTTTTTACTAAATTACTATATGATGGATGTTAAAATCTTCCCTTCTTACATATTTCATTATTTACTTTTATATAGTTTTTGTATTCCCTCTTATACTGTTGTTTTACTTTAAACTCATATGACTTATAAATTTATTTTTCTTTCTTGATATCACTAGGTTTTGTATCTTCGTATGATTAGAAATTTTGAAAGTCTAGATCCCTTCATAAGAATGGTTTTAAACCATCAAGGAATCGATCAATTTTTTCCTTAGATTACATATGTAGTCTACAACATACCTTTCCAGCCATGTAAATTTGGCTTCATACTTGGAAACATTTTCATTTTCCTTTTTCTTCAGATTCAAGAATTTCCTTCTTATATCTAACCAATGTTCATGAGGAAAGTATTTTTCAAGGATGATTTCCGTAAAGTACCTACATTCCATCCCTATTATCCCATCCTCATACATTTTTTTGTATTAAGGATCACCACTGATCTGTATATCCCAATAGACGATAAACTGACATGAAAACCTTCTCTCTTTTGTTACAACCCAAAGTGATACATATCTTCTCTAGGGAACTTATCCACATCTCATATACAAATGGGTTTTTATTACCATTGAATGACAGAGGCAATGGTCGCAAACAAAAATCTAACAGAGCTCCTCTACATGGTGGATCCAGATACTCCATACGGGTAAGTTTATTTCTCATAACCTGAGTAAGTTGTCCCAGAATAGTTATAAGCTACTCATCACTAGACACAGTACCATATCCAACATCATTATCTTGCATCGGAGAGAAATCCCTACATGGGACATGCATGTTCATGTAGTTTCCATTCCTTCCACTAGGCGCCATTTTTAAATAATGGCATACACTAGATTAGGGTATGAATCATAATGTATAATCTCAATGTAGAAAAATACTAATCAAAAATTGAAATTCTATACATAGCTAATATATCAATCATAGGACTGGTTTCTTTGAGAAAACATTTTCATTTAAATCTATCATAATGGATTGTAAAAAATGTGAATTATCCTATGAATATCCCCTGGGAGTGTCAAACCAGGTGCACATTAAGGCCTACTGTTGTGTACCAGGATACCTTGGGTCAAGCCCAAAACTCCTTGTCAGAGTTTTCACTCCTCGAAACATTTGTTCTAGAACCAAATACACTTGTAGTATCCATATAGGGAATTATTTTCATGAAATAACAACATAATCCATTCCTTGAAAAAATAACAGGATGCCATTTTATGCTTATCCTCAAAGACTATCTAAGTTACTTGTTCCCTAATCTATATTTTATGAATCTAGTTTCCAAGTACTCAACTAAAATTCATTTGATAGCAACTGTAAGGACCCGACCCCAGTTGCCCAGATCCAGTGCCTTATTTGATTACATTATCATGTAAACAAGGAATATGCATCTCGAAGGACTGAGTATTTTAGTATTATTGGAAACAAGATACATACATAAGTTCAACATTAAAACATGAAAAAATACTACCTACAAAATCCTTTTACAACATCTATAACTCCTAGGTTTTTTAAGTATGTAATTCATGATAAAATTCATTAGGACTTGAGAAAATGAAACATAAGAAAGGGGTGACCTCAAATTATCAGTAATGCTAAGCAATACAACAAAAGATATCATAACAAAAACATTAGGCATGTTGAAAAACTAAATTTTTTCCTTTAAGAAGAACGTAAACACATTATGGTAGGAAAAAAGAGATGAATATATACTTCCATAATCATGTGTATTCTACTTGTCAAATAAACACATAAAACATCAATAAGGAATACATAATGTGGTACATCATAACTATATAGTCAAGGACTCATGAAAAGACCATAAATAACATTTTTTGTTTTCTATGTATTCATTATTTCATGCATTAAATATTTATTTTCAAAACATTGGGGTGTTACAAATAGTTTTTACTCAAGTTCTAATATAAGTCCCCAGACATAGACATTACATGAACTTGAGTTATGTAAATAAATGACATTGATTATCTTCTCAGCTTTATAGTTTTTGAGATTTAGAATTATTTTCTTGATAAAATTGTTCTTGAATTTTTCTTTATCTTACCCTTCCTTATACCATGTGAAAAACATTTCAAAAACATGGGAAGATAATAAATAGATCAGTATGTTATATAAAATATATAATGAAAACATTAATCCATGAATAAATACAAATCAATGAAATCATAATAATTAGTCATAAAACATATTATCTTTAAATTATCTAATTTTATAATAAGATTAATGAATAAACCATAGAAATCAAAAATCATAATTGTAAATTTTGTAATTCATAACCTTCTTAAATTTTAGCTTTCCCAACTACATTGGGAGTAACGTTCCTAGTAATGTTTGGATTACCCATAATAGTATATTCCCTAAATCTCTTATGAGAAAATTTATCGTTTACCTCCGTCATGTTCCCAAATGAATTGCTGGGCTATCTTGGGATCAACTGCCCTCAGTTTATCATTGAACAACCCGTATAGATAAGAAACTCCCAAGAACAATAACATAATCATAATATGTAAAACAAGCATAAAGGAAAGATAACATTTCCATATTGTAATAACTATATATCATGTAAACATATTGACATAATCAATGATTTATAAATACCATGTTCAATACCAAAATACATAAAAAGGGTATATGATATTTATTTTCCTTTTAGAAAACATTACGTCTCATTAATGAATCCAAATATTAAATAATGCTCACGGTGGAAGAAAGGTCATTATCACCGCATACTATAAAAAGATACATTCTTTTTGTCATTTAGTAAAACACTTCATAGAAAATGATTCCTCTTTAAAACCATTGAATTAAATTAATAAAAAGGGTATAATTATAAACCTTATAAAATAAGGTTCTTTATAACATCAAAATTTTCCTCAATAAAAGGATATTGAGATGATGTGTCTTACATTGAGTCTAACTTGTATTTTTGTTCTTTATCTCCCTATAAACTGGGTTACCTGTTTTGATTTAATCCAAACAGATTTCTTGAATTGTTATATACCCAAGTTAATGATTCTAGGAGGAAGGTAGGGATATTGGGAGCTTAATTTCACTGAATTTGTATGAGCCAATGGGCTTGAGAGGTCTGAGTTATGTTGGTATTAGAGGTGGACTTTTATAAGAGGGAGGATGGTTACTTTAGAAAATTCTAGAAATATTAATTTATTATAAATTAAATTTCAATTAAAAATGGTCCAAAGCTCATTTAATTGTAATCTATGTTGTTTTTTGTTCTAATACCCATCATCCAATAATTGTTCGTCATGTTTTGAATATATTTTCTCCTTATCTTTTTGGTTTAACCCTTATTTAAACATTTTTAATCATATAGTGATATCATCTTATTTACACATTGTGGGATAATGTAACAACCATATCAATTAAAATGACCCAAAAAAATAAATATATTACATTTTGGGAATTTTTTTAATCACTTGATGGAAAAATCATGTTTTAATGAAGTAATAACTATCAAAAGATTGACATATATTTATGTCCAATTTCAATGGAAAATTACTCACAATGACCAAAATTGGATTAAATTATATAAACTTAATCCAATTGCACTTTAAAAACAATTAAATGGGCACTATAGCAATATAAATAAATTATATAAAAATACATTTTTTAATTAAAATCCAATATTTTCTACTATTCATTAAAAAATTAACTTTATCATAAAATTAACAAAAAATTAACCAATGTAAATTTTGGTTTCCCAATTCTATAAAATAAGTTTATTTTGTCAAATAGAACATCTAAAAGTGACAAAAACTAAATTTAAAAAGTGTTCCCCCTTGAAATACGGTAAAACAACATTTTTAGATAAAATCCATCTTTTGTCCCAAAAATTTAATTTTTTCTTATATCATATCTCGAAAAAATATAAGATAAATTTAAAAAATTTCATTGAATATATAACATATATGTACCATTTACTAAAAATTAATCAAGGGTGATATGATTTTATCAACATAATTATTCTCTTTTTAAAGAGGTTTTCAAAAAAACACATCGTTTATATTCAATTGGTTTTTATTTCCATTTATTAAAACTTTGGTAACCAAAGAATCATTATTTAAAAATGTGTAAACAATTTTTTCATAATTAAGTTGATACTATTCATTTCCTCCTTCACAATGGCTAGGAGTTAACTACTATCATAAATAATAATATTATTACTCTATTATTTTTCATTATAACTCAATCATTGTAAGATTTAGAAGAAACATGTTGTTGTTTGTTGAGTACGCTATCAGAAAAAGAATCCAATTTAAAATAAAATAAATATATTATTTATAAATATCAATAGATATGAAAAGTTATTATTCAATTAATACCTGGGATGTTACTTCATTCCCCCCTTTTGAAAATTGCTTCCTCATAATTTTGAAATTAGGCTCAAGAAACTTTTTTGAAAATACCACATCGGAATATGAATCAATAAAAATATCACTTTAAAAGAAATAACGATAAGTAAAAATGTCACTCAAGATAACATATATTAGAATTACACATAGGAAAACATGGGTATGGAAGAAAACCCTAGTGTCAGGTTCTGATGGAGAGCGATTGAAAACTTTTTTAAGAGAATGTTAACTACTAGAAAACCATAAACTTGTGATGGGTTAAATGGTGTTTGATTCCTTAGTAGGAAATGTAAACAGAAAACATTTTTTTATGTTATTTATCATAATGTTTAGGAATTTATTTATGATATTGACTAGTAACATAAGGAAATATACTTACTTTTCATGTAGATTTTCATCCTTTAAGAAATTTCTACCACAAACTCATCTTTTATCTATACGATGAGTATTCAAGATGACTTGGTTACACATGAGGTGCTAAAATCAACTTATGTAGAATCACATAATCAAAAAAATATGACGTATATATCTTACTTGTCATTATACATTAACCAAAACCAAACTGTTTAGTAAATGGTCATACAATCCCCAAAAAGGATAATCCATTTTAAAATGAAATACATATCTTAATCTACAAAATTCAAAAAACAATACCCAAAGTTCAACAAAGACCGTTCAATACACAATTGTATTTAAAATTCCTCAAAATACTCCAAACGATGATTGAAACAGAAAATCCAGAAGAATTTTACCACATAGTCTTCCATGATAAATCTTGACATTTATCTCCAAATAATATCGATTGTGCTTAAAGTCTCATAGTGAAAAGTAATTAAACAAATAACATATTCTCTATGATAGGGTTTTCATTTCCATGAATATCCCTAATAGACATATGTCCATAATAAAAAAATTTATTATTCCAAAATAAAATTCAAACATAACTTCATAAATGAAATCCCATAGTATTCTATTTTCCTTAGGCATATAGTGTTCCTAAAAGAGGAATGTCTTCCAAAATAAAATTTACCACTTAATTACAAAATAATTTTCCTATAATAAGGATATATATTTGATAAAACATAAGTTCCCAAAATCAACTTATTATTGATCTATAAAATCAATTAACTAAAAAGAATAAGTCAAACTAACTAGGTAGTTCACGTATGCCAATGGTAGGCGATGTGACCTTATCGCCCTTCAGGTGTGGTTTCGATTCCAATGGCCTTGCCCGATGTAGAGTATTGTCACCCATCATGCAGGTTTTTATTTTTCTGAAACTATATCATTATTATAATATTCTCAAAAAAATATAATTTCCTAAAAAATAACAATAACTTTCTTTATCCTCAAATGTTATCTAATACCTTTCATATTTCGTCCCAAAATGTAATATACAATAATCAAATTAAAAACAAAAGATCATATAAACCCATAAGGTTGTACATTATGACCTCACAAGAAAATAGAATTATTCATTTAATAATATTTTCACATATCAAATTTCAGTGTTACATATTCTAGAAAAATTCATCCAATGTAATCTTATCATAAAATGGGCATTAATACTTTTAAACATTCCATCATACTATAATCTACCATAACTCATAAATTAATTATATGTAGACTTATTACTCTTTAATAGTTATTCATAATCCATTGAAAATTAATTTCCACCTTCTTTCTTAATACATCATTCCTTGAATCAAGAAATCATGATCTCCAGGATGTTCTCTTTTTATTTTGGCATGTTGTCCTACTTTCAAAAAGTAAACATCTGCTCCACTTCTGTAATTTAAATTTTCAATAGAGTTATAAAGGTTGAGATGTTGAAATCCTATGAAATATATACCATGACCCATAAATTTTTTTTATAAATTATTAGGCATCAGATAACTCAAACAATTTCTTGTAGGTGATTTGAATACTCAAGAAGCTGTCAAAATAATTCGAACAATCTTTTACCATAATAGTGATGATCAAATCATCAGGGAGGGACAAGAAAGTTGTTTAATATATCTTTTTTTTAATATTTAAAAATGATCGTAAATCTTATGAAATGAATCAACACTTAAACATGAAGCGATTTGTTATTATTAAAAAAAAGAATCAAGTACATGGTAAAGATAACATTTTTTTATTACTCTAATCCATCAACATCCTTATATATCCAATGTTATGGTTTTTATCCAAAAAACCTATTTTACCATAACCCTCCATATTTTTTCATATTATAATAACCCTGTTGGTTATATTGGATCCATTAACTACATCCAGATAACACCCTAACCTATAAAATTATCTAAATCGACCTATAATAGCAACTATAAGGCCAAAGCCTTAAATATTACATAATCATGAGTTAAGTAAAGAATTCAAATTGAGGATCTTTTCAGGTTTAGATTTTTAGAGAATTAGGAAATAATTATTACATTAAATGTCAAATATTACAATGTAGACACTTCTAATCTATGCAATTTTTTTACAATAATAAAACTCCTTAAATAAAACAAGAATTAATTTCTTGATACAAATATTCATGAATTATTGCTTTATCTTACCCTTCCTTATACCATGTGAATTTTTTTTCAAAACATGGGGTGAGCATAAAAATATCATTAAGGGATATAAAATATGTAAAGAAAACATTATTCCATGAATAAATAAAAATCAATGAAATCCTACTTTTTACTCGTAAAACATAAGGTCTTTATCTTACATCTTGAAATCATAATATTAATGAATAACTTATAGAAATAATAACTCATAATGGAAACTTATGGAATTCACAAAATACATACATTGTAGCTTTCACAGCTACATAGGGATTAACCTTCATGGTTATGTTTATAATACCCATTACAGTATATTCCCTAAATCTCTGAGGAGAAAATTTATTTTTTACCTCCATCATGTTACCCACGCATTGGAGGACTATATCTGGTGCACCCAGCCTCTATTTATCATGAAAATAACCATATACATAATAAATTTCTAGGAACCATAACATAATCATATCACATAAAACAAGCATATAGAAACGACACCATTTCTATATTGCAATCTCAATATATCATTTCAAGATATTGACATAATCAATGATTTATCAAAACCATTTCAATAAAAAATAGGTAAAAAGAGTATATGGAAGTTTTTTTCTTTTAAAAGTCAATATAGATTTTTATGAAAGAAAAATATAAAATAATTCTTATGATAACATAAAAGTCATTGTTTCCATGTACGATAATTTTTTTTCATTTACTAAAACGCTTTATATAAAAAGATTCCTTTTAAAAAAATTGAATTAAATTAATAGAAAAATGGTATAGTAATAAACCATATAAAAAATGGTGGTTTATAACATAAAAATATTCCTCAATGAGATAATATTGAGATGAAGTCGATTACCTTGAGTCCGACTTGTCTTGTTCGCACTTTATCTCCTTCCAAATCGGGTAACTTCTTTTGATTTGATCCAAAAGGATTTCTTGAATTTCCTTCTACCCAATTTAATGCTTCATGGAATAATTTATGGATGTTGGGAGATTATTTGGGTATATTTTGGATGATCCAAGAGGATTTAGAAGTGTGATTTATGTGGATAGAGGTGGAGGCCTTTTATATGATGGAGGAGGGGCACTTTAAAAATGTCTAGAAATATTAATGTATTATAAATTAAATATCCCTTAAAAATGGTCCAAAACACATTTAATGAAAATATAAGATTATGTTTGTTCTAATACCTATAATACAATACTTATAGACAAGTTTTGAATTTTTTTTATCATTACCTTTTTGGTTTAACCCTTATTTTACCCTTTTTAATTTTAATGTGATATCATGTTATTTAAACATTGTGTGCTAATGTAATAACCTTAACATGTAAAAAGACCCAAAAAATATGAGTTTATTACATACTGGGACTTTTATTAACTATTTGGACAAATATTTGGTTTTTTACAAATTTAAAATCATTTAATAAACTATTTTATGTTTTAAGTTATGATTTTTGTCAATTATGGACACTATTCATACTTCAATTTTTTACGAATTCATAACAACCTAATTCATTTAAAATAAAATAATTCACTTGAAGAAAATATGTCAATATAATATAAAAAAGTTTTGTATGTAATTAAAATAATAAATTAAATTTATTTTATTATTTATAATATCATTTATTTGAATGTTTTATTAATGAATAAATCACTACATCATCATTGTGTCATAATTAAATTTATTTAATGTATAAAAATTATAAATAAAATACCATGATGTAGGAAATAATTTTATATTTATAATTACTATTTATATTCAAATACATTAGTTATATAACCCCATATTAAAATTGTTTTAGTAAAAGATACATGTTTATGTTATATTTCTATTTACAATAAATTAATTTTTATAACATGTCATTATCTCACCCACGTGGCTTAGTGGGATCCAAAAATAGACCCAAGGAAGACCAAGGTCATAAATATATCATTCAATAGGATTAGGATATGTTTTATGGTTGTTTAATGTTTTTATAATATTATTTGTTTGCACTTATTTACCAGATTTACCCTTTAAACATGAAAAATAAAATAATTAGTGAAGTTACTATTCATAATGTCAAAAAAATAAAAGATACATATTAACGCAATTTGGACCTCAGGATTAGAAATATTTAAACCATTTTTCCCAATTCAAAATAAATAATTTTCAGTAATTAATTAAAAATTAATTCCTATTGTCAAAACAAAAGGTGGGTTTTTAATAAGTAATAATTAATAAAAGATTGACATGTGTTCATATGAAATTTCAATGGGAAATTCATTAAAATGAAAAATATTAGATTAAATAATAAAAAACTAATAGAATTAAACTTTAAAACCAATTAAAAAGACAATATAACTATATTAATAAATTATATGAAAATACATTTTTGAATTAAAATGCAGTATTTTTCACTATTCATTATTTTTTTTAACTTTATGAGAAAATTACCGAAAATTTAACCGAAGTAAATTTTAGTGTCCCCATTATATATAGGAAGTTTTATTGGTTAAATAAAACATATAAAAGTGAGAGAAACTAAATTTAAAAAGGGTTCGCCATCAGATGGTGATAAAACTGTATTTTTAGATAAATACTTATTTTATCTGAAAAATGGAATTTGTTCTTATATCATATCAATAAAACATATAGATGAATTTAAAACATTTATTTTTATATATAACATTTATTTTTTTATTAATGAAAAATCTATAAAGAGTGATATGATTTTGTAAAAACAATTATTCCTTTTTAAATAGATTTTCCTAAAAACACATCATTTATATTTAATTGTCTTTTATTTACATTTATAAATAATTTAGAAACCAAAGAATCATTATTTAGACATTTTTAAACCATATTTTCATAATTCAGTTAATATTATTCATTATTTCCATTCCAATGGCTAGGCATTCACTACTATTTAAAATAATTATATTATTACTGTATTATTTTTCAGTATAAGTCAATTTTCTGTACAATGTAAGATTTTTAAGAAAACCGTTGTTGTGTGTCGAGTATGCTATTGGAGAAAGCATCCCATTTACTGTAGAATTAATATCTTATTCATAAATATTAATAGTCATTAAAAATTATTATTCTTTAAATAAATTGTTCATTATAATAGGGGCCCCCAGAAGTATAAAAATAATCTATATTTTTATAGCAAACCTTTATGCTTTCAGGATTATGTTAAGGTGGGGTGTTAGGTGGTACCTGGCGGGCCAGGAACCTATATCCATGTTAAGGTGTGGTGGTTGTGTTTTTACCGGTTCCAGTTGTTACATTATGTCCCACTTCTATAGAATATGTTTATTTTGTTAAATATAACTTCTAAAAGTGAAAAAAACTAAATTTAAAAAGGGTTTTCCAACAAAAGGTGACAAAACTGCATTTTTAGAGAAATACTTCTTTTATTTGAAAATATTTAATTTGTTCTTATATCATATCTTGAAAACCTATAAGATTAATTTAAAATAGTTCATTAAATATATAACATATATTTTTCATCAAAGAAAAATCCATAATGACTAATATGTTTTTATAAACACAATTATTCTCTCTTTTAATTAGTTTTCCCAAAAACACATCCATTGTATTTAATTGGTTTTTATTTCCATTTATAAAAAAATCGTAACAATAGAATCAATATTTAAACATGTTTAAACCATATTTTCATAATTTAGTTTATACTATTCATTCCTTCCATCCCAATGGCTTGACATTAACTAATATTTAAAATTATATTATTATTACTGTATTATTTTTTGGTATAGGTCAATTTTTTGTGCAACAAAATATTTTGAAGAAAATAATTGTTGTGTGTCGATTATTCTATTGGAAAAAGAATCTTCTTTACCAAAAAAATTTATATCTTATTCATAAATATTAATAGATATTAAAAGTATTATTATTTAAATACATGGGTTGTTACAATAGGGGCCCCCAGAATCGTAAAAATACGCTAGATTATTACATCATACCTTTATGATTTCATGATTATGTTAAGGCGGGGTGGATGGTGATACCTGGAAGGACGGGACTCGATAGCCATGTTAAGGCAGGGTGGATGTGTTGTGACAGGGTTCCATTTTTTACATTATGTCCCCACCTTGGGGCACAACAATGTGTCTGAATTGGTCTTCTGACTAATTATAGTCCCCATAGGCCAACACATGTCATTTCCAATGTTCATGGTCATCACTCACTCACACCCTGTGAAAATTCCCAGAAGGCCATCAATCCTGATCTCTACTCCCGGGAAAGCAAGCTTAACTATGGATTTCCAATAAGATAGGCTCCCAAAAAGGAAGGTTCTCCTTGATGACATGAGTCATATAATTTAGTCATTTAACCCTTTATCATTATGGGATGTTACGTCCACCCCCTTTACTGAACAACATCCCCATTGTGGGCCCTACATCTAAACCCAAAAAGTGCACCACAATTAATGGTGGGTTCCTCCTCTAATACAAAATGTAACAACTAGAACCCAGTGATAGCATAACCACCCCAACTTATAAACGCATGACTTGATCCCTTTATCTCAATTGATATCTTTCACTATAATCTCCCAAGAACATTACCCATGACCATGCAGTTATTTTATTTCTATAAGATCTATCCAATAATCCTTAAGGTGACTTATAATTAAAGATACAAGATGAAGAGGTATATAATATTATGAATATTTTCCATGATTAATTTTTCTTAAAATTCATCTGAATATTCTATAACCCTTTAATAAACACTGGTTAAATAAATTTTTTAAAATTAAAATATTTATGTTACTTTTATAGTCATTTTCTCCCTCTTTCCTATCCATTAGAAAATGATAATGACTCTCATATGTCTGTGTGGACTACAACCTCCACTAGGCGATGCAATTTATTTTTCATTTTATAATTACATCGATTGTAATAAGAATAGATCTCATTAATACATGTTATATTTATGTTATAATTTTTATTTTAAAATAGATTTATTACATTCCTATCTTTTTCCCCATCCATCAAAAATTTAAAACATCACGTGTGTGTACTTGTAGTTACCCCATCCACAACAACCAAGAGTTGGTTCATGCTACCATTAAATATTCCTAAAATACATTGAAATCATATCCAAAATGAATGAAACATTTAGTAGACTTGGTAAATAGATATATATGAGTCTTACAAAAAATTCATGTTCAAAAATTTAAACATATTTTTCCCTTTTATATGCGAATAACTCTATTTTATTTAAGATATCCTTGATTTTATTTCATAATAAACATAATGAAATATTCAGGAAAGGAAAAAAATAATGGAAGGATCATGTTTTTGGTAAGTAATATGTTAAATGGGTGATATCATGAATCAATAATGAATAATCAATATGGAAAGGTAAATAATTGAACATATATATCATTTAAATAACTCGATGAGTATGAAAATGTGGATAACAGAACACAGATTCCATTTAAATAGATGGATAATGAATAATGAATATGGAGAGGTTAATCAATGATAAAAATATTTCATTTAAATAACTAGATACAGAATAATAAATTGGGAAATGCAAATGACAGAAAACAGAAGCCATTAAAATATCTAGATAAGGCATAATCAATATGTAATTTTTCATTAAATGAAGGTCTTATTCCCATAGGGTCTAATATATCATGTTTACAGATGAAATGATTCTCTTTTAAAAATGGTAATATGAGATCCATAAGTGGTATGAATCCTATGATGGGTATTCTAAATGGAGTTTTCAATGTAACTTCCATAATGAAAGTAGAATTTCTATTTTAATAAATTGCAAAGAGAGTCAGGTACTTTATATTGATTCAATCTTGGTCATTAAAATGACTAACAATTCCATGGAATACATAGGATCTCCTATTTTATTAGGTATCATGTGTATTTATAATTACGATAAAGTGTTATAAAAATGATTGAGTCTTATAAACAATTACAAGAACATATTTCTCTCATTCGGTGGTAAAATTACTTTGGTTAATTTCATTTTCTCTATGATCCCAATAAATATTCTATAGATACTCAAGGTTTAGATGCATATTTTCTAGAAGAGAGAATACTCACGTGGTATTTCATATGTGGTTCCCCCTAGTAGGAGATGTTCCATTGAGCATGGTGAGAAAATGTGGTGAGACCCTCTAATTACTATGGCATCAATCATATGTGTGTGAATAAGAGGATGAATTTTTTTCATTTAAGACTAACTTGGGAACATATTAAAGGAAATTCCCCTTGGTAAACCACAAACCCTCTATATTTGTATGTTATTATATTTTATTTTTGGAAAATGGTTTAGTAATTGGGTGAACACTTTTAAATTTACTTATTGAACATGCAATGTGATGTGATATGGATAATAGGTCGGGGTGATATTATTTTTTGGATGACAACTGGGTTAATTATAGAGTTTTTTCCTGGGTTTCCATATGCCTAACATGTCCTTTAATGAAGACTGTTTTTCAACTGATTTTATATAAGTGGTCATTAGTGATGATCAAAAGAAGTTGTTTAATCAAATTTCCAAATCCCATGAAACAGATAGATGTATATTCACAAGTTCTATAACTGGGTTAACCACAACCAAGGTGTATCATTGAACCATGAGGTACAATGGAAATATTTATACTTGGGGAGGATGTATTTGGTGTAGGAAGGACCTTGTGATGTATAAATTTCTTATATGGTCGGTGTGCAAAAATGAATTTCTGACGGATGAACCAATCTAACTCAAGGGTAATATATGGTCTCTGAATTCTTTTTCTACACCAACCTTAAAAAAGAAACACATATCAAATTTTATTTCATAAATGATTGGGATGAAAATATCTTGTGCCTAGTAATAGTTTTTGTTAGAATGTAGAAAATTACCTATAACATTAATAAATTCACAAAAAATGGCTTCAAGGTAATGAAAATAATATATAGGAGATTAATTTAAAGAATATCATTCTCATTACTAGGTTTCGGTGGTTATATAATGCTAGTAACAATACCCTTTTATATGTAATACAAAGAAAGATCCTAGCTATGGTCATGAGGTATGGGTTTTTAGTGGAAAACCGTGCTATAATTCTCAAGCATAGGTAACTTCCTCTATCCTTTTCCCCTAATGTAAAACATGAACAATTATGATCTCTCTATAATTGTTTTCTCTTAGGGATGATGGGTGTGTTGGTGGAGTCCATCAAATAGGATCAAACATAATTTTTATGGTTCATACCTTGTGGGAGACATGTGAGGTTGTGGCCTTATCCTGGATAAGAATGGTTTTGTTGTGCATACATTCTCTACTTCAGTTTTCCTAGGTTGTTCACTCTGGGTAGAGGATAATTCCATTCTCTATAGAATAGAACTATGAAAATCAAATGACGTTATATTTGATGTAGTATATACTGACTCCCTTTTCCTCTATGAGTCTCCCAAGGGGAATATCTTCCCTCCTTGGAATATTATTTATCTCAGGCAACAATAAAATCATCTTATCGACGATCGGGTATAGATTCCCCACACTTATCATGAAGGGAATCAATCAGCAAACAATCCCATCTCTAGGGATACTCAGAACCACTCCTTACCATCCTTTTCTAGCATATTGTTACTACTCGGTGAGTATGTGAACGTTTTGATAGGTGATTCCCTTGGGAATCATTTTTATTGAACCCTTTGAACTTTATACCTCCTGTTGTATTTAGATGGTTTTTATAAATTTTTCACGAATAAAGAAAATATTTTTTTGGTAAATATTACAAACTAGATAACTAAAAACCATGGAATTAATCATCAAACTGACAATTAAATGCATCCATAGATTTTGTCATATTAAAAATATTTGGATAATAATAACTAAAATATGAATTTGACAATGATTAATTATTGGAAATCATGTTTCCCACAAACCTGATACCTTTACTTTGATAATCTATTCTGATGAAAATTTTAAAAACATCTCCAGAAACCCAATAAACTAAGGTTATCCAAGTGATTCGCCCAATTAGACTATAGATGCATTAATGTGCTATCATTAATCAGGGCCCATCGATGTCTATAGTTCCAAATCATTCCTCATATATTGAATAATCGATTTAAATTATAATCATTGGTCCTTATCAAATATCATTCTGAGTAAAGAATACCGAATTATCAATATATTCATATATAGTCAAACAATTTTCAAAGTAAACAATGTACCTTGAAATAGTATTTCGGTTAGGAAATAAACATATCCTTGATATATAATATGGATATTTAGGGAAAATTTAATGTCCAATGATCCTAGAAAATTGAAAATTTCAAGGGAAATTAATTTAATACAAAAATTATTTAAGGAGGTGAATGTCAATAAATTCCTTATTTGAAATAATCATAATCCATCCAAATAAACAATAAGGATGGCATTAACATATACCAATAATATTCAGAATTGTGGGTTGTTGTCATTGATAGTTATAAAATACCTTTTAGTGAATTCTGAAGTAAAATAAATTTTCATTTTGAAAAATAATTCAAAATAAATTTTCATTGAATTTTTTAAAAACATTATCTAAAAATGTTTTCATAAAATTGAAAAGGAATATATTTTTTGATGCTTTCTCCAGGGAACTCCACCTTACTTCATCATCATTGGTGATGGCCATGCCTTTTGACCCACATTCCCACTTTCCAAAGGCAGGAAGAATTCATCAAATCTTCAGATATGTATTCTCCTTGATCAAAACTATTTGATGGGATGTCAGTTTCTCCTTTAATGAATTCCTCATCAGAATTCATTACCTATTCCTGGTTTCACTTATAGATTAAGACGTTGTTCTTGAGGCTCATTCACGATGCTGTCTCTCTGTGGACACCATCTAATTTCCATGCTATCTATTAGACATTCCATAGGGTCATGTGGGGGAAGCAACCTTTAGTCAGGGAAGTAGTCACATTGGGCATCATTGGGATGTCTGGATGCTATAACCTTGGTACACCTAGATTTTTCTTTTATGGGATGGATTCTCGAGAGAGGAGAAGCCCGAGGAATCACACGTTGAATTTGGGGGATCTTAGTCAAAATTCATGTCTCTAACTCATCTTCCCATGTTTAACAAGGAGTTTTTTGTGAGTTTAACGTCTAGTAGAGGTGTATCAGACTGATCAGAACACCGAAAAGAGTGAATCTGATGTATATTCCCCATGGTAGGATAACCTAGAAGGGTTACCAAGTGGATGGATTATAACGTCAAAAATGAGCAGACCCATGGATGACGTGTCCCAAAAAGGGATGGTTTCACACCATGAAAGATGATCTGGACACCAAAATGGGTGGATTATAAAGGATGGGCCCATACAAAGGGGGGAACCTAGGATTACCATTGGCTGCGATTGAAAATAATATAGGCATTCTATGTACCCTATGTATAGGAAAAGGATCAAAACCCATGTAGTTCAAAGGGGTGGTGTGGGGATTATGCATGGTTTACTGCCCGGGTGCTACTAAGGAGTGACAATTATGGATGGCATGATCTCACCAAGATGTGGAGGCCTAGTATAAATCATTATAGATTATAAAGTATTGGGTGAAGTGGGTGAAATGGATGAGATGGAACCAATGTAAAGATGGTGGTTGTGGGCTTGAACATTAGGTAGGATACCTACATATCCCAATTTATGGGAATCAAAGTCCAAATAGTTATGAATGGGGTGATAAGACACTTGAGGAGGAGACTCATGAGAAATTGAGCGCCTGAAAATGGATCCAAATTGAAACCATCAGATTGGGGAATGATCTTCTTGAGTCCCGAAGGCTCTAGGGAGGGACTTGGATGGGAATGGTCGATGGGCTTGAACCTCGGAGAGGCTTCCTACATCCACTGTGTAGAAGATGAGGATCAATGTCCATTTTGTTCATGTATGGAGCATAAGATCAAGGTGCACAAAAAGTACAATGACCTAGAGACATGTTGGGGCTTACACATGGCTAGTGAAAATCACAATAGGGGAAGTCATGGTTAGAGGAGTATGGTGAATTGTGGTTCTTATTCATGTTTATCTACCCAGGAGGATTAGAACCCCCCATAGAGGAGGATTTCAGAGATGCTTTCTAAAATGGGAAAGTATCACATTAGGAGGGTATATCCGTTAGGAGATAGTACGAGAGTATATCATTGGTTGGGGTTGGACCCCAAGGATGATTCCTACATACCCGGTGTAGAATACGTGGATCAAAACCTGCGTAATTCGAAATGGAATACAATTTAATGTCATGTGGGACAAAAGTGAACTTGTGTGAAATGAACAGAATATATGGATTTTAGGTAATGAAGGGATTGAACATATGAGGGGCTTCTATGTAACCTATCCAGATGACAATGATCAATGTACACAGAGTTCAAATGGATGAATTTTAACATTATATAGGATGATGGGAATGGGAATTACACATAGATAGTGACTTGGGGGGATGTCATGTTCACTACTAATCTCTAATCCCATAGGATTCATGCTTGGTGTGGGATACAAGAGGTAGCAGTAGAAATGAAGATCATGTAATGATTAGTGCATCCACGAGAAATGGTGTGGGGATTACGCATGGCTAGCGGGCAAGGAATATTGTGGTTGGGAATCACTCCAAGAGGGAATCCCAAAGAGGTTGATCCGATGTACGTGGAGGATATGGCCATCATACAGGGAACACCCTATCAAATTCTATTGTTTCTTATGTGAAGACTGCCCTGGGTGCACATGGTTAAAAATCCCAAAGGGAGATAAGATTAGGAGATCACTCATTCTCATTATCCTTCTAGTCCACCCTAGCATTCCACACATGCTAAAACTCATTCTTTAACTTCATGTATTGAGGATGAGGGTGCTTATTAGTTTTATTTCATGTAGCTTGGATGAAGAGGACACAATCCTCACCCCTGGGACTAACAGAACTTGTACGAAGCCAAAATTGGGGGGAATTAAGTCATAAAAAATGTCAAGAAACAATGGGGTGGAGGAATTACCAATAAAGGGGATCACATTACCATGTCAATGAAAAGAAGCAATAGCCATTATCAGGCCTATATGAAGAAGAATAAGTCAGGGAAACACTATATGAAACACCACTCAAGGAACCATGTAACTAATTCACAAAATCCTGGAGGACCACACCGGAGAAGGGTTCATGAAGCCTAAGGCCTTGTAGATAGGGGTTTCATGAATCTCTTATGCTTTGTGAAGAGAAGTGGATTCGAAAAGGAAAGTGCTACTCAAAGCATGATGAAAATTATCCCCAAGAAGGGAGGAGCTTCGTAAAGCATGGTGACCTGACCAAGGCAAGGACTCAGCTTATGCTTGGAGGGTGCTTTGCAAAAGATGAATGCTCCATGAAGGCTGAAGTGCACAAAAGGGACTCCTACCATTGTGATGGTCATAGGTATTCAAGAAGGGAATCCCCACACAAAGAAGAGGAAAATTGGAGCAAAGGGAAAGCTGGTCCACAGTGCTCATGAACCATGGGTGATGAATTTTCTTATTGGTTTGTAGATAAAAGGGTGCTTCGTGAATCGATAGATTGGGAGGATAAATGTCAGTTTATCAATTTATTAAGGGGGTGGGTGGGGGGATTATTTATACGAACTAGGTGTTTCAATGCTATGATGGTGCACCATGAAAGAAATAATGCCTCATGATCCGAGGCGGATCCATCATACATGCAGAAGATTCCATATTTGCAATGCAGCTGTCATAAATGTATCTGTAATGAGCATAATGTCTTCTGTCATTTCTCTTCAACAGTCACAAACATATCTATTGCGATCATAGAGAATTCTATTATTTCTTCGTAATGGTAACATAGAATTTATTTCAACCTTCTTTTCACCTTTCTCAATGGGGAAAGTCTTTGTGGCAGAGTTTCTCCAGGTAGGACTTTTGGTGATTTTTATTTCTTGGACATTTAGGAACAGATTTCAGTTCCAAAAAATTCCCACTCTTATAATGGGAGATGAGGAAAAAATGAGGTTCAAATTATGATGGTAGATAATGAAAAATATTGAGATCACGAAACTAACTCATTATTAGGTCATTCAAAGCACGGGGTGATATCGCTACAAAGCTCGAGGTAGCCAAGGGTGATGTGAAGTTCATGATGCCATCACCTATAAATTCAGTGTGAGGGACCACTTTATCAGTATCCTATCTTTGTAAAAAAAATTCTCGAGCTCTTGAATCATGAAGCTCCAACACACCTTGTTAACTCCCTTTGTGAACTAGGTTCCACAGATTGGTTCTCCATAAAAACTTCTTTGAGAACCGATGCATCGCGATCCCTTGTAAATCTACGGAGTGTGCTGATTCTTTCAAGGATCCAAACCATGTGATTCTCGAATCATGCTTTGTGAAAATTCATCACAAACATTCTACGAAAACATATAACATAATAAAAAATAGTAAATTATTGGGAAAAAATGGACAACCAATAAGATGCTCTGGAGGTCCTACTAAATTCTGCTCAAATAGAATACATGACGAATAATCCCGAGTTCAGAGAATGAGTACATATTCATTTTGATAACGAGTATCTAGTGGAGCTGCTAATGGAAGGGTAGAATAATTACCATCCCTACAATATATTCTCATTATACGACAAGGTTCTGAGGGACGATTTATCTATCCCCAAATAAAGCAGGGAAGAACTAGATTATTGGTTTAGGGGGATGTCATTCCAATATCAGTAGTTCAAGGATGTCGATGGCTATAATTGGAAGGACATTATGTCTTTTGTAACTAATTTCCTATACAACCATGTCAATAACGTTGATGGGATGATTCTACAACCAGATGTATCTCCACTGTAATACGACACCATTTTTAAGATGGGGTTTGGGAACCTAGAGTAGGGGTGGACTAGTAGTTAGGACACGAACTAGGGTGGTAACATTATTGAAAAATGGGTCTGAGACTATAGGTTTTGTACATCTTGTGATGAATTTAGGGTATAAATGAGGTGAGTAGGACAATAATAGGTTTTGTGGGATTCTCAATTCCACTCAACCAACCAAAAAAATGATGCCAAAGATGCTGAGTAGGTGTTTATCAAGGAAAAACACATTCCATTTTCATCATGGGGATGTTAGTATCAGGCTCTGGGATATCCAAAAAATTTTAGAGATACCCATCCAGGGGGCGATGTTTGATGAATTATTTCCTATAGAGAATACATGGGACGATTTGGGATAGATGGCACAGTTGGAGAAGACTCTGATGGACCATGTTCTTGGAGATGATAAGCCTTTGGAGTGGGATGTACACATCAAATAGTGGTTTGTACATTCCCTTAGATTCTCACCAAAACATCCTTACAAGGGAGAGGAGGCACCTAAGAATCTACTGAGAGGTCCCCCACTAGTTCAACTGGGGTATAGTGAAGTATGAAAGGTTACTATTGGAAAATTCTGGAGGACAACCAATGACAACTATGGGGGAACAACATTGACACTGAGCAGAAACCATTGTTTAGGGTGGCTAGGTTCATTTCCTCAATCATTTGAGGATGGATGTTTTTGGTTCGGGATTTACACATTGGTTCACATCCAAGAACATTTATCATGGCATCCATGTTGGTGATGAGGCAACGTGTCAACCTTGGGAACCTAGTGTTAGAAAAATTTTACAAGGTGAAATGGCACATCCTTGAGGGAGAAAATCTAGAATGGGTATACGGACAACTCCACTTTCTATATGGATATATAGGAGTAGACATAAGGGTTTACGAATATACAAATCTCATTTCTATTCAAGAATCACCATTCTTAACAATGTGGGGAGTTTCTCTATCACGCAGGCTTTACCGGAGGCGGTAAAAACATTCTGGAAGGTTGAAAAATTCAATTTTTATCCATTCCCACTTCCAATAATATTATTCACCAATGAAATTCCAGGAAATGAGGAAGAGCATTCATATCTCATGGCCTTACAAGGTGGAGTCTGGGTGTAGCGAGTAGATGGTGAGCCTATCTGCAATCCATATACCCGACATGGATTTGTATGGAATTTTCGGTGCATGAAAATGATGACCCTGAAAGTCTATAGGGGGGGGGGTAATCTATGAGGGTCATCCATGTGTGATGATCTAGATGGGGCTCATGTTCACCTGGGAAGATGGAAAGATGCAGAATGAGCTACCTCCACATACTGCTATTTATGGTCTATTTGAGGAGAAAACTAAAAGCTGAGAGACATCTTAACTGATTGACATGTTGAATAAATGGGAAATCTGCGTTGATTATGTGGTTCCCCTCATGCCCGGGGCCAGGGTCAGATAATAGATAGAACATTTCGTAATAGCAGAGCGGGTGCATATCCCGTTGGTAGAGTGGCGGTAGTGGCAGGGCCAGTGATTCCAATGCCCAATCTAGGCATTAGTAGAATAAGTATGGCAGTTGAAGATCCATTGGCTCTAACTGGGTAGATCCAAGAGGAAGGAAGGGTACAAATAGGGTTCATCATAATACCTACCAAAGCACTTTGTATGAAATTGTGCTGCATGGACATACCCAAGGATGTTGTTTACCCAATAGATTGGGAAACCCATGAAGTTAACAAGTTATTCCTTAGTCCGTATAAGATTTGGGATCATCTCAACCAATTGGGGAGGGGTATTTTATATATTTTACATCATAGAGATTAATTTTTGGTGTCTTAGATATAGGTGATGAAATATGTATATGAGATAGAAGACATTGTGCATTCTCAGGGAACCCCACATCCAATTATAGGTCAGGTGGAAGTACTGCATGAAAAAAAATCCCCACCACAACTATCTGCTGCCGAGATGAGGGAGTACTTATATTTTATTAAAGAATCAAAGGGGTCTTGGGGAGAATATGCTAATAGGGGATGCCCATGGATTTAGGTGAGTCTGTGTACTTGGAGCTTGGAGAATTCCCCGAAACTCTTGATGTAAGATCCAAACCACTCTTTTTCACAAATTACTTTGGTTGTCCAGGTTTCTCAACTGAAATTTGTTCTATATAGGAGAGCCTCATAGAAAGGACCCATTTTAATATGGAAATGAATGTAGTTAGAGAATATTTTGGGCATACGTCTATCGATATTGAGGGCACTGGGTCCAGCTGGCCTATGGAAACCGTGGTGGCCTTTATAGAATCTTCTGATATTCCAACCATACACGGGGGGGGGGGGATCTTATGATACCAATAATAAAAAATCTGGGGTGAGAATAATTATTTTATCATTGTAAGTCTTCTTACTTAAAGTGTAATAACTATTTTCCATCAGGCCAGGAAAACTAACACTATCTTTGTCCAAACAATTATTCAAGGAGAAGGTGTGATGCTAATGAGGATGGAAGGAGTCTCAGAGCTCTAGGAATGTCAGTTAACATGGAATCAGGTACTTGAGCTGACCTGAACAAGGGGATCAAGGATGTGGGAAGAAATGTTATCGGGGAGAAACCCTGACCTATTGAGGTGGAATCTAACAATGATGATCAACCACGCAATATGAAACACATATCATCTGATGAAATTACCCAAGAGGATCCTACTGCCAAAATTCTAGAAGCATTCATTGAATAAGAACTTATTATCCCAGAGGAGACGAATTAAGTTGATTTTGATGGGGAAGATAGTTGGGTTGTCTATCATCAGCTATGAAATCTGATCCAGAACATTATTAAAAACACTCTGCAATCATACTGTATAAGACAAATAGGAACACTCCACCATCGGCTATGTGACCCATGCAGCACAGTGGTGGATGAAAAAAGTCTACACCTGCTCATTTGGAATTACCTTGCTAAGATGGTATGAGAGAGAGACTGTCATTACATTGTTTCCTATCATTGGAGGATGTATGTCAGCATTCAAAAACTTCAGGAAGCTGAACAGTAGATTCAGTGTATAGAAATAGGGATGAACATTCACTCTTCCTTTACCAAAACCCAATCAAAACTCCTTTGATGACTATGTGTTCAGTTGGCGGATGTAGTAGAGTAGCTGAGGCAAGCATCCCATGAGGCGAACAATATCAAGGATGAGTAAGATTGAGTAAGGATCAAAGTGGAAGGTCCTCACCCCATGTCTAATGAAGAAATAATGGATATCAGGTGGTGATAGAAAATCATCGATAACACATGCCAAAGAGAGGTGGAGTTGAGACACCCCATCGAAGGGTCTAATCCTTATGGACATTGGTTTGTGGAATTCATAAATCTATTTTCATTTTTACTTACTCACATAAGCTACATGTATGGAAATAATTGTTTCTTTATTTGATCACTACTTCTCAATCATATTTTTGAGACAACTAGAGATGAATCCCTAAGATCACATGTGTAATGCATAGGATGAGAAACAAGGGACGATAAAACAAATATTCATATTAGATATGATAGTTTCAATCAGTCATTGAATTATCATGATTTAAATGACTAGATAGAATTTTCAGAATATGAGAAGGGGATGAAAATAGAGAATATGGTTCTCAAAGGCGCGACATTGATTTTCCCCGTGTACTCTAGTTCACATGCGGTATAATTATGGGGGCATTAGAATCAATCTGAACAAAGGCGAATGAGAACAATGAATCACAATAAAAAAAATTTGTAACACAGTGAGGGTGGCATGAGGATGGAGGATAACTGTTGACCATGTCTGAGACAATGTATCCTAATCACATTAGCCTGAAATGGGAGAAAACAAATGAGGGCCACTAACTAACCAAGTTCAAAAACATGAGGCCTGACTTGAAATTTCATTCTATGTCTTCTAGAATGTTGTTCAAAGTGGTTGGTAAGCCCTGAGGCCAAGCATCCATACCATCAGGGGTTCCCTTCATACATGATAGGAGATGGGGATCTGAATAAGGGAAATGCAAAGTGTGGAGATTGAGTGATGGAATTTCCAAAAAGAATCATACCCTATTGAAATTAATCCACTGTGATGAAATCACATTGGTGTGATATCATTGGTTTAAATAAAGATCAAATCTATATTCCAGGAAGAACCCCTCTAGAGGGGCCCTAGAACTCCTTGCTATTTTACATCTCACCAATATTGACTATACATATGGTCTTTAATGCCTTATGGTAATGAATATACATGGTATATTTTAGTATCATATTACTGGGACATTGAATACAGCTTAAGTTCTTGCATCCTTGAATCCTTCCAATAGTTTAAAGTCAGGTTACCCATACTAGATGATTCTAGTTTAAGTTCATAGTGTTTAGACCATAATTGGGGCCAAATGACTATAATTAGGTCCAAGGTACTAGGAGGGTTGATAAGCCTTTGGTAGGGCTTAAGGAGAATGTCTGGGAGTAACTAAATCTCCCATAACTGTGAAAATAATGGCGCACGTACTTCTTGAAACACGGTACAGTGAAAGACCAACACTGGTGGGGGAAATCCTCCCTAGTGAGGAAGAAAAAGAAACCCATAATTATTATTGGAATACTGAATATGTTCAGGGTAAGGTTGTAGTTTATTATCATACATTGAGGACATGGACACCAAAAAGTAGAAATGTGTGGTGTGGTACATAATCCGATGTGAATGAGGACCAAAGGGGTCCATACCACACCACGCATCCTCAAAAGGGTATTTGAAGAAGAAAAGGGCTGAAACAGGGAGTTTATAACTCTGCAGATGGACCCAAGATGGTATTTCTGGATGTCACTACATATCCAATGAGGACAGTAATAAAGATTCACATATTTCTTAGAACGACACCATCGCGCAGGTATGGCCCATACATAGATAAATGGATGCATTTGATATATATTTTTTGTTCTTTTGTTGTTGGTATTTTTTTGGACCATCCAGTTGAGGATAAAAATATCAGGTTCCATTGTATGAATCAATCCATATACCGATCTTGAAAAATATCATGGTGGATGATCAGTGCCAAGGGTGATTCCCTCTCAAGTGAGAACACTACTATGTTGTTCCGCTTTTCGTCATGCATCCAGGATAATGATGTCACAGTTTAAGGTTGAATGAAAAGACAGTTCCATGCAGTATAGCATCATGGGATAAGGATGCAACAACTTAATTTAACAAGGGACAATATAGATCATAATTTATGGTCATGGAACTCAAAAAATGAGGCTTCATAGTCATATGGGTGGGTATTAACTTACCAAAACTCCTAATCCCATTTGATCTTTGCTCAATGTGGGGAATATTTGTGGTATTAGGAACTCCCCATCATATGAGAGTGCACAATAGTGGAAGAGAAATTCTAGGTGAGAAAATCCCAACCAAGCATGCATTCCTACTCAATATACATGAATGTACAAAGAAACAAAAGGGAAGGAAAATAGGAATCAGTTCACCTAGTATCGAGGATACAATATGGGTGGCATAAAGATAGAGGACAACTATTGACTGTTTTTGTGACATAGTATCAGTTTCACACACCCTAGGATGGGAACATATGAGTGAGGGTTAAACACTGACCGTGTTCACTACGAGGGTCTTGTATCAAATTTTCATTCTTGATTCATTGGATTGTTTCCCCAGGACAATAGGTGAGCCAAAGAGGAATGAGACCAAGTCTTAAGGGGATCATTTTAGATAATAATAGATGATGAGACCCAAATAAAGTGGATTCATAAAGGGAGAATGTAGCCATGCAATTTAACATCATACAGTAAAGACAAATGATGGTAAATGTGCTCTAAATGGAGGTAAATTGTATAGTTTAGCGTAAAACCAACATGAATGGGATCCAAGGAGGTTCCATACCACACCACATACTTTTGGTAGAAACCTAGTCCAATAATGGGGCATAAGGGTTCGTAACTATGTTGATGGACCTTGGACCAACATATCCAAAAATAACTACGTATCCCACTAGGGTGAGTATCAAGCCACACATAATTCTTGAAGATGAGATGGTAGATGGCCTATGAAAAAAGGGAAATGTCTTCTCAGATGAAGACATCATTATGGTGGGAAGTATTTATACTATAAATCTAGGATTGAAAAGGTGTTGTTTAAGGTCATATAATAAAGACACAGGAGATCAGAGCTTATGGTTATATAGATTGGATAACAAAATAAGGATTTCATGGTGGAAATGTGTAGTGTGGCGCAACATAGAAACCTGAAGTGAGTGAGGACCATAAAGATCCACCCCAGACCAAAAATTCCTAAGGAGACATTCATATAGTATAATACTATGATTCTTAGCGTATTAAATAGTTTTATATGAAACACCTTCTTTTTTCTTTATTTTTGATTGATGAAATGTTTTAATATTATCATTTTGGAACACGTGAATTAATATATATGAAGGGTGTACACTGATCGTGATCAAATACATTGTGTAAATAATTATTCATTAAATATGAAAATTTTTATGATACTATGGGGGATAAGTTTAGTAATTTATTTTATGAGACCTTGGTATTGAACCTTAGTGATAATCTTATGAATGTATAATTTTTATATAGTTTCCACATTTTGATTTTCTGTATCACAAACTTATGATTTTTCACTCTGGATATTCTTCATTTCCAATCCATGATAATCTAACAAATTCCATTTCATTTGTTTACTCTTTAGTGGATTTATTCTCATCATTTTCTGTTAATTAATGTCCCTACTAAATTTTTAATTTCGAGGTAAACTAGGATAGAATAATAAATGGTAAATTCAAAAGGATTAAATCATGATTATGTTTTTGTTTTCTTATATACATATATTTTTATGTACCATGTTTCTTAGACACTAAACATCAAATGGTACATTAAAGTTACAAATGTAATATTCTGTTATAGAATTATGTTAAAAATAATATATTAAAAAGGAAATAATCTATCAATGCAATCAATGGAATGGTTTTGTAATTTTTGGAAATTAGGTGTATTTGTTTTTCTAAAACCCTTAAGATAAGTTAAAATATAGAAAAAAACTATACATATTTTGGTAAAGTAGAAATCTATTAGTTTTCAAATAATGAAATCCCTGTCAGGATACATTATATTGATGTGGATATAGAGAATATGTTCATAGGTATAATAACCATTAAATAGATACTTATGTATTGAATGGATATATTCATGATGAAAGAAAAAGTAGTCTTTCTGTAAACCTATTTTGATACTCTCAGGGGATATTATTTGGTTAATCACAATATTTTTAAAGACAATTATAAATTATATGAATATAATTTTTTTTATTTTTAATATTAATGTATATAAACCTAAAATCATGATAATAGAAACTTTTATCATTAATATTTCCTTTATATTTATTATTATAATTTTTCAATAGTAACTAAACTCCCATTATCTTTTTTTCTTCTAGAAAAAATGGTAGGAAATTGAAGGACTCATAAAAATAACATATAATATAGATAATTAAATGAGGTTATTCTAAATATTAAGGATCTATTTTTTATGAATATTAATAATTAGTAAACTTAGTTCATGAATAAAAACATATTCAATGTGGAGAGTCCAAATTCACCAAGAAATGTACAACTAGAAATTCGATTCTTCACTCATCAATAAACTCTAGTTTTTGTGAAACCATTAATACACTAATCATAAAATAATGGATCAATAATGTATATATGAAATTTTCAGTTCTACATAATTCTATGAAAGAAAATTCTACATTTTATATTTACCTCTTAGAGGAGAGAGTCAATTAGTGTGCACATATATCAATAATAGGAATCCACAGGATGAATTTTAAACCACGGAGTGGCAAGTCTTTAATTTTTCCAATATTTATTTTCAATGTACCCTTAGAAAATTGATGGGGAGATATTTCTTTTAGTTGAAACAAAGTGAAAATGAATTAGTGGGGAATTATGATATGAACATTAAAAGACTTATGTGATATGCATTATAATTTTTCCTTTATTATTATGGGAGGTTTAATAAATATTTTGTGGGATAATAGCTCTTCTTTGGAAGGTTCTTACAATATGAGAATTTTTGAGTTATTTGGAGTTAGTGTTGTGTTCTCAAAAAGTGTAAGTGGTGTCTTTAAAAACAATATGGTATTTTGTATAAAATGATGATAATATAAGGGTAGAGAAAAAATTTCAAAAATAATTTTGTCTATGAAAAAGAATAAAAAATAACTGCAACAACATGCGAAAAAAAAATATTTGGGAAAAAGAATTCAAGGAATTGTATGTAAGGATGTTTAAAGGGTAACATTTGTGGAAGTGAAGGCTATATATATTGAAACTATTGTAGACATGTCATTCAAAAATATACTAATTCCAATGAAATGGAGAATATGGTAAAAGTAAAAATATCCATGTAATAATTAAGGTGTGTGGAAAAACATTTCTTTTTTTAGTGTAAAAATAGAATATAAAGGAGAAAAAATAGAATCGACCCTAGAAGTAACTAATAGAAAAAATGCCTTAATTTTCAATCATGAAGGATAAAATTTTGTCTCTAAATGATTTTGTGGAAGGTACACTAAAAATAAACTCTTTTCTTGAAAATAAATTCTTTTATTCTTGTTCTAAAAATTATTTTAATTCATTCATGTCTGCAAAAAAAATCTTGTTAATCCATGAACTACCCCTATTAATGTTTTCAATTTAAAATCAAGAAGGATATATTTAATCAGTAGAGGCATATAGGTATTATCCTAATATAATTGTTGAGTGAATTCCCTCAATAAATAGATTAGTCCTTCCGATGGTGGAATTTGACATAATAATATTGACGTATTGGATATCAATGTGTATTTCCATGATAAACAAAAATTTGAGGAAAATTACGTTATCATGAAAGGAATCCTATAATTTTATTCAAATGAGGGATATCATATCCTAATTCTATTCAAGTAAAACTTATTATTTATCTCTATATGAAAATTAATAGTGAATATGGTGAAGAAATAAAAAGGATAAATATAATTTATGTACCCATTGTTTGGGATTAAATTGATATATTTTTTAATGTGTTAACTCCACCACACCCATAAAGAGAGGTATATTTCATAATTTAACTCATACATGGATCCAAGAAAATATTGTAGACCCCATATATAATAGAATATTTAGAGTTAAATAAATTAATAAATCTACTTAAAGATCTTTTGGAGAACCGTTATATTCATCCAAGTGTCTGTCTTTGGAGAGAACATGTTCTCCTTGAGAAGAAAGATGATTGATCAAGGTAGTTAGGAATTGATTATAAATAACATAATAGGATCATAGGGAAGAAAAAAATACCCACTTCCATGGATGGACGACTTGTTCGACTAGATCCATGGGGATCATTTCTTGTCCTATATTTATCTCTGATTAGTTTATCATCATCTGAGGGAGATGAAAAATCATATCCTAATGAATAACATCATAATAATACATATACTTTAGGAGTATATTGTTATGGGAATAAAATTGACTAATTCTCATGTCATATGTAAGCATTTAATGAACAGATTATTTATGGAATACCTTGATATATTTTTGATGGTATTTATTAATGATGATTTGGTATATTCCAGTAATTGTGTTGAGTATTAGGATCATCTAAGGTTCATATTAAAAACCCTAAGGGAGGACATTTTTTTGATAAATTTAGACAATGTTCTTTTAGTGTGAATATAATCACATTATTAGGACACATTGTGACCAGAGAAAGAGTATCAGTTGACTCAGCAAAGATAATAGACATAGCATATTGGCCTTGATATACAACAGTTACTCATATTTATAATTCCCAAAGTAAAAATTTTTACTATAAAATTTCAGTTCCAACCTTTTCATGTCTTTTGAAACATTAACCATTTTAACATGTAAATTAGTTATGTTTATCTAGACCAAGGATTTTGAATATAGTTTTATGAATGTAATAAGTGGTTGTTTAGTGCACATGTACTACATTTACCTTCTTACAGGGAAGGATTTTTCATTTATAACAATTCATCCTTAAAGGGAATTTAATGTGTAGTCATGGAAAATGAATAAGTGATTTTATATGCATCACCATGTTTAAAAACTCTTGAAGAGAATTATCCAATCCAATATTTGGATTTAGTTACTATTATATTTTTATTAAAAATATAGAGAAATTATCTTTATGGGGAGAATTTTTATATATACACTGACCACAAGAGTCTGAAGTATATATTAAAAAAATGAACTGAACCTGATATAAATGAGCTTATTGTATCTTCTTAAGTACTATGATTACTCATTCCATTATAAACCTAGAAAACCAAAAAAATCATTGAAACATTGAGTATGAAAGACCCCAGAGTGCTTATGACGATAATGATTGAATAAGAACCATTGATTGAGTACTAATTATAGATTGACATGGAAGTCATAATTTGAGGGAAATCATTAGTCCTATACCAAAATTATTCCCCAACCATCATTTTTGAAGAATATCATGAAATAAAAAAGGGAAAATTAAATGTTATAAAAGATGATAAAAGTTGTGAAAAATGTGATGTCTCAAGAGATCAATATTGATCATATGGGAGTACTTTGGATTGGTACATGGATATGTATCTATTATGTTTCAATGTTAAAGAAATAGATCTTAGATGAATCACATATATCTTTGTACTCTATACATCCAGGAAGTAAGAAAATGAATAGAGATCCTTGAGATAATTAATTTGTGGGATACCATGTAAAGGGATATTGTTTATTATACAACAATATATTTGGTATAAGAACAGTTGAATGTATAGTGAAATATACCAATGTTAATTCCTCTACCACTTCCCAACCCTGTATGGAAGTGGTACAACATTACTATAGACTATGTTACTAAATATCCAAAAGAATCCAAAAGAAATAATTTCATAAGGGTAATCGTTGATAAACTAAAAAATTATGATCATTTTATCCTCATGTGAGTGAATTTATCCATTAAGGGCCTTGATAAACTATATATTCAAGAAGTGGTGAGACATCATGGGACACCATGATTGTTTTTATTAGAATGTGATACAAAATTTACTTATATATTCTAGAGGTTACTTATAAAAGATATGACTAATAAATTATACCTTTTCATAGACTATCACTGAAAACTAGGTGGGGGTTTTTTAAAGAAATTTTCAGACATAGGGAAATATATTAAGGGCTAGCTCACACCATTTTCATTGGAAATGATATCAACATCTTCCACTTGTTGAATTATCATATTCAAATAATATATGGACCCGAACCCAGTTTCTGAGAGCCGATGCCTTATTAGATTAAATTGGAATATAAAAAAGGAATATGTATCCTGAAGGACCAT
Organism: Viscum album; assembly: GCA_963277665.1. Classification (NCBI taxonomy): domain Eukaryota; kingdom Viridiplantae; phylum Streptophyta; class Magnoliopsida; order Santalales; family Viscaceae; genus Viscum; species Viscum album. The sequence goes on along the minus strand of OY728149.1, from coordinate 66,040,051 downwards.
GTAGATTAATATTATTGGATACATGATACATACATAAGTTCAACATTACAACATGAAAATAAATACAACATATAATCTTCTTTGACAAAATCCCTAACTCCTAGGTTATTTCAGTATGTCATTCATAATAAAATTATTCATGTCCTGAGAAAATGAATCGTAATAAAGTGGTGAGCTCAAATTCTCAGTAATAATAACCAATACAATGGAAGATATCATAATAAAAACATTAGGCACATTTAATATCAAAAAAAATTCCTTTAACAAAAACTTGAACACATTATGGTAAGAAAAAAGTGCTGAATAAATACTACCATAATCATGGGTATTATACTAGTCAGATAACCACATGAACCATCAATACTATTTTCATAATTTGGTAATTCATAATGCAGGATAGCATAACCATACCATCAAGGCCCCGTGCCAAGACCACAAATAATCATTTTGTCAAGGCCTCGTGCCCGTACCATCGTTTGTATAATGGGACCTACCAATGCACCGAGAGGCTATAACGGGCCTAAAAACACTTAATATGTCCAATTAATTCCTAATATGAATATGGATATATATAAACAATATATACATTCATATTGAAACAGATATATGAATTGTATATAACATTCCCCGAACATTAAGCATAAACACAAACCATTCGTTGTAAATTGGTGAATGGTTTTAATATAGAATATCCATAAAAAAATAATCATAAATCATTACATTAATTATGATATATGACACCATGAAATATTAATCCCAATATTACATAAGAATCAACAATAGTATTTGAAATAGATAAATATAGTCTTATAAAATATTTGAGTAACTCTTGAGATAAATACACTTTTACTTTGAAAAGAATAGTTCTTTTAGAAAAATATTTGTATAAAACTAGAAGTGAAGTAAAATAGTATTTTCCTTAGAAATGAGTGATTTTATACATGTAATTTTTTTTCAAAAATAGATTATATAGTTCCCTTGAAAATAGGTAAGAATTTATGAAATTCCCTTGAATTAGGATTGTATTTCAGAAACAATTTTGAAATTTCCTTTTAAAACGTGTAATTATACATAAAATAAAGATGTAATCTGGTTCATAAAAATATATATAACACTAATAAAGAATTTATGATGAGTATATAATAATAAAAAAGAGTTTCACTGAGGTAATTATACAATAAAAGTAACCCGAATGAAAATAGATGTTCGGCTGGATAAACCCTCACCTTAAGTCTACAAGTGTTCCCCTTTATAACTTATGGTCATGGAATATTAAATTAGTATTATTAATAACATAATTCAGAACCTATTATACATATATTTATTTTTTCATAATTTTATTAAGTTCATTATGTATTTATTGATTATTTATAAGGTTGAATTCTGTCGTTCTGAAGTGTTCGTTTTCTTGATTTTCATAATCGGTTCACATGTTTTTATGTAATGGAGTTCTTGAAGAATGGATGTAAATATATAGAATTGATATTACATATTATTTATGAATATAAATAAGTTTTAATTTTCTTTTATATCATTTTTTTACATTTCATGAGGATGAAGCATTAGTTAAAATATTAATGACAATCACTTTGATTATTTAAGCGGTATATTGATTAATAGGAACTAGTTTGTTAATATGATTTAATATTATGTACATATAAAAATTATTGAATATAAAATAAATTATAATACATATATTATTGTCTTTTTAAACCATAATAATGGTTTCATGACTAGTAATGAAGTTAAATGGAAGAAAAAAACTTTGTTTTAAATGAAGGTTATAAATTGGAACCTCATGGGCGTTGATTTATTTTATAAAAAGGGAGAGAGTAAGAATATTGATGATGGTTATTCCATTTGCATGATATAATTACAATATATATATTATAATGGATTTATCATGGTCATTTGGACATAGGAGGTGAGGAGAGGATATCAAAAGAAGATAAATCGAAATGAAACTAAATGAAAAATATGGGTGCTTTACCTATTGAAGTAACCTCCTTGAGAACCTCATTAAGGTAAGGATTTTTGATATTTCTGGAAGACTAAGAGCTTCATGGAAGTGGGTAGTGAATATGGAAGGTTATTTGGGCTGAACATTGAGGAAATTAAAGGATAAGAGGAGTGAAGAGAAGAGGAAGTGCGGGGGGTGGATGGGGGGGGGGGTAGAGTGGAGGAGAGAAGTGACTTTTGAATATTTTATTCATTATTTTATTAATTACCTCAAGAAAACCAATAGTGTTGTTTAATGTGACCCCTAATAGTAATAAGTGCATGTGGGTGCCAACCAAGTGGCCTTAAATCACTCATGATGTAATAAATAGTGCATTTAACTGATAATTTAAATATACGGTATTTTACTGTATTTCACTATTCATTAGAAATTCAAGAATTTTAGAAATATCCCAAAATTTCACCCCAACCATTTTTGATGTGTAGAATTTAAAAATGAACTCCTTTTTTCAAATTTTTTTTTATAATATTATTAATTTAATAATTAAATAAAATCGAAGTTAATTTGAAAAAGAACAATTTAACGGTAAACTTAGTTTTATATCACATTGAAAAATTAATTACGATCTCATTATCTTATTTCCTTAATAAAATAATGCAATATTATTATTTGTTAATCATAAGGGTAATATTAATATTCATAAGGGTATGTTACTATTCAAAAAAAATCTAGTTAGTTCAATCAGACTCCAAAGGACATAATGATCACAACTCTAGATGACCAATTTTCAAAGTTCAAAATCTAGTATACGAAAAGTTGTGCTTAATGACTAGATTATAAAATGTGTTGTTTTTTAGGGACTCAATGTTTCATGCATTAAATATTTATTTTCACAACCTTGTGGTGTTTCATTCTCCCCTCCTTACAAAAATGTCCTCCACAAAATTCAAAGAATGTTACCTCACAAAATAATTTTGGCCAGTCTTACTCATAAGCTCATCGAGTTCCCATGTTGCCTCATCAATTTTATGATACCCCCAAATTAACTTTACCAGGCGAGTCAACATATTCCTAAACACCTTTTCTTTAGTGTCCAGAATCTGGGTAGGCTCTTCACAGTAAGATAGATCAGGTTCCAATTCTATACCTTTATATGTGAGGACATGTGTTGGGTCAGGCATGTACATTGTCAACAATAATACATGAAAAACATTGTGAAATTTCGATAGTATAATAGGAATATCATAATAATATGAAAATACTCCAAATATCTCCATAATTTCAAAAGGCCCAATGTACCTTGGGCTCAGTTTCCCTTTCATTCCAAATCTTATAACACCCTTCCATGGAGATACATTCAAGGAAATTTTATCCCCCAGAGGAAATTCCAGATCCTTCCTTAGATTATTTGCAGAGATCATTTATATTCATTGAGTTATTTTGATACGTCCTTGAATAGTCATTTCCTTCATTATTGTTTCCTCCACAAGCTTTGGACCCAAAAGCCTCCTTTCACCAACTTCATCCAACATGTTGGTGTACAACATCTCTTACCATACAATGCTTCATATGATGCCATTTGTATAATTGAATGGAAGCTATTATTAATAGGAAACTATACTAGAAAAAATATTGATCCCATATAACTTTAATATAAAGTGAGTATGATCTCAACATGTGCTTTAAGGTTTGGATCGTCCTCCCTAATTTCCCGTCAATTTATGTGTGGTAAAAACTATTCAATCAATGTTCGGTATCCAAATATTTCTGAATACTTTTCAAATTTTTTTTATGTAAATCACCATTCACGATTAGACATAGTTGAGATAGGTTCCCTATGAAGTCCCAAAACTTAATTGATATAGAGCTGTGCGAAGTGTTCCAATGGAAAATCCTACCTTAAAGTAAGGAAATGTGAGGATTTTATAAGTCGACACAAAATTAACAAAATAACATCATTCTTCCTTTGAGTTTTGGGTAATCCAGTGACATAATAAATTTGGACATCATCCCATTTCCATGTAGGAATTGGTAGAGGTTGCATGAATTATTTTAAATTTTTCCTTTTTGCCTTCAATTATTGACAGACTAAACATCTTGACATGTAATATGCAATTTCCCTCTTCAGTTTATCCCTCAAAAATTGTTCATTCAAATATCTATGTTTCTTAGTGCTACCAGGATGTATGTAGAAAGTAGAACTGTGGGAATCATCCAATAACTCTATTTTTAGATCATGTATAGCTGGAACACCAAGACTCTCCCCAAATTTCAGAACACCATCTTCACACACAAAGTTGTCCATCTTCCCATATTTCACAACGTCAATTTTTATTTTCGAGTTCGCATCATTAGGATGAGAACTTTTAATCCTTTTTAATAATAATGGTTGGGAAACTAAATGAAAAATTAGTGATGTTTCACCTTCTTTGATAATTACCATATCCATCCTCACTAGATCCATGTACAAAGGGTCTTTATCAATCGTCATCTTGTTGAGAACACCATGATATTTATTGTGGAATGCAATATCTATCTTGTTTTCATTTTTTGGGTGGTAGTGTATAGTATGATCATAATTCTATAGTTGTTAGATCCAACGTCATTTCCTCATGTTGAGTTCCTTATGTGATAATATATACTTCAAACTCTTGTAATCTGTATATAGCTCACACTTTTCACCATAGAGATGGTGTCTCCATATCTTCTGAGAAAGGATTTCCGTTGTTAAGTCAAGATCATGTGTGGGATAGTTTTATTCATTGATTTTTAACTTCCTTGATGCATATTCAATAACTCTATAATTATGTATAAGGACACAACCAAGTCCTTTTTTTGATTCATCGCTAAATATCACTAACCCTTCATTCTTCAATGGTAGGGTTAGGATCAGAGTATTCACTAATATCCTCTTAAAACTTCGAAATAGTCCTCAAATTACATGATCTATGAAAACTTAACCCCTTTACATGTAATCTTGGTTATTGGGTTTTTTGAATATGCAAATTTTTCAACGAATCACCAATAATAACCTGCGAAACCAATAAAACTACGTACCTCAGTTATGTTCATTGGAGTAGGCCATTTTTTCCTAACCATTTTCTTTGTAGGATCAATAGATATTCCATCTTTTGAGAAAGCATGGCCCAAAATGGAAAATGATTAAATCCAAAATTTATAGTTATTGAACTTTTCATATAGTTCTTTAATTCTAAGAGACTTTAGTATAGTACACAAGTGATTTTCATGATCTTAATAGCTTTAAGATTATACCAAGAAATCATCAATAAATACCACCAAAACTCGTCAAGATATTTCTTGAAAACTCTATCCACATGATCCATGAAAATAGGGGGTTCATTAATGAGTCCAAAAGGCATTACTATAAACTTTTAATGCCCATACCTAGTTCAAAATGTTGTTTTTGGAACGTCTTCCTTCATCACAAGGAACTGATGATATCCAAACTGAAGATCAATCTTCGAAAAATATTGGGCTCCATGTAGTTTATCAAATAAATAATCAATGCAAGGTTGGGGATATTTTTTTGTTGTTATAACATTGATCTCCCTATAGTCAATTCACAACCTCATAGATCCATATTACTTCTTAATGAAAAGAACAAGAACATTCCATGGAGAAACACCAGGGATAATAAATCCTTTATCACTCAATTCCTGTAGTTTTTTCTTTAGCTCCACTAACTCCACTATGGTTATTATATAAGGGGTCTTTGATATGGGGATTGAACCAGAAATTAAATCAATGGAAAACTGAATCTCCCAATCCGAAGGATGTCTAGTTAAATCCTCTGGAAAGGCATCAATATATTCTTACACAATAGGTACATAATTTATTTGATCATTTTTCTCCTCACCCATAGTTATTTCATTCCCTTCCTACCCAAAAATTGAATTTAGTAGAGTTACTGGGGGAGGAGCTAGATGAGAATCAGATGGTGATGTTTCTTCCCTAAAGATATGGGATTTCATATCATCCTCAATAATTGTAACCTCCTTATTCTTGCAAAAAACATTTCACATGATGGTTAGAAATCCTATCCATATTTATGATTATATAAAAGTCAATAATTGGTATGACAATAAAATTAGCAGATAATGCTCATTCATATGCCATAATGGGGACTACCTGAAACAAATTTATTGCAATGATACTTCCCTTAAGAGTTTTGACGAAAAACTCCCTTATTAAATAAAATTATAAATATATTATTTTCATAGAAAACTGTGAAGATATGAATGAATGAGATGATCCAGAATCAAATAAAGCATTGGATATGTTTGATGAAATAATTAAAGTTCCTTCCACCACTTCGTTAGGTACTTCTTCCTCTGTAGTTGTGACAGTATAAGCTCGAACTTTCTCCCTTGGCCTTGTTTGGGTACTTTTTCCCTAAATCTGAAGACATTCATGTAAATAATATCACATCTTAATGTAATTATAGCAATTAACATTGGTTGCTTCTTTATTGTCCTTACAATCCCAAGATTGGAGGCCTTTTTCTCTGCACTTGTAACAGACTCCCATTCTATTCAAGAAATGTCTAAGGTGGTTCTTCCCACAATTACTATAGGATGTATGTTTTCCTCTTCCTGTATTCCCTATTTTCATATTACCTTTTCCAGATTTTTGGGAATTCCTCTTCTTGTCTTGTTTTCATTTAATTTCATTTGACTTAGAAAATTCCTTTTCTATCTTGATAGCACTTCAGACTATATCATCATATGATGAGAAACATTGGGAGACTATATCCATATGGTGGAATGGTTTTAAATCCTAAATTAATTGATCAATTTGGCTCCTTGAATTATATATGTAGTCCGCTACATGACTTTCTATCCTTTTAATGTTCACTTCATACTTGGAAATATTTTCATTCTCCTTCTGCCTTAAATTCAAGAATTTCCATTCTATATCCGATATATGTTCATGAGGAAAGTATTTCTCCAAGATGATTTCCTTAAAGTCTTTCCATTCCATCTCTTCTATCTAATCCTCTTCCATTTTGTTATTGATTAATTACCAACCCTAATCCGCATCTCATGATAGACGATAGACTTCCATTAGAAGATTTTCTATTTCATTAAATTCTAAAGGGATAAATTTCTTTTCTATAGAACTTATCCCCTACTCAGCTACAAATTGGTTTGTAGTACCATTGAATGTATGAGGTTTTTGTCACAAAAAAATGATCTAACATATCTTTTCCCCGTGGTGGATCCGAATTCTCCATACGAGTAAGGTTATTGTTCATAACCTGAGTAAGTTGTCCCAGTCTAGTTTTAAGCTTCTAAACACCAGTCGTAGTACAAAATCCAACATCACTATCTTGCATCATAGGGAAATCCCTACATGGGACACACACGTTCATGAAGTTTCCACTCCTTCCACTAGGTATCATTTCAAAATAATGGTGTACACTAGATTAGGGTATGAATCATAATGTATATTCTCAATGTAGAAAAATACTCATCATAAATTGAAATTCTATACATTTATAATATCTTAATCATAAACATGGTTTTCTTTTAGGAAAAATTTACATTTAAATCCTTCATAATGTCTTGTAAATAAAATATGTATTATCCTAAGCATATCCCCCAGGAGTATTAAACCAAGTGTTCAGTAAGTCCCATTATTGTGTACCATGATACCCTGTGTCAAGCTCAAAAATCCTAGTCAGAGTTTTCACACCTAGGTAAATCTATGCTAAAACCACGTCCAATTTTATTATCTAGATAGATATGTGTTTTCAAGAAATATCAAAATAATATATTCCTTACCAAAATAACAGGATGTACTTGTATGCTTGTCTTCAAAGACTATCTTAGGGATTTGTTCCCTAATCTACATTTTTTTAAATCTAGTTTCCAAGTACTCCACTAAACTTCATTTGATACCAACTGTAAGGATTCAACCTCAGTTTCCTGGAGCCAGTGCCTTATTTGATAAAATCGGCATATAAACATTGAAAATTCATCCATAGGGACCGTTTAGTTTATTATTATTGGAAATAGGATACATCCATAAGTTCAAAATTACAACTTGAAATGAAATAATACATAGAAACAACTTTTACAACATCCATAACTCCTAGGTTATTTCGACATGTCATTCATAATAAAATTATTCATGTCTTATGAAAATGAAATATAAGAAAGGGTTGAGATCAAATGCTCAGAAAGGGTAAGAAATACAATGGAGTATATCATAACAATTACATTAGTCATGTCTAATAACTAAAAACATTTGCCTTTAACAAAAACATGAACACATTACGGTAGGAAAAATATTTGAATAAATATTTCCATAATCATGCATATTCTACTTGTCGAATAACCACATAAACCATCAATGATATTTTTATAATTAGGGAATTTATAATGGGGGACATAATTACCATACTATTAAGGCATCATGCAAAGATCATAAATAATACTTTTGTCAAGGCATTGTGCCAAGAAAATAGTTTGTCTAATGAGACATACCAATTCACTGAGGGGCTATAGTAGGCCCAAACCAACACGTACTATTTACAATGAATTCCTAATATGAATGGGGATAAATATAAAAAAATATACATTCATATTGAATCTAATATATTAAATGTAAACAACATTCCCTGAACATTATCCATAAACACTAACCATTCAGAGCAAATTGGAGAATGGTTTTAACATGGAACATCCACAACCAAAAATAATCATAAACCCTTACATTAAATATGATAGGTCATAACCAAAAATATTAATCGAAAAAGTAAATAATAATCAATAACAGTCTTTCAAATAGATGAATATACTCTTATAAAATCGTCGAGTAATTCTTGAGATAAATACTTTTTCACTATGAAAAGAAGAGTTCTTTTGGAAAAATCATTATATAAAACCAAATGTGAAGTAATACAGTATTTTAATAAATAAATGAGTAATTTTATAAATATAATGGTTTCCTAAAAAAATATTATAGAGTTCCCTTGGGAATATTTAAGAAGTTGAGAAATTTCCTTGAATGAGGATTGTATTGGTGAAACAATTTTGAATATTCCTTTTAAAATGTGTAACTATCCATAAAATAAAGAAGGGTTCTGGATGATAAACATATAGAGAAAACTCACACACAATTTATGGGGATTAAATAATAATACATAAGTGTTTTATTGAGGTAATTAGATATTAAATGTATCCTGAATGAAAATGGTGGTTAGGGTGGAAAAAATGCTTACCTTAAGTCCAAAAGTGTTCCCCTATTGAACTTAATGTCTTGGAATATGAAATTAGAATTATTAATAACTTAATTAAGAACCTATTATACATTTATTTAGTTTATAATTATTTTAGTAAGTTCATTATTTCATTATTGACTAGTTATAAGTTTGGATTCATCATTCCAGAGTGTTCGTTTTCATGATTTTCCTAATTGGTTCACATGTCTTTATGTAATGGAGTTTATGAGTGTTGGTTGGAGTGGACACTCAAGAGGGGGGGGGGGGGGGGTGAATTGAGTTCCAATTAAAATTTCTATTTTAAAATATTTCACTAAAATCCCCCAATTTAAAATACTAATTGAATTGTAGTGAATTTGAACTAAAGAAAACTTTCAGTTAGGTTCTCAAGGGATTGATTAATTCCCAGTTAATCTAATCAGAAGATCAAATTAGATTTTGAAACTAACCTAATGATTTGAAAGTAATTCAAACACTTGCTAATTAAATTATCAGAGTAACTTTGAAAAACAATTTATGTTTTAAAGCACTTTGCAGCGGAATAAAAGGTTTTAAATAAAACTAAATAAATCACATCAGATATAACCAAGAGGTTCAGTCTCAAGATGAGACTTAGTCCCCTAAAAAATTTATATAAATTTGATCCACACCCTGGATCGGGGTTCACAACAGTTTACAACTGTCCAGGTCAAAGACCTCTACCACAATTCTACGTGGGAAACAAAAAACAACAGTAAATGCAGCTGTCCAGGTAACACATGACCTCTACCACTATCCACAGTGGGAAAATGAAGATGTAAAGAGTTTTAATGAGGATTTAAAGATCCTCTTGTTAAGGTTCAGGAGACAGTGTGTGTAGATTAAAACTGATGACACACCCTACTCGTAATGTAAAAAATAAATTACCGAGCAAGATATAGAGTTTAGAATGGATCTAGTGATTGCATTGTAGCACTGGACTCATTCGGATTTGATCATAAATGGTTCTGAGTACTCTTCTGGTATTTGTCTGAAAAACAGAGTGTCGTCTGCCTGACATCCAGGTTCAGAGATAGTGAAAATGTAGTCGATGAAGTTCTTCAAAGTTCTCGTGAATGTACACAACTCTTCTTGAGTAAGCATGAGTGTGTATGAGAGTCTGTGTCTTCTTGGTCATGCATGTATATCTTTATGAGCTATTCTTGTACATTGTATTCTGTGTGTTGTCTGTTCTATCTCTTGTCTATTGTCTCTCTTGCAGCAACATGGAATTCTTATATTTATGGCACAGGATCCGGCAAAAGAAATAATTTCTCTTTTTGCAGGTACGAGGTATGGTTCCCTGGCGTCCAACAACCTTCAATAATTAAATGACAGAGCATTAAAATATACCTGATATGACCGTTGGTCAGATTAAATAAAGATAAAGAAATTAAGGCAGCGTCAGATTCTCCGGAATGGTAGCTTTGGATATCGGTAGCCTTATGTAACGATAGGTCTTTGTATCGGTAACCTCTTGTGTAATAGTAGCCTTTCTATTGGTAGACTTCATGTCTATCGGTAGACATGATCGGTAGCGGTAGACTTAATGTACCAGTGACCTTTCGTGTAACGGTAGCCTTTATGTACTGGTAGCTTCCTTAGTGTATCGGTAGACTTTCTTCGGTAACTTGTCTGTAACGGTAGGTTAGCTTGTATCGATGTCCTTCATGTAACAGTAGACTTGTTGTATCAGTGGAGTTGATGTATTGGTAACATTCACGTATCGCTAGACTTGTTGTACTAGTGGCCCTGATGTATCGGTAACCTTCACGTATCGGTATGCTTTGTTCTGTAATGGTGACCACTTTTCTGTTTAAGCATTCTATTGGGAAAATGGGTTAAGTTATAATATATATCCATCCAGTAACTGAATTCTCTGAAGATAATATAAACATTGTAATATATGAATATGTGCATGGTGTACAGAAATACTGAAATAAGTAATTAACCATTAATCAATATAGGGATTATCAAACTATAATTGAGCATAATTGGGATTATCAAAATATGATTGAGCATAATTGGGTTTATCAAAATATGAGTTCAACTAATTCTCCCAAAGGGTTCAATAATCTCCCCCTTTTGATAATCAAAACTAATTACAAAGTATTTAAGAAAATTAAAATAGTGTCAGAGGAAAATTTTCCTTAAAAAAACATTAAAACAAAATTCTCATTTTCTCCCCCATTCAATTGCACTCATAGTTCTCATTTGTTTCATTTTCTCCCCCTTTGTGATTAACAAAAAGAAGGGTAGAATCAGAGAAATGAAGAGACAAAAAGAGAAAATATTGCAAGGAAACATAAACACAGTAAAGTGGAGAATGTTAGAGTAAATTTCCATTAAATTACAAAAGGTACAAACTGATAAAGTCAGTATTACAAAAAAAAATCAAGTGAATCCTATCAAAAACATACAGAATCACTCAATCATGTTGAGCAGGAGTCTTTCCCTTAGGACTTGAAGAGGGTGCAGGTTCAGATTGAGTAGATGGCTTGGGAACAGCTGAAAGAACAACTAGAGGGTCAGCCACTGACACTGTACCGGATCTGAAATCTGTTCTCTCCTGTGGGATCATAGGTGTTATGCTTCGAATAGATTGAACTAGAGTCAACTGAGGTGTATTCCCAGAGGCAGAGGTAGGAAGAGAAGGAGGTACAATCACAGGTATGGAATCCACATGCAAGAATGTTAGCAACATGTTCCTGAAATCCATAATAATACTACCTCCTCTCTCCATTGCTGACTCAAAATCATCTCGATTTTCAATGAATTTATCCAAGGTAGGAGTAAGCTCCCTGAGCTTACAAACCTGTTCTCTGAAAGCTTGAGTCAATGGAGGCAACTTCATATTCTCCATTAAAATCGTGAAATGGTTTGTCATTTGATGCTTGGTATAGAGTTTCTCAATGTAAGCATCCACCTTATTCTTAATTGCCTCTTGAGAAGTAGTAGCTGCCCGTAGGTGATCACGAACAAAACTACTAACTTCCCTAATGTTAGAAAGGATCTGAGTATCTGAGGTACCACTTGTACTGGCCTTAGCCAACTCTTCCTGGATAATAGTTCTGATATGGTCAATGTTCACAGTGGAGCTGGATGAGGGAAGGGGTTTAACTGAGAACGCTACTGTCTCCTTGAAATATTGTGTCAGATTACGAACCTCCTTCTGAACAAGTTCATCTTGACTGTTCAAATGTTCTTTGACTGATTTCTTAAAGTCCTCAAAAACATCCAAAAACTGGTTGACTACTTCTTTGATATATCTGATATCAGTATTCACTTGGGTTTGAGATATTTTCATGGTAGTCAATGAAGCAATCCATTGTCTTATAGAAACCACAGCTCCTGTCCAACTCTCAATTTGAGTATGGCATACTTTAACATAATCCATCATCTCCTTCACTGGATTAGAAACAGCACATCCTAGAGATAGCTCCAGGGATTGCTCCACACTCCTCATTTCATCAACCATGCTTTTCTTTAAATCTGTCACTGATTCTCTCAGTACTTCTTTCATTTCAGCCTTTAAAGACTCAAGGTCCTCCTTGGTTTCCAAATTTTCAGCCACAGTAGGTAGGATAACTGATTCCCTTTGGGGCTGGTCTTCCTCATCAGAATATCCACAATTAATACCAAGAACCATATATCCTGGATCTGATGTCCAACCTTCAATGTCATAAAACACTGATACTGAACCAAGATTACCCCCCTCACTTAGAGAATTATCTTTAGGAATCTCCTCTAACAGTTCTTCTCAAGGTAACTCTACAGCCACCTCTAAAAATTCATAAGATTTAATAACCATTTGCCATGATAGTTCAATGGTGGGGTGAGTCATATCCTTTTCTGAGTCATCAATGACTCCCTCAGTAATGGTAGTAGGTTCCACCACTGCTTCCTGATCAGGCACTATCTGAACTGTACTATCTATCAGAGGGCTCTAACTGAGCTCTTCTTCTCCATTTTCCTCATCATTTTCTTCAACAATACCCTCTTTTTCTCCATTAAAAAATGATCAAATTCTGTTGCCTCATCCTCTTCAGAGGTGTCCTTAAAAACATAATGATATGCTTCTTCTTCTTCTTCTTCTGTGGTCTCAGGATAATTGTCCTTCAAAACAGTTTATCTCCTTGGTAGTTCTTTTGGAGGGCTAGATACTCCATAGGAAATATTTTGATGCACAGGACTAGAAGGTAAATTTGGATCTCCTTTTTCCTCAACTGATGTCTCTTCCTCCTCAGCTTCAGCTTCAATATCACTATAGACCGGTTCTGGTTCATGTGGTCTAATACCAGGATCCCTTACATCCTTTGGTCTAGAAGGGTGGTCCACAGGAGTGTACTTGTCATAGACTTCACCGTCATCATTTACCCATGATTTCTTCCAAGGGTTCCAGCTAACTTTCATATACTTAGAAATAGTCCTGGTGAGACAAAAGTTATCCTTAACCACAATAGTTTCATCTTGAGGTCCAGCTACCTCCTTTGCCTTCAACCTAATAGAAATCAACTTAGAAAAGAAAAGTGCATTGGACATAGACTTCGGTCTAGTCATCTCCTCAATCTAGATCAATAGCAATCTGCACAAGTTCACCTATACTCCATGCTTTAATAGATACAACAAAACAATATCCTGAAATCTGAGGGTAGAAAAATCTCTTCTTCTTGGACTAATCACATGATGAATGAACTTCAAAAGTAGTTTATCCTCCCCTTCCATTTCTGCAGCAATGATCTTTCTAGGGGTTCCATTTCTTGTCAATTCTAACAAGGAATCCTCATAATTGAAAAAGTCACTAGTAGTAGGTATGGATTTTCAATAAAATCCTTAATCACCATTATGAGGAACTCTAAGGTTCTCAGCCCATTCAACTGATGAAAACAAAAACTTTTGACCATTCACAAAGGAAATCATTCTATTCTCCTCTTCTGATGTCTCAAAACAGGCAAAATCATAGAACTCTTTTATCAGTACTGGATAATACGGTCCATTATTGTTCATGAAGCACTCAAGCCATCCTTGCTCTTTTAAGATCTTCAGAATCAAGGACTTGCTTTCCAATAGCCATTCCGCACAAAACTCCTTTTCCACTACAATTTCTCGCTTCGATAAATGCGGATTCACAAGATTCCTTTGAGCAGCACTTCTACTACTTCCACTAGCACCAGCATTGGTTACTTTCTGCTTCTTATCTTGAGTCACATCACTCCCTTCAGGCACTTAGGGTCGCTTTACACGGGCCATTTCAGATTTTGAGGCTTAGGTTTTTGCGAGCTTGAGAGGTTTAGGTAGGAGGGATTCGAACAGACGGGATTAAGGTGATTAAGTGAAGTCTAGAGTCGGGTTTAATATCATTTAGGATTCACATATAAAATAAATCTCATATTAAAAAAGATTGGAGGTCTCTGCCGTAATACAAAAATTTAAAATAGCACGAGAGATGTACCGGTGAGGTGTCCTTAAACGGTGAGGTCAATCCTAACGGTGAGGTTTTATCTAATGGTGAGGTTTTTTCTAACGGTGAGGTTTTTCTTAACAGTGAGGTTTATCCTAACGGTGAGTTTTATCCTAACGGTTAGGTTTTTATTAATGGTGAGGTTTATCCTAACGGTGAGGTTCATCCTAACGGTGAGGTTTATCCTAACAGTGAGGTTTTTCGTAACGGTTTAACAGTAAGTTATCATTCCCAATTCGTTTCTAATGAAATTTAATCTTTCTGAACATAAAGGATTCGTGAATATATCATCTAGTTGGAGTTCAGTGCCTATAAAATCAAGAGTTATATCACCTCTTTGATAATTATCTCTTAGAAAGTGGTGTCTCACATCAATGTGTTTGGTTCTAGAGTGAGACACATGGTTGTTAGAGATGTTGATCGCACTAGTTTTATCACAGGTAATTGAAACATTTTTAAAATCAAATACATAGTCCAATAAAGTGTGTTTCATCCACAGAATCTGTGCATAGTAACTACCAGCAGCTATATACTCTGCTTCAGCAGTAGATAATGCAACTGAGTTCTGTTTCTTACTACACCATGATACTAGGGACTTTCCAAGTAAATTACATGTTCCAGATGTGCTCTTTCTATCTAACTTGCATCCAAAAAAGTCAGCATCTGAATAACGTATGAAATAAAATGATTGTCCTTTTGGGTAAAACAGTCCCAAATTAGCAGTATATTTAATATTATCCTTTTAACAGCAATAAAGTGTGACTCTTTAGGGTTAGCCTGAAATCTAGCAGACATACATACACTAAACATGATATCAGGTCAACTAGCAGTAAGATAATGTAAACTCCCAATCATACCTCTGTAATTAGTTTGATCCAATGGTTTTCTAGTTTCATCAATGTCCAATTTACAGGTGGTACTTATAGGTGTATAACTTCCCTTAATACTATCCAAACCAAAATGCTGTAAAAAATTCTTAGTATATTTACTCTGATTCAAAATAATACCATCTTTAGTTCGAATGATTTGAAATCTAAGAAAGTACTTAAGCTCTCCCATTAAGCTCATTTCAAACTCATTTTTCGTAACCTTTGAAAATTCAATACATAATGAATTTTTAGAAGATCAATAAATAATATCATCAACATAGATTTGTACTATTAAAACATCTTTTGAAATTCTTTTTATAAAAAGAGTGGGATTAGCAATTCCTTTTGTAAATCCTTTTTCAATAAGAAAATTTATAAGTCTTTCATACCATGCTCTTAGAGCTTGTTTTAAACCGTATAATGATTTAGAATGTTTAAAAACATGATTTTGAAAGTGAGGATTTGAGAAACAAGGTGGTTGTTCTACAAAAACATCTTCAAAAATAAAACCATTTAGAAAAGAACTTTTCAAATCCATTTGATATAACTTGAAATTCAGATGTGATGCAAAGGAAAGTAAGATCCTAATTGCCTCTAATCTAGCTACAGGTGCAAAGTTTTCCTCATAGTCAATTCCTTCCTCTTGATTGTAACCTTGTGAAACTAGTGTAGCTTTGTTTCTAATGATGTTTCCAGATTCATCAACTTTGTTTCTAAACACCCACTTTGTGCCTATGGTTAAAGTCTCATTAGGTATTTCTACTAATTTCAAGACTTTATTTCATTCAAATTGATTAATTTCTTCTTGCATAGCCATTACCCAAAATTAATCATTGATAGCATCATTGATATTTTTAGGTTCTAACTGTGAAAGAAAGTCTTGATGTTCTACCTGATTTCTTAGAGAAGCTCTAGTCTGTGTTCCTCTATCTAGATTACCTACAACAGTATCTAAGTGATGGTTCTTCAGAATCCCAGTTGGTCTCAAAAAGATAGGGCTAGATATTTCAGTTTCATCAATAGGTTGGGAATCAACAGAAGCAGGTTCTGGAAAATTTCCAGAAATGGATGTTTTAACTATAGGTCCAATGTCTTTATTATTAAGGTTCAAAACAGAGAGATCATCATCAAGATTTTCAAGAGAGGTCTTAGGTTCATGTGGGTCAGTTTCATCACATTTTATGTGAACATATTCCTCCACACATTTGGTTCTCTTATTGAAAACTCAATAGGCTTTACTAGAAATAGAGTAATCTAGGAAAATTCATTCATCACTCTTCGATGCAAACTTGTCAAGATTATCATTGGTATTAAGAATAAAGACTTTGAAACCAAAAACTCTGAATTAGTTAACCTTAGGATTCCTATAGTTCCACAACTCATAAGAGGTCTTCTTAAGAACAAGTCTAATCAAGAATCTATTGATAATATAACAAGCTGTATTGACAGCTTCAGCCCAAAAATTAACAGGTTGTTCATACTCATTGAGCATGGTTCTGGAAATTTCCTGAAGGGTTCTATTCCACCTTTCTACTACACCATTTTGCTGAGGTGTCCTAGGGGTAGAGAAATTTTGACTATAGCCATTGTGTGAGCAGTAGGATTTAAACTCATGATTCTCAGACTCTAGGCCATGATCACTTCTCAAGGTTTTAATCTTAAGTCCACTAAGGTTCTCTACAGACATGGAATATTTAACAAATTAAGAACAAGCTTCACTTTTCTGAGCTAGAAAATATACCCATGTATACCTAGAATAGTCATCTACTAGAGCATAGACATAATTCTTCCCATTTAATGTAGAAACTCTAGAAGGTCCAAACAAATCCATGTGAACCAACTCGAGAGGTTGGGAAGTTGACACTTCTTTCTTTGATTTTAAAGAAACTTTATATTGCTTTCCCTTTGGCAGGTATTACAAACTTTATCTGCTAGGAATTCACGTTTTGGTTGGTCTCTAACTAATTTATTCCTAGTAAGTTTTCTAAGTGAATTTACATTGCAGTGTCCTAATGTTTTGTGCCAAATCCATGACTCTTTGTGAAAAGCATTTAAACAAGAACTATTTTTCATAGCTAAAGAATTTAAATCAACAACATAGATATTTTCATTTCTCAAAGTAGAAAATACAAAAGCATTTTTATAATTAAAAACACTGAAAGAATTATTTTCAAATTTATCATTAAAACCATCATCACATAACTGAGAAATACTTAGTAAATTATACTTAAGTCCATCAACAAATAGAACTTTAGAAATTAATACTGAGTCTGTGTTACCAATCTGGCCTAAGCCGATGATTTTCCCTTTAGAATTATCACCAAAGGTGACAAAACCTCCATCAACTCTGACTAGGCTTTTAAAGCATGAGAATTATTCTGACATATGTCTTGAATATACACTGTCAAAGTACCAAGTCTTTCCATAGGAGCCCTTTAAGTAGGTCCCCTACAAAACAGATTTTAATAGGAAATGATTTTTGTACCCAGATTTTCATGGGTCCAGACAGGTTAGCCAATATAACTTTAGGTGCCCAAATTTGTCTTATGGGTCTCATAAGATTTGAAGAATCAATAGATTTAGAAATATAAACCTTGTTGGATCTGTAACTATGAATATAACTAGTTGAAGCATTTGAAATTCTAGAATTATAACTATCTACATTCTGTCCAGATTTAGAAACACATCTAGTTTTGGTAATTTTTCTTTGTCTAGGTTGGTATCCAATACCAGTAGTATAACTAGGAGCAATATGCTTACCTAGAATTTGAGTAAGAGTATCTTTTCCACTTGTGAACTTTTCTAAATCCTTTCTATGTAGATCATTTGACAATTTCAGTTTAGTGGTTTCTTTAAGTAACTGAGAATTATTTTACATTTCTATGTCAAGATCAGATTTATGTTTAACAGTTAGAGCATACTGTTTCTTTAAACCTTTGTACTTTTCTTTCAGGTCATTACAGGTTTCTTCCAACATATCACAGTATTCAAAAAGTTCTGATTTTGAAATATTTTCAGAATCAGAATCATCTCCAGAATAATATGTATTTAAAGTAGGAGTTTCAGATTTTACCTCATAAGTGTTTTGTCATAAAACACATGTTTGACTTATTCCTATTTTCAGTCTCAGAAGGTTTATATTTACTGGAGATATCCTCAGTAGCACTCCACATATCCTTCATGTATTTCTTGTACTTATTATCCTTATACTCGTACTTCTTTTTTTATTTCATCTTTGGACAATCTGCTTTTATATGTCCTTTTATTTTGCATTCATAGCAGACAACTTCATCAGATTTGTCATATTTCTTCCTGTCCTTTTTCCAGTGTCCCTTGTTGTCATACTTAACTTTGTAATTTGATTTTCTGAAAAACTTCTTTCTTCCTATAAAACTTCTTAAATCTTCTGGCTATGTGATCCATTTCTGCATCACTGTCAGATACACTTTCATATTCTTCACAGCTTGAGCTATCACTTACAACTTAATGTTTCTCCTTATCCTTATTCTTTGAAGTAGATTTCTTGAAGGCAATTGACTTCCTTTTTGGTTCATCTTCTTCTTCTTTGTTTAACTGAATCTCTTCTTCATACATCATCAACTTACCAATAAGTTCCTTGACTGGAATTTTACCAACATCACTGGATTCTCTAATTGAAACAAAATTTCCCCTCCATCTTTCAGGTAGGCATCTTAATATTCTCATGATTTTCTCCTTTGATGAAACATTATTTCCCTGTGAGATCATTGTATTGAAAATTTCGGTAAACTTGAGATACATATCAGAAATGGGTTCATCAGGATTCATCTTAAAATTATCATATTTAATTATATATGTAATCAATCTCATTTCCTTATCATTAGTTGTTCCTTCATAAGAAACACCTAAAGTATCCCAAATTTCATATGCAGTCTTACAAGAAGATATTCTATTAAATTCCTAATCACCTAAGGCACAATACAGAGCATTCATAGCCTTGAAATTATTATTTTGAGATGTCTTAGTAGATTCATTCCAAGTAGATCTAATAGTAGTGGGAATTTTATATTCTGATTCTATGGCAGTCCAAATATCAAAACCCATGATTTCTAAATGAATTTTCATCTTAATCTTCAACTCAGCATAGTTTCTTCCATTGAAAAATGGTGGTCTATTAGTAGCAACAACTTCAAGTCTTCTATTCATGATAACTAGGTTAAAACAAAAAATTTAAAGAGATAAAAATTTAGAAATAATAGAAATTTTGAGAACTCTAAAATACAACTAAAATCACAGTTAAAAAACAGAGTACTTCAGAAAATATTTTAAATTCCTTTGATACCAAATGTTGGTCAGAGTGGACACTCAAGAGGGGGGTGAATTGAGTTCCAATTAAAATTTATGTTTTAAAATATTTCACTAAAATCCCCCAATTTAAAATACTAATTGAATTGTAGTTAATTTTAACTAAAGAAAAATTTCAGTTAGGTTCTCATGGGATTGATTAAATCCCGGTTAATTGAATCAGAAGATCAGATTAGATATTGAAACTAACCTAATGATTTTCAAGTAATGAAAACACTTGATAATTCAATTATCAGAGTAACTTTGAAAAACAATTTTTGTTTTAAAGCACTTAGTAACAGAATAAAAGGTTTCAGATAAAACAAAATAAAGCACAACAGATATAACCAAGAGGTTCAGTCTAAATCTGAGACTTAGTCCTCTCAAAATTTTATATAAATTTGATCCAGAACCTGGATCGGGGTCCACACCAGTTTACAACTGTCCAGGTCAAATACCTCTACCACAATTCTATGTGGGAAACAAAAAACAACAGCAAATAAAGCTGTCTAGGTTACACACAACCTCTTCCACTATCCATAGTGGGAAAACGATGATGTAAGGAGTTTGAATGAGGATTTACAGATCCTATATTTATGGTTCAGGAGATAGTGTGTGTGTAAGTTAAAACTGATGACACACACTACTCGTAATGTAAATAATAAATCGTTGAGAAAGATATAGAGTTTAGAATGGCTCTAGTGATTGTAGTGTAGCTCTGGACTCCTTCGGATTTGATTAGAAATGGTTCTGAGTCCTCTTCTGTTTTTTGTCTGAAAAATAGAGTGTCGTCTGCTTGACATCCATGTTCAGAGACAGTGAAAATGTAGTCGATTAAGTTCTTCAACGTCCTTGTGAATGTACACATATCTTCTTGAGTAAGCATGAGTGTGTATGAGATTTTGTGTCTTCTTGGTCTGGCATGTATATCTCTTTGATATCTTCTTGTATATTGTATTCTGTGTGCTCTCCGTTCTATCTCTTGTCTGTTGTCTCTCTTACAGCAACATGGACTTCTTATATTTGTGGCACAAGCTCCGGAAAAAGAAATGATTTATTTTTTTTTTTGCAGGTACGAGGTACGGTTCCCTGACATCCAACAACCTTCATTAAATAAATGATAGAGCATTAAAATATAACTGATATGACCGTTGTTTAGATTAAATAAAGATAAAGAAATTAAGGCAGCATCAGATTCTCTGGAACAGTAGATTTGGATATTGGTAGCATTATGTAATGGTAGGTCTTTGTATTGGTAACCTATTGTGTAACGGTAGAATTTCTATCAGTAGACTTCATGTCTGTTGGTAGACTTAATCGGTAGCGGTAGACTTAATGTACCGGTGACCTTTCATGTAGAGGTAGCCTTTATGTACTGGTAGCTTCCTTGGTTTATTGGTAGACTTCCTTCGGTAACTTTTCTATAACGGTAGGCTAGCTTGTATCGGTGTCCTTCACGTAACGGTAGACTTGTTGTATCGGTGGACATGATGTATCGGTAACCTTCACGTATCGGTAGACTTGTTGTACCGGTGGACATGATGTATCGGTAACCTTCAAGTATCGGTAAGCTTTGTTCTGTAACTGTTACCACTTGTCTGTTTAAGCATTCTATTGGCCGAATGGGTTAAGTTAGAATATATATACATCCAGTAACCGAAATCTCTGAAGATAATATAAACATTGTAATATATGAATAAGTGCATGGTGTACATAAATACTGAAATTAGTAATTAACCATTAATCTATATAGGGATTATCAAACTATAATTTAGCATAACTGGGATTATCAAAATATGATTGAGCATAATTGGTATTATCAAAATATGATTTCAACTATTTCTCCCAGAGGGTTCAACCATGAGGAATGGATGTAGATCTCCAGAATTGAAATTAAATTTTAGTTATGAACATCCATAATTGTTAATGTTAATTTCTATAATTTGGTTACATGACATGAAGATGAATCGTTAGATGAAATATTAATGACAATCACATAGATTATTTTTGAAGATTTTTGATTATTAGGTACTGGTTTGGTCATATGATTTAATATTATGTACATATACTAGTTCATGAATATTAAATAGGTTGTAATAAATATATAATAGTCTGGTTAAACCATCAAATGTTTTTCATGACCAGTAATGAAGGAAATATTTAGGAACAAACTTTTTCCTCTATGAAGGTTATAAATTGGAACCTCATGGACGTTGATTTCGTTTATAAAAAACGGATAGAGTAATAATATTGATGATGGTTCTTAAATTCTCATGATATAATTCTAATATATAGATGATAATGGAGTTATCATGGTTATGTTCACTGAGGAGGTGAGGAAAGGATAACAAAAGAAGATAAATTGAAATGAAACTAAATGAAAAAGATATGTGCTTTAACCTTTGAAATAACCTTCTTGAGAACCTCCTTAAGGGAAGGATTTTTGATCTTTTGGAAAGAACAAGAGATTCTTGGAAATTTAGAGTGACTAGAAAAGGGTATTTGGGAAAAACATTGAGGAGCTTTACGGCTTAGAGTAGTTAAGAGAAGAGGAAGTGAGGTGGTGAGGGGGGGGGGGGGGGTTATTGTGGAGGAGAGGAGTGAATTTTGAATATTTTATTCATTATTTTATTAATTCCTTAAAGACAACCAATAATGTTGTTTCATGTGACCCATAATGCTAATTAGTTCATGTGAGTTTTAACCAAGGGTCCTTAAATAACTCATGATGTCATAAATGTTGTATTTAATTGATAATTTGTATATATGTTATTTTACCGTATATCACTATTCATCATAAATTCAAGAATATCAAAGAAATATAGAAAATTCACACAAATGATTTTTCAATTCTAAGAATTCAAAAATTAACTCCATTTTTAAAAATACTTTTTTAATTATTATTAATTTGATTTTTAAATAATATCATAATTAGTTTAAAAAATAAAAATTTTAAAGGTAAAATTAGTTTTATATCACTTGGATAAATTAATTAATATCTCATTATCTTATTACCTTAATAAAATAAAATAATAATATTATTTACTATTCATAAGGGTCATATTACTATTCATAAGGGTATGTTACTATTGACTAAAAATTAAGTTGGTTCTATCAGACTCCAAATGACTTACTTATCACAACTGTAGATGACTATTTTTTGAAATTCAATACATAGTAGTGGAAAAGTTGTGTTTAAAGGCTAGAATTTAAATTTTTTTGTTTTGTAGTGAATCATTGTTTCATGCATTCAATATTTATTTACAAAACCTTGCGGTGATACGAATAGTTTTTACTCATGTTTTAATATAAGGACTAAGAATAAAACACTACATAATCTTAAGTTAAGTGAATAATTCACAATGAGTTTTTTTAGGTTTATTGTTTTGGAGAATTAGGCCATAAATAGTACATTACATCTCAAAATATTACAAACTTGACACTTGTACTTTATCAAATGTTTTCACAATAATAAATGAATTTAAATAAAACCAGAATTATTTTCTTGATAAAAATATTCTTTAATTTTTCCTTTCCCTTACCCTTCCTTATACCATGTGAAAACATTTCAAAAACATGGGAAGAGAATAAAAGGATCATTAAGGTATATAAAATATGGAAAGAAAACAATATTCCACAAATACATACAAATCAATGAAATCATTCTTTTCTGTCCTAAAACATAAACTCTTTAGTATACCTCATGAAATAATAAGATTTATGAATAAATCATTAAAATCATAAATCAGAATGGTAACTTGTGGAATTCATAACCTAATTACATTATAGCTTTCACAGTTACATAGGGAGTAACGTTGTTGGTTAAGTTTGGAATACCCATCACAATATATTCCCAAAATCTCTTAAGAGATGCTTTATCGTTTACCACTGTCACACTATCCAATGCATTACATAGCTATCTCAGGGTCATCCGCCCTTAGTTTATCATGGAACCAACCATATACATGAGAAACTCTCAAGAACAATAACATAATCATAACACGTAAAAAGGCATAAAGTTAAGTTAACATTTACATATTGAAATCACAATATATCATTTAAAGTTATTGACATAACCAATGCTTTCTTAAAACCCTTTTAAATACCAAAATATGTAAAAATGGTATATGGTATGTATTTACCATTTAAAAAAATTTCTTCTTGTTAAGGAATCCAAATATAAAATAATTCTTATGGTGGCGTAAAGCTCATTATCACCGCATACGTTAAAATGAAACATTATTTTTTATCGTTTATTAAAAAATTTCATAGAAAATGACTCCTTTTGAAAACCATTGATTTAAATTAATAGAAAAAGGGAATAATTATACTACCTATAAAATAAGGTTCTTTATAACATCAAAATATTCCTCAATGAAAGGAGATTGAGATGAATCCCCTTACATTGAGTCTGACTTGTCTTGTTCATTCTTTATCTCAATCTAAATTGGGTTACTAGTTTTAATTTGTGCAAAAAGGGTTTCACGAATTTTCTACTACCTAAGGTAAAGATTATAAGAGGAAGGTATGGATGTTGGGAGCTTAATTAGGAATAATTTGGATGATATACAAGGCTTGAGAGGTGTGAGTTAAGTGGGTATAAGTGGTGGCCTTTTATAAGAGGGAGGAGGGGTACTTTAGGAATGTCTAGAAATATTAATTTATTATAAATTCAGTTTCGATTAAAAATGGTCCAAAACTCATTTAATTCAAATATAATATGATTTCAGTTTGAATACCAATCATCCAATAATTTTTAGACAAGTTTCATATATTTTTTATTCTTAGCTTTTTGGTTTAACCCTTATATTAACTTTTTTAAGCTTATAATGATACCATGTTATTTACACATTATGGGTTAATGTAATAACCATATCATGTTAAACGACCCAAAAAACATCATTTATGACATATATGGGCTTTTATTAACCATTTTATGGAATCTTATATTTTTATAAATCTAATATCATTTAATAAACTATTTTATGTTTGAAGTTATAAATTATTTCAATTTTTGACACTATTCATACTATACATTTTCAAAAATTCATAACAACCTGATTAATTAAAACAAAAGACAGAAAATCAAATATAATATGTTACTATTATCAATAAAATTTTGGGATGAAATCATAATAATAATATTACATTTATTTTAATATTTATAATATATATATTTTTAAATCATTTATTAATGAATCAATCAGTCTATCATCATTAGGTCAGAATTAATTTTTTTATTTAATGTCTAAAAATAATTAATAAAATACTATGACCTATAAAATAATTTTATCTTTCTAATCAATATTTTTAGTCAAATATAGAATTAATAAAACCCCATATTAAAATTGTTTTAGTAACATATACTTGTTTTTGTTATAATTCTCTTTACATTAAATTAATTCTTGTATCATGTCATTATCACACCCAAGTGGCTCTGTGGGGTCCCCAAATCAACCCCATGATGGCCATGGTCAGAAATATATCATCCAATAGGATTAGGACATGTGTTAGGGTAGTTTAATATAATTATAATATTATTTTTTACCCTTATTTACCATATTTACCTTTTAACCATGGTAAATAAAATAATTACTGAAGTTTCTATTAATAATGCCCAAAAATAAAAGGTTACTATTCAAATAAT